>JARWIR010000001.1:38199516-39645349 GCA_029959085.1 Nemophila menziesii
TTATACACCCCAACAAAACGGCATAGCAGAAAGAAAGAATAGGTCCCTTAAAGAGACTATGAATGCCATGCTAATAAGTTCAGGTTTACCAAACAATATGTGGGGGGAAGCTGTCCTATCAGCCTGTTATGTTCTTAATAGGGTACCTCATAAATCCCTAGAAAAGACCCCGTATGAAATGTGGAAGGGTTTTCCACCAAACCTGAAATTTTTAAAAGTGTGGGGGTGTCTAGCCAAAGTCAAACTACCTGATTTTAAAACTGTCACCGTTGGTCCCAAAACCGTTGACTCAATTTTCATAGGGTACGCTCAGAATAGTGCGGCTTACAGATTCTTGTCATTAGAAGATAACTCTATTTGTGAATCTAGAGACGCTGAGTTCTTTGAACATGTTTTCCCTTTGAATGATTTAAATTCTGTTAATACTTCTTTACCTGTTGATAATTTATCTACTAATGATGTGGTACCTCTTTGTGATGTTTTTCCTAACCCCTCCACTTCCATGGAGCCTAGTAGTATTCCCGAGGAAGAACCTAGGAGAAGTAAGAGGCGCAGGATCGAGTCTAGCTTCGGCCCTGACTTTATAACAGCCTTTATAACAGAAGGTTCTCACATCGATCTATTAGACGAACAGGTAGTCAATTGTTTCCTCATGGAGGATGACCCAAAAACTTATGATGATGCTTTAAAATCTATAGATGCTAGTTTTTGGAAAGAGGCTATTAACAGTGAACTTGAGTCAATCAAAAGTAACCATACATGGGAATTAACCGACTTACCTAGGGGTAGCAAAGCGATTAGTAGCAAATGGATTTTTAAGAAAAAATTGAGACCCGATGGCTCAATAGAAAAATTCAAAGCCAGACTTGTTATTAAGGGCTTCACCCAAAAGAAAGGTCTAGACTACTTTGACACTTATTCCCCAGTGACCAAAATTGCCACGATAAGAACCCTTATTGCTTTAGCCGTCATTCACGAACTTGTAATACATCAAATGGATGTCAAAACCGCGTTCTTGAACGGAGATCTAGATGAAGAGATCTACATGGCTCAACCTGAAGGGTGTGTGGTCCCTGGTCAAGGGGACAAAGTGTGTAAGTTGAAAAAATCCTTGTATGGTTTGAAACAGGCACCGAAAAAATGGTATGAAAAACTAGATAGTACTCTCATCTCATATGGGTTTATAGCTAACACTTCTGATTCATGTGTTTACTCCAAGGTAACAAATTCAGAGTGTGTTATCATCTGCCTTTATGTAGATGACATGCTCATCTTTGGTACTACTATTCATATTATAAATGAGACTAAACGTTTCTTGTCTTCCAGATTCGACATGAAAGACATGGGAGAAGCTGATGTGATACTTGGGGTAAAAATCATTAGAAGCAGTAATGGTATTACCCTGAATCAGTCTCATTACGTAGAAAGGATGCTGAAGAAGTTCAATTCCTTTGATGTAACGCCTGTAAATACTCCTTATGATTCTAGCATTAACTTATCTAAACATGTTGGGGATGCTGTATCCCAAAATGAATATGCTAAAATCATAGGAAGTGTAATGTTCTTAATGAACTATACTCGACCCGATATTGCCTATACCGTGAGTAGACTTAGTCGCTATACTCATAACCCGAGTAGTGACCACTGGGTTGCACTTCGCCGTCTATTGAAATACTTGAGGGGTACCATCGATCTAGGATTGCACTATAACAAATTCCCTGCAGTCCTTGAGGGTTTTTGTGATGCAAACTGGATCTCTGACAATGACGAAGTAAACTCCACCAGTGGTTATGTGTTCTCCTTAGGGGGAGGTGCTATATCGTGGAAGTCTTCCAAACAGACTTGTATAGCACGCTCCACCATGGAGTCTGAGTTCATAGCACTAGAGTTAGCTGGGCAAGAAGCTGAATGGTTGAGAAGTCTCTTATCGGATGTGCCACTTTGGGAAGGAAGTGCCACACCTGTATGTATCCACTGTGATTCACAAGCAGCCATTGGAGTCGCTCATAATAGCGCCTATAATGGGAAGAAGAGACATATTCGCATCAGACATGGGTCAGTAAGACAATTACTGAAGAATGGTGTGATAGCCTTGGAATTTGTACGATCAGAGGAGAATCTAGCTGATCCGTTCACCAAAGGCTTGACCAGGAGACTAGTCCTGGAGACGTCGAGGGGGATGGGACTAAAACCCATTAAGTGGGAACATGTGACTAATGAGTCAATGTGATTTCCCCATCCCTAAGGCTCAAACCTAAATCGTCTCGTTCATAGCCACTTGTGGTGGTCCTTTTGAGAAGGACTTGATGAACAAGGCGTACCGAGTGCTGAAACTCACATTTGAATTCATAGCCTTTATGGTGGTTCTTTTGAGAAGGACTTGATGAATTCAAGGGTAACTTTGAAACCCAAATATTCACGATAGAGTGTTGAGGAGACGTCCTTGCACCACTCTCAAATGAATAAATCCACCAAGTTCATAGCCCTTAAAGGGTGGTCCTTAGAGAAGGACTTGATGAACCAAAAGGTGAGGTTAGAGGGAACCATAAGCTTGAATCGGGTAGAGTATGTGCTGTGAGGGTCTCGATCGATAACCGTTAAAGTTCGAGAGTAAGTTCACTTAAACGGAATTCGGTGGTTGCCTCACTTCACTACGTGTCAATTCAAATCGCAAGATATTGACACTTAAGTACAATTCACCCATTCTTCTTTTTGGAACCTTCTCTCCAAACCTTTTGTTAACATTCAAGTGTGTGGGGGATTGTTGGAAAACTTGAATGACTTTTGGACTTCTTATTGTTGTCCCACATCGGTGGGAGAAGAAGCATTTTTGCTTCTTTTATAAAGAGGTATTTTAACAATGTCCAAATGGCCAACAACCATGCACATAGCAAAGCAATGGGATAACCCACACGCGCGCACCACCACCACCACCCACCCACCCGACCCGGCCCGGCACCGGCACCGGCGACGGCGACGGCGTGAGGCGTGGGTCGTGGGTCGTGGTTCTTGGTTCGTGGGGAGTTTGGGGAGTACAAAAATGAAAAATGAAATGGATTTTGTACCAGCTCTTATAGTGTGGAGGGTTGACTACTCAACTTAAACGTAGAGACAAAGCTCCACGAATCTCGCACACGTTAAGGTGAAAGAATATCCCAGCTGTTACTCAGTCAAGTCAAACACGTGGGTCAACTAAGCTGTTACAGGAAATCAAATCAAATAAAACGTGGGGGTTACAAGACTCAAAAACGTCAACCCAATTAAACCAATTTTGGGAGGAAATCGTGGGCTTTAATTAGGACGTTTCTGAAGGCTTGGTTCCTCCTTTCCACTCCCCTATATAAAGAGCACTCTCTACACTTAACAGTCTACGAAAATAACACTAAAGAAAAACACTCTGCCTCACCACCCTCTCTATATTTTCCGTTGTAATTCTCTGTGAGAGATACCGGTCACGCCGGAATATCTTTTAACAACGGTGACGCTTTGTTTTTCCTTTTCCGTGTAAGTGCTTTGTTATTTCCGTTTCCGTGTAATTGTTAACTCGATTTTTGTAATCGTTTTTTCCGTGTAATTGTTATTCGGTTGTTGTAATCGCATTTCGATTTATTGTAATAGTTAGTCTATTTCAAAACCTTTTTTTCTTTTCTTTTGTTTTTGTTTTCCGGAAACCATTTTTCTCTTGTAAAACTGGTGGTTATTAATATAACAATTTAAAAGATATTCATTTTCTTTTCCACCGGTTATTTTAGAAAATGGCTCTTCCTGTTTCGGCTGTTGGTTCCTCTTTGAACACTAAGCCACTTCTCGACGCGAACAAGTTAGAGCCCCTTAATGGTTCTAACTATAAGCGTTGGGCGCAAAAATTAATGATATGCCTTGAACAGTATGAACTTGACTTTGCTATAGTCGAGGCTCCTCCACTTTTGGAGATTGGAGCTCATACTGAACAAGAGCTAGCTAGGCATGCTGCCCTCGAATCTAGGTTCAAAAGAGCTAACACCATGGCTCGGGGCTGGATGTTGAACAATGTTACTAATCCCATCTTTGACCTCCTTGCCAAAGAGAAATCGGCAAAGGTCATATGGGAAACTCTCGAGAAGAAATATGGGGCTGATGATTCGGGTAAGAAAAAGTACGTGACTGGGAATTGGTATAACTTTAGACTTACGGATCAGAAACCCATGACTGAACAACTTCACGTGTACGAGAACCTATGCGCGGAGGTTATCGCCGAAGGCATGAAGATGTGTGAAATTCTTCAAGCCAACATTTTGCTTGAGAAATTTCCCCCATCTTGGAGTGAATACCGCAACCACCTCAAGCACAAAAAGAAAGAAATGACCCTTCAAGAGCTCATCAGCCACATCCAAGTCGAGGAAGCGAATCGACTAAAGGATAAGTCAATCTCTTTCCCTTCTCATTCCTCCAAAGCTAATCTAGTCGAAGGTTCTGGCCAAGGTAACAAAGATAGGTTCAAAGGGAAGGGAAAGCAACAAGGGTCCAACAAATCTAAGTCTGGGGGAAATAAGAATCGCGGCAACACCAACAAACAAGGTGGAGGATTCAAGATCTCTGGTAAGATTCAAAAAACTAAAGGGGCCTGTTACTGTTGTGGCAAAGAAGGGCACAAAGCTTTTGAATGTCCCCAGAGAGCTGGCCAGGGTCCCAAAGCTGCCGCGAATCTGACTGAGACCGAAGAAATCATTGCTGCGGTAATGGTTGAGGTAAACTTGGTAGAGAATAAGAGCGAGTGGATCCTTGACACTGGAGCTTCTCGTCATTTCTGCGCAAACAAATCCTTGTTCAAGAAATTCGAAAAGGCTACTGATGGTGAGTGTGTGTACTTGGGTGACTCTTCCACCGCTACTGTTCTTGGTAAGGGTCAAGTTCCCCTCAAACTCACATCTGGTAAGACTCTTGAACTAAATGATGTTCTCTTCGTTCCCTCTCTCCGTAGGAACTTAGTTTCCGGGGCTCTCCTTAATAAAGTTAGTCTCAAACTTGTTTTCGAGGGGGGTAAAGTCATTATCACCAAAAATGACGAATTCGTGGGGAAAGGGTACCTTAATAATGGCTTGTTTGTTTTAAACACTGTAACCCTTAATGAGAATGCATCTAATTCCGCTTATATTGTTGAGTCCGTTCAAACGTGGCACGGTAGACTAGGCCATTTAAATGTTGCGTCTATTAAAAGGCTTAAAAATCTTGGACTAATACCCGTTAACAACGTGGATGACTTTGAAAAATGTCAAATATGTGTAGAGTCCAAACTTGCGAAAAAACCTTTTAAACCCGTTACCACGAGACAAACCAAACTACTTGAATTAGTTCATTCGGACTTAGCTGATTTTAAAAACTCCGCTAGTAGAGGTGGAAAACTTTATTACATAACCTTCGTAGATGACTACTCTAGGTTTACTAAAGTGTATCTCCTTAAAACTAAAGATGAGGCGGAAAATGCGTTTTTAAAATATAAAGCCGAAGTTGAAAACCAACTAGACTGTAAAATCAAACGACTTAGGTCCGATAGAGGAGGCGAGTATAGTTCTAATTCCCTTAAAGAGTTTTGTGAAACAAATGGGATTATCCACGAACTTAGTGCCCCTTATACACCCCAACAAAACGGCATAGCAGAAAGAAAGAATAGGTCCCTTAAAGAGACTATGAATGCCATGCTAATAAGTTCAGGTTTACCAAACAATATGTGGGGGGAAGCTGTCCTATCAGCCTGTTATGTTCTTAATAGGGTACCTCATAAATCCCTAGAAAAGACCCCGTATGAAATGTGGAAGGGTTTTCCACCAAACCTGAAATTTTTAAAAGTGTGGGGGTGTCTAGCCAAAGTCAAACTACCTGATTTTAAAACTGTCACCGTTGGTCCCAAAACCGTTGACTCAATTTTCATAGGGTACGCTCAGAATAGTGCGGCTTACAGATTCTTGTCATTAGAAGATAACTCTATTTGTGAATCTAGAGACGCTGAGTTCTTTGAACATGTTTTCCCTTTGAATGATTTAAATTCTGTTAATACTTCTTTACCTGTTGATAATTTATCTACTAATGATGTGGTACCTCTTTGTGATGTTTTTCCTAACCCCTCCACTTCCATGGAGCCTAGTAGTATTCCCGAGGAAGAACCTAGGAGAAGTAAGAGGCGCAGGATCGAGTCTAGCTTCGGCCCTGACTTTATAACAGCCTTTATAACAGAAGGTTCTCACATCGATCTATTAGACGAACAGGTAGTCAATTGTTTCCTCATGGAGGATGACCCAAAAACTTATGATGATGCTTTAAAATCTATAGATGCTAGTTTTTGGAAAGAGGCTATTAACAGTGAACTTGAGTCAATCAAAAGTAACCATACATGGGAATTAACCGACTTACCTAGGGGTAGCAAAGCGATTAGTAGCAAATGGATTTTTAAGAAAAAATTGAGACCCGATGGCTCAATAGAAAAATTCAAAGCCAGACTTGTTATTAAGGGCTTCACCCAAAAGAAAGGTCTAGACTACTTTGACACTTATTCCCCAGTGACCAAAATTGCCACGATAAGAACCCTTATTGCTTTAGCCGTCATTCACGAACTTGTAATACATCAAATGGATGTCAAAACCGCGTTCTTGAACGGAGATCTAGATGAAGAGATCTACATGGCTCAACCTGAAGGGTGTGTGGTCCCTGGTCAAGGGGACAAAGTGTGTAAGTTGAAAAAATCCTTGTATGGTTTGAAACAGGCACCGAAAAAATGGTATGAAAAACTAGATAGTACTCTCATCTCATATGGGTTTATAGCTAACACTTCTGATTCATGTGTTTACTCCAAGGTAACAAATTCAGAGTGTGTTATCATCTGCCTTTATGTAGATGACATGCTCATCTTTGGTACTACTATTCATATTATAAATGAGACTAAACGTTTCTTGTCTTCCAGATTCGACATGAAAGACATGGGAGAAGCTGATGTGATACTTGGGGTAAAAATCATTAGAAGCAGTAATGGTATTACCCTGAATCAGTCTCATTACGTAGAAAGGATGCTGAAGAAGTTCAATTCCTTTGATGTAACGCCTGTAAATACTCCTTATGATTCTAGCATTAACTTATCTAAACATGTTGGGGATGCTGTATCCCAAAATGAATATGCTAAAATCATAGGAAGTGTAATGTTCTTAATGAACTATACTCGACCCGATATTGCCTATACCGTGAGTAGACTTAGTCGCTATACTCATAACCCGAGTAGTGACCACTGGGTTGCACTTCGCCGTCTATTGAAATACTTGAGGGGTACCATCGATCTAGGATTGCACTATAACAAATTCCCTGCAGTCCTTGAGGGTTTTTGTGATGCAAACTGGATCTCTGACAATGACGAAGTAAACTCCACCAGTGGTTATGTGTTCTCCTTAGGGGGAGGTGCTATATCGTGGAAGTCTTCCAAACAGACTTGTATAGCACGCTCCACCATGGAGTCTGAGTTCATAGCACTAGAGTTAGCTGGGCAAGAAGCTGAATGGTTGAGAAGTCTCTTATCGGATGTGCCACTTTGGGAAGGAAGTGCCACACCTGTATGTATCCACTGTGATTCACAAGCAGCCATTGGAGTCGCTCATAATAGCGCCTATAATGGGAAGAAGAGACATATTCGCATCAGACATGGGTCAGTAAGACAATTACTGAAGAATGGTGTGATAGCCTTGGAATTTGTACGATCAGAGGAGAATCTAGCTGATCCGTTCACCAAAGGCTTGACCAGGAGACTAGTCCTGGAGACGTCGAGGGGGATGGGACTAAAACCCATTAAGTGGGAACATGTGACTAATGAGTCAATGTGATTTCCCCATCCCTAAGGCTCAAACCTAAATCGTCTCGTTCATAGCCACTTGTGGTGGTCCTTTTGAGAAGGACTTGATGAACAAGGCGTACCGAGTGCTGAAACTCACATTTGAATTCATAGCCTTTATGGTGGTTCTTTTGAGAAGGACTTGATGAATTCAAGGGTAACTTTGAAACCCAAATATTCACGATAGAGTGTTGAGGAGACGTCCTTGCACCACTCTCAAATGAATAAATCCACCAAGTTCATAGCCCTTAAAGGGTGGTCCTTAGAGAAGGACTTGATGAACCAAAAGGTGAGGTTAGAGGGAACCATAAGCTTGAATCGGGTAGAGTATGTGCTGTGAGGGTCTCGATCGATAACCGTTAAAGTTCGAGAGTAAGTTCACTTAAACGGAATTCGGTGGTTGCCTCACTTCACTACGTGTCAATTCAAATCGCAAGATATTGACACTTAAGTACAATTCACCCATTCTTCTTTTTGGAACCTTCTCTCCAAACCTTTTGTTAACATTCAAGTGTGTGGGGGATTGTTGGAAAACTTGAATGACTTTTGGACTTCTTATTGTTGTCCCACATCGGTGGGAGAAGAAGCATTTTTGCTTCTTTTATAAAGAGGTATTTTAACAATGTCCAAATGGCCAACAACCATGCACATAGCAAAGCAATGGGATAACCCACACGCGCGCACCACCACCACCACCCACCCACCCGACCCGGCCCGGCACCGGCACCGGCGACGGCGACGGCGTGAGGCGTGGGTCGTGGGTCGTGGTTCTTGGTTCGTGGGGAGTTTGGGGAGTACAAAAATGAAAAATGAAATGGATTTTGTACCAGCTCTTATAATGTGGAGGGTTGACTACTCAACATAAACGTAGAGACAAAGCTCCACGAATCTCGCACACGTTAAGGTGAAAGAATATCCCAGCTGTTACTCAGTCAAGTCAAACACGTGGGTCAACTAAGCTGTTACAGGAAATCAAATCAAATAAAACGTGGGGGTTACAAGACTCAAAAACGTCAACCCAATTAAACCAATTTTGGGAGGAAATCGTGGGCTTTAATTAGGACGTTTCTGAAGGCTTGGTTCCTCCTTTCCACTCCCCTATATAAAGAGCACTCTCTACACTTAACAGTCTACGAAAATAACACTAAAGAAAAACACTCTGCCTCACCACCCTCTCTATATTTTCCGTTGTAATTCTCTGTGAGAGATACCGGTCACGCCGGAATATCTTTTAACAACGGTGACGCTTTGTTTTTCCTTTTCCGTGTAAGTGCTTTGTTATTTCCGTTTCCGTGTAATTGTTAACTCGATTTTTGTAATCGTTTTTTCCGTGTAATTGTTATTCGGTTGTTGTAATCGCATTTCGATTTATTGTAATAGTTAGTCTATTTCAAAACCTTTTTTTCTTTTCTTTTGTTTTTGTTTTCCGGAAACCATTTTTCTCTTGTAAAACTGGTGGTTATTAATATAACAATTTAAAAGATATTCATTTTCTTTTCCACCGGTTATTTTAGAAAATGGCTCTTCCTGTTTCGGCTGTTGGTTCCTCTTTGAACACTAAGCCACTTCTCGACGCGAACAAGTTAGAGCCCCTTAATGGTTCTAACTATAAGCGTTGGGCGCAAAAATTAATGATATGCCTTGAACAGTATGAACTTGACTTTGCTATAGTCGAGGCTCCTCCACTTTTGGAGATTGGAGCTCATACTGAACAAGAGCTAGCTAGGCATGCTGCCCTCGAATCTAGGTTCAAAAGAGCTAACACCATGGCTCGGGGCTGGATGTTGAACAATGTTACTAATCCCATCTTTGACCTCCTTGCCAAAGAGAAATCGGCAAAGGTCATATGGGAAACTCTCGAGAAGAAATATGGGGCTGATGATTCGGGTAAGAAAAAGTACGTGACTGGGAATTGGTATAACTTTAGACTTACGGATCAGAAACCCATGACTGAACAACTTCACGTGTACGAGAACCTATGCGCGGAGGTTATCGCCGAAGGCATGAAGATGTGTGAAATTCTTCAAGCCAACATTTTGCTTGAGAAATTTCCCCCATCTTGGAGTGAATACCGCAACCACCTCAAGCACAAAAAGAAAGAAATGACCCTTCAAGAGCTCATCAGCCACATCCAAGTCGAGGAAGCGAATCGACTAAAGGATAAGTCAATCTCTTTCCCTTCTCATTCCTCCAAAGCTAATCTAGTCGAAGGTTCTGGCCAAGGTAACAAAGATAGGTTCAAAGGGAAGGGAAAGCAACAAGGGTCCAACAAATCTAAGTCTGGGGGAAATAAGAATCGCGGCAACACCAACAAACAAGGTGGAGGATTCAAGATCTCTGGTAAGATTCAAAAAACTAAAGGGGCCTGTTACTGTTGTGGCAAAGAAGGGCACAAAGCTTTTGAATGTCCCCAGAGAGCTGGCCAGGGTCCCAAAGCTGCCGCGAATCTGACTGAGACCGAAGAAATCATTGCTGCGGTAATGGTTGAGGTAAACTTGGTAGAGAATAAGAGCGAGTGGATCCTTGACACTGGAGCTTCTCGTCATTTCTGCGCAAACAAATCCTTGTTCAAGAAATTCGAAAAGGCTACTGATGGTGAGTGTGTGTACTTGGGTGACTCTTCCACCGCTACTGTTCTTGGTAAGGGTCAAGTTCCCCTCAAACTCACATCTGGTAAGACTCTTGAACTAAATGATGTTCTCTTCGTTCCCTCTCTCCGTAGGAACTTAGTTTCCGGGGCTCTCCTTAATAAAGTTAGTCTCAAACTTGTTTTCGAGGGGGGTAAAGTCATTATCACCAAAAATGACGAATTCGTGGGGAAAGGGTACCTTAATAATGGCTTGTTTGTTTTAAACACTGTAACCCTTAATGAGAATGCATCTAATTCCGCTTATATTGTTGAGTCCGTTCAAACGTGGCACGGTAGACTAGGCCATTTAAATGTTGCGTCTATTAAAAGGCTTAAAAATCTTGGACTAATACCCGTTAACAACGTGGATGACTTTGAAAAATGTCAAATATGTGTAGAGTCCAAACTTGCGAAAAAACCTTTTAAACCCGTTACCACGAGACAAACCAAACTACTTGAATTAGTTCATTCGGACTTAGCTGATTTTAAAAACTCCGCTAGTAGAGGTGGAAAACTTTATTACATAACCTTCGTAGATGACTACTCTAGGTTTACTAAAGTGTATCTCCTTAAAACTAAAGATGAGGCGGAAAATGCGTTTTTAAAATATAAAGCCGAAGTTGAAAACCAACTAGACTGTAAAATCAAACGACTTAGGTCCGATAGAGGAGGCGAGTATAGTTCTAATTCCCTTAAAGAGTTTTGTGAAACAAATGGGATTATCCACGAACTTAGTGCCCCTTATACACCCCAACAAAACGGCATAGCAGAAAGAAAGAATAGGTCCCTTAAAGAGACTATGAATGCC
Organism: Nemophila menziesii; assembly: GCA_029959085.1. Taxonomy (NCBI): domain Eukaryota; kingdom Viridiplantae; phylum Streptophyta; class Magnoliopsida; order Boraginales; family Hydrophyllaceae; genus Nemophila; species Nemophila menziesii. Next base: position 38,210,800 of record JARWIR010000001.1, read on the forward strand.
ATGCTAATAAGTTCAGGTTTACCAAACAATATGTGGGGGGAAGCTGTCCTATCAGCCTGTTATGTTCTTAATAGGGTACCTCATAAATCCCTAGAAAAGACCCCGTATGAAATGTGGAAGGGTTTTCCACCAAACCTGAAATTTTTAAAAGTGTGGGGGTGTCTAGCCAAAGTCAAACTACCTGATTTTAAAACTGTCACCGTTGGTCCCAAAACCGTTGACTCAATTTTCATAGGGTACGCTCAGAATAGTGCGGCTTACAGATTCTTGTCATTAGAAGATAACTCTATTTGTGAATCTAGAGACGCTGAGTTCTTTGAACATGTTTTCCCTTTGAATGATTTAAATTCTGTTAATACTTCTTTACCTGTTGATAATTTATCTACTAATGATGTGGTACCTCTTTGTGATGTTTTTCCTAACCCCTCCACTTCCATGGAGCCTAGTAGTATTCCCGAGGAAGAACCTAGGAGAAGTAAGAGGCGCAGGATCGAGTCTAGCTTCGGCCCTGACTTTATAACAGCCTTTATAACAGAAGGTTCTCACATCGATCTATTAGACGAACAGGTAGTCAATTGTTTCCTCATGGAGGATGACCCAAAAACTTATGATGATGCTTTAAAATCTATAGATGCTAGTTTTTGGAAAGAGGCTATTAACAGTGAACTTGAGTCAATCAAAAGTAACCATACATGGGAATTAACCGACTTACCTAGGGGTAGCAAAGCGATTAGTAGCAAATGGATTTTTAAGAAAAAATTGAGACCCGATGGCTCAATAGAAAAATTCAAAGCCAGACTTGTTATTAAGGGCTTCACCCAAAAGAAAGGTCTAGACTACTTTGACACTTATTCCCCAGTGACCAAAATTGCCACGATAAGAACCCTTATTGCTTTAGCCGTCATTCACGAACTTGTAATACATCAAATGGATGTCAAAACCGCGTTCTTGAACGGAGATCTAGATGAAGAGATCTACATGGCTCAACCTGAAGGGTGTGTGGTCCCTGGTCAAGGGGACAAAGTGTGTAAGTTGAAAAAATCCTTGTATGGTTTGAAACAGGCACCGAAAAAATGGTATGAAAAACTAGATAGTACTCTCATCTCATATGGGTTTATAGCTAACACTTCTGATTCATGTGTTTACTCCAAGGTAACAAATTCAGAGTGTGTTATCATCTGCCTTTATGTAGATGACATGCTCATCTTTGGTACTACTATTCATATTATAAATGAGACTAAACGTTTCTTGTCTTCCAGATTCGACATGAAAGACATGGGAGAAGCTGATGTGATACTTGGGGTAAAAATCATTAGAAGCAGTAATGGTATTACCCTGAATCAGTCTCATTACGTAGAAAGGATGCTGAAGAAGTTCAATTCCTTTGATGTAACGCCTGTAAATACTCCTTATGATTCTAGCATTAACTTATCTAAACATGTTGGGGATGCTGTATCCCAAAATGAATATGCTAAAATCATAGGAAGTGTAATGTTCTTAATGAACTATACTCGACCCGATATTGCCTATACCGTGAGTAGACTTAGTCGCTATACTCATAACCCGAGTAGTGACCACTGGGTTGCACTTCGTCGTCTATTGAAATACTTGAGGGGTACCATCGATCTAGGATTGCACTATAACAAATTCCCTGCAGTCCTTGAGGGTTTTTGTGATGCAAACTGGATCTCTGACAATGACGAAGTAAACTCCACCAGTGGTTATGTGTTCTCCTTAGGGGGAGGTGCTATATCGTGGAAGTCTTCCAAACAGACTTGTATAGCACGCTCCACCATGGAGTCTGAGTTCATAGCACTAGAGTTAGCTGGGCAAGAAGCTGAATGGTTGAGAAGTCTCTTATCGGATGTGCCACTTTGGGAAGGAAGTGCCACACCTGTATGTATCCACTGTGATTCACAAGCAGCCATTGGAGTCGCTCATAATAGCGCCTATAATGGGAAGAAGAGACATATTCGCATCAGACATGGGTCAGTAAGACAATTACTGAAGAATGGTGTGATAGCCTTGGAATTTGTACGATCAGAGGAGAATCTAGCTGATCCGTTCACCAAAGGCTTGACCAGGAGACTAGTCCTGGAGACGTCGAGGGGGATGGGACTAAAACCCATTAAGTGGGAACATGTGACTAATGAGTCAATGTGATTTCCCCATCCCTAAGGCTCAAACCTAAATCGTCTCGTTCATAGCCACTTGTGGTGGTCCTTTTGAGAAGGACTTGATGAACAAGGCGTACCGAGTGCTGAAACTCACATTTGAATTCATAGCCTTTATGGTGGTTCTTTTGAGAAGGACTTGATGAATTCAAGGGTAACTTTGAAACCCAAATATTCACGATAGAGTGTTGAGGAGACGTCCTTGCACCACTCTCAAATGAATAAATCCACCAAGTTCATAGCCCTTAAAGGGTGGTCCTTAGAGAAGGACTTGATGAACCAAAAGGTGAGGTTAGAGGGAACCATAAGCTTGAATCGGGTAGAGTATGTGCTGTGAGGGTCTCGATCGATAACCGTTAAAGTTCGAGAGTAAGTTCACTTAAACGGAATTCGGTGGTTGCCTCACTTCACTACGTGTCAATTCAAATCGCAAGATATTGACACTTAAGTACAATTCACCCATTCTTCTTTTTGGAACCTTCTCTCCAAACCTTTTGTTAACATTCAAGTGTGTGGGGGATTGTTGGAAAACTTGAATGACTTTTGGACTTCTTATTGTTGTCCCACATCGGTGGGAGAAGAAGCATTTTTGCTTCTTTTATAAAGAGGTATTTTAACAATGTCCAAATGGCCAACAACCATGCACATAGCAAAGCAATGGGATAACCCACACGCGCGCACCACCACCACCACCCACCCACCCGACCCGGCCCGGCACCGGCACCGGCGACGGCGACGGCGTGAGGCGTGGGTCGTGGGTCGTGGTTCTTGGTTCGTGGGGAGTTTGGGGAGTACAAAAATGAAAAATGAAATGGATTTTGTACCAGCTCTTATAGTGTGGAGGGTTGACTACTCAACTTAAACGTAGAGACAAAGCTCCACGAATCTCGCACACGTTAAGGTGAAAGAATATCCCAGCTGTTACTCAGTCAAGTCAAACACGTGGGTCAACTAAGCTGTTACAGGAAATCAAATCAAATAAAACGTGGGGGTTACAAGACTCAAAAACGTCAACCCAATTAAACCAATTTTGGGAGGAAATCGTGGGCTTTAATTAGGACGTTTCTGAAGGCTTGGTTCCTCCTTTCCACTCCCCTATATAAAGAGCACTCTCTACACTTAACAGTCTACGAAAATAACACTAAAGAAAAACACTCTGCCTCACCACCCTCTCTATATTTTCCGTTGTAATTCTCTGTGAGAGATACCGGTCACGCCGGAATATCTTTTAACAACGGTGACGCTTTGTTTTTCCTTTTCCGTGTAAGTGCTTTGTTATTTCCGTTTCCGTGTAATTGTTAACTCGATTTTTGTAATCGTTTTTTCCGTGTAATTGTTATTCGGTTGTTGTAATCGCATTTCGATTTATTGTAATAGTTAGTCTATTTCAAAACCTTTTTTTCTTTTCTTTTGTTTTTGTTTTCCGGAAACTATTTTTCTCTTGTAAAACTGGTGGTTATTAATATAACAATAAATACCATGCCCTTTCCAAAGAAGCACATTATAACCTTAGAAGACCTTATGATCCCAACATGTGTAGTTGAATGTATATTAGTATAGATGTACGAGATGGCCGACATATGAAATGTTTAATACCTAGCCAAGGGCAACCACTATATTTCACTTGTTTAATCTTTTTGATCTTCTTCCTCTAATGATTGCTAACTCGGCATTATTTTTTTTCAACTTTATTTAATGCATGTGTATGAGTTGCGTGATTTTGGTAAGACATGTTACCTTTTCCTTACATGCTTAGCTCTCTTTCTTGACCACTTCAAATCTTTTTGGATCTCATCTTCTGTGTTTATATTGTCAATATGAATAATATTATAAGTTTGGGGTCTTGATGTATCCTTTTGTGTGAAAGTTTTTCCTTTGTTAGAGACATCATTATTCATAGGTTTCGAGTAAAATTGTGCACAATTCCTCGTTTGTACACTTTTATATAATTACTTATCTCGGGTCCCTTTATTATGTTTCGGTCGATTTAAAACACCTTTTATGTGGTATATGATTATTTTTAGGTACAAAGGTGTTTAAGGCGATACGATATATTGATTGGTGACAACAAAACCCAAGACAAGTGTAGGAAAGCTGAGCCTAGAGAGTTGATCTATTCCACCTACGAGTGAAGGAGAATTCGACTCTACTATTAGTTGCATTCTTTAGAATATCACTAATTATTACATTCAATCTCCTATCAAGAGGCAAAAACCTTTACTAAGCGGTTCCATAATAGTTTTACAATCATTCAAAAAATATATATTAGAATTTGTAAAAAGTCTTGCAAGTAGCGTTGCATTTTTTATCCCTATAGGCTCCGCCTCTTCTGTTTAGTCTGCCTCAAGACTCCATGCTCTTCCTTCCTTTTAAATTACCATGCATATCTTTTATAACACATGCATCCCTTTCACTTTTAGTACTCTCTATAAACTAGGGTGAATGACATATAAAGTCTTGGAGAGTAGATTTCCGTCTTATAGGAACTAGTGGGAATCTTATTTCTTCAAAGGGACCTCTTGTATGATCAAATACTAAATTACCTTTATATAATACAAAAAAAAAACTAAAAGACAAAAAAATGTTGAGTATTGGCACTGTTCATTTCCGGCCACCACCCTCGACCACCGACCACGCCGCCACCAGTGGTGTGCTCATTGCTTTTATAGAGTACTCGGTACAAAAAATATAGAGTATCGAAAAAAAATATAGTGTATCGAAAAAAATATGGAGTATCTTAAAAATAATATGGAGTATCCAAAAAATAATATGGAGTATAATAAATTTTGATGAGTACTCCTTAAGAACATAGAGTACTTAGTAAAAAAATACTGAGTACTCGCTGAAATCTCGGAGTTCATTGAAAAACACTGAATATTCTTAAAAAATTCATATACCACATAAACAAAGTATTAAAAAACATTTCAAACTAAATAAGTTGAAAATTGTTTACACCTAATAATTCGTCCAAAACAAATACTTATTAAGTACAATTACTTACAACAAAATAAGAAAAAGAAAGAAAAAACTAAACTAAACTATTCCGTTGGCCAAAAGAAATCTTTTTAACTAGACCTGAACTGACGGGAAAAGAAAAAAAATTAGCCATCTTCTTGAACGATTTCTTGTGCAGGTGAGCTGCTACATTCCAACGATGACGAGAAGCTTCTCGGGCGGTGGAGCTTCTCTTCCTTGGTCAGCAGCTCTGAGTGGCGACAGAGGTTTCTTTTCTTCTCAGGCCAGCCCTGAACACTACAACCCTTCACGAACAAGATCTCGCCAGATGTACACACGAACAGAGCTTCACCAGCTCACATATCAGTTTTGAAGATCCATGGCACCTTTCGAACGGAATTCTTCTCGGCGGAAAAGCTTCACCATCATCTGCAAACTAGGAGCTCCATGAAGAAGTTCCGCCAGAGTAGATCTGCTCCAGACCTACTCTGATTCAGAGAAGCTACGCGAAGTTGTCCGGTGCTGAGCTTCTCTCCGACGAACACCATTAATGGAGCAGCACCATCACCTTGCTAATGAAGAGTGTTGAGATTCATTGCATTTCAAGGAGAGAGGCTGAGATATAAAATAAGTTGAGTAAGAAGGTGAGAGGTTTTAAAAATTATATTTTCTAATTAAATGGGGATAAATAAATATATATATATTAGGAATAGTGAAAAAAAGACTATAGTGTTAAATTCAAATTGGGGTCTTTAGTAAGAAAATAAAGTAGGGTGAATTATCTATAGGGTCTTAGAGACACTATTTTTTCTCTATAGAGTAGTGTCTTGAAAGTTGTTATTCTTAGGGACCTCAATTTTGACAATAGTCTTTCCTACCCTTACTATCACTAAAAGACAAAAAGGTGTGATGTCACTCTTTCTCTCTCCTCTACCTAGCACTATCCACCTACCTCCAACCTCCTACCACCTACCACCGACCTCCGACCACCGACCACCGACCTCCGACCTCCACCACCGACCTCCGACCACCGACCTCCGACCACCAGTCACGGTCACCGGAAAAAAACATAGAGTACTCCGAGAAAAACATAGAGTACTCCGAGAATTTGCTGAGTACTCTATATATTTAAATGAGTACTCTATATATCCAAACACCGACCACCGACCTCCGACCACCAGTCACGGTCACCGGAAAAAAACATAGAGTACTCCGAGAAAAACATAGAGTACTCCGAGAATTTTCTGAGTACTCTATATATTTAAATGAGTACTCTAAGAAAATGTCGGAGTACTCTTATAAAATCTCGGAGTACTCTTAAAAAAGTCGGAGTACTCTTAGAATTTGGGGAATACTATTCAAACACCAACAAGGTATAAATGAAGAATGCTGAAAAAACTAAAAAAATTGAATATTATTTAAAATAAGCATATTTATACAATTTATTACACAAAAAATAAAAAAAAAAACTAAAAAACCTAACTGGTTTGACCAGATCTAGATCTGGTCAACCATTTCAAACTAAACAAAAAAAAAAAAAAAAAGGAGAAGGCTTCACGCGTGAAACGCCATCACCATCATCTCGCTTCTTCTCCGGCGAAGCAAGACAACTGCAGCAAAACTCCGGCGAAACGACAACTGCAGCAAACCTCCGGCCTCCTTCTTCCAGCGCGCGAGCCACCAGATCGACGTCGGAGCTCGTATGACCTCCGGATCTCTTCGCTAGAATGTAAACCGAAGCTCCTTACCTCGCCGGATCTCTTCGCTGCAGCATCACCACGCCGGAACCAGCAACTCAGTTTGACAGCTACTCGATCTGGTGCGAATGAGGAGGCCGTGACTTGCTCCGGCGAGCTCGAACGAGGAGGCATGGAGCTCTTCGTTGCTCTTCTCCTTCTTCGCGAGTTCATTGAGATCCGCAGCCATGGCTTCTCATCTTCTTCGCGAGCTCACGAACCACCACAGCGCCTCCTTCTTCACGAGCTCACGAACCACCACAGCGCACGAACCACCACAGCTCACGAAGCTCCGATCCGGTTCGAAGAAGCAGGAAAACGATATAATAAAATGGAGCAGATTTCCGGCGAGGCTAGTGGAGCAGATTTCCGGTGTTATTTTGGTGTTTAATCTGGCGGTGGTGGTTGATGGCGGTGTTATGTTATGGAGGTGGTGGTGGCGGTTTGGGAGATGGGGGAGGAGAGAGAAATATATGAGGAGGGGAGGTGAGAGAATAATCAGAGATAGTAATGAGCTGTGAAATGTAATATTTGGTATATATAGGAGGAAAGAAAACAAAAGAGGGGTAGTCTAGTAATTGGGGTTTTGGGGTTCATGTGTTAAAAAGTTCCTGAGGTCTTTAGTAAGAAGAGGCTCTAGGTGGGGGTGCTAACTCGAAGAGGGGGGTGTGGTCAAGACCCCTAGTGTCATTATCTCAATAAAGTAAGTGTGGTTGAGAAAGGGCATAGTGAGAGTGTCTCCAAGACCCGTTAGGTAAAAATCTCTATAAACTATGATGTGGAAATCGTTGCCTAAAAGTCAACTCCCCCTCAGCCGTCTATGCCTAGTAATGTGAGGTGTTGTTACCTAGCACCTTAGTCAACGTGGAAGAGGAATCTTGACCGCTTAGACACCAATTAATGACAAACATTGGTCCTCTAGGCCCTACTTTTATTTTTCTTACTCTCGAGATCTTGTATTGATATTGTAACTCTAATGTTAGTATTTTTTTATTACTATAGTGTTGTTAGATAAATTTTAAGTCTTAAATAATTACAATATTATAATTACTACATATATATTACTAAAAAAATTAAATTACTAGCATAATTCAAAACCGCCTAATCATACTTAGACCTTATGTAATCCCACCTAGACGCATTTCAAACGTTACAAAAGTCACATTTTTAGGCTAAATGTATTCAAAACGCCTATTTTTAGGCTATTTTACTAATTTCGTGAGATATTTCATTGATTCTAAGGACAATTTAGGCATTTAGATAAACTATATGTTTATTTGGCCGCATCACAAACTAGGAACTCTATCTAAAGTGTCTAAATTATCCTTAAAATTCTATGAAATATCTTTAGAAATTAGTGAAATGGCCTAAAAGTAAGCGTTGTAAATACGTTTGGCCTAAAAATATGACTTTTGAAACGTTTGGCCTAAAAATATTTTTAGTCCATAGGTAAGTGCCTAAAAATGGGATTTTCTCTTTAAAAAATTCTCACTAACTTTCCAACAAAAAAAATCTCCTCCTCTAGAGCCAATAAAGGCAACAACTTCAAATTAGTCCTGAAATTAGTCCTGAATCAGTGCGCTAGGTTTTCTACACGACACAAAACACTGAAAAAGCCTCCGCTTATAATCATCATCAAAACAAAAAGCAATAAAACGAAATTTAGAAGTTCAACTATTCGACGCTCCGGCTACCTCTTCGGCGTCATCCACTCTTCTCATATTAAGTACGTTTCATTTCTATCGCGTCTTTTCTTATATATCTTAGGATTGTTTTGTATGTAGCAACTTATAAGCTCTAAACTTTCGAACTCCAAACAATATTATTATATATGCATAGTGTTCCAAACTAGCTTCTATTTTATAATCTAGTTTTCATTTTTAGCTTATAATAACCGTTTAAACAAGTTTATAAGCTCAATTGAAAGAAAGAATTAGAGTAGATAAGTTCTTTCGTAGTGGTTAATCGTTGTTCATTTCAGCTTATCGAATTCTATATTGAATGCTATACCTATTAGATACAAGGATTGAGTTTCTTGTGACTATATTGTAGGACAATATGCAAGCTTGTAATGGATTAATGGGTTCACTTCAACAGCCTATTCGTGTTAAGCAATCGGCTTTTCCTCTAAAAGGAACTGGTATTTTAAGTTACCCGAACCAGATTAAATTCGGGTCTGTTAAGCCCTGTAAATCAACTCATCTTGAAGGAAGCATGGTCACAGGGAGACCTCCCTCATCTGCTTCTGTTCCCATTCCTGAAATCGGAGGTATCATAATTTCAAATTATATTTTATTTTGATTTCATTAAGGAATGCTCAATTACTTGACTTATTTGAACTATTGATGTTCATTCTTTAGGTAGTGGAAGCAGCTTTGTAGACCATGGCTTGAGTGAAGCTGATCCTGAAGTTCGAGCTATAATTGATAAAGAGAAAGATCGTCAATTCAAAAGCTTAGAGCTTATTGCATCAGAGAATTTCACTTATAAAGCAGTAATGGAAGCTGTTGGTTCATGCCTTACAAACAAGTATTCTGAAGGATTACCCGGAAAAAGGTCAGTTCATAAATCATAAGCTACATAATGTTTAAAATCATTAATTTTATATTTAATTGGTTCTAGGTACTATGGTGGCAATGAGTACATTGATGAACTTGAAACCCTTTGTCAAAAAAGAGCTTTGGAAGCTTTTCATTTAGATGAGAAGAAATGGGGTGTTAATGTTCAGCCTTTATCTGGCTCTCCAGCTAATTTTGAGGTTTATACAGCAGTTTTAAGTCCACACGATCGCATAATGGTAAAGTTCTGCTAATTGTTGTTTTACCCTTAAGCCCCTCTGACTTTGGAATATGGAGAAATGACCTTTTGTTGATGTGTTAAAGTAACCATGATAAATTAACAATTTTTTTGTTAATTTGACATAGGGGCTTGATTTACCTCATGGAGGACACTTGTCCCATGGATTCATGACTGCTAAAAGAAGAGTATCAGGCACATCTATTTATTTCGAATCCATGCCTTATCGCCTTGACGAAACTACAGGTGCGTTTCATGTTTAATCTTAAATATGCAAATGAATGATGACCACTTAGAATGTTACTTTAATAAACAGGCCTTATTGACTATGATATGCTTGAAAAAACCGCTACTATATTTCGTCCAAAGCTTATCATTGCTGGTGCTAGTGCTTATCCACGAGATTTTGATTATCCTCGTTTCAGAAAGGTATTATATTTGCATACTTTTGATTAGTGTGAATTTTTACTTGTAATAAAGAGTATATGTTCATCATTTGACTGTTTATTCGTGTTATTCTTAAAAGATTGCTGATTCAGTTGGTGCATTTCTTATGATGGATATGGCCCACATTAGTGGACTAGTTGCTGCTTCTGTAGTAGCAAATCCTTTTGACTATTGTGATATTGTTACCACAACAACTCATAAGGTATAATCTCTATTTTTTGCTTTTTAATATTTTTAAAATTGTTTCTATTAACATACTTTGCAATTTACAGTCTTTGCGAGGGCCTAGAGGAGGCATGATTTTTTTCAAGAAAGAATCTGTTCAAGGTGTTGATTTAGAAACTGCCATAAACAATGCAGTTTTTCCAGGATTACAGGTTAGTTTAACTTTCTCTTTTATATACACTATCCAAGTTGAGATCTTAGCTTTTGTCTTTAAATGTCTTGGTTGTAGGGTGGCCCACATAACCATACAATTGGGGGACTTACTGTATGTCTAAAGTATGCTCAATCACCCGAGTTTAAAGCCTACCAAAACAAGGTCCCATTTTATTTCCCTTTCTGATTTAAGGTATAGTATATATGATTAATTTTAATCTGAATTCTAACTATTTGTTTTCGAATATTATAGGTGGTTTCTAATTGTAGAGCTCTTGCAAGCCGATTAATGGAGTTAGGGTATAAGCTTGTTTCTGGGGGTAGTGATAATCATTTGGTTCTTGTTGATTTAAGGCCAATGGTGAGCTTGAGCTTCTTATTTTTGCCTTTTCGTTTCTTAAATATTTTAGTTTCCTCGCTATAATTTGGACTCTATTATGTAGGGTATAGATGGTGCTAGAGCGGAAAAAATTCTTGACATGGCATCTATAACACTCAACAAGAATTCAGTACCTGGTAAGTTATTTATATTGTATTTGGATGGTTTTTTGTTACTGAAATAGATAAAATTTGTATGTGCAGGTGATAAAAGTGCGTTAGTGCCAGGTGGCATTCGTATAGGGTCTCCTGCTATGACCACGAGAGGTTTCACGGAAAAGGAATTTGTAACTATTGCGGAGTTTATTCATGAAGGAGTAGAGATCACTCTTGAAGCAAAGAAGTCTGTTTCAAGTCCAAAGCTTCAAGATTTCTTGAATTTTGTTAAGTCTCCTGATTTTCCATTGATGAATCGAGTTTTGGATTTGCAAAGGAGAGTTGAAGAATTGACAACTCAGTTCCCATTGCCTGGTGTGTGAATGGGACAGGACATAAGTTACTGAAATTTTGAAATGATTAAATTCCATGGTATTGTGTGGATACTAATCTAGTGTAATAATGCCTAATGCTATCCTCAAACATGGTCGTAAAAGATCACTTGTTTTTCTATAAATGTTTCTCATCATGACTTATTCATCTCTTGTTCCCCGTGATTTTGTGACACTTAATGTGAAAAATGTAATGAGAATCTTAATCTTGTCTTAAAGCCTCTTTTGCCCAAAAATCTATACTTGGCTGCTGCTTACAGGTTCTAATTGTGGACTAATTGTCTGTGTGTGTTTGTGTTATTTTTCTTGTAAAGAAATCAGGGTAAATAAGTAGAGCCAGACTGGTGAGCAGTGAGAACTTCCCGAAACTGATATATCCTTCCTATCTATGATTTGCCTCTACAATTTGAACGGAAAGAAAGATTTGCCTCTACATAAAACCCACAAGAATTTTTTTTTTTGTTCGAATCACAAGAATTTCGTTACTTGTAAATAACATCATTTTGACGAGATTTATATGTATACAAAAAAGAAATTCAAGATTTAAGTAAAAAAAATCTATAAATACATGATTAGAAAAAGTAATTTGATCAAATAATATATTAAAGGATGCAACCTATTTAATATATTAATCAGTATACATGCTCACATGGTTCGTTAAGTTTTGGGTAAAAGAAGAATAAAAACCCATATATACCATAGTCTTCTAATTAAAGGCTTCTTTGTAAATTTCATTAGAAGCCAACTAGACCATATAACTACCTTCCTTCCCATTAGGTTTAGGAATTAAAACCCATTTTCTCTCACCAGAAAACCCACCCCTCCCCTCCTTTCTCTCTGCTCTCGTTCGCATCTATTGTACACCAGAAAACTTGTCGCCGGACTTTCCCACCTTCTCACTTTCCCGTCGTCGTGGAGCCATATTCTCCGTTTTCACTTGTCCGCTGTTCGCTCTGCACAAGAAATCCCGCCGCCGTTGATTTATTCTTTTGTACAAAAATCCTGCCGCCGGTATCACTTCCCCTCCGTCGTGAATCTCTTCAGATCTGGCCATTGTCCACCTTCTTCAGCAAAAATCACAACCGGATCCCGTCCCACCTTCTTCTTCTCCACCACCATGAGTGCCACCCCCTTCATCGATCTCATATCTATTTATTCAGACCTCCTGTAACGTACCCCATTTTTTGCATTTTCAGGGGTATATACCCACTGGTTTGTGTTTTCAGGGGGTCTTTCGCTCAATTAAGTCATTTCTTCTCAGGCCAAACCACTCTGCCATTCTCCACATCAGGTACATCTCCACCGTTAGTGGACCTCACCGGAGGAAACCACGTCCTTCCGACCCAGATCTTCATCCTTACCACCCAGATCTGCATCTTTCCCATCCAAATCTGCCGTCGTTCTTCACCCTCGTCGTGGACAGTGGAAGCTCACCAGATCTGCATCCTTACCACCGTTATGTTTGATTGTTTTTCAATTTTTTTTCTTTTCTTTTTTTCTTTTGATTTTTTGTTCCAATAAGATCTGTTGTTTCATTGTGTTTTTGTTATTTTTATTTGCTAGAAAAAACTAGTTGGGGAAACTGCTGGATATGGGTACAACAAAGTAGGGTATATGCGAATATTTTTGGGGGTATAAGCCCACCGTTTTGCTTTTTTTTGGGGTTTATACCCATTGTTTTGCTGTTTTTGTGGGTCTTTACCCATTGTTTTCACTTTTAAGTGGGTATGGATCTTCATCATTGAACTGTTCTTCACAACCACCTTGGACTGATCTGAACAAGAAAAAAAGGACGGACCTGAACAAGGAAAAAAGGACTGACCTGAACAACATTTTGAACAACAAAGACTTATAACGTAATTAAAAAAACCTACCCAGAAAATTGTGGGTATATACCCCCAAAAAAATAGTGGATATATACCCCCAAAAAATCTAACCAGAAACCATAAAAATCATAACCAGGCCTTTAAAAAACATAACATCTAACCAGGCCTTTAAAACTTTTATTTCAAAATTTGAGGCCTAAAAACGTATATTCCTCTTAAGTTTTTCAATAAAATAGATTTCTTCCCTATCTCTTAGAACTAGCCCTAATTTGATCAACTATATAATTTATCTTCAAAGATTTTTCTTTGGATCTGGTGCACATCTTTGTGGGATTTTTAACATAGATAATACTTTGTGGAATTTTAATACCTATTACAACCGTTCTTCTCTTTCCCTAGTTAAGCTCAATCCTTAGATTATTTCCCCCATTTTTGAGTTATCCTTCCTTATTGTTGAAGCGTGCACAACCTTTTGGTCTAAGATTAACATTGCAGGTTTAACTACTCCCTTCGTTCCTAAAAAGTTGTCATAATTTCTTTTGCACACAAATTAAAAAATGTCATTGACTATCTATTTGATTACTAAAATACCCTTCATAAAGTATCTTGATATTTTGAATGTTTATTAGGAAGCTAAATTATATAATTTAATTAGGCGTAAAAAAAGTTGTTATAATTGTTTTTGCACACAAATTAAGAAATGTCATACACTATCTATTTGATTACTAAAATACCCTTCATAAAGTATCTTGATATTTTGAATGTTTATTGGGAACCTAAATTATAATATTTAATTAGGGGTAAAAATGGTACAAAAACAAAGTGTCTTGATTTTCAAAAGTGACAATCTTTTTGAAATAATTATTTTTAGTATAAGTGACAACCTTTTCGGAACGGAGGGAGTATTAAAATCCTTCGTTTTCCTTTTCTTTTTTGATACATAGGTTACCCATGTTCAGAGAGGGGATTCAAACCGTGTACCTCTTGCTTTACCCTCTTTAAGGGTTGAAGAAATATCAAGGCTCTAGCCAGTTGAGCTACCTCAACTTGTTTTCATTTTCCTTTCTTGTTCTTGGTTATTGCTCCTTTTTTAATACTTTGTTTCTCTACGTCATTTCTTAGGTTTAGTACTTATTATTTTACTACTCTATTTTCAGCTATTATCTCCTCTTCCTGTTTACCTTTAGGGTTTATTTGGATTAAGGAGAGATTTTTTAGTAAAGAAAAGGAAGGGAGAGTACAATAAAGCAATAAAAAAAAGAGTATTAAATCTTATTTGGATCGAATAAAAAAAGAAGGAAATTTTATTAAAGGATTATATGTATTCGGTGTTTGGATTAAAGAAATAATGGAAGGAAGGGATTCTTTTTATAACTAAATGACTTATATACCCCTATTAAAATATTTTATAAGAAAATAACAAGGGTGATTTAGACATTACAACATAATAAAAGAATTTCTCCCTCCTAATCCCACCGAATCGGAAGGATTGAATATATAAGAAAATGGGGTATTCTAAAAATCCTTTACTAACCTTTCCCTTCCAATTTCGTGTAATACAAACAAAGGAATGGATTGTTAGAATCCTTTAATATATCCCCTTCCCTTCCAATCCCTCCATCCATATAAACCCTTCGGACCTTTTTGGATTAAGGAGGGATTCTTTAGTAAAGGATAGGAAAAAAAAGTATAATAAAGGAATGGAAAAGAGAGTATTTAATCTTGTTTGGACTGAATAAAAAGAGAGGGAGGATTTTATTAAAGCATTATAGGTATCCCGTGTTTGGATTAGAAGAAAATGGAAGGTTAACTAAATGACTTATATACCCTTATTAAAATATTTTATAAAGAAAGAATAAGGGTAATTTAGACATTACGACGTAATAAAATAATCCTTCCCTCCTAATCCTACCGAATTGAAATACTAATTATTTTCACGCTGCCACTATTAATAGAAAAAAGATTAACCGCATTACTATGCTTAAAATGGATGATGGGACATGGACTGAAGATTCAAGTGTTATTATTAATATGATTAATGATTACTATCTAATATTTTTCAAGATCATTGCTCTAATGAAGCTGAGGATATCACTGAATTATTCCCTGCAAGATTAGTGCGGTTATGAACGATTTACTTATCAAATCTCCAGATATTGATGAAGTTAGAAATGCAGTTTTTAGTATGTTTGGCTCGAAAGCACCGGGGCCGGATGGGAGGTAATTTTTATTAAGAATATTGGGACATATTAAAGGAGGATATTTATGTGTTGGTTCCTAATTTTTTTGCTCATAATACGCCTTTAAATGATCTTAACGATACATTAATTACTTTAATTCCAAAAGGAGAAAAAAAAGAACAAATTAAAGATTTCAGGCCTATTGCTTGTATCAATTTTAGTTATAAGATTATCGCAAAAAAATTGGCGCTGAGATTGCAACCTTTCATGTATGATATTATTTCTCCGACTCAGTCGACTTTTATTAAAGGAAGGAGTATCCAGGATAATATCATCATCGCTCAGGAGGTGGCCTTTTATCTTAAGAACAAGAGAAAATCTAAGAAGAATTATGTAGATGTTAAAATTGACATGGCAAAGGCTTATGATCAGGTAAGCTGGAAATTTCTTATTCAAGTTCTCAAAAGACTTGGTTTCTGTGAAAAATGGATAGATTGGATATTTAATTGTATCTCTTCTATTTCACTTCAAGTCAAAGTCAATGCTCAGAGACTTGACAAAATTTATCCTAACAAGGGGATTAGACAAGGTGATCCGCTTTCACCGCTATTTTTTTCTCTTCTAATGGAAAGCCTTATTAATTATCAGTGTAGATAGCAAGAAATTGCACTAAATTAACTCATCTCCTATTTGCCGATGATGCTCTTTTCTTTATAAATATCGAGGAAAATGAGACCAATTCTTTTAAAGAATTGCTTCATAAATTCTATCTAGCTTCGGGACAAAAGATAAACTTTCAAAATTCTTCTATCTTGTTTAGTAAAGGAACTCCGGATGAGGTTTGTGATGAGGTTACCCAAACTTTAAATATGTAAAGAACTAATTTTTTTGGTAAATATCTTGGCATACCCTTCTCTCTTAAACTTGCAAAATCTGAGAATCTTAATTATATTAAAGATCGACTTCTGTCAAAATCAGCAAGTTGGATTTCTAATTTATTATCAGATGGGGTAAAGAAGTTCTTATTAAAGTAGTTCTTCAAGCTATACCGAATTATGCTATGTCAATATTTGAATTCCCTAAAACTCTATGTAAAAAGTTATCAGGAATCATTGCAAATTTTTGGTGAGATTCGGGCATCAGGCAAAGGATACACTGGGTTAAATGGAATAAGATTGCCTGATCCTAAGTGATTGTAGGAATTGGTTTCAGAGATCTACAAAAAATAAATTTGGCACTTCTTGCTAAACAAGCGTGGAGGATTATAAATAACCCTAATTTACTTGTTCCTAAGGTACTGAAAGGTATATATTCCCCCAACTGTAGATTGTTTGACGCTAAATTAGCGAAGAAAAAATCATGGAGTTGGGCTAGTACTTTTAAAGGGTGACAATTCATCAAACAACATGCTATTTTTCATATTGGTAATGGTCTTAGCATAAACATTTTGGAACATAAATGGATTAAAGGTAATTTCAAACTAGAAAGACCATTGGATTGCCAATTGGAAAGGGTGGCTCATTTATTTGATAAAAATATGGTATCATGGAACCTTGAAAGTCTAGGTAATTTATTTACACCTAATATTATAAGCGAAATTGTTAAAATACCCATCATGTTACTCAATGAAGATGATAGATTGATCTGGCTAGAGACTAAAGATAGATTATACTCAACAAAATCAGGATATCATAAGTTAGTAGAGACGGATTTAATGAAAGAAGCACAATCTTCCAAACAATGTGAAAATAATATTAGTCTTCTCTGGAATACGATATGGCACTCTAATGTACTGACAAAAGTTAGGAATTTCGGATGGAAAATTTGTAACGAAGCTCTACCGACAAAAAAGAATTTACATATCAGGAAATGTTCTATTGATGATTCATGTGATTGGTGTGAATCTGGAACCGAAGACATTGATCATCTTTTCCTACGATTCCCTTTTAGTATGTCTGTATGGGCAACTTCCCAAGATGCAGATCAAAATCTATAAGAGCAATAATGAGAATTTTTCTTCCTGATTTCTGAGACGATTGAAGCATACACTAGAAATGGATGGAATAAAAGAGAGATCACGGCTAGTCTTCTTCTTACTTGCTGGTTTATCTGGAAAGCCAAAATGAAAGGCCTATTTGAGAATAAAGCTTGGAATATTAATGAGATCAATTATAAAGTCAAGTCTATGCTTAAAGACTATTTTGAACCAAAATTTCTAGTTGAGGAAGATAAGGACGACAAGACGAACAATATAGGTCCGGATAAGATTGATGATAATCCCCTTATTGCAGATGATGCGGATATTATATGGATGAGCGATGCCTCATTTACTAAAGATTGGGAACCTACGTGTATTGCTTCTATCGGAATTAATAAAGAAAGGTATCATCACCGAAAGAATTACGCGAAGATGCATTGTTGATAGCCTATTATGGGCGAAAGTTGGGCTCTCTTACTTGCTATGAGGAAGTTGACTTTCCTCAACCACCAGAGTATTTCTTTTTACTCCGATAACCTTGAACTTATTCAAGGTATGTCCCAGAAATCAGGTCTTCGATGGCAAATTTACCCACGTGTTGCCGAAATGAAGAATTGGCTATCTAAATACCCGGATTGGAAAGTTTGTCATGTTAACAGAAAGTTTAACGGCACGGCAGATGCACTTGCCAAGTGCACTAGGCTGAATATTAGCTTAGATCATTGGAGAGATTTTTGTATCTTGGGAGCTTTTAATTTTCTTAACCAGATGTGTAATTAACGTTTCTTCTATTTTATTTGACAAAAAAAAATCCTACCGAATTGAAAGGATTGAATATATAAGTTCATAAAGGATTATAAGAATCCTTTAACAAATTATCTCTTCTAATTTTTTTCAATACAAACAAGGGTGAGATTGTTATTATCCTTTAATACAATCTCATCCCTCATCCAAATAAACCCTTAGGCTTTGTTTGGATTGAGGGATTAGAAGGGGAGGGAATGGAATAAAGGATAATAGATATCTTTCCTTTATTTGTAATATAAAATTTTGAAGGGATAAGTTACTAAAAGATTAAAATAATACCTTCTAATCCTTTATATCATATCCATCTAATTTGGAGTCCTTAGAAGGAAGGATTAATTTTATGATAAATTATCTTTACTACGCTTATGTTATTAGAGTTACAAAAGTAATTTAGTTATAAAATAATATTTTCCTTTCCATTACTATCCAAACACAAATTTAAATAACCTTTTACTAATACTTTTATTTCTTTTTCTACTCAATCCAAACTAGATTAAATACACTTTTTTTTTGAATACATGAGAGAGCCACTTTGGACTCGGAGTTATTTTGACTTCAATGAGATTCAATATCAGGACCTCTTGGTCTCTGCAGAGTAACCTAACCACTAGACCAACTATCGATCTCAATACACTCTTTTTCTTTCCTTTAATATATTTTTTTTCTATCCTTTACTAAAAAGTTCCCCATATATCCAAACAAACCCTTAGTGACACATGGAATGGAAGGCTGGGGTAGGCTACAACCGGCCCTAACCGATATAATATGTTATATATTTTTTGATATTATAAATATCATTTTATATTTTAAATATGATTTTTTATTTATTAACAATAATATATAATTATTGTGATTTTCTTTTATCCATTAAACCCCATAAATAAAATAGTTTTTTAGATTTAAAAAGTTTATATAACCCGAAAATTAATAAAACATAAACCCTCAAGCTCATCTCTTCACACTCGCCCCCCACCAACCACCACCCAGATAACCGCTGCACACGGTGATCATTCTCCACCATCATTAACACTGCTTCCTACGCCATCAACCAGGTCCAGAATATACCGTCAAGGTAAAAAAAATCAATTTTTACGATATATAAAAAGATAAAAAAAAGTTAATTTAGTTTAGAGTTAATCTCATCACTTTTACAAATTTTCAAAATTTTCAGATGTATGTTTATGTTTAATTGCACTGTGTATTACAAATAGTGTTAATAAATATGACCGTTGGAATCTTTTACCGTAGTAACAGTGATGCGCTAAGAATAGCGTATCTAGGGAGTGGAGTGAGCAATTTGCTCCATTTTTTTTTTTGCAGTAAATACCTATTTGGGGCAACTGCTGAGATGGTCTCAGCCCTAACTTATTATTCTGTTTCTAAATAATATTTTAGTGACCTTAATTTGTTTTTCATATGCTTCTTTAACCTAGTTCAATTCTATTGATTCTATAAAAGAATAGTTATAAAAATTCCTTTGTTATTTTCCATTCCTAGAATGTAATTTGGTACTATATAATTTGTAGACTAATTGGTAACTTATATCAAATATATTTTTAGAGTAAAATAATGCCCAAGAAGAATTCTTCTAAGAAGGCGATCCCATCTGAGCTGGAGAAACCAAAGGAGAAACCCTCTGTGGCACCGAAAAAACGAGGTAATGAGATTGATGATATATTTGGTGGAAAAAAGAGGAAAAAACCTGAACAGGTGAATGTTGGGAAGGCTTCAAAAGATGGGGATGAAAAGGTGAAGAAAAAGAAGAATATGGATAAGAGTAAAGTTCCGAAAGAGAAAGGATTCCCAGAACCACCATCTAGGCCAAGGAAGAAGATGGGTGATGGGTTTGCTATATATACTGAAGAGGAGTTAGGAATTTGGAATTCTAATGCTGGAGGTACTAGGTTATGTCCTTTTGATTGTGACTGTTGTTTTTGATTAACTTTTGTGCTAATGAATTGTTTCGAGGATAGGAGAGGTATTCAGTGTATGTGAGCTAATTATTTATTACAGTTTTCGAGTGCAATTTTAGTTTTATAATCCAGTACATGACGTTGTCAACTTTGAATGTACTTTACGAATGTTTTAGTTTCAGTACTGGTCCCTGTTAAGGGGCAGATTTGCTAAGTTAGTGTATAACTAGGGTAGATTTGGCTATTTTGCATAATACAGGGACCAATGATGCAATTTATAGTTAAGGATAGATGATATGTTAATTGGGCAAAAAGATACAGTAACTGCTTGCAAATCCGCTAATAAATTAGTTACAGCTGCTCTTTGTAATGACTACAATTTTAGGCATTATTGCTCGGAAGTTACACTACAATCCTACCAATGCAGTAAAACAATTTGGAGCTACTTTAAGTTGAAGTGATGTCTAAAACCAATGGGTGTGTTAAAAACAATTCAAGACTTGTTTTAAGAAAAAGAAAGATAAAAGGTTGCTTTTATTAAGAAAACGTTTTATGTTACCAAAGGGTCCATCTAGATGCCACAAACTATGCAATTGACACTAATGAATAATAGGTCTCACCTAATGGAATATCTCCTCCTTTGATAGAGTCTCTTAGTTAGTTTTCTCTGTTTCTTGACATCATCCCTTGGCTAGATATAACAAGGAAGGGCTATGTCTGTTACTACTCTTTTCTGCAAGGTTATGGATAAATAAAGTAAGTACCAGGGTATTAGTTTAGACAGTGGCTATAAGTGCAAAGTCAAGCAATGGAAGGCTATAATTTCCTCATATGCTGGCATTACTTTGTTGTTTAATATGTTGCTTATCTTGTTGTATTTATTCGTCTAGCAATGGAAGGGTAGAAAGACCTACGCCGGCAATTTGTTTATGTATCACAAGGTGTTTGGTGATATTACACTTTGGATTCGGGTTCAGGTTCATAGGGTGTTTGTGGGAACGCAGGGTTTTTTGTTCTTCTTTGGGACAAGGGAACGCAGGGTTATGTATCTTTAATTTCCCTCCATCTTACTTTTTCTTTCATTTCTGCTGTACTTGCGTTTTGGTGAACAACGAATGCTTTTTTACTGCAACAATCATATTAACTGTTGCACTAGGTATAACCATGATAGTTTGTAGACCTAAAAAAAGGCATAACCATGAATGATAGTTGTGTTAATAAGTTTTTAAAAAATCATGCAGGTGAGGTGAGGATTTTGAGCTATAACCAAATTTATTTTGACAATAGTTACAGCTCCATCGACAAGGATGATTGTTATACAAGATATTATAATGGGTAAAAGAGGATAAAGGGCCTAAGACAACTAGTGTTTTATAAAATAGGGCCCCAATTGGAAACCAACTAGCCTAATTGGAACCCAACTAAAAAAACACATAAAACCCACCCCCTCCCCCTTCTTTCTCGACAGCCCTTCTCTCTCTGCAAACCAAAACCTACCCGACCTCCTTCTTTCTCGACAGCCCCTCTCGCCACCAGCACAACTCGCGTCACCAACACAACTCGCGTCACCAACACAACTCGCGCCACCACCAGCACCACCTCGCGCCACCAACACTTGCAGCAACAATTAATTTCTGCAAATCTGTCTTTTAACTGGATGGAAGAAGAAGAAGGGAAACCACCATATCTGAGTTGCAGAGGCGCGGATCTGAGAAGCTGGGAAAAGGGAGACCTGCACCCCCACCACGGCGAACTGCATCCCCACCACGCCGCTACCTCAGTCCAAACCGTACCTCAGTCCAAACCCTAAACAGATCCACTGCTGCACCACCACGACGTTGCACCAACAAGCCACCACCTCGCGCGAACCCCTCTCTCCTTTCCCTTTCTGCAGCGTCGCCGTGAACCCCGACCACATTCGCCGCCAGCTCGACGTCCACCAACACCACCAACATCGAGATCTCACATTCGCCGCTAGCTCGAGTTCCACCACCACCACCATCCTCGAGGACCACCAACACCACCACCCTCTTGCTCTTACCCTCTCCCCCCCCCCTCGAGATCCACGAAAATCGCGCCCTTCCCACCATAGCCGTCGTCATCACAGCAACACCACCACCAACACTGCTGCATCTCGACTATTCCAACCCCACCAAACCACTCACCACCCCTCATCTCAGCTATTCCACCCCTAAACACCACCACCGATCCAAAATTGGTTGCATGTGTTTTAATTTTTTTTATATATATATTGTTCTTTTTTTTTGCAACAGGGAGCATTTCCAGATTTGGATATTAAGGGGGTAAATACCCCCTGTTTTGCTATTTTATGGGGTAATTAGGGGAAAAGCTTGTTATTTTAGGGGGTAACATGTTATTTTAGGGGGTAAGGAGCAGTTTTAGTGGGTAATAGACTGACGTTGGACTCCTTGATTATTTGGACTGACCTGAACAATATGAACTCTGAACAATATGGACTTAAATTAAAAAAATAGTGGGCGTGTACCCCCGAAAAATTAAAATAGTGGGTGTATACCCCAAAAAAAATAGCGGGTGTATACCCCCTAATAACGAGAACCTAACCAGCAAAATTTCTAATTAGGCCCTTAAAAACATAAAAAGTAACTAGACCTTTAAAAATTTTATTTTTGAAATTAGGACCTCAAAAGGTATATTCCTCTATTATAATTGGAACAGTATGCGGTTAAATCATAAAAGCTTTGAACAAAAAAAAAGTTCATTTATAAAGTTTCCGGGGGATTGTTATTTGTTGGTAAACTTTATATTCTGATGAGAGTAGTATGAAAGAAGTCATCTGGATTCATTTAACAAGTGTTAATTACGAAGTTATATGCACATTTGTATTAAAAGATTCAATTGGATATTGTGAAAAGATGAAGTTAGTGAACAAGAGTAAGTGGTGATTGTAATAATGGGACCCAAATTCCCTTGGAAGTTTTTCCCCAAAAAGGCTAAAAAGAATAAAAATATTTAAATCAGAAAACTTATAATTTTTATTTCCTAAATACTTCCCTCTTATTTTATCTACAAACCTTAAAAATCCTCTCAAAATTCCCCCTTTGCCCCACCCTATCCACCTGAATTCCTTTGGTTGTGGTGCTTTAAGGTGGCAATAACCATGAATGTTCAAATCCATGACATTTGTTCCAATCTCGTCCATAGAAGTCTCATCCATAGCACACCAACTGGTTTGATAACATGGAAAGATCTTGTCGACGTTGTTCACGATAGTAGTGTTCGAGTTTCATACATGGCAGCAACTTTAAGCTCAAATGTTAAATGGCATGGAAACGAAGCTTCAATGACGACCTTGGTATGTGGATGAAGATTCGAGCATTGATATGGCGGTTCAATGTTTGTTTACAGTGCTTCCATGGTAGATATGTGCTTGATGTGTAAACTTTCACACTGATAAACCATGGCAGCAACTACAAGCTCGAATCTCACATGATTCTATTTCCATGGAAACTAAGCTTCAATGGCAGATATGTGATTGGTTTGTAAGATTTCACAATGAATAACCATGGACACGAACAGTCGTGGATATGTAAGTTCTGAAAAATAATTGCAGGTATTGACAAGGAGGTGATGATGTCAGCCAACGCCATAAGTGTGATGTCAAACGTTGTATTATTGTATTTTTGAATTTGTTTGGTAAATGTAATATTACAATAGTTCTTGTAAATTATTTTTAGGTAGAATGGATTTTTTAAGTGTTGTAATATTGAAAAAACAAATTTTTGTGCAACATTTCCTTTAATTTTGTGTTTTTTACAAATTTTCGAATATACTCAGTGATACTAGATCATACACGGAGAATTTCTAAGCATACTCAGATAATTTACGCATATTCAAAGTTTTTGTTGAGTATACTTAGAGAAAATTCGTACTCATAGACTTGTACTCGGTGATTTTGTACTCAGTGACTCTCTAAATATGCCCCCGGTGGCGGTGGTGTAAGGTGATTAGTGGTCGGAGATGAACAATATAGATACTCAGTGACTCGCTGAGTTAGCTGTCCATGATTATTGTCACTTGTTTTTTTGTCTTTATGTGATTTTTGTTTTATTTGAAGGTATGTTAGTATTTGCCACCCATATGATTGGTTGTGGTCTCTAAGAAGATAATTTTTTTTTCACACCCTCTTTATTGGCGATTAAATTGGTCTTTAAGACCCAGTAGGGAATTCACCCTTGTAATATTACCTAAGCTAGAGTTGGAAACGTTTGATTCCTTTGCATCGTCGTGTTAGTTTAAGCTAATGGGCCTAATGTTGTCATTTTTTTGGATAATAATCTTTTAATTTCTAATTTACGGTACTAATCCTCTAGTGGGTTAACGTCTTAGGTGGATTGTCATAGAAGTTGTGGCCATAATGGATTTACTTTCGTATTACTTAACTCTAATTTAACGGTTGAAATCTTTCTACCTTCTTCTTTACTTTCGTTACATTCTAATATAATGTCTTGAATCAACTTAGTGGTCGAAATCCGCCTATCTCTGAATTTTATCTTTGCTTATTTACTTCACTGAAATTGAAAATTGTGTTGTACTGTCAATAATGTTAACGATGTCCGTCACAAACTCGGGAGAGAGATCCAGACGGTCCTCAAGACGTCCAACGATAATCGGTGAGTATGATGGTATGAAATTGTCAGTGCGTTTGTTCCCCTTGATGAGAAAGGTATTTAAGTCATTAATTACGAAACATAGACCACTTTAATTTGTCTTTTTGAAACTATGTTCGGTACTCGTGATTCTGACTTTCAAACTATCCATGAGAATCTGAACCGAAACGGAGTCTTCTTTAACTAATAACATGAGATAATCGGTGAATGCTAGATGAGTGATCTTGACTTTCCCGCATTTTGGGTGGTACTTAAAACCATATTTATACTTTACTTCAGTAGTGTAGAAAGATATTCAAGACACAAAATAAATAGGTGAGGTAAGATAGGATCACCTTTCTTTGTGTTTTTTTTTTCACCCTTGAGGAATCCATGCAATTCATCATTTAGTGCCACCGAATAAGTAAGAATTGTTACACAAGTCTTTATCCAAAAAAAAAAAAAAAAGTAGCTCAAGAAGAAAGTCCCACAAAACCGAAATCATAAACCTTATACAAGTCAATTTGAAAAACTGTTATTATTTTAGTCATTCAACAACTCTTGTATAAGGTGAATGTTACCAGCATTCGATCTTTCCGAAACGAAAGCACTTTGTGTTTTATCAATAATACCATTCAACACCGATTTCATACGATCCACTATTATCATTGTGATTGCTTTATAGATGATACTACAACAGGTTATAGGCTTAAGATCCTCAACTTTAATGGGTATTTCTTTTTTTCAAAATAAAGACCATTAAAATTGTATCTAATTGTTTAAGAAATAAACCCAAAATACAATATAGTATCAAACAAATGGAACGATTATGTTATAAAGAAAAAAAAAAAAAAAAAAAAACACTATTACATTCAAGAATGTACAACGCGTGTTAGGTAGTTGGTAAAGTATCCCTAATGAAGAATTTATGAACAAAGCCACCATCTCCACTGAAGAATCACACATACACGTCTCTCACTCTAAAACCCCTTTAATTTCCTCCAAGTATTCTTAGTTGACCTCCTTAAAAATCTTTATTTTATTCCAGTCCCTAACCTTTAGGTAAACCCACCTTTCTATATAATTAATTATAGCTCAAAATCTTTATATACATATATCACAAAGAAATACTCAAACATAGTTAACGTTTTTTACAAGACAATGGATGTAGCTACCAGCTCTCGTGTTCTTCCTCATCAAACGAAAATACCCACTTCGGATCTTCATCATTTCACCAAAAATTCTTCTCTGTAAGCTCATCCCATCAATTCTTATTTTATATATATGTGTGTATGTGTGTTTGCTCGCGTGTGTAATATAATCTTGTGCTTTTGTCCGATGGGATTTCGGGTTTTATAAACTATAGTTGAGCTATTTGATTTGGGATGGTGGGGGATCAAGTGATCAAAGTTTTATAATCATTTCTGTGTTTTTGTGTAATTTTGCTAATAT
Source organism: Nemophila menziesii (assembly GCA_029959085.1). Classification (NCBI taxonomy): domain Eukaryota; kingdom Viridiplantae; phylum Streptophyta; class Magnoliopsida; order Boraginales; family Hydrophyllaceae; genus Nemophila; species Nemophila menziesii. The sequence goes on from JARWIR010000001.1 coordinate 38,236,936, forward strand.
ATGGACATTTGAGAAACGGGAAAATCATCTTAATTATTTCAAAACAAGCTACATCCTCTGTGTTCGTGTGTGTTAATTTGATTTTTGAAGAAAGTCAATTGTGAATGAAGTTTGATTAAAGGAAAGTGTTTAGATTATATTCGATGTTCTTTTGTTCTGTGTGAAGAGGTGAATGAGAAATTGAGATTTAGCCATAAGCAGCAAAAATTGAACTTTTAGATGAGTTATTTCCCATTTGTTCGGCCTTAATAAATGATCCTGATGCTATATTCATAAAGTAATCCTAATTGTACAACCAAAAACTGTGCTGGATATCTATTGTGATGTGAAACCCTATTAAACAAACAAGATCTTGCTCATAAAACTAAGTTTTAATCATTTCAGGTTGTACCCTCAACGAAAATCACTAGCAACATACGAAGCTTCTTCAGTTAAATACTCAGATTCTGCTAATAAAAACAGCGGATTATCTCTCCATAGTCCATCAAGAAAGAGAGATATTGTTGTGAAAGCGTTAAGCTCTGAAGCAGTATATACATTTCCTGAAGATACTACTAAATCCCCTTCACATGTGACAGAGGAAAAGATTGGTGTTATGCTTTTAAATCTCGGAGGACCAGACACACTTAACGATGTTCAACCATTCTTATACAATTTATTTGCTGATCCAGTATGCACAAGTTCTTTTTTCCCATAATCTTAGTTTTTTAGTAATGATTTAATTTATATTTTATTTTTTATAACAGGATATAATTCGTCTTCCTAGATTATTTCGGTTTCTTCAGCGTCCATTGGCCCAACTAATTTCAACCCTTAGAGCACCTAAAAGCAAGGAAGGCTATGCAGCTATTGGAGGTGGTTCGCCTCTTCGTAAAATAACAAATGAGCAGGTAAAATTTGACGTGCGAAAAGTTACTGATAATTCTTAAAAAAAAATTAACTTAACAATATGATTATTTGCTATAGGCAGATGCATTGAAACTTGCACTAGAAGAGAAGAATGTCCCAGCAAATGTTTATGTTGCTATGAGATATTGGTTTCCATTTACAGAGGAAGCTGTTCATCAGGCAAGTTTTATTTAATGTAGTTAAACTGTTTGTTTTTTTGTCTATATGAAACTGACCTTTTTTATTGTCTCATTTAACAGATTAAAAAGGATAAAATCACAAAGCTTGTAGTTCTTCCATTGTATCCTCAGTATTCTATCTCTACAACTGGTTCAAGTGTCCGTGTTATTCAAAATCTCTTCAGGTTTGATCTTCTTATCTAAAGTTGTGAATACAAATCAAAATCTTTACTCAAATGCTGAATTTTCTATTATTTTTGTTAGGGATGATATGACTCTGTCTAGATTACCTGTTGCCGTAATAGAATCTTGGTATCAGCGTGAAGGTTATATCAAGTCTATGGCTGATTTAATAGAAAAGGAGTTGCAAATTTTTTCTCAACCTGATGAGGTAAATTAATTTACGGAATTTTTTTAATTTTTCTTGCTCAAATCTGATCGTTGAGTGTTTTATGCTTTATAGGCGATGATATTTTTTAGTGCACATGGAGTACCAGTTAGTTATGTAGAGAATGCGGGTGATCCATATAGAGATCAGATGGAGGAATGTATTTCATTGATAATGCAAGAGCTTAAAAAAAGAGGAACTAACAATGAACACACTTTAGCTTATCAGGTAAGAGTTATTGGTAAATCTGAGAATCTTGTAGAAGCTGATTATTTATAATTTGTTAATGACAGAGTCGAGTGGGTCCCGTGCAATGGTTGAAACCCTATACTGATGAAGTACTTGTTGAGCTTGGTCGTAAAGGAGTAAAGTCACTATTAGCTGTGCCAGTAAGGTAAATAAATAAATATACATACATAAGTGTATGGTTGTTATGCTAATAAACCTTTTGAAATGTTATTTCAGCTTTGTGAGTGAACATATAGAAACTTTGGAAGAGATAGATATGGAGTATAGAGAGTTAGCTCTTGAATCAGGTGTAGAAAATTGGGGGCGGGTCCCGGCTTTAAATTGCACATCATCGTTTATTACCGATTTAGCAGATGCTGTGATTGAAGCTTTACCTTCAGCAATGGCAATGTCAATGTCAAATTCAACTAATGAGAAGTCTGAAGATGTTGAGGATGACCCAATGGGTTATGTCATTAAATTGTTGTTTGGGTCAATTGTAGCGTTTATTTTGCTCTTTTCTCCAAAAATGATATCTGTGTTCAAGAATCACCTCATGTGAAAAAGCTTCAGTTAGTGAAAATGAAAGAAAGAAGAAGATTAAAATGTTTTGGTTGTCTCAGTTTTATGAGCATAGAGTAGATACAAAAAAATTGGAGCTCCTATATGGTTGAAAAGGAAAAAACATATATAGCATTGAAAGCTTTTTGATGTACTGAAATTGCCTGCTTCTTCTCTAATTTCTTTCATTTAAAACATATATTATAATACCAAATTTCTGGAAGGTTAGTTGGAACCTTTTTCTTTGGTATCATCTCCAGATTGAATTTTGGATTGTTTTATATTTTTTCCCGTGGTATCGTCTCGTTTTGTTGCTAGATGGTTGGTGCGATTAACTTGTTGGTTGATGTTGATTCCTTTTGGAACTTTTCGTGATACTCTACGAATCCTGGGTTGTCTGAATATTGGGTTTGACCTTTTCTCTTGCGCCAAAATAGATACTAAATCTCAGTTTTAAGAGTTACTCAGTTTTAAGAGTTAAATGCAAAAACTCTCCTGATCTATACTCAAAAATCTACTTTTACTTGTGTTCAACTACCACACCCCCCTCCTCTTAAACTAGATTTGATTGGCTAGCCCTTAATTTTTATTTTTATTTTGGACGAGGCTTTCTCTTAATTGTAATTTTATGTTAGTTCTTTTAACAGATTTTTTCCAAATAAAATATATATCATATTAAGGAGGTGTAGTTGATTCAACAAACTTTTTAATCCTGTAGTTTAAGTTCCATTGAAGCTTCGAACAAAATTTTTTTGGAGTTGGTCAAAGATTGGGGATGGATGAATTAAAGAGATGTAAAAGAAATGATAATGATCTCTTATATAAATTTTATCAAACTATATAATATCAATTACATTGGCCATCTATTACCATCTATCAACTCTTATCAGAATAAGTGGAAGGATAAAAACAAATTTTTAAACAAATATAATTCAAAACTTGAAAAAAATAAAGAATATGTTTGCATTTAACTCTGTCTTTTGTTGTATATTTCTTCCATCATGGAGAAACAAAATTAAGAAAATAGGAAGTAAAGATCCATGTTAACAACTAAAGATGCATAACAAATTTTGAAGGCATAGTAAATATTACCAGGATCAAATATGAAGTATAAAGCCATCACTCACACAGTTGCAATATCAATCAAAGAGAAAAACAAAATCCAAAGAGATATAAAACATCCATAAAACACCCGATAGAATATTAGCAACTATTACACTACAAAAACTTAATAGTTCTCTAAACAGAAAATTGAGTTAAGTACACCAAATAACATGAAGACCAAGAGAGAACTAGTAGTAGCACATACATCAATAATTTAACTCTGAGGTGAGGCTTTAGCAGCAGGCTGTGAAGACTGGGAAGGCGGAGGAGCTGCTGCATCATACGCTGCTGCAGCTGGCTGAGAATAACCACCGCCATAAGATGCATTATACCCTGCAGATGGAGGAGCCTGTTGTTGCCCATACCCTGGTTGAGACCCTGGTGGTGCCGCTGCTCCATAACCATAACCTGGCTGAGCTCCTGGGGCACCATAACCAGATGATGGAGGTCTCTGTGCACTACTAGAATCAGGCTGAGCATACCCACCTCCACCCCCTGATTGAGCAGGTGGATAACCACCAGGCGGTGCATATCCTTGAGTACCAGGAGACTGTTGTGGCTGTCCGTATGGTGGTGGCTGACTAGTTGGAACCTTCTGTGGTGGAGGAGCACCGTAACTAGGAGGACCATATCCTCCTGCTCCTCCATATGGTGGCTGAGTTCCATACCCACCTTGAGAAGTTGGTGGCATAGCATAACCTGTCTGAGCTGGAGGATAACTTGGATTTGGGTTCGGGCTGGGCTGTTGCTGACCAGTAGTGGGATACCCAGATGACTGAACTTGAGGTGGTGGTTGAGTATTAGTAGTATTAGAATCTCCCTGTGCTCCATATGATGCAGCGGCAGCAGTTTGGCCATCAGGTGGTGGTGTTGTATTAGAGGAAGCATTACCACCACCATATCCAGATCCAGAATTACTATTATAACCTTGTTGATCATATCCATAACCTGAGTGAGGATATCCTCCATATCCATCTTGACCACCGTAACCTTGACCATACCCAGGCTGACTGTAACCATAGGCAGCGGCACCACCACTACCATCTGTTGGTGCACCAGAAGCTTGTTGATGTTGGGCAGGTGGTGGTTGGCTGTAATAATCATAACTACCAGTACCTCCTCCCTGAGCAGGTTGTTGATTAGAAGCAGCACTAGTCTGATCCCAACCAGCTGCAGAATATCCACCAGAAGCAGGTTGTGGAGGATAACCAGGGTAAGAAGGTTGACTAGTGTTGTATTGAGGAGGTTGACCAGGGTATGCATTAGGTGGCATGTAACCGTAACCACCTTGTTGCTGCTGCTGCTGCATAGGTGCACCTTGTGGGGCCCAATTTGTTGGAGGTCTTGCTTGATAACCTTGTTGTGAATATCCACCCATTGATGAATTTCTTACACGATTCTGCATTAATTTGTTAACTTAATAACAAAATATCCAACATATAAAGAGAAATAGATTGCATATATACATGTTACCAAACATTTACAGAGTTATAATAAACACAATTAACAGCAAATTCCCCAGATAATATTCGTCATTATACCAGCATTAAGACAAGTAAAGATATCTTACATACCGTTCTTGTTGTTTCATGTCCCGTAGAGAAGCCAATCCTCACCCTAACCCAAGTGAGTGGGTAAAAAACAAAATTCCAAATACCACACGGGTTGTTCTAGGGATTAAGCAAGACACTAGATGCCCTATTTTTGCCACATGGAGATCAGCTGTGCCAGACATTAAACACAAGATGCACTATACACAAATCAACTATATGGCAAGAGTATTTTATATCACTTTTTTAATATCTTATTATGTTATATCATTTTACTAGAATCAACTAAATACCGTCAGTAAATGAGCAGAACCCTAAAAACAATCCAACCTTATAAAAGTCTCAAATATACTACTCAGCTCGAAATATTATACAAGTGTTTGAGCAAACTAAGTTACCTTGGTAGAAAAGGTGTGTGGAGGAGACCTGCCTCAAAACAAAGATAATTCCCAAATATCCAATAAACATAATAATCAGTGATCTATTTTTAATATTTTTATCTTTCTCCTAAACCCAATTTTCAATAAATCATATTTATCTAGAGAGAGAAAAAGTGAATGAATTGCAGCAGCAGGATAAAGGAAATATATAGAGAAAGAGTGAATGAATTGCAGAATAAAGGAAATATATAGCTATGGATAAAGACTCCAAAAGATCCTGCAGAAACGATACAAATAGTGTACAATGGCAAAATGTACAATACATAATATCGCAATCTTTATAACAAACTTTTATCCAATAAGCTATGAAAAGGTTCAAAGGAAAAGTAAAGCATATGCGTATGGCTCAACAGAAATCATTATTAGGATAACTAAAATTGACCCAGCTGAATATTAGGAAATGTAGAGAAAATCAATTCAAGTGAAAAGAATTGTAAGGCAGGAATAAGATGCAGCTTGAACGCAATGTGGCTGTGGCTAACAAAAGTATGCTATAACTTGCCACAGGCTAAAAATGATGATAATTTTATTCTATAATTTGCAGGAATTAAGACATCACCCTAACAACTAACTCCAAATCATAGTATTCAAGAAATTAAATTTGACTTCAGCCAAGGAAAAAATTTCCCTATTATAAACATGATATGAAGTTACACCATCACCTATAAGAGAGTGATGCCTCTTGATAAAATAGACTAATGTTAGAGAATTAAGAATAAGACTAGTGTTAGACAAAGCAGCAATATTAGTTTCATTATTATTTTTGATGAGTCTAGAGTTTCAATGAATTTCTAAGCAATTAAAACATAGCAATATACAGTATATTATATTCACAAGAGAATTATTTCTAATTGACACATCAAGATCAGACTCCCTGACCTCAACAAATTGAAAAAGATAAAAAGTAACAATAAAATCTATCATTTCTAAAATACACACATCTAAATAAATTTTCCAACAAAAAATAGCTTGGAATACACTTCTATTATTTATAACAAGATATACCTCACTAATGACTTCATTGACCAACTGTTTTGCAGCCTCAATCTCTTCACTGGTGCCATCAATTTGCAATGTTCTTTCAGTTGATGGATCACCTGGGGGCAAGTGCAAAGGTATAACCTGAACAATACAAAATAGATGTAAAGATTTTTTAAAATTTAAAATAAGCTAAAACCAAAATGTCATAGCAGAAACATACCTGAATACGAGCTCCTGATTTTGCTTGCATACTCTTAATTGTTTCACCTCCTTTGCCAATAACAAGTCCAACCTGTAAACAGGTGATAAATCTCACACCAAGACAATAGAGCGAGTTATATGGTAGTTACAGAAGAAAAATTACCTTATTGTTGGGAATTTTGGTAGTATATTGCTCTGATCCATATTGTTGTCCAGTTGCCCTACGAGAACTTATACCGGACCCACCTGATTCAGCCTGTTGCAAGCGAATTAAAATCCAATAAGCAATATGTATTCTATATCAGATTCAGACTAGTACATACAGATTTGACACATCAAGATAACAAATATTAATACCTCGGCAAGAACATCTTTAATAAACTGCTCAGCCTTTGCAATTTCCTCAGGGGTACCAGTGAGTTCAACCCCTCTGGTAGGAGCATGAGGGTCAGCATCCATATCCCTTGTGACTTGAATCTTGGCTCCAGATTGTGTTTGAAGATACTTAATAGTCTCACCAGCCTTACCAATAATTACACCAACCCTTCCATTTGGTATCTCAATCCTCTTGCTTGGACCAGGGTATCCACCATATGATCCAGATATTGGAGGAGTAACAACTGAACTAAAGGACTTCTGATCTGCATTCAAACAAGAAAACAAGAGCTTATAAAAACAAATTCAATCTCATAGACATTCACAAGGTTTGTACAAACTATATGATTAAACATATGAGTACTTATAGTAGTGGTATAAATAAGCTAAACACGTTTAATGCTTAAAGGTGATGAGACAAAAATAAGCATTATAAGAGACTTTATAATAAGAATTGAGTAGCAGCAACAGCTGACATATAAATGCGAAGAAAAACAGGCATAATTAGATAAATATGTATACATATTATATTAAATAAGCTGAGCTAAGTTAAAAGTTACATAGAACAAACAAAAACTGAGAGCACGAATGTAAAGTTGTAGGACTTACAGTCATTTGGATCACCGTTATCAACGCGAGGCCGCTTAGTGGGGTCAGCAGCGTTGTTGAAGAGCCGGGCAGCGATTTCTTGCGCCTTTTGTTTAGCTAGCTGGATCTCTTCCATTGGTGGTGGAACGCTATTGTACGACCCCGGAGCAGCCGCATTGGGAGGCGACTGAGAAGATAACGGTGCGGAGAATCCCGTCTGACGTCTCCCTGGAGCTGCCGGAGATGGCGTGTTATCCTCGTACTTCCTCTTGTTCGTCGCCGAATCGTACTGCGCCTCTTCCGCCATTTGGCTTGAGTGTAGATGCAGATATGGATGTGTGTATGTATGGGTAGAGAGAGAAAGATAGGGCTGTGAAAAACCCTAGACAGAGTGAGTGACGAAGGGATGTGTTGCGACAGTTTTATATGAGTGCACGTGTTGATTTTATGAGATATTTTTCGGCTACATTTCCATTATAGTAGTATTATAAGATCCAAATATACTCGATTTCTCTTTCCTTTTTTATTTCCGATATCTAATCTCCGATCATAAAGTGGTAGGTAGGTACCAAGAAATTCTAGGAGTAATATTTTCGCTCATAACTCTGGTAATTAGGCGCCTAGTAAGAACAACCTTTTTTGGGTCGGAGGAGTTCAATCAATGGGACAAATTATGTTTGGAATAACAGTAATAACTAACAAACTGATATATGGGTTCGGAGTTATCTGTTTGAATACAATGCTATCACTAAACCTTTAGTTGATACCATTTCTTATGTATCCAATTTGCTTAATGTGTAGGTAATGCTTGTGGTTTGCTTAATACCTTGTTTGGGCCTCAAATTATTAAGAAGATTAAGTTGTTTCATCATACAGCTAATATCAATTATAATAATTATCAGATTGTATGAAGTCACATTCAAGGAATGTCAACGTTAACGAGTATTGTTTTGTCTTTAAGAAAAGCATGAGTTATTGAATAAGAACGAAAACGAGAAAGATGGTGGCCCTCTACACTTACACCTAATGCATTGCGGAAACTTATTTAGGGCGATAAAGTTTGACCTACAGTTGTAAAAATGGGAAGTTTCCAAAAAAAATCTTACATGTTTGCTTCCCACGTTATTGAGAAGATTAAGTTGATTCATATATCTGGGTAACGGTAATAATTTCGACGTTTGGTCGAAGTCGTGTTCAAGGAAAGTCAGTATTAAAGAGTGTTATTTTATCTTGAAAAAAGAAGCATGAGATATTGAATGAGAATAAAAGCAAGAAAGTTGGTGCACGTATAATTACACTTAATGCATTGTGAATACTTGTTTGTGCCTTAAAGTTTGTCCTGTGGTTCAAAAAAGTTGGGGGTTTCTACTATTTGGGGTGAAATTAAAGCCTTAATTACTACTAAGAGGTACTTCTTTTGGCTAAATACTAGTACTTAGAAAATTAATTAAATTGGATTTTAATTTATACTAGATCATTTGTTACCTATTCTAACCCTCCTCAATTAATAAAAATGCCTTAAATACAGCCTAACTCATCATAATTCATAAACATGTTTCCTCACAACTCAGTTTATTCCTTTGTTGATTTCTACTCAATTTTTTCAACCTCGATAAAATGGGTATTTGCTCAAATTCTTATGTGTTATGTTTGTGAAACTATTCTTCTCCATAATACGGATATTTCTCTCGATTTTTATCTATAGTTTCAAATTATGTTTGTTTTTCTTCCCCTCATTTATGTGTTTGATATAGGCATAAAGCGTGAAGTGCATGGTCAATAAAGATATACAGACAGTAGGACTTTGATGTCTATTGCTAGTAATTTGTTGACTAGATTTGTGTTCGACCGAGCGTAATTACTTGAAATCAGACAAAGTTTGGGACCACATGAGGGTTAATTTAGTATTGTGTTTGACATGGGTATTTATAGATAATGAAAGCCTAGTTTAACAGATTAGACTTTTGTTTTATTCACTATATGGGGCGCTTAGGAGTATCCTCTACCAGAAGTGAAATAGGGGAATTTTCTCGGTCATCTTTTTATAGGTTTTCTCATAGTATCATGTGTAGTATAGACATAGGTGGCATAACCGACCAGGTGCCAAATATGACCATTATGCTCAACATGGCATGGTCTAGCCTATTAATACCTTCTTGGATTCCGAAGGGTTGGTCTTGAATATTTTTAAGGTTCTAATCCAAGAATTCATCCGACTTCTACCTTATGACGACGTGTTTGCCGATTATAGTCAGTTATTGTTATGTAATCGTGGTACACGTGGCCACCTATGATTGGTAGATTAGTCATGAATATGTTTACCTTCTCGAGGAATATGAGTGCGCTTTGAGGTAGGAAGTGAAACGTCAAGCCAATATTACATTCGGGAGATGAATCGTCATTGTCTTCCTATATGTACGTGATGGCTTTGTCATTCGCTGTCATTCCTTCTTGGCGGTTTCCTTCAGAGCTTTTCATATTTTGTGTTCATAAGTTTCACGATCTTTAAAGGCAAAATAACTTTCTTCCCTCCTCGGTATGAATAATATGCCCAGTTGTGAAACATAGTCTTGATGCATATGCTTTGAGTGATAATAGGATTGATACTCAATCCAATACTCCCACATTCATTGGTCGAGGGTTTCCCTCATAGTTTAGGCGGGAAGCTAAAGGCAGCACTTACCACTCGGGTGTAAAGAGACGAAATCATCTCCAACATATTTTTCCAGACCCCGAAACTTTGGCCCGCACAGAGATTTTATTTGGCCCACTATTCCTCTCTCTTCCTATGCCAACTCAAACGGGCATCCCCCGTTCTTCCCATCGGCGCAACATAGTTGATTGATGTCAACATGGAATACTCTTTTATGAGTTACGTCATTAACTACGTAAGTTATCCCAAAGACAATCTTTGCTTTTTTAATATTCCTTTTCTTGAATTTTTTTGTTTCTTTAGTGGAAGATGATACGCATCTAAGACTTTCTTCTTTCTCTAAACGCCAAGCCTACAAAGGTTTACGGCATTGCGCGTAAAGGGTCGAGGCTCGAGAGGAAGTGGTACAACTAAGGATAAACATCTAGGCGGGCTAATGATAAGATTGGTTGGCTAAAGTCTTTTTATAAGGGTTTACACGTGCAATATCAAGAGGCAACAGAGCTTGCGGATAAGGCTCGAGCAGAGGCTAGTCAAACTTTAGAATAGTGAAGTCAGGCTAATGAGGTTTTGCTCGAGTACTTAACCATGATAAAAAAGTTAGATCAACAATTACGATTAGCCAAAACATCTTCCGATGGAGGACTATAGGTGCATAGTTACTCGGCGTGGAGAACTACAAGTCTTCAGTTGAATATGCTAGCGAGATGGGGCAGCTATGTGAGTTGATGTATGGCAGTGGAGTGGGGATAAGTATACCCAATGTATTTTGGATATTGTACCTCGTTTCCTGGAACTAGCACCAAAGGTCAGCGCAGATATTTACGTGTTCTCGAGGTACTAAAACTTGATGAGGGTACCGCCATTATATAGAACTTTGCTACTAAGGTGCCTTCATTTTTGCAAGCACACAAACACTAAGACTTCTCACGATTCCATCCAATTTCGTGCTCTTTCAAAGATCAAACACTAAAATCGATTGGGTTAGCTCAACTGGCCATGACCTTGCTATATCTTCAGCACTTAAAGGGAGGTACAGGGTTTGAATCCCTTCCCTAACGGGTATGAAGTGGGAGGTACAACCATACAGGTTTCGAATATCCTCTCTAAACATGGGTAACCTGATTCCGAATATAGTTAGGAATATGCATAGGGAGGCATGTATATCCCCGTGGGATTAGTCGTGGTACGCGAAAGCAAGCCCGAACCACCCACGTACCAAAGAAAAATATCGAACATTAAGCCTTGTCGTGGTTTTTTATGTCTAATGCTTTTGTGATAGGCTTTTAATTATGGGACGTTGGTCGTTCTTGTATTATCAAAGTATTTGTACCCCACCTATGTGTTGCGACACTTTTATATGAGTGCACATGGTGATTTTATGAGATATTTTTCAGCTACATTTCCATTATATTATAAGATCCAAATATACTCGATTTCTCTTTCCTTTTCTATTTTCGATATCTAATCTCCGATCATAAGGTGGTAGGTAGGTACCAAGAAATTCTAGGAGTAATATTTTCTCTCATAACTCTGGTAATTAGACCCCTAGCAAGATCAACCTTTCTTGGGTCGGTGGAGTTCAATCAATGGGACAAATTATTTTTGGAATAACATCTGGTAATAACTAACAAACTGATATATGGGTTCAGAGTTATCTGTTAGAATACAATGCTATCACTAAACCTTTTAGGTAATACTATTTCTTATGTATCCAAATTGCTTAATGTGTAGGTAATGCTCGTGGTTTGCTTAATACTTTGTTTGGGCCTCAAATTTTAAAGAAGATTAAGTTTTTTCATCATACAGCTAATATCAATTGTAATAATTATCCAGATTGTATGAAGTCACATTTAAGGAATGTCAATGTTAACGAGTATTGTTTTGTCTTAAAGAAAAGCATGAGTTATTAAATAAGAACAAAAACGAGAAAGATGGTGGCCCTCTACACTTACACCTAATGCACTACGGAAACTTATTTAGGGCGTTAAAGTTTGACCTACAGTTGTAAAAAATGGAAATTTCCAAAAATATTCTTATTGTTTGCTTCCCAAGTTATTGATAAGATTAAGTTGATTCATATATCTGGGATTAACGGTAATAATTTCAAAGTTTGGTCGAATTCGTGTCCAAGGAAAGTCAGTGTTAAAGAGTGTTATTTTATCTTGAAAAAAGAAGCGTGAGATATTGAATGATAATTAAATCAAGAAAGTTGGTGGCATGTATAATTACACCTGGTGCATTGTGAATACTTGTTTGGGCCTTAAAGTTTGTCCTATGGTTCAAAAAAATTAGGGGTTTCTACTATTTGGGGTGAAATTAAAGCCTTAATTACTACTAAGAGGTACTTCTTTTGGCTAAATGGTATTTGTTGAAGCCTTGGGCAGTTTGCATATATGGTATTTATTGTAGCCTCTCAATTGTTTCAGTGAGTTGCATCAATCTTTGCTCCATAATTTGATGTTGTTTTTGCATGTCTTGCACTAATAATGTGGTAGCATTGATTTTTGCCTCATTATTTCTCATATTGACCATTGAAGTGTTGATGAAACAATTGAGTGAGCCTTCCAACTTCCCGAGCCTTTCCTCATGGTCTATAAATCTCCCTCGTGTCAAATTCTCGAAAGTATATATTTTATCAAAGGAGTCTTGTAGTTGATCCAACCAGAACTGTGGTGGAGTTTGAACTTGATAACGAGAATACTCCATACCCAAAGAAAAACCTGAAAATGGACTAAAACAACCTAAGCGTAAAATAAAAACAATTAACTCTACTAGAAATTAAACACAAAAAGCACACGCTGCAGTCCCCGGCAGCGGCGCCAAAAACTTGGTGGGTCTTGGGATGTTATAAAATTGATTGTTTGGTTTTTGTACTCAAGTACTGGTGGGGTATAGTGTTGATAGTGGTTTGGGGTTTTTGGGTGGAAGGTGTATTAATAGGTTTCTCTGAGACATCGTTGTTGTTTGTGGTAGTAGTGTCAGATGGTTTGTGTTGAGTGGTTGATTTTGGTGGTGTGAGGGTAAAGAGTGATAAAGGGATTGACAAATTGTGTTTTGATGGTATGGTGATGCTATGGGTGTTAATTGGCATGAGAGTAGTGTTTTAAGGGTAATTTTTTTATAAGTGGTGGTTATTTGTGGTTATAGGAGTTGGTTGTGTCCTGCGCTGTGTTGGATTGTTTTCCAGTTAGAGAGGTAAGTTGGGTGAGTTTATTTTTAGGAGAGGGTGATGATTGTAATATCTCGAAGTATGAGGGTGGGTGAGTGATAATACCTGTTGAAGAAGATGAGTGATTTGTAGCAGTAGAGTCCATGTCAGCTTCCATGTTTGCCTGATTAGTAGTGTCTGTGTAGATAGGTTGACTTCCTGAGTCAGCAAAGATTTATCCATAGCCAACAACTTCTAGCTGAGTTATAAGTGGTTATTTAAAAACTATCTCGTTACATTTTTCTTTTAGTTTACGGTTATTTCCCATTGAATTTTCCCTTTCTTTGTAGCATTAAATGTAAATTGTACCTTGCCAGCTTAAATTGTGGCCTCTTTATCTTATTCGATATTGATTTGCTGCAGGTTAGGTGGCTGAAAAGACCCCATTTTTCCTTCGAAATGATGGGTTCTAGCAAATGTTCCCATCTTTCTCTTTTCTGTGAAGTTTCTTGATGAACCTTCCATGGTGGATTGAACATTTGGAGTAGAAATTTTGATCCATCCCCCGAGTTTTGGGTATATTTTGCTTCAGTTAGTAAAGTTGTTTTCATCGTGATCAAACTCCCCACATCCATATCAGACTTTCCCAAGGCTTTCATACTTCATTTTAATCTAGCTTGGAGAGTGGATGTTTTCCCAAAAATTGAACCAATTTTTTTTTTTGGTTTTTTCAAGTCCCAATCAATCTTTACCCTAGTGAAGGTATGTTACGTGATTACTCTATCTAAAGGCAAAACAATTTCATGAATGTTTCCTATTTGTTAAAGCATTTATTTGATACTCTTTTAGTACTGTTGTTGGAAAACCATAAAGACTTAGCCAAATTGTAGTATGTGTGACTCTTTTGCAGGATTGATTGAACTCATTTAGAGCAAGGTGTTTCCCATCAAAGTCCAGGGCCTTTTATCCCATACTAGCTTCTTATCTTGCACTTGGTCAAACTTTATGATGAATTTTTTACGCCCAACTCTCTTAGTTTGGATCTTCCCATTGATTCCTGGTGTCGCCTGGGTGTGATAAAAATAAGATAAATAATAAGTCAGAAAACAACACACTCTCACCCTAGACAGGCACAGTACTGCAAGTATTACAGGACGTATGCAAGTTTTAATGATAAGAAAGTTCGTTCTCAGGGACATAGTGTGTTAATCAAGTGAGTAGGAATAACGAGTAAGAAGTAATTAATTAAAAGACAATAAAATAAAGAGAGATTAAATTCGAATTATCTAAATTAAACTAAGAAAATAAAAGACAGTAAATTAAATACGAAGAATATGAGATGAGAAATATAGCTTAGGTTTTGCTAGTATGCACTAATCCTTCTAATTCTTTCTATTAGATCTAGTTAATAAGGAAGATAATTAACTCTTGTATACTTAGTCAGGATTCTAAATTCCCATACCTTAGACCTTGAGAGCGACTAAGGGGGCTACGGACACACCACGAGGCTGGTTCAAATAGGGTTATCAAGCGCTACCAAGACCCTAAGCAATCAATTTCCATACATGGTGATAGTGATTAAATTATACCCTAATGACTATCGAGTTAGAATCAGTGTTGTCAGGACCAATATCGACACTAGACGTTATGTGGTGTTTCAATAATTAGACACCCATCTAAGGTGATCATCTAATTACTATTAAGAAAGCCTAAATCAGTTCTAGGATAGGCAATAAATCAAAACACATAAACAAATATAAAGGTAAGAAGCTAATATCATATTAAAACATGTAATTCCAAAAGAAATTAGATAGAAAGAAATTAGAATTCATAGATTATACATGATGCAAAACCCAAGCTATGGAGAGTTTAGTTCATACCTGAAGGAAATAACCTAAAAGAAATAATAAAAGACATCATCTTGCTCTCTACAATAACTTGGAAGAATAAAACCTTAAGAACTAATTACTATGAGGCAAGGATGATTTACAAGTGATATAATAGTGTATTTATAGGTGTTTAGAAGACCTAATCCGTTTTCTTGAAGGAGAAGGTAAGTAGTGGACTCCAAGCCCAACTCAAATTCGTAACCCTAAAACATGAAATCAGCTTCAATACTCATCCGTTTGATGCGTATTAGTACACCAAATTCATCGTCTCGGAAAGATCTTCAACTTTTCTCTTGACCGTTTCTCCAAATTCCACACCGTTTTTGAGATATAAGCCGATTTGTGGTCGTATGTGCAGAAATCCAGGATTAAGTCAGCTTTTCCTTTTCCATGTTTTTAGCTTTTGTTTCCTTATCTCCAATTTCCATGCTTATCTCTTTCCATATCTCTTAGTCTTTGACTTGGACTCTAATTAATCTCCATAATTATATTTAAAGCTTCACACTAAATAAATAACTAAACCCAATATGCTCTAAAAATATTACTTTACTAAATCAAGACTCAAAATAGGAAAGTGCACTATTTCTCAAGAAAAACGATTAGAAAGACTTCTAAATCACTAAAAATGATGTCTCATCCTAACATAAATCTATCACAAATGAGGAGACATCAATTCCCCCAGAAATTTTTGGATGTGATTCCTTATGTATCCAAAATTAGCAGCTTCTTGGTGCATTAACTTAGCTATAAGTTTTGGTTCTTCTATAGCTTGGTAGTACATAGCACTTTTAGTATAAAGAGAGTCTTCTTCTTTAGCCTTTGGGTGGTTAATAACATAAACATTATTGTGCAGGTACATGTAGTAAATACCAACGATTAGAAGTAAAAACCGAGCAATAAATATAGCAGAAAAATAAAAGGACATGGCGTTTTGAAGGTGGCGCAAGAAAGAAAAGAAAAAGACTGTTTTAAAAGAAAATGATGAAAGAAAGAGAGGAAAACTAAAGCTTAAAGGTCCTCCAAGAACATGAAGAGATCATGGTGGTTGGTTTTTGATGATTAGTATAGCAACAATAGATAAATATTATTCATGGAAGATGGATAATTTGATTGTGAAAGTTTTTGTTTGGGAGAGAAAAGAGAGAGAGAAGAAAAACATCTTTGCCAAAGTTTTTTCAAAAAAAAAAAATTATAAAAGTTTCCTCAAGAGTGCCTATTTGCCAATTATCTGTGTCAAATATGCTACCACGCTCTAAAGAACTCCATTATAGAGGTGTTATAAATTCTTTTTCCGTACCACAAAAACATTTCATAAAGACATAAAAATGCTTTTCGATTAAACTTATACTATTTATAAAAAAATATATTTTTTAATTACAAATGAAGTTGAAAGACCGGAAGTGGAACTTCCTTACAATTTATTAACTAGCTAAAATCGCTCTTGGTACAACCTAATTGTGCCGATCTTTTGCTAATAGACGTCATAGGCCATCCGGTGGATCTGTGTAAGAGACTGGTCCTTCCGCACTTACTGCGCTAAATGTGGCCAACCATTACGCACAGTTATTGTTTATCGGAAACCCCATATGAGCTCATACTGACCTCTAGAGGCCAAAATATTTCGGCATGCTCTTATCAAATTATTCGAACATCGTCTTGAGTTTACACCGCCCTTCATTAGCGCGTTCAACTCACTCGAGTCGATTTCGATAATAAGTGAAGTATACCCTTAGTCTACCGCCATATGCAAGCCAAAGTACAACACAAAGAGTTCCGCTTCAAACGGTGTTCGCACAACGCAGCTCCCTGCAAATCCTCCTAAGTAGTCTCCTTTACTATTTTAGAAAAGTCCTCCAACACCTGCCACAAGCTCACTTGCATCAAAGGACCCATCGACATTCAACTTAGCCCCACTAATTGGTTTAATCCACTCAATAAGTATATTCTTAGCCGAAGTGATTAACCCTCCGTCTCTTTCGTGTCCCCAAACCCACACATAATCACAAGCAGCGTTTCGGATAATAACACTTAATTCACTCACTGGTTTTCTCCTTGCGGATTGGTCAAAGAGTCTTGCGTTCCTATCAATTTAAATATGCCAAATAAGTGCCGCTACAATGCCTCTTCATTCCAACCCATTAATCATTTCTTTATTGGATAACAATTTAGTCCACCACTCCAATACAATAACACTTTCTGATCCTTGATGCTCCACTTGATTTGTAGACGCAATACTATGATGACCCATTATCTGCTGTATCAATTTCATTCCTCTAGAATTTATCCCATGCTGCACCTGATCATGGGTCATAAAGTCTTCCCGCCAAACCTCATGCTGCCGCGAAATCAAGGACCCAACAGCAAATTCACTCCTCAGTCCTTGCTGGACTTAACTCATGAACCTCCTGTTCGCCACCTGTCACTTGGAGACTCCTCTTGCGCGCGAGTTGCAGCCACATCAGCTGCCGTGTGGACTCCCACCAAACCAGGTTGTTCCCCACTCATCAAGTCCGACCCAAATAAGCATCTGTTGACCACCTCTGTATATCATCTACACCTCTAGAATAAATGTCCAGCACTTTCGATTTCCAACCCGCACCCCTGACCTAACGGGTCTGCCATAAAACCTCTCGTAACAAGATTACCACTAGTAGGCAGCAGGTCCGATATAGCTCGCCACAACATTTTTATTCGTGCGGGCATTTGAGAGACCAAACCAGGTCCTATTTGAACCCCGACCCCGACACCACCAGTGAGATACTATTATAGGTCGATTTACTTGAAAACAACCCCGAAGGCTCACAATTCCATTTATAGAAAGTCCCATTCCCATGAAACACTTCAACCACGCCATCACCAAGAACTTCTTGTCCTACTAAAATATTTTTACACATCCTATAATCTGAGGACTTAACACTATGTACCAAAAACCCATTTCTAGAAATACTTTTATTTAAATACGCTCACCTATGATGTAGGATCATTACGCAAGATCTTCCAGCCTAATTTAGCCAAGAGTAATTTTAACAATCACTTATCCCGTATTTTTCCTAAAAGTGATTTTAGGGGTTGAATTACTTTTATGAATCTAAAATTACGATTATTTTAAAAAGCAACGTGGACATCACCCTCTTCGTCACTCAATAATCTTCTCGCCTTCTCCCTTTAAGGGCTTTTAGGCTAAGTCCAATAGGTCCCCAATTGTAGCACAAAGCTACAATTGGGGTTGAAGAATAAAAAAATTAGCTTCAAAATGTTAGCTATATGGGGCTAACCTCAATCTCATCCCCAATTTAATTTTTTAATATTTTATATCATTTCCATGAATCAAAACAACTTATTCCCAACAATCTATTTTATTAATTTAACATATATTTTCAATAAAATATCATAATTAATCTACTTATATTATTATTTGAATATTAATGAGTTCGATAATCATTTTTGGATAAAATTTGAAAAACTAATATTTTTAAGATTCTCGCATAGAAATAAATAATAAAAATATTACTATAAAAATAGCACGATAAATAATAACTATATTTAATTATTTTAATGATATTTAATAATATTTAATATATTTATTTTAATTTTAAACATTTTTGTATAAATTAAAAATAAATATATACAAAGAATTATAAATTATTTAAAATAAAAGATAAAAAAATAAAAAAATTGTTGAAATAAATCCAAAATAAGATCGGAAGGTTTTGATTGGGGAGTTGTGCGCATCTGTATTACATCTATGCACTCGCGAATGGCGGAAGACGCTCACTACGCTTCGGAATTGGCGACGAACAAGAGGAAGTACGAGGACGACACGCCTTTTCCTCCGTCCGCTCCGGGATTGCACAACAGTGTGCCGCTACTGATGAACGTGAACGAGATCGAGCTTGCTAAACAAAAAGCTCATGAAATTGCTGTTCGCCTCTTGAACAAGAACAACTCTGCCGACCACACCAAGCGACCTCGGGACTCGCACAACTGTAAGTCCTACACCAACCTTCTTCAATTTCTATGCTCAAACTATTCTTAAATTAGCTTAGCTTTTTGCCATATGTTATATATTTATGTGTGTATATATATTCCTGTTTGTACAAATGCTTCACAATTGGTAATTAGTATATACCCCAAACTATACATGTTTTTAATTTAAAAGAATAGAACTTATAGCTGTGTTATTTCAGTTGCACCATAGATGTTTTGCAATAGCACAGTTGTGTAATTTTTATTTGTCAAATCATATGTATGTGTGTGATTGATGTGTATAGTTTGGTACGAAAACTGTATTTTTTTGCTGGATATTGAATACTACTTGTTTTCCGCTTTTGTTATTTTTTGCCCTTGCTTTAGTAAACTTTAGGTTTTGACTGTTACAACAGTTGAGATTATATACCTTTCTGTTATTTTTATGTATCTTAATTTTGTAATTATGTACATACTTAGGTTGGAAACCCTTCAGTTTTCTACTGTGTTTTATCCCTTATCCCAGCTACCCTTACCCAATAATTGATAAGTTAAATGGGCTAATAAATAAACAAGGAGCTAGTATAGGCTAAATAAACCCATGCTTTGTGACTTGTGATAACTATGGGCTTGCAAGGTACTAAGAATTCAAGCGTAGATTCTTACTCTATATGAAGGGTTGTTAGGTCATTAGAGCTAATTAACCCGTATCAGTACTGAAGACCCTGTTTTCTGAATACTAATTAATCTAAATTTGTTAAAGGTATAATACCTGATCTTAGTTTCTACACAAAATGTAATGGTTCAACACAAGGGTGTTATTTGTATACTTGAAGATTAAAGAATTTGATTGTTTTTGCTTTACAAAACCCCGTGTTCAATGGTTTCTTACAACAATTGAACAAATAAAGGTTATTTTCTATTTTTGGAATATCTGAATTTCGAAACAAGGGTGTTATCTGCTACTTTAAAATACCTGAAAACTGAAGAACATGGATAATATTTGCTATTTTGAAACTCATGGATGTTATTTCTCTATATAGCATAAAGAATAACACATGAACATCGAAGAAGAGGGGTGTATTTACTGTGTTGAAATACATGAGTGTTATTTGCCTATACACGTATAAGTATAGGATTATATCTATATGCACTTGGCTATGTTTGGCTTCAAATTTTTAAAGGAAAGGAAATGATAGTTAGGGAATAGGAGATTCTTTCAATTATTTCTTTTTTTGATAAATCCTATATATTTTATATTCAACTTTATATAAGTTATCAGTTAAAAACCATTAGAAAAAACTTAAAAGATATTATTCTATATTGATATATACTTTGGAGTGCATGTAGAGTGAATGCAAATTTTAATCCTTCATATTGAGATCTTCAAACACATCATATTCAAAATTAGTTTTTAAAGGACAACTATGTGGAAACAAAAATTAAATTTAGACTTCATTTACAATTTATTTAAGTTACCACTTGCTTTCCTTTACCATTTCTTTTACAAATTTTGCAGTAATTGGTTAATTGTTTGAATGCAGATTCAAGTGAGAATGCGATTAAGGTTGTTAGTCCTAAAATGAGTGCATGTTATGGGCACTCTGGTGCAAGCAAGAGGATTGAGGTACCAAATGGAAAGGTTGGTGTGATAATTGGTAAGGCAAGAGAGACAATTAAATTTCATCAACTACAATCTAGAGCAATGGTTCAGGTAAAAAAGGACATGGATGTAGACCCTAATTCTAATTCTCCTACAAGAGGCGTTGATCTTTCAAATACTTCCGAGCATATCCCAAAGGCTGAGTTGATCAAAGATGTTCTTGCTGAGGTACTCACTTGATGTCTAAATCTGTAAATTACACAATGACTAATCAGTTTTACAACAGGCTGAATCAGGTGGGTCTGGCATGAGTGGAGAGCAATATGTTACTAAAATTCCCAACAATAAGGTAATAAATCATCTAATATTAACGAGGTAGCTGGGTTTATTTTCCTTGTGTAAACTTTATCACTACCTATTATCAGGTTGGCCTTGTTATTGGTGAAGGAGGTGAAACCATTAAAACCAACGCGTCTGATCCGGAATTGTACAACAGTGTGCCGTCACCCATGAACGAGATCCAGCTTGCTAAATTAAAAGCGCGGGAAATTGCTGCTCGCCTCTTGAAACAACGCTGCTGACCCTACCAAGTGTTCCGTAACCGTGACTCGCACACTTGTTAAAGGCAAGCGGCGCAAAATAGCTATGTGACCACAAATAACACGAGACACAAAGTGCTAGATTAAATTACCAAAGCGTTACATATATATATATATATATATATATATATATATATATATAAAATTATATTAATATTATATCTATTAATGAAGTAGTAAAGCATGCCAAATATAATCAAAAGGAACCGTACTTAAAATTAAATATCTCTAAAACACAAACATATTTTCGAATTCGTTAATATTTATAAAAAATGATTCCTAATCACTAGACTCGTGTAATTATTAATACTTGTCATACTCTAATGTATCGTTAAATTTGTCATAACCCAAATTTCCATCCATGTCACCTTCTTCCTCGTAATCCCGATCCTCTTGTTTTTCTTCATTCTCATCTATTAGTTTTGACTTTGAAGTTGATATTTTATTAATAGCTCTAATTGTTTCTTGAGCTACCATCCTTTCCATGTATTCCAAGTTGGATCTTCTTCTATATAATGAACAAATTCTCCCTCTGACATCTAAGTTAGTATCTATTTTTTCGACTAACCATTCATTATAAATTTTAATCTCTTGCAATGAAATAGGATCGACAGTATCTTTTCCAGTCATAACAAGCATTGGGAGCTTGATTATACTTGATAAAAACCAAATATTATAGTTTTTTTTTTACCACCAATGAAACAAAAACAAACAAAAGAGCAAAAAATTAACCAATTCCTGATATAAAGAAAAGATAAAAAAGATAAGTAAGACGATCAACAGATGTTGACAATCTCGGAATTTCCACTGCTCTGTGTCTAGCATTTTTCGCAAGCTTATTCGCTTGGCAGTTGAGTTTCCTATTGATGAAGTGGATCTCAATAGGTTGCAACTCTTCAGCCTTTTGACAAATTTTCCTAATAATTGGTTGGATCCCCCAGCTTGCTACTGACACATGCTTGATACCTTAAATACACTCAAGGTTATATGACAAAATTAGTTTCTTCTTGTTAGGATAATTTTCACCCTCTTGGATAGCTTTAAGTATAGCATTTGCTTCCCTTTCCATAGGTGTATCACACATAATTTCCGTCATCATTTCTTGAGATGTTCCTGTTATTATATTGATTGTTCTTACTCCAAATTCATACTTTACTTTAAACGATGCGTCACATGTAATTAGGTTCTTCCCGAGGTTGATGTTCGTTCTTTTGCTTCAGACTCAATTGGTTATTTACTTTCTTCCAGTCAATCCCATGAACTTCTCTCATTATCTTATTGGTAATGAAATTAATCCCGTCAACATCTATCTTTTCCTCTTCATGTAGTGATTTCATTTTCCCTTTCCATATATGCCACAACGTTATCATTAGGTAATCCGTAATTCTTCTTTCTTCCCATTCTTCCTTTTTAAATTCTTCCACTATCATAATTATCCAATCAGTAATGTTCCTATTATCATTATCTTGTATTTTAATTTGTAGATATGTTCTTGCCCAAATCAGTTTACTGATTGTGCACGAAAGAAGTAAATGTTCTACTGTATCTATATCGTTACACCCACAAATGCATTTATTGGTATCCGCACAAGGAAATATTATAGTTTTTTATGGTGGTTTTTTTATTGAATAGATCTATACAATAAACATAAGTGTAAATTTTAGAAATATTAAAAAAAATTGACATACGTGTAACAAGTATTAAATAAGTAGACTATAATTATTATTTACATGCTTAAATAAATTTCAGTTATGCTCACAACTAGTGGCACTGAAAGTCAAAAGTCATTGATAATAGTGTAATGGCAAAGTGTAAATGTTGTAACTTGGTTGCTGAATTTTTAAATGAATTCTACGAGCTATAAATGAATACATGATTTCAATATATTATGGTTACAAAAATATAATGGATAATTTTATATAAAATATGACGTGTTTCACACCTGAGAACATGGTCGTCCTTGCCGATTTGCTATTGTAGAACCAAAGTTTTCAAATGCTTCAAATGTCATTATTGTTACGCCGACCACATGGTCAACAGTGAATGAGAAAGCGGGAATGGCAATCAGGAGTGAAAAAGGTCCAAGGCTTCTTGATAAGAAATGAAAATGCCTTTTAGAGTTAGGAACCTTCCTTTTCCGTTTTCGTTTTGGAGTGTGTGGGAGCAACTCAAACAAAAAAGAGTCTAGTCTGGTCAGAATTCAGGCACGGCCCGCCCATCTGTTGCTAGGTCTGGGAATGGCGCCAGGCGAGGGCGCCACTATGCCCCTTAATAAATCGAATGGTCCTTTGCTTTGACAATTCACGTGTAATTGTATCTTGATCGATTAACGAGGGAACCAACTTCTCGATACACGCTACTAACCCTGCATTTACTTTATCGCCTATTTCAATTCTTGAATTACTATAGAAAAACTTTGGGTTCAAGTAATGCACAGTTGCATGCAATGAACGGCGACGTTGGCAATTCCATCTATCATCAATTATTTTGAATATTGTTTTATATTTCGATGTGTCTACCTTAAAAGTATTTATGGTAGCTCTTATTCATGGCCTCATAGATGTAACTCGTGACTGACTTTAGGATCCATAATTTTCAACACATAAAGCACATTCCTCCAAAAAAAATACAGCATCACAATTTCTTATGCTCTTTTTCCCTTTATCTCCTTAAACCACTTACTTTTGGCCTTTTGAAACATTCTTTTGCTTCTGAATACTAGTCCAAGTTAAAAATCTCATAGCGAATCGAGAGACTCCATTTCTAGCCAAGTTTTTATTGTTGGTGTAGCTTCTCGTCAATTTTATTTTGATACATGGGAGAGCTACTTTGGACTCGGAGTCAGTTTGACTCCAATGATATTGGATCCTAGGACCTCTCGGTCTCTGCGGAGTAGTCTAACCACTAGACCAACTATTTATCTTGCTTCTCATCAAATTGAGAACTCCATAGAATAAAGATATAACCAACAAAAAAATTATATTTTCAATAGTCCTCTATATCTTTAAAATCTTGTTAATATCTTCTAACATAAGACCAATATAATGAGTTGCACACAAGGTTCCAAAAGATGTGTCGTATTTCTTATTCTAATAGCAACCTTACCATCAAAGTACAAAAGATAAAACGATTCATTAATCAATTAAGTAATAAAATATAATAAAATATAATAAAATATAATAAAATCAAATTATATAAAAAGGGACGAACCCGTCTTTTTATAATTACTCGGATTATCAATCACCGCTTGTATGATATTATTCTCCCCAACCTCATCGACAAACTTAAGAAACAACTCCAGTATTGCAGAAGCACCCTTGGTAATATTTGATGCATCAATGGACTCTAAAAACATTGTTCCCAAAGAACAATTCATCATCAAGTTGACCATACTCCAACAATTTCTATCTGACCAAACACTAGACATGATAAATCAACCATGCTTTTTGTCTATTGTAACTTATGATTAGCGAACAAGTCATCAGTAACTTGGACTTACTTTTTCAGGATTGGATATCTCAACTCGTGATAACTTACTTAGAGGTTTTAAATTTGCTCCATACCTTCCAATTGTCTCGATGATCTCCATAAAACTAGTCAAATTTGCAGCATTGAATGTGATCCCGGCGTGGTAGAAAAATCTACCAATGTATTGAATTGTTCTATCTCTGGTTTCTTTGTCAACACTATCCACCATGCTTGTTCGCCTTTTTTTTAATCTACAATACCATCTTTCATTATAAACAAGTCTTCTGACCCTTTTTTCACACCTATTTACCCCTTCCCTTTTTTGTTTCCACCGCCTAACTCCAATCGTCCTCCTAGCCCTCTTTTTTCTCCAATCCAGCCCTTGCGCTAGCGCCAATAATTTCAATGTCTTCATCATCATCAACCCTAAAATGATCGACATCACCATAATTGTTAATCTCACAAGTCATTGTTTTTTTATGTTTGTTTCTCCTCCATATAATTTTTTACCTCTTGTAAAAACCTCTGGTGAAACTTTATGACACTTTGGATATTTCTAGAGTTCCTACACTTCCTAGCTAGATGTTATTTGAATTAGATTATGCTTCACATGCCTTCATGATCACAAAAAGTGAACGTAACATTATTTGTATTTGTATTCACCTTTAAATAACCATACTTCCATCATATATCGTCTTCCATTTTCCTATAATTTTGAAAAATAAAAGTTATAGAATAAATTGGATATTAGAAAGATATAAACAGAAAATAAATCAACCCAGTGGAACTAAATAATTACATATTTTCTATTTAATGATTAAGTAAATATTACAAATTTACCTTGTGAAATTCTATTGGCTATATGACCAAAAAAGAAAAATAATAATATTCTGATCACTTTTTTATAGTCGAACTTTAGGGTTTGTTTGTATTTGGGAGAAAAAAAAGTAATAAAAGAAAAGAAAAGGAAAATTATAAAAAAAATGAAAAGAAAGGAATTTTTTTGTTTGGATTAGAAATTTTTATAAAAGAAGATTTCATAATTGATTTTGGATATTTATTGTTTGGACTGAAAAAAATACAAATGGAAAAAAAATAAAAGATTAATTTTAGCCTCTGGTCTTTAATACAATTCATTTCTGTCCATTTGACTCCAATTTGGAGTGATTATAAAAATGGTTACAAGAGTGGTTTTTGGAATGATTCTCTTTCTTTTCTTTTATAAAACTTTCTAATACAAACAATATAATAAATAAAAAATCATTTATATTCATTTCCTTTCTTTTCAGTTCTCTTAATCCAAATACACCCTAATTCATGACAATTTCAAACACATAGTACGTACAAATGTTTTAATGACCAAATATACAGTTCAGTTTGGGAGAGTTATATTAGATGTATACATACCTAATTTCCTACAAATTTCAAAGTAGTGGAATTAACAAATTTATAATGAACTGTTTAATAAATCAAAATGGGATATATGCATCAAGCTTCAATCGACCTATATAAAATATCATCATCCGTTACATTTCAAGGAAGTTGTTGGAAAAACAGAGAACATATAAGGAATGATGAGTAATGATATATACCACCCAAATTCATACCACCCAAATGTCACCCAATGACGTGGCGTGAATTGGTTGGTTACAAATCTTTAATCAAATCAAGGAAATAAATGCACTAACAATTTGTAACCAATCAATTCACGCCACGTCATTGGGTGACATTTGGGTGGTATGAATTTGGGTGGTATATATCATTACTTAGGAATGATAGGTAAGAAAAACTAAAATTGCAAGCACCACACTCAAGTCATGAACACGATAAATAAAGAACTAATTGATATTATGAACAAACAAATTACTAAAATATAATGAGAACTGATTAATAAGATTAACATGATCAACAAAAGCCGATCACTTCAACAAAATTAATAAAAAGCATATAAATATGTTATCACGACTTGGCATAGTACATAGCTACATGTGAAAAACAGGGAAAAAAGTTTTGTGAAATACTCAAACGTATGACCAATTTTACAACACTGGGGTACCTTGAATCTTGTTTTAAACTGTAGTGAATACATTTTGCATGACTTTTATTTAATCTATAGGTTTTAGATTAGTACGACTTAGGGTTAGAAATACTAGGCTTACATTTTGGTTTGCACTCTGCCGCTCAAAGCAGTTAGGCCTGCAAGTTGAAATTTTAAACGTAATTTCACTTAGCCCAAAGTCGCTTTACCGATAGCCCAAATGAAAAAAAACGAATCATATAATCGTGTATCGTCCCCATAGTATGATAAATAAATCAACACCCAATGGAGCACTCCACGCAAGTGTTCGGGTCGTTCGCAAGTAACAGTAAGTATAATTTTACCGTTCTCCAGATGGACTATGAGGTTGTTTGCAATCATGTTTTATAAAACGATAAGGGTTTAGTTTCAATTAACAAAAAGTAAAAGATATATTTGTTTTGTTTTTTTAGATCAAGGTACTAAAGTGCAAATAAAAGTAAACAAATTTATAATTAAACTAAGATGTGAGGTGCAATTAACTAAGTGAATACAAAATGAGAAGTATATCTCAGATCTTGCTAGTAATCCCTTATCATAATGCTTCGATGATTCTAGTTATAAGGGAGAACTGGTAAGTTCATGTTTATCAGGATTCAATACTCCTCTTAACTGCCTTCCGAGTAGCTTATGAGGCTACCTAACACCGCTAGAGACTTTTTCAGAGTGAAATCTGAATGAATGCTCGACGCTAAAGGTTATTACCCTATACGATTATCCGTCTAGTCGAGTTCGTCAAAGACACTAACACCAGATGTATATGAATTCTTTATGTTTGTAAACCCCTCTCCCCCGTCAGGGCGATAGTTTAGAGCATTAAGGTCAACCTATATTTGATCTGGATATAGGAAAATTACTAAAATTAATTAATACACAACATAAATCAATTACCTAATTTAATTAAACATAAATTAATCCCAAATATCATGTAAAATTATCAAAACATCATCCAAGGTTCATACATTAGTGCAAAACTCAAGCTAAATAGTATTTTGTTCATAATTAAAGAGTAAAAACCAGATAATGATAGTAGGGTAATCATGTTTAAAATAATAAAATAATACAAATTAGTCTAATGGGGGAATGATGTTGGTGAAGGAATGGTGGGTAGCGGCTCTAGCATCTTCTCTAGACATGTTTTTCCTTCTCCATAGCTTTCTTCTCCTCTACAATTATGTAACTTCCCTATTTTGATACTAAATTCTAATATATTAGGTTTCTAAAACCTTTTTGGAGTTGTAGGCCCCATTTAAGTGGTCCAAGTCAACCAAAAAACGTTTTAAGGGAATGTAGACTACTTAAAACCACGGAAACGACAATTTTATTTACTTTTTATCTTGAATCTGAATCATGAATCGTCACCTCTCACGCTCCCCTGACTTCAAGTGCTACCATGAAACCAAAGGTATCGCTCAAAATCTTAGTCGATTGCGCGTGGTGACTCTCTTAAGTCGATTTCCAAGTCTTGTCGGTATACGCTTTCGCTTTCTAAAAGTGGTTTTTGAGTCCTTTAACATCGTGACTTGGGGTTGTCCTTTATTTCTTGATTTCTTATCACCGTCTCGAGGTCTCGTGTTATTTGATTACCTAGGAGCTTCACACGTAACACACATTTAATGCACAAAATCTTTAAAAGTAACATAATAGCTGAAATTAAACAAGAAATCAGACAACGTCAAATACTAGGGAATAACGAGCCAAGCAGTGCAAGCATGTAGGTATATAGCAAGTAAGCATCAAGGTTCTCCCTTTAGGACCAACTACAACAAGCTCACGTCTATAATAGTAAGAAACGTCAAACTCTCTGCTCTATTTGCTTGCAATGCTATGCCTAACAAAGTTGGCGAAGGCTTCTATTTTGTAACCTTATACTCGGTACGTTGTTCGACTGAACTTGTTGGCTCCGCGTCCACCAAAAATCCCTTCAGAAAGAAAGACATGATATAATTACGAGTTGGTTAAGAACTATTGACTGTAAAATATAGTAGTTACAGTCACTCAATGGAGATGTTTGCCTTTTTGCACCTCTCCTTCTTGCTTGCTTACCTAGATCTTGCCTTAGTGTCTCTTCTTATTTTTTAGGTTTTTTTCTAGACTTTCAAACGATAGAGTTTTAATTTGCCAATGAAATGCCGATTCAATTAATAATGGGATTCTTGGCTAGAGAATGGTTTTGTGACGTGGACGCCCAACCCACCTCAGTCGTTCGGTCGACCCACCTAATAGATGACGAGACTCACTATTTAGAAAAACAAAGCTTTCGGTCAAGATCTTCACGCCTCCCCCATTTAGGCTCTCACTCGAATCAGAACCCTTATGTGTTGGTAGGCTTTCGACTCAATCTAATAGTCGGGCGCCAATAAATGAGCAAATTTTCGCATGGGCTCATCATCTGACGCAAAACCAATAGGAGATGATTAAACATAGCTTTCAAGAACCAGTGGAAAGTGAAGAGTTGTCCGTTGCATTCCTTATTTTCCAAGAATAGTAATTAGGGCATAAAAGATTTGATTAAATGAACGCCACCTTGGTTGTTTTCGAACAAATCCTATGTTGGGCCAAGCGTTGCCAGCCGGTAATAGCCAAAAGCACAAAAAAGGGAGATAGGGAAGATGAGATTAAGGATAGTCACTCCACTCCATCAAATTGTGCACACAATTTCATTTTTCATTTTCAATTCCTTTCGGGTCAGAGGAGCAACTAGTCTAATTTCTTGATCAGCCGGAATATTGAACAACGAACCTTTGATTGAATTCCTTGCCTCACCCTGAGATGAGAGAGAAGGTTTATTGACTCGAATCCTAGACCCGATCTTTAATCCTACACCTGTTAATGATGTGATGGGAAAGTTTTTATTTCTTCATCAATGCTGGCCTAGTCGAGGCTTGTCAATGCCTAATCCCGATGGACAAACCTTCGATTTTCCAACATCGTTATAATCCACTCGTTTCCCCAGATCCTGAAAGCCTTCCCGGGGGCCTAACCCTCTTTCTCAACTCGAGTCTTAAGTTCAGTGGCTTTCATCATTGACGAACACATGCGCTAATAAGATAAGGGATAGTCTTGTCTTGAATGAATTGTTACACATGCTCTGGGGAATGGCCTATCAATCATTGGTGAACCTTCTCTTGAACCAATAACGGAGCTTTCTGCTGAGTTGTTTAGGTTCTTGAATTACAACTCTAGTTGGGGGTTTCAATTAGAAGGTTATAAAATATGGTGCGGGTTTATCTCTCTCGACCAGTTCAGGTTCAGGGGAGGGTGATCAAGGGAACCCAGATTTTTGATCTCTTCTATATGGTGGGAGCTTTCTTTCCTATCAAGCGTGTGTTGGGGAGGCCAAGGACGACAGATTGGATCGAGAGGCAATGCTTATGCCTCTTCTTTATCGATAGGATTCATATTGTTGGATACTCTGGAGAAAGATACAAGGTGAGGAACCAAACATGTTCTATCCTCAACCTCCATTCGTTATTAGGAATTTCAGATCGCTTTTCCTATTCACTAGTACACTACATACACAACTAGCAACCCCTTTACTAGTAAGGGAAAACGCTAGCTCACTAGTTAGCTACGACTAGTTATAGCCCCTACTTTTATGGGATATTTGGAAATGCCTGCTGGAAAAGAAAAGCGCACTAGCGCGCAACGACTGATGAAAAGCCAACAACTTGTTAGTAGTTGGTTTTGGCTTGCCCATCTCTTCTTAGGTTGAGACAACCTTGAAGTTGTTCAAGGAATAAAAAAGAAGAGGGAACTAATTGGAGAATCCTACCAATCATCAGTGAGATGTGAAAATGGATGGCGATGGTATCAATTGAGACATGAATGGTATTGCGGATCGAGCTGCGGCCTGCGAAAAGCACAAGATTAGATATTTACGTCTTAAATTGGAAATGTTATTCGATTGTAGATAGTCTCAAATATCTGTACATCTTATGTATGCATAAATTTGTTAGACATGGTTGTTGTATTTGATGGTATATATTAACTCGAAAAAAAAGAACTGAGTTTTCCTCAAAACAAATGTTGTTCTTTGAGTTTACATTGTTTTTTTTTTGCTAAGCCAACCAGTTTAATTTTATATCATAACAAATAAGTTTTACACATCAACTTGGTCAACCTTTGACCAGTTAGAACATAATAAGACAACCCACTAGATACCAGCCTATTACCAATGTATGCTTCCAACTAAACATACTACACTTTACTCCATTACAACAAAAAGCAAAACACCACATGGTTAAACCGTAAGACTCTTCATCGTTCTCTCCACCTCTTAATCGCCTCTGTAATCTTATCACTACCAAATCTTTACAACTTAACCATATTTTCGATAACACTCGCAGTGATTTGTTCCATAATATCCTCTTCACTCGAAAAGTGTTGGTTGAAGACTCTATTATTTCTCTCTATCCAGGTCGTATGAACTGCAATCAACAATGATATCCAAGTAATTTCTTCCTCAATACATTGGTTTTTATTGTTTCATATAAATGTTAAATACATGGGTGTCTGACCCAACTTTAGCGCACCACGACTAATCCCATGGGAAAAATACACGCCTCCCCATGCATAAGCCCAAGTAAATCAGAACTAGGTTACCCATGTTCAGGGAGGGTTTTGAACCCACCTTTCCTTTTCCCCCTTTTTAAAGACTGGAAAAATAGTAAGACTCTGACCAGTTGAGATACTCCAACGGACTTTGTTTCATATAAATGTTGTTCTTTTAAGTTTACATTGATTTCTTTTGTTTCATATAAAAACATGAACTTATTTATATGTAAAATTCTATAAAATAAATCTATTTAAAACGGTCTAAAAACGTTTAGGTCCTATCTAGGTTTTCTCCCAAACTCCTAGGGTATGTTTGGATTGAGGAATTAGAAGGGAAGGGAAGGGATTATAAAGGATAATAGTTATCTTTTCTTTGTTTGTGTTATAAATTTTTGAAGGAATAAGTTATTAAAGGATTAAAATTATACCTTCTATTCCTTTATATCTTATCCCTCCAATTTGGGGTCATTAGAAGGAAGGGATAAATTTTGATAGTAAAATATCTTTATTACCCTTATGTTCTATTATGTTCTATTTAAAATATATTTTATTAGGGGTATAAAAGTAATTTAGTTATAAAATAATCATTTCCTTTCTTTTACTTATACAATCCAAACACAAAATTCAAATAATACTTCACTAATATTTTCCTTTCTTTTTCTACTCAATCCAAACAAGATTAATACTCTCCTCTCCTTTTATTTAATATACTATCTTTTCCTATCTTTTAATAATTAATCCCCTCTATATCCAAACAAACCCTTATCCCACCACCCGCCTAGACATAATTATACTCAGGTCCTTGTAATAGTTTTTGTTCTATTAAAATCCCTGTACTTTGAAATTTTGTATGGTTAGGTTTTCTCATAACCTAGTTAGACCCAAAAAATATTTCATAAAGACATAAAGTCGCCGCTTGGTCTCGTTTACATCAGTTACAAGTTTTTTCTCGTATTCTCTCTCTAGGGCTTTTTACAACCATATCTTTCTCTCTACCTAAACATACGCACATCTGTATCTACATCTACGCACACTCGAATGGCGGAAGACGCTCACTACGCTTCGGAATCGGCGACGAACAAGAGGAAGTACGAGGACAACACGTCTTTTCCTCCGTCTAGTGGAAGGCGCCAGACTGGATTCTCCGCGCCGATAGCTTCTCAGTTGCCTTCCAATGCGTCCGCTCCGGGATCGTACAACAACGTGCCGCCACCCATGGACGAGATCCAGATTGCTAAACAAAAAGCTCAGGCAATTGCTGCTCGCCTCTTAGGTAACGCTGCCGCCGACCCCACCAAGCGACCTCGGTTCGGTAACGGTGACTCGCATGTCTGTAAGTCCTACACCAATCTTCTTGAGGTTTACACCTTATGCTTTCAATTTATATGCTCAAATTATTATTGAATTTTGTGTTTATATATATTCATGTACGTACAACTGCACTGTTTATTAGTATATGCGCCAAGATTTACATGTTTTTAAAAGAATAGAGCTTATACCTGTGTTATTTAATAAAGTTGCACCATTGATATTTTGCAATAGCACAGCTGTGTAATTGTTATTTGTTGAATCATATGTATGTGCGTGATTGATGTGTATAATTTGGTACAAAAACTGTATTTTTATGCTGGATATTGATGTACAGTATAATTAGTCTATATTTGCTGACCTTGGTTTCTACACAAAATGTGATGTAAGGTATTTGGTTAATTGATTGAATACAGATTCAAGTGAGAATGCGATTAGTGTGGTTAGTCCTCAAATGGGTGGATCTTATGGGTACCCTGGTGCAAGCAAGAGGATCGAGATACCAAATGGAAAAGTTGGTGTGATAATTGGTAAGGCAGGAGACACAATTAAGAATCTTCAAGCACAATCTGGAGCAAAGATTCAGGTCACAAGGGACACGGATGCTGACCCTAATTCTCCTACAAGAGGCGTTGATCTCTCAGGTACTTCTGAGCAGATCGCAAAGGCTGAGCAGTTGATCAAAGATGTTCTTGCTGAGGTACTTATTCATCTGT
Organism: Nemophila menziesii; assembly: GCA_029959085.1. Lineage (NCBI taxonomy): Eukaryota > Viridiplantae > Streptophyta > Magnoliopsida > Boraginales > Hydrophyllaceae > Nemophila > Nemophila menziesii. The sequence goes on from JARWIR010000001.1 coordinate 38,270,406, forward strand.
ATTTTCTTGTGAATTACACGATGACTAGTAACTAATTAGTTCTTCAAACAGGCTGAATCAGGTGGGTCTGGTATGAATTCTCGAAGGACAGGTGGACAACAATATGGTGGAGGTGGAGAGCAATATATTACTAAAATTCCAAACAATAAGGTAATAAATAATATAATATTAACCAGCTAGCTGGGTCTATTTTTCTTTTCTAACCTTTATCACCACCTATTATCAGGTTGGCCTTATTATTGGTAAAGGAGGTGAAACCATTAAAAGCATGCAAGCAAGTTCAGGAGCTCGTATTCAGGTATGTTTCTGCTACACACAGAGTGTCAACTTTTTACATCAGTTTCTAGCTCTGTTACTGCACAATATAACTATTTGTATCTGATAGAAAGAAATTATTCAAAATTATAAGTACCCCATAACTTATGATATATATTTCAGGTTATACCCTTGCACTTGCCCCCAGGTGATCAATCAACTGAAAGGACATTGCAAATTGATGGAACCAGTGAAGAGATTGAGGCTGCAAATCAGTTGGTCAATGAAGTTTTAAGTGAGGTATGTTTTGATAAAAATTATATCTGGGAGGATAATATGTATTTTATTTGGGAAAAACTTGGGTATATCATTGCTACTATCTATGTCCTTTCCAATCTGCCCATGAGTACTACAGGGAGAGTGATCGGAAACTATTTCTTATTTTTCAAATATTTTTGTTACCTAATTACTTTTGACCAATCAAAAGAAAATCAAGATGATATCATATTGCTTAACTTTGAACGAAATGTTACTCTGTTTTTGCCTATCATAGTGGTGGGTTTTTGGTGGTTATATGTTGTTTGTCAGGTGGAAATTGGATGAGTTAGAAGTATGAATGTGATGTGTGTCCCTATTTTTGGTTTGATTAGTTTGTGATCTAACATTAGGCAATTCTCTTATTGGATTTGGTTCTTGTTCTTTTTGGGACGCTTAAGTTCAATTTTAAGCTTCTTGGTAGGTCTTTTCTTTTGTAGTTAGTTGTTTAGGTGATATCTTGATTAGCTTATTTCTAATGGCACTAACTTCACATTCTAACTGCAACTGCAAATTACGGTATTGCTGCATCTTGAATTTATAGTTACCCTCAGCATTTCTGTCACAGATTGTTTTGCCTATATCCTTCTGTATCTATCTATCTATACATTCAGCTTGATTTCAGAGTTATCATCACAATTGCAACTTCTCCTTTGAACAAACCTTTTGATACCTGAAACAGACAATCACACTTTACTTGTTACACAATCAGATAGCATTGTGTTTTCAATTTCATTATCCAAATTTATTTATTTTTCCCTCATCTTTTCCCCAGCAAGTTGTTTCTCTTACTTAAATAAGAGGCCATGTTATAGCATTTATACCTTTGGATATTTGGGGATCAATTTTGTTGTAAGGCAGGTTTGGTTGGGGTGTGGCATTTCTACAAAGGTAAAATTATAAGGGGGGCTGCTTAAAAGCTTGTATATCAGATTTAGTTAGTGTTTGGGAATTGTTATGGTCTTGTCTGATAACTAATATTATCATTGAGAATCCTCATTCTTCTGGTATGGTTCTAACTCTTTTAACTCTGATAAATCCCCTCATATTGTGGGTTAAGATAAAGATATAAGGAATTTAGGAGTATTATTATAATAAGATATTAGAGAATGTATAGTATATGCAATATTCTTTTCTACCTATTCACTTGGGATAGGAATGAATGAGGATGGCTTATGCTGGGGAGTTACTACCACCAACAAGAACGGCGGTATGTAAGGTGTCTTAAACCCGTTTTCGTCTATATTCTTTCTATATGATGATATCAATATGGTTTGGGGATCTTCCTACTTTTATTCTCTTTATTGCTGCTCTCTTCTCTATATTTTCTGTTAACATGTATTTCTATTTATTTATTTATTTATATACGATTGATTGCTTGATTTTGTTTATTGCAGAACCGTCTTAGAAACCCATCAATGGGTGGTGGTGGTGGATATCATCAAGCTCCTCGTCCTCCAACAAGCTGGGCCCCACAAGGTGGTGGTGATGCACAATCTGGGTATGGTGGTGGTTACATGCCACCTGCCCCATACCCTCCACAGTATAACACAAGTCAACCACCTTACTCTTCTTCTGGTTATCCTCAACAGTCTGGTTGGGATCAGACAGCTCAAGGAGGTGGCGGTTATGATTACTACAACCAACAACATCAGCAAGCTCCTGGTGCACCTACAGATGGTAGTGGTGCAGCTGCCTATGGTTACGGTCAGCCCGGGTATGGTCAAGGTTACGGTGGTCAAGATGGATATGGAGGATATCCTCAATCAGGTTATGGATATGATCAACAAGGTTATAATAGTAATTCTGGATCTGGATATGGTGTTGGTAATGCCTCCTCTAATACTACACCACCACCTGATGGCCAAACTGCCCCTGCTGCATCATATGGAGCACAGGGAGATTCTAATACTACTAATACTCAACCACCACCTCAAGTTGTTCAGTCATCTGGGTACCCCACTGGTCAGCAACAGCCCAGCCCAAACCCAAACCCAAATCCCAGTTATCCTCCTCCTACACAATCAGCTTATGCCATGCCACCAACTTCTCAAGCACCACCACCTCCTACCAATCAGCCACCATATGGCCAATCCCCCAACACTCAAGGATATGCTCAATCTGGCTATGGTTACCCAGCAGCTCAACCGGGGTATGGTTATGGACCACCAGGGTCTTACCCAGGGTATGGGCAACAACAGGCTCCTCCACCTGCAGGAGGGTATAATGCTGCATCTTATGGTGGTGGTTATTCTCAGCCAGCTGCAACAGCCTATGATGCAGCAGCAGCTCCACCTTCTCAGTCTTCTTCACAGCCTGCTGCCAAGGCCAAGGCATCACCTCAGAGTTGATTATTTGGTTAATACTTAGTTGGCTGTTGTTGTCTTGGTCTTATACTTTTTGCTACTCTCTCTTCTCTCTCGTTACAGATTTATATAGGTTTTGCCTGTTTTAACAATGGATGATAAATATTCTCTTGGAGTTGTATGAATGTTTTCATTTTGTTTTCTTATCTTTAGACTTGAATCATAATTTATCACATCTTGCTTATGCTATATTTATTTGTCCAAATGCCAAGCATCTTTAGTTATATTGAAGAATCCCTATGTTGCTTCAGAAGTTACTGCCAACGGGATGCTAGTAACTAACACTTGTTTAAAATAGTGAAATGATAACTTTGACCCCATTAGTAGTCTTTATTTACTAATTATTGTTTTTTATTGATAGCAAAATGATTGTCTGATTATGCAAGGATGAATTGTGCATCCAACATATTATTTTTGTCTCAATGGCGTCTATAAAAACTTTCCTTTTATATTCACTTATCTTACTGCCCAATTGGGTCTCCAATTCATTATCGATGACCCTTCTCTCCTTTACTTGTGGTGGGGGTTAAAGGATGTCTCAACCAAGTCGATCTAACCGTATTCAATTGGTAAGGGGAGTGGAGAAGGTACATTGGGAAACTTCCGAAATTTAATGTATTGGCGACATTGGGAAACTTCCGAAATTTAATGTATATAATGAATTGTTTAAGGTTGATCCATTATCGAAAGAACGTGAGAACTTGGTGGAGAAAGGGGGTCTTGTAGCAGATAAGCGCGAAGAGATGATAAGTGTGCACAAGTAAAGATGAGTATTTCCTTTGCAAAAGCTGTTAACGGTTTGAGCTCCAAGACCACGAATGACGTACAACTTCGTTCTCAGGAGGAACGTAAAAGAACCACACATGAACCTGTAGACATTATTGGCGGTGATGAGAATTTGGGGTTGTTAGACAATGTCGTATACGAGGAATTAACGTATTTACAGTTAAATCGTACAACGAGGAAAAAAGCACAAGGTTGTTAGGTGTGGGTAAATACTTTATTATTTCGATGACTTGGGTATAATAATATAGGTTATAAATACTTATTGATGTAATTTGGCCAAATTTGGAAGCCAAAGGCGCACATAGATTTTATTGATGTGGGATTCAGATTCTTAATGGTACAATTCAATACAAGGACGATTATAACCTAGTTAGATAGGGTCCATGGATGATACTTGATAGATCCTTGTAATTCGGAAGTGAAATATTAACTTTATGCCTCAATCGACAATTATCTTGGCTTCCAACCGTGAATTATACTGAAGAGATTTTGACGCCAGAGAAAACCTTGTGGGGAAAACCATTAGAATTGATCAATTGACTAAGACGAAGGCCAAGGTAACTTTGCCCGATTAGTGGTCAAAATTGATTTGAATAAGCATTTAGCGTCGATCATTAGAATTCAAGATAATCTAACAAAATTAGAGTACGAGGGGCTACATGAAATCTGTTTTGTTTGTGGCAATCTAGGGCATAAGAAGGAGGGTGTTCGAGTTTTAAAATGGGAGCAACACCATATAATGAGATAGCTAGTGTATCTTCATGTGGATCATGTAAAGAAAATGTGAGCACTAAAGAGCCCCCTTCGCTGTACGGAGAGTTAATGCCTATTCGACGAGGATCTGGAATACCTCGGAATGGTGAAGTGGGACAGACAACACGGGGGAGTGTGAAAGCGCCTACTACGAGGACTTGAAAATTAATGACCACTCTGATTAGAAGACAAGGAACACCATAGATGCGCCGATAAAAGTTGGATGGTCCAGGTAGTTACTTAATACATGCATCGTGTAGGGTGATTATATTCTCATTATCCTAGAAAATGGAGAACTTACTTCTGGATAGAGTAAGGAAAGTTGAGTATGGCTTTCAATGATCCATCAAGAGTGGTGAGCATGCAGGTAGGGACTGACCGTCAATAGAGCACTGGGGTTATTCAATCGCACGACAACATGATCAAGGGTGGATTTTTCAACAAGCACCAACATGTGATTGTCAACGGAAATCTGTTAGATCCTACTGGTAAGAGAAAATCTAAACGTAATAGTAGGAAAAAAAGGGGCTCTTGGAATAACAAAGTAGAAATGGAAGAGAGGATGATTGTAATGCAAAATAGGGACCAAGAGGGAGAGGATATAATATATATATATTCAACCTTGGAAGGTGTACAACAACATAACAAATCAGTAATAACTCATGTGGTGAGCAAAGCTCAGCAAATCTGCAAAGGTTTCAATGTGCCAGATAACTTGGGTTCAGTTGGGGAGAAGAGTGTGAGAAAAATGGAAGTGAATCAGATGGGCACCAACCGAGGACCAAATTCGTAAGAGGGGAGTGATAGTGTATACCGTGACTTCTTGGAGACGGACCATACAGGTGGTGGAGCGAGGTTTGTAAGTGAGTCAGTTAGTTCTATGGAGTTTCCAAATTCAGGATTAGATGTGGGTCAGGAGGAGCTAGTTTGGGATCGTTCAATGGAAAAAAAAATCGCTACATGAGAAACAAATTGTACATCAACGTGTTTTTCCAAAAATGAATATTTTCATTAATATAGTAGAAGTGAAACTTCCGTCAAGGTTTGATAAATATGCGAAGGTCTCAATAGGCCAGATAAATTGGTTTTAGTTGGGGAGACGAGTGTGAGCAATATGGAAGTGAATCAGATGGGCACCAACTCAGGATCAGATTCGTAAGAGGGGAGTGATACTGTACACCGTGACTTCTTGGGGATGGACCATACAGGTGGTGGAGCGAGGTTTGTAAGTGGGTCAGTTAGTGCTATGGAGTTTCCAAATTTAGGATTAGATATGGGTTAGGAGGAGCTAGTTCAGAATTGTTCAATGGGAAAAAATCGCTACGTGAGAAACAAATTGTACATCAACGTGTTAAATATTTATCCAAAAAAGAGAACATTTTGATAAAGAAGAAGTGACACCTCCATCAGGGTTTGGTAATAATTACAAGGGAGGGCCTCTAAGGAAGCAAGAGTGGAGTCGGTTGAAAGAGAAAGTGCAGTAGAGGACAAGGAGAGACCTCTAACAGATGTAATAGACGAAGTCGGTGCACTCATGGAGATCTCGACTTGAAAATCGTATATGGTTTAATTTTCTATCTCACTCTCTATTTATTGTTCAAGATTTGTGTGTGATTTTGTTATAATTTTTATGTGTTTATAATGATTAATACATCTAGTAGTGTTTCAGGGGTTGGGGCGTCCCCTAATTCCGTTCAATATTTTGGTATGGAATAACAGAATATCAAACAATGCAGATTTTAAAAGGACATTTAAAAACCTTTGGAATATGCATAGATCGATTCTTGTGGTAGTCGTGGTAAAAAAGCTTTGGAGCTAGAGATGACTAACATTATCAAATACCTTGGGACGAGAAAGTCAGTGAGAGTAGATGTAGTGGTGATATCGGGTGGCATATGTATCCTTTGGGATAATGCATATATCTGTGTACGAGTTTTATTAGCTGTTAAGTAAGTTTTGAATAGTTTAACTAATAAAGATTCATGTGGATCTTGGATTTTGTTTGCAGTTTATGTTAGCACAAAGTCATTAATATGAGAGGAACTCTGGGAAGTTCTCAAAGTAGCCTCAATGAACATTCGATTTCCATGGTTAGTAACAAGTGACTTTAGTTAAACTGGGTTAGTCGAAGACTAGTTATGAGACATCAGAGGTAATACGAGCCTGATGAGAAAATTTGAAGAATAAAGAAATGAGTGCGGACTTGAGGATTTAGGATTTGAAGGTCCGAGATTTACACGTTCGGATTCGTGAAATACTAGCCAAATAATCATGAAGTGACTTGATAGAGCGTACCGTAAATCGACTTGGAGATCAGGGCCGGTCCTGACATTTCGGGGGCCTAAGGCAAACTTAAAAAAAAGAGGCCCTTAAAAAAAGTTGCAAGGAATAGCAAGCAGAAAACTAATAAAGGGGCACAAGTTATGATTTTATCAATCGCATAGAAGATACGAGTCTTCACGATATAAAATAAAATCAATAAATTCAAAATATAATTAAAAAAAATATTTAAATAAATTTTAACAGAAAAAATATCTTAATTTCTTTTTAGTCAACAAGTTAGTTCGTAAAATAAAATCAACAAGTAACCACTTACTTAAATATTTATTTAATTAAAAATACAGTCTAACATTTTTTCCGATTTCAAATAGGCCAAAATTGGACATTTTTAATAAAAAAAAAAACTTATACTTATATAATAAAAATTGGGCCTTCAAAGGGGGCCCCAAATATTATATGAGTTGGGGAGGGGCCCAAGGCCATGGCCTCTTGGCCTCTCCCAGGACCGGCCCTGTTGGAGATATATAATTCCGTGTACGAGGGTGCTTAGTAGCCTCTATGGCATTCAAATAACTTTTCATTATTATTGAGGGGTCTCCGAAGACGACTAGGGTGAATAGACACATATTTAGATTCGTGGCAACATGGTATTCACATAAGGATTTCAAGCCTTTCATGTAAGAGAAGTAGAACAGTAGTGGAAAGGATTTATGGGATAATTTAGGGACGATACGAGAAGAATTAATTGTGTGGAAGAAACAATCATTTAAGGATACTTTTAGAATAAAGAAGAGATTGTTAGCTCGACTAACCGGGATCAAGAAATCATTGCACCAAAGCTATAATGATATTTAAAGAGGTTGAAAGTGGAACTAAATAAATAGTACAATGATGATTTGGATAAATAAGAAGTGTTTTAATTGTAGCAGACGCGAGAGAAATGGATTAGGCCGGGGGATCAAAACAAAAAATTCTATCACATGGCTACAATAATTTAAAAGAGCATGGAGATTCGACAATGTATTCTAGAAAATAATCAAGTATGGCTAGATGAAAAAGACAACGTTACTCTAGACAACGATCACCAGGGACAATTCACGTTACCTCTACATCATTAACTAGGTGAGGAGGAAATCCATAGATTATAAGAGGTTAAAAAAGAGGAGGTTTGAGTAGAAGTGTTTTAGATGCAACCCCAGAAAGCACAAGGTTAGAAAGGGAATTCCAACGTTTTCTACTGGAAGAGTTGGGAGGTAGTGGGTTTATCGGTGAGAGAGATGATCAAACATACTTTATAGATATGAGTAATTATAGAGGGAGTTTTGGGGTTGTTAGTCCATATTATAATAAAGGAAAAGAAGCAAGACTACACTACTAAGTTTAGACCGATCAGTTTAATCAACTTATGCTATAAGATTTGTATGAAAATTTTGGTAAATAGGTTGCGATCGTTCTCAACTGAAGTGATTGGACCCTATCAATGTAGTTTATTGCCTGAGAGACCAGATAATACTATATTTGTTAAGGAGGCAAACAATATCATGAGGTATACGAGAGAAAAAAGTTATATGGCGGTCATGATCGATCTTACTAAGGCATATGACAGAGTCTGGTGGAGTTTCATCCATGATACATTAGAGTTTCTAGGGGTTTGGGCATGTGGATATTGCTTATTATGGTGAGGATGGAGGAAAGTGAAGTACTAGTCTTATGGAATGGGGTACCTTTACCTCGTTTGAGGCCCATAGGGGTATACGACAAGGGGATCCTTTTTCCCAATACATATTTGCCTTGTGCATGGAGAGGTTATACTTATACAAAAATTGGTATAGTACAGAGCAAAGAGACCCTTACGGATTTGTTCAGAGGGGATCCATATCTTTCATGTGTTTTTGTAGATGATCTCATATTGTTGTTGAATGTTCCACTAATCAGATGTCTTTATTCCAGGATACTATTGCGAGCTTCTTGCAGACGATTGAACAGTTAGGAAAATTCGCTCATATATTTCTCAAAGAATATTGGGGAGGAGGTAGCAACTAGAGTAGTCGAGATAAGTGGATTTGAGCAGAAATTGTATTTGGGAAGATATCTGGGTATTTCAATATTGTCGGGGAGGAGGGCAAGGGGGTTCTATGCCGATTTGACTAACAAAGTCCGTAGGATGTTAACATGATGGAAGAGACAAAATCTATCTCTAGCAGGCCGTATTACACTCTTACAATCTGTTCTTAGCGCTTTGTCGGTCTATTGATGCAATCAGAGAAACTACCTCAATATGTGTCAAAGAGATATAAAAAATTCAGAGACTTTTCATTTAGGGGAAAAGGACACTCAAGTCCCTAAGTTTTTTATATTAGGACACTTAGGTCCCTCAGTTCTTGATTATCTTTTGACAAGTCTCTTTTTTAACTTCAATAGTTATATTTATCGGTCAAAACTTTGACTTTTTTAAAATTCCTTTCTACCCTTTATTAACTACTTATATAAATATACATTTCAAATTATAAATTATTTTAATTGTATTCTTTAATTAAGAGAATTAAGAAATAAAATTTATATTTTGAGACACACATTTTTTTAAATGTTTTTTTTACCAAAATTAATATAATAAATTTTAATATAATTTTTTAAAATCTATTTATATTATTTTTAAGGTGAAGTATGCTATTTATTTAAATATTTTATAAAATAAAAATATAATAAATTTTTTAGATAATATTTGGTATAAATACTACTTTGTAGTATAAAATGAATTTTTTCTATTTAACTTTTAAGCTTTCAATACAAATATATTATATTTTTAAAAATCAAAATTACGTTTACATATTGAAAAAAAAGTTGAATATTATCCAAGTCATATTTTTATATGATCTTTACCTCATTCTACAAAGATAAACATATAAACAATCTCATACATTTTCTCACATTCATGCCAATTTTTTTATTCTTTTGTCTAAATTTTTATTCAAAAAACTAACAAAATTTATATCCATTATATAAATCAGATAAACAGTATTCTCGACCATATGATTACCATGCTCACAAGATATGACAAAAATAACAATCTTACTAAAATTTAAATATCTACTATGTCGAAAAGAGATCACCTTATCCAATATGATTAAACAAAACATATTATTACCGTGGAGGAGGCAATATCTTCTCGACATGGTGGATAATAAATTTTGGTATGAATGTTATTTTCGTCATGTCTTGTGAACATGCTAATCATATGACCGACAATACTGTTTGTCTAATATAAATATTGAATATTTTTTTTAAAATTATTTTGGAAGAAAGATTAAAGTAAAAGAATAAGATTTTGGTATGAATATGGGCAAATTTGAACAATCTTGTGATATTTAATGCATATGTGAGATTGTTTATGTGTTTATCTTTGTAGAATGAGTTAAAGATTTAAGGAAATATTGGTTGGATAATATATCCAACTTTTTTCTCAATATGTAAACGTAATTTTGATTCTTAAAAATATAATATATTTGTATTGAATGCTTAAAAGTTAAATAGAAAAAATTCATTTTTATACTAAAAAGTATTATTTATACCAAATACTATCTAAAAAATTCATCATATTTTATTTTATAAAATAATTAAATAAAAAGTATACATCACCTTAAAAATAATATAGATATTTTAAAAAATTATATTAAAATTTATTATATTATTTTTGGTAAAAAAGTATCTAAAAAAATGTGTGTCTCAAAATATAAATTTTATATTTTGATATAATTTGAAATGTATATTTATATAAGTAGTTAACAAAGGGTAGAAAGGAAATTTTAAAAGAGTCAAAGTTTTGACCGTTAAATATAACCATCTAAGTTAAAAAAGGGACTTGGCAAAAGATAAACAAGAACTAAGGGACCTAAGTGTCCTAATATAAAAAACTTAGGGACTTGAGTGTCCTTTTCCCTTTCATTTAGGGGAATTTTTAGGATCATCAAAAGATTCATTGGATTTCTTGGAAATAGATGTGTAGTTAGAAAAAAGAAAAGAAGGGGGATGGGTTTACGAGAACCCAAGATGATGATGAACAAGATTGTTTTAGGAAAGTTAGGGTAGAAGTTGATTCATAAGAGAGTACTTTGGACGAAAGCGTTGAGATAGAAATACTTTTGATGAGGCATGCTCCAATATAAATGCAAATAGTCGGATTCTCAGATATGCCGAGCCATTATGGAAGGAATTTTTGTTTTGAGACAAAGATCCCGATGGTGCGTAAAGAATGGGGGTAGTGTTTTATACTGGACTGATAATTAGGTGGGTTTGGAGATGCTAATTAAATATGTTATGTTGCCATAGAATGAGAGAGAAATTAGGTCGTTGGTGGTGGATTACACATATTAAGATGGGTCATGGGATTGGGAACGCTTTCAATCTTATTTGCCATTGTCGAAACTGTTAGAAATTGAGGAAGTACAAGCCGAAGGATTTAATGGTAATAGAGATGATTTTGCATGATAATACAAAATTAGTTTTATATATTATGTGAAGTCAGCAAGCTTGAGCTATGTGTAGCCGTTCCACGAAAAGGGTTTTGATTGGAATTATGTGTGGAAGACGAGATGCCCGCAAAAGTTAAGGTTGTGATGTGGCAAGCGATGAAGGAAAGACTTCTGACGAGACTTAATATCATGGTTAGAGGTGTGTATATGAGTGTATCTAGTCCTTGGTGTGGGATGGAGACCGAGCCATCTCAATTTTTTTCTGAAACTCCCCTCTCTTGGAAACTGGTTGATTTTGACACAAGGTGGGTCTCATAACCCCTTTTGTTTTGGTAATATCATCTCCTTTTTGTTTTGGGGCACAATGGTTTGGTTTCATTCTTCCCAGGTGAATCTTCTTTGAGTTTTTGGTTTCTTGTTATGCTCTTGTTGGGATGATTGGATGTTCATTAAGGATTTGATATTTTAACTCTTCATAGTCTAGATAATACTAACTTTAGTTGATTAACTACATTGGGCTTCAACTACAACTCTCCGAGGACTTTATCCTTTATTTTAATTTGCAGAGGGTGTTCCCTAAGCCATTGGAGCGGAAAAATTTGGTTAAGTTATCTGTCTCTAGGAGTGGTATTAGGTTTTCTCTTGATAAGTTCTTAGATGGCTTGTCATTTTGGGACTTTGTTGAAGCTATGATGACACGTGTCCATTCTTATTCAAGACATATACATATACCTAAAATTTCGCGGGCCAAATATATTAATGTTAAAATTTCATATTGTCAAATGTAATTCCAAAAATCACGATGCACCGATCGAACTTGATATGACCAAAAGCATTCAAGCATGTTAGAAGGATTTTCCTCGAGTTAAACCTAAAAAAACTCGGTTTCCATGAAATCTAGGTTGGCTGGATCATGCAATTTATCTCTATGATGACTTACCAATTCTTTTTTAATGGGGAGTTGGTGGGTAACATGTTCACTTTAAATGACATCAGACATGGTGATCCTTTATCACATTTTATTTTTTGTTTTCTGATAGAGGCTATTATGGGGTTTATGGGCTTTGATATTAAGAATTGAAACATTAAAGGTTTAAAGTTGGCTTGAGATTGACCTTCGTTGACACATATCATTTTTGCTTAGAACTCTCTCTTTTTGTTGAGTCTTAACTACATTTATACTTTTACTTTTAAGGATGTCGTTGCAATATACAGTGATGGATTAGGCCTAAAGGATAATCTTAGCAAATCATGCACATGTTTTAGTAAAAGTACCCCTTCTAGTGTATAAAATTGTCAACTCTCTCAACATTAAAAAATCTGACTCTATTGGTAAGTATCTTGGTATCCCGATGAATTATACAAGATATAAGGTCAAAATTCTTCAATGGCTCATAGATTGATTTAGTAGGAAAACACTGGGTTGATAAGAAAGACTTCTGTCAAAAGTTTGTAAGGAAGTCCTAATCAAATTAGTCTGTGAGGCTATTCCAAATTATAAAGTGTCCTTTTTGTAACTACCAAATCTTTATGTAAAGAACTGTCTAGGATAACTGTTAATTTTGGTTGAGTTCGGGCAGAGAAAGCACATCCATTGGACAAGCTAGGATAAAATCATGATACACAAAAAGGATGGGGGCTTGGGTTTCAGGGATTTTTCAAATATGAACGTAGCACTCATATCTTCGATGAATTGGCGTATCCCTAATAACCCAATTTCACTACAAGCAAAGGTACTTAAAGGAATTTATTTACATTCTTACTCTTTTTGTAGGGCTCCGAAGAAAAAATTCAAATCCTGGGCTTGAACTAGTATTATTGTGGGTAGAGATATCATAAAATGAGGATGTATCGAACCAACTGGTAATGGAACAACTACTAACATTTGGAGTGACAAAGGGCTATCGACCCACATTCCGATCTCTAGACATGATGGTATTAATATTCAATTGGTTGAGGAGCTTTTTCTCCCGGATAGCTCGGGTTGGAATTCTACCCTTCTTCACAATCTCTTCCACAAAGTGCGGTAGAACTAATTGTGCGAATACCTCTACATGGTTTTGAGGCAGAGGCCACATATGTGCTTAAAGCTTGCCAACTTGCTGATAAATTCAAGGGCGGGGAGGTTACCGTTCATAGTTCCTGCCTTGGTATTTTTCAAAGGTCTTAACTCCATACTTGACACTAATTGGAAGGCTCTTCCCCTTATGCAAAAAATTCGAGATTTTATTAGTTCAAGGTCTCATAATTTATCAAGCATGTTCCCGAATCTAAGAATTAAACAACTAATCTTCCAGTTAAGGTTTTAGATGCAATTTGCTACGCGAGATCTGATCATCGTCCCTATCTCTGTTTTGAGCGAGTCTTTGGGGATTTTGCGTCAAATAAATTGTCTTGACCTTGACCTTTTATTGTCAATTTAATTCCATGTTATTTTAAAAAATGAACCTAATAGCTAATGAAGTCTTTTCCACAAATCGTATCTATTTTTTTTATTAAGTAAATGATTGTTTAATAAAACAATTACAACATTATACAAGCAATTTTTTTTTTTACTTAAACCAAAAGTTTGGAGTAGTTCTTATCATTTATTTAGACAATATTAATGCAAATTACATATATATATATATATATATATATATATATATATATATATATATATATATATCATCAATAAAAAAATAAATAAAGAAATATGAGGATATAAAATAGTATATTGAGTAACAATTTATATTTGGAACCTTGACAAAAAAAATGTAATATTTGGAACCTCAACAGTCAAAAAAAGAAACAGAAAAATTAAGACCCGAGGTGGTCGCTTGCCTGCTTCACTATTGGCCAGGCCTGGTCACATGTCCCTTAATAGTTAATATAACTCCACACAAGTCTTATTACTTATTAGATTCTCTTCTTTTTTTCTTTGTTGGAAGTGTTATTAGATTCTCCCTTTCTCTTTTTATTTAAGTACTATCTGTTACGCTACTATTGAAGAATTTAATTAGGTTGACATCGACTCCGCACGAAAAGGCAATTAAACACAAGTTGCTTGCCAACCCTTTCTTTCTGTGTCTGTTAAGTCAACTAACATGCACCTCATGAAGAAGCTCAACTTTATCCAAATTGCAATGAATTCAATCACTTTTTATGATGGAGTGCACGAACACTGATGATGGATCCATAACCTCTCATTTGATGTTTTGAAGAAACCCACGTTATATCTGATTTAAACTACACTTCATTATACTCTGTATATACAATGATTATTTACCAAGAAAAATATAAGTACATAAATGATTATGCAAGACTCATATACTACCATGCGTTTTGTCTTCGGTTAAGAACATAAAAAACCCAAAGTTATATCTAATTTAATATATACTTCAATATATGTATATATAACGATTATTCACCAAGAAAAATATAAGTACATAAGTGATTATGCAAGACTCGTATACTACTATGCGTTTCGTCTTTCGTGAGGATAAAAGTCTTCGCGAAAGAACCAAAAGTTTCGTCGCGAATACTCAAATCATCTTAACGAAGACTTGTCCTCGCTAAATATTTCTCGTTAAAGATTTGTCGTTAAAACCATTTTCGCGACGAATTTTGTGTCCTTGCGGAAAAGACTTATCTTTTGCGAGAACCAAATATCGTCGCAAAAGAAAATGTCTTTAGCAACGAAAATGTCGTCGTGGTTGACTAGGTCTCTCGCAAAGAGAAAGTCCTCATAGTTGATCTAGTCTTTAGCGGGGACTTCTTTTTTCTCTTAAGCGAGAACTTTTGTCTATTTTGTTTTAACATTATATTTTGTATTAATTAATTATAAATATATATTATTTTAATGATTTATATATAATAAACCCGATTTATATAAAACGAGAACCAAATAAAAAGTCAAAATAAAGTCAAACATTTTAAAACCAGTAAAAAGTCAAAAGAAAGTCTATAAAAAGTCAAAATAGTACATAAATATCCGAATAACAATAAAAATTAAAGTTCAGTTTCATCTTCATCAGAAAAATAATCCTCGCCCATAAGCTGTACTGGCCGGCTGGTAGAAGGAGTAGGAAGAGCAGTAGGAGGAGTAGGAGGATCTGATGTACCGGTGGAAGGAGGCACGTGAATCGTTGTTCGGTTCTACACCAATTTAGTAAGCCAATGGCCCCACTCATCCATGCTTCTAGGGCCTGGGCTGTGTGGAGCTCGTCGATTGAGAGACGTCCTGTGAAGGGAATGCCTCCTTGCATACAAAGACAAGATACTCGTTAATGGATGTCGCCGAAGTACCTGATCATCTTATCGGTAGGGGATCAGAATTAGCACTCTTCGACAATTTGGCTTTAAGCGGTGTCCAACTCCCGATATCCAATTGCATGTCCCCTAACCCATAACCTGGCGGACCGCCTCCATGACCGCATCCACCTGTTCTTGTTGCGATAGTGAAGGTGTAGACGATGACAAGCCACTCTGATTCTGGGATTTTCTATCTCCCAGAATGACCTTTAGTGCGTCCTGTTGTATGAAATAAATTTTAAATTTTAATTTTAAATTATATATATAACTAATAGCACATTTAAAAACTTACATGCCATCGCTGATATCCTCTCTCCTCCACTCATCATTTTTCTTGTCAAATCCGATATCGTAAAAGATCCTATTCGGGGAAGGGGAAACTGTTGCTGTGGCTGGGATCCCTCCGATGGTGTTGCTCGAAACTCCTTGGCCTACTCCTACTCCTGTTTCAGTCAATTAGTCAAGTAAAGAAATGTTCACAAATTTTAATTGCATTAATTCCTTACCAAAATCATGCCCGTCCTTTTCCGGGTGTAGGTCTTTGAACCTGCCCCACTTGGGCGTCATTGCTTCTTCCGATTTTCACTATTCTCTTTAGCACGGTGTTGGTTTTATAACAAAACAAAGTATATAATTAAGTACGTAAATTATATTTTTAATTTTTTTAAAGTAAAATAATATTATTACGTGTCTCTGATCTAAGTCTCAAATTATATAAGCAACATCCTAATCCTTTTAGCTCTGATCATCGGCCTTTGTACCCTTTCAGAAATATTTCATCTTCAACCAATTTTTGAAATCACTGTAGCCCTTAGCACAACTACCAGATATAGTCGCAAAAATGTTATCCCAATCCCTTCTACTCTCCACTGCTCAATCTCAAAGAAATTTTGTTCACAAATAAATCAAATAATTGTTGTTGCATATCTAACTCCAGTGAATTACAATATTAAATGTTAAGTTTAGTCAACTTACCCCTAATTGTTTGAACACTTTCCATTGCAAGGTGGCGGGTACTGTTGCCTAGTTCTCGTATCTAGGGGGAATCATTTCGTGAACAGTTAGGTTAATAACTTGGTTCACGTGATGTCAGTGTTCACTGTCCGGATTCCACGTCTGATCAAACACGCAAAAATCGACAGGTAGTTTACTTCCCAACTTTTGCATAGCCTTAACGACTGATGCAAGTGTAGTCTTCCCCCTAGGCTTTCAGGACTTTTTACATGTTTAATTTTGCGATTAATTTTAGAGTTAATAGTAAAAAAAATTATAAATAAAAATCATACCAGCTACATTGCATCCCGATGTCGGTATATTTGGATTCCAAGACGGATCGTGGTGGATGGTAGGGTGTGGTAAAATAACAGATAAGAATAGGACACTGATCACCCTAACCAATCACGTCACTCACTGCAAGTATCACAGGTCGTACGCAAGTTTTAACAATAAGTTAGATTCGTTCTCAGAGACTTAGTGTGTTATACGTATGGATTACAAAAAAGCGTAGTAATAATTAGATCAATAAATTAAAAGACAATAAAATAAAGACGAATAATTATAGAGAGATTAATTAAACTAAATACAAAACAATAAAAAAAAAGATGTAAGAATAAGATGAGAAATATAGCTTAAGTTTGCTAGTATGCACTTATCTTTCTATTTCTTCTACTAGTTAATAAGGGTGATTAAAGTTGTTAAAGTAAGCAACCATGATTCTATATTCCTCCTAACCCCTTTCCGGTTGGACTTAGGTGGCGACCTAACAATTACCAGGGGACTTGGATAAGGGGACCCTGCGCAGTGATCGGTGGTTAAATCTCAAACCCTAATGACAATCTAGTTAGGCAAACCCTTCCGGATCACTATCGCACACTAGATGTTTATGTGGTGTTTAAACAATTAGACACCCCTTCCGGGTGACCATCCAACTGCTATTAACGGGGTAGTCTATACTCGTGCATTAGCAGGAACTACGGTTAATAAATCAAAGCACATAAAACAAATATAAAGCTTAAGAAGCTAGAATCAATTTAAAAAGGTTTTCCCCCAACAAAATTAGATAGAAGAAAATAGAATTCAAAGATTATATGTATGCAAAACCCAAGCTATGGGAAATTTAGTTCATACTGGAAAGAAATAAACTAAAATAAAGATACATACTGTCAACTTGCTTCTCTTGAATGACTTCTATGAACCTAAGATTTAGAACTGAGCAAGGACATGTTTACAATAATAAGAGGGTGTATTTATAAGTGTTAATAAGACCCTAGGTCGAAATTGGTGAGTAGAAGACAAGTATAATGAGTCAAAGTCCAACTACATTCGTTTCCTAAAATATCGGAGAGGATAAACACTATCACTGTTTTGATCATATCTCCTTCGTTATTGGTTCGATTTTCGCCTAATTTATATAAAAACGACCGCAGCAAAAATATATATCTTTACTCTTTTGAATGCTCATCCAAATTCCCAGCCGATTTGAAGTCATCTTCACTTTAGTGGACATAGTTGCAAAATTTCAGATTTACTTGACAGGTTTTCCTTTCCTATTTTATCTCTACTTCCTTTTATCTATTGATTCCTTCCATATATTCTTTCTTGTGGATTCTACAAAATAAAGCCTAATTTGAAACAAAAGGTGTTTTTAAAGCCTATTTACTAAAACCTTCTTTATAAGGCCTAGTTACAATTTTTGGTTGTATTTTTTCCATCTATACCCTTTTCAATTTTTTTTTTCAGAAATTCATTTTTCTTCTTTTCTTTAAATGAATGGATCCGTACCCATGGGTACGGACCTATATTAGGTTTCATTTTTTAAGTTAAGTAAAACTTTTTTTTTATTATAATTGCAATTATATTTGTCCATCTTTACCGGGGATTTCGTCTATCTAATTTTCCAAATACCCATAGGGGTGTAACTATTCCTTGTCCAATGAAGTCAAAAAATTGTCTAAGTCAAAGTCCAATGTACAATGAAGTAAAAAACTATCCAAGTCTACACCCCTAGGGCTGTACCTTAAGCTCGTTTGTCCAAATACATGTCCAATGAAATCAAAAAGTTGTCCAAGTCCGTGCCTTTAGGGTTGTACCAAGCCCAATTTATTCTACTCTCACACACTCAATGTTCTAGGGCTGTACCAATTTATTCACCCTGCTGGACCCAAGAGACATAGAAAACAAGTTTATTGTTATGGCCCAAAAATGTTTGACATAGTTACGTTTTAAAAGAACCAAAAGGAGCCAGCCCATTATGGACTGGACACGTTTAAAAAAAAGAAGAAGATACGACACAAATGTGCCAGACAAACTGGGCCTCTCTTACCACACTCACCCGGCGAAAAAAAAAAGAAAAAAGAAAAAAGAAATGAGTCTAACAAATAGGCTGGACCCTGGACCTAGGGCTACACATAGGGCTCGACATGTCTTACCAAACTCACGGCAACTAACAACAAAAAAAAAACTCCGGCGACGAAGCTTGGTTAACTCCGGAGCAGATCTGGTGGCGGTGAGAGTTGAACCTGCAGAAGAGTTGGAATGACGAAGGTAGAAGAGGCCTACGAGATAGCGGAGCGCAGCAGGGCAGCAACACCACCACTGTTACGGCGGCAGACTATGTTTAAGTCGCTGGATCGAAGCTTTCATGGAGTGCAGCGGTGAGATCCGGCGCTCGAGATGGTGCAGTTCGTGTTCGAAGGTGTGACACAGTAGCGGATCTGTTATGTTCAGCAGCGGCGGCGGTCTCAGAGGGCGGCAATGGCGGTTCTGGTTCGCGCGAAGCTTCGTGGTGGACTGGTTCATCGACGTGGTGGATCTGGTGGCTCCGGCGTCTCGAAGGTCTGCAGCAGAGGCTGTCTTCTACGCGTAGTGCTCCGTGGTGGCCTGCTGCGTGTTTGTGGTTTTCTTATTCGTTGTCGTGAGGGCTTGGTTCGCAGCCATGGTGGTGGATCTGTTCGCTCCGGCGTATCGGAGGCCAGGAGCGGGGGTAATAGTGGGAAGGTGGTGATGAAGGAGGGCATCGGTGGCTCTGTGGTGGGAAGGTGGGAAGGTGGTGGGAAGGTAGGAGAGAGAGAGAGAGAGGCGAGAGAGAAAGAATCCGAAACCCCTATATGGGTTTTTGGTTTTTGGTTTTTGTTTCTCACTGTAGGATTAGATTAGTGTATAGAAAGGGAGGGGTTTTTGGTCTTTATTGGGTTTTTAGTTAGGGTTGGATGACTAGTTAGTGGGTGAAGAGGGTTGGGCCTTACTATGGTGTACCAATGTTGGATAGGCCTTATAAAATAATTAACCCTTCTTTCTTTATGTCCTAGAATTGATTTGGTATCTAATTATATTCCATAAATCTCTAGAGATTCACATTAATACACAAATAAAACCAAATATGCTCTAAAAATAATAAATCATCACATCATGACAAAAAATATTAAATTATCACATAATGGATAAACATCTCTAATTAATTAACCAAATATACCTAAAATGATGGCCCCCAACCTAGATTATTAATCATAATAGGGAGACATCAGATCGGTACCTTAATTGTCTCTGCCGTGTGCACGAGGTATTACATCGACCGGCTATTAAATTATAATTGTTTTAAATTACTTAAATACCCCTAAACTATCTAAAAGTCCACTAAGACCTTAAAATATTTTTTTAATTACATTTTAACCCCTAAAATTATAAATAATTACTAAAAGGCCCCTGAGTTATCTAAAAGTTTACTAAGGCCCTTAATTTTTTTTAAATTACATTGTAACCCCTAAAGGCCTCAAAGTTAACTAAAAGTTCACTAAGGCCCTAAAATACTTTTTAAATTATATTTTAACCCCTTAAATTATAAATAATTAATAAAAGGGCCCAAGTTATCTAAAAGTTCACCAAGTCCTAACTTTTTTTAAATTACATTTTAACTCCTAAAATTATAGGTAATTAATAAAAGGCACCTAAGTTATCTAAAAGTTCATTAAGTCCCTAAATATTTTTTAAATTACATTTTAATCCATAAAATAATAAATAATTACTAAAAGCACCATACGTAATCTAAAAGTTCAATAAGGCCCTAAAATATTTTTTAAATTACATTTTAAACCTTATAATTATAAATAATTACTAAAAGGCCCTAAATTGTCTAAAAGTCCCCTAAGTTATGTAAAACTTTTCTAAACTAAAAATTAAACCTTTAAATTATTCTAAATTATAGAATGACCCCTTAAATTATTCTAAATTAAAAATTAACCTCTAAAATTATTCTAAATTACAAATTAACCTCTAAAATCATTCTAAATTACAAATTAACCCACAAATTATTCTAAATTATAAATGAACCCCTTAAATTATTATAAATTATAAATTAACCACTTAAATTATTCTAAATTACAAATTAACCATTAAAATTATTCTAAATGTCAAATTAACGCCTTCAATTATTCTGAAATACAAATTATATTCTGAATTACAAATTAACCCCTTAAATTATTCTAAATTATATATTAAAACCTAATATCATTCTAAATTACAAATTAACCCCTAACTTATCTACAAATTATATAATGGCCCTATTTTTTATATTACATGTACAACCACCAAATTCCCTAAAATGCAATTTACACCAACATTTTACACAAAAAAGCTATATTACGCAAAAATTATAACTTATTTTCATGTTATCCTAAAATTAACACCTACTTTACTATCTAAAACTAACCTAATAATTTGGATTTTAAAATTAACCTAAAATATCAACAAATTAATGTAATCTTACCTTTAAGCTTGATGAAATGGTGTTGTTGATGATGGGGAGGCCTTGCCTTGATTCGCCGGAGCTTGGTGGTGGTGGAATTGATGCTTTGGGGTGGAGAAGAATGGAGGGGGTTTAGAGGTTTGATGAAAAATGGGGAAGAAGATGGGTTCGGCGGGTTTTCAATAAATCTGCCAGGTCTTTAGCGAGGACCTGGTCGTCGCTAATAGGTGTCAGCATGGTTCGGTTTGTCTCGGTTTTTGAGCAAAACCGGAACCGAACAATTCGGTTGTTATAATTTAATAACCAAATCGGGTGGTTGGCATTTGGTTCGCTTCGAATTCGGATGTTTGGTCAATAATATTTCACCCTATTTCTTGAATACATTGTCCAATAGAAACTAATGTTCCAATACAATTATGCTACTATTACTTGTCCATATGGGCTACTAATATAAACTTATAATCTAACAATACTTATCTTAATTTAAAATTCTACACTAAATTTAAACCTATTACTTCCTACTTCATATAATCATTGATTTACAAAATCAATAAAGTAATGAATACTTATAATTTTAAGTGATATAAAAAAAAATTCTCACTAATAGCACCATCAAATAGATTAACTAAAATTTCACGTAAATGATAAATTCTCAACCAAAGTTTCTCCCACACAATTTGATGTCTCCTCATTTGTGATAGATTAATGTTAGGATGAGACATCAGTTTAAGTGATTTAGAAGTCAATAATGTCGATTTTATTGAGTTTTAGTGCACTTTCCTATTTTGAGTCTTGATTTGTAGAATTATTGTTTTTAGAGCATATTGGGTTTAATTGTTTATTTAGTGTGTAGATTTAAAGATAATTATGGAGCTTAATTAGAGTCCAAGTCAAAGACAACAACTTATGGAAAGAGATTTGCATGGTAATTGGAGATAAGGAAAGAATTGCTAAAAAGATGGAAAAGGAAAAGCTGCCTAAATCTGGGATTCTGCAAAGATAGGCGTTTTTACCTAAGAAAGAGGCCGATTTTGGTGAATTACTTCTAAAGGGTCTAGATAATTCTGTTGCGATTCTTTTGGTATCTTGTGGAGCAAAATCGGACCAATAACGAAGAAGATACACTCAAAACAACGCAACAGTGTTTATCTTTATTTCCATACGAATTTGAGTTGGGCTAGAAGTCCATTACCTTAACTCTTCCTCAAGAAAACGAATTAGGTCTTCTAAACACCTATAAATACACCCTTATATCACTTGTAAATCATCCTTGCCTCATAGTAATTAGTTCTTAAGGTTTTATACTTCCAGTTTATTGTAGAGAGCAAGATGATGTCTTTTGTAATTTCTTTTAGTTTATTTCCTTCAGGTATGAACTAAACCTCTCATAGCTTGGGTTTTGCACATGTATAATCTATGAATTCTAATTCTTCTATCTAAGTTTCTTACTTTATATTTGTTTATGTGTTTTGATTTAATGTCTTTCCTAGAACTGATCACTTTAGGATTGTTTTAAGAGTAGTTAGATGGTCTCCTTGACAGGGTGTTTAACTATTGAACCACCACATAATGTCTAGTGTCGATAGCAGTTCTGACAAAACATACTTCTAACTAGATAGTCATTAGGGTTTGTTTTAACCACCGTATCACCAAGATTGCATTATTTGCTTAGGGCCTTAGTGGCGTTTGATAACCCTATTTGAAATCACTTCTTGGTTGTGACGTAGCCCCCTTAGTCGCTCTCAAGGTCTAAGCTTGGGGAATTTAGAATCCTGACTAAGTATTACCAAGAGCTAATATTCTCCCTTATAGACTAGATTTATAGATAGAATTAGAAGGATTAGTGCATACTGACAAAACCTAAGCTATACTTCTCATCTCATATTTCTTAATCTTTTACTTTATTGTCTTTATTTTACTAGTGTTAATTAGTTTTAATTGTTAATCTCGAAATTATTTGCTTTATTTACTGTTTCCTAGTTATTTACTTTTACTCGTTATCTGTTCCTATGCGTTTAACACACTTAAGTCCCTGAGAACGAACTCTACTTATCATTAAAACTTGCATACGTCCTGTAATACTTGCAGTACTGTTCCTGTCTAGGGTGAGAGTGCATAGTTTTCCATACTTAAATTGATCTTATTTTTATCACACCCTAGGCGACACCACATACCTTCTTTGCCAAGTTTTTAAGTTGTTAAGATCTTATTGAATCATCACAAAACAAGAACAAAGAAATAAAACAAGTTAGTTTCAAAAATTAAAAGAAAATCAAGAATTTTGTATGGAAAATTTGGTGTTTATAAGGTTTATACCTTGATTGTTGATGATAATGTTTGATGCTTGCCTTGGGTCACCGAAGTGATGGGTAGTGGAATCGTCAGAGAAAGAGTGGGGGTATCGAAGAATTTTATTGTTGTGATGGAGAAGAAGTGTTCTTGGCGGGTATTTATATTTTTCGGATTGATCTTTAGCAAGGACATCTTCCCTCGCAAAGACGCGTGTCATCACTAAAGAAAAAGGAAAGGAGAGGCGGGAAGCTACACCGTCAAAACGCATGTACAAAATTTCCAGCTCAATCTTTAGCGAGGACACTGTCCTCGCTAATATCTAAATGTGTTTTTTTAAATTACACATCGATTAACATAAAATAGCTATACAAATATTTTATTAACACTAATTAATAAAAAAACACAAAACAAAATCTAATAACATTCCAATAATTACAATTCAAAAAAATTAAAACTTGAAATTAATTCAATAATATGACAAAATGATATAAACTCGCTAAACAACTAATCAGTCTCGTACCCATCATCAACTATTACGTTATCATCATCGCTATCGATATATAGTCTCCTTATCAATCCCGTAATTATCAATCGTGTCATCATATACATTGTCATCGACTTCAACAAGGTTTCCAGTACAAGGTTAAAGATGGAAATATCGATCTCTATCCCTTGTCCAGTTGTAACATTGGGTATTCTGAATCCAAGTTCGTATCAGCCAACAGAATCGTGATCGGACTGGACTAGTGGAAATCTATTTTGCACCCCATAATTTGAGACTCCATCCATGTCGGTCATTCACTTCCAACACAACTTTCCACCCTTTTTCTGTCTTAGTTGCGTTAATTTGATCAATGTAAAAGATTTTTTTTGTTTGAGTTGCTAAAATGTAGGGTTATTCAGTTCACCAAAAAGAAATTGTGTTGATCATGGTTGCTCAGTGTTCTGTTTTCCGCTTTTTATTTTTTTTGTCGGTGTAATACCACTTACACTCAAACAACACAACTGAACACCCACGAGTGAATTCAACCTCAAAAATCTTGACTAACTCACCGTAAAAAGTAACTCCACCCGATGTCTCCTCATTTGTGATAGATTTATGTTAAGATGAGACATCATTTTTAGTGATTTAGAAGTCATAATAGTCGATTTTCTTGAGAAATAGTACACTTTCCTATTTTGAGTCTTGATTTAGTGAAATAATATTTTTAGAGCATATTGGATTTAATTGTTTATTTAGTGTGAAGCTTTAAAAAGAGTAAATAACACTTTTGCCCCCTGAGTTTATACGCGATTGACAGGTTGCCCCCTAAGTCTTAAAATGCGCCTCGTTGCCCCCAAAGATTTAGTTTTGTGACCCGTTACCCCCTAACTGCGTGTTCCGTCCATTTTCTCCGTTAAATGTGACATGGCAATTCCATGTCACATTTTTTTTTAATCCAGATCTTAATTAATTATTTAATTAACTTAAACCAAGGACAAAAATGAAATTTTATAAATAGTTTTTTATTATTAAATATAAATAACATAATAACCCCCCCCACCCCCCCTCCCCACCCCACCCCCTTCTTCCCCGTTCTTCTTCTTCGTCCCCACCTCTGGTTCGGTAGTAAAAAAAAAAAATCCGTTACACCCAGAATCTCCGCCACTCTCTCAGTCGGAGACAAACTCCCAGAATCCATGTTTATAGAGCAAAACACAGCCACAAATAGCTAACTATTGCTATGATCTTGATCAATCAATTGAAATAGCTCATCCCCGATTCCAAATCCAAGCATTCTAGCCATGTCTTTTGTTTTGTTTCTTGCCATTACATGGTCTATGCCGTCATGTTCCTTCAACCATGAATATATGATGAATACTTTTTTCATGATGAACAATTCCAATGCTTCTAGGTTAAAAACTACTGCCAAAGGTTATGTTTTTAGTCAATTAAATAATAATATTGAGGAAATTAATTAATATTGAATACATACCTGATGAGGAACTAACATGGCTGCACAACGTGCAAGCTCACCTGCTCGCCAGTCTAATACAAGAGGGAGCCATGGATAAGTTGAATCAAGTCTAACAAACCATAGTCTTATATCTGGATACTCTGATAGTTCTCGAGGATCGTATTCATCTTCTCTAATATAATTAATGCTGAACCCAATCGTACGTTTGTCTTCGACTGAGAGAGTGGCGGAGATTCTGGGTGTAGCGGATTTTTTTTTTAATAACGAACCAGAGGTGGGGACGAAGAAGAAGAACGGGGAAGAAGGGGGTGGGGTGGGGAGGGGGGGTGGGGGGGTTATTATATTATTTATATTTAATAATAAAAAAACTATTTATAAAATTTCATTTTTGCCCTTGGTTTAAGTTAATTAAATAATTAATTAAGATCTGGATTAAAAAAAAAATTGTGACATGGAATTGCCACGTCACATTTAACGGAGAAAATGGACGGAACACGCAGTCAGGGGGTAACGGGTCACAAAACTAAATCTTAGGGGGCAACGAGGCGTATTTTAAGACTTAGGGGGCAACCTGTCAATCGCGTATAAACCCAGGGGGCAAAAGTGTCATTCACTCCTTTAAAAATAATTATGGAGATTAATTAGAGTCCAAGTCAAAGACTACAACTTATGGAAAGAGATTAGCATGGTAATTGGAGATAAGGAAACAAAAGCTAAAAAGATGGAAAAGGAAAAGCTGCCTAAATCTAAAATTCTGCAGCACACGCCTAAAGAAGTGGTGATAACTCCAACAAAGAAGCTGATTTTGGTAAATTCCTTTCATAGGGGCGTAGATAATTCGCTGAGGATTCTTTTGGTATATTATGGAGCAAAAACCGACCAATAACGAAGAAGATATGCTCAAAACAAGTCAGCAGAATTTATCTTTATTTCCATACGAATTTGAGTTGGGCTTGGAGTCCACCACTTTGCTTCTCCCTCAAGAAAACGAATTAGGTCTTCTAAACACCTATAAATACACCCTTATATCACTTGTAAAATAATCCTTGCCTCATAGTAATTAGTTCTTAAGGTTTTATTCTTCCAGTTTATTGTAGAGAGTAAGATGATGTCTTTTGTAATTTCTTTTAGTTTATTTCCATCAGGTATGAACTAAACTCCACATAGCTTGGGTTTTGCATCATGTATAATCTATGAATTCTAATTCTTCTATCTAAGTTTCTTTGGAAATTATATGTTTTAATCTGATATTAGCTGCTTACCTTTATATTTGTTTATGTGTTTTGATTTAATGACTGTTTTCCTTGCTAGTGCACGAGTATAGGATTACCTTAATAGTAGTTAGATGATCACCTTAGCTGGGTGTCTAATTATTGAAACACCACATAACGTCTAGTGTCCGATATTAGTCCTGACAAAACTGATTCTAACTAGATAGTCATTAGGGTTTGTTTTAATCACCATATCACCAATTGAATTAATTGTTTGCTTAGGGCCTTAGTAGCGTTTGATAACCCTATTTGAAACAGCTTCTTGGTTGTGCCGTAGCCCCCTTAGTCGCTCTCAAGGTCTAAGGAATGGGAATTTAGAATCCTGACTAAGTATCCAAGAGCTAATATTCTCCCTTATAAACTAGATCTAATAGAAAGAATTAGAAGGATTAGTGCATACTAGCAAAACCTAATCTATATCTCTCATCTCATATTCTTAGTATTTTATTTTATTGTCTTTATTTTCCTAGTTTCAATCATTAATTTCGAAATCTATTTGCTTTTATTTTCTGTCTTTAATTATTTACTTTTACTCGTTATTTCTACCCACGTGATTAACACACTTAAGTCCCTGAGAACGAACTCAACTTACTAACTAAAACTTGCATACGTCCTGTAATACTTGCAGTACTGTGCCTGTCTAGGGTGAGAGTGCGTAGTTTTCTTGACCTTTATTTGTATTAATTTTATCACACCCTAGGCGACACCACCACATGTGACAGTATAAAGTAACTAGTTTATAAACAAACAACCTACTACAAAACATAGAAATGAGGGACAAACACAAGTAACCCGCCTTGATGGTACCAACTCCATAATCTTGAGTTACTCTCTTTTATCCCTTGTCACGAGTAACCCATTTTACCCCGTTCACAACACAAGAATCACATCAATATACGACGACATCAGACATGTTGTACAATGAAACCAATTCAACGGTAGCAAGGGGATCACCAGCTTCGCGCATTAAAAACACCTATCCACAACATCGGTTATTAGTTGAAATAAAGTCAATTTAATTGAAAAAATTAAAAAATTATATACATTTCTTATGAACCATCGACGAAATGCTCTCGGTGGTTTGTCTCTATATTAAGGAGCGGAAGTGAGGATTTGTGTTCCCTAAACAAAAAAGCATAGTGTTAACAATAATAAATATGATATTTCGCGAACTTTTTAATTAAATTACTTATATAATATAGTGTTGGATCTCGTTGCAATTAAGAAGGACATACCAATCGTTATGTTCCTTCTCTTTGAATAGTAAATAACCAAACAGTTTTTACCGATGGCTTGCACTGGCTCTTAAACACGGATATTTCTTTGGGTTCAAGAATCATCTCTCCGTATCTACCCATATTGTTGAATGTTGTATTTTCCTCTTAAAGGTACCAAGATATAAAAGTCAATGTTCCCTCTACAACGTATCTCTCGGCGATTGAACCCTCGAGCCTGAACGGATTCCAAATATATTCCTTGAGTTTCTTCAAGTACCTCTTGAACGGCTACATCTAATGCATCTGAACTGGGCCTCCTAACTGAGCTTCCTCGTACAAGTTCACAACAAGGTGAACCATCATGTAAAAAAAGTGGGAGGAAAAATCATCTTCACCTTGCACATAAGCTCGACCACTTTAGACTTTCTTCTCACAATGCATCACATCAATGTTATGTTTCAAAAAGTTTTCTGACCAATACGGTAAACGGTAAAATATACTCTTTTTCTTCCAATTAAATTCACGAGGCTCAGTTTTCTTTGCCACTTTTCCACCAAAATCCTTGTGTTTAACTGGAAACACAATCGACAACCCATCTAACCACGTCTGAATGTTGGTGGGACTATTTTTCATAAGCAGGGTCCTTTGATCAACTTTCATGTATGAAAATTCATCTCTCCTAAAACGATGGTTCAGAGGTAACCACCATACGTGATCAAAATGAACAAATCATTTATTCACCCGCACAGACGGAGTATAATTCATGCATTTGGGGAAAGGTACGTAACCTTGACACGACCATCCTGAAGTGTACGATCTAATTGGGTAATCATTAATCATGAACAACAAACAAACCTTCATTACAAATTCCTCCTTTATATATGTCTCGTATGTAACAATCCCTGTACCCCACAATAATTCCAACTCTCTATAAGAGGATGGAGATATACATCCATATCCTTTCCAGGTTAACGAGGACCTGGTATCAACAACATAAGTATAAAAGTGGACTCTTTCATGCATAACCAAGGTGAAGAGTTGTAGATTGTCAATATAACCGACCACATGCTATATGAGTTGTTTTGCATGGAGAAGGGACAAAAACCATCAGTCCCCGAACCAAGGCGTACATTTCTTGGTTCACTATCAAACTTTTGGGATTCTTCTCGTTAAATGTTTTCCAACTAGAAACATCAACGAGATGATGCAACACATCTTCGTCTGTACTCAATCCGGTATGGTGCCAAATCATATCTTTGGCGGTGTGCCTCGAAGCATACATTCTCTGTAACCTAGGCGCAATCGGAAAATAACGCAGTTTCTTATGTGGCACTTTCTTCCCCTTTTTCAGGTCCCACCTTGATTCTCCATAAACTGGACATTTCTCAAGATTTTCATTCTCTTTATAATACAAAACACAATCATTCAAACACATGTCGATCATGATGTATCCCATGCCCAAACTTTTCAACTTTCTATTGCAATCCGCATAGGAACCAGGTAAATTATGACCTTCAGGCAAAACACGACCCAACAATTGAAGAAGTTCGGTAAAGGAGGTGTTTATCACCTTATTCTTCACTTTCACATGTATTAGTTTGGCTATGAAATCTAATGAACTCATCTTAGTAGAACTGGTACAAATCTGTCTCCATTTCCTTGAACAACGCATCAAAAAACCCAAGAGCCTGTCAATTAAGATTCTCGTCACCCATCTCATGTCACCGGAGTGGCTGCCAACTTCAACAGTGGGTCTCAAATCATCCAGAACATTAAACATTTCATGATCTACATTTGATTCATTCACGAGAATTACTACTTCTTCCCCGTGTTTCGTCCAAACCTCATAGGACGACCAAATACCCAATTTAAAAAGATGCCCTTGAACCTCGTTAATTGGAAATTTTAGATTATTGAAACAATGAATGCACAAACAAAATATTTTACCGGTTGAATCTATTTGTTTGCTCGCAAAATAAATAAATTTTGTTATACCCGACATATATTCCCTCGTAACAAAATGATTTGATTTAATCCAACTCTTGTCCATTACAGGGTCCATTATTTAAATTAAATTAAACAATTTATTATAATTATAACCAAATAAAAAAAATTAAACATAATTTAAATGTAACAACTATATCACAAAATAATAAAACTCAATTATTTTAAGCTACTAAAATGCCCATAAGTTATCTTAATAGTTCACTAAGGCCCAAAATTATTTTTTAAATTATATTGAAACCCATAAATTTATTTTAATTTACTAAAATTCCCCTAAGTTACCTAAATAGTTAACTAAGGCCCTAAATTAGGTTTTAAATTACTCTTTAATACTTAAAATTATTCTAAATTACTAAAAGGCCACTAAGTTATCTAAATAGTTATTTTGAAATTAAACTTTAGCCCCTCAAATTATTTTAAATTATTTTAAATTACTTAAATCCCCTTAGGTTAATTAATAGTTCACTAAGGCCTCTAAATTATTTATTAAATTACACTTTAACACCTAAAATTAGTCTAAATTGTAACCACATAAAAATAATAAAACAAAATTCAAACATAACAATTATATCACAAAAAATGACATTATATCACCTAAAAAAAAATACTCAATACTACACATTGTATTTATCTAATAAAAAAATACAACAACAACTATATAATTTAAACAATAATAAAAAAATATAAATTTAGAAAATACCAAAATTTTGGAGAATTTAATAGATATTTTTGCTTAAAAGTGGGACCCATACGTGTTAGATGTAGCAGAGAAGTTTAGTTATTAATGGGTCCAGATATTATCTGTGGATTAGGAAAAAAATGGAGAATTTTGGAGGTTTTTAAAGTTTTTTCGGGTTATTTTCGCATTCATGGAGATCCGCCCGCTGGAGGCATTTAATACGACAATTTTTTAGCGAGGTCATTTTATCCTCGCTAAAGGTTGGTTAGAATATACTTAATTTGAATAATGAACACGAAAACTCAATAAAAAATTATATATACATGGTCTAGTTTGTTATGTATCTGTCCATCTCAAGATCTATAACATCACCATCAATAGCGATATGGAGGGCTTGGTGGCCATCATATCAATGTTATCTGCGTACTCTAACCAAGTATCATATGAGTTTTTTCTCATCATCTTTAATAGTATGATTGTTCTCTTATATTTTTTGATCGAATTTGGTGTATTATTTGTTATTTATGCATAACTCATCTACAAGTGTGGTATCATTCACAATAGGTATGGGTAAAGATGAGACGTTTAGAGTCAATTTGGCACCCCATAATTCTAGACTCTACTATGAAAATCATTCACTTGCCAAATAATTTTTCATGCACTATGACACGATCCCTTAAGGTGCACTATATCATCAATATATAATACCTTTTTTGTTTGAGTGCTAGAATATACGGTTTTTCTGTGTACCAAAATGAAATAGTATCGATTATAGTCACACTGTATTCTTATTGTATTTACCCTTTTCATGTCGGTGTTATACCACCTGCACTTGAACATCTTTACTGAACATTATTTTCTGAAATTTACCTTGAAGACGTTAATAAATTCACTATACTAACTAACACCCTTTACAAAACAACAACACCATAGTCCGCAGTGATTAATATTTTTTATCTTTCTCACGCGAGACCCATTTGACCCCATTAATGATAAAGAATCATATCCCTACACGGTGTGATGCAGACCATTAGCCACAAGTTAGAATTCCGCATTACAACGGGATCGTCGTCAGTCTTCATGTTATACACATGTCATTGGAAACAATATTGAATTTCAATATCTTGAAAAGTGGTATGAATCAAATATATTTTACCTTCTCCAAGAATTATATTTTAAAGTCTTTTCAGTGAATTTTTTCCGCATATACATGAACCACTAGTATTGTTTTGTGTTCCCTGAAATTCAATATCTTTTCATTATACAAGGGATGAATAAGTAATTATCAAAGTTTTTATATACATGACGTACTTACTCCATATAAACTTGGATTTCCTTGCAAACTTTGCAGGATGCACCGAACAAGTGTATTCATCTCAGTTTGTGGAAGTGAAACATAACTCTTTTTTCCCACTAGGTGACATTGACTTCTAAAAATTGATATCTCTTGATCCTGACAACAAATCCGCATATCTACCAGGAGTGTTAAACTTTGGCTTTTCTTCTTTGATATAACATGATATGAAAGTTAATGTTTCCTCAACTATGCAACCCTCGACTATCAAAAGTCTCGAATTCGCCACATTTCGTAGTACTCTTTTAACTTCTTCAAAAATCGTTCGAAAGGGTACATCCAACGCATCTAAACCGGTCCACCAAGAAGTGTTTCGTCATACAAGTGTATGACCAAATGAATCACGATGACAAAAAAGGCCAGGGGAAATATTATTTCAAGTTGGCACATTAGACAATGCCAACTTTTTTTCCTTTTTTAGTCACATGTACTAAAATTGCGCTTACAAACCATACTGAAAACGTAAAACAACTATATTATTGCATCACACATCGCTTTAACCTCAACTAATCTCGGCACACTAGCAACAAAAAAGAACTGCATCATTACGTAGAAGTTGTGGGATTTTATTTTGATGATCTTCTCGACATCACTTAAAACATTATTCTCAAACTTGATGAAAAATCATTGGAAATCTTTTTGGCCTTCAACCATACTATAAAAACCTATCACTTATCCGTAGACATCGCAAATGTTTCTTTTGGTTGCATCAACTTAACCCTGGCATCTGTATACAACCACAATTCCTCTCGAATACGCAAATGCTTTAAATCCTTCCATACCTTCATGCTGTCTTTTTTAACTTTTTTGTCAAGACCCACTACTGTACCAAGTAAGCTATCACATACATTCTTCTAGCCGTGCATAAAATCAATGTTGTGTTTTAACAGATTTTGCGACCAATAAGGTAACTTGTAGAATATACTATTCTTTTCCAGTTAAACTGTTGAGTACCCGTTCGCTTTACAGCCACCAAAGTCTTGTATTTTCTTAGAAACACATAGGTCAAATTGTCAAGTTGTGTTTGGTAACTCTCTGCACTGTACTTCGTAGGAGGAGTTCAATACTTGACCTTTACATACAAAGTCGTGTTTTTTGAAAAATATGAGAAAGTGATAAACTTTTTATATGATCTAAATACACTATTCCTTAATTAACACGAAGAGAAGGCGTAGAATCCATACATGACACACCTTGTTATCTTGACCCGACCAACATGATGTGTTCGCTCTTGCTTAATAATCATTAACTGTATACAATACAAACCAAATACATCCTGCTTATGTGCATCATAAGTATGTATTCCAGTAATCCACAACATATTCAATTCATCTAACATTGGATGAAGTAATCCATCCAAATTTTACCCGAACAATGCAAAACCGGGATCAAGAACACTAACATGAACGTGGAATCTTTCATGCATAATTACAATGGTAAGTTATATTTGTATAATATAACTGTCCACACGCTATATATATGATTTTTCTTAGGAAATGGACAAAATCTATTGGTGGCGAAACCCAAACAAACATTACGAGCATTTCTAGCAAACTTCGGGTGTCATTTGTCAAACGTCTTCCAATTAATGTTATCAATTAGATGACACAACACATCCCCGTCAGTGCATTCTCCAGTCTTATGCCAAATCATATTATTTACAGTGTGTCTCGTAGCGTACAATTGCTGGAACATAGAGACATTGTAAAACTATCATAATTTTTTATGGGATGCTTTCTTCCCCTTTTCCGTGTTCCACCTAGATGAATTACAAATGGGACACGCGTCTTGTGTTTTGTACTCCTCTTAATACAAAACAAAATTGTTCAAACACATTAATCATTTTATGCTCTAAACCCAAACTCTTTAACTTCTTGTTGGATTCTTCATATGATACGAGAAAGGTATGCCTTTTGAGGAAAAGGCACGACTCAAAAACTGTATGAGTTATGTGAAAGATGTATTCGTCCACTTATTTTTCACCTTGATGTACATCAACTTCGTAATGAAATTCAACGATCTGTTTTTGTGAAATTTAGATACAACTCAGTTTGCATTCATGCAAACAACACATCAAAAGTCCATTGTTTCTTTATGGAACATGCTCACTTACCATCTCCATATCCACGTTATTACAAAATATCTCTTAAATCATCTAAAACATTCATCATATCTTCATCTAGAATATGGTGCTACTCCACACTCACGAGAAATGATTTAATTTCACCATACAAAGTCCAAACCAAACACAACTATAAATATAAAATATGAACATTTTCTTCTTTAGTATAAGCTTTTATATTGTTCAATAAATTATTACACGAACATTGAATGATATTTGTACTACCTATGTGTTCTGTCACAAACTCTATGAATTTTTCTACACCTCTAATAAAATCTAAGCTAGCATTATCATTTGACTTAATCCACTTTGTACCATTAGACACATTCATTTTGACTACATTCATCATACAAGGAATATTTTGGATAAATATACTAACGAATACATATGCCATATAATATGAATCAATATATTATGAAATGTAATCTATATACAAGAGCTAACCATACATTATGCACATTCCTTATAATATAATCATGGATCATCATAAATCACAATATTTTAAATCATAAAAATCACATATTTTTGGATCAAACTTATGTATAAATTTTACCATATATAACAGTAATTTCCTATAATTTATTAAGAATTAACCATGATAACATAAATTTTATCTCCTTAACAATTAACAAGTTTAACATATAAAAAAAATTAATAAATTTAAGAACTATACCGACCACAAATGGTCGGTAATAATTAGTAGACCATTAGCGACCACCTTTCACCATTACCGACATTGGTGATGGTCGATACTTTATTTTTGTTTAGATTTTTTTCCTGTATCGAAACTATACTAACTACGTGGCAGTCGGTAATAATTAATCGACCATTACCGATTAGTGACTACCATCAGCGACCACACATGTTTTCGCCAATCAAATCTAGATTAATTTTTTTGAAACCATTACTGACAACAACCGTGATCGATAAAGGTTATTTACATTTTTTTTGTTTTTATTCACAAACGATCGCTAATGGTCGCTAGTGATCTATTTATTAGCGACTAAATACGACAATCTGAAATGAACCACACACTAATATTGTTTGATTCAGGTAAAATTCGATCCATTGACCTCATGGTCATTGTCTAGTACTCTAACTATTAAAGCAACTACCGATCTTATTTGGGTTACTCACGTTGAGTCATATATATATATCAAATTAAAATTATATACTAGCTCCATTCCATAATACTAGAAATTTTAGCCAAAACAATTTGAATATTTTTACCAACGGGTCTGGAAGACACCCCTTATGACCTATCCCCACCCCATTTACCTTCTCTTCTTACTAAAAATCACAATTAAGATTTAACACTATAATCCAAAATTCCAATTATATTTTTACCCCGTTTTGTTTTATTTTTCATATATATTATATTTTATCAGAAATTTTCTAAACCCCTAATCATTTATTTTTCATCTCTCCTCTACTTTTTCTCTCTCACGTGAAAGCATTTCACTCTCTCTCTCTCTCAATTGTTGCAAAACAACATCACAACTTGAGAAAGCCATCATTTTCGAAGGCTTGAAGCACAGATCCGTTCGAAACTTCCATGGTTACCGACGTTCGAGCTCAACCATCAGACAACTCGATGGCCGGAAAGAGAGCAGCATCAGTGAACAACTCCAGCAAAAGGAGATCTCGTTAGAGATCTGGTTTGAGCTCTACACAAAATACCAATCTTCACAGCTCAGCCATGGCATGAAGACCTTGAGTTGGTTTGACCTTTGCCTAAGAAGAAGAAAAGAAGCTCAATTCCGATGAGGCTGTGAACCACCGACGCTACTACTCGAGCTTTGTTATGTTGCTAAAGCTCCTGTTCCTGAGCAACCTTATGTTACCATGGATTGTACATAGTTGGTTAGCCTCCGTTCACGAAGCTCAAGCGAGCTTAATGGTGATGGAGATCTCAGGCGAGATCCAACTCGAAGAAGGAGTCAGCAGTCTGTTTACGAGGTGATGCCACTGGCGTTCGGCCGCTGGAGAAGCTAGAATGCCTTCACGGAGCTTCAGCTGGGTTGTTTTGGTTTGCTACAGTGACGATCCTCCGGAGTGAAGATTTTGTTACTTTTCATTTTCATTTTTCTTTTGTTTCTTTTGTTACTTTGTCTTGTAACAGCTGTAAACATGTAATTTTTTTGATTGCTCAGTTTGTAAAATGTTATATGTATAGTATATGGAATTAATATTTTACCTTTTTGTTTAAATTTTATTTTACGACAATACTCTATGTTTTTCTCGGAGTATTATGTGTTTTTCTCGGAGTACTCTGTTTTCTACGGAGTACTCTAAGATTTCTACGAGTACTCTGAGAATTTTTACGGCACTCAGAGAATTCCCCTTAAAATACTCCGTGTTATAATTCCGATACTCTGTGATTTTCCAGATACTCGATGTTTTCCCGATACTCTATGTTTTTTCCCGATATTCTGTGTTTTTTCTCTGAGTACTCTGTAAAATCTCGGAGTACACCACCGGGGGTGGCGCCAGCGGTGGTCGGTGGTGGTGGTGGTGGTGGTCAGAATTGAATTGTGGAATACTCAACAAGTTAGTACTCACTGAATCGATAATCTTGTCACTTGTTTTTTGTCTTTAGTGATTCTTGTTTTATATGGAAAGGTATTTTAGAAAAAAATAAAATAAATAAGACCCTATAGAACAAAAAAAAAGTCTCTAAGACCATATATATATATCCACTACAAGAAATAGTAGTATTAGCGGGGAAACTATTGCGGCAACAACTAAAATGGCCTCTAATCATATTTTTAAAAACCAAAATGGCCTCTAATTATATTTTTAGCGGCAATGTTTGCCGCTAAAGATAAAGTTAATAGAGGCAAAAACAAATAATTTGCTACTAAAGGTATCTTTAGCGAGGAACTTATAGAGGCAACAAATAACGAACTATTAGCGGCAAAATTAAGATTTTTAGTGTTAAATTTTTTGCCGCTAAAGATACTATTTCTTGTAGTGATCATTCACCCAAAAATTTATTCCACAATATATATTATATTGGAGTTTCAATGTAAAATAAATAATCTATTTTCTATTATTAATTAGAGACCGTAATGAAAAATTAGAAAAATTATTTTAATATCATTTTTAGATGATTTTTCTTGAAAATCTTAGATAATAAAATTAGGAAGTACCGAAGTATAATTTTTTTAAACTTTCTTGACCATATTTCTATGATTATTTTAGTATAAGTATGTTAAGTAAAGAAAAGAAATTTGGTACTTCTACATGATACTCTAGTTTGAATTTACTATTATTTCTAAAGAATTTCGATACTTAATTAGTTAATTATATAAAAGAGAACTTCAAATATACAGTGACATATATACTAGTTGACGATTACATTTAGACAACTACATAACTGCATGTTTGTTATTCTGAGATAGTCATAGTCATGGGCACTGACATTACCTCATAAATCAAACACAGTCTCAAAACTTGTGCTAGCACATTCATCAAGATTTAAGAAACAAAAAATTGCAAAACTGATGAGAAACGAATAACTAACATAGCTTTGGCCAATTCAAAGAAATCCTTATTGCCAATCAACCAATTTTTTATTTAATTATTTATAATAGCACATATACCAGTTGTGCAATATATTTATAAATATAAAATATTATGTATAAACCAATTCCAACTTGCACCCATGCTAACCACTAAGCAAATATTCAAAGAAAAGTATACAACACATTACCACAACCATATACGGCGATCACTCACTTATTAAGTGCCATTGAAACTACACCAAGCTTTTGAAGATTCAATTTAACAACTGTATCAGTAAACATCTTAGTATCTTCACTTGTATTGCCTTCTGGAATATCGACAATGTAAGATTCCAAAACAATAGTATACACCTTATAATTACCAGCAGCTTCTTTCTTAAACTCATTAACTGATGTAACAGATCGATAATTGTTCAACCTATGTTCACCACCAACAACCTTAAAGCTCAAAATATGTTTTTCTTCATCCAATATCTCTAACCTCTCCGTACTTGTCGAAGCAGGCAGCCCGGAGATCACCGTAACTTCTCGAATACTACCAACACCCCCATCTCCGAGCATATTGCAACTCTTGATAAAGTGTTTATACTTCTGTGGATTCTCGAAACTCTTGACGAATGGCCACACGTTGTTTGCTGGTGCATCTATACGCTGTGTTATTAAAGATGTGGTTGTGTTTGGCAAAGTTTCGAAGGTGTGGTAGGTCAGTATATGTGATTCTAGAGTTTTGAACTCTTCTAGGGTTAACCCTTGTGGGATTTGTGAATGATCCATTGTTGCCTTTAATCGCGTTAAATAAAAATAAAAACGTTGAACAACAATGGAGGAATGGGAAAAGGAAAAATAGGTAGACTACAATGGAGGTTGATATAAAGACACACAATTGTATATTATATTTATAGGATCATTTCAAGAAATTGAGCTTTTATGGGGTCCCACCACCGTTAATGTTTGTTAGAAAATTATGTAGTTGGTTCATGTATTATACAAACATACATAGGGATGTCAATGGGCGGGTTTGGGGCGGGTTTACCTATCCCCGCATCCCGTCCCACAAAAAAATAGAAGCCCCACGCCCCGCCCCGCCTCCGCGTTGTTCTTCCCCACACCCCGCCCCATCCCGCTCATCTATTCCCCGCGGGGTGTGGGTTCTACCCGCGGGTTTCAATTTGATCGTTCAATTTTTTTTTTATTACTACAAATTTTACTATTTTTTGAACTCTCAAATATTCCATTCTTCAGAATTTGCATTTGTATTTTGATTTTTAAACAAATTATGCCTTTGGAGTTGCACTTTCATTTGAATAATTTAAACTTTGTGTGTTATAATAGACGCACACAAACTTTGATTTGAATAATTATTGAAATTAAAATATATATTATAGATGAAATATATTAATTATATATTATATACATGCGGGGAGGGTTTGCGGGGTGGGGAATACTTATCCCCACAACCCGCCCCGCCTCGTGCGGGTTTTGAAGATCCATCCCCACAACCCGCCCCAAGCCCCATTTAGTACCTCAAAACCCGCCCCGTTTAAAGTGAGGTGGGGCGGGTACCCGCAAACCCGCGCCCCATTGACATCCCTAAACATACACGGATACACCATTAATATGTAAATATACTCGTGTAAATATTTTATAGTAGAGTAGTAAAATGAATATTTTAAATATATTTTACATTTAGGGATCGGTACTCTTTCATGGACAATGTAATCATCCTACAATTTTTTTTAAAAAAAAAAATTTAACGGATAGGTAAAAATGCATCCAATTTGTTTTACGTTTATAAAATTACGCGTCATCCAAACTCGTCAGACATTAATTATATCTTAAAATTTCCGTCCCTTAAGATAAACAAGTAAACCATTCAAAATAATTCAATTTACACCCATAAGTTGCACCACGTTAGACCCCTAATATCACATGTATTATGTGAAAAACGGCTACAATAAGTCAATCATTAGAAATAGTTGCTTTCCAGTATATTCATCGCTCCATGAATAAATGGGCGAATATTATTTTCAACCCGCTCAAGTGGATTTGCTCCTAGAGGCTGGTTTACTTGATTCTCATTGGCCTAAAAACTAGGCGGTGGGTTAAAGTTAGTCATTAACACTTGTGATATCCTTTCTTTTTTCTCTTCCTTTGGTCTCTAAGGAGCCTCTTGGTATTCGAGTGATACATCAAAACCTGTAAATCTGAGAAGAGACAAAAACGTCGTAAAACCAAAAACAAACTCGACATTTCTACACAAATATAAAAATACAAAGATCTACACAATAATCCCTGGTAGCGGCGCCATTTTACTTGTTGTCCCCTAGTGTGTGATATAATAATACAATAATAGAAATAGGGTGACACTCCGAAATGTACGGATCAAAGACAAGTAAAGGTGATAAGTAGGGTTATCGTTTTCTACAGGGATTATCTGTGAGACTAATGATGTTTACACTAGTGTAAATGCATATAGCTTGTAATAGAAATAACGAAATACTAAATGGTTTAAATAGGAAAATGTTTGTTTGGTTTCAATTATAATTAGCAACTAATGAATAAAATTAATAATACGATTAAACTAATAATGGAAATGACAAGTAAATAAATAAATTGTATGAACTAATAGAAGATGGTTTCTTGAGGCATTGCTAGTGTTTATTTATGCCGCTAATTAATAGTGTTATCGATAAGGGCGAGTGGTTGTATCCACATTAGTCGGGATTTAGTGCTCGTTTGGAAGTGCTTTTCTGGAGAAGCACTTAAAAAGTGCTTCTAGCATTTTAAAAGTTTTTTTGACTTTGAAAAGCACTTTTTTGAGAAGCACCAAATAGGTGATTCTTAGAAAAAGCACTTAAAGTAATTTTTGATTTCAAAATTATTTTTAATAATTTTTTAAAATATTGAATTTTAATCTAAAAGCGCTTTTTTACTCTAAAATAAGCACTTCCAAACGGGCCCTTAGTAACACTCTAACTCCTATCAGGGTAGACTTAGAGCTGAACCTTACACACCAGCTAGCTATTCGATAAATTGAACTCTTTACCCCATTGACTACCTAGCGGACAAGACCGTCAGGTTCAATGCCTCGCTGCCCCTGTTGCTCGGTTGGAGACAATCAGATTTCTTATTTCTTTGGCAGCACAAAAAAAGTGGAAGATTTATCAGATGGATGTTAAATCAGCATTCTTGAATGACAACCATGAAGAGGAGGTGTACATAGAGCAACCAGAAGGCTATGTTGTTAAAAGGCATGGATATAAGGTGTTAAAACTAAAGAAGGCCTTATATGGGTTGAAGCAAGCCCCTTGGGCTTGGAATAGTCGCATAGATCAACATTTTCAGAATAAGGGCTTCAATAAATGTCCACACGAGCATGCTCGCTATGTCAAGACAAATGAAAAGGGCGATATCTTAATAGTTTGTCTCTATGTCGATGATCTAATATTTTCAGGAAATAACGATGAACTGATTACCTCATTTAAGAAAGAAATGACCGAGGAGTTTGAGATGACAACATTAGGTTGATGTCTTATTATCTTGGGATCGAGGTACAACAA
The DNA here is from genome assembly GCA_029959085.1 of Nemophila menziesii. Classification (NCBI taxonomy): domain Eukaryota; kingdom Viridiplantae; phylum Streptophyta; class Magnoliopsida; order Boraginales; family Hydrophyllaceae; genus Nemophila; species Nemophila menziesii. The sequence goes on from JARWIR010000001.1 coordinate 38,311,647, forward strand.
AGTAAAGATGGAGTTTTCATCTCTCAAGAAAGTTATGCCAGAGAAGTTTTGAAGAAATTTAAAATGGAGAATTGTGAGGCAATTAGCACCCCGATCGATGTAGTGAGAAATTATCTAGGCATATAGGTGGTGAACCGGTCGATTCAACCTTATTCAAAAGCCTTATTGGAAGCCTAAGGTACTTAACCTGCACTAGACCAGAAATTCTGTATGTTGTTGGTCTTGTTATTCGCTTTATGGAGAACCCGACCATCTATCATTTTAAAATAGCAAAGAGGATTCTCCGATATATTAAAGGTACTATAGATCATGAAATTTTGTATCCTACTTCTGGAAATTTGAAGTTGGTAGGATATAGCGATAGTGACTGGGCAGGATACATTGATGATCGCAAGAGTACAACATGTTTTGATTTCTACTTTGGTGAATCAGCTTTCACCTGGATTCCAAAGAAGCAGCCAATTGTCACATTGTCAACATGTGAAGCTGAACACGTTGATGCAACATCTAGTGTGTATCATGCACTTTGGCTAAGAAATCTGCTTAAGGAGTTGGGATTTAATCGAGTTGAATCAACAGATATTCATGTTGATAACAAGTCAGCAATTGCCTTAGCAAAGAATCCAATATTTCACGATAGAAGTAAACACATCGATACTCGTTTTCACTTTATCATGGAATGTATTGGTAGCAGACATTTTCACAAAACCTTTAAGAAAAGACGTGTTCGAGAAGTTGAAGAGTCGTCTTGGAATACGAGCATCAAGTTTAAGGGGGAGTGTTGATAATTAAACTTGATATATTCAATGGATATAGACTACGCGTATCAAAATATTGCAATGTATTTAGGAGAATTTAGAAAGTCATCTGCTGGATAAATGAATGAAAACAGACCGTTGGCCTAGATGAGCAGTGAATCAAGACAGATCGCTGGACTTTTAAGTAGCTTGAAGGTCAAGAGCTAGATTTTGCCGTAATCAATCCCTGCTCTTGTTTGTAACCCTTTACCACAAGCCTTGCTTTGTACCTTTCAATTTCTCCTTTTGCATTCTTCTTGATTTTGTAAACCCACTTCACACCGATGGGTTCGTGCTCTGGAGGCAAGGTAGTCAGCTCCCAAGTTTTTTTTTATAGTGGAAATATCTTCATTCATGGCGTCTCTCTATTTGTCACTTCTACTTGCTTCCTCAAAACTTATAGGTTCAGTATCTGCAAACAAACAAAATAGATTTGGGTTTTAATTTAGATCATATATCTCTTGCAATGATCTCGTCTTTTGGGGGCGTTCACTTCTAGAACTTCCGTCTTCTGACGAGGATGGACTCGGTGAAGGTGAAGTAACCGGTTCCTCTTGCTTATTCTCTTCATCATCACTACTTTCCTCGTTCGGTAAGAAAATAAATTTTTCATTTTCTTGTGAACTCCATTCCCACGAACTTCTTTCATCAAACACAACATCTCGACTAGTTCTCCTCGTCTTTTCAATAGGATTATACGATTTATAACCCTTCGATGAATGATCATACCTAACAAAGATAAAATTTTGACTTTTATCTTCCAGCTTCTTCCGCTGCTGATCTGGTACATGCATGTGTGCAATGCTTCCAATGACTCTCAAATGTGATATGCTCGGCTTGTATCCACTCCAGACCTCCTGGGGGGTTTTATCTTTGATGCTTTTTGTCAGACAACGATTCGCGAGATACACAGCACAATCAACAGCCTCAGCCCAAAACCCTCTTGGCAAATTTTTACTCTTCAACATGGATCGAACCATATTCATAATTGATCGATTCTTCCTTTCCACAACTCCATTTTGCTGTGGTGAATATGAAACGGTGAGAGGTCTACGAATACCATTCTTCTCGCAAAACTCCTTGAATTCACTTTACGTGAACTCTCCTCCTCGATCAGATCTCATCGCCTTGATATGATAGTCACTTTGTTTCTCCACAAGTGCTTTAAACTTTTGGAAAGCAGATAATACCTCCGATTTGTTCTTCAAAAAATAAACCCAGGTCTTTCGACTATAGTCATCAATGAATAGGAGAAAATATCTATTCTTTCCAAATGAGGCAGGATCGACCGGTTTACATACACTAGCATGAATTAACTCTAATGGTTGTTTTGTCCTTGATATAGATTACTTAGGGTAAAATCTCTGATGTTGTTTTCCAACAAGACATCCTTCACATAGTTGATCAGGTTGGTCGATTTGAGGTAATCCTTTTACCATATACTTAGACGCATCGCTTTTAATCCATCAAAGTTGAGATGTACGAGCCTCAAATTCCACAACTAGGATGGATTTTCATAACATGACTTTAAACACTTTGCTTCATCAAGGTGGATGTTCATTATGAATATTCGATTGCTAGTCATTGGAACTTTAACAATTAAGGTCATGTCACATCTTTTCAAATACAGACTCTTATCCTTTAACTGTATAGTGTGGCCTTTCTTCAGTAACTGACCCATACTCAAGATATTTGCCTTCATTCCTGGAAAAAAATAAACATCAGAAATAAACTGATGCTCACCATTATTTAATATGATCATGATTTTCCTCTACCTTTGACTAGAGTTTTTGACATATCACCAAAAGTTATATTACCACTTACAGATTCATCCATCTTGACGAACATGCTTTTATTTCCACACATATGATTACTTGAACTTGTATCGAGGTACCATTCAGATTTGTTCTCTTCCATTGATGCCTTGTACGCCAATTTAAGTGTCTCGTCTTCTTTTTCTCTTCTGCAAGATGAGCTTTTTCTTTTCCTTCTTGAGGTCCATCATAACACTCATATGAATAGTGTCCAAATCTATGACAATCGTAACACTCTATAGATTTATTGTCTTGTTGTTTATAGAAGCCTCCTCTTCCTCGTCCTCTAGTTAATTTAGACTCGACTTTTTCTTCATTGTCGTACCATGTGGCTTGACTATCACGAACTCGACCACGACCTCTACCACGTCCTCAACCGCGTCCTCTTCCTCGACCATGACAGCCTTGGTTACTTGTATTACCATCATTTTTAATATTCACTTTTGCTTGCAAAGCTTGGCCGATTGGCTCTTTTCTCCTCCTTTTTATCTTTTTTTCATGGACTTGTAATTTTACTATTAACTCGTCAACAGTCAAGTTTTCCACATAATTGGACTCCTCGATGGCTACAACAACATGATCAAACTTCGGATCAATCGATCAAGAATCTTATCAACCACACGAGTTTCTGGTAAATCTTTGCCATTCATTTGAAGTTGATTTACCACTACGTGAATTCTTGATACATAGTCAAAGATTGACTCTTTATCCTTCATTTTCAATGATTCGAACTCACCTCGAAGACTTTGGACATGAACCTTCTTCACCCTATCAATTCATTTGAACGTATTATGGAGAATTTTCCAAGCCCTATAAGAGGTAGTGGCTTGTGCTATCTTCTCAAAGATGGAATCGTCAACACTCAGTTGAATGAGAGAAAGAGCCTTTTGATCTTTCACTCGAGCATCTTTGGCAGCCTTCTTTTGGCCTTGGCTAAGAGCAGTCAGACCCTCTGGTTCTACATATTCTTCTTCAATGGCATCCCACACATCTTGTCCACCAAGATATGTCTTCATTTGAATGATCCACCTCTCATAATTAATCTTCGTGAGTTTTGGAAATGGCATGCCTCCACTAATTGTTTCCATATCAACCAGTTTGTTCAAAGCTGACAGAAATAAAATAATTAAAGGGGGATATATATATATATATATATATATATATATATATATATATATATATATATATATATATATATATATATATATGAAGAAGTATTGGCCAGGAGATAAATTTCAACTATAGTTTTCCTTACACTTTTTTTTCTTGTTGATGAACTATAATGCTACGACTATTTATACTAGTAGAATACTAAAGAAACTATATAGATACTTAGAATACAGACATAAACTCTTGACCTTCAAGCTACTTAAAAGTCCAACGATCTATCTTGATTCACTGATCATCTAGGCCAACGATATGTCTTCATTCATTTATCCAGCAGATGACTTTCCAAATTCTCCTAAATACATTGCCTTATTTTGATACGCGTAGTCTATATCTGTTGAATATATCAAGTTTAATTATCAACAGTACTATTAGGATTTTGCCTAATGATCCCTTAACTAGAGTTTAAGTCTGAAACCGACCCTAAATACTTAACACGGATAAATATTTTCTTAACTTTTTATCAAGATTCATTGTACTAAATTTCAAAAAAGAATAGATTTTCTTTTTATTTTTTTAATCGTACTACTTCCAGTAATCGACTAACCTTTTGTTGCTTAAATTCCAGCACCACCAAACCCATGCTATTGGCTTTTTGGCAGATCTCTCCTACGTCTGCATGACTTATATTTCCGAAGTCCAGGCCTTCTGCCATCTTCCTGCCCATTGGTGAAGTTGCAATCTTTGAGAAGATGTCGTGTTGATTATGTTTGGTCCACAACAAGGGCATTCAGATAAAACCGCTATACCTTTCATGGCTAGATTATACTATGTAGCTTTTACAAATAAAATGATTATACTACATAGCAAATTGCTCTTCAATCGCGTTTTTTATGACATTAAACATAATTTAAATTAATAAAAACTATAAAATAAACATAAGAATTGTTCTTTAGCCAATACCAGAATCTACAAGATCAAGTGAATAAAGTTCAAGAATGGGGATGAAGGACCCCCAATTGTTTGGAAGAGAATTAACATTCGCCTTCTTTGTAACCTAATCCATGGCTTGATTTAGATTTCGAGGGAAAAAAGGAAGCTAATGTTAAGTGATCGCGATGATGTTTGGATATCTTCAAAGATGTGAAAAGGATGACGATTTTCAAATTTAGTGCGACTTTTAAGAGATTTCATGAGGTTAACACAATCGTTCTTTAATATATATATATCTTCTACTTGGTTGAGCAGCCTCGAAAATAGTATTCCTAATTCAAATGGCTTTTGCTTCTTCATCTGAGCTAGCTTTGAACTTCCATGTTTTACCTTTCAAAATGTGGCCCTGTTTATCACTGAAAATGCAAGCGACAGATGATGAGTTAGTTTATTTAAGGAAGATGCATCAACATTTACATAAGTAATATTGTTGTCAGAATACTCCCTGGAAGTAATCTTTTGCAAGTATGTATTATTATTAGTGTTGTTTTGGTCCGGGTTAGCTTTAGAGTCATAGTTTTTATGTCTAATGAAATCATCATAAGCTAGGTAGGCATTTTTGACATTTGTTAAAGGACAAATTTCATGATTTTCAATTTTTTTTTGTTTAACTTTCCAAATGCACCAAAACGTCCATATTTCCATCTCAACCTGAGGTCGTCCTATTTCATCCAAGATGGATTTTTTGCTTCCATAAGAGTTTGAAGCCAATTTTCCAATCTATTTGTAAGGTCATTTGAAGAGTAGAAGCCTAGGGGAGTTGCAAACCAAGTTGCTCTAGAGCTAGGGAAATGAAAGAAAATATGTCTAGTTGTTTCAGTGCTCTCATTACATAAGGTTGAAAGTACTATTTAAAGCTCATTATCTATCAATGTTATATTCAGTAGGAATAGCATTTGATATAACTCATCATACAATTTTTTTTCAATTTAGGGGGCAAGTTCAGTTTCCAGATATCATTCCAAAAATTAACACTAAGTTTAAAAGAAATAGAAGGTAAGCTAATACTATTATGAGTTCTTTCAGTTGTATTTGCTTTTGCGATGTTATTATATACCTCTTTTGCAGTTAGGTCCATTTTTGGAGTGTTTATAATCAAGAGTATCAGGAGCTTCAGTGACACTTATATTCATGTTACTAATTTTTTCCAGGTTATCATTTCTCAAAGTATCATAAATGAGCGTTTTATCCCAATTGTTATTTCCATCAATAAGTTCAGATACTTTAGTGATATATGACTATTTGATATATTCAGAGGGTTGTCAGATTGTGGGATCCAATCCTCACTCCAAACATTTATATCATGTCCATTTCTCACAATCCACTTAGTATCTTTCATATAGTTATCTCTACCAAGGAGTAGACTCCTCCAGCCCCATGAGGGGTTATAACCAATACCGGCTGTAGAGAAATTTTCGTTACGACAGTAGATTCTATTTTATGATCTTGTAGGCAATATAATTTTAATTTAAGTTAAATTTCCAAGTAGATGATGTTAATAGGGCAACGTTCATTTGGGGAAAAAATTTAAAATTCATACCCCCTTTTCTTTTAGGCATTTCCATGTATGTCTAGTTTTTTCTAGTGAATTATATCTCTGTCTTTGTTCCCCCACCAGTATGAAGCAATAAGAGAAGAGATTTTTATTGCAAATAACTTCTGGTATATGAAAAATAGACATGATATAAACAAGAATTGATTATATATCACAACTTTAATTAAGGTTTCTTTACCAACTCCATAAAGAAGTTTAGAATTCCAATTATTAAGTTTAATTATAAACATTTCAATCAACAATTCAAGAGTTTTTGTTTTTTTATCTCCCCCAGTAAGAGGGTAACCCAAGGTAATTACCCAAGCTTGAAAGGTGATTCATATATAGAGTTTTAGTCAAGTCAAAGGAAATGTTTGATGGTGTACTTTTTCTATAAAAACACCACTTTTTTATTAAGATTTATGCATTTCCCAGAAGCAAGACTATACATGTGCATTACATATTTAAAGTTAAGGAATTCATTATGCTCAGCTCTAAGGAAAAATTAGTTGTTATCAGCAAATAAGATGTGGGTTAATGTAGGACAGTTTCTACTCAATTTAATACCAGATATGATTTTTTTATCCACTTCGTCTTTTTAAGGGCCTGTGCAACAATGCAAAACGAAAATAAGACACGGGGTCTCCTTCTCTTAGCCCTTTAGTAGGTTTAGTATATTAACTGGACTACCATTCATAAGGATAGAGTATGAGACTGTAGTTACACATTGTTTTATTCAAGATATCCAAAGATTTGAAATCCCAATATATTTCATAATATCAAAGAGTAAATCCCATTCAATGTCTTCAAATGCTTTGGAAATATCAACTTTCATAACAGCTGGGTAATGAGTATGATTAAAAATATCTTTGTTCTATAAGTGACGTAACACTTCATGAGAAATCAAGAGATTGTTCGTTATACTGCCAATATTTATAAAGGTTGATTACTCCGAAGAGATTATTTCATTCATAAAAGGTTTGAGTCTTTTAGCAAAAATAATGCAATGATTTTGTATGAAACATTTGGGTAGCTGATAGGTCTATAGTTCCCTATTGTAACTGGATACTTTATCTTTGGTATAAGTGTGATATAGGTCTTGTTAATAGTAGTAAGATCACCTTTATTCCAAAGAAAAACAATAATGTTTTTCATAAAGATCAAATTTTATAGTGTTCCAGTATTTTTTGTAGAAATGATCAGAGAAACCATCCGGTAATAGGAATTTATTAATTCCAGGATTTCAAACAGCTTCTTTGACTTCTTCAAGAGAGACTGGTAGTTCAAGTATTTTATTCATAGATTCTGTGACAGTAGGTGTAATTTTAAAAAGAAGGGATTGACAATGGTAGAATAAGAGTCATTATAATGATCAACAATAATTTTTTGAATATCATTTTGGTCATCACACCAAGTACCATCATGGTTCATTATTCTAAGAATTCTATTTTGCATTGTCCAAAAAAAAAAAAAAAAAGAATTCTATTTTGCTTTTTTTTTTCCAGTAGTGTTGTGAAAAAATGCTGTATTTTTATCACCCAAGTTTATCCATTGGATTCTTGATTTTTCTTTCCAATAGACTTCTTCCTTATTCCAAAAGTTTACAAGTAAGCCAGAGATATAATTGTGTTCATCCCAGTCACTATGAGAAAGAGAGTTAATCTCTTCAATATTTTTTATGAGATTTTTTTATTGTGTTTCCATTGTTGTTTCTTATTTTTTTTCTTCCATGCAGTGATACATTGGGATATAAGATGAAGCTTGTTAACAAATTTGATGATCCCTTCATATATATTGTGAGTATAAGAGTTCCATTGAGATGTTATAATTTTCTTAACTTCTTCTTTAGTGTTCCATCTTTTTTGATAAATAAATCTACCAATTGTATTGTGTTTAGGTTATCAATATTTAAAATAAGTAAGCTTTGGTTAGAGCCAATATAGGAGTATAGCTATCCAAGCTTCACGATAGATATTTTCCAAAGTTAGAGTTGCTAAACCTTTGTAAATTTTCTGTTTAATCATTTGATCACCACTTCCTCTGTTACTCCAAGTGAAGTAGGACCCTTTAGAGGATATATCATATAAGTTATCGTGATTCATGAATAGGTTAAGCTTATTGTTGTTAGAATCAAGTTTTTCATTGCCACCTATTTTTTCATAATTGAATCTAATCAGATTGAGATCACCAATAATGAACCATGGGTCATTTGTCTTATTTATCATAAGCTTACTAATATCATCAAGATTTTTGCTTTTCATTTTCATAAGATGAAATATAAGCATAAGTAGCAAAGAATTCATTGCATATATCATCATTAATGTGGCAATGAATAAAATTCTTACTAGAATGGAGTACACTAATGTTTAATTCATTTTTAGATAACAAAGAAGGCCTCGAGATTTTCCTTCAGGTTCAATTATGCATAAAATTTTCATATTCAGGGATTTAGCTAGAGTATCAGTTTTATTTATAAAATTAAGTGTTTCACATAAGAGAATTACCCAAGGATGATGGATTTTGACCCTATCTTTGAGTTTTAGAATTGTCAGGGGGTACCAATCCTTTGACAGTTTAACTGAAATGTATCATGTACTTATGTGGGTTTGTTCAAGGATAGACCCGGAAACCTCTTTTTCAGCCTTTTTCTCATCTTCTTCCATGTTCTTGATGGTCAAATCTTCTTTATTGTTTATCTTAGGGGGAGAGTCAATTATTTTGTTTGTATTGTTGTTGTTCTTTGTTTGATTCTTTGCCTTTCCAGCGATTTGCTAAAAGGAACTTCGTAGCTTAAATCAATCTTTTGTTTGTGTTATATTTCTTCTTTCAAGGTTTATAATCGTGTATACGACGGTAGGAAGGGGTTTCAAAATCTTCATAAAGAGAGAAGGGAATAGATTGGATGGGTTCATTGTTGGTTACGTTAGTGATTTCTGATTTGTTCTTCGTTTCAGACTGAGAGATGGGCTTTTGGTTACTTGGGATTGTTGTTTTGGTTGTATTGTCGATGGGGAGAAGATCTTTATCGGTGATGATGACAAGTGTCTCGTTTGAGCCAAATATAAGGCTGGTAGGTGTAGTTTGGTTTTGGTGAGTGGTGGATTGATGAGCTGGCGTTGAAAATATATTATTTTGCAATTCTCTTTTAATTTCCGCTCATGACTCTGGTTCACCAAAAGTTGGTGTATTTTCTTTTTTGTTTTGAAGAAGTCTTTCACAAATTGAGGTCAAGTCAGACCCCATTTCCCTTTCTTTCTTTTTTCTGTTGTACGAATTTCCTAAATTACTCTTCCTTCTAGTTTTCCGCCGCTCAATCTCCATACTGATGTCAAAGGCATTAGACGAAAGCTAGTGGGTCTAATCATATTTTGAATTTTGTTCCTTTTGTTTTGATTCTTGAGTCGGTTAAAAAGTAGATTGGTTTAGCTTGTTATGGTTGTAACTCGGTGGTGGGTTATAACTCGGTTGTGGGTTTTGATAAGAATTTTTATTTGGGTTTTTTGTTCAGTAGGTTTTGGCTCAAAGCCATGGATTTGTTTGGAGAGCTTGATACACAACTTTTCCTTGTTGTGGCAATTTGCTTCTATATGATCTGACATACCACACAAGAAGCATAAGTCACAGAGCTTTTCATACTTTAAATTACCTCTAATTCTGTATCATTTGCCCAAATTGATGTTATATGATCCTTGTACAAGTTTGAAGATGTTCCAGTCCACTCGGTTACAAATAGCGTTGAACTCTTTGAAGTTTTCAATTGGAGGTAAGTAGATTTTCTCAACCTTTCCCAGTTTGACTCCAATTTTGTATGCTTTATCTTCGTCAATGAGCAATGACAGAATATCATGAATTTGTATGATAGAGGAAGTATTTGTGAGTTAAGCATCAGAGAGAAAGGCATGCCCATGGAGTGAAGAAAAGCATCGGATTTTCCTAATGGGTTTGGAGAAACTCGGGAAAGGCGATTGGAGGGGAATTCCCAGGCATATAATAATAATAATATGGACACAAATAGTAGAATACAAAGTTTTCCTCCATGAACTTGTAGTACTACTAATTTAACTCGGGTGGATTACCTTAGTGATGTCAGGAACAGGAGTTGGATACCTCCTCTACCTGGATACTATAAAGTCAATTGTGATGCTTCATTTGATTATGCAACTAACTAAGCTGCTTTTGCTTGTATTGTTAGGGATTCATCAGGTAGCATGGCGGATGGTTTTGCGCAAAAGATGGTGGTCAATTCTGCTATTGAAGTTGAAGCAAGAGGTCTGCTACGAGCTTGTGATCTAGCCTCTATGTATTCCATTGGCTTAGTAGAAATAGAGAGTGACTGCCTCAACCTAATTAACCAAACAAAGAAAAAAGAGAAGATCTTTTGTAATATTAAATTGTTGGTTAAAAACATTATTAGGTGTAAATTTTTGTATAAACTGAAAATCTCCTTTGCTAGGAGATCCATAAACTTGTGTGCTGATTAGGTGGCTTAACATAAACTTAAAGATTTATTGTTTAGTCTTTGGAGTTGCCAATCTCCCTATTAATTAACAAATTTACTTGCTGGAGACTTTAATCCTATAAAAATAGGCTAATTGTAATTTGATTTATTTATGCATACTTCTTTTAACTAAAAAAAAAAGTTGCTAGCCATGCACAAAAGCATTTTATTCGTCAAACCCATACCAACAAGCGTAGGCCTAGCCTTTTTGATACGGTATTAATTCATTTCTTTTTGTTTGTTTTGTTTGTTTTGTTTTGGTCTCTTTTTTTTTTTTTTTGTTCAATAATAAATTAAAGTATTAAATAACCGATTATGGTTTGCTTAAAAATCAAATAACCTTTTATGATATATGAAAAGGAAAAAGGAAAAAAAAATCTCTTCTATGTGCTTTATGAACTCTTTGATGGTTGTCAAAAAAAAAGAAAAACTTTTTGATAAAAATAACCTTTTGTCCAAAAAAAAAAACTTTAGTATCTACTTTTTACTTTCCAAGTTAACTGTATTATATTCTTGAGTAATGATATATACCACCTAATAACATGATGTAAATTGGTTGGTTACAAATCTTTAATCTAAAAAAATAAATAGCTTAAAGATGTGTAACCAACCAATCACGCTGTTATTGGGTAGTATTTGAATAATATAATTTTAGATAGTATATATCATTGCTCTATATTTTCTACTTTCATAACTGGTTTTGTAATTTTTTTTCTTTTTTCTTTTTTCTTAATCAACTACTTCTAATGAATTTATCTTAAAACTGGTTTTGTAATTTTTTTTTTCTTAATCAACTACTCCTTATGGACTTATTTTAAAAGGCAGCCACCCCACCTAAGAACTCCTTATCGTCTCCTTTGAAGTGAACTCCTTAGAATTTTTAAATCATAAATTTAAATAGTATTTTTCGCTAATCTAAAAAAACTTGTACACGTAATAATCAAATACAGTAAAAAAATAAAATTAGGTGTAGTAACATATAAAACGACAAGAATAAAATAAGAATTAGATTGACCTTATAAACTAATTTATATTTAACTATATCACATCAAAAAATGGATCTATTATGAGATTAGACCACATGTATCTCAACTCTCAAGCCAGCGTAACATAGGCTTCTGATTTTATGCACACCAAGTCGGAGACATTAATTCGTATAGTTACTGAATGTTATATGCAACTGTAATATCTCATCTGGCTCATATATACTTGTTCAATACCTTCTCTGGGTACAAGTTATTTAAAATTGTAAAAAAACAAATATATTATTATTGTAAAGTACTTCTAGATGGTTATACAATAATTTGTTAGATAATCAGAAAGTTTCAGTTAGTATATAAGCATATATATAATCACACAACTGGAAGCAAACTTTCTATAAATTGGAAAAAATAAATTAGGTGTTGAAAAGTATTAGTAGTGATATTATACAGTCTAATTAATGAATATTACATTATGAAATCTACAGGCTGAACAGTAACTAATGTATGACACGCAGAAACCTTTACATTCAGGAAAACCCAAAAGAATAAAAAAGAAAAACAAATAAGTGTGATTTGATACCTTACATCTTCGATCTGTTAGTTAGTTGCTAAATCAGTTAGATTACTCCTATCTTGATGCACTTTTTTCGAGGTTTCGAGATAGTAAAACAAAACTTGTATAACTTTGTATTTTATCCTTGATGAATTAATAGATCCTTAGATATTAAAGCAATCCTTTGCTTACTACTTTCAGTTCGAATCAAATCTCCCATAAATCCCAACTGAAAATATCAATAAGTAAACACGTAGCGCCCAGAGGATATTACTTATTTATTTATTTATTATAAGTAAAAGTCAACTTACCTCTGTTTGACTATCCGGAGAAAACCACCGTAATAGAACACCAAGGTGTACCACAGCAGGGATCAATTTAAATAGTAACGGAGTTGTCACCTAAAAAGTTGTGACATCATTAATTACCAGAAAGAACAAAGAGAATTAAATATAAATATTATATACCAGACTAAGAGCTGTTGTCCCTAAAAGCAGAAGATATAATTTCCCCTGCAAATTAGAAAAATTTCTTTCAACAATTAATACATAGTACTGTGTATATATATATATACATACATACATACCTCAACAAGGTGAAGATTTGAAGCACGACTAAGAAGAACAAAAGCAAATTCTCCAATTTGTGCTAAAGACATCCCAACCTGGATCAAGAATTAATCATGAATTAATATAACATACATTTACAAATGTTTAAGATATATTTAATTAAATCTTACAAGGAGTGAAGTTTTGTTGTTGTAGCGAAATCCTTTAACCACGGTTGAAATAACCAAGGTTTTAACTACGACTACTAAAATAACAGATGCTAGTAAAATATCTACATGATTCCATAGGAAATGAACATGAATTAGCATCCCGATACTAGAAAGAAAAAGTGCTGCAAAGAAATTTCGTATTGGTTCAACCTGCAAAAACATAATATTATTATAATTATTATGCAAAAATAATAATAATAATACCAATTACAAAGAATTCTAATCTCTTACTTGTTCAAGTGTATGTTGAGCAAGATCAGTAGTTGATATCATCACTCCAGCAGCAAATGACCCCAATTCTAAACTTAACCCTAACTTGTCACTACACTGAAATCATATCATATCAATTATTAGAAAAAAAAAAACCGGACTCAATATGTGTGTATATATATACAAGACTGACCCAAGCTACGAGTAGGCAAAAGGCAACAGAAGCCAACTGGTACAGTTCATTAGTCTGCACAAACAAAAAACAAAAAAATGCTTTGTAAATCTGAGGACTTTTTTTTTTTTAATTTGGAATTATTATTTTAGTGGAAAAAGTTACCTGAGACGATAAACTTATCATGAGTTTGAGGAACCAAGGTACACAAGTCCTTGACATGATTGATAATACAGCCAAAAATCCAATCAACACCACCAACCTGGCTGATATATGAATCAGTATGATGATAATAATACTCTTAATTTCAACTAAAAATATGAAGAAAAAAATGGAATAGACTTACGATTTAGTCATTGATACTACTCCTTGAAGAACACCTGAAGTGCCTCCCAAAACTGGAAGCAGAGCGAATAGTAAACCAACCGCACAATCCTGAATATGAGAAAAAGAAATTAACTAATCAAACCAAAAACACACATAGCCAAAATGTAAATATTCTACCTGTAAAATGAGAGTACCAATAGTAACTTGGCCGTGAAGAGAATTTGTAGTATTTTTTTCCATCAAAAACTTCAAAACCTATAACAAAAACATACACCAAATATCAGAATTTCATTTAAATTTCAAGCATTGTTTGTTATGTGCATAAAGTGACATTTTAAATAAAAATTTACCACAGCAGTAGAAGACATTGAAAGTAAAACACCCACAAATACCCCCTCTGAAGGTTTACCACCACATAACTGCAAATATAATCATTCGGAAGCAAAAACAAGAAGATAAACCTTTAGTCTTTGCAATGTATCAAGGGTAAAATGGTAAAAATAAGCCCATAATAAAAAAGCAGTATCGATTGTTAAACATACAGTGGCTATAATTCCACAAAGGCACATGAATAGGAGAATTTGAAGCAAGCCTCCTAGAACAGCAACTGCTCGTACAACTTTAAGCTGCTCAATTAAAACAAACAATTACATTAAAAAATGCAAAAACTATTACATGGAGAGCAAATATTCAAAAATTCAAAAATCAACCTTAGTTGTTGAAAATTCCAGTCCCAGAGCGAAAAGAAGAAATATTACACCAAATTGAGCAACTGTTTCAACCTATAATAATATGGAATAAATGAAATGACACGATTTTATGGATTTAAAAGCGAAAATTAAAAAAGGATGAATTAGAAGTGCATACTTGAACCATCTCACTGACAACATTTAATCCTCCAGGACCAACTAAGGATCCAGACAATAAATACCCGGTAATAACCTGAGTAATTTAAGTTGGTCATGAAATATTTTTAAATTAATTTAAAAAGTAATGAATTATTATACCGGTTGTCCAGCACAAGCGAAAGCAATTCCACCACAAGTTGCAGATACAATTACAACCACTAAATCTGATATCAACCTATAATTTAAGTATATAATGGAATTTAGAATCAAAACGAAACAAGTTTATGGTAACAGTTAAATCAGTAGGTTTTTACCTCAAGTCTAATTGTAAAACTGGATATTTTGACTTGAAATTAGATATGATAAACACATTGTCCTGTAAGTAATATAATATTAATCAATTTATAGCTCGTAACCTTAAGAATATGAAGTTTACCTTTCTGTCTATTAGTGTTGGGGTTTCTTCTGCTCCATTGTCATTATCGAGATTGAAAACATTATTCAGTTTAAATGATGATCTATGATTAATCAATCACATGAAAAGAGAACTAAGTGTTATGAGTATAAAATATTAATATTTATAAGGTTAAAAGATTTGAGTGTTGTACTTTTCTTCTTTGGTATCGTTTTTCTTGGGTTTGACTCTTGCTACAGTCTCCAAAACTGCCTGGCCAAGAAATAATTGTAAATAAGATTAAAAGAAAAGGTTTTTTTTCAAATAAATTACATATAATATCACATTCAGAAAGTTGAAAAGAAGCAAGATAAGAAAATACTACGCACCTGCTGCTCTGTGACACTGTTATTGAACCCACCCACATCATTTTCTGCCAATTTAAAGCAAAGCAAGAAACATTAGTGGTGATTCACATCTAAATATAAATTCGCAACCGTTGAATTGATATTTTAAATAATGTACTCCAATTTAAAGGGGGAAAAAACAAATCTTTATATACATAGACACCAACTAATCTCGTATTTACATAAAAAGCTCATTACAAATAGCTACTAATCACAAATCACCCTTGACAATAGTTCATATCAAGTTGAAACAGAAAACAAACTTCCTTCTCCACATGGAATATTTGGTAATTCTCAAAGAGGAGGGAATTAAATAGAGCTTTATTTAGGCTCTTCAATTATATTCCTTTTGGTACACAACACTAATTGTTTTTAGAAAAAAAAAATTGCTAAAAATGGCACAACACAAGATCAAGTAAAATTGTCAATAATCTAATTGATGAATTACTTTGTAATTTTGGCCAACAAACTAAATATGAACAAGTTTACTTCTCACTTCACTCCACTAAACAGAAAGCTATAAACGGTTACTAATTAAAAAAATAAAATGAACAAATTGAAGAATATTATAGATATAAAAAGAAAAAAGTGATAGAGATCTAAAGACACCTTCATTCTGATCATTCTCAGTGAACTCTTTCTCTAACGCACGATCAATCATGCCAGCGAAGCTATTATCTTTAGCCTTGGTACTCGCATTTGCCTCTGAACTGGTTGTTTCGTTAGCTATCACCGCTAGATTAAACGGTTGTACCTTGTGATCTAAATCGGATTTAGCAAATGTAAGTCGAGGCAAAGCAATTAAGAGCAAGAAGAAAGGCAATTGAAAGGATAATAATGATGATGATGATAAATTAGTTCTTCTTGTTGTTGGGATGGTACTAGTCATTGCAGAAGATTGTGAATGGCGCCGGCGCACGGTAAGGGGACCGGCGCACGTTAAGAAGAGGAATGTGTACTTAGCTGTAAGTTGCGCTTAGGGATGTCGGTTGAGTTTAGAGTTATGAGGTTGTACCACTTGCTTGAAGGAGTAGTACTCACTCACCCACTACTATACATACAGACAGTGTGGTCTGTGAAGTAGAGAGAGAGCGAAAGAAATATGAGTGATTTATGTTTGAAGCGCGTGTGCTGTGTTGAGTGGTTTAGTGTAGCTTAGCGGGTTAGTTGAGTTTCATTGAGAAAGATTAGTTTAATCAATGATTTATTAATGAGTAAATGCAAGATGTTTTGTTAGGATCTATTTGGGATACTGATGTGATACATAATACTACTTTTTATTTTTTTGGACAGATAATCTCGAAAAATCCTCATCTTTTCGTGTTTTTTCCGAAAATGACTCGGATATTTTAAAATAGGCCTTATTATCTCTTTTAATTTGTGCTAAACATTAATTAGCCTATTTAAAATATGGAGGAACTTTACCTATGTAAAGTTGTGTGCATAAATATTAGGGTTGAGAAAAACAAAATGAAAATACTAAACGGATTCTTAAAATCAAAAAAATTGAGCTAAAAAAAACCAAAATTAACTTAACCGTTCGTTTCGATATAAACATTTTAAATAACTAAAAAGATTCAATTTTTCTATGCTTCACTAAATTGAAAAAATAAAAATATTAATTTATGTTCTAATTTTTTGAGTTTTAAAGGGTGAATTATATATAGGGTCTTAGAGACATTATTTTTTCTCTATAGAGTAGTGTCTTGAAAGTTGTTATTCTTAGAGACCTCATTTTTTACAATAGTCTTTCCTACCCTTACTGACACTAAAAGACAAAAAAGTGTGATGTCACTGTTTCTCTCTCCTCTACCACTACCCACCTACCACCTATCTCCGACCTCCGACCACCGACCACCGACCACCGACCACCGACCACCAGTCACCGGAAAAAACATAGAGTATCGGAAAAAACTGAGAGTATCGGAAAAAACTGAGAGTATCGGAAAAAACTGAGAGTATCGGAAAACAACTGAGAGTACTCTATAAATTGGCTGAATACTTTATATATTTAAATGAGTACTCTATATATTTTGGTGAGTAGTCCCAATAATTTTAATGAGTACTCCGAATAATTTGATGAGTACTCCGATAAATATGATGAGTACTCCGTAAATTTGATGAGTACTCAGTCAAATTGATGAGTATTATTAAAAAACAAAGCATAAATAGTCAAAAAAAAACTTTTATTCACCTTTATTACACATTTTTAAACAATTACAAATGAATATACAATTAAAAAATAAAAAAATTACTTACTATCTTGTTTGACCAGATCTGGTCAAACCAAATCTAGATCTGAAATTAAAAAAATAAAACTTCTTCTCGTCGACGAGCACCACCGCCACCATGACACAGTCTTCTCGTCCCACCAACACCACCAGAATCTAGGCAACCACACGAACACCACCACCACCATAACACCACAACCACCAAAGTAACACCACAACCACCACCATAACACCACAACCACCAAAGTAACACCACAACCACCACAACACCATAATGCCGGAGCTGGAGAAGATGAGCTGCAATGGTGAAGGACTCTTGAGCTCGCAACAATGGTGGAATGCAGCAGCATTAACCCTCGCGCCTACGGCTAGCACCAACACTCGAGCGAAAACAAGTCTGATGGTCTTCAAGCTTCTCGCGCTTCTGGCTAGCACCACCACTTCGATGGTCTTCAAAGCTTCTCGCGTCTCCGGCTAGCACCACCACTCGAGCGAAAACCAGTCCGGCGAGGCTAGCAGCGAGGATCGAGCTCCCTCTTTTGCTGCCATGGTTATCCAACACCGCTGGATCTCAGATCTCGGACAAGGAACCACAAATCTGTGCGAGGCTAGGGTTGGCTTTCGCGTTCCAATGGTGTTGATGCGCAGAGCTCCGGCGAGGCTAGCAGCGAGGATCGAGCTCCCTCTTTTGCTGCCATGGTTATCCAACACCACTGGATCTCAGATCTCAAACAAGGAACAAGGAACAAGCACACCGATGGAGTGCTTCGAATTCGTGCAAGAGATAGGGGACACGCGAGGCGGTTTGGGAGATGGGGGAGGAGAGAGAGATAGGGGAAGAGGGAGATGGTGGTGGTGGTGGTTGTTCTCATGGAGGAGGATAGTGGTGGTGGCGGTTTGGGATATGGGGGAGGAGAGAGAGATAGGGGAGTAAGGGAGTAGGGGAGGTGAGAGAATTATAATCTGAAAATTATAATTGGTGGGGTTCTAAAATAGTATATATATATATAATTCTAAAATGGTAGTAAGGTAACAGGGGTTTTGGGGTTCATGTGTTAAAAAGTTGCTGAGGTCTTTAGTAAGAAGAGGCTCTAGGTGGGGGTGCTAACTCGAAGAGGGGGGGTGTGGTCAAGACCCTAAGTGTCATTTTCTCAGTTTTAAATGACCTCCCTGCAATCTTTATTTTAGGCATGCCTATTTTCTTGATATTTTTTAAAATGATTATGATAAGGGGATACAAATGAAGTAAATTTTCAAAAGAAAAATGCTCACAAATGGCATGTACCATCCCTTAAAATGTTATAATGTGAAAAATTTCTTGCATAAATCATTAGTTGATATAAAAGAGAAATTTTGTTTGTTGATATTTTTTGAAGCTAAAACATACGTATTAAATTATAAAAAATCCACTTTAATTAATTGTTTACAATTTTATGCATAATATTTCATCCAAGAATCCAGTTTTTCTATATCGGTCGAGAACATGAAAATCAAAAACTTCATATATGGATATCGTTTCTCTGGCAAACACTCTATCTTCCCAAAGTGGCTCTAAGCTCGAATTCCGCTTATAACTTGGGGTTTATCTTGACTTCTTTACTTATTCTCCTCATCTTGGGACCTCGTATCAAGCATGTACCATAAAGCTACACACTTAACACATAATTAAGGCATAAGAGCTCTATACAGTAATAAGTCCAAAACTAGAAGTAAAAGTGCATTATAGCAAATAACATAGGAAAATCCCACACTTAGGCCCAATAAACTTCCAAAATAATGTCTCATAAATGGATTTAATCCATCACAAAAGAGAGACATCAGTCACATCCTAGCAGACACATCGTACTAAACTGGATACCCATTTTGAGGCAAAAACGGTGTGACGTTTTTTACTTCAACAATGTCATTTTACAGAGTCTCTGGCTATCCACCGGTTGAAGAAAGGACACCACGTGGATTAGAGTCTATTAGGACAAAAATGGATACTCGTTTTTTATAAATTGGTATAAATTTTTTTTCAATTTGTGATCATATTCAAGGAGTCGTTGGAACTTAAATTACACTATAAATATTGCCTCCTTGCACCACAAAAGTCACCTCTTGAAGCACCAGTTTCACCATACATCATTTCACACTTCAAAAGAGAATTTAGAACCTTTTTCTTGCATTTGTTTTAATCAAAAATCAAGTCTTGTGAATTGTTTGTATCCTCCTCAAAGCTACCATTTGAAATATAAGAGGATGATCAAACTGAAAGCTTCAACTTTGTGTCCGTTAATCAAAGAGAATTTCATCTTAAGCTACAACTTTCACATCTAACTCTTTTAGGAGTCCACAGTTTCATTGTTAGATTAGTTCATCAAGAAGAAACCTCATATTGGTTTAGTTGTATCTATCTTACTGATGTCTCCCTAATTGTTCTTATTTTAGACCCTTTGGAGACATCATTTTTGGTGTTTATTTGATTAATATGATAGACTTTTGGACTAAATTTGCAATAATCCGGAATTACCTTTTTATTTCTAGCATTTTTTATTTATTAAACTTTTGCGCGTAATATTGGTATTTTTAGTGTAAAGTTTACAGGTTTTAGATGTTAGCTAGGAGAGGAATCCGAGGAGAAAGTCAAAGATCGTGAATTAGAGTCAAGACTTGAAGATAAATCCCGAAGATATTATTTTTAGAGCTGAAAATCCATTTTCCAGGCCATAGAGTGCTGATTTCGAGGTGCTTAAGCGATGATTTAGCTGCTTACCTTTGAAGAGAAAACATTCCTTATCGAGTTACGGAACTTTAGCAACTGGAATGAGGTCAATCGGAGTCATAACGCATCGGAAAAAGCCGTTTTAGTGAAGGTGTATCAGCAGTTACGAGATTTTGGGCTTAGAAAGTGGGCTTGGACATTTAATTAATATTCTATTTTCTGGTCCAAGCCCTAGAACGATTTTATGCTTATAAAAGGAGGCCTGGACTTCTATTTTTCACACAATTCACATTCCACAAGATTAAACACCAGAGAGAAGCAACAGAAGGAAGAAAGAAGAAGCAACAAGAGCTGGAGTGGGTCTATAGCTCCGTTTGTAGTCATTCCAATTCCGGAAATTAGGTTCTTTTTATATTTTAATTTTGTAAAAAATATG
This sequence comes from Nemophila menziesii, assembly GCA_029959085.1. NCBI lineage: Eukaryota > Viridiplantae > Streptophyta > Magnoliopsida > Boraginales > Hydrophyllaceae > Nemophila > Nemophila menziesii. The sequence goes on from JARWIR010000001.1 coordinate 38,332,433, forward strand.
AATTCCCTTTCTTTTAATTTAGTTTTTAATTTTAATATGAGCTAAGCTTTTCATAGTGCTTGAGAACAAACAATGGGTGAATCTTAATTTTATGAAATAACGAATGTTGAATTTGGGTTTATGCTAAATTAAATTAGATTGGGTTTATTACTCTTTTCGATAATTTGTGATTATTTACTGATTTTAGAGTCGCGAACTAAAATTAGGTATTAGTATCTAAGCTATTCCACATATGTGGCGTGTGGATCATCCTGACGGAGGGTTTAGGTATAGAATTAATTATTCAATCTAGGATAAAAGCTATTGATTCTGACGAACTTAGCTAATTCTAGGGCCAATGAGGTAAAACACTTAATCATCCAACGGTGGATCATATTTACCCTGACGGGACTAGTGACACTTTAGGATTGCCTTATAGTCCACCCTGACGGGGGTATAAGGAATTTAGAATCCCGACCATTGTAATTGACCGATTTAGCCCTTAAACAACATAAGTTAGGAAGTAAGATTAGGAGGATCCTTGCGTTCTCAAGTACTACATCTCATATTGCGTTTTCACTTATTTTACTTGCGTCTTAGCTTCTACTTGCATTTAATTATTTGTCTTTTATTCATTAGCTTTAATCAACAAAACCAAACAAACATTTTATTATCCTTTACTTTCATAAGTGCATCAATCACTACTTGCTAAACAATGTGATCAACCAACCGTCCTTGGAACGAATCTGTATTATCCTTATTACTACTTGGGACAACCGTACACTTGCGGTTGTGGTTCGATTAGCATTGCATTTATTTTAGAACACACAAAGGACCACCACTTACCATCAAGGGTTTATCATTCTTATTCTAGACTAGAACACATCTTAGGTCAGCTAGAGTTTAGAGAAGAAGGAGAAGGCTTCCATAATTGGAAGTGGTTGACTTGTTTCGTAGAAGAGCACAAAGGAGTGTTATGTAATTGGGTTGTGACTAAACCATTAAAAGTTTTGGGGGTCTTTAGTTTGTGGTTTATCCTGGAAAAACCTTAGTGTTTAGGTTGTGGTTTAACCCAGAAAAACCTCAATCCTTAGGTTGTGTTTTAATCCATACTAGCCTCGTTCTTTAGGTTGTTGTTTAGCTCAAAGAAACCTTGGTGTAAAGGTTTATATTGCACCTTAAAAAGATAGAAATGTTAGTGGAGAATCTTGGAAATACTACGGAGATGACCTTAGGTAGTGTAAGTATGGAAACCACACCACTCTATATGACCCGCGTAGCTTTCTTCCTTTATCTTCTACTTATCGGCATGCATTAACTTTACATCAGTGTTTATCTTCCTTAGTTTTAATTAGATTACTGTAACTATTTTCAAGTGAATATTATTTCTTTTGTAGGAACAGAATGGAGAAGTACATAAAGCCAAAGATCTCAACTTGTTGAAAATTATTATTGAAAGACCTTTTGTGCCTTATAAAGAACTCCAAAATGAAGATGGAATCGCCCAAGAGTTTACGCATCACTCAGAATTCACCAAAGAAGAAAAATTTAGCCTCATGCTAAATTCCAAAGTAATGAATATCTTGATATGTGGAGTATCCGAGGAGCTATACGAGAAGACTTTTACATGTGACTTGGCTCGTAGGATTTGGGAACGTCTTAAGTACTTCTATGTCATAAATCTCATTGAATACATCAACAATAATAACCTCACCCTCAGTAATTCAGTCAGAGATCTTAACATGAAAGATGTATCAAATCATCAATCTCCAAACCAAGTATAAATAAAGGATATAGCTTCACAAGTTATTTATGTATCTTTTTATTTGTTCCACTCTCTATTTGTTGCTTTTTATGTGCTTCACTTGTTCAAAACGGTTACTCGTTCTTCCCATCAAAACAGTGTGCAGTTTTATAATGTTTCCACCATATCTATTTGTTTTATATCCCCTTCCTCCTTTATACCTATTTCACTTTTTTCAAAAACTTTATTCGTCTTCTTTCTCTTCTCCTTTTCCTTCCTTCATCCTTAAAATCTTATCTGTCTTCTATGACTTCCAAAGTAACAGGAAAAGATTTAACAACTCCTTCAAGAGATCCTAGGTTAAGAAAAAAGATAAAAGAAATACCAAGGAAGTTAAAATTGAATAAAAAGGTTTTGAATTTGAACCCATTATTGAAGAGGAAACTCTCTTGATGAAGGCCCGGTCAAAAGAAGTATATTAAAGAAAAGCACCAAAATTATTCCACGTAGATCAACTCTCCTTGAGTGTCAAGATTCCTTTGGTAAAAAACTCTCCTTCAAATTTATTTTTAGACAATTAAATTTCAACATTTTGTCGAGTTTATCTCTATTTAACACTTGGTTCATTCTTCCCTGAATTTTGAGTTCTCAAAAATGCCCAAAATTTTGATCCCGAAAAGTGGTCCTAATCCACCAATGTCTTAAATAAAAACATCTCCGTCAATCCTCATTACATTTCAAAAACCCTTTGGTTTTAGTAACAATGGTTATGACAACTTTATTCTAAATGTGTGGAATAGGGCAAAAGAACCCTGTGACAATCATTTTAAAAGAAAATTTGAATCTTTTATGTCCTCCAAAATGATCCAAGATCATGCTCAACCGTGGAAATTTCTTCTCTCCGTATTTTTGCTTTGCTCATAAACTTCTAAGCCACTGCCTTCATTGAAAAATAAATAAAGGCATAACTATGTCATCATACAAATACACTCTCTTGTATCATCTTCACTATAAAATTCCTATAAGATTTTGCAAAATTTTTATTAGTAACATATATCATATAACTTTTGTCTCCTCTACTCTTGCTTGCGAGATTTCTCTTTTGTCACTCTTTGATCAAAGTTAAGAGACTCCCTTCCTCATCCAACCTTCATGACTTTGAGCCCACTTGAAGATTTTACATTCGCTTTATCAAAACCATGACCATCTTTATTTATAATAATGAGTATATTGACCAACATTTGTTCTTAAGTCTTCCCAATAATAATAAAGAAAAAACTGTTGCTAACATTGCTCTGAATACCATCTCTATAGAACCCTCCATCGATTCCTTTAACATCTCTCCTTGTATAATCACACCTCGTATGAAAACATCAAAAATTCTCTCTCCAAACCCTTTAATAAAGAAGACCTCAACAAAATCGAGTTTCCCTTTATGAACGTGATTAAAGATGGTTTCTCTACTATTAAATATTGTCTTGATAACTTACAAGGAAGGTTTGAGCATATCAAGAATGAAGTATCCTGCCTACGAAAAAATTGTTCTTGAATAAAGTCTCTCGCAACTACTTTTCTCTAAACAATTATTTACCTTGTTTTCTTTCACTTTATTATCGATAATTTTGGTTTGTAATAACTTTTTTCCACCTTTATTTAAGTTTTGTTTGATTATCCTATGGATTACTCCTACTTTTTACTAGTAATATACTCTATAGATATGCACTAAAACTTGTGATGGTGTCTATCAAAATTGAAGAAAAAGATTGATAAGGCTATTTCTATATACAAAAGACTTTAGTAAAACCTTATATCCTTTCATTCGTGCTTCTTTAGTTATTATATAACGTAGTTATGTGTAGTTGGAATTAGATTTCACTTGACATGATATCCATCTTATTCTTGCTAGTTATAGTGAAATTAAATATTTACGTGAGTTAGATCATGATTAAGATTGATATGCATGTTGTATTTTGATGAAGACAATTGGGGAGAAAAATATGAATGTGTGCACTAAAACTTTACGGAACTTGCACTAGTATAATTTTCTCACATACTTGCTTAAAATGACTCATGTTATTTTCAAGAGGGAGTTAGACTTTATCTGAGTGTTGTTTTTTCATATCCTACATGCATATTAAAAAGGTGGAGCTTAAATTCTTTAGTGTTATCTTAATTCACATCATATTAAGGTGTTTTACTGAAGGATTTGTCATCATCAAAAAGGGGTAGAATATTGGTATATAGTCCCTCCCTTAGGATTGTTATCATATGACAATTCTTATTTATTCCCAAGCTTAACTTTATCTAAAGATGATTAACTTTTCTTCACTTATATTTACGTAAAAGACTCGTGAATCTATATTTCTATATTGATATGGAGTGATTATCTCCTATGTTATTATAATTACTTATATGCTTCTTTGATTATACTAACTAAATAATTTACTCACATCACACACTTAGGAGATATTTGTGCACAAAGATAAGCTCAATTACTGTCACATACACAACTAGTTCATATCCTTAAAATGATATTACACATTATTGTTCATCTTTCTCCTACTTGTTGATATCCTTTTTGATTATATTTACACGTTTTATTTAATATATTCCAGAGATGTAATTGATTACTTGTATTGAGTTGCACTAACCCCATATTGTAGCATTTCTTATTTTACAAATCATATGAATGATAAAGAAGCTAAGTAATCACTCACATAAACGAAAATAGGCAAGATAATATGACTTAATATTTTAAAACGGATACCCATTTTATCCAGAAAAATGGCATAACGCTTTTCTTTGTAGCCAAGCAAAACCAGAATCAATCGACCAATTTGTCATATCTTGTCCGACACATCTTACAAAAATGGATACCCATTTTGAGGAAAAATATGGTGTGATGTTTTTCACTTAAATAATGTTGTTTTATAGAGTCTCTAACTATCCAACCATTGAAGAAAGGACATCGCACGGATTAAAGCCGTTGGGGAAAAAAACTAATACCCATTTTATCTAGAACTATATAATTTTTTTGGTCAATATTTTATCACAACCAAAAAGCCATTGGAACTCTACTTACAAAGTATAAATATGGCCTTCTTGCACCACAAAACTAACCTCTTGAAGCACCAGTTTCACCATACATCATTTCACACTTCAATAGAGAATTCACAACATTGGTCTTGTATTTTTATATCAAAAATCAAGTCTTGTTAATTGTTTGTATCCTTTTGAAAAACACTATTCAAAATTCAAGAGTAATATCTAACTAAAAGCTTCAACTTCATATCCACTCATCAAATAGGAATTCATCTCAAGCTACAACTTTCACATCTAACACTTTTAGGAGTTCCAATTTCAATGTTAGATTAGTTCATTAAGGAGCAACCTCATATTGGTTCACATTGTATATATCTTACCACCAAGGGGTTTTTACTCTTCATATAGACAAGAACATAGCTTAGCTTAGCAGAGTTTAGAGAAGAAGGAGAAGTTTTCCATTATTGGAAGTGGTTGACTTGTATATAGAAGAGCTCAAATGAGTGTTTTGTAATCGATTCTAGAGGGTATTTAGGTTGTGCTTTATCCCAAAAAAAACCTTGGTGTTAAGGTTATGATTTAACCCAGAAAAACCATAGTCCTTAGGTTGTGGTTTAACCTGGAAATTTTTTTGGTCTTTAGGTTATGGTTTATCCCAAAAAAACGTTGGTGTAAAGGTTTATATCTCGCCTTTAAGAGATAGGTGAAGCTTAGTGGAAAAGCTTGAATATTATATGGGGATGACCCTAGGTAGTGGATGTAGGGAAACCTAACCACTCTAAATGCCCTGTGTAACTTCCTTACTTTATCTTTTACTTATCGCATGTATATACTTTACATTAGTGTTTATCTTCCTTACCTTTAGTTATATTGCTTTAAATTATCCATATAAGTGTTTTATCCTTATTCTTATTTATATACCTTACAGTTATCTCACTAGTGTTACATTTACCTAGTTTGCATATAGGTACCTATATTTTAATGTTTTAACTCTATTAAGTACCTTAGCCTTAGGTTAATCATCTTTTTCCATTAGAACTTAGTTTCTGCATTTTAAAAACTCTTAAGATCTTTTATACATCTAAAGTTTGTTCATTAATATCTTGCCCTGAACTTTAATTTTAGTAGTCCCTTAATTTTTAATTTGGCATTAATTATATAATAGTCCTATACACCTCCTATAGGACTCTATAAGATTTTAGACCTTCTTGATATAATTTTATGTCTATTGTGTAACTCTTACATAAAACTAGAACCTCCAAATTCGATGCTCAACCTTGTTGGTGAAGCTTTGTAGCACCAAAAGCTCCAACGTTTATAGTGGAACTTCACAAAATTTTGAAGCTTTACAAATAATGGTGGAACTTCAGATCTACGAATCTCTACCATTTGTGGTGGAACTTTAAGTTTAGGAGAAACCAAAAGTTGAAGAAAAGATGGCATTAGTGGTGGAGAGAACATCGTTGAAAATGTAGTGGTGGTTATGGTGATCATGGAGTTAAAAAGATATAATTAGGATATAGAAGGTGGAAACAAATCTAGTTGATTCTTTTTCTTCCCAATATAAATTCAAATTCTCCCATCATTTATGACAAAAAAAGCCTTCCATAACTCTATTAGATGAGAATCCCAAACTTCTTTAGTTCTTTACTTTGAATTTTTATAAGGTTTTTTCCAACCATTTATTATGTAGAACAATTTTTACTCTGGTTATTGTACAAATCTTGACCATAAATCGATAGGTTTTGAACTTTTGAACTCGCGGGTAAATCTTCTCATTAAATAAAACGTACTACTCCCCCAATCCACTTTTATTTGTCCTTCTCTCTAAAAAGAGGTGTCCAACAGTATTTGTCCTTTTACATTCTTAAGACATTTTTTTCTTCTTATTTTTCCAATATCACCCTTAATTAGTTAACTAAAAGCAATGTTGCAACAAATGACCTTATACTTGATAAAATGGGTAATATAGTAATGAGGGAGTGTATTTAATATCTTTTTTAATCCTTGTGCCACAAAAAGTAGGACAAACAAAAGTGGACAGAGGAAGTACTATTTAAACTACACATTATTAAATTACAAACTCTTATAAAAATTATGCTATTAGGGAGGTTTGTATGGATATGTATGCATCAATATATCATCTTATGTAATGAAACGAGATATTGAATTGGAGAGTGCAGACAACAATAACCAATATCATCACTAAATGCAATGACGTGTATAGACGATTAATATTTGATGACGGCAAAAAGAAAACACTAAAACTAAAATGAGAGTAAAAACAAGTACGACCGATTAAGGAAATATCCCATATTAAATGAATCTTCTCAATATAATTCCATTGACCCACCGCTTAGTTACTGATATCTAATTTATTGTGGTTATATTTTATTTTTAAGGGACATTGATTTGTGTCTATTTGGGTTATTAATCGGGATTTAAGTGGTCATTTTGGGATAAATTACACCTAACACCCATGTGGTCTACCTTAATGTCAGGAAAAATCCATTTGATTTAAAAATAGCACGAAACCTCCATGCGGTCTAAGATAATATGCACAAAACCCCTTTTCATCAATTTTCTTGTTAAAATTGTACTTAAAATGTATTGATGTGATTTTTTAATGTATATTTTATCTGTTTAAGGTATTATATGACCAAAATATCCTCTAAAAATGTCAATATTTAATATATTTTGGCATTCGTTACCTTAAAAAAAATATACAATAAATAATCACAAAATACCCTCTAAAATAATCAATTTTAATGTATATTAACCATTTAATACTTAAATAAAATTAAAGTATACAATATATAATCTCATTAATACACTTGAATCACATTTTCAATAAGAAAAATTACCAAAGGGGGTTTTGTGCCTATTATTTAGATCATATGGGGGTTTCCTACAATATTTAGACCACATGAGTTTTCTTTACATTAGGAGTACTACACATGGGGACAGGCGTAATTTACCTGATTTTTGTATACGTTTTTCATGATGCTTATTTTTTAGTCTTTACCGTATTTTGGGCATAATGATGCGATTTTGATGTAGTTTTAGCACATTAAGCCATGATGAATTTTAATCAAGTACGGGACATGGGTAAAACGTTTATCCATAAAAATCTACCCCAGAGAACCCTTAGGGTGTTTGGGGCCAAAGACTAGTCAACGACTAAATAAGATAAAGTTTGACATGTGCACATCATATGGTTCAGTAACCACTCAGCGACCATATTGAAGTGAACAGTATCAAGATAAGGAAAGAAGCCACTTGAGTTTACACCAAGAAGTTACTTAGCAGAGTTTGTAGAATCACTTAGCAAAGGAATTGGAAAATCTGGCAGAATATTTTTCTCCAAGCACTTGCCTACCTCCATGGTCAATGAGGGGTTATTGAACGAGATACATACACAAAATTTGTTTAAGCGTTCTAAGTATACTCCCCTTACGCGGATGGACTCAAACATTTCAATCAACTTATTTTCATGTAATATGGATAGACGACTTAGAGAACACAATCTAGGTAGGGTTTGGAGAGAAACCACACATCAAGGAACAATTCTTAAACACTATCTTACTATTTGATCTTCCATACTCAACTTCCATTATTTTTTTCAATTCTAGTATGAACTAAACTATCATTGCTTGGGATGCTACCACATAAGCCAATAGTTTGATATGTAATTTTTTATATTTCCTATTGGAATTTTTTAGTTGATTATCATTTTATAAGACTGTAAGTTTATATGCTTGAATTTGTAATTAGAAAATCTCACGATCTTCCCATCCTCCCAAATCTTCATGAAACCTTTCTAGGTAAATTGAGGGCGGACCTATAGAGATGTTTGATAAGGTTCATAAGAATAGATATATGTATAAATATACTTATTGTTTGATACTCACAAACACTATATATATATATATATATCAAGAATGCAAAAATTAAGTAAAAAATAAAAATAATTTGAGTTATTATGAAGTTTTTCAGAACTCAAACTGTTCTTTTTTTTGCATTTTTGTTCTGTAATCTACAAATTTATGGTGTATATATATATATATAATTTTTTATGATATATATTTATTGTTTGTTATTCACAAATATATCAAGAATGCAAAACGATAAAAAAAAAACTATGTCAAAATTTAACAAGGACCTATAGTGCAATTTATTATAATTGATTATATATATATGTATTCAACAAATATCATGATTAATTTTTAAACAGTTTTATTAAAATTTAACTTTTCACTTTTATATTGATGTTTACCATTACAGTGGTATCAACTAGTTTAAAAATATAGAACTTTTTGGAAGATATGGTGAAGGTCGACAACGACCGTGATAAAATAGGTAAAAAAAAAAGAACAAAATGTATGGTACATTTATAGGCAAATAAATGACGGGTGTAGTGAGAAGAAAATAATTCCTACGTGAGGGTTTTCTAGGCATTAATCCTAACTTTTATACTCCAATATAAGGACGTATTACATAATTTTTACATAATACAAACAAATAAGTATAATTAAGGGCTCGTTTGGAAATGTTTATTTTAGAGTAAAAAAATATTTTTTGAATAAATTTAAATCTTAAAAAAAATTATTAAAAATAATTTTAAAATCTAAAATCATTTTAAATGATGTTTCAAAAGAGCCAATTATCAAAAAATGCCAATTAAAAAAACTATTAATAAAAATGTACCTAGAATAAGACTCTTTATTAAAAAATGCATCAACCCAAAATACCCCTGCATATAGTAATTAAGAAAAAGAAAAAAGAAAATAGAAAAAAACAAACAAAAACTAATAAACACATGCGTGCGTCCGTGGACTTTTTTTTTAAATCATCATAACTAATTTTAGAAAAATAAGAAAAATCAGAAAAACAAAAAATTTATATATTTGGAAAAAACAAATTAATATTTACGTTTATTATTTTTTTTGGAATTTTTTAATTTTTAATTTCTTTTGAATTTTTTTTGCAGGTTTGATGTTTTAAAAATGTAATTCTATGTTTTAAATTATGAATTTGTTTTTCACAAATATGAAATTCACGGTTTATATGGAATTTTGTGTCTGTGAAAAATAAAATCAAAAAAATCTTAAAAAAAAATTAAAAAAAATTAAAAAAAATCAAAAAAAATCATAAATATAAATATTAATTTGTTTTATCAAAAAATATAATTTTTTTATTTTTCTAATTTTTTTTAAAATTAGTTATGATGATTTTAGAAAAAATTCATGAAAACATTCCTTTTAAGTATATTATTCATATGTATATTTAGTATCAGTACTTTATCACTCAAAAAAATAACGACATCTAGGTACATGAAACTCGACTAAAAAGAACAGAAAACAGAAGGTTGCATATCATACATGTCCAGTTCACAATGCATTTAATTACTCCCAATTAAACCAACAAATAATTCTTAAAAACTTACAATTATGTCTATATTTATGTTTATAGGATTTCATTATTATTAAGGTAACCAAATAAGATCATAATAACATAGAGTGAACGGTGAACCCATCCAAAAGAATGATTAATTACATGACTCACAACATGATTATCATCTTTTAAATCGAACTATCCTAATTATCCGATTCAACAAATCAAACCGTCAATCAATCCTAAAACATCTCATCATCAATAGCATCCTCTATGGGTGCACACAAATATTCCCCACCTTCAATTTCATCCCCAACCAACCCAAGACCTTATAATAAATTATCCTTTCACTTGCAATTTCTTTCTTTCACTTGCGATTTCAGAAAGAAAGAAAAAGAACTCGAAGCCAATTTCTTTATTCATTCTTCACTTTCAAAACAGAAAATAAATATATAAATATACTACTCTACTATCATACGGAGTACACCATATTAACTCAAAACTCCACTTACACACATACATGCTCTACAAACTATATGTGCATATATAAATTATATGCTCTAAAACGTTAAATTTACAACTCAAAAGCCTTTCCTTCTTCTCTGTACATCAAGAAAGAAGAGTGTTGTATGTATTACGATGTCTAAAGTAAAGCATTTACTCCGCAAGCTTCATATTGGCGGTGGTTCAGGTTCCTCTACCGATCACCATCAACCCTCCATCGTTGAACAACCGTCACCTCCTGCTGCCTCATCATCAGCTAATTTATTATCTCCACCACCGTTTTCTGCTTTACGTACGGATTATGATTTCTTTGAAGAGGAATTTCAAATGCAATTGGCTATGGCGATCAGCATTTCTGATCCTGATTCTGATTCGCGTGATGATATCAAAACAGAACAGATTAAGGCTGCACAGCAGATTAGCCTGAGCTGTCCGCCATCTCAGTCACTTTCTGAGTTTATCTCCGTAAACTATTGGGTAATAAATACTGATTATTCTTATCTTTATTGCGTTTATCTAAGTAAATTACTTCTATAATTATGTGCATCGTGTGTACTCACTGGCATTAAATGCAGTTTATTTAGTTTAATAAGGTAAATTGCACCTTAAGTCCTGTGTTATCCGAATAATGCAAATATACCCTCGGCGTTATAGGTGAAATATCCTTTATATTAATTATTTACGTTTTGGACCTATTTTTGTATTTCCGGTGTCTTCTGGTATAACATGGACTAATGGTATAATTTTATGCATTTAGAAAATATGATTAAATGCTGCTTATATATTTGTTTATTTACTTTAGGTCTATTTTCAATATAACATTGTTACTAAATTAGGCTTGATTTGAAAAAAAATGTTTTCAATTAATAATTGTAATTTTCAATGATAATATATCAAATTTGTGTGTGTTGTAAATTTTTGTATGATCAGGATTATATTATTGATTAGGAAATTACATTATAGATAATAGATAATGATAAATTAATTAGTGTTGATGTATCTGGTCTATGTGGTTGCGTGTTCTTTTCGCTAAGTTAAATCGAGTGCACGTCTGCAAATTCATGTCCTTTCTGCCAATTGAACTGGAATTGTAGTGTTCATTTCCTTTTTCTTATCGGACAACTACATATGACGTGTATGGTTTTGTTTTTTTCGCCAAGTTCATTCGATTTGAGAGATGAATATCACCAAATTAATATCGTTTGTTGTATATTATTTTATCAAGGTTGGTCCTGTATTATACGAAACAGCCAGATATTACCTCTATGATATACGTTACCTAGTAAATATATCCCTATCTAAATAAAATTGCAATGTTAATGTCCAATACATGAGCAAATTTGCTACTTTTTGAAACACAGGTGTATTTGGCTGTTTCGCATTACATAGGGATCAATCCCTAATTTATTTCTCACTAGTGGTATCAACATTTTAATTTGATATGGGATTGTGTTTTTCTTATTGCAGACTAGAAATGTTGTACAATACTATGTGAAGATAGTAGACGGATTCTACGATATATGTGGAATTAATTTAAATCTATGCAAGCAAGGAAAAATGCCATCGTTGCTAGATCTTGTAACTGTTTCTGTATCTAATAATGTTGATTATGAGGTCGTTTTAGTAAATCGTATGACCGATTTAAAGCTGTGTGAGCTTGAGGAACAAGTGTCGTGTCTGGCTATGGAGTGTCTTTCTTTAACAAAGGACCTTCTTGTCCAAAAAATCGCAGATCTAGTTGTTAAAAGAATGGGAGGTCCTATAATTGATAGGGAAGAAATTCTCACAAGATGGAATGTTAGGCGTAATGAACTACGCGTTTCTATGGACAGTATCGTCCTTCCTCTTGGATGTCTCGATGTTGGTCTTTCCCGTCATAGAGCCTTACTATTTCAGGTTGTAACGGACTATTTAATTACACTTTCTGATTATATTTATACCGTAAAATTAACTATTCAACTCTGTATATATGCTAGGTACTTGCCGATAAGATAAACCTACCATGTATGCTGGTAAGAGGTAGTTATTATACCGGCACAGATGATGGAGTGGTAAATGTAATAAAAATTGATAATGCTAGGTAATAATTACTCCTATTGTAAGATGCATTCTTAAAGTGATCTATGTATAGTAATTAGCTCCCTTTATTTGATTTATGTAGGGAATATATTATAGATCTAATGGGTGCTCCGGGCACCTTAATTCCTCTTGAAGTACCCAGCTACCAACTTCAAAATGGTGGCCTTGATGGGTCGGTTATGCAGAAATCTGCTGCAGATCACGAAGTTGAACTGCTTAAAGATGAAGTTGGAAAGGATACTCCATTACCCGGTAAACAATTCAATATATAAAGTTATAATTCCAGAAATAGAAAGTATCACAAGTAAATAAGTTGAGAGGTAAAAAAAACTTGCAATCTTAAATCATTTTTCTTTTCAAAGGTGCAAAGTACCCTGAGGATAGAGCTGAGAAGATTGAGGGAAAAGAAAAGTCCGCAAATATGGGAATGGTCAGAGGCGGACCCACCTTAGGCCAGGGGGGCTCAAGCCCCCCCTGAACTCGTAAATTTTAGATACGTCAACGTAATTTTGACTCGAAAAATAATTAACTCTCACTGAAAATTTATTACACGTGCATGCAATAAAAACCATACAAGTCATTTTAGCTTAGTGGTTTATTATCTTTACATATTAAAGTTTATCTTAGAGGTCACGTGTTCGAATCATAGCTTATGCTTTGTTATTTTTCACAAATAAGTGTGGGATTGATATGCTTTGTTATTTTTCACAAATAAGTGTGGGATTGATTATTTTAGCGTATTGAATTTTTATATTTGTATTTTGACAATATTAATTATATGTTTATTTATCCTTTTTTTACCTTAAATTTTTTTGAAAAGCGTTAACTCCTAAATTTTTGTATATTTCAAGCCCCCCCTCGATTTACCTTCTGGATCCGCCCCTGGGAATGGTTAATAGTAGCAACTCTGATATCTCCACTGTTCAAAATGAGTTTATTGACCCCTCGCTAGGAAGAGTTTCTGGGTGGGAAATTTCATTAGATGATCTTCAGATTGGTCAACGGATTGGTATTGGTAAGATTCTTTTTTAGTTTTATTCAGATTAACACAATTTTAACTATGTACGATAATAACACTGAATGAAATTCAATCCCATGATATCGTTCTTTACAGGTTCGTTTGGGGAGGTTTACCGAGCAGATTGGAATGGCACGGTAAGTTATATATCCTTTTTTTAGTATTATTCCTGATTATGAATATGACATAATAATTATATAATGACAGGAAGTTGCGCTAAAAAAGTTTATTAATCAAGAAGTCTCAAACGCTGCAGTAGAAGAGTTTAAGTTGGAGGTATTTTATAAAGATCCACAGGCTAAGCTTCAGTTATAGAATTTGCACAGTGTGAGATGAAAACTATATTTTCCATTGATTGTTCAGGTGAAAATAATGTTGAGACTGAGGCATCCCAATATAGTTCTTTTCATGGGGGCAATTACACGTCCACCAAATCTCGCTATAATAACAGAATTTCTTCCGAGGTTATTGCTCAAGGAAAATCTTTCATTCTTTCAAGAGTTTAAAAAGTGTAGTCCCTCACTTTTTTTGGATGCAGGGGAAGTCTCTTTAAAATACTGCACCGTTCAAATATACAACTTAAAGAAGGGAGGAGGATAAGAATGGCTCTTGATGTGGTATATTACTTGGAGAAAACATTTTCAGTTTTGGTTTTCTAATTTGATTTATTTTTAAGTGTTAAAAAATAAAGTAAGATAGTTAGCTTTGTAAGTATTGTCATTTTGTTGCAGGCGAAAGGAATGAATTACTTACATTCAAGCCACCCTATCGTTGTTCATCGAGATTTGAAGTCTCCAAATCTCCTTGTCGATAAAAACTGGGTTGTTAAGGTACGATCGCAACTACTATCTGAAATTCTGTATGGATTTGAATTATTTTTCTCATGCAGGTTTGTGATTTTGGTATGTCTCGAATAAGACATTCCTCTCTTCGAAATCGCATGCTGGAACGGTAATGCATTTCAAGACTACCATACTTAATTTAGTGAATTTGTACCCAAAGAAAGCAAGAAAAGATGCATTTTAAACAACTCTACTTAACTCATCTTTTCAATATACAGCCTCAATGGACTGCACCTGAAGTTCTGCTAAGCCAACCATCCAATGAGAAGTGAGTTAATTCGTCATATTCATCAGTTTGTTTGTTCTTCAAATAATCAATTACCTTACAATTTATGGGTTGCAGAGCTGATGTATATAGTTTTGGTGTGATATTATGGGAGTTGGCAACTCTTGAAATTCCATGGAAAGAATTGGAATCCATGCAAGTTATATATGCTGTTGGTTTTGCCAACAAATGCCTAGATATTCCTAAAAGTGTTCACCCCAGGGTTGCAGATATAATAACTGACTGTTGGAAGATGTGAGTTATTTACCTAGTAGCTTTCTTCTCTCCATAGATAATACCCTCTTTAAATTAATTTTGGTGCGATTAAATTTTCATATTGCATTTGCAGTGTACCAGGCGAGCGCCCCTCATTTGGAGAACTTCTTTCTCGTCTCAAAAGTCTTGAGTATCTTACAGTTCCAAAAGCATGTGATCAGCTACAAGGTTGAGAGAAGTGTTAGTATTCTATGGCAAGAAGAGCTTGAGCCACCACAAAAAGTTGTTGATATAAAGAAAAAGCACCAAGTGTCGACAAGTTACTGGATTTTGGAAGTGTTGGTTCATTCAAAGTGGGAACTCAACATAGCCAATTTGCCAAAGGGCATATATGTCTTCGAAGGGGAAGGCTTAGTAAATAGTATAGTAGATTATATTAACTTATGTAATTTAAGTCATCGAATGTTGTATGCAGAAAATGAAAAGAAAAAAAATCGTCTCCTTATGTAGTTTGAGGGTAATAAATCCATGTATCCTCTTTTTATTAGAAATCTCATCATAATAAAATATAAAAAAAGATTTACTTGCTAAATATTATTTATCCCACTAGACACCCTTATGATCTCACGCCCAATGTTCCGTCCTTTCATTTTGGTGCCTTTTTTTTTTTTTTTTTTTTTTTTTTTTTTTTTTTTTTTTTGGTTACATGGGTTCCGGGCTAGCTTGCGCGCACCCGACTAATCCCACGGAGATATACATGCCTCCCCATATATATTCTCATGGTAAATCAGAACTAGGTTGCCCATGTTCAGGGAGGGGTTCGAGCCTTGTACCTCTTACTTTACACCCGTTAGGGAGGGGATTCGAACCCTGGACCTCCCCTTTAAGTGCTGAAGAAATAGCAAGGCTCTGGCCAGTTGAGCTAACCCAACTGGTTCCCTGTTTTTTTTTTTTTTTTTTTTTTTTTTTTTCTTTTTTCTTTCTCAAGCAAACAAGTGTGGCATGTTATTAAAAACAGCAAATATTAACAATTACGATTATAAGAAGTTACAGTATAATTAACTAAGTACAGAATTAGCTATACAAAGACAGGTCAGTAATACGAAACTGTTTACAAATGAGATGGAATATTAAGCCAATTATGAAGAAAATCAAAAATATGATTGTTTCGTATCAAATACGAATCTACATCATATATCGAGGAAATTTAATCCGCTGGCTGATGTTCTAATTAGAAGTGTTAGACAAAATATTTTAATGTATAATTGGCATAAAAGTACTGTGCAGTCTAGCCTGTGACTTGATAGATTTGGATAATTTGTTCTTTTAATTTTATTTTATTTTGATAATGTGGTGCATGGTCAGAGCCAGTTTGAGCGTACCACAACTAATTTCACTGAGAATATGCACGAGTTACATATATATCTCAGGTAAATCAAAACTAGGTTCTATGTTCCTGTAGCTTTCATTCACACCTTTATAGAAGTAATAAGGTTCTGACTAAACCAGTTGGGTTAGCTCAACTGGTCAGAGCCTTGCTATTTCTTCAGCACTTAAAGGGGAGGTCCAGGGTTCGAATCCCCTCCCTAACGGGTGTAAAGTGGGAGGTACAAGGCTCGAACCCCTCCCTGAACATGGGTCACCTAGTTCTGATTTACCATGAGAATATATATGGGGAGGCATATATATCTTCGTGGGATTAGTCGGATGCGCGTAAGCTAACCCGGAACCCATGTAACCAAAAAAATAAAAATAAATAAGGTTTTGACTAGTTGAACTAACCCCAAATTATTGTTTTTTCTTTTGTGTGTATGTATGGTTGTCTGATTTGAGTTCTTTTTAATAAAAATTTATGGTTTATTATGAATAAAGTATTCTAAAATGGTGGATGTCCAAAGGGTTATGGATTAATTCTTTCTATTCATTGCTTGTATATATGACTAGTGAAGGGTCTTCCATTATCCTATAAATACAAGGTTCATTTCATTGTAATAGGCTAATTGTTGTAGGAATACAATGAAATATTCTTTCTATATTATCTCTTCTTTCTTTATTTTATAACACATTATCAGCACGAGTCTCTGCAACATAGCATGTGAAAGTGACATAGGACGAAAAGCCAGGACTTCTGCCTTAATATCAGATTTTAGTCCTGCAACCAAACAACTGACCAGGATGGATGATGATAATCCAATTGTTCTCTTCGAAAGTGCTTCAAATTGTGTCTGATATTCATCCAAAGATCCGTGTTGCATTAATTTTGCCAAGGATCCTTGTGGATCTTCAAATTCAGGAGGCCCAAATCGACTTTCTAAGGCTCTAGAAAATTGCTCCCATGTTGCTCCCATGTTTATGTTTAGATTATTTAGTTTACGATCAAGTATATCTTGTACAATCACAGTTGTATATACATTGTATCTTCCGTACATATATATGTAACTAAAACGTATGTGTTCATCACAATTCATTACAAATTTGGTGCTTTCATTGAGAGGCTATGGCAGATGGTATTCCACTCAAGTTGATGAATGAAGTCTTAAAAAAATTTCAAGATGAAACTGCCCTGAAATTCACATCAATTCACATCAATTCACATCAATGGATGCAAAATTCACATCAATTGATGGCAGACTCCTAAACCTAGAAAACAAAGTTGCAATATTACAAAATACAATTGAAACATTTTGTAAATTACTCCAAAAAAGTTCTGATCAAATAAAGCCGTCTGATACGAACAATTCAGTGTTTCCACAAAAAGATTCATGTTTATCAACAAACTTTAATTCATCAAATGATTTTTCACAATCAGATTCTTACTCAACAACAAATGTTTGTTCTACGGTGGCGTCTGGATTTGTACATAGCCCTCACAATGTTTTGGAGAATCAAGAAACTTTGGTACCTTTTGTTAAAAAAATGAACAAGCATTGGAGAATCAAGAAACTGATATACCTCTTGTTAAAAAGAATGAACAATCATTCACTGGTGAAGGCAAGCACTCCAACAATTATATGAATAGAATGTTGGAAAATATTTTATCAAGGAGTTATGATGGATATGGACATCAAACATATAAAATTATTCATTTGTCTAAAATGTGTTTGGGTACAGTAAATATTTTTTCCAGTTTTTTTTTCTTTTGTACGATAAAATTTGGATCAACTTTAACATCAAAGGTATAGAAACATTTATTGTCTTGAACCTTGAGGACAAGGTTCGTTCTGAAGAGGAAGGTGATGTAATGATTAATGTGATAAAGGAAATACGTGAAAGTAGAGCAGATACGTGGAAGCCCATGAAGGATCCAATGTCACGTGTAAGCCCAAGAATTATAATAAGAATGATAACTGTTCTAGGTTACCGTTAGCCTGTGATCTATATATAGATCCATATGAATACATCATAAGGAATGCAGAAAATAAATATGTTTTTGGTTTTATTTTATAGTTTAATTAGTCTTTTTTATTCCTGTAAATCATCATTATCCTTGTACATACATTATCCATTGATGTGAATTTTTTATCAATTGATGTGAATTTCAGGGCGGTTTCATCTTGAAATTTTTTAAGGCCTCATTCATCAAATTGAGTCAAATACCATCCGTCATAGCCTCTCAATGAAAGCACCAAATTTGTAATGAATTATGATGAACAAATACGTTTTATTTACAGATATATGTACAGAAGATACAATGTAAATACAATTGTGATTGTACATGATATACTTAATCGTAAACTAAATAAACTAAACCTAAACCTAAATACAATATTTATTTTCAGGATGTCTTTATTGTCTTTATACGGACCTATATATAGATTCTAGAATAACTTTAACATTGAACAGATGAAGAATGGTTTTGCTTTTTGGGCTTACACGTTGCATTGGATAATTATTTTTCTTCCACGTATCTAACAATAGTCCTATAAATAAGAAGGAACCGTTGATTTTTTTTGCTCCTTCAGATCATTACACGTTATTGATCCTTCTCTTGGATCATTACATCACCTTTGTCTCCAGGAAGAACCTTGTCCTCAAGGTTCCAATTTGGATATGCTTCACAAAAGTTTGAAATATCCACCATTTGATGCTTCTTCAAGTGGTAAATCTTCCCATTGAACTAATACTTGTGGTATGACCACATTGTTAACCTTGATATTTCTTCTTGATACCACTGGCAATGGATGAACTTCAGGTAAATCAGCCCGAGGGGGCAACACAGCTTGCACAGACGAGCGATTTGTTACACTAATTGCTCTTTTAAGTAGTGATACATGAAAAACAGGATGTATCTTTGATGAAGTAGGCAATGGCAGACGATAAACAACACTCTCAATGTGTTGTATAACTTTAAATGGACCAAAGAACTTGCGACCCAACTTTTGATTTCCATACCCTCGAATAGTAACTTGTCGATATGGTTGTAAACAAAGCAAAACCCAACCTCCATCAGAAAATTCTCGTTCTGTACGATGCTTATCTGCTTGTTCTTTCATCCTTTGTTGTGACCTCAACAGATGTATGAAAGGATGTGTTGTACCAATACTCAGCCCACGACAAGATTTTTAACCACATTTGAGGAGAATCCATCACAAAACTTCTGAGATACATCTCCAATATCCGATTAACACTTCAGTTTGTCCATCTAATTGTGGATGATAAGTTGTGCTCATATTTAACTTGGATCCTTGCAAACGAAAAAACTCTTTCCAAAATGAACTTAGAAATATTTTTTCTTGGTCACTTACGATGGTACGTGGCATCCCATGAAGTTTGACCACTTGATTTATAAATACTTCAACCACTTGTGTACCGTTCACATGAGTTGGAAGAGCTGCAAAGTGAGCATATTTTAATAATCGATCAACTATAACAAATATTTGTGACTTGCCTTTTGATGAAGGTAAACCTTGCAAAAAATCCATCGATATATCCTCCCAAATTTGATCTGGAATGGGTAGGGGTTGTAAGAGACCAGCCGGTGCTAAACTGCTCAAGTTAGACTGCTGACATACCAAACAATTTGCAACAAATTTATTGATTTCCTTCCTCATAATTACCCAATAGAAATAAATGGCTATTCTTTGAAACGTACGAAGGTTCCCAGCATGTCCTCCCACTGATGTAGAGTGATACTCTTCCATTACTTTATTATGTAAGATCTTTGGAATCACTAGACGTTGTTTATAGAGTAATAAGCCTTGCACCAAAGAATATCCTTGTACTGAATATGGGTCGTTTTGTAGATCCTCTTGTAGCTTTTGAATGTCTGTATCACTTTTATTAGCGATTCTTATATCATCCAAAAACTCCATTTGAATAACTGAAATGTTTAAACATTCACCTTCGATTCTAGATAAAGCATCTGCAACTTGGTTCTCACGTCCTGGTTTGTAAACAATATTGAAATCAAACCCCAATAATTTCGTTAACCGTTTTTGTTGGTCAGGTGTTTGAATTGTCTGATCCATCAAATTTTTTAAACTACATTGATCCGTGTAAATTGTGAACCGCCTTCCCAAAAAATATTGTCTCCACTTAGAAATAGCAGACGTAATGGCAAACATTTCTCGTTGATAAGTTGAGGCAGCCTTTAAACTTGCAAATAACTTCTTACTAAAGAAATCAATTGGCCGAGTATTTTAAAGTAACACGGCACCAAAACCAAAACCTAAAGCATCTGTTTCTACAATAAAAGGTAATGAGAAATCTAACATAGCAAGAACTAGAGCTGTTGTGACCGCAGTTTTAAGTTTGGTGAACGCTGTTGCAGCTTCAGTAGACCATGAATACCCATCCTTTTTTAGAAGTTCAGTTAAAGGGGCTGCAATACTGGCATAACTTTTTATAAAACGCCGATAGTACCCAGTAAAGCCCAAAAAGCCTCGAAGACCTTTAACATTATGTGGCACTAGACAATCCAAAATAGACTGTATTTTAGAATTGTCCATTGCTACACCTTACCAAGAAATCACATCCCCCAGATATTCTACAACATCCTGACCAAAGACACATTTTGCCTGTTTTGCATAAAAATTATGCAGTACCATTAAATGTAGAACTTGTTCTAGATGTTCCTGATGTAAAGCTAAATTTTTGCTATACACAAGTATATCATCACGTGCCCCAGAAATCACATGCCCCAGATATTCTACAACATCCTAACCAAAGACATATTTTGCCTCTTTTGCATAAAAATTATGCAGTATTATTAAATGTAGAACTTGTTCCAGATATTCCTAATGTAAAGCTAATTTTTTTCTATACACAAGTATATCATCAAAGGAAACAAGTACAAACTTACGCAAAAATGGTCTAAATGTTTCATTCATAATAGCCTGAAACGTTGAAGGTACGTTTGTAAGACCAAAAGGCATCACAAGAAATTCATAATGGCCTTCATGGGTGCGAAAAGCAGTCTTATGAACATCTTCTACACGAACCCGAATTTGTTGGTACCCGATCGTAAATCCAGCTTTGAAAAAATAGTAGCACCATGAAATAAATAAGCTGTCATATCTCTAATGGAAGTATAACTTGTTGATAATCACTCTCATTAATCACTCTAGTGTCACCTAAGTCTCGAGCAATTACACAAGTTTTGAGGATTCCTAGAGCTTCTGCTTCAATAGGAGAGTCGGCTTTTACTTCCCAAGCATTGCGGTCCTTCACTTTGCGTAGATGATCCCTGTTAACACAAGATATTGCATCACGATTATTCATAAACGCAACATCACAATTTATCTTAATAGTATTTGGAGGTGGGGGTATCCATTGTTCTTTACTAATCAGCTTACAAATTTTATTAATAGCCTTAGGGGTATTATCCTGCTCTTTTTGTCGTATTTTAATATCTTTCAGTATAGAATATACATCCTTAAGATAATTTGCATATTTATATTCTTCTAATTCTTTCATAGCCTTGCAAATTGTATTCATAGGGTCAAGTGTAGTATGTTTATACTTATTATCATTTCTTGTTTTCCATATATACTATAATAAAGTACATATCTATTCCAAAACAAAAACGCTCCCACATAATGGTTTCATAGATTATGTTGCTTTTTTGTACTAATAGAAAGTTTCCAAGTTAAATAAAAAAGTCGTTCAATGTTAGGGTTGTATCATATGAAAATGAAAAGCTTATTTTTCCAATGAATGTTTACTCCATATTTTGTTAATGACAATAGATTAGTCAAACCAAGTATCCTCTTAAAATGAATTGAGTTCTGTGAAACATTAAAATGTAAAGATCTACCAATACCAATGGTGGATAAAGATTATTATAAAATCAAAAACATCTTATTCTTCCTTCTAAGTTGTTGCAGCCGTTGGAAGGGCTCTGTAACACATCCTCTTTACTGCACACACAATATCTTGATATGTGATATATTTTCAAGTCGATGTCTAGAAAATATAATATGGGGAAATTATTTTTAGAAGCCCATACAATCTTTAACATTTTTATAAATTCCCTACCTCAACTAATTTAACTATTACCCAACTAACCTCATAATACCCCCACTAGTTCTTATACACTGAGAAACCAAAAATTAAAATCAAAACCCTATTAGGATTTTGTTTCCTCATTTCCAGATCCGTCTGTGTTCCGCACCCTCACTCTTTCTGTGTGTTCTCTATCTACACCAGCAACACCTTCTCTCTTTCCCCACCATAAATACGTTGGCTTCCCTCCTCTTCAGGCCTCCCTCTGGTTCTGTCATGGTCATCGATGGCCTCCCTCCTCTTTACACCGCCTCTCACCGACTCTCAATCAGCACCACAGATCAAACTCGCAGCACCAGCAACTGGTCACCTTCATCTTCGATCTCCTGCATCGCCACTCTCCTGCACAAGGTTTGACCCCACAATTCACGCCTTGACCCCGCTCTCCTGCATTGACGATGTCCTATTCTTTCTCCAGATCTCCCTCCCTACTAAAACAGTAACCTTCCAGCGCCGTTCACCACCAGATCTATCTTCCAGCACCGCTGACCTTACAGATCTCAGACCTCCATGAACGGAAACCGCCGCTCACCTCCCAGCCTGCCATCAACAGAATAACGTTTTTCGCAAACACCCTTCTCTTCACCTTCGTGGACACAGCAGCCATCACTCATCTTCGTGGGAGATGCTGCTCACCTTCCAGTCTTCTCCTCGTGCCTCCATGAACGGGGACAAGTGGCGTTCGTGGGCAAAACTACAATCACAGAAGCCAGCATCGTTCGTGGGCCAACTCCGATCACATAAGCCAGCAATCTTTGTGGGCCAAACTCCGATCACAGAAGCAAGTAGTGGACCAAACTTCGATCACAGAAGCAAGCAACCTTCGTGGTCCAAACTCCAATCACGGAAGCGAGACCCAACTAGTACCTTGAAGTTAATTTTTTTTTTAAATTTATGTTTAAATTATTATTTTCCTTTTTTTTAATTTGAATATACATTGTAAAGTGATCAATTTCTGTTTTAGAAATAGATTTAGATCTATTTTAAATGTATCAACTTTATCTATTTGGAATGTACCAAAGTAATTTGTTTGGAATGTAGCAATTCCTGTTTTCGAGAAAAGTTATCGTTAATAGTTGTGTATTGTTTTTGTAAGAAAAACTTTATTTGACGCGTATCAATACGTGAATCTCGACACGATATTTTCGATTGGATTTCTAAATAAGTCCCGATATTAACCTCGGACATAAACAAATACCATCTAAGTCTAAAAAATACTATTAGGGGCCTATTATGCAATTAGAAAACATTAACTGTGTAATATATCGTAATATTGAACGTGAAGAGCTGGTACGTACCAACATAAGAATATCGGTATGTTTCAACATAAGAATATTAGTATATACAAAAGAATATTGGTTTGTACCAACTTTGGAAAACATTGGCCTATACCAACATCCAATAACTGAATAGGGGTAAAAATGTAAAAAAGCTAACTAGGAAAATAAAATTAGACCTTTGTTAGAATGTTTTTTTAGTTGGGACTTTGTGAATAATTTTTTTATTTTTTAGACTTCTAAAAGTAATTTCCTCATATATATATATATATATATATATATATATATATATATATATATATCGTCACGAATTATATAGGTCAAGGCATATTCACAATCTCTAACAAAATTCTTCAATAAGTAATCCATGGAGGAATCAGGATTTTATATTGTAGGGAAAAGGGGTTTAGGAGAAAGACCATATTTATTTAAATTTTATTGCACTATAGGTCCTTATATTATTCAAAATTGCAATATAGGTCCTTATATTACTTATTTTAAGTTATTTTCACTATAGTGCCCTTATTAATTTGTTATGTAAATTACCCTATAAGATTATTTTTTGTTATGTTACTAGTTTTTGCCTTTACCATTAAGGATTTTCCTCAAACAAATATCCGCAAAACAAATTAATCTTATAGGGCAATTAACATAACAAATAAATAAGGGTCCCATACGGCAACTAACTCAAAATAATACATATAAGGGCCTATGTTGTAATTTTGAATAATATAGGAATTTATAATGATATGATATGAGAATTCACTCTTTGTCCTATCACGGGATACTTTTAAAATTCTCAACCATGCAAAAAAATAAAATACAAAGATGACTTTTATTATGACGATGCACATTTGAGTTATATGAGCAATGATTAAGCAAGCTCATCCCATATAATTCTCAGTGAATCGTCAAACTGTTAAAGACTCCACATGAAGTTTAGATAAAAAAATTCATACAAAGAAAATTGAAACGATGTATATCTCAACTTTTTAAAGCATATAGTATTTAAATTTTTTGTAACAAACAAGTATAGAAGAATAAAGTTTAAGCATATATAAAGTCTGTATTTTGATTGATAAATAACTAATAACATGAATTGCTATAGACTAGATGATTAAATCTCACCACTTTACTAATGAGAAACTCACATAAGACAAACTACATTTGATCTGCATCAACATTATTAATCTATGTAGTGCAATAGTTTGATCAAATGAATATTCTAAATCATACCATGTAAGATTTAAATAATTTTTACAAGTAATAGAATGATATATAAGTTCTTTTGTATATTATTTTTGTTAAAGTATTGATATAAACTAAATTATGAATTTTTCACAATCTAATATGACTAATGGATCATAAAACGTAATCATGAATGTTTGAATTATTTTTTGCTCACGTATATTTAGAAACAGGGAAATACCCTAGTGTGTGTGTATATATATATATGTGTGTGTGTGTGTGTATATATGCAATACTATTTATATACACAATACATAGGGTCCAGACAAATCTCTAATACTGAATAACGAATTGAAATGCTTCGGTGTTGAATCCACTTACATGACGAAAAAGATTGATATTTCACAACATAAATGCCACTGGATATGATATGTAGAATATAGATATTGAAATGGATTTATTTATGTTATATGTGTTACTTTTTGTTCTCTAGAAACAACTGTAGAAATAAAATATGATTTTCTTTTGTTGTTTATCAAATAACTTCGCCATATAATAACTAACACAAGATCGGTCGGGCTAACTCAGTATGGGAACTCATCTAAACCATTTCTTACATTATCCCACTTACTCATGATGGATTTACTCTCACACACATGTTATATGCATCAAACTACTCTTTCTCTCTTCTAAAAAAATACACGAAATCTATCATACTTGGCTAATAAGTTGTGCGACCGATAAGCATACGAGCATTCCTTTTTGCTATAAACATGTTATGGTAGATAACTACTTAAAAGATTCATAATCCTTTTGTATCTTACAATTAATTCTACTAAAATTGTAATATCAATATCATAGTAACTCTGGTCCCTCATTTCATATCCCACTATCTTTGTGACTGTAAGAGTTCACTAACATTATATCACGTGTTTCACTATCATGTCATAGTCCTCGATGACTTGCATGATTGGTCAACCTGCAAGCACACACTTTGATATCTATTTTAGTCTTCCTTTTAAACTTGAATCTTTGTATACTGACCTAGTTGCTTTCCCAGGCGTATCTCGTTAGGTCTAATAATTCATGACCATTGTTAATATGCTAAAGTATCAAACACTAAATTAAAATATCATAAATCAGTCAAAAGTAATAAGAGTACTACTCAAAGGTCTCACACAATAAAGAAACATATAACAATTTTTTAATTCCTTTTGGTCGCAAGCACACGCGATATGACTTGCGTGCTACGATATTATTAATTTATTTCACATCATATGTCATGTATCCATTAATATCACACACACACACACACACACACACACATATATATATATATATAATTAGACATTCCTCATTGTGTAAAACAAATTCTTCATTTGATCTACCCTCTTTGAAATTAATTAAGAATTGCATATCTGACTTCTATAGACTAAGTAGATAGTGAAGATCTACTTCGATCATAAATTTAAATTAATATGTTGCACTGCATGTTTGTGATCTCATCTTAAAATCTGCTAAGGTGACTTTTGTAACTCACATTATTTACATGAAGGGTTACTCTTTTGCATGAGTTAGTCTCATACTTGTGCATCCTCTAATGCCAAAGGTGATTTCCCATGTGAGAAGACCAATCATTGTCTGACATACTTATCCACACAAATAAATATCACCACTCAATAATGTAAATGCAGTATTGCACATTATTTTTTTCGTATACATAATATTATATGTACATCACGATCCAAAATTGCATATTTTTCAATTAGTTCCAAAAATATATTCACAAGATTATCACGTGTGGGTGTTTATTGTAAATTCATATTGTTATATGCAAATGATATACTTTATATTTATATGTTTGGTCTATAGGTAATACTATGTGCTCATCACATAAGTCATTGTCATTTCTCTATCACATTATTTCATAATCGTACTCCCATTATCACTTGAGAATCATAAGAAGTACAAACAAACTTTTAACCCAAATGAACCTTTTGAATTTTTTGAGTAAGCCACAAACTCAACATTCATATTGGACATATAAATATAGGTTTATTTCTTGATACTCCGTAGATATAGCACAAACTTTCAACAAGACTACAGACATTTACACTCATCTATATCGTTAAACCAATTAACATAAGGATATACTTTAAGTATAAATTTTATCCTTGAAAGAATATGGAATAAGCCCTAATCCTTTTCAGGAATCTCAATGCTCATATATCAACTTTTCAATAGTCATGCCCATAATTCCAATTAAAATGAACTAGCTAAACCTACAACAAAACTAATGTTTGATTATAGTAAACATCATTGACAAATTACTATAAACTCAAGGCATAACAAAATGTCTGGCCTAGTATACATCATGACATACATAATACTATCATTTGTACTGTAATTACTAAAATGGTATTGTTGACCTTCTATGTATCATCGATGGAGTACTAGGACATATAAGAAGATTACATATTATGCTCTCATCTATTTAGAGTGTTAATGGCATTAAATTCTGTCATGTAAACGCATTCACACGTCTTCTTGATGTATAATTATTGAGATAAGGACAACATAACTTAAACATTCTTATGAATCATAACATCAAGAAAATAACTCAGACTTCTCATACTTTTCATATCAAAATAAAAATAAAAATTGAAAGATATTAAAACCTGTTTAATTTGACAAAACACATGTCATTCCTAACTCGTAGAATATCATCTACATAAAGAGATAAATTCACAAAACTTATTTTGTAAAACTTTTGATATGTAGACAAAGTGATCTTCACATATGATTTCAAAAACTACTTATCCAAATAACTCATGAATCTCAAAAATCATTGTCATGGTCTTGTTTAAGACCATATATTGGCTTCTTCAATCCACACTGTATTTTCTTGGTCTTTCACATCATATCTTAAATATTTTTCCAATAAAGTTACCCCTTTCTATTCTCCGTTGATAAATGTAGTTTCGACATCCATCTAGTGCAAATACTAATCAAGATGCACCACAATAGCTAGTATATAACCAAATGAGGTAAATATCTTAACAAGAGAAAAAATGTTTCTCCCAAAAAATAATTTCTTGTGTGATATAGCCTTTTTTCTATTAGACGAGATTTATACCTCTGAAATGAAGTGTCTAGTTTTTTTCTTATTTTTTAAGAATTCATTTATTCTCAATCACTTTATGTCCTTGAGAAGATCAACCAACTTTTAGAATTGATCTCTCTTCATCGTCTCCATTTTTTCTAGTAAGATATGATGAATTCATGTATTCTCTTAGATTCTTCTTCTTCTTATGGAGATACGATAAATATTTCTCCATAGATCTTAAATTGAAATCAAAAAATTATCCCTCTATGACTCCTTCTAGGTGAAGTTATTTTGAAACAAATTTACTAGATGATGCAATATTTTCTTTGAGTTCCAACCAATTTTTTTTTTAGAGTAAATAATTTAGGCAATCTTGCGTTCCTCGTGCTTGTGGTACCTCATCTAGTAACACGTTTGAATGCATGCATCTTCTTCAACCTCATTTAGTTCATGTAAAATGAGATTTCAACCGTTACACCTTTAGTTAGGAAAAACATTACTATCAGAATGTAACATTGTGTAACTCGGTCTTAGCAACTTCCATCATTATGTCCAGCCTTGAAAACATACCCTTTAGAGTGCTTAAATATCTCTCATAAGAAATCAATCTTACCTTTTTTACCCAACTTTCCATACTCATTGGGTAAGTCATGAACTTACCAACAACCAAATAAATAAGTATGAGAGGTCGTATTTCTATTGTCCATAGTTAATAAGGAGTTGATGCAAGTGACTATATGGGTACTCGAATTAGTATATGATTAGCAGTAATTAAACTATCTCCCCAACCATATATGGGTAGATTGATGATGTCTCCTCATTTTTCATGAATTAATATTAAGTTGAGACATCATTTTTAGTGTTTTAGAAGTCTTTCAAGTCGATTTTCCCATTAATTATTACACTTTCCTATTTCTAGTCTTGATTTAATGAATTATTATTTTTAGAGCATATTGGGTTTAATTATTTATTTAGTGTGAAGCTTTAAAGATATATATGGAGATTAATTAGATGCCAAGTCAATTCTAAGAGATTAAGGAAAGAAGATATACATGGAAATTGGAGATAAGGAAACAAAAGCTAAAATATGGAAAGATAAAGCTGCCAAATAAATCTGAATTTCAGCACCCGCGACCACTAATTGGCTTATATCTCAAAATCAGTGAGGAATTTGGAAGAATGGTCAAGAGAAAAGTTAAATATCTTTCTGAGACGATGAATTTTGACTATTGGTACGCATCAAACAGATAAGTATTGAAGCTGTTATGACCAAAACAAAATCGGGGCTGATTCTATATTTTAGGGTTACAAATTTGAGTTGGGCTTGGAGTCCATTACTTGTCTTCTACTCCAAGAAAACGAATTAGGGCTTCTTTACACCTATAAATACACCCTTATATCACTTGTAAATCATCCTTGCCTCCCATTAATTAGTCCTTGGGGTTTATATCATTAGAGTTATTGTAGACAACAAGATGAAGTTTTTTATTCAATCTTTTAGTTTATTTCCTTCAGGTATGAACTAACCCATAGCTTGGGTTTTGCATTATCTATAATCTATGAATTCTATTTTCTTTCTATCTAAGTTTCTTTGGAAATTATATGTTTTAATTTGATATTAGTTGCTTACACATATATTTGTTTATGTGTTTTGAATTATTGTCTGTCCTAAACCTGATCACTTTAGGCTTTCTTAATAGTAGTTAGATGGTCACCTGGAAGGGGTGTCTAATTATTGAACACCACATAACGGCTAGTGTCCGATATTGGTCTTGACAACACCGATTCTAATTAGATAGTCATTAGGGTTTGTTTTAATCACTAACACCATGTTTGGAATTGAATTGCTTAGGAACCTAGTGGGGTAGGATAACCCTAAGTTTAGGCTGCCTCGTGGTGTGTCCGTAGCCCCCCTAGTCGCTCTCAAGGTCTAGGAGAGGGAATTTAGAATCCTGACTAAGTATTCAAGAGCTAATTATCTCTCTTATTAACTGGAATTTAATAGAAAGAATTAGAAGGATTAGTGCATACTAGCAAAACCTAAGCTATATTTCTCATCTCATATTTCTTCGTATTTAGTTTATTGTCTTTTATTTTCATTAGTTTAATTATCATCTCTCAATTATTCTTATTTACTTTCTGTCTCTTAATTAATTACTTGCTACTCCTAATTAGTGCTCATTCGTATAACACACTAAGTCCCTGAGAATGAATCTTTTTATCATTATAACTTGCATACATCCTGTAATACTTGCAGTACCGTGCTTATCAAGGGTGAATTGTGCATCGTTTTCATATCTTTTATTATATTATTTTATCACACCCTAGGCAACACCAAGTTTTTGGCGCCGCTGCCGGGGACTTGTGTCTCGTTAGCGTGTGGGTTATCTATTTCGAGTAGTAGATTTAGTTAATTTTTTTTCCAGATTTACGCTTGTGGTTTGCTTTAGTCTTTTTCAGGGTTCAACAGTGTTTCATCTTTGGCCTCCTCTACCAGAGCCCTAGAGGAGTTCACAGCTTATAACAGACGTATTAGAGAAGAAAGAGCCTTAAGAAGAGCTATGGCAGCGCAAGATCCAGTAGATCCACCACTTATCCCTGTGGGACAACAACAACCACCACCGGTAGGAGTTAACGGAAATAACAATAATCAAAACAGAGTTAAGCAAGACCTCCCAGGCTTGGGACTACCGTTTCTTGTTCAACCATTAGGTTATCGTCCTCTAGAGATCCAGAATATTAAATTTAGGCCCGATCCGGGCATGCTCAGTCAATTTCAGAATTTCGGACTCTATAGTGGTGCAGCAGTTCAAGATCCGGTAAGAGCGATTAAGAAGTTCATGCAGATTTGTGAGGCCTATTTTACTCCAGGCATTACACGCGAGCAAATGTATTGTCATATGTTTTCGTTCTTTCTGACCGGTAAAGCTGGTGAGTGGCTAGATAGGAAACCACCAGGTACTATTAATACATGGGCAGAACTTCAAGCCCCATTCTTTAACCATTTTTATTCGAATGAGATTCAAAGACCAATGCGAGCTTGCAAAGTTTTGTTAAGAGAATGGAGAAGAAGTAGGAGACGCATGGACAAGGTTTCAACAGAAGTTAGCTAGATGTCCACTCCATGGTTACACCCATCTTTACAGTTAGCTATATTTTATCAGGGTATCAAGAGAGAAAGTAGATTAAGGGTAGATAATCTTGGAAAAGGAAATTTCGTGTCCATGGATCCTACAGAAGCCGCCGAAGGTATAAAAGATATTATTGAAACAGAAACGAGTTAGCCACTTTCGCGAGCTCCTATTACAAATGCCAAATGTACGCTTCGATTAGATGCAGAACCTGCAAACTCAGCTCAATTATCCGCATTAGAGAATCAAATCAAAGAACTTAAGCTTGAGATGCAGAGAAGTTTAGCCGCAGCAAATGCAGTGCAAGAAGCACAAGGTTGTCAATAGTGTGGGGGTTACAAATCATACATGGGAAGAGTGCGAAGGAAATCCAGCATCTGTTTATTTCATATCCAACCGAGGAAATTATCAATTTGGTAACAGGAATCATCCGGCTATGCAATATTCAAATCCACATGGGGCCGCTAATCCAGGTCAGAATCAACCTCATCCCCAGAATAAATCTTTCCAACCAAGATGTCATTATCAAAATTAGAATCATAATCGACCTGCTCCTCCACAACAACCTATTAATGATGCATATACCGAGACGTTAGCTCAGAAAGCTTTGACATAGCATCCTTAAGAAGGAGGTGTGGATGATCAACAATTGAAGAAAATTATGGATCTTATGACCACTAATATGCACTCACAGAGCGAGAAGTTACGAGAACAAGAAGCTTCAATTCAGATTTCAGGTACTCAAGTAGAACAAATGAATAAAGTTCTTACAAATATTATGGAACAAAAAGAATTGAAGGCTATCGAAGGAGGTGATGCCAATGTTGGGTTCGAAGCTTGTAAGGCTATTTGCCTTGAGACTGGAGAAAATAAAGAACTACCACATGCTGCCGAAAGTGCTGTGGAAATTCCGAGTACTGAAGAAGAACCAACCAATTCTAGCCCCGTCGGCGAAGAGGCCGAGTTTTGTTAAAAGTTCCGTCAATTGGACTCAAACTGTCCTGAGGATGATGTGGAAGAAAATTCAGAAAAATCCGAATTTATACAGCTTCTGAAAGATATGCAAGAAGAGATTAGATCGGTATTAGTATTACAAGTTGAGTGAGCTAAGGAGAAATAGGAAGAAGCCTCAAAAGAACCAAGAGTTGAAGTTGCACCTGCTGTGCAACAAAAGAAAGAAAAAGAGAAGGTGGAATCACCACCAGTTGTTCAACCATGTCATCAACCATTCCTGATACAAATCCGAAGGGTGACATTGAACTCAAGACATTTGTAGAGGCGTACACTCCTGAGAATATCAACGCCCAAATGGTTGAGACTGCGAAGAAAGGGCTTACACCGCAACAAGTTTTTACGCAAGTTACTCCTGAGAAAGAAGTGAGTGTAGAAGCCAAAAGAGAGACTGTGAGAGTCTCAAGAAGAGTAGAGAAAGAGTTACCATTGAAGCTCAGAGATACTGGAAGTCTAAACCTTCCTATACAAATAAATGGTATGCTCAAGACGAAAGTCATGTACGATGTGGGTTCAGGTGTGAATCTTATGCCAAAGTCCGTGTTCGAGAGACTTGGACTTCATAAATTAGAGAAAGCTCCAGTGAAGTTGCAGTTTGCTGACAACTCAATTACCAAGACATGGGGAACAGTGGAGGACGTTCTTGTCCGATCAGGTAATATCACCATCCATATTGACTTTGTTATACTTGACTTTGATGCAGATAAGCAGGTTTTAATCATACTTGGAAGGCCTTTCATGGCCACAAGTCCGAGCATAATAGATTTCCAAGAAGGGACCATTACCCTTCATGCTAAAACGTATCTGAGACATTCTATGTCTTGGGTAAGAAACCAAGGAAGTCAGATCCCGCCGTTCCTATCATCCACAACCTCTCGCATCACAAAGTCCCTAAAGAGAAGATCCATGAAAAGACTATGGATAATGAGCCAAACATTGAGTTTGGGGTTGGCCATGAAGTTCTATGGAAAGCCCACAAACCAGAAAATAGGTCACGAAGTTACAAAGACTCGTGGATGGGACCATTCATCGTCACTAAGGTTGTTTCAACTAAGGTGATAGAAATCAGACCCAAAAAGGAGATTAAGCGCAGATTAGCTGACGTTCATAGCCTTGCTCGTTGTTGGGGAGGCTATATTCACAAATCTTGATAGAGGTAACGCGTCTAACTTTAAAAGACGTTATATAAAAGTGTTGTAGGGGAGACAACACGCAATTTTTTATGTTTTTATGTTTTTAATTTGTGTTTAGTTTAGTTTTTTTAGTTGATATTGCATATTTGAGAAAGGTATTAGTGTTTTCGATGTTCAGGTGTTAAAGAAATTGAGTCTGGGAGAAAAAGAATTTTTTTGGGCATGTTCTGACCTGCCACCGGTATGCCGGCCATACCACCAGTAAGCCGGCGGGTCAGAAACACGAGTCCTCGGGTACTCGTCACATGTTCATTGCCGAGAGTTGGATTTCGAAAGCAAGCATCACCGGTATGCCGGTCAGACCAAAACCCGAGCCCACGTGTGCACGTCTCGTGTATTTTGCCGTAACATGATTTTCAAGGAGCGGCAACACCGACATGCCGGGCCATATGGCCGGCATACCAGTCAGCACCGCTGGAGAGAGAAAAAAGTTGCGTTTTTAGGTTATAAAGAAGAGGAAGGTTAGTCTATTACGAATTTCACAATCCTTAAGCCTCTCTTTCTTCTCCAAACCTCTCCCAACTCCATTAAAGCTTCATCAAACACTACACAATCACCATAAAAACACATCAAATCTTCTCTCCACATCACTACAAAGAAGATTCAACCACCCAAATCTTACCAAAACACATTGAATTGAAGAATCAAAAGCTTAAATTTTCAAAATTCATCCTACAATTTCTTAGATCCATACCAATCCATCAAGAATTCATCTTACCCACATAGAGATTCATCATAAAAACACCTTTACTAACCCAAATAAAGCTTGTACAACTAATAATCAAGAGTTTCAAATTTCAAGAGTGGTTAAAGCTTTGAGTTGGAGGTTAATTGAGATGACAAAAAGAACAGAAACATTATCTACTAATAGGGAGATGAAGAAAAGCAAGGTATTGGGTCAAATTAAGAATAAATCAAGTGAGAAAAGTTCTAGTTCCAACACAAAGGGTAAAATAGTTATTGTAAAGAGAGGTGAGCTAGCTTCGTTTAATTCTATGGGCAAAAGGGTTCCACTTTTTACCAAGAAGACAACACAATCTCTCCAATTCAAAGGTCCTACACCCGAAGATAAAGAGAAAGCTTCAAAGGCCATGATAGCTTCCGCATAGAAATAATTAAAGGGACTATTTAGGCCGGGATAGTGAAGGTTGTGTTCCAGTTAGAGGAAAGTTAGTTCCTTTCACAGTTGAAGAGATTAGAAACCACTTCCAGTTTAAGAAATTGGTTGGACCATGCAAATATAGAGAAGCGGTGGATAGACTAAGAATCTTTGATTGGAATTTACTTTATGAACATGTTTTAGACAAGGAGAAAGTGCAATCACATAAGGGAGAATCGAAGGCACCTTGGTCTTACAAATATCTTCAACCGGATGCTAGAATTTGGCAGAAGTTCCTTATCCCTAATGTCTTTGGAAACACAAGAATTTTGGATGTAAGTAAAAAAGAACGCTTTATTTTTGAATTAATCTTTGAGGAGGTGATGCGATTTTCGGTCTCTTCTACTTCGATTTATAATGTAAAATATCCTACTTTGATCACGTGTCTTGTGCAAAAAGCGAATGTGATTTTGGGTGAAGAAGAGAAACTTGAGTTTAAAAAGAGTAATATTGATAATGCTTGGATCATAAAAGTCTTGAGATGAGCGGGTTCTACGCAAGTCTCAAAAGAAGAAAAGGAGAAAAGTTGGCAAGAGAAGATGGAGGAGCGTTTAAACAAAGTCGAAGAAGCTCAAACTTCCTTAGCCGAAGGTGTGGCACAAATCAAAGCCAATCAAGTTCACATCATGACACTCCTTGAGCAATTAAACAAAGATCCAGCAAATACTATCTTGGATGTCGATAATGCGAGGCAATAGTGTTGGCATATAGCCTCCCTTAATAGGTTGTTTTAATGTGACAAATCCTCTTATGTTTAGTGTGCTATTTACTCTTGTTATACATATTCTTTCTTGCACTCTATTTCATCAAAAAGCACATCTTTATCTTGTTGATCATAACTTTATTGTTATTTGTTATGAAACTAATTCTCTTACAATAAGTTTAACCTTATCCTTGTGTACATTGAGAATTAGCCTTAGTGATCAACTTCAAAGGTTCTTAGAATGATGTTTCCAACAACTTTCGTGAAGAAGATTTATTGATCCAAGTCATTATCTTTCAAAGTTACTTGGCGCGGTACACCGGACGAAAGGCGCGGTACACCGGACCAAGATTGCGGACCAGGGCGCGGTGCTGAGGCTAGCCCGTCAGTAAGTTAGAAAATCAAACCGTTGAGGTGCGGTACACCGCACGAAATCTTGCGGTACACCGCAAGGAAGGTTTTCTAGCACAAAGTTTAAGTCATAAAGAATATATCCGTTGGGAGATTAATAGATCAGTTGGACCCAAGCCTTATGACCGTTGGAAGCCATTTTCTACTATAAATTGAAGCTCTTTGAAGGCTACAACTACACCAACTAATTACAAACATTAAGGGGCTTAATTGTTATCATTCAAGAAGGTGTCAAGAGCTATACATAGTCAAAATCAATCTTAGTGAGCTTTTAAATCCTTTCAAGGAGTTAATCAAATAAGCCACAAGGATCTATCTACTCAAGGGGAGTTCACAAGCTATATAGTTCATATCCACTCTTTTAGGAGTTTAGTTACAAGCTTTTATAAGCAACCCTTTAAACACTTTGTTTCTATCCTCTTAAGTCTAGGTCTTGTAATAGATAGATTAAGAGAGAATTCAAGTATAGGGAGTATACTTGGTATCCTTGTGTTGTGATTACACAAGTGGTTGTCCTTCGTGTTATCGAAGAGGTTGTAAGGGTTATTGTGTTCTCGACCCGGTTAAGAGAGACACGGAAGCTTAGTGAAAAGCTTGAAATCCTAAGGAGGCTTCAATAGGTAGTGGATGTAGGGAAACCGAACCACTATAAATCACGTGTATCTTTCTATCCCTACTCTATTTACTTTCCGCACTTTATTTGTTTGATAATATGCTAGCTTGATCATTGTGATATTGTCTATCTAGTTTTATCTAACATATAGTCTTCTAGAGTAGTAAGATATTGGATTGTCGATTTACGTGTTTTACTTATATATATATCAAACCTCCTACTTACCCTTTGCATGATCCTTAGTGTTTGATATATTAAGTTGTTTTAGAAGTTTTCACTTAATTGTCCAAAAGTTTTTTAATTAGGCATTAATCTTTTTAGTAATCCTATTCACCCCCCTCTAGGACTTTCAATTGGTATCAGAGCCTAACTCTACGTGAATAGCTTAATCGTTAGTAGAGTAAACGATATGGAATTTAATATTTTGGAAATGTCGTCTTCTACTCGACCTCCACTTTTTGTAGGAACTTACTATTTTGCTTGGAGAACAAAAATGGAGGAATTTATCAAAGCCGAAGATCCCGATCAATGGAGAATCGTCATGGAAGGTCCATTCGTTCCTTATAAAGAGGAGTTAAATGAAGCGGGAGTTCTTAAGCTAAATCAAGAAGAAAAAGATTTTGATGAACTTACTATTGAGGAAAAGGCTAAGCTCACTCAAAATGCAAAACCAATGTACACTCTCATTCGTGGAATTTCCGAAGAAATTTTCTCACAAATGTTAGATTGTAAATCCGCAAAAGAGCTTTGGAATCGTTTGGAGTTTTTATATGGAATTGTCGAAAATGACGAAGAAGAAGAAGTCTTAATCCATAATGAATCTCATGATAATTCTAAACCAAACCATGAGGTAGCACTCTATCCTAACTCTTTATCTCTTCCTTACAATTATGGTGATATTAGGCAAATTTCATCCCTTCTCAAAATTCTTGATTCTCAAATCCATTTGAATAATCTTATGTTAAAAAAGGGTAAAGTTGAGCTAAAAAATTGTTTTAAATGTTGTATCACTTTGGATGATATTCTTGGCAATACTAAAAACCCTTGTTTTGAAAACATTTTTTCTTCAAATAAATGGCAACATCCTATGAAGAAAAATATAGAAGGTTTTACAAAATTGGATGAAGCTTTTTCCCTCGCTCTTAATACTTTAAAAAATCATCCTTTTTCAAATGTCACTCCTTTTGATCCAAATGGCTTTTTTAACGAAAAATTATATTTAAGTGATAATTTGGATATTGGTAAGAATGTGGTAACTTCATGTTCAAAACCCTCACATGGTAGCTCTACTCGAAAAAGAAGTTCTTGCAATTATTGTGGTAAACCCGGTCATCATGCTTCTACGTGTCATTACCATGAACAACTTGAAAGTGGATCTTTGATACCCTCATGGGAAAAACCAATATGGATCGTGACAAATTCTAACAACATTTCCGGATCCATTCCACCTCGGTTACCATAGTAATAGTTATTGAAGGTGTTGAGCGTCAAGAAAACGAAATTTTATGCAAAAGGACGTTCAAACCTCATAAAAGGAAAATACGGTGAATTCTTTCCCTTCTTCTTTTTTGTTTACGTTTTATTATGTGTTTTATGTGAATTATTCTCTATGTGCTATTATCTTTTGTATCTTGACCTTTTTTATGCTTAATGTTGCCTTGTTATCACTTTGGGTCTTTTTGTACTTTTAGAAAACTTAGGGGTATTTGTGAAATAAACTGCTTTATGAGTTTTCGGGGTTTTCCTTGGTCTTTCTTTTCAAAACAAAGTTGCCCAAAATTATTTTATACCATTCCGAATCTTTTGGGGAAGTTTCGAATGTGTTTCGGGGGTTTTTAAAAGAATCAAAAATTTCATTTTTTATGCCCAAACCGAACACTTTTGCGGTGCACCGGACGATTCCCGCGGTACACCGCAGGTTAGGTTTTTGACAGCAATATTAGGCCTTTTTCTCTTCTATTCTCTTCATTCCACCATTAAAACATTTCCTCTCCTCCTCCTTGGCGATTTCCGGCCACCACAGCTCCGTTTCCACCACCGAAAAACCCTTCTTCACCTCTTTAATCACTTCTCTCTCTCTCTCTCTCTCTCTCTCTCTCTCTCTCTCTCTCTCTCTCTCTCTCTCTCTCTCTCTCTCTCTCTCTCTCTCTCTCTCTCTCTCTCTCTCTCTCTCCTTCATTACCCACTTCCCCTTTTCCACCATGAGAGCAAAGAAATCAGCACCTAAGAAGAAAACCACCACCGATGCATCTTCCAGTCGCCGCCGTGCTCCCTCTCCGGCGAGGTCACCACTACCTCCTCCACTCCGGCCTTTCGAACCTCTCCCGGGTAGAACTTTTAGTGATTCGGATTTTCCAACGGGTGAAAATTCTCTTCTTGAACTATTTAAATTTCAAGGTTGTGATAAAATCTTTAAATTTACGGGTACTCAATTAGCTAGTGGGTTGATTGAAGAATTCTACACTAATTTCGAATTTGATAGTGCAAATAACATGGTAATTTCTTTAGTTTCGGGTACCCCATTACGGTTAAAATTACATGCTTTGTGTACTCGTTATAGTATTCCGTTCGATGGATTTAGTGGATTTTGGTCAAGTGGTTGGGATGGGTCTACTCTTGATATAGTTGGTCAAAATGAGGTTATGGATTTTGTCAATAGTAGGATGATTGTTCCCGATGGAAATTGGAATTTGCGTAGTTTTGATCCGGAATTCATTGTGGCTCATAAGTTTCTCATTTCGGCCATAATACCGAAGGATAAACATGATGCAAAGTTAATTCCGTATGAAGCTTATCTCCTATTTTTTATCTTTGCTAAGCGTCCGATTAATATTATTGCTATTATGTTCAAATGGATGAACCATGCTAGAACCGCAAGAGATAAGGTCCCATATGGTATTTTTCTTACTAGGATCTTTGAGGGAAGTGGAATTTCGTTAGGAGGAACAAATGTGAAATCTATTGATAAAGCGTGGTGTTTCGATTATAGCACAATCAAGAGAATGAAATTTGCTATTTATAACAACTCCTATGTTGCTCATTCGGTTATTAATCGTATTTCGGATGTTACTATTCGTAATCATATCTTACAAGCTAGAGAAGAAACTCATGGTCCGGCACTTGACACACTTGAGTTATTGGATATTCCGGGTCAACAAAATCCTATCCCAAATGAGCCTCCACAAAACCCCACTCATGAGAATCCTCCTAATCCTTCTAGTTTCGAAGGTGCTATGTCTCGGTTTATGGATTATATTGGTAGAAAATTTGAGGTTTTAGAGGAAAAGATAGAAAGAAAATTTGGAGTGTTGGAAGAGAAAATAGGCCATCTTGCTAGTGAATTATCTTGTATGAAGAACGATGTCTCGTGTATCAAAGATGATGTTTCACATCCTCGAAGCCGTTCTAGGAGCCGCTCTCCCCGGGAATTTCGCTAAATGATCTTGTTGGGTGTTGGTTTATTAAGATCTTCTTTTTATTCTATAAGTGTTTTATGTGTTTTTTTGTCTTGGACTAAGTTTGTGTTGTTTTTGCTTTAATTGTTTATGGGTCCGTGTTTTGGAAATCTAGGATATTATTGCTACATGTTTTATTTGGATAATGGTTTAGGATGCTTTATGTTTAACTTGGTTTGATTTGGATAATTGATCTAGTATGCTATGGTATTTAATTTGGATATTTGTTTTAGTATGCTATGGTTTTATTTTGGAAATTTTAATGTTTAGTTGCTTCAAATTTATGCTTTGATATTACTAACATTTTCCTAGATGATATAGGTACTATTGCTCTTTTATCCTTGATCTTATCCTATATTGCATTTTAGTCCCTATAGTTTGTTCAATTTTTGTCTTTGTTCTTAAAATGGTTGAAAAATGCACTTAGGTCCCTAAAAGTTTTAAAAATTGTCTCTTAGTCCTCTAACTTTTTGACAAATGACCTTTTGGCCCTATATTTTTTAAAAATTACATTTTACCCCTAACTTTCTTAAA
Organism: Nemophila menziesii; assembly: GCA_029959085.1. Lineage (NCBI taxonomy): Eukaryota > Viridiplantae > Streptophyta > Magnoliopsida > Boraginales > Hydrophyllaceae > Nemophila > Nemophila menziesii. The sequence goes on from JARWIR010000001.1 coordinate 38,372,800, forward strand.
AATGATTTCAAAATATCTTTTTGGGGAGAAATTGTAATTCACACTTTTACAAAATTGAAACAATCTTTATGCATTTTGTAAGGGGGAGCTTTTATTAAAACTCTAATGCTTTGGCTAATCTTTTATCTCATACATTGCAACTAATCGTTTGTGTCATTAGAAAGCATATGAAATGAAAATCTATCGATCAACGAGTTGGTAAAAAGTCTCTATCTCTTAGTTCTTCAATTATCTATCTTTGTGCATCTCTTTCTAAATGTTTTAATCTCCAAACTCTTGCACACTCTTAGAAACGTTGCTTAAATTCTATTCACTTGAGTTTTAGCTCTTCTATTCGTAGTTGTTATTATTAACCCCGTCTTTTTGATGAAGACAAAGGGGGAGAAATATGTGCACTAAAACTTTCAAAACTTGCACGCTTTAAAACTCACAAATGCATCTCAAATCTTATATGCTTATTGTGAGGGGGAGCTTAATTTCATTAGTGCTTAAACTTTCATATCATTCCTAAGGTGTTTTAGTGAAGGATTTGTCATCATCAAAAAGGGGGAGATTGTTGGCATATAGCCTCCCTTAATAGGTTGTTTTAATGTGACAAATCCTCTTATGTTTAGTGTGCTATTTACTCTTGTTATACATATTCTTTCTTGCACTCTATTTCATCAAAAAGCACATCTTTATCTTGTTGATCATAACTTTATTGTTATTTGTTATGAAACTAATTCTCTTACAATAAGTTTAACCTTATCCTTGTGTACATTGAGAATTAGCCTTAGTGATCAACTTCAAAGGTTCTTAGAATGATGTTTCCAACAACTTTCGTGAAGAAAATTTATTGATCCAAGTCATTATCTTTCAAAGTTACTTGGCGCGGTACACCGGACGAAAGGCGCGGTACACCGGACCAAGATTGCGGACCAGGGCGCGGTGCTGAGGCTAGCCCGTCAGTAAGTTAGAAAATCAAACCGTTGAGGTGCGGTACACCACACGAAATCTTGCGGTACACCGCAAGGAAGGTTTTTCTGCACAAAGTTTAAGTCATAAAGAATATATCCGTTGGGAGATTAATAGATCCGTTGGACCCAAGCCTTATGACCGTTGGAAGCCATTTTCTACTATAAATTGAAGCTCTTTGAAGGCTACAACTACACCAACTAATTACAAACATTAAGGGGCTTAATTATTATCATTCAAGAAGGTGTCAAGAGCTATACATAGTCAAAATCAATCTTAGTGAGCTTTTAAATCCTTTCAAGGAGTTAATCAAATAAGCCACAAGGATCTATCTACTCAAGGGGAGTTCACAAGCTATATAGTTCATATCCACTCTTTTAGGAGTTTAGTTACAAGCTTTTATAAGCAACCCTTTAAACACTTTGTTTCTATCCTCTTAAGTCTAGGTCTTGTAATAGATAGATTAAGAGAGAATTCAAGTATAGGGAGTATACTTGGTATCCTTGTGTTGTGATTACACAAGTGGTTGTCCTTCGTGTTATCGAAGAGGTTGTAAGGGTTATTGTGTTCTCGACCCGGTTAAGAGAGACACGGAAGCTTAGTGAAAAGCTTGAAATCCTAAGGAGGCTTCCTTAGGTAGTGGATGTAGGGAAACCGAACCACTATAAATCACGTGTATCTTTCTATCCCTACTCTATTTACTTTCCGCACTTTATTTGTTTGATAATATGCTAGCTTGATCATTGTGATATTGTCTATCTAGTTTTATCTAACATATAGTCTTCTAGAGTAGTAAGATATTGGATTGTCGATTTACGTGTTTTACTTATATATATATCAAACCTCCTACTTACCCTTTGCATGATCCTTAGTGTTTGATATATTAAGTTGTTTTAGAAGTTTTCACTTAATTGTCCAAAAGTTTTTTAATTAGGCATTAATCTTTTTAGTAATCCTATTCACCCCCCCTCTAGGACTTTCAAATAGCCTCGAGAGTATGTTCTCTTCTTTCTTACCATTTTTGTAAATGCTTTATCTGCTAATTTTAATTTATTTTTTCCGAGTCTTTTTCGAGTCGTGGGGACACTGCTCATTCTTTAGTTGGGGGTGTGGGGATTCGTGTCTCTCATCTCCATTTTTCTGTTTTCACGTAGAAATTAAAAATTTTGATACATGGGAATTAGATGTAGAGTCTGTTTAATAGCTTGAAAGAATAAGCTCAGTGAGTTGATGATAGTAAGTAGTATGTTTGTGAGCTATTTTATTTTGTATGCTTTGAGTATTTGCAGGAAAACACACATTGATAGTAAATAAAAGATTAGTTAGCAATGCGATAGAAAGTATGTTCGATCTCAGGGAGCCTTGAGTGGTTTGTAGGCCGTGAGATCCAAGCTAGTTGACAAACCCATTTGATGAACGTGCTAAAGGTAAGAATATAACGAAATTGCATGGTTTAGAAAATGATTTAGGCAGTTCTTTCATATTGAAGCCACTTGAACCTTTTAACTTTCTCACCCTGTTATTTAATTTAATAGTTTATATCCTTCTCAGCCCCTTCTAGCCTTTATAAAGCCTTTTTATTTAGCCACATTATAAGCCATATCCCTTTAGATTATAGGATTTCTCTATATGACCCGCACTCGAATCGCGATGCATAGACAGTTGTTTTAGAGCTTGAGTTTGTGGTGGTGGGTCCACCATTATGGGAATTGTTATTGGGTTGGGATTTTTGAGCTTATTAATTATGCTCTGTTATTATTTTGATGATGATTTACAGGTTTATATTGTAACCCTTTGCCAGGGTAATAGTCAATGAAAAAAAAGCTAAAAAGCATGAAAAGAAAAGAAAAAAATCTATGAGAAAAATAGCGTGATATCTCGAACATCAAAAAGAGAGTCATAGCTATAGAAAAGAAAAAATGATTTAAAAAGAATATATATTCGGACCGGCAAGGAGGAAATTTATGTGAACATCTTATGCTTTAATTGGGTTATTGGGGATGCTACTTTGTGCATCAAGAAAATCATTGGGTTGAGTGATAAACATTTATGAGAGTAACTCAAGCTCTAGGGCGATTCGTTGATGGCTAGTGTGGAGAGAGCCAAAATCTCACTCTAAATTATCCAAATATACTATCATACCGTCCCTAAGCCTAAATTACAACCGTAAAGACCTTTTGATTCTTTGATATGTAACCTAGAAGTGATTGAGCCAATAGAGAGTAGTTAAGTGGATCTTTGGATACTAGTGAAGTTCGATGAACAGTCTATAGCTTCCTTAGTGAACTAAGTAAAGTTCCAATCCTTCTTACATTGTGAAGCCAATCTAATCTTGAATTCAAGTCGTGTTGACTGTGGATATGAGAAGTGTACAGGTATGTAGTTTGTAAATATTATTACATGAAATTTTTTTAGTAGTTTCTTTATGTCTATTCTATATATTCTACTATCTCTTTTCCCATTGTGCTTAAATGACCTAGGTGTGTATTTAGAGACTTCCCTTTATTTTTATCTTTATTGTATCAGGACGATACAACTTTGAGATTGGGGTCTTGATTTCTCCTCATTTTTCATGAATTAATATTCAGATGAGACATCATTTTTAGTGTTTTAGAAGTCTTTCTAGTCGATTTTCCCATTAATTATTACACTTTCCTATTTCTAGTCTTGATTTAATGAATTATTATTTTTAGAGCATACTGGGTTTAATTATTTATTTAGTGTGAAGCTTTAAAGATATGGAGATTAATTAGATGTCAAGTCAATTCTAAGAGATAAAGGAAAGAAGATATACATGGAAATTGGAGATAAGGAAACAAAAGCTAAAATATGGAAAGATAAAGTTGTCAAATAAATCGGAATTTCAGCACCCACGACCACAAATGGGCTTATATCTCAAACTCAGTGAGGAATTTGGACTATAGTTCAAGAGAAAAGTTAAATATCTTTCCAAGACGATAAATTTCGACTATTGGTACGCGTCAAACGGATAAGTATTGAAGCTTTTATGACCAAAACAAAAACGGGTCTGATTCTATATTTTAGGGTTACGAATTTGAGTTGGGCTAGGAGTCCATTACTTGTCTTCTACTCCAAGAAAACGAATTAGGGCTTCTTTACACCTATAAATACACCCTTATATCACTTGTAAATCATCATTTTCTCTCATTAATTAGTCCTTAGGTTTTATATCATTAGATTTATTGTAGAGAGCAAGATGAAGTCTTTTATTCAATCTTTTAGTTTATTTCCTTCAGGTATGAACTAATTTTCCCATAGCTTGGGTTTTGCATTATGTATAATCTATGAATTCTATTTTCTTTCTATCTAAGTTTCTTTGGAAATTATATATTTTAATCTGATATTAGCTGCTTACCCATATATTTGTTTATCTGTTTTGAATTATTGCCTGTCCTAAACCTGATCACTTTAGGCTTTCTTAATAGTAGTTAGATGGTCACCCGGAAGGGGTGTCTAATTATTGAAATACCACATAACGTCTAGTGTCTGATATTGGTCTTGACAACGTCGATTCTAACTAGATAGTGATTAGGGTTTGTTTTAATCACTATCACCATGTTTGGAATTGAATTGCTTAGGAACCTAATGGCGTAGGATAACCTTAAGTTTAGGCTGCCTCGTGGCCGTAGCCCCCCTAGTCGCTCTCAAGGTCTAGGAGAGGGAATTTAGAATCATGACTAAATATTTAAGAGCTAATTATCTCCCTTATTAACTGGAATTTAATAGAAAGAATTAGAAGGATTAGTGCATACTAGCAAAACCTAAGTTATATTTCTCATCTCATATTTCTTCGTATTTAGTTTATAGTCTTTTATTTTCATTAGTTTAATTTATCATCTCTCAATTATTCTTATTTACTTTCTGTCTTTTAATTAATTACTTGCTACTCCTAATTAGTGCTCATTCGTATAACACAGTAAGTCCCTGAGAACGAATCTTCTTATCATTAAAACTTGCATACGTCCTGTAATACTTGCAGTACCGTGCTTATCTAGTGTATCGTTTTCATATCTTTTATCATATTATTTCACCACACCCTAGGAAACACCAATTGATTTAAGCCATCATACACCTTAAACTTTTATTGAAACGTTGCATTCCTATTTTTTATTTCATTTTATGTTGTGGCATGTGAGGAGTCATAGGCTTATTTACGATTCCATTTCCATCACATCCTTCTTTGAATATCTAAACAGATTTTCATGATCACGTTTTTTTATCAAGGTTGTACCGTTCTCTATCTGATTCCCATTTTCTAAATAACAAATTTATATAGCAGCTCAGTGCCTCTAATTTGCAAGAAATCTGACAGACATTACTGAACTATGTGAAATCATCTGTATACCCATATTTTGTTAACATCATGAGTCTACAAATTTTTAGAATGATTTATTTCCAATGGAAATCAAAACATTTCTTCTAAACTTTTCTTAAAATAAATTCATATTACTTACATTTCTAGGCAATATCCACAGGTTGACAAAGGTTTTCAGTAAGTGAAAAAATAAATATCTTTCACCAACAATGATGTTCAGGTCATAACTGTTATGACATAGCATAACATTTCATAAAATTTTCCAATATCTTTAGTATTGGAAAATACATTCATAGATATTCAACTACTATTAAAATAATAGTTCTTGTAGTCAACCTTTGCCAAATCCCAAAGAACCATTTGTTAAAATGACAGTTCCATTTTATGTAGTATTGTGATATACCCTTATTGTTTGTCATGAATAAGTGACTAAACTTAAACTCAAACGAGCAATGATTGAAACCAAATTGTGCCAAGTATTTGTGCACTTAAGATATCATGTGGATACAAGGTTTTACCAATTAGAATACTCGACTACTTGTGCCAAACCCTTGACTTCAACCTTTTTTTGTCAACAACATAAAAATCATCTTATTCCAACTCAGATTTGATTCTTGGTACAGTATATAGGTTCTCAATCTCTTGTCACAAGGTATGTTGTTCCAAAATCCACAATCCACAAAGATAAAATCAATTAGCAACATGGTGCTAGCAACAGATACAAAGATCATAAAAAGATATTGCTACCATATTGGGCTCGCAAGCTAAGTTACACAACTTGTTATAGATGTAGCATCTTATCTTACTCGTTCATTTCTTATGATTACACTTTATTTTATTGTGACTATTGATCTTGATCTTCTTAAAACCAAATAAAACACCATTTTTGTTTCAAATCTCTTGCTCTATAACACAATCTCTTTCAAGAGTTAAACTCGTAATATATGTCTAACTAGGAGGATAAAATCCTCAAATACATTATTAAGTACAAAACAAGTAACATTATCAAACATATTTATGTTATTACGAGTCACACTCACTTTCTGATACTCCCAATTGTTTAAAAGACATCGATGATTACTTGAATTTGTTGTTCATCATTGACGATATCACCAGATATCTAAATTGTCTTAATCACTTGATGTCTCCATTTATGCGATAGAATATTCTAGTCACGATACATCATTTTAGGGTATTTAGTACTTAGTTTTGGGATTCCCCCCTAGTTATTCATGATTTCCCCTTTCTTGTCTAGTTTTAGGTGTTATGCTATTTGTAGAGATTTTACGCGTAATTTGTGTGTTATTTGTGTAGCACTTAGATATTGGAAGCTATTTCACAATGGGATGATGATAAGAAGTGAAGAAAAGTAAAGAAAACCCTTTAGTCATAAATTAAACGGGAAGTTTAGATATATTTGGAAAGTTAAAGAATCTGTCATGCTAGAAAAACATCCACTAACTTTAATGTTGCAGAAATTCAGTTGCGAATTTAGATGAGCATTTTTAGGAACAGATAGATCTTTGAATTTCAGTCGTTTCCATATAAAATACACTAAATTCCAATAAGTAACGAAATGGATATGCCCAAATCAATTTGCAAGGTTTATCATGTCCTACAATTTAGGAAACGAATTTTAGTAAGATTTGGATTCCTTGACTTTAGGAACACTCTAGGTTTTGGCCTAAGGCTTATATATATATATATGGTGGGTCCTTGGGTGTTATAAAATAAAATGCTAAAGTTGAGGGCTCACAACCCGCAAGTGTACGGTTGTCCAAGTAATGAACCGATATATCGGATTCGTTCGCAGGGACGGATTAGGTACAACTCAGGTTTGGATCAAATAGTGGAATAATTGAAATTACGAAAAAGTAAAAGATATAAAGTTTGTTTGGTTTTTGTTTTATAACTAAAGTGCAAGAAAATAAATTACTTAAATGAATTACTGAAATAAAATAATGCAAAGAAAAAGATGTAGACGCAAGATGAGAATGGTACTAGAGTCTTGAAAGGGATCTACCTATATTTATATAAGTAATTCTTTCGTTTAATGGCTAAATTGGTAATTATGTACTAGTCGGGACTCTATAGTCTCCTAACCCCCGTCAGGGTGGACTTAGGAGCTATTCTACGGTATTATAAACCCCGTCAGGGAGATTATACCTACTTTCGAATGGTTTTAGTCTCTTACCCAATTGGCTATTGGTTAGTCAAGCCTGTCAAGGTCATTGGCGAATACCAACGCCTATTACGTAGGTCCGTAATTAAACCCTTTGTCAAGGTGACCACTTCCCCACCAAAGTGAATAGCCTAATTACTCAATCCTATTTCTAATTGGCTAGAATAAAAATAGTAATTAACATGCGATAATAGTCAATACAAAATACCTAATTCAAATTAAATCAAATAATTCCAAATTCAGAAAAATATCAATTAAAATAAATAAGGGTTTAACCCATAATCGATTCTCAAGTACTTATGAGATTAGCTCATGTTTAAATGAAAAAGTAAAATAAAAGATAAAATAGTCAGTCATATTCAATTACAAAGATGAAATGGGTAACCTAATTAAAGGATTGATTTTGACTGTTAATGGAAGAATTGGAATTCTCCAGCTTCAGTTTTCTTCTCTCCTTTTTCTTTTGACTTCTCTCTGGCGCTTCTATCTTGTAAAATATGAGTTGTGTCTTAAAAAATAAAGTCTAAGGCTTATTTATAATGGGAAAAACGGATTGGGCTCGACTCTTAGAAGGAAATAGGTTAAATGAAATAAAACCCTAATCCTTAAAATGAAATCCCGTAACTGGTGTATAACTGTTACTAAAACAATTATAACTCTTGCGCCCGGACTCGGAATCACTTCGTTCAACTTGGAAAATCTTCCTGACTTCAAGTTCTATAATTCATATTTTATGCTCCAAGGCTGAATCAGCGGTTATGACGTTCAAAAACAGTGATTTGTAACAGAATTCCAAATTTTCTTCCCATCTACTAATTTCTTCGAATCAACTTTTCTCGCCTTTGACTTTTACGCTCAATCCAAGACTTTAATTCCCGTTTCTTCTCCTTGTTTTGATTCTCCATCGAATCATAAACCTAAGAACTTTACACTATAAACAAACAAATTAACGCACAAAAGCTCTAAAACACAAATAGTATAAATCCAAGGGAAGAAATCGCAATATAACCAAATAAGCTTAAAAGTCTAACACATAAGTCAATTAATCACCTAAAATGATGTCTCCTAAGGGCATATAATTAGAACAAAAAGGGAGACATCAATATATATATATATATATATATATATATATATATATATATATATATATATACTTTTACCTTAATAAAATCATTCTTGGTCAGTCCCTAATCATCCAAATACCAAGAGGAAGCCTAGATCAAGAGAGAAGAAAGAAGAAGGAGCTTGGAAGTTGTTCATGTCATTTCAACCCTTCCTACTTTTAATTGTTTTTCTTTCTTTCTTTAGTATGAACTAATTTTATTTAGCTTGATAATAGCATATGGGTATGAACCCTAGACTTGTTTTAATTTTTATTTGAATTTTGGATGTCCTTTTACATTTAATCAAAATTAGTAGTGTTAGCTATGTGTTATGTGCTTTAATTTAATGTTGTAGTTCTTGTGGTGTAAAACGTATAGAATTACCATAGTAGTTGGATTGTCACCCTGACCGGGATTCAGTTATAGAAACACCACATAAGCGTCTAGTGTGCGGTAGTGATCCTAACGGGATTGCCTAAATAAATAGTCACTAAGGCTCAATTTAACCACCGATCATTGTGTAGGGTCCCCTTACCCAAATCTCCTGGTAATTGTTAGGTTTCCTCCTAAGTCTACCCTGACGGGGATTAGAAGGAATCCTGACTATTGTATATCACACCATTCTACCTTAGATACTAACCATAAAACAAGGCTAGTGGGGATTACTTGAACTTCTCGAGCTAAACTCCCATACATCTTCTCTTCTATATTTATTCATGTCTTTACTTTCCTTAGTTTAATTAGTTAAGTGTTTAGAGTCATAAAACGAAAAAATACTTTAGTGTCTTAAGCATATTATTTTATTAACTTCTTTTATTGCACTTCGTAATTGCATTAGTTATAGATCACTTTCGTAATCCCTGAGATCAATATCTATTTTACTTACATATTACTTGCAAACGATCTGTACACTTGCAGAGAGTTTATCGTGGTAGTAGTACGTGTGTGTGCTTATTTATTACCTTTTATTATTGTTATTTCATCATACCTATACGCCCACCATCACTTTTAACACATCTCTTAAATGTTATTGAATACATGACCAGGTGTCCTTATATGAGTATAATCATGCAGGTCCACTGACACAACATCGTCATGGTAGTATCCTTCATTATCTCCTTAAGAGTGTTCCTACATCTTATAAGTGGTAGGATACTTGTGATACTTATAAACTAGTACATACATATAACTTATCAATATTCCTCGAATAGTAGAGTGTTTATACCACCATAGTTGATAAGTCTTTGTGTTCCTCATGTGATGAATTGTGCATCCTTCCTCAAGCCCAACCATCACATTACAAACAACCTCAAATTATAGTTCCTCAAGTACATAGTGTCGTTGAGTTTTCACAGGGTTTAGTTATATCACTATTTGTCTCTGTCCTTCTCTAAAGGTCAAAAAGATGTTAATCATATCTATTTTCTAGTATATATAGATACTTTCATTAATATATAAAATATATTCAATAATACCATTGTCTTAAAAGGAGAATCGAACTCATAGATATGAAACAAAAGAAGTGAAACGGAAAGTTCACTAAGTTCCCGATCATGAATCACCATACTTTTGTTTATCTAATTATAACTCAATTTCATCAAGATAAAATACTAAGTTATATACAAAACTTCCACTATTCCAACACAATAGATTAATATGGAATATACTAGACATGTATGGTGTAGTAATTATGGAGTCAAACATATCCATTAAATAACCCCCAAGTTTTAATATATATACATATGCAGTTGACAAAATGTATTATATTAACTAACAAGTCATGTATAATTCACATTTAAGATACACTAATTGAAATATTTAAATATATGTATAGGTTCACATTTATTAATTTATATTGGGTTATACGAAAGAATGGTCAAGTCATTCTATCAATAAAAACTTAGTTTATATTTTGCATAATAGGATTATATCTACACATTCTTATAAGTAATACATATAGTCATATCAATTAAATACGATAAAATAACCCCTTAACCAACTTATATGATGCTCAAACATAATGCCCCAGGTTTGAAAACTTGTTATAGTAAAAAAAGCATTTATTTTAATTAAAAAATCAGATAACCCATGGTGAACATGAACAAAGTGTATAATAATTGTTAAGTGGACATCAAACATAGAAAAGACATGTTTTTGAATCTAGTTACAAACACACACATTTTTTTAATTGTACAAAGTACAGAAGGAAACAAGAGACATGAAGACTCCATGTAACAAAATTACCAATAATGAATGGTAGTATCTTGGATTCCTAGCTAAGCTACAAATAATTTGTCTAGAGTTTGAACCATCTCAACCACAAAATAGTTTTTACTCAAAAAAATATGACACCATTGTCATCTCCAACCAAATCAAAATATGATTTAAATATTCTTTATAGTATAATAACCAAAATATCTTAACAACCAACAATTAGTGCATTATAGTTATAAGTTTGGTAGTGGTTCGAACCACATAAACTGCTATTTTTTTTTTAATTCAAAAAAAACAATATCGTTAATCCTATCATTTCCAAAAAAATATGAAAAGGCGATTTATATTTGTCATAGAATTATACACCAAAATTGCTCCTAGCCAAGTCGGTTAGTGCTTCCAAAATGTGCAATGGTTAGTAGTTCAAACCTCAAAAATCCCCCCTTTAATTTATTTAAGGGGGTCTTTCGCCTTCGATAGTAGTGAACTCTGGTTTATATATTTACCATGGTTAAGCGAATAAATTCATGGTTAATCTATTCCAAAAAGGCTATAAATTGATGAGGTTAGGGTTTGTGTTCATCAAACTCCCTTTTCAGGTATGTTTTTTCCCTAACCCTAATTTATTTCAACTCTGTTTAACTTATTTATATACTGCATGTGTAGATCTAGTAAGTCAAAACCTAAAAAATTCCCCCTTTAATTTTTTAGGGGGGGGGGGGGGGGGTCTTTCGCCTCCGATAGTAGTAAACTCTGGTTTATATCTTTACTGTGGGTAAGCGATTAAATTCATGGTTAATTATTCCAAAAAGGCTTTAAATTGAAGAGGTTAGGGTTTGTGATCATCAAACCCCCTTTTCAGGTATGTTTTTGCCCTAACCCTAATCTATTTCAACTCCCATTTAATTTTTATTTGCTGCATGTGTAGATCTAGTAAGTTTATGTGTTTATGTGTTTATGTGTTTATATGTTATTTTTTTACTTTTTCAAAATTAAAATTTCATTTTTTGAATTTGTTAAATGTATAAATGGATGATTTATAACTTATTGTGTGGGTATATTTGTTCGAAATAATAGGTTGAGTGATTTAAGTTTAAGTTTTTGAGTATATAATTGTGTGTATATTATTGGGTCAATATTGTTGTGTATATAAAATATTATGTGTATATTATTGTGTTTAAGTTTCATTTTATTTCAAATTTTTAATTGAGTTTATGTGATTTAAGTTTTAATAATAGTATTAATTTGTCTCACATGATTATTGATTTACATTTACTAAATTTAGTTTGCCTTTTAAATTGTGATTGTAGATTACTAAAATGGAGGATGAATCAATCATTGATTTTACCATACCATCTACTCCACGTGTTAATACAACACCTCTAGTAATAAACCCCCTAAGTCTAAAAGCCCAAAGAAAGAGACATTTGAATGTTAGATTCACTTTGATACTGTTATTTATATTGATGGTAGTAGACATGTGGTCTGCAAATACGGTTAACATACTTATGATGCTGATTCTAAAAAACATGGTACAACTATCACATTAAGTTAAGGAGATGCCCTACGTGTCCTTTTTATGGGCCTTTAGATGATGGTCAGACTCAAATAAGTTTTGAAAAAATAAGAAGGTTGAGCATGTAGTTGTTACTAAGGCACTAGCTGAAATAGTTATTGTAGATGAATTGAGTTTTAGATTTGTAGAAAAAATTGGTTTTGAAAAATTATGTAATGCAATGCAACTTAAATATTTTAAAATGTAGGTCTATTTATGAGGATAAAAAATTTTGAATTGAAATCTAAAATGAAGGACCTTGCAATTTGTATGACCATAGACACTTGGACATCTAATCAGAATTTAAATTATATGTGTTTAAATGCTCATTATGTTGATTCAGATTGGATTCTGCAGAAAAAAAAACATTAGGTTTTACAAAGTAGAGGATCACAAGGGTGAAAGAATTGGTAGAAAATTTGAATCCATCCATATAGAGTGGAATATCAACTCATATCTTACTTTCACAATTGATAATGCTTTTTCTAACACTGTTACTATAAGTATTTGGTTAAAGTTGCAGGTAAAAAGGCTCAAGCCATATTGAACCATTAATTTCTACATGTCATGTGTTCTGCCCATATTTTAAACCTTCTTGTGAAAGAGGGGTGGTTGAATCAGATACTTGTATCAAGAATATAAGAGAGGCAGTCAAATATGTGATATCTTCAAGATTTTGGTCCTATAAGAGTTTTATGGCATTGTGTGGTGTTGAGTGCAAATTCAGTTTGTGACTTGATATTCCAACTAGATGGAACTCTACATACAAGTTGCTTGAATGTGATGAGAAGTTTGAGACTATTTTTTCAAGAATGAATCTTGACAATACATCCTCTACTACTCACTTTAAATAGACCTCTAGAATCCCTCTAACAATAATTAATTGGCAAAATGTTAGGTGTTTTGTTGACTTTTTGAGATTATTTTACAACTCCACTATCGTCATTGGCATTAGATATTACCAATCTGAGGCAAATAATTCATAGCAAATGGTGATGAATATAGTGCATAAGCTATAATTTTTTGAATTCTCAACCTAGAATTCTAAGGCTTTGAGTTGTGTACTTCTATTTTATGCATAAATGGGAGTTATAATAATAAGGTATTTGTTACTAAACAATATGGTTCTCTATTCTTTATCATGATCATCTAGAAATAACAATATGTGATTAATCAAGTTTATGGAAAAGGCATATGTAATCCAGGAAGCTAGTTATTAAGAAGCAAGTCAAGCAACTTTTTGTATTTTTGGAATTATACTATTTTGTATTTTGTGTTGTAATATCTATAATATCAAACTAGACTTTTGGAAATATAATCTGATACAATTGTAAACTAAAGACTATAAGGTTGACTTTGCATTATGGGTTTAGTTTGGTTTTGGAAATGTTTAGTTGATCTTTGCAAATATAATATCAAACTATATTTTGTAAAGTTTACAATATACCTTCACTTTTTGACCATATTTGACTTAATCAAACCCAACCCAAATTTGCAGTCTACCCACAAAAACAAAAATCTAACCCACTTAATTAACACCGATTAAACCCGAACCAAACAACATATATAGTTGGGGGTTGGGTTTAGGGTTGACAAAATCCCAAACCGGCACAACGAGTTGGGTGACTCTAATACCCCTATGGGTCGGTTACCCGACCCGTGTGCACCCCTATAAAAATCATATCTTCTTCATTTTAAGTTCAAATTGGACAAAATTTATACCATTACGTTCGTTATTTCAAAGTAAACATGAAAATATTATTTTTTTCAATTTTGATAAATTTCAAACAAACCCATAAACAAAATACACACATACATTTTTATATAATATGCATATCCATTACATATACTATACAAAAAATATTTCATATTAACGAGCACAAGACTCTGATACCAAATGTAAGAATTTAAGAGGGTTCAAAAAAAATCTAATATGAAATTACGAATTGAAATACTTCGATGTTGAATATACTTACCTGACGAAGAAAATTGTTATTCCACAGCATACATGTTATTGGATTTGATATGTAGAAGAATATAGATATTAAATGAGATTTAATTATGTTATGTGTGTTACTTTTAGTTCGCTGGAAAAAATCCAAAGAAAAAATGTTTTTCTTTTGGTGCTTATTAAATAACTTCACCATATGGTAACCAATACAAAATGGGTCATGTTAACCCATTATGGGCACCCACCCAAACCATTTCTTTCAATAGACACAATAGCTAATTGAGAAAGCGGACAATAGAGTTAAGGGTGCAACAGACAAGAAACTGAACAAGGATGACATAGTTTTGTGTAAAATTGGGCGAGTCAAGCATTATGTTTGAGTAGGGAAATTTTCGATCAAGACCATGATCGATAAAGCTTTTATAATAAAAATTTAAAATATAATGTATTTATCAATCATGAAAGGGGTCAAAAAAGACATGACATGTTTTTGTTTTTTATAAATTTCTCAAACAACTTTTAAAAGATCGAAAAATGGTCAATATACAGATACAGATCAGAATATACGGTCGGTAAAAACCTAATCGATATAGACCACGTGTGTAATAGTATAACAATAAGGTTATAATTTTTTTTGAATACATATGAAAGCCACTTTAGACTCAGAATTATTTTGACTCTAATTAGAATTAATCCCAAGATCTTTTGATGTTTGTGGATAATCTAACTACTAAACCAACTATTGATCTTAAATGAGATTATAATTAATTAAATATTATTAATTAAATATTAGACTAAAGTTGTAAATAGTAACGGTTACTATTTAAGCACAAATAACAGTTTAATCTCCCAACAATACGATATTTAAATGAATAGTATTGATATTTGCCTAACATATTTATTGATTCATAAGTCGAAAAACAGATGTAGCACAAAAATAATCATAAATCAACAAAATTATAATTATAATTAAGATAAAATGATTCAGTGGCTATTTTAACATCACTAGAAATTTATTTTCTCAGTCCAAGTGTTGGAAATGTTATTTTGCTTCATCATCATCGAAATAAAATTATAGATAGAAAATAAACGAAAACATATGAATAGTTTTTTGACATAAAAAAACTAAAATTATAAATGAAATAGAGAAAAAAGATTACTCAGTTGTGGCATATATGTAATTGGTTCGATTCAGCCAGCAAGAGTCGTCAACTTAGTGTATCAGAAGAGGGAGCTTAACTATCCTCATCGTTATCTATTCCCTCAATTTCCTTAGATTTGATTTATTAAAAAAACATTAAACAGAGTAAAGAAATGATTCCTCGGTTCAGCGGGGTTATCGACATGAGAGCATCTCTAGTATTGAGATAGAGAGAGCCCTCAATCCGGTCTGTTGAGCTTGAATTTTGTGAATCGTCACAGCAATTGTCTCTTTGAAAGGTAGCAATAAAATAAAACAAAAACAAAAACAAAAAAAAAAAAAAAATATGAGAGACAGAGGGAGAGGTTGAAGATGTTAACGGCTGTAGGTGTATTTAAAGGGTGAAGCTAGGTTTAGCCCGTGATGATTACATAAGGTTATGCAAATATAGCCCTGTTTTTTTTTGTTTTTTTTTGGACGACGAATATGGCCCTGGGCCTTTTTTCGATAATGTACTTGGAAGCTGATAGAAATAAAATAGTTATAGAGGGATATATATATATAAAAGAAAATACTGGACAGGAGATAAACTTTAACTTTAGTTGTTTTTATATTTTTTTTTCTTGATTATGAACTATAATGCTACTACTATTTATACTAGTAGAATACTAAAGATATTATATAGATACTTAGAATACAGACATAAAGACTTGACCTTCAACCTACTTAAAAGTCCAACGATCTGTCTTAATTCACTGATAATCTAGGCCAACGATCTGTCTTCATTCATTTATCTAACAGATGACTTTCCAATTTTTCTTAAATACATTGCATTATTTTGATACGTGTAGTCTATATCCATTGAATATATCAAGTTTAACTATCAACACTCCCCCTTAAAGTGATGCTCGCATTCCAAAATTACTCTTCAACTTCTCGTATTTTCTTAAAGGCTTTGTGAAAATGTCTGCTACTTGATCATCGGTCTTCACATATTTGACTTGAACCTCCTTCTTTGCAATACATTCCATGATGAAGTGAAAACGAGTATCGATGTGTTTACTTCTATCGTGAAATACTGAATTCTTTACTAAGGCAATTGCTTACTTGTTATCAACATGAAAATCTGTTGATTCAACTTGATTAAATCCCAACTCCTTAAGCAGATTTCTTAGGCAAAGTACATGACACACACTAGATGTTGCAGCTACATGTTCAGCTTCACATGTTGACAATGTGACAATTGGCTGCTTCTTTGGAATCCAGGTGAAAGCTGATTCACCAAAGTAGAAAACAAAACCTGTTGTACTCTTGTGATCATCAATGTCTCATGTCCAGTCACTATCGCTATATCCTACCAACTTCAAATTTCCAGAAGTAGGATATAAAATTCCATGATCTATAGTACCTTTAATATATCGGAGAATCCTCTTTGCTATTTTAAAATGATAGATGGTCGGGTTCTCCATAAAGCGACTAACAAGACCAACAACATACAGAATATCTGGTCTAGTGCAGGTTAAATACCTTAGGCTTCCAATAAGGCTTTTGAATAAGGTTGAATCGACCGGTTCACCACCTATATGCCAAGATAATTTCTCAATACATCGATGGGGGTGCTAATTGCGTCACAATTCTCCATTTTAAATTTCTTCAAAACTTCTCTGGCATAACTTTCTTGAGAGATGAAAATTCCATCTTTACTTTGTTGCACATCGATCCCAAGATAATAAGACATCAACCCGATGTCTGTCATCTCAAACTCCTCGGTCATTTCTTTCTTAAATGAGGTAATAAGTTCATTGTTATTTCCTGAAAATATTAAATCATCGACATAGAGACAAACTATTAAGATATCGCCCTTTTCATTTGTCTTGACATAGAGAGCATGCTCGTGTGGACATTTATTGAAGCCCTTATTTTGAAAATATTGATCTATGCGACTATTCCAAGCCCAATGGGCTTACTTCAACCCATATAAGGCCTTCTTTAATTTTAAAACCTTATCTCCATGCCTTTTAACAACATAGCCTTTTGGTTGCTCTATGTACACCTCCTCTTCAAGGTTGCCATTCAAGAATGTTGATTTAACATCCATCTGATAAATCTTCCACTTCTTTTGTGCTACAAAATAAATAAGAAATCTGATTGTCTCCAATCGAGCAACAGGGGCAAAGATTTCGTCGTAAATAATCCCTGCTCTTTGTTTGTAACCGTCTACCACAAGCCTTGCTTTGTACCTTTCAATTTCTCCTTTTTCATTCTTCTTGATTTTGTAAACCCACTTCACACCGATGGGTTTGTGCTCTGGAGGCAAGGTAGTCAGCTCCCAAGCTTTATTTTTTTCGATAGCGGAAACTCTTCATTCATGGCGTCTCTCCATTTGTCACTTCTACTTGCTTCCTCAAAACTTTTAGGTTCAGTATCTACAAACAAACAAAATAAATTTGAGTTTTGATTTAGATCATAGATCTTTTGCAATGATCTCGTCTTTTGGGGGCGTTCACTTCTAGAACTTTCGCCTTCTGACGAGGATGGACTCGGCGAAGGTGGAGTAACTGATTCTTCTTGCTCATTCTCTTCATCATTACTACTTTCCTCCTTTGGTAAGAAAATAAAAAAAAATCATTTTCTTGTGAACTCCATTCCCACGAACTTCTTTCATCAAACACAACGTCTCGACTAGTTCTCCTCGTCTTTTCAATGGGATTATACAATTTATAACCCTTCAATGAATTATCATACCCAACAAAGATAAAATTTTGACTTTTATCTTCCAGCTTCTTCCGCTGCTGAACTGGTACATGCATGTGTGTAATGCTTCTAAAGACTCTCAAATGTGATATGCTCGGCTTGTATCCACTCCAGACCTCCTAGGGGGGTTTTATCTTCGATGGTTTTTGTCAGACAATGATTCGAGAGATACACATCACAATCAACAGGCTCGGCCCAAAACTCTCTTGACAAATTTTTACTCTTCAACATGGATCGAACCATATTCATAATTGATCGATTCTTCCTTTCCACAACTCCATTTTGCTGTGGTGAATAAGCAACGGTGAGAGGTCTACAAATACCATTTTTCTCGCAAAACTCCTTGAATTCATTTGACGTGAACTATCCTCCTTGATCAGATCTCATCGCCTTAATATGATAGTCACTTTGTTTCTCCACAAGTGCTTTGAACTTTTGGAAAGCAGAAAATACCTCAGATTTGTTCTTTAAAAAATAAACCCAGGTCTTTCGACTATAGTCATCAATGAATAGGAGAAAATATCTATTCTTTCCAAATGAGGCAGGATCGATCGGTCCACATACATCAACATAAATTAACTCTAATGGTTGTTTTTCCCTTGACATAGATTCCTTAGGAAAAACTCTATGATGTTGTTTTCCAACAAGACATCCTTCACATAGTTGATTAGGTTGATCGATTTGAGGTAATCCTTTTACCATATACTTAGACGACATCGCTTTTAATCCATCAAAGTTGAGATGTCCGTGCCTCAATTGCCACAACTAGGATGGATTTTCATAACATGACTTTAAACACTTTGCTTCATCATTAGGGCTGTAAATGAACCAAGCCGCTCGCGAGCAGTTCGAGATCGGCTCGAATATAAACAAGCTCAAGCTCCATTTTAAGCTCGATAAGTAAAAGAGCCTGCTCGAGCTTGGATAGTGAGCTCGTTTAAAATTATAAATTAATATATTATCTACTTATAAATATATGATTAAACCTTCAATATCAAATTGGATATTTTTAATTTCTTTAGACATTTTTTCATTAATGTTATGTTTCATATTTTCATATGACACAAATACCAACCGTTCATGAAAGTATCATTTCAACCATAAAAAACAAATTGTTCATGAGAAACTTGTGCTCGACTTTAAAAAAAATTGTTCTGATTTGGATAACTGGAAGCTCGAGCTCGGTTCGTTTAAATTTGAGCTCTGCTCGGCCCGACTCGTTTAAATTTGATCTTGGCTCGGCTCGGCTCGAGAATTAAATAAACAAACTTGTACATCTAGTATTTGGCTCGACTCGACTCGTTTACAACCCTGTTCATCATGGTGGATGTTCATTATGAACATTCGATTGCTAGTCATTGGAACTTTTGTAATTAAGGTCTCGTCACCACTTTTCAAATACAGACTGTTATCCTTTAACTGCATAGTGTGGCCTTTCTCCAATAACCGACCCATACTCAAGATATTTGTCTTCATTCCTGGAACAGAATAAACATTAGAAATAAACTGATGTTCACCATTATTTAATCCGATAATGATTTTTCCTCTGCCTTTGACTGGAGTTTTTGACATATCACCAAAAGTTATATTACCACTTACAGATTCATCCATCTCGACGAACATACTTTTATTTCCACACATATGATTACTTGCACCTGTATCGAGGTACCATTCAGATTTGTTCTCTTCCATGACGCCTTGTACGCCAATAAAAGTGTCTCGTCTTCTTTTTTCTCTTCTGCAATATGAGCTTTTTCTTTTCCTTCTTGAGGTCCATCATAACACTCATATGAATAGTGCCCAAATCTACGACAATTATAGAACTCTAGAGATTTCTTGTCTTATTGTTTATAGAAGCCTCCTCTTCCTCGTCCTCTAATCGATTTAGACTCGACTTTTGCTTCATTGTCGTACCATGTGGCTTGACTATCACGAACTCGACCACGGCCTCTACCAAGTCCTCGACCGCGTCCTCTTCCTCGACCACGCCATCCTTGGTTACTTGTATTACCATCAATTTTAATATTCACTTTTGCTTGCAAAGCTTGGTCGATTGACTCTTTTATCCTCATTTTTATCTTTTTTCATGGACTTGTAATTTTACTTTTAACTTGTCAACACCACATCATTGGACTCCTCGATGGCTACAACAACGTGGCCAAACTTCAAATCAATCGATCGAAGAATCTTCTCAACCACACGATTTTCTGGTAAATCTTCTCCATTCAATTGAAGTTGATTTACCACTGCGTGAATTATTGATACATAGTCAAAGATTGACTCTGTATCCTTCATTTTCAAAGATTTGAACTCACCTCGGAGACTTTGGAGACGAACCTTCTTCACCCTATCAATTCCTTTGAACGTAATGGAGAATTTCCCAAGCCCTATAAGAGGTAGTGGCTTATTCTATCTTTTCAAAGATGGAATCGTCAACACTCAGTTGAATGAGAGAAAGAGCCTTTTGATCTTTCACTCGAGCATCTTTGGCAGCCTTCTTTTGGTCTTGGCTAAGAGCAGCCAGACCCTCTGTTTCTACATATTCTTCTTCAATGGCATCCCACACATCTTGTCCACCAAGATATGCCTTCATTTGAATGCTCCACCTCTAGTAATTACTCTTCGTGAGTTTTGGAAATAGCATACCTCCACTAATTGTTGTCATATCAACCAGACTCTGATACCAGTTTGTTCGAAGCTGATAGAACAAAGGGATATATATATATATATATATATATATATATATATGAAGAAATACTGGACATGAGATAAACTTTAACTCTAGTTTTCCTTACATTTTTTTTTCTTGTTGATGAACTATAATGCTACTACTATTTATACTAGTATAATACTAAAGACACTATATAGATACTTAGAATACATACATAAACTCTTGACCTTCAAGCTACTTAAAAGTTCAACGATCTGTCTTGATTCACTGATCATCTAGGCCAACGATCTGTCTTCATTCATTTATCCAGGAGATGACTTTCCAAATTCTCCTAAATACATTGCATTAGTTTGATACGTGTAGTCTATATACATTGAATATATCAAGTTTAATTATCAACAGTACTATTAGGAATTTGCCTAATGATCCCTTAACTAGAGTTTAAGTTTGAAATCGACCCTAAATACTTAACATGGATAAATATTTTCTTAACTTTTTATCAAGGTTCATTGTACTAAATTTCCTAAAAGAATAGATTTTCTTTTTCTTTTTTAATCGTACTAAAGAAGACTGTTCCACAGTAATCGACTAACCTTTTGTTGCTTAAATTCCAGCACCATCAAACCCATGCTATTGACATTTTGGCAGACCTCTCCTACGTCTGCATGACTTATATTGCCGAAGTTCAGGCCTTCTGCCATCTTCCTGCCCATTGGTGAAGTTGCAATCTTTGAGAAGATGTCGTGTTGATTATGTTTGGTCCACAACAAGTACATTCAGATAAAATCGCTATACCTTTCATGGCTAGATTATACTACGTAGCTTTGACAAAAAAAATATTATACTACATAGAAAATTGCTGACATTAAACATAATTTAAATTAATAAAAACTATATATAAACATAAGAATTGTTCTTTAGCCAATACCAGAATCTACAAGATCAAGTGAATAAAGTTCAAGAAAGGGGATGAAGGACCCCCCCCCCAATTGTTTGGAAGAGAATTAGCATTCGCCTTTTTTGTAACCCAATCCATGGCTTGATTTAGCTTTCGAGGGAAAAAAGGAAGCTAATGTTAAGTGATCGCGATGATGTTTGGATATCTCCAAAGATGTGAAAAGGATGACGATTTTCAAATTTAGTGCGACTTTTAAGAGATTTCATGAGGTTAAAACAATCATTATTTAACATATAACTTCTAGTTGGTTGAGCAGCCTCGAAAATAGTATTCCTAATTCAAATGGATTCTGCTTCTTCAGCTGAGCTAGCTTTGAACTTCCATGTTTTACCTTTCAAAATGTGGCCCTGTTTATCACTAAAAATGCAAGCGATAGATGATGAGTTATTTTATTTAAGGAAGATGCATCAACATTTACATAAGTAATATTATTGTCAGAATACTTCCTAGAAGTAATTTTTTGCAAGTATGTATCATTATCAGTGTTGTTTTGGTTCAGGGTAGCTTTAGAGTCATAGTTTTTATGTCTAATGAAATCATCATAAGCTAGGTAGGCATTTTTTACATTTGTTAAAAGACAAATTTCATGATTTTCAATTTCTTTTTTTTTTTGTGTTTAACTTTCCAAATGGACCAAAACGTCTATATTACCATCTCAACCTTAGGTCATCCTCTTTCATCAGATGGATTTTTTTTTCCGTAAGATTTTGAAGCCAATTTTCCAATCTATTTGTAAGGTCATTTGAAGAGTAAAAGCCTAGAGGAGTTGCAAACCAAGTTTCTCTAGAGCTAGGGAAATGAAAGAAAAGATGTTTAGTTGTTTCAGTGCTCTAATTACATAAGGTTGCAAGTACTATTTAAAGCTCATTTTCTATCAAGGTTATATTCAGTAGGAATAACATTTGATATAACTTGTCATACAAATTTTTTCAGTTTAGGGGGCAAGTTCACTTTCCAGATATCATTCCAAAAATTAACATTAAGTTTAAAAGAAATAGAAGGTAAGCTAATACTATTATGAGTTCTTTCGGTTGTATTTGCTTTTGAGATGTTATTATATACCTCTTTTGCAGTTAGGTCCATTTTTGGAGTGTTCCCAAATAAGAGTATCAGGAGCTTCAGTGACACTTATATTCATGTTACTGATTTTTTCCACGTTATCATTTATCAGAGTATCATAAATGAGCCTTTTATACCAATTGTTATTTCCATCAATAAGTTCAGATACTTTAGTGATATGACTATTTGATATATTCAGAGGGTTGTTAGATTGTGGGATCCAATCCTCACTCCAAACATTTATATCTTGTCCATTTCCCACAATCCACTTAGTATCTTTCGTATAGTTATCTCTACCAAGGAGTAGACTCCTCCAGCCCCATGAGGGGTTATAACCAATACCAGATGTAGAGAAATTTTTGTTATGAAAGTAGATTCTATTTTATGATCTTGTAGGCAATAGAATTTTGATTTAAGTTAAATTTCCAAGTAGATGATGTTAATAGGGAAACGTTCATTTGGGGGGGGAATGTAAATTCATACCCCCTTCTCTTTTAGGCATTTCCATGTATTTCCAGTTTTTCTAGTGAATTCTATCTTTGTCTTTGTTCCCTCACTAGTATGAAGCAATAAGAGAAGAGATTTTATTGCAAATAACTTCTGGTATATGAAAAATGGACATGATATAAACAAGAATTGATTGTATCACAACCTTAATTAATGTTTCTTTACCAACTTCATAAAGAAGTTTAGAATTCCAATTATCAAGTTTAATTATAACCCTTTCAATCAACCATTCAATAGTTTTTGTTTTTTATCTCCCCTAGTAAGAGGGTAACCAGAGGTAATTACCCAAGCCTGAAAGGTGATTCATATCTAGAGTTTTAGTCAAGTCAAAGGCAATGTTTGATGGTGTACTTTTGCTATAAAAACACCACTTTTATTAAGATCTATGCATTTCAAGCAAGACTATACATGTGCATTACATCTTTAAAGTTAATGAATTCATTATGCTCAGCTCTAAGGAAAAATAAGTTGTTATCAGCAAATAAGATGTGGGTTAATGTAGGACAGTTTCTACTCAATTTAATACCATATATGAGTTTTTATCCACTTCGTCTTTTTAAGGGCATGTGCAACAATGCAAAAATGGAAATGAGACACGGGGTCTATTTATCTTAGCCCCTTAGTAGGTTTAGTATATTAACTGGACAACTATTCATAAGGATAGCGTATGAGACTGTAGTTACACATTGTTTTATTCAAGAGATCCAAAGATTTGAAAACCCAATATATTTCATAATATCAAAGAGGGAATCCCATTCAATGTCTTCAAATGCTTTGGAAATATCAACTTTTATAGCAGCCGAGTAATAAGTATGATTTAGAATATCTTTTGTTCTATAAGTTATGTAACACTTCATGAGAAATCAAGAGATTGTTCATTATACTGCTAGTATTTATAAAGGTTGATTACTCCAAAGAGATTATTTCATTCATAAAAGGTTTGAGTCTTTTAGCAAAAATAAATGCAATGATTTTGTATGAAACATTTGGGCAGCTGATAGGTCTATAGTTCCCTATTGTAGCTGGATAATTTATCTTTGGTATAAGTGTGATATAGGTCTTATTAATATCAGTAAGATCACTTAATTCCAAAGAAAAACAAAAATGTTTTTCATAAAGATCAAATTTTATAGTGTTCCAGTATTTTTTGTAGAAATGATCAAAGAAACCATCCGGTCCTAGGAATTTATTAATTCCAAGACTTCAAACAACTTCTTTGACTTCTTCAAGAGAGACTGGTAGTTCAAGTATTTTATTCATAGATTCTGTGACAGTAGGTGTAATTTTAAAAGAAGGGATTGATAATTCCTTGGACCAATGGTAGAATAAGAGTCATTGTAATGATCAACAATAATTTTTTTGAATATCATTTTGGTCATCACACCAAGTACCATCATGGTTCATTATTCTAAGAATTTTATTTTGCTTTTTTTCAGTAGTGTTATGAAAAAATGCAGTATTTTTATCACCCAAGTTTATCCATTGGATTCTTGATTTTTGTTTCCAATAGACTTCTTCCTTATTCCAGAAGTTTACAAGTAAGCCAGAGATATAATTGTGTTCATCCCAGTCACTATGAGAAAGAGAGTTAATCTCTTCAAGATTTTCTATGAGATTTTTTTATTGTGTTTCCATTGTTGTTTCTTATTTTTTTCTTCCATGCAGTGATACAGTGGGATATATGATGAAGCTTGTTAACAAATTTGATGATCCCTCTGTATATATTATGAGTATAAGAGTTCCACTGAGATGTTATAATTTTCTCAACTTCTTCTTCAGTGTTCCATCTTTTTTGATAAATAAATCTACCAATTGTATTGTGTTTAGGTTATCACAATTTAAAATAAGTAAGCTTTGGTTAGAGCCAATATGGGAGTATAGCTATCCAAGCTTCAGGATTGATTTTTTTTTTGATCATTAAATCAAACTTTTATTAAATGAAGCCCAACTACAAATATCTTTTTGATTCATTTCTACTTAGTCCTTTAGTTTTTCGGTCCAACATGACCAGAAAACCTAAATGAACTTTACACCTTACTAAGACACTTAAACATTACTTTAAAAAACTAACTACACTATTACATGAAATTAAGTGAAGTCAGCCCATTTTGGTGTAGCCCATTACTCATCTCTTATCTTCTCTACCAGGCTTTTATCTTCTCAAGCTTCAGGATTGATATTTTACCAAGTTGGACTTGCTATACCTTTGTAAATTTTTTGTTTAGTCATTTGATCACCAGTTCCTCTATTACTCTAGGTGAGGTAGGACCCTTTAGAGGATATATCATATAAGTTATTGTGATTCATGAATAGGTTAAGCTTATTGTTGTTAGAATCAAGTTTTTCATTACCACCTATTTTTTCATTATTGAATCTAATCAGACTGAGATCACCAATAACGAAACATGGGTCATTTGTCTTATTTAGCATAAGCTTACTAATATTATCAAGATTTTTGCTTTTCATTTTCGTAAGATGAGATATAGGCATAAGTAGAAAAGAATTCATTGCCTATATCATCATTAATGTGGCAATGAATTCTTATTAGAATGGAGTACACTAATGTTTAGTTCATTTTTAGATAACAAAGAAGGCCTCGAGATTTTCCTTCAGGTTCAATTATGCATAAAATTTTCATATTAAGGAATTTAGCTAGAGTATCAGTTTTATTTATAAAATTAAGTATTTCACATAAGAGAATTACCCCAGGATGATGGATTTTGACCCTATCTTTGAGTGTTAGAATTGTCAGGGGGAACCAATCCCTTGACAATTTAACTGAAATGTATCATGTACCTCTGTGGGTTTGTTCAAGGACAGACCCAAAAACCTCTTTTTCTGCCTTTTTCTCATCTTCTTCCATGTTCATGATGGTCAACTCTTCTTTATTGTTTATCTTAGGGGGAGAGTCAGTGATTTTGTTTGTGTTGTTGTTGTTCTTTGTTGCTTCTTTGCCTTTCCAGCGATTTGCCAAAAGGAACTTTGTAGCTTCAATTAATCATTTGTTTGTGTTATATATCTCCATTTAAGGTTTATAATCGTGTATACGATGGTAGGTAGGGGTTTCAAAATCTTCATAAAGAGTGAAGGGAATAGATTGGATGGGTTCATTGTTGGTTACGTTAGTGATTTCTGATTTGTTCTTCATTTCAGACTAAGAGATCGGATTGTTGTTTTGGTTGTATCGTCGATGGGGAGAAGATCTTTATCGGTGATGATGACAAGTGTCTCGTTTGAGCCAAATGTAAGGCTGGAAGGTGTAGTTTGGTTTTGGTGAGTGGTGGATTGATGAGCTGGCGTTGAAAATATATTATTTTGCAATTCTCTTTAAATTTCCGCTCATGACTCTGGTTCACCAAAAGTTGGTGTACTTTCTTTTTTGTTTTGAAGAAGTCTTTCACGAATTGAGGTCAAGTCAGACCCCATTTCCCTTTCTTTCTTTTTTCTGTTGTACGAATTTCCTAAATTACTTTTCCTACCAGTTTTGCGCCGCTCAATCTCCATACTGATGTCAGTGGCATTAGACGAAAGCTAGTAGGTCTGATCATATTTTGAATTTTGTTCCTTTTGTTTCGATTCTTGAGTCGGTTAAAAAGTAGATTGGTTTAGCTTGTTATGGTTGTAACTCGGTTGTGGGTTTTGATAAGATTTTTTATTTGGGTTTTTTGTTTAGTAGTTGATGAGCTGGATACGCAACTTTTCCTTGTTGCGGCAATTTGCTTCTATATGATCTGACATACCACACAAGAAGCATAAGTCACAGAGCTTTTCATACTTTAAATTACCACTAATTCTGTATCATTTGCCCAAATTGATGGTATATGATCCTTGTACAAGTTTGAAGATGTTCCAGTCCACTCGGTTACAAATAGCGTTGAGCTCTTTGAAGTTTTCAATTGGAGGTAAGTAGATTTTCTCAACCTTTCCTCATTTGACTCCAATTTTGTATGCTTTATCTTCGTCAATGAGCAAAGACAGATTATCATGAATTTGTATGATAAGGGAAGTATTTGTGAGTTAAGCATCAGAGAGAAAGGCATGCCCATGTAGTGAAGAAAAGCATCGGTTATTCCTAATGGGTTTGGAGAAACTCCGGAAAGGCGATTGGAGGGGAATTCCCAGGCATATAATAATAATAATAATAATAATAATAATAATAATAATAATAATAATAATAATAATAATAATAATAATAATAATAATAATAATAATAATAATAATAATAATAATAATAATAATAATAATAATAATAATAATAATAATAATAATAATAATAATAATAATAATAATAATAATAATAATAATAATAATAATAATAATAATAATAATAATAATAATAATAATAATAATAATAATAATAATAATAATAATAATAATAATAATAATAATAATAATAATAATAATAATAATAATAATAATAATAATAATAATAATAATAATAATAATAATAATAATAATAATAATAATAATAATAATAATAATAATAATAATAATAATAATAATAATAATAATAATAATAATAATAATAATAATAATAATAATAATAATAATAATAATAATAATAATAATAATAATAATAATAATAATAATAATAATAATAATAATAATAATAATAATAATAATAATAATAATAATAATAATAATAATAATAATAATAATAATAATAATAATAATAATAATAATAATAATAATAATAATAATAATAATAATAATAATAATAATAATAATAATAATAATAATAATAATAATAATAATAATAATAATAATAATAATAATAATAATAATAATAATAATAATAATAATAATAATAATAATAATAATAATAATAATAATAATAATAATAATAATAATAATAATAATAATAATAATAATAATAATAATAATAATAATAATAATAATAATAATAATAATAATAATAATAATAATAATAATAATAATAATAATAATAATAATAATAATAATAATAATAATAATAATAATAATAATAATAATAATAATAATAATAATAATAATAATAATAATAATAATAATAATAATAATAATAATAATAATAATAATAATAATAATAATAATAATAATAATAATAATAATAATAATAATAATAATAATAATAATAATAATAATAATAATAATAATAATAATAATAATAATAATAATAATAATAATAATAATAATAATAATAATAATAATAATAATAATAATAATAATAATAATAATAATAATAATAATAATAATAATAATAATAATAATAATAATAATAATAATAATAATAATAATAATAATAATAATAATAATAATAATAATAATAATAATAATAATAATAATAATAATAATAATAATAATAATAATAATAATAATAATAATAATAATAATAATAATAATAATAATAATAATAATAATAATAATAATAATAATAATAATAATAATAATAATAATAATAATAATATGGAAACAAATAGTAGAATACAATGTTTTCCTCCAGAAACTTGTAGTACTACTAATTTAACTCGGGTGGATAACCTAAGTGATGTCAGGAACAGGATTTGGATACCCACTCTACCTAGATACTATAAAGTCAATTGTGATGCTTTATTTGATTATGCAACTAACCAAGCTGCTTTTGCTTGTATTGTTATGGATTCATCAGGTAACATGGTGGATGGTTTTGCGCAAAAGATGGTGGTCAATTCTGCTATTGAAGCTGAAGCAAGTGGTCTGCTAGGAGCTTGTGATAGCCTCTAAGTATTCTATTGGCTTAGTAGAAATAGAGAATGACTGCCTCAACCTAATTAACCAAACAAAGAAAGGAGAGAAGATCTTTTGTAATATTAAATTGTTGGTTAAAAACATTATTAGGTGTAAATTTTTGTATAAACTGAAAATTTCCTTTGCTAGGAGATCCAAAAACTTGTGTACTGATTGGGTGGCTAAACATAAGCTTAAAGACTCATTGTTTAGTCTTTGGAGTTGCCAACCTCCCCCATCCCACACACACACCCAATTAGCAAATTTACTTACTAGAGACTTTAATCCTATAGAGATAGGCCAATTGTAACTTAAAATTTTTATTTATGCATACTTCTTTCCACTAAAAAAAAAGGAGCCAATTGTTGATTGATGCCTATTAAAAAACTTATTTAGAAAAAGGTGCCTAGGAAAAAATATTTATTGAAAACAGCCCCCTTATAATTAACAATTAAAAAATAAGAAAAAAACTAATAAACACACGCGCGCGTCCGTGAAATTTTTTTAAAATCGTCATAACTAATTCAAAAAAAATCAAAAAAATCAAAAAAAATTATATTTGGATAAATCAAATTAATATTTACGTCTATGATTTTTTTCGGAATTTTCTGAATTTTTTGATTTTTTTTTATTTTTTTTTTCGCAGACACGAAATTCCATGTTTAAAACATGGAATTTCATGTTTGAAACATGGAATTTCATGTTTAAAACATGGAATTTCATGTTTATTTCACGGTTTAAAACATGGAATTCCATGTTTAAAACATGGAATTCCGTGTCTGCGAAAAAAAAATTAAAAAAATTCGAAAAAATTCAAAAAATTCAAAAAAAATCAAAAAAATTCATAGACGTAAATATTAATTAGATTTATTCAAAAATATTTTTTTTTAATTTTCTGATTTTTTTTGAATTAGTTATGACGATTTTAAAAAAATTTCACGGACGCGCGCATGTGATGGAATTAATAAAGGTATAGAAAATATAAAGGGGATGTTTTCTATAAATAATTATTTCATCAGGCATTTTTTTATAAATAAGATTATTGAAGGCATAAAAAAACAATTAGAGAGTTTAAGGAGGATGTTTTCAACAATAACCCCAAAAAAAAGTTGCTAGCCATGCACAAAAGCATTTTCTTCGTCAAACCCATACCAAAAAAAGCGTAGGCCTAACCTTTTTGATACGGTATTAATTCATTTCTTTTTGTTTGTTTTGTTTTGGTCAATAATAAAATAAAGTATTAAATAACCGATTATGGTTTGCTTAAAGATCAAATAACCTTTTATGATATATGAAAAGGAAAAAGGAAAAGAAAACTCTTCTATGTGCTTTATGAACTCTTTGATAAAATAACCTTTTAGTATCTACTTTTACTTTCCAAGTTAACAAAAACTGTATTATATTCTCCACTTCCATAACTGGTTTTGTAATTTTTTTTTTTTTTTTTTTGCTTAATCAACTACTCCTTATGGATTTATTTTAAAAGGCAGCCACCCCACCTAAGAACTCCTTATCGTCTCCTTTGAAGTGAACTCCTTCGAATTTTTTTCAGTCAACTTACCTCTGTTTGACTATCCGGAGAAAACCACCGTAATAGAACACCAAGGTGCACCACAGCAGGGATCAATTTAAATAGTAACGGAGTTGTCACCTGAAAAGTTGTGACATAATTAATTACCAGAAAGGAAAAAGAGAATTAAATATAAATATTATATACCAGACTAAGAGCTGTTGTCCCTAAAAGCAGAAGATATAATTTCCCCTGCAAATTAGAAAAATTTCTTTCAACAGTTAATACATAAAAGCAGAAGATATAATTCCCCCTGCAAATTAGAAAAATTTCTTTCAACAGTTAATACATAGTATATTACTGTGTATATATACATACATACATACATACCTCAACAAGGTGCCGTTTATATTTTCCAATTCCACACATTCCTAATGTTTTTATACTCATCAAGCAATGTTCCTTCATTATCATGAAATAGGAAGCAGAATAATATTCAGTTATATCTTGGTTTCTAAACTCTATACTCATACATACTTACATACAAGAACACAAACACACAAAAGGGTTAAACAAACCTTTAATCGCTGAAATAGGGTATGAGATTTGTTTGTTTTCATCCAACATATTCCTTCACATCTTCTAAATCGACACTGCATCGAATAGAAATACAATTTAATAATCAAAAGAAAACAAAAGTTGCAGAAAACAAACAAAAAATAACACATTTGTGAACAATACCTCAATCTTGAGATTCATTATTTCTCAATACCAAGTCTCGTAAACTCAGAAATTTCGGAATTCAGTGACTTTTTATTATGTTAGACCATCTCCAGCAGTTGCGCCAAATGGATATTTACTGCAAAACAATTCAAAAAAAAAATACAGTATAAGATTAAATTGCTCAGTCCAACAGTCACGACAAATTAATTATGGGACCCACAAAACTCAAACTGCATCCCCTCATCATATACGCTATTTTCAGCACTTCTCACACGGTAAAAAGGCTTCCAACGGTCATAAATGGCCATTGTAGAATTTGTTTGAAAATATAATAATCATATGACTGTTCTTTAAATCAGATAATTATGAAAAATTGTAAAAGTGATGAGAAGAGGTTAAAAGTAATTCATTTTTTTAGAATTTACCTTAGATTTGGGTTCTTCGATTGTTGAAGGCGTAGCGAAGCGGGTTGATGATGATGGTGTAGAATGGTCTACGAGTGGCAGAGGTTTTATAGGGCAGGAGAGTCGGAGCGGCTTGGTGGGAAGGTGAGACATTCAATGAGTGTGAGAGCGGTTTGATGGGAAGGTTTTATAGTGGGAAGAAGGTGAGACACTCACTAAGTGTGAAGATATTTCTTTTTCTTTTCTTTTTCTTTTCTGTTCCAAGAATGCGAAAGTGAGAAGAAAAGATGGGTTTTAGCCTTTCATTGTTGTTCAACGTTTACTTTTTTTTTTTTTTCCTTTGTTGTTTTCTGAAATTAAACGATGGTTATAGATTTCTACATTATTGATATTTTTCCTTGGTCATTTAAATTCTAAAATTTCTCAGCCATTAATTTTACTTTTAGAAGAAGTAACATAGTTTCCTCAGCTTGGTTCGGACAATTAACGCTTGCATCTTGTAATAAATTGAGGTGCCAAGTTCTTATAGATGCTGCTTTTTATTTTGAGATTTGTAATCTTCTTTCTAGCAATGTTTACCAAAAACACAACTTTGAACACTTTAATATATAAATAGCTAAACCAGTTTGAACGCAAAGTTTAATCTTCTCCTAAGGGCTGATCAAATTTTTTAAAACAGACGAGTGAACTTTTTTTTTTGTTCCAGACGAGTGAACATTGTTACATGGTGGAGTAGAGAGAACATTGTTACATGCACTCGATATTTCACGACACACCACTACCTACCATAATGTATGTTCCCATATCTTGCTTTTATATATCAAATCAACCAACCGTAAGTTCAACCCCAAATTCGATGACCCCATCTCAAACACGAACTCAAATTTTGAAAGATTGACACAGTATATGCTACTCGAATCACTCATCACGGACATGCAATCAAGATTTTGGATCCCTTTTGACTGATAAGGAATCCTTCCTGCTTTAACCACAACAGTTACATTGTTCACGATCCAACTACTTTAATTTTTGGAAGTCATACTAACCGTAATAGACCCTTAATTCACAATTTTTTTTTGTTAATGCCCCCAAAAGTAGATAAGGCCGCACTAGCATCATTGACACAGTCTCTCATGGTATGAAGAGTGCTTTGCAAATCGCTTGATGCTGATTGTGCTTTAATAGAAGCAATTACTAGTTCATTAGATACAGAAAGCAGAACATTTGAACCGGCTTCTACATTACTTTATGCACGTTTCCTTTCCTGTTTAGTACGGGTAAATGAATGATAAGTAGCTTCCAGTTTCATTATCAAGTTTCAGTAAACTTCCTATCGACTATCCCTTTGAATATGGAATAGTCCATCTCACTATGCTTCAAATTCCACGACAAATATACACACTTTCGTTATATTTTATGTCTTTTCACGAGATTCATATAAATGGCGTGTCACTTGTTAATCAAATGATCATGCTATTCCTAAGATATTCCTGTATTGCTCGAACTTGGTCCAACAAATTATTCAGTGTGGTAAGTCTTGGCCCTTGCATAGATCCAAGAATTGGTAGAACACCTTACAAAATAAAAAATAATTGGTAGAACACCTTACAAAATGAAGAGGCTACCCCTAATAATATACCTGATCCTAGTAACACCCCAAATGCAGAAACCTTTACACCAGTATAGAGTAAAGTATATACAAAAATTAGCCCTCAATTTCACGGATTGTTCTAACTTTTAACTTTCAAGTACCAAAATTACTGAATCCGGCCCTTGCCTCGTTCACATTTAATATACCATCCACATAGATTTCTTGTAGAAGATGCACAATCTTAGTAGACTTAATGACGAGTTCTAAACATAGATGTATGCTGCCAGGGTTCAGGGTGCGGTGAAAGCTCATGTAATTCTTTTTTGTAGAAAAAACGTTGAGAGAATAACACAACTGTCCAGTCCGCCCCGACACAAATTAAGGCCACCTCGCACAAGAAATTAACCCAAATTCTTATAGAGACGATGGCTCGAAACCCACTAATTTTTCTAACTTTTAGCCCATCCTAAAATAAATTCCTGAATCCACCACAACTGAGTGGAGATAATTTTTTCATCTCCACGTTGGTGGTGGAGATGGCTTTGCAGCATTGCAGTGCTGGAGATAGTTTCGGTCTACATGGTGGCAGGGGGAGATTGATAGATTAGTGTTGTTTTATATATGGGGTATCTTTTGTTAATGTAAGGGTTAAAATAATAATTATGGAAATCCAACATGAAACATATAAAACAAGGGTGATATAAATTGATAAAATTGAACATATGCCATAACTTGAAACAATTGAAACATATGACTACAATAAATTTCCTTTATTTGGAATAGCTAAATACGAATGATAAACATGTTTTAAATGACTAAATTGAATGATTGACACTCATAACCATTTTTGACAAATAGTTTAAACCTCATGAACCATGTTTTGTAATTCTTTTTTTTTTTTGCTTAATCAACTACTCCTTATTGATTTATTTTAAAAGGCAGCCACCCCACCTAAGAACTTCTTATCGTCTCCTTTGAAGTGAACTCCTTCGAAATTTTTTCAGTCAACTTACCTCTGTTTGACTATCCGGAGAAAACCACCAAGGTGCACCACAGCAGGGATCAATTTAAATAGTAACGGAGTTGTCACCTGAAAAGTTATGACATCATTAATTACCACAAAAAAAAAGAGAATTAAATATAAATATTATATACCAGACTAAGAGCTGTTGTCCCTAAAAGCAGAAGATATAATTTCCCCTGCAAATTAGAAAAATTTCTTTCAACGTTTAATACATAGTATATTACTGTGTATATATATATATACATACATACATACCTCAACAAGGTGAAGATTTGAAGCACGACTAAGAAGAACAAAAGCAAATTCTCCAATTTGTGCTAAAGACATCCCAACCTGGATCAAGAATTAATCATGAATTAATATAACATACATTTACAAATGTTTAAGATATATTTAATTAAATCTTACAAGGAGTGAAGTTTTGTTGTTGTAGCGAAAACCTTTAACCACGGTTGAAATAACCAAGGTTTTAACTACGACTACTAATATAACAGATGCTAGTAAAATATCTACATGATTCCATAGGAAATGAACATGAATTAGCATCCCGATACTAGAAAGAAAAAGTGCTGCAAAGAAATTTCGTATTGGTTCAACCTGCAAAAACATAATATTATTATAATTATTATGCAAAAATAATAATAATAATACCAATTACAAAGAATTCTAATCTCTTACTTGTTCAAGTGTATGTTGAGCAAGATCAGTAGTTGATATCATCACTCCAGCAGCAAATGGCCCCAATTCTAAACTTAACCCTAACTTGTCACTACACTGAAATCATATCATATCAATTATTAGAAAAAAAAAAACCGGACTCAATATGTGTGTGTATATATATATATATATATATATATATACAAGACTGACCCAAGCTACAAGTAGGCAAAAGGCAACAGAAGCCAACTGGTACAGTTCATTAGTCTGCCCAACAAAAAACAAAAAAATGCTTTTTAAATATGAGAAAAGGATATTTTTTTAATTTTTTGTTATGAGACTTATTATTTTAGTGGAAAATGTTACCTGAGATGATAAACTTATCATGAGTTTGAAGAACCAAGGTACACAAGTCCTTGCCATGATTGATAATACAGCCAAAAATCCAATCAACGCCACCATAGTTTCGATTCATAATAAACACATTTACTTTTACTTTCAACTAAAAATATGAAAAAAAACAAAAAAGGAAAAACTTACGATTTAGTCATTGATACTACTCCTTGAAGAACACCTGAAGTTCCTCCCAAAACTGGAAGCAGTGCAAAAAGTAAACCAACCGCACAATCCTGAATATGAGAAATAGAAATTAACTAATCAAGCCAAATACACACACACATACATTGCCAAAATGTATATATTTTACCTGTAAAATGAGAGTACCAATAGTAACTTGGCCGTGAAGAGAATTTGTAGTATTCTTTTCCATCAAAAACTTCAAAACCTATAACGAAGACATACACCAAGTATCAGAATTTCATTTATTATATTGCATAAAGTGACGTGTTAAATAAAAATTTACCACAGCAGTTGAAGACATTGAAAGTAACACGCCCACAAATACCCCCTCTGAAGGTTTACAACCACATAACTGCAGATATAATCATTCAGCAGCAAAAACAAGAAAATAAACCTTTAGTCTTTGCAACGTATCGAGGTTAAAATGGTAAATAAACCCATAATAAAAAAAGCAGTATCGATTGTTATACATGAATAAGAGAATTTGAAGCAAGCCTCCTAAAACAGCAACTGCTCGTACAACTTTAAGCTGCTCAATTAAAACAAACAATTACATAAAAAAATGCAAAAACTATTACATAGAGAGCAAAAATTCAAAAATTAACCTTAGTTGTTGAAAATTCCAGCCCCAGAGCGAAAAGAAGAAATATTACACCAAATTGAGCAACTGTTTCAACCTATAATGATATGGAATAAGTGAAATGAAACAATTTTATGGATTTAAAAGAGGAAATAAAAAAGGATGAATAAAAGTGCATACTTGAACCATCTCACTCACAACATTTAATCCTCCAGGACCAACTAAGGATCCAGACAATAAATACCCGGTAATAACCTGAGTAATTTAAGTTGGTCATGAAATATTTTTAAATTAATTTAAAAAGTAATGAATTATTATACCGGTTGTCCAGCACAAGCGAAAGCAATTCCACCACAAGTTGCAGATACAATTACAACCACTAAATCTGATATCAACCTATAATTTAAGTATATAATGTCATTTAGAATCACAATGAAACAATTATATGATAACAGTTAAATCGGTAAGTTTTTACCTCAAGTCCAATTGTAAAACTGGATATTTTGACTTGAAATTAGATATGATAAACACATTGTCCTGTAAGTAATATAAGATCAATCAATCTATAGCTCATAACCTTAAGAATTATTTCGACTAAAAAAAAAAATAACCTTAAGAATTCGAAGTTTACCTTTCTGTCTATTAGTGTTGGGGTTTCTTCTGCTCCATTGTCATTATCGAGATTGAAAACACTATTCAGTTTAAATGATGATCTATGATTAATCAATCACGTGAAAGAGGTTAATTAAAAGAGAACTAAGTGTTATGAGTATAAAATATTAATATTTCCAAGGTTTAAAAGATTTGAGTGTTGTACTTTTCTTCTTTGGTATCGTTTTTCTTGGGTTTGACTCTTGCTACAGTCTCCAAAACTGCCTGGCCAAGAAATAATTGTAAATAAGATTAAAAGAAATAATTGTAAATAAGATTAAAAATTAACCAGGTGAGCTAGCTCATCTGGCCAGGGCTCTGTCTCTCAACCAAGAGGTACAGGGTTCGAACCCCGAAGGTGGAAGAAAGTTAAAAGAAGAAGGTTGTTAGTTGTGCTAGATTATTAATTGAGAAAATTTGTAATAGCTAGTCTAATGTAAAAAAACTTGATGTTTGAGCTTCATATATAATAATAAAGTTTGATTTGCCGATAAAAAAAAAGATTAAAAGAAAAGGTTTTTTTTCAAATTATGTTACACCGGAAAATTACATATAATATCACATTTAGAAAGATGGAAAGAAGCAAGAAAAGAAAATACTGCGCACCTGCTGCTCTGTGACACTGTTATTGAACCCACCCATATCATTTCCTGCCAATTTAAAGCAAGGCAAAAAACATTAGTGGTGATTCACATCTAAATATAAAATTGCGACCGTTAAATTAAAATTTTAAATAATGTACTCCACTTTAAAGGATTACAAAATAGCTACTAATCACAAATCACCCCTGACAAAAGTTCACATCAGAGCAGCAGGTATTATCCTTTCAATTGCCTTTCTTCTTGCTCTTAATTGCTTTGCCTCGACTTACATTTGCTAAATCCGATTTAGATCACAAGGTACAACCGGTTGTTGAAAATGTAATCGGATTTAGCAAATGTAAGTCGAGGCAAAGCAATTAAGAGTAAGAAGAAAGGCAATTGAAAGGATAATAATAATGATGATGATAAATTTGTTCTTCTTGTTGTTGGAATGGTACTAGTCATTGCAGAAGATTGTGAATGGCGCCGGCGCACGTTAATAAGAGGAATGTGTACTTAGCTATAAGTTGCGCTTAGGGATGTCGGTTGAGTTTAGAGTTATGAGGTTGTACCACTTGCTTGAAGGAGTAGTACTAACTCACCCACTACTATACACACAGACAGTGTGGTCTGTGAAGTAGATAGACAGCAAAAGAGAAATGAGTGATTTATGTTTGAGACGCGTGTGCTGTGTTTAAGTGGTTTAGTGTAGCTTACCGGGTTAGTTAAGTTTCATTAGTTTAATCAATGATTTATTAATGAGTAAATGCAAGATGTTTTGTTAGGATCTATTTGGGATACTGATGTGATACATAATACTTCTTTTTTTTTGACAGATAATCTCGAAAAATCCTCATCTTTTCGTGTTTTTTTCGAAAATGACTCGGATATTTTAAAATAAGTTTTCAAGGCCTTATTATTTCTTTTAATTTGTGCTAAACATTCATTAGCCTATTTGAAATATGGAGGATTTTATAATGTAAAGTTGTGTGCATAAATATTAGGGTTGAGAAACACAAAATGAAAATACTAAACTGATTAGGGGTGTGCGCGGGTCGGTTTTGGATGAAAAATACTCAACCCACAAACTGCCCGTTGTTGTGCGGGTTTTGAGAAATAAGACCCGCACCAGCCCAAAATCCATTATATAAACCATTGAGTTTCGGGTTGAGCAGGTTGCGGGTGCATTGCAGGTGATTTAGTTTAATAAATGAGCTGAAATTGTATCCATAATCATTCGACAGGAATATATTACAAATGCATGTTGAAACAAAAAATATAGATTATGATACTCATATACATTTTAAATCATCTCTGATTTTAAAAAGTATAAAATGAGATTTTAGAAAATAAAAATATAAATTAAACCATACAAATTTAAAAGGGGAAGGAATAAAAAAAGAAATATAAAGTGAGAATCACATGACCATACAAATTTATTTGAATAAAATGAGCAATATATTTTTTTCTAATAATTTATACTACATGGTAATCGGGTATGCGGGTTTGCGGGTTTCAAGTTTAAAATCCGCAACCCGCAAAAAATGTATACTTTTTCTAAAATGTAAACCGCAACCCACCCGATAGAAAACTAACCCGTATTATTTCGGGTTAGTGTAATCGTGTTAGTCGGGTTATGCGGGTTTTCTAACCCGATGCACACCCCTAAAACTGATTCCTAAAATCAAAAAAATTGAGCTAAAAAGAAACCAAAACTGACTTAACCATTCGTTTCGATATAAACATTTTAAATAACCAAAAAGATTCAGTTTTTCTATGCTTTACCAAATTGAAAAAATACAAATATTAATTTATGTTCTAATTTTTTAGTTTTAAATGACCTTCCCTCAATCTTTATTATAGGCATGTCTAATTTTTCTTGATATTTTTTAAAATGATTATGATAAGGGGATACAAATGAAGTAAATTTCAAAAGAAAAATACTCATATATGGCATGTACCATCCCTTAAAATGTTATAATGTGCAAAATTTCTTGCATAAATCATTAGTCGATATAAAAGAGATATTTTGTTTGTTGATATTTTTTGAAGCTAAAACATACGTATTAAATTATAAAAAATCCACTTTAATTAATTGTTTACAATTTTATGCATAATATTTCATCCAAGAATTCAGTTTTTTTTATATCGGTCGAGAACATGAAAATCAAAAACTTCATATATGGATATCATTTCTCTGGCAAACACTCTAACTTCCCAAAGTGGCTCTAAGCTCGAATTCCGCTTTAACTTGGGATTTATCTTGACTTCTTTACTTATTCTCCTCATCTTGGGACCTTGTATCAAACATGTACCATAAAGCTACACACTTAACACATAGTTAAGGCATAAGAGCTCTATAAACAGTAATAGGTCCAAGACTAGAAGTAAAAGTGCATCATAGCAAATAACATAGGAAATATTACACTTAGGCCCAATAAACTTCCAAAATAATGTCTCATGAATGGATTTAATCCATCACAAAAAGAGAGACATCAGTCACATCCTAGCTGACACATCGTACTAAACTGATACCCATTTTGAGGCAAAAACGGTGTGACATTTTTTACTTCAACAATGTCATTTTACAGAGTCTCTGACTATCCACCGGTTGAAGAAAGGGCGCCACGTGGATTAGAGTCTATTGGGACAAAAATGGATACTCGTTTTTTATTAATTGGTATAACATTTTTTGTGAATTTGTGATCATATTCAAGGAGCCGTTGGAACTTAAATTACACTATAAATATTGCCTCCTTGC
This sequence comes from Nemophila menziesii, assembly GCA_029959085.1. Taxonomy (NCBI): domain Eukaryota; kingdom Viridiplantae; phylum Streptophyta; class Magnoliopsida; order Boraginales; family Hydrophyllaceae; genus Nemophila; species Nemophila menziesii. The sequence goes on from JARWIR010000001.1 coordinate 38,412,991, forward strand.
ACCACAAAACTCACCTCTTGAAGCACTAGTTTCACCATACATCATTTCACACTTCAAAAGAGAATTTAGAACCTTTTTCTTGCATTTTTTTAATCAAAAATCAAGTCTTGTGAATTGTTTGTATCCTCCTCAAAGCTACCATTTCAAATATAAGAGGATGATCAAACTGAAAGCTTCAACTTTATGTCCGTTAATCAAAGAGAATTTCATCTTAAGCTACAACTTTCACATCTAACTCTTTTAGGAGTCCACAGTTTCATTGTTAGATTAGTTCATCAATAAGAAACCTCATATTGGTTTAGTTGTATCTATATTACCATCAAGGGTTTATCATTCTTATTCTAGACTAGAACACATCTTAGGTCAGCTAGAGTTTAGAGAAGAAGGAGAAGGCTTCCATAATTGGAAGTGGTTGACTTGTTTCGTAGAAGAGCACAAAGGAGTGTTATGTAATTGGGTTGTGACTAAACCATTAAAAGTTTTGGGGGTCTTTAGTTTGTGGTTTATCCTGGAAAAACCTTAGTGTTTAGGTTGTGGTTTAACCCAGAAAAACCTCAATCCTTAGGTTGTGTATTAATCCATACTAACCTCGTTCTTTAGGTTGTGGTTTAGCTCAAAGAAACCTTGGTGTAAAGGTTTATATTGCACCTTAAAAAGATAGAAATGTTAGTGGAGAATCTTGGAAATACTACGGAGATGACCTTAGGTAGTGTAAGTATGGAAACCACACCACTCTATATGACCCGCGTAGCTTTCTTCCTTTATCTTCTACTTATCGGCATGCATTAACTTTACATCAGTGTTTATCTTCCTTAGTTTTAATTAGATTACTGTAACTTATACCTATAAGTGCTTTATCCTTATTCCTAACAATCTACCCTTAAAATTATCTCATTAGTGTTATCTTTACCTTGTTTGCGTATGGTCCCCATATCTTAGTGTGTTAACTCTATTAAGGACCTTAGCCTTAGGCTAATCACCTCCTTCTTATAGTATTTAGTTTCCGTATTTTACAAACTCTTAATATAAACTTATTCATCCTATCCCATCCCTTCCTCTAGGAATTTACATCTGGTATCAGAGCCAAATTTTACATAAATATCTTAATCGTTAGTAGGGTAATTGATTTGTTATTATCTACCATGTCAAATTATCGTGATTGTCCTTCACTATTTTCAGGTGAATATTATTTCTTTTGTAGAAACATAATGGAGAAGTACATAAAAGCCAAAGATCTCAACTTGTTGGAAATTATTATTGAAAGACCTTTTGTGCCTTATAAAGAACTCCAAAATGAAGATGGAATCGCCCAAGAGTTTAAGCATCACTCAGAATTCGCCAAAGAAGAAAAATTTAGCCTCATGCTAGATGCCAAAGTAATGAATATCTTGATATGTGGAGTATCCGAGGAGCTATATGAGAAGACTTTTACATGTGACTTGGCTTGTAGGATTTGGGAACGTCTTGAGTACTTCTATGTCATAAATCTCATTGACTACATCAACAATAATAACCTCACCCTCAGTAATTCAGTCAGAGATCTTAACATGAAAGATGTATCAAATCATCAATCTCCAAACCAAGGATAAATAAAGGATATAGCTTCACAAGTTATTTATGTATCTTTTTATTTGTTCCACTCTCTATTTGTTGCTCTTTATGTGCTTCACTTGTTCAAAACGGTTACTCGTTCTTCCCATCAAAATGGTGTGCAGTTTTATAACATTTCCACCGTATCTGTTTGTTTTATATCCCCTTCCTCCTTTATACCTATTTCACTTTTTTCAAAAACTTCATTCGTCTTCTTTCTCTTCTCCTTTTTCTCCCTTCATCCTTAAAATCTTATTTTTCTTCTATGACTTCCAAAGTTACAGGAAAAGATTTAACAACTCCTTCAAGAGATCCTAGGTTAAGAAAAAAGAATAAAAGAAATACCAAGGAAGTTAAAATTGAATAAAAAGATTTTGAATTTGAACTCATTATTGAACAGGAAACTCTCTTGATGAAGGCCCGGTCAAAAGAAATATATTAAAGAAAAGCACCAAAATTATTCCCTGTAGATCAACTCTCCCTGAGTGTCAAGATTCCTTTGGTAAATAACTCTCCTTCAAATTTATTTGATACATTTAATTTTTAACATTTTGTCGTGTTTATCTCTATTTAACAATTGGTTCATTCTTCCCTGAATTTTGAGTTCTCAAGAATGTCAAAAATTTTGATCCCGAAAAGTGGTCCTAATACACCAATGTCTTAAATAAAAACATCTCCATCAATCCTCATTACATTTCAAAAACCCTTTGGTTTTAGTAACAATGGTTATGACAACTTTATTCTAAATGTGTGGAATAGGGCAAAAGAACCCTGTGACAATCATTTTAAAAGAAAATTTGAATCTTTTATGTCCTCCAGAATGATCCAAGATCATGCTCAACCGTGGAAATTTCTTCTCTCCGTATTTTCGTTTTTCTCATAAACTTCTAAGCCACTGCCTTCTTTGAAAAATAAATAAAGGCATAACTATCTCATCATACAAATAAACTCTCTTGTATCATCTTCAATATAAAATTCCTATAAGTTTTTGCAAAATCTTTATTAGTAACATATATCATATAAATTTTGTCTCCTCTACTCTTCCTTGTGAGATTTCTCTTTTGTCACTCTTTGATCAAAGTTAAGAGACTCCCTTCCTCATCCAACCTTCAAGACTTTGAGCCCACTTGAAGATGTGACATTCGCTTTATCAAAACCATGACCATCTTTATTTATAATAATGAGTATATTGACCAACATTTGTTCTTAAGTCTTCCCAATAATAATAAAGAAAAAATTGTTATTAACATTGCTCTGAATACCATCTCTACAGAACCCTCCATCGATTCCTTTAACATCTCTCCTCGTATAATCATACCTCGTATGAAAACATCAAAAATTCACTCTCCAAACCCTTTACTAAGACCTCAACAAAATCGAGTTTTCCTTTATGAACGTGATTAAAGATGGTTTATCTACTATTAAAGATTGTCTTGATAACTTACAAGGAAGGTTTGAGAATATCAAGAATGAAGTATCCTGCCTACGAAAAAATTGTTCTTGGATAAAGTCTCTCGCAGCTACTTTTCTCTAAACAATTATTTACCTTGTTTTCTTTCACTTTATCATCGATAATTTTGGTTTGTAATAACTTTTTTCCACCTTTATTTAAGTTTTGTTTGATTATCCTATGGATTACTCCTATTTTTTACTCGTGATATACTCTGTAGATATGCACTAAAATTTGTGATGGTGTCTATCAAAATTGAAGAAAAAGATTGATAAGGTTATTTCTATATACAAAAGACTTTAGTAAAACCTTCTATCCTTTCACTTGTGCTTCTTTAGTTATTATAAAACATAGTTATGTGTAGTTGGAATTAGATTTCACTTGACATGATATGCATCTTATTCTTGCTAGTTATAGTGAAATCAAATATTTACGTGAGTTAGATCATGATTAAGATTGATATGCATGTTGTATTTTGATGAAGACAATTGGGGAGAAAAATATGAATGTGTGCACTAAAACTTTACGGAACTTGCACTAGTATAATTTTCTCACATACTTGCTTAAAATGACTCATGCTATTTTTAAGAGGGAGTTAGACTTTATCTGAGTGTTATTTTTTCATATCCTACATGCATATTAAAGGTGGAGCTTAACTCCTTTAGTGTTATCTTAATTCACATCATATTAGGTGTTTTACTGAAGGATTTGTCATCATCAAAAAGGGAGAGAATATTGGTATATAGTCCCTCCCTTAGGATTGTTATCATATGACAATTCTTATTTATTCCCATGCTTAATTTTATCTAAAAATGATTAACTTTTCTTCACTTATATTTACCTAAAAGACTCGTGAATCTATATTTCTATCTTGATATAGAGTGATTATCTCCTATGTTATTATATGTGATTATAATTACTTATATTCTTCTTTGATTATGCTAACTAAATAATTTACTCACATCACACACTTAGGAGATATTTGTGCACAAAGATAAGCTCAATTACTGTCACATACACAGCTAGTTCATATCCTTATAATGATATTACACTTTATTATTCATCTTTCTCCTACTTTTTGATATCCTTTCTAATTATATTTACACGTTTTATTTAATATATTCCAGAGATGTAATTGATTACTTGTATTGAGTTGCACTAACCCCATATTGTAGCATTTCTTATTTTACAAATTATATGAATGATCAAGAAGCTAAGGAATCACTCTCATAAACGAAAATAGGCAAGATAATATGACTTAATGTTTTAAAACGGATACCCATTTTATCCAGAAAAATGGCATAACGCTTTTCTTTGTAGCCAAGCAAACCCAGAACCAATCGGCCACTTTGTCATATCCTGTCCGACACATCTTACTAAAATGGGTACCCATTTTGAGGCAAAATTTGGTGTGATGTTTTTCACTTAAATAATGTTGTTTTATAGAGTCTCTGACTATCCAACAATTGAAGAAAGGACATCGCACGGATTAAAGCAGTTGGGGAAAAAAACTAATACCCATTTTATCTAGAACTATATAATGTTTTTGGTCAATATTTTATCAAAACCAAAAAGCCATTGGAACTCAACTTACAAACTATAAATATGGCCTTCTTGCACCACAAAACTAACCTATTGAAGCACCAGTTTCACCATACATCATTTCACACTTCAATAGAGAATTCACAACATTGGTCTTGTATTTTTATATCAAAAATCAAGTCTTGTTAATTGTTTGTATCCTTTTGAAAAATACTATTCAAAATTCAAGAGTAATATCTAACTAAAATATTCAACTTCATATCCACTCATCAAAGAGGAATTCATCTCAAGCTACAACTTTCACATCTAACTCTTTTATGAGTTCCAATTTCAATGTTAGATTAGTTCATTAAGGAACAACCTCATATTGGTTCACATTGTATATATCTTACCGCTAAGGGGTTGTTACTCTTCATCTAGACAAGAACATAACTTAGGTTAGCAGAGTTCAGAGAAGAAGGAGAAGTCTTCCATTATTGGAAGTGGTTGACTTGTGTATAGAAGAGCTCAAATGAGTGTTTTGTAATCGGGTTGTGACAAACCGTAAAAAATCTAGAGGGTATTTAGGTTGTGCTTTAGCCCAAAAAAATCTTGGTGTTAAGGTTATGACTTAACCCAGAAAAACCATAGTCCTTAGGTTGTGGTTTAACCTGAAATTTTTTTTGGTCTTTAGGTTATGGTTTATCCCAAAAAAAACGTTGGTGTAAAGGTTTATATCTCGCCTTTAAGAGATAGGAGAAGCTTAGTGGAAAAGCTTGAATATTCTATGGGAATGACCCTAGGTAGTGGATGTAGGGAAACCTAACCACTCTAAATGCCCTGTGTAACTTCCTTAATTTATCTTTTACTTATCGCATGTATATACTTTACATTAGTGTTTATCTTCCTTACCTCTAGTTATATTGCTTTAAATTATCCCTATAAGTGCTTTATCCTTATTCTTATTTATATACCTTACAGTTATCTCACTAGTGTTACGTTTATGTAGTTTGCATATAGGTACCTATATTTTAATGTTTTAACTCTATTAAGTACCTTAGCCTTAGGTTAATCATCTCTTTCCATTAGAACTTAGTTTCCACATTTTAAAAACTATTAAGATCTTTTATACATCTAAAGTTTGTTCATTGATATCTTTCCCTAAACTTTAATTTTAGTAGTCCCCTAATTTTTTATTTGGCATTAATTATATAATAGTCCTATACACATCCTATAGGACTCTATAAGATTTTAGACCTTCTTGATAGAATTTTGTGTCTATTGTGTAACTCTTACATAAAACTAGAACCTCCAAATTCGAAACTCAACCTTGTTGGTGAAGCTTTGTAGCACCAAAATCTCCAACGTTTATAGTGGAACTTCACAAAATTTTGAAGCTTTACAAATAATGGTGGAACTTCAAATCTACGAATCTCTACCATTTGTGGTGGAACTTTAAGCTTAGGAGAAATCAAAAGTTGAAGCAATTAGATGGCACTAGTGGTGGAGAGAGCATCGTTGAAAATGTAGTGGTGGTAATGGTGGTCATGGAGTTAAAAGATAAAATTAGGATATAGAAGGTGGAAACAAATCTAGTTGATTCTTTTTCTATCCCAATATAAATTCAAATTCTCCCATCATTTATGACAAAAAAAGCCTTCCATAACTCTATTAGATGAGAATCCCAAACTTCTTTAATTCTTTATGCTTTGAATTTTTATAAGGTTTTTTCCAACTATTTATTATGTAGAACAATTTTTACTCTGGTTATTGTACAAATCTTGACCATAAATCGATAGGTTTTGAACTTTTGAACTCGCGGGTAAATCTTCTCATTAAATAAAACGTACTACTCCCTCAATCCACTTTTATTTGTCCTTCTTTCTAAAAAGAGGTGTCCAACAGTATTTGTCCTTTTACATTCTTAAGACATTTTTTTCCTTATTTTTCCAATATCACCCTTAATTAGTTAACTAAAAGCAATGTTGCAATAAATGACCTTATACTTGATGAATAGGGGTAATATAGTAATGAGGGAGTGTATTTAATATCTTTTTTAATCCTTGTGCCACAAAAAGTAGGAAAAACAAAAGTGGACAGAGGAAGTACTATTTAAACTACACATTATTAAATTACAAACTCTCATAAAAATTATGCTATTAGGGAGGTTTGTATGGATATTTATGCATCAATATATCATCTTATGTAATGAAACGAGATATTGAATTGGAGAGTGCAGACAACAATAACCAATATCATCACTAAATGCAATGACGTGTATAGACGATTAATATTTGATGACGGAAAAAAGAAAACACTAAAACTAAAATGAGAGTAAAAACAAGTACGACCGATTAAGGAAATATCCCATATTAAATGAATCTTCTTAATATAATTCCATTGACCCACCGCTTAGTTACTGATATCTCATTTATTGTGGTTATTTGATTTTAAAGGGACATTGATTTGTGGCTATTTGGGTTATTAATCAGGATTTAAGTGGTCATTTTGGGGTAAATTACGCCTAACACCCATGTGGTCTACATTAATGTCAGGAAAAATTCATTTGATTTAAAAGTAGCACGAAACCTCCATGCGGTCTAAGATAATATGCACAAAACCCCTTTTCATCAATTTTCTTGCTAAAATTGTACTTTTTTTGGGTCGATCGTTCCTACCATACAAAATATTACATTTATACAACCTATTATCCAATACCAAGTTTCATGAACGAGGAAAGCACTGTGTTGCGATCCTCCATTTTCCTGCCGATTGCCTAGCACTTCGAGCCGCTCGGTCAGCCATCCCTTTCAGTCTACGCGGCAGATGACGGAAAACCAAACTATGGTGGTTTTCAGCAATCTGAAGGATCCGCTTGACGAAAGGTCTAACTTTCCAGAACGCGTCTGGCAACGACTTAAGACCTTGAATTAAGTCAAGGTTATCTGAACAAATCACGGTTTTGCAATCGGGGTGAGCCATGCAAAGTTGAGCTGCTTCGAGGACAGCCACTGCTTCGCCTTCTGCTGCCGAATCTGTCTAGAGTGGTTTAGAGAACGTCACTCTATGCCCTAAGAGGTTATCTCATTTAACGATTCCTATTTCACTAACTTCTGCCGCCGATTTAAACGATGCATCACAAGTATATATGAACCGTATGTCCCTGAACTCCTCATTGTTCCATGGTTCTGTCTCCTGTGGCCTAAGGTTTGGTTCACAAGGCTGAGGTCCTTGTGTCCAATCCTGTCCAAATAGGTCCTTCATACCTGCACAAGTTGAAAAAATGACATCTCTTGGTTGTATATCCGTGTTTTCATGTATCATTTTCATTTTCGCCTTCCATATGTTCCACAATGTTAAGAGAATGTATGAAATAACAATATGTTGATCCCATATTTTGGTATCCATAGAGTCACAAAAGTACGTGATCCAATATCCGATTGATTCCGGGTCCTCATCGGGGATCCTAATTTGTAGAGTTGTCCCTGCCCAGACCTGTTTAGAAAAATTACAAGAAAGTAACAAGTGAACCACCGTGTCCGTCTTAGTATCGCACCAGTTACAGTACTTCGAGTAGCTACAGTGGCGAAAGTACAAATTTTGTTTCGTCGGTAGTATGTTCCGGCAGGCTTTCCATGTGAAAGATCGCACCTTATTAGCTACGTTAGATTTCCAGATACGGTTCCACAATTTTGGGTTACAAAGGGCCGCTTGTTGTGATGTTTGAGCCATATCTGTCCATTTCTGTTGCATTAAGCTCCTATAGCCCGATCGTGTTGTATAAGTCCCTGTTTTAGTATGAGGCCAGATAAACATGACCTGATCCTCCGTATTTAGTAGCGCAATTTTCCTAATCTCCCCGTGTACCGGTCCCGGGATCACGTTATCAATTACCTACCAGTCCCATCCATTCTTTTGTTGATTCATGAGTTGATCGACAGTTTCCAAGGTAGTGTTACTTGGCTTGTCCTTAATAGTACCTGAAGGTAGCCACTGGTGCCTCCAGATATTCGTAGATTCTCCGTTCCCAATTTGAATTAATGTGATTTTTTAATGTATATTTTATCTGTTTAAGGTATTATATGACCAAAATATCCTCTAAAAATGTCAAAATATAATATATTTTGGCATTCGTTACCTTAAAAAAAAAATACAATAAATAATCACAAAATACCCTCTAAAATAATCAATTTTAATGTATTTTAACCATTTAATACTTAAAAAAATTAAAGTATACAATATATAATCTCATTAATACACTTGAATCACATTTTCAATAAGATAAATTACCTAAGGGGGTTTTGTGCCTATTATTTAGATCATATGGGGGTTTCCTAAAATATTTAGACCACATGAGTTTCTTTACATTAGGGTACTACACATGGGGTCAGGCGTAACTTACCTGATTTTTGTATACGTTTTTCATGATGCTTATTTTTTAGTTTTTACCGTATTTTGGGCATAATGATGTGATTTTGATGTAGTTTTAGCACATTAAGCTATGATGAATTTTAATCAAGTACGGGACATGGGTAAAACGTTTATCCATAAAAATCTACCCAAGAGAACCCTTAGGGTGTTCGGGGCCAAAGACTAGTCAACGACTAAATAAGATAAAGTTTGACATGCACATCATATGGTTCACTAACCACTCATCGACCATATTGAAGTGAATAGTAGCAAGATAAGGAAAGAAGCCAATTGAGTTTACACCAAGAAGTTACTTAGCAGAGTTTGTAGAATCACTTAGCAAAGGAATTGGAAAATCTGGCAGAAGATTTTTCTCCAAGCACTTGCCTACCTCCATGGTCAATGAGGGGTTATCGAACGAGATACATACACAAAATTTGTTTAAGCGTTCTAAGTATACTTCCCTTACGGGGATTGACTCAAACATTTCAATCAACTAATTTTCATGTAATATGGATAGACGACTTAGAGAACACAGTCTAGGTAGGGTTTGGGCAGAAACCACACATCAAGGAACAATTCTTAAACACTATCTTACTATTTGATCTTCCATGCTCAACTTCCATTTTTTTTTTCAATTCTAGTATGAAGTAAACTATCATAGCTTGGGATGCTACCACATAAGCCAATAGTTTGATATGTAATTTTTTATATTTCCTATTGGAATTATTTAGTTGATTATCATTTTATAAGACTGTAAGTTTATATGCTTGAATTTGTAATTAGAAAATCTCACGATCTTCCCACCCACCCAAATCTTCATGAAACTTTTCTAGGTAAATTGAGGATGGACCTATAGAGATGTTTGATAAGGTTCATAGGAATAAATATATGTATAAATTTACTTATTGTTTGATACTCACAAATACTAAAAGTATATATATATATATATATATATATATATATATATATATATATCATTTTTTATGATATATATTTATTGTTTGTTATTCACAAACACTAAAAAAATTAAAATATATCAAGAATGCAAAATGATAAAAAAAAAAAAAGCTATGTCAAAATTTAACAAAGACCTATAGTGCAATTTATTATAATTGATTAGATACATATATATTCAACAAATATCATGATTAATTTTTAAACAGTTATATTAAAATTTAACTTTTCACTTTTATATTGATGTTTACCATTACAGGGGTATCAAATAGTTTTAAAATATAGAAACTATTTGGAAGATATGGTGAAGATCGATATCGACCATGATAAAATAGGTAAAAAAAAAGAACAAAATGTATGGTACATTTATAGGCAAATAAATGACAGGTGTAGTGAGAAGATATTAATTCTAACGTGAGGGTTTTTTAGGCATTAATCCTAACTTTTATACTCCAATATAAGGACGTATTACATAATTTTTACATAATACAAACAAATAAGTATAATTAAGGGCTCGTTTGGAAATGCTTATTTTAGAGTAAAAAAAAACGTTTTTTGAATAAATTTAAAAATTAAAAAAATTATTAAAAATAATTTTGAAATCTAAAATTATTTTAAATGCTTTTTCAGAAGAGCCAATTATCAAAAAATGCCAATTAAAAAAACTATTAATAAAAATATACCTAGAAAAAGACTCTTTATTAAAAAATACATCAACCCAAAATACCCCTGCATATAGTAATTAAAAAAAGCAAAAAGAAATTAAAAAAAAAACAAAACAAAAACTAATAAACACATGCGTGCGTCCGTGAATTTTTTTTAAAATCATCATAACTAATTTAAAAAAAATTAGAAAAATAAAAAATTTATATATTTAGATAAAACAAATTAATATTTACGTCTATTATTTTTTTGTAATTTTTTATTTTTTAATTTTTTTGATATTTTTTGTAGACACGGTTTCATGTTTTAAACATGGAATTCCATGTTTTAAATAATGAATTTGTTTTTCGCAAATATGAAATTTACTGTTTACATGGAATTTCGTGTCTGCGAAAAATAAAGTTCAAAAATTCAAAAATTCAAAAATCAAAAAGTTCAAAAAAAAAAAATTATAGACGTAAATATTAATTTGCTTTATTCAAAAATATAATTTTTTTATTTTTCTAATTTTTTTAGAATTAGTTACAATGATTCTAGAAAAAATTCACGAAACCTTCCTTGTATATTCCTCGTAATATAATATGTTCTATTCATATGTATATCTAGCATAAGTAGTTATCACTAAAAAAATAACGACATCTAGGTACACGAAACTCGACTACTCCCAATTAAACCAACAAATAATTCTTAAAGTCTTACAATTATGTCTATATTTATGTTTATAGTATTACATAATTAAGGTAACCAAATAAGATCATAATAACATAGAGTGAACCCATCCAAAAGAAGGATTAATTACATGACTCACAACATGATTATCATCTTTAAAATCGAACTATCCTAATTATCCGATTCAATAAATCAAACCGTCAATCAATCCTAAAACATCTCATAATCAATAGCATCCTCTATCTTCCTTAGATGCACACAAACATTCCCCTCCTCCAATTTCATCCCCAACTAACCCAAGACCCTTATAATAAATTATCCTTTAACTTGCAATTTCAGAAAGAAAGAAAAAGAACTCCAAGCCAATTTCTTTATTTATTCTTCACTTTCAAAACACAAGGTCCACCTTAAAAAGAAAAATATAAATATACTACTCTACTATCATACGGAGTACTCCATATTAACTCAAAACTCCACTTACACACATACATGCTCTACAAACTATATGTGCATATATAAATTATATGCTCTAAAACGTTAAATTTACAACTCAAAAGCCTTTCCTTCTTCTCTGTACATCAAGAAAGAAGAGTGTTGTATGTATTACGATGTCTAAAGTAAAGCATTTACTCCGCAAGCTTCATATTGGCGGTGGTTCAGGTTCCTCTACCGATCACCATCAACCCTCCATCGTTGAACAACCGTCACCTCCTGCTGCCTCATCATCAGCTAATTTATTATCTCCACCACCGTTTTCTGCTTTACGTACGGATTATGATTTCTTTGAAGAGGAATTTCAAATGCAATTGGCTATGGCGATCAGCATTTCTGATCCTGATTCTGATTCGCGTGATGATATCGAAACAGAACAGATTAAGGCTGCACAGCAGATTAGCCTGAGCTGTTCGCCATCTCAGTCACTTTCTGAGTTTATCTCCGTAAACTATTGGGTAATAAATACTGATTATTCTTATATTTATTGCGTTTGGCTAAGTAAAGTACTTCTTTAATTATGTGCATCGTGTGTCCTCACTGGCATTAAATGCAGTTTTTTTAGTTGAATAAGGTAAATTGTACCATAAGTCCTGTGTTATCCGAAAAATGCAAATATACCCTCGGGTTATAGGTGAAATATCCTTTAATTAATTATATACATTTTGGACCTATTTTCGTATTTCCGGTATCTTCTAGTATCACATGGACTAATGGTATAATTTTATGCATTTAGGAAATATAATTAAATGTTGCTTATATATTTGTTTATTTACTATATGTCTATTTTCAATATAATATTGTTACTAAATTAGGCTTGATTTGAAAAAAAAAATGTTTTCAATTAATAATTGTAATTTTCAATGATAATATATCAAATTTGTGTGTTGTAAATTTTTGTATGATCAGGATTATATTATTGATTAGGAAATTACATTATAGATAATAGATAATGATAAATTAATTAGTGTTGATGTATCTGGTCTATGCGGTTGCGTGTTCTTTTCGCTAAGTTAAATCGAGTGCACGTCTGCAAATTCATGTCTTTTCTGCCAATTGAACTGGAATTGTAGTGTTCATTTCCTTTTCCTTATCGGACAACTAGATATGACGTGTAGATTTTTGTTTTTTTCGCCAAGTTCATTCGATTTGAGAGATGAATATCACCAAATTAATATCGTGTTTGTCGTATATTATTTTATCACAGTTCGTCCTGTATTATACGAAACAGACAGATATTACCTCTATGATATACGTTACCTAGTAAATATATATATCCCTATCTAAATAAAATTGCAATCTTAATGTCCAATACATGGGTAAATTTGCTACTTGTTGAAACACGGGTGTATTTGGCTGTTTCGCATTACATAGGGATCAATCCCTAATTTATTTCTCACTAGTGGTATCAACATATTAATTTGATATGGGATTGTGTTTTTCTTATTGCAGACTAGAAATGTTGTACAATACTATGTGAAGATAGTAGACGGATTCTACGATATATGTGGAATTAATTTAAATCTATGCAAGCAAGGAAAAATGCCATCGTTGCTAGATCTTGCAACTGTTTCTATATCTAATAATGTTGATTATGAGGTTGTTTTGGTAGATCGGATGACTGATTTAAAGCTGCGTGAGCTTGAGGAACAAGTATTTTGTCTGGCTATGGAGTGTCTTTCTTTAACAAAGGGCCTTCTTGTCCAAAAAATCGCAGATCTAGTTGTTAAAAAAATGGGAGGTCCTATAATTGATAGGGAAGAAATTCTCACAAGATGGAATGTTAGGCGTAATGAACTACGCGTTTATATGGACAGTATCGTCCTTCCTCTTGGATGTCTCGATGTTGGTCTTTCCCGTCATAGAGCCTTACTATTCAAGGTTGTAACGGACTATTTAATTTACACTTTCTGATTATATTTATACCGTAAAATTAACTATTCAACTCTGTATATATGCTAGGTACTTGCCGATAAGATAAACCTACCATGTATGCTGGTAAGAGGTAGTTATTATACCGGCACAGATGATGGAGTGGTAAATGTAATAAAAATTGATAATGCTAGGTAATAATTACTCTTATTGTAAGATGCATTCTTAAAGTGATCTATGTATAGTAATTAGCTACTTTATTCGATTCATGTAGGGAATATATTATAGATCTAATGGGTGCTCCGGGCACCTTAATTCCTCTTGAAGTACCCAGCTACCAACTTCAAAATGGTGGCCTTGATGGGTCGGTTATGCAGAAATCTGCTGCAGATCACGAAGTTGAACTGCTTAAAGGTGAAGTTGGAAAGGGCATTCCATTACCTGGTAAACAATTCAATATACAAAGTTATAATTCCAGAAATAGAAAGTATCACAAGTAAATAAGTTGGAAGGTAAAAGAAACTTGCAATCTTAAATCATTTTTCTTTTCAAAGGTGCAAAGTACCCTGAGGATAAAGCTAGGAAGATTGAGGGAAAAGAAAAGTCCGCAAATATGGGAATGCTTAATAGTAGCAACTCTGATATCTCCACTGTTCAAAATGAGCTTATTGACCCCTCGCTAGGAGGAGTTTCTAGGTGGGAAATTTCATTAGATGATCTTCAGATTGGTCAACGGATTGGTATTGGTAAGATTTTTTTTTTAGTTCTATCCAGATTAACACAATTTTTAACTATGTACGATAATAACATTGACTGAAAGTCAATCCCATGATATCGTTCTTTACAGGTGCGTATGGGGAGGTTTACCAAGCAGATTGGAATGGCACGGTAAGTTATATATCTTTTTTAGTATTACACCTGACTATGAATATGACAAAATAATTGTTGTAATTTCCTATCAATATTAATCCTCAAATCTCACAACTCAATAACCACAAACACAAGCAATTAAAGCGAGAAAGTAAGAACACAGAATTTATCGTGGTTCAGTCCAAATCAGACCTACATCCACGTTGAGCTCCGATGAGAGGTGCTCGGCTACTAGAAAACACAAGAGATACAATATTTCAGTTCACCTTACAATACAAAACCACACAATCGAATGAATACCACTTCTAATCTAACTCTCGAACCCTAAACAGATGAATAAGGCTATCTAGTGATTAATCAAGATGATTATCACAAATTACACGAGATGTTACTATCAAGAAGCTATCTAATCGATTACAAGAAGAATCAGAGGTTGATCTTCTACAAAACTAGGGTTAGTGTATTAGAAACGAGAGAGAACGCGGAAGATGAGAGAGTAAGAGTTATGACTTCGGTCAACCCTCTTTCCCTTATATAAGAGACAAAGATCACGAGCGAATGAGAGCCATTCGATGGTAATAAGATCAAGCGCACGAGATTAAGCCACGTCAATGCCACGTCAATAAGTAATCAGCCTATTAAAACATAACACTTCACATAATATATATATACCCACATATATATATTCTTCAATCTCCACCTTGAAGTGTTACACCTCCACCTCCACCTGAAACTGCACCTCAAGGATTTCTAGCCAGCCTAAGCCATCTCTATCATCATCTCAGCCCAAACCACCTGCAAAATATCAACAAATAGAAAGCAAATCCAAGCAATGCTTGAACTTGACATTAGTAACAATTTTAGTACCAAAATCAGCAGGATTATCCTCAGTAGCCACTTTCAACAACTTAACTTCACCACTAGCCAGTATATCTCTTATATAATGATACTTAACATCAATATGTTTGGTCCTTTCATGATATACTGGGTTTTTACTCAATTGAATTGCACTTTGACTGTCAGAGAATATAGTAGCCTTACCCTTCACAATACATGCTTCAGATAACAGATTTTGAAGCCAAATTGCTTCTTTAGAAGCATCAGTTATAGCCACATATTCAGCCTCAGTAGTGGACAAAGCCACTAAGGGTTGAAGTTGAGACTTCCAAGAAATACAATTACCTCCAAGAGTGAAACAGTAAGAGGTAGTAGACTTTCTTGAGTCTCTATCTCCAGCAAAGTCTGAATCTACATATCCAACTAACTCAAAAGGTATATTATGATTTCCATAACACAGTCCAACACTCAAAGTACTTCCAACATATGCAAGAACATGTTTAAGAGCACACCAATGATCCCAACCAGGATTTGACATGTACCTGCTCAATAAAGATATAGCAAAGGACAAATCTGGTCTAGTACTAATCATGGCATACATTAGGGACCCTATAACATTAGCATATGGGACATTATCCATCTTAAGAATATCAGACTGAGACTTGGGGCACAAATGTTTAGATAAAACAAAATGACCAGCCAAAGGAGTCATAACAGTTTTGCAATTCAAGCTACCAAATTTTGAAATTACTTTTCTCAAATAAGGTTCCTGGTGAAGCTTAATCATGCATTTATCTCTATCTCTATCAATCATCATCCCTAAGATTTTCTTAGCATTTCCAAGATCTTTCATATCAAATTCCTTACTAAGTTTACTCTTTAACTCAGATATATACTTAAGGGACTTGGAAATAATGAGCATATCATCAACATAGAGTAAAACATATACATGATGATCAGTTTTAACAGATAGATACAAGCAAGCATCATAATCAGATCTTACATAGTCACATTTAAGCATAAATGAGTCAAACTTCTTATACCATTGTCTAGGGGACTGTTTTAAACCATAGAGGGATTTTTTCAGTAAGCATACATGATCAGGCAATTTAGGGTCAATAAAACCCTCAGGTTGTCTCATGAAAATTGTTTCATCTAGGTCACCATGCAAAAAAGCAGTCTTAACATCTAATTGCTCAATCTCAAGGTTATAACAAGCAGCAAAAGCTAACATAGCCCTAATAGTCTTAAACTTAACCACAGGAGAGAAAATTTCATTGAAATCAATACCTTCCCTTTGAGTATAGCCTTTTGCCACCAATCTAGCTTTATACCTTGGAGGGTCAGTCTCAGAGATGCCCTCTTTGAGCTTAAACAACCACCTACACTCCACCACCTTTTGTTTCTGAGGTAGTTCAGTGAGAACCCAGGTGTTGTTATCATGTAGTGATTTAATCTCTTCCTTCATAGCCTTTTCCCACTGTATCCTATCCTCTGCCTCCATAGCATCCATATAGGATGTTGGTTCAGAGTCTGTGACCTCAACTGAAGCATTCAAGGCTGTATATACAAGGTCAGCATATGAGTATCTTGAAGGAGCTCTGGTTTCCCTTCTAGTCCTATCTCTGGTGAGTTGATAGTTCTGAAGTTGCCCTGTTGAAGACTCAGGAGGATGTTCCTCACCCTCATTGTCCTCAGTAGCTTCAGCTTCATCATGGGGAGGGTTTGGTTCATCTCCATGATCATCAACTGGACTGGAAGACTCAGACTCCACCTCTTTCTCTATTCCCACCACTTGTTGAGGTTGTGCAGGTTCAGGTAAGCCATCATCACCTGTACCTGTACCATTTTTGAAAGGGAATGTTAGTTCATCAAAAATCACATCTCTACTAACAATAACTTTGAAACCCCTACTGTCTTTTTCCCACAGTCTATAACCCTTTACACCATGTTGGTTTTGATAACCCAACATTATGCATTTGATAGACCTAGGATCCAACTTACCCTCCTTTGTGTGTGCATAAGCTGCACACCCAAAGGGTTTAAGAAATGATAGGTTTGGTTTTTGCCCCTTCCAAATTTCCATAGGAGTCTTAAGTCCTATGGACCTGTTTGGACTCCTATTAACAAGATATGTGGCTGTATAAAGAGCTTCTCCCCAAAATTCTTTGGGTAAGCCTGAGGTGAAGAGCATACATCTGACTTTCTCAAGGAGTGTCCTGTTCATCCTCTCAGCTACACCATTTTGTTGTGGTGTATGCCTGACTGTCCTGTGTCTCAAAATTCCATTAGTCTTACAATATGAATCAAACTCAGTGTTACAAAATTCAAGACCATTATCAGTTCTCAAAACTTTTAAAGTTAAACCAGTTTGATTTTCTTCCAAACACTTCCATTCTTTGATTTTTTGAAAAGTTTCATCTTTAGTTTTAAGTAAGAAGGTCCAGACCCTCCTACTAAAGTCATCAACTAAAGAAAGGAAGTATTTGAAATTACCATGAGCATCATACCTCTCAGGACCCCAAAGGTCTGCATGAACATATTCAAGACAAGCCTTGGAAGTATGAGTTCCAGGCTTGAAACTTACCCTATGTTGTTTACCCAACACACAAGTCTCACAGAAGGGAAGGTCCCCAACTGTGTCTTTTCCAAGCATACCTTGTTTGCTAAGGACACTGAGTCCTTGTTGACTCATATGTCCTAGCCTTAAATGCCACTTTTCAGTGGTAGCCTGAGATGAAGCATTAGTAACAGAATTCACAGAACCAATTATATGAGTACCATCAAGAACATATAGACCAGCATGTTTAACACCAGATAAAAGCAATTTACCATTCTTATAAACATGAATAACACCTTTAGAAACATTGGAAACACAACCAAGATCATCTAAAGCACCCAAAGAAATTAAATTTCTTTTCAAATCAGGAATATATCTCACATTAGTCAATTCAATACATTTCCCAGAACCCATTCTCAATTTAATCTTCCCAATACCTTTAACCTCACAAGTGTTGTTATTCCCCATATATACAGTTTCATTGTTCACATAAGACAAGTCATGAAATAGTTCAAGTATGGGACACATGTGAAAGGTACAACCAGAATCAAGTATCCAACTAGCATGCTCAGACAAATTACTCACATTCAGGACTTCAAATACATCATCAGTGGTCTTAGGCATACTAGCTATATTAGATTCATTATTATTCAACTTGTTTTTCAACTTATAGCAATTTTTCTTTAAGTGTCCAGCTTTCCCACAATGAAAACACTTCCTAGTTTCTTTATTCTTAGAACTAGTGGTTTTCTTTCCTTTCTTATTCTTAGCTAAGTCAAGTGATTGAGTAGTATCTGTTCTAGGGTTAACATACATGTTAATTCCAGTTCTTTTAAGGGACTTTAATTCATTTTCTCGGGTCTTAAGAGCAGTAACAACTTGATCATAAGTAGGGACAGTACTAGCATATTGAAACACATCTTTCACAACTTGAAAAGATTCAGGTATAGCATTCAAAAGGATCATACATTTACTAGTGTCATCTAAGGCCATAGTGGTTCCTTTCAGAACAAGGGACATCTTAGTAAATTCATCTAAATTCTCATCAATAGATTTAGAAACATCCATTTTATAATTAAACAAAGAACCTTTCAAGAAAGCAAGATTAGGAACAGATTTAGAGGCATAGAGAGTTTCGAGTTTACCCCACAGCTCAAGAGCTGTATCAGCACCATCAACCTGTCGAATGACAGAGTCAGAAAGATTCAAGAAGAGGATATTATACGCTTCTTCTTTGATTTGTGCTTCTTTGTCAAGTTCTCCTTCACGCCACTCTTTAATGTCCTCAATAAGAGCACTTCCCACTTTATGATGGGAGAGTAGAACCTTCATCTTTTTCTGCCAAACACCGAAATCCATCTTACCATCGAACACGGACATATCAATTCGTGTAGAGGTAGTCATTGTATGAATTAAACAAGAACGGAGAGAGATCGTAATAAAACCCTCGAGATGAAATTAGGCGGAACCCTAATTTTCCAAGAACACCGATTTGAAACCTTAATCTGATAGCCCAAGATTAATAATCAAGCTCTGATACCACTGTTGTAATTTCCTATCAATATTAATCCTCAAATCTCACAACTCAATAACCACAAACACAAGCAATTAAAGCGAGAAAGTAAGAACACAGAATTTATCGTGGTTCAGTCCAAATCAGACCTACATCCACGTTGAGCTCCGATGAGAGGTGCTCGGCTACTAGAAAACACAAGAGATACAATATTTCAGTTCACCTTACAATACAAAACCACACAATCGAATGAATACCACTTCTAATCTAACTCTCGAACCCTAAACAGATGAATAAGGCTATCTAGTGATTAATCAAGATGATTATCACAAATTACACGAGATGTTACTATCAAGAAGCTATCTAATCGATTACAAGAAGAATCAGAGGTTGATCTTCTACAAAACTAGGGTTAGTGTATTAGAAACGAGAGAGAACGCGGAAGATGAGAGAGTAAGAGTTATGACTTCGGTCAACCCTCTTTCCCTTATATAAGAGACAAAGATCACGAGCGAATGAGAGCCATTCGATGGTAATAAGATCAAGCGCACGAGATTAAGCCACGTCAATGCCACGTCAATAAGTAATCAGCCTATTAAAACATAACACTTCACATAATATATATATACCCACATATATATATTCTTCAATAATTATATAATGACAGGAAGTTGCGCTAAAAAAGTTTATTAATCAAGAAGTCTCAAACGCTGCAGTAGAGGAGTTTAAGTTGGAGGTATTTTACAGGCTAAGCTTCAGTTATAGAATTTGCACAGTGTGAGATGAAAACTATAACTTCCATTTGATTGTTCAGGTGCAAATAATGTTGAGACTGAGGCATCCCAATATAGTTCTTTTCATGGGGGCAATTACACGTCCACCAAATCTCACTATAATAACAGAATTTCTTCCGAGGTTATTGCTCTAGGAAAATCTTTCATTCTTTCAAGAGTTTAAAGTAAAAGTGTAGTCCCTCACTTTTTTTTGGATGCAGGGGAAGTCTCTTTAAAATACTGCACCGTTCAAAGATACAACTTAAAGAAGGGAGGCGGATAAGAATGGCTCTTGATGTGGTATATTACTTGGAGAAGACATTTTCAGTTTTGGTTTTCTAATTGGATTTATTTTTTAAGTGTTGAAAAAAGGTAAAATAGTTGGCTTTGTAAGTATTTCCATGTTGTTGCAGGCAAAAGGAATGAATTACTTACATTCAAGCCACCCTATCGTAGTTCATCGAGATTTGAAGTCTCCGAATCTCCTTGTCGATAATAACTGGGTTGTTAAGGTACGATCGCAACTACTATCTGAAATAATGTATGGATTAAAATTATTTTTCTCATGCAGGTTTGTGATTTTGGTATGTCTCGAATGATGCACAAGACATTCCTCTCTTCGAAAGCGCATGCTGGAACGGTAATGCATTTCAAGACTACGATACTTAATCTAGTGAATTTGTACCCAAAGAAAGCAATTAAAGATGCATTTAAAACAACTTTACTTAACTCATCTTTTTAATATACAGCCTCAATGGACTGCACCTGAAGTTATGCTAAGCCAACCATCCAATGAGAAGTGAGTTAATTCGTCATATTTCATCAGTGTGTTTTTTCTTCGAATAATCAATTACCTTACAATTTATGGGTTGCAGAGCCGATGTATATAGTTTTGGTGTGATATTGTGGGAGTTGGCAACTCTTGAAATTCCATGGAAAGAATTGGAATCCATGCAAGTTGTATATGCTGTTGGTTTTGCCAACAAATGCCTAGATATTCCTAAAAGTGTTCATCCCAGGGTTGCAGATATAATAACTGACTGTTGGAAGATGTGAGTTATTTACCTAGTAGCTTTCTTCTCTCCCATAGATAATACACTCTTTGAATTAATTTTGGTGCGATTAAATTTTCATATTGCATTTGTAGTGTACCAGACGAGCGCCCATCATTTGGAGAACTTATTTCTCGTCTCAAAAGTCTTGAGCATCTTACAGTTCCAAAAGCATGTGATCAGCTACAAGGTTGAGAGAAGTGTTAGTATTCTATGGTGAGAAGAGATTGAGCAACCACAAAAAGTTGTAGATATAAAGAAAAAGGACCAAATGTCAACAAGTTACTGGATTTTGGAAGTGTTGGTTCATTCAAAGTGGGAACTCAACATAGCCAATTTGCCAAAGGGCATATATGTCTTCGAAGGGGAAGGCTTAGTTAATAGTATAGTAGATTATATTAACTTATGTAATTTAAGTCATCGAATGTTGTATGCACAAAATGGAAAGAAAAAAATCGTCTCCTTATGTGGTTTAAGGGTAATAAATCTAGGGTGAATTACCCAAGAGGACTTGGGGACCATCTTAGGGTCACATAGGAACCAAGTGGATTCTCTGTTCTACTTAGAGGCTTCAAAATTGACAAATACATTTACTACCCTTATAGTGTATATAAGACAAAAAATTAGATTCTTCTCTCTCCTCCATTACCATTACTCTCTCTCCTCCATATCCATTAATCTCTCTCCTGTTTTATCTTTTTTTTCTATCCTTCTTCATTAACTATTAATAATTTCCAGCTCCGACCACCGCCGACCCCCACCACCGACCACCACCACCGACCACCGCCGGATAAAGTACTGAGTATGGACAAAGTACTGAGCATGGAAAAAGTACTGAGCATGGAAAAAGTACTGAGTATGAAAAAAGTACTGAGCATGGAAAAAGTACTGAGTATGAAAAAAGTACTGAGCATGGAAAAAGTACTGAGCATAGAGTGCTGAGCATGAAAAATGTTACTGAGTATCGGAAAAAGTGCTGAGTATCGAAATTTTTTTGCTGATTATTCGAATTTTTTTGTAGTCACTTTACTGAGCATGCTCGTTTGCTCAGTAACTTTACTGAGCATGAAGGAAAAAATTGCTAAGTTCTATTATTTTTCTAATTAAAATTTATTTATTGTATTAAAGAAATTGCTAAGTATTAAAGAAAAAGAATAAAAAAAATTAAATATTACTAAATAAACAAGAATGGCTAATCCGTCAAAAAAAAAACAAGAATTGGCTAACAATATTATTTTATCAATTGTTGTTGACCAAGAACAAGGTAATGACGATAAAGAATATACATTACATACACACATACACACGTGCACTGAAAGTTATTTGTTAAGATGAGTTTTCAATCGAAAAATTAAACAAAGGAACTCAGATATTTATGAACACAAAACACAGAGACGAATCAAATATTCTCAGGGGCATCAATTGATTACAGTAAGTAATATAATCACGCTCAAAACTTTGACAACAACAAAAACAAAAATACCAAGCTCAAAATCACGCTTGAAACAGCCATGGCAACACCAAGCCCATTATTACCATTATTTAAATTTAACACCACATCACCTGAATCACAACAACAACCATGGCAACATCTCAGATTTGCGAACTCAACGCCTCAGTTTTGCTGCTCACGATTAAAAACCATTGATTCCTCAGCCCATTAAAAACCATTGATTCTAATTTACTTGCAAGGAGTTTAAAGACACAAAATGCATTATAGAGAATGATTGCAAGGAAGTCATGGACCCTCTTGCTTCTAATTTACTTGTACCTAATTTAAGAATTAATAGCATTATTCGTAGTATTTATTTTGTTAGTGAAAATTGTAATCCTCTATTCTCTTTCATCTCTAGAAAGAAAAACTTAGTTGCGGATTGGTTAGCTAAAAACTCGCCTTTAGGCAATAGTGGTAGCTTTGGTAGGGCTTTGCCCCCCCAACTCGCGAAACTAATCTTGAATGAATCCTCTCCTACGGGAGTTGGATAATCTTAGTTTGTAATAGTTTTCTTTTGAATGAAAAGCTTTTAGAACAAAAAAAAAAAAAAACCATTGATTCCTCCGCCCATTAACAATCATTGATTCCTCAGCCCATTCATTTGAGTCCACCACGCTGCTCACGAACATCACAGCCCGCGATTCACATCAACATCAGACAACAACGAGCCATCTGTGCGAACCATCTTTGTTCTTCTCAGGCAAGAAAGACCACCAGATCTGGTCATCCAAGCTCTCAAACGGGCCCAACGAACCACCACCACCACCATCAACGATGACCCCACAGATCTCGATACTTACGCTCAGTAAGACTGTATTCTTCGTTCGATCGAAATATCAACCGGAGCTTCACCAAAACGGCGTGAAAAGTCAACTTTTCCGGCGAACGAGGTGCTCTGCTGCTTCATCGAGCTCTGAGTGTGCTCCATGGCTGATGATCTCCTTCCTCAAATTCTACAGCTAATAAAAGGAGGAGATGAAGCCATGTTTATGGAATTTTCATGGCAAAAATGAAATAAGGGAGAGAGAGAATATGGGTTACGGAAATAATAAAAGAGAAGAGAGAGAAGTGTTTTTAGGTTTTAATTTTTCTTTATGATAAAAAGTAGTATATATAAGAAAATAAAATACAAAAGGGGTAAGATAGTAATTGGAAAATTAGGCTTATAGTGTTAAAATTAATTTGTGGCCTTTAGTAAGAAGAGTAAATCCAGCTGGTGTTGTTGGGTCTTGGTATGGTAAGTTCAAGACCTCTTGGGTAATAATCTCATAAATCTATGCATCATCTTTTTGTTAGAAATCTCATCAATAATAAAAAATAAAATTTACGTGCTAACTATTATTTTATGAGATTATTACCCAAAGGGTCTTGAAAACACCACCTCGTGACCTAACAAGACCGGCTCTTTAGCCTCTTCTTACTAAAGGCCACAACAAAAAATTAACACTATAAGCCAAAAATCCAATTACTTTGTTTTTAATTTCTCTATATATACTTCTTTAATCAAAATTATTTCTAAAACCTAATATTTATTCTTTCTCTCTCATCTCTCTCCTTTCATCTCTCCTCCCATCTCTCTCACGTCAAAGCTTCCAAAACACCTTTAAAGCTTGACAACTCCGACGAGCATTCAATCCACTGCTCAGAATACCTTCGTCATTCAAAGCTCAGAGCTGTCGCAGAAGACCACCGGAGTTCGTGAATCTTTGGTGAGGTTTTAGATCGGAAAAATACAGCAATCTTCCTCCTTGCAGCTGCTTCAGCAGTATCCGACGTGAACTCCGCCGTCTTCTCCAGCCACGAGATCGGAATCGTTAATGATTTCGTCTTCTCCATCTTTGCACAATGATCGAATGATTTCGTCGCGTTCGTGGTTCGTTAATGTCCAGATCTGACACCGTGAAGTTTCGTGATATTGATCTTGAGCGAGCTAAAGATGTTGTGAGCTCCGGCCATGGTGTGAGCAAGCTTCGTGGTTTGTTAATGGCTACCGAGAAGAAGGCAGATCTGTTCGAAGCTGCTGGTTTTTTCTTTAGCTGAGCACGCTCAACAAGTTATTGAGCGCGCTCAGCAAGTTACTGATTCCTTCATTGCTGGTCTGTTCGAAGATGCTGGTTTTTTCTTTAGCTGAGCACGCTCAACAAGTTATTGAGCCCGCTCAGCAAGTTACTGATTTCTTCACTGCTGATTTTTTATATTTTCTTTGTGAATTTTAGCTGTGTTTGATTTTTGGATTTAAGAGGTGAAATTTCTGTTTAGATTAGGACACTGAGGTATTGTTTATGCAAAGGTGTGATTTGATTTTTTAGGGATGAAGATGAAACTTACTAAGCTTATTTTTTAATATTATCAATTTTAATATTACCAATTTTGTGTTGATAAATTATTGCTGAAAATCACTCAATTTGTTCCGTAAAAATCCCAAAAATTCATTGATTTTTTTGCATACTCAGTATTTTTACTGAGCACGCTCAACAAGTTATTGAGCGCACACAGCAAGTTATTGAGCGCACACATCAAGTTACTGAGCAAACGAGCATGCTCAGTAAAGTCATTCAACAAAAAAAATCGAATACTCAGCAACTTTTTTCGACACTCAGAACTTTTTTCCGATACTCAGCAATTTTTTTCATGCTTAGTAGCCCATACTCAGTACTTTTTCCCATGCCCAATACCCCATGCTCAGAACTATTTTCTACGCTCAGAACTATTTTCCATGCTTAGAAATATATTTCAGACTCAGAACTTTTTTCCAGACTCAGAACTATTTTCCAGACTCAATACTTTTTTCCACGCTCAGAACTTTTTCCGGCGGTGGTCGGCGGTGATCGGTGGTTGTGGTCAGAGCTGAAAATTATTTGATAATTAATGAAGAAGGAGAGAGAAAAATGATAAAGGAGGAGAGAGATTAATGGTAATGGAGGAGAGAGTGTAATGGTAGTGGAGGAGAGAGAAATCTATTTTTTTGTCTTATGTACACTATAAGGGTAGTTATGACATTGAACATTTTATTGGCCTCTAAGTAGGAGAGAGGAATCACTTGGTTCCTATATGGCTCACTGATTCTCCTCAAGTCTCTTTGGGTAATTGACCCTTATTTTATCCCACCAAACCCCCTTATGATCGGGTAAATTATAAAAGAAGGCCCAAGCAACATACCACTTCTACCACAAGGTCCTCCCCCTAATCGGACTAGTTAAACCCCAACTAGTCCAATACAAAAGCCCAAAATACCCTCCTCATTAGTTTTTATATACTACAAAAACCAAAACACAAAATCAATACCTATTAGGGTTTGTAAGCCCCCCCTCTTCTCTCTCAACCCACCCCACCCCACCCCACCCCACCCCAATCCAGAAAACCCGTCCACCATTACCGCCCACTGCCTACCCCACCCCACCGTCCCAAACCACTGCCGCCATTCACGCCACCTTCACCATAGAAACCATCGCAGCCCCGCCTTTCTTCTCACTCGATCCAGCCCCCACCCTTATTCTCTCTCGATCCAGCCCCGCTCCACCCTTCCTCCTTCCTGCCTTCACGAAGCACCACGATGGACGCCCCTTCCATTGCCATCAACAAACAAGCACCACACCCCTGCTGCCCCTGCCGTCGCTGCCGGAGCCACCAGAGAGACCTCGTCGGAGCCCTGCTGCCGCGTCTCTATTGCAGCGGAGCCCACCCCCTCCCTTTCTTCTCCGTTCTCTCGCTGTAACAACCCACCCCACCCCACTGAAGGTGAAGCCAAAGCGAAAGCCGCCATAGATCCGCCGCCCTTTCACGTCGCCCTCTCACGTCGCACAGTCCAGATCCGAAGCCACCGAATACCACCACCATAGTACAGATCTGCCACCCCACCGTGTTTCATTAACCACAATCATCACCCCACCCCCACCGTGTGCCATTAACCACCATCATCTCCCCCTATCCCCCACCATCATCACCTTTACACGAAGGCTGCTCACCTTCAGATTCGCACCACCACCACTGCAGCGCCGGGTCAGGTCCAAGCTGCGAAACCCATCTGAGGTCCAATCTGGGTGCAGGCCCAAATGGGTATAGAGGCCCAAAATGAGCACAGCCCCAGCAATGCCAGAGAAAATTGGTACAGCCCCAATCACCCAACAGAGAAGTTACATGTTTTTTTATCTGTTTTTGATGTTTTTTTTGTGCAGATAGATACCTGGGTACAGGCAATACCATCTGGGTACAGGCCCATTGCAAAAACACTGTTAGATGACTAAAATCGTATTCGTTCATCTGGGTACAGACCCGTGACAACTCCCGGTACAGAGACCTATAATGCAATTACACCTTAGCTATTATTTGGACAATGAAATATTATGTGATGTTGATTAAATTTGGACAGGGACCTATTTTATAATTACACTATAATTAATTTTAAACCCCTTATAAAAAAAGATAGCTTAAACACATTATAAAAAAGAAAGTGGGTCTGTACCCGCGTACCCATTCCGACACTAAAACAAAAACTGAAAAAAAGAAGTAAAAAAAAGTAATTAATTAAATCAAAAGGGTGTATAGGTAAATTGGCCAATCAAAAGAAGATCTAAGTACCCGGGCTTTAAAAAATAACATTT
Source organism: Nemophila menziesii (assembly GCA_029959085.1). Lineage (NCBI taxonomy): Eukaryota > Viridiplantae > Streptophyta > Magnoliopsida > Boraginales > Hydrophyllaceae > Nemophila > Nemophila menziesii. The sequence goes on from JARWIR010000001.1 coordinate 38,440,316, forward strand.
TGAGCTTTGAGGCTCAATTTTGTAATATCCTCCTTATGATCTCACGCCCGATGTTCCGTCCTTTCTTTTTGGTGCCTGCTTTTTTTTTCTCAAGCAAACAAGTGTGGAATGTTATTAAAAACAGAAAATATTAACAATTGCAATTATAAGAAGTTACAGTATAATTAACTAAGTACAGTAGTACTAAGCAATAACAATTAATTAGCTATACAAAGACACTCCAGTAATACGAAACCGTTAACAATCAGATGGAATATTAAGCCAATTATGAAGAAAATCAAGGATATGATTGTTTTGTCTCAAATAAGAATCTAAATCAACCAAGGAAATTTAATCTGCTGGCTGATGTTCTAGGTAGAAGTGTTAGACAGAATATTTTATTAGATAATTGGAAGAAAAGTACTGTACAATCTAGCCTGTGTTTAATGCTGGAAGACTTGATAGATTTGGATAATTTCGTTCTTGTTATTTTATATTATTTTGATAACGTGGGTGTATGGTTCAGGTTTGCGCATACCACAACTAATTTCAGAGAGAATATACACGACTTATGTAAGACTATACACATTTATAAACTAAACATGAGTATTGGAAGAAAAAAAAACATGAGTAGATTAGATAACATCAAAAGCGGATGGTAAAAAATTCTACCAGGACCATGCTTTTAACCATCACACCAAACTAACTAACTAGTAAATTTAGCTAATGAGTATCATATTCTTTTGACGCTAATTAAAGCAACTCCCGATTTGCTCCATTGTTACAGAATTTCTTTCCAATTATAAATTTAATTTTCTCTTAACCTCTTTACAACCTCCGTAATGATTTCTTCCGTTAATACTCCTTAGAATGATTTAGAGTTTGCTCCTTTCAAATCATATAATCAGATCCTAAAAAATAAATAAATAATGGTGGGTTGAAAATCATTGTGCTAGTCAAATGGGTTTTAGCAGAAGGTTGATCGGATTAACAATAACTTCATTGATTAATATGTTTATTTAAGAGCCAATTATTAAAAAATGCCGATTAAAAAAAGGGTGATTTCCTTATAGAGTCCACAAGTAATCAGTGATTGCCCATCAGGTCCAGCCTACCGTAAATGACAGGCTTGCCCCTAGTTACTCATTAATTGGAAATTTGTTACCAAAAAAACACTAAAATCATGCAATCAGCTGAAAATTAAAACAAAGAAATTAAAACAAAAAACAAATCGCTAAAATCAACCCACCTAACTTTATTCCACAAAAAATTCCTTTTATTTCACCTCTTTTAACCGAAAAACACAACTTTTTGCTTTTCTCTCTCCTCGATTTGGTGTTTATCCCTATTTCTGGGATCTAACATCAAGTCAAAAAATATTATCCATTCATTATAAGCCTTACAACCGACCACCACCATCAAATTTCCCCACCATCACCCTTAACCCTTTGTGTTCGTCTCTCATAATGGCCAAAACGATTAACTCGAACAAGGTAAATCAAAGTAGAAATACGAATCCGAGACCTAAGACTAAGTACAGTGATATCACAAGACAGATCTTCTCACCTACGCCGGTAGATCTAGAAGAAAAAGAAGTAGTTGATAATGGTTACAAAGCTGGTTCATCATCGGGCAGAAATGAAGAGCTAATCACTCCGGTTAACTCTCCAATTCAAGTAGCGGAAAGAGAGGAGTCTCAAAAGCTTCCCTCAAATGTTGAAATTAGTAAGCCTAAAGTATGGTCTAATCTGTTTAAGCAAGGTGTATATAAGAATTTCAAGTTGGAGTTTCAGTCACCGAGCATTTAGAATGGTCAGAAAATAGTAAAGCCACCGGAAGATGTATTTGCGGAAGGCGATGAGATATGGATCGTGGATCTTTGATAGTGGATCTTTGATACCTTCATGGGAAAAACCTATATGGATCGTGACAAATGCTAACAACATTTCCGGATCCATTCCACCTCGGTTACCATAGTAATATGTATTGAAGGTGTTGAGCGTCAAGAAAATGGAACTCTATGGAAAAGGACGTTCAAACCTCATAAAAGGAAAATACGGTGAAATTCTTTCCTCTCTTGTTTTTATGTTTATGTTTTATATTGTGTTTTATGTGATTTATCAACTTGTGCTACTATCTTGTGATTCTTTACTTTTTACATGCTTAAATGTTGCTGTGTTCTTGCATTGGGTCTTTTTGCACTTTTAGAAAACTTAGGGACTTTTGTGAAATTAACTGTTATATGAGTTTTTAGGTTCTCCTTGACCTATCTTTTCAAAACAAAGATGCTCAAAATTATTTTATACCATTCCGAATCATTTGGGGAAGTTTCGAATGTGTTTCGAGTGTTTTTAAAAGAATCAAAATTCTCATTTTTTGTGTCCAAAACTAACACTCTTGCGGTGCACCGGACGGTTCCCGCGGTACACCGCAGGTAAGGGTTTTGACAGATTTTATAGTCCGTTTTTCATTCCATTCTCTTCATTCCTTCATTAGAACACCTCCTCTCCTCCTCCTTGGCGATTTCCGGCCACCCTCACTCCGTCTCCACCACCAAAACTCCCTTCTTCACCCCTTAAATCACTCCTCATTCTCTATCCTTCATTACCCATCTCATTTTCCACCATGGTTCGAACCAAAACCGCTGCTAACAAGAAGAAAGCCCCCACCGGAGCCTCCTCCAGCCGCCACCGTGAACCATCTCCGGCGAAGTCACCAACACCACCTCCACTCCGGCCATTCGATGCTCTTCCGGGTAGAACAATGAGTGCTTCGGCCTTTCCCTCCAGTGAAAACTCTCTATTTGATCTTCTTTCATTTCAAAAATGTCATAAAATATTTGCTTTTTCGGGTAGTCATTTGGCAATCGGGTTAATCGAAGAATTTTATACTAATTTTGAATATAATCATGCTACTACTTCAATAAAGTCAACTGTTTCGGGTACCGTTTTACGTTTAAAGTCTACTACTTTGTGTACTCAATTTCACATTCCTTCGGATGGTTTTAGCGGGTTTTGGTCTAGTGGTTGGGATAACTCTAATATTGATATAATTGCTCAAAATGAGGTTAATGATTTTGTTAATGGAAGAATGGTTGTTCCCGATGGAAATTGGAATATTCGTAACTTTGATCCGGAATTCATTGTGGCTCACAAGTTTCTTATCTCGGCCGTGATTCCGAAAGATAAGCTTGATGCAAAACTTATCCCCTATGAAGCTTATCTTTTATATTTGATCTTCACCAAACAACCGATTAACATTATTGCAATAATGTTCAAATGGATGAATCATGCTAGAGCCTCTCGGGATAAAGTCCCTTACGGTATTTTTCTTTCCAAAGTCTTTGAAGCTAATGATATTTCTTTTGGAGGGACAAATGTGAAACCAATCAATAAGTCATGGAGTTTCGATTATCTCACGATTCTTAGAATGAAATTTGTCATTTATAACAACACCTATGTTTCGGTCTCCTTTATTAATCGTATTTCGGATGCTACTATTCGTAATCACATCCTTGAAGCTAAAAGTAGAACCGATGGTCCGGAGCTTGAAACTCTTCAATTATTAGATAACCCGGCCCAACAAAACCCTATTCCAAATGAGCCCACTCCAAGCCAACCCACCAATGTAAACCCTCCTAATCCATCCGGTTTTGAAAGCGCTATGTCTCGTTTCATGGATTATATAGGTAGTAAATTTGTGGCTTTGGAAGACAAAATTGAAAGGAAATTTGGGGTTTTGGAAGATAAAATAGGGCATCTTGCGAATGAGCTTTCTTGTATGAAAAATGATGTCTCTTGTATTCGTGATGATATTGGAAATGGAAGAAGGTCTAGGAGCCGCTCTCCTCGTGATACTCGTTAAATCTTCTTTTTATCTTTCTTGGTGGTTTATGGGTCTTTATGCTTATGTGGTTGTTTTTTAGTTTGTGGTGTGTTTATGCTTTTTAAGTATTTGTGGGTCCGTGTTTTGGACATCTAGGATATTGCTACTTTGGTTTATTTGGTTTTTATGTTAGGATGCTAAATGTTCTATTTAGATAATTGGTTAAACTAGTTATGTTCTTATCGTGATTGTTAGTTGCTTATCATCTTTGATTTGGTTTTTATGTTGCTAACATGTTCTTTGATGTTATAGGTACTTCTTCATCTAATTCTTGATATTGCTCCTTAGTCCCTATAGTTTGTTCTTTTTAGCTTTGTTCCTAAAAAGTTTGAAATTTGCATTTCGGTCCCCAAAAGATTTTTCAAAATTGCGTTTAGTCCCCAAAAAAATTTTGAAAAATACATCTTGACCCCTTGCTTTTCAACAAATTACAGTTTTACCCCTAAATTTCTTCAAAATGATTTCAAGTGTTCTTATTCGGGAAAATTGTCAATCAAACGTTTACAAAATTGAAACAAACTATATGCATTTTGTAAGGGGGAGTCTTTGCTAAATCATATTTTAAGACTCAAATGCTTAGACAAATCATTTATTTCATATTTTGCAACTAATCGTTTGTGTCATTAGAAAGCATATGAAATCAAATTCTATCGATCAAGGAGTTGGTAAAAATCTCTATCCTTAGCTCTTGCTTTACTCATATCTATCTTTGTGCTTCTTTTTCTAAAAAATCATTTTTATACTAAAACTCTTGCACACTCTCTAAATCATTGTTTAAAATCTATTCACTCGAGATCTTGCTCTTCCATTCTTAGTTGTTTTTACCCCGTCTTTTTGATGAAGACAAAGGGGGAGAAATATTATGTGCACTGCACTAAAACCTTCAAAACTTGCACGTTTTAAACACTCACAAATGCATCTCAAATCTTATGCTTTTTGTGAGGGGGAGCTTTATTTCTTTAGTGCTTAAACTTTCATATCATTCCTAAGGTGTTTTAGTGAAGGATTTGTCATCATCAAAAAGGGGGAGATTGTTGGCATATAGCCTCCCTTAATAGGTTGTTTTAATGTGACAAATCCTCTTATGTTTAGTGTGCTTATTTCTATTGTTCTTAACATTCTATAGTGCACTCATTATTCATCAAAAAGCTCTTTCTTTTTCATGTTGATCATCTTTATTGTTTTATCTTAAGAAACTAATTCTCATACAAATGCTATTAACCTTATCTTTATGTATATTGAGAATTAGCTTCAGTGTTCAACTTCAAAGATTCTCAGAATGATGTTTCCAACAACTTTCGTGAAGAAGATTTATTGATCCAAGTCATTATCCTTCAAAGTTACTTGGCGCGGTACACCGCTGCGGTATACCGGACCAAGCTTACGGACCAGGGTTGCGGTACATTGGATAGTCCGACCAGTAAGCTCAAAGTTAAGTCGAACAGCTCTGCGGTGCACCGGACCATATCCGCGGTACACCGCACAAAAGGGTTTTATGCACAAAAGACAAGTCATAAGGAATATATCCGTTGGGAGATTAATAGATCCGTTGGACCCAAGTCTTATGACCGTTGGAAGCCATTTTCTACTATAAATTGAAGCTCTTTGAAGGCTACAAATACACCAACTAATTACAAACATTAAGGGGCTTAATTGCTATCATTCAAGAAGGTGTCAAGTGCTATACATAGTCAAATTCAATCCTAGTGAGCTTATAAATCCTTTCAAGGAGTTAATCAATTAAGCCACAAGGTTCTATCCACTCAAGAGGAGTAAACAAGCATATAGTCATATCCACTCTTTTAGGAGTTTTAGTTACAAGCTTTTATTAGCAAACCTTTAAACACTTTGTTGCTATCCTCTTAAGTCTAGGTCTTGTAATAGATAGATTAAGAGAGAATTCAAGTATAGGGAGTATACTTGGTGTCCTTGTGTTGTGATTACACAAGTGGTTTGTCCTTCGTGTTATCGAAGAGTTTGTAAAGGTTATTGTGTTCTCGACCCGGTTAAGAGAGACACGGAAGCTTAGTGAAAAGCTTGAAATCCTAAGGAGGCTTCCTTAGGTAGTGGATGTAGGGAAACCGAACCACTATAAATCGTGTGTATCTTTCTATCCCTACTCTATTTACTTTCCGCACTCTATATGTTTGATAATATGCTAGCTTGAGTTAATTGATATTGTTTATCTAGGTTATCTAACATATAGTCTTCTAGAGTAGTTTTAAGATATTGGTTTGACGTTTTACTTGCTATACTTTTATATTTAAACTCTTCCTACCTTTGCATGATCCTATAAGAGTTTGTTTTAATTAGTTGACCTTGAAGTTTTCTCTTAAACTTATAATTGTCCAAAAGATTTTTTAATTAGGCATTAATCTTATTAGTAATCCTATTCACCCCCCTCTAGGACTTTCAGAAAGTTTGGGTTCAGAAAGAAAAAGAGGATACTAATCACAATTCAGGTAAAAGTAACTCAGATAAAGGTAAGGGTAAGGTTGATGAGTGGAGAATAGTGAATAACAAATCTCAGATATCAAAGGAAGCTAGTTCTAACTCAATTCAGACCTCTAATTCATTTGGTAGCTTGCAAAAACAAGGAGATATTAATAATGATGTCATGGTGTTTATAAACCATAAAGGAGGTAATGAGATAACAAGACCCCCTAACATATGAATATAGCTTCTTGGAATGTTAGGGGTCTTAATAATATCCTTAGACAGTTGGATGTCAAGGAGTTCCTTATTAGTAATAAAGTTAGGCTTATGGGGTTGCTTGAAACTAAGGTTAAGCAGGCTAAAGCTGAGTTAATAATAAAGAATCACTTCAATAGCTATGAAGTGGCTCATAATTACAATAAAGAAGAATCAGGCAGAATCTGGATCCTTTGGGATCAAAACTATGTTAAAGTGGATGTGGTCCATGAAACTTTCCAAGCTTTATTCATTAAATTGGAGGTACTGGAAGACAATTCAGTTAGTTACATTGGATTTATATATGGGAGTAATGATGTAGATGACAGAAAATTACTTTGGGAAGACATTATGGAACTCAGTAAAAAATATAAGGATCAGAAGGTGGGTTTCATTGGAGATTTCAATGAAATCCTTAATGTAAAGGATAGATTAAACTGTGAAGGATTGGATAAAAGTGCATATGATTTCATTGATTGTATAGATGTTGCTAATCTATATGAACACCAGTATGGAGGGCATTACTATACCTGGACAAATAAGAATAGTACAGGTCAATTAAGAGCTAGCAAGATTGATAGGTTTTTTATCAATGATAAATGGTTGGATAAAAGCAATTCGAGTGTTATTGTTACTCCTCCCTATACTTCTATCATAGTGCCTTACTAGTAACACTTGGAAATAAGAAGAGTGTTAATAAGAGCTCTTTCAAGTTCTATAACATATGGACTACCCACTGTAAGTTCTTAGAGGTGGTTCAGAATGAATGGAAGCAGGAAATCAATGGTAATCAAATGTTTAGATTCTGTATGAAACAAAGAAGGGTGAAGTTTGCTTTGAAGAGGTTTAATAACACTTATTTTAAGAGAAACAGTGATGATATTGATAGTATAAGATCACAACTGAGTATTATTCAAAATAGTATTATGAGTGGTGCAATTGATGCGGCTACTTTAAGTGAAGAAAAAAATTTAGCTGGTGAACTAGAAAGAGCTGTAATGGTGCAACATAACATCCTCAAACAAAAAGCTAAACTAGCTTTTACAAATGAAATGGATTGCAACACTAAATACTTTTATAAATTGATTAAGGGGAGAATAGCTAGGAACAAAGTAAGTTCCTTGAATACTGACTCTGGTGACATAATTACTGAGCCTAATTCAATAAAACAAGAGTTTGTTAACTACTATACAAAGCTACTAGGTACTGCTGAAGCTAATGAGGAGGTTTGTGAAGTTAGTACTATAAAGCAGATCTTAAATAAAAGCTTAACCGAGGAGCAGAAGATTGAATTAACTAGTCATTTTACTGAGAAAGAGATTGAGGATGCTTCATTCTCAATTAATGAGCATAAGAGTCCTGGCCCTGATGGGTTTAATTCTTCATTTTATAAAGCTGCTTGGGATATAATTAAGGTTGATTTTATAGCTGCTATTCAACAATGCTTCCAAACTGGTGAGTTATTAAACCAAGTTAATGCTACTAATATAGTGTTAATCCCTAAGGATAAGAATGCATCTAAGGTAACTAAATTTAGGCCTATATCTTGTGTGAATACAATATATAAGGCCATTTCTAGGGCTATTTCTAAAAGGCTAAAGAAGGTCTTAAATAGTATTGTATCAGTAAATCAAGCAGCTTTTGTTGGTGGGAGATTTATTAGTGACAATATCCTAGTGGCTCAGGAGATTGTCTTAGATTATGATAAGAAGAAATCTCACCCAAACTGTACTATAAACTTGGATCTTCAAAAAGCTTATGACTTAGTTAATTGGAGCTTTTTGATAAATACTTTATATGCTCTTGAATTCCCAGAAATGTTCATCAAGTGGATCAAAATGTGTGTGTGCACAATATCTTATTCTGTTTGTGTGAATGGTGAACCTTGTGGTTATTTTAGAGGGAAGAGAGGACTCAGACAAGGAGATCCTCTCTCCCCATATCTATTTACTATTTATATGGAAGTATTCACTGGACTATTTAATCACTTAGCAAGGAATTCTAACTTCAATTTTCATCACAGATGCAGTAGTTTATTACTAAATCATATGTGCTTTGCAGATGATGTTTTGATATTTCTTAAATCAGATGTGAAGTCAGCTGGTTTAGTAAAAGATGCTCTAAATCTCTTTTCAAGAATTTTAGGACTTAATATTAACTACCAGAAGAGTGAGTTGTACTTTGGAGGGACAAAAGAGGGGTGTATGAAGAGTATATCTGATATTCTTAATATTAAAGTTGGGTTGTTGCCTGTGAGGTATTTGGGAGTACCACTTAACTCTAAGAAGTTGAGTGTAACTGAAGGTAACAAACTTGTTAATAAAATATGTGATAGTATTGAAGTGTGGTCTTCCAAGATGTTATCTTACTCAGGGAGGATTGAGCTTATCAGGTGTGTTTTAGTAAGTAAAGTCTTGTTTTGGTGTAGATTTTTACTGCCAAAACAAGTTATCTACAAGATTAATCAAAAAATGTCCAGCTTTTTGTGGAGGGGAAATATAGATGGAGCTCAAGGTGCCAAAATAGCGTGGAATAATATATGTTCTAAGAAAGAAAATGGGGGCCTGAATATACCTAACCTTGAAGAATTAAATAAGGTGTGTATCTTATCCATTTTTTGGAGAATGTACGCGCAAAAGGATAATCTGTGGAGCTTATGGACTCGAATTAATATACTTAATGGTAGATGTATTTGGGGTATTGAACCTAAACAATTTCACTCATGGGTTTGGAAACAAATGCTGAAGATTAGGGAAGTTGCTTATCAGTTTATTAATCATAGAGTGGAAGATGGAAATGACACCTTTATGATATGGGATAAGTGGATTCAAGGTAAAAGTATACAAGAGGTCTTAAATACTGAGTTAAGTAGGCAGAATATTAATAGCAATAGAACAATCAGTAAGTTCTATGGGAGAGAGAGGTGGAGGCTTCCTCCTTGCATTGGAAAAGCTCTACCTCTTATTCAGAATGTTACTCTTACTGATAAATCTGATGAGATTATATGGACTCAAAGTATAAAGCAGAGATTTTATTTTAAGAAGACTTTAACTTGTATTAGTGAAAGGAAAGAGTTAGTAACTTGGAGTGTAGTGGTTTGGAACAGGTTTTGTGTGCCAAGATGCGCTTTCATAGCTTGGGTTGCTGCTCAAGATAGACTCCCCACTAAAAAAAGAATGGTAGGATGGGGTCTACAAGTCAATCCTCTTTGTGGTTTCTGTCTCAGCTGTGTAGAAGATCGAGATCATCTTTTCTTATCTTGTTCTTTTTCACAGAGAATTCTTGCTAAGGTTATGAGGGTTAGTGGAGTTCAGGTGTCCACATATAATTTCCTGAGTTTGATTAATGTTTTGGTGCAACTCCCAAGTACAGAGCAGATGAGTATTGCTAGCTTAGCTCTCACTTCATTTGTGTATTGTATTTGGAGCGAAAGGAATGGTAGAGAACATGGAAGCTTAATGAGAACAGAGGAGCAGATATTGGATGAAGTGTTGGTGTTAATCAGCTCGAGATTACAAGCTGTGAAGCTGAGGGAAAGAGGTTCAAGAGAAATTTTAGAAAAGATAGTTAATGGACCTGGTTAGGAAAGATTGAAAATTGTAATAGCTGTTGGGCCTTTTTGTAATGATTTATTAGCTATGTTGTCTTTTATTTAGGTATGTAGAAAAGCCCAAGTAGTAATGGGCTTGGAAAGTTGTAAAGAACATGGAGTGTTAAATTTTAATGAAAAAGTTTGATTTGCCGATCCGCTAAAATCATGCAATCAATCAAATCAGTAACCCAGAAAAATTAAAATCAGTAACCAATAAAAATTCGAATGCAACAACGAAGAAAATATTGAAACTTTTGTTCAAATGGACGATGGTGGGTTGTCCGCTAAACTCGATGGGTAATGTTTGTTTCTTGAATGGGTTGTCAGTTAAAGATTGTGGTACATGGTATGCTACCAAGTTTGATTTTTTATGGTGTGCATGAGCATATTGATGGGGTACGTTTTTATAACAGGTAGATGTAGTGGGTTACATGTTTTCAGACTCATATACCAGTGGGTTATTAGCTTTGTTTTGATGGGTTCTCTGTCAAAATCGATGGTGTGCATCTGCATCACACCGACATCCATTCATCCCCATCGTTGACGCACTCTTCTTGTTATCTGTTCAATCAAAAGACAAAGAAATGAGACTCAATTAGTTAGATATGGGATAATGGGTCAGTGGTTTGGGATTAATTAGATAACAATCTACACAAACCTGTTATGTTGATGATGAAAAGAAAGATCAGTGGCTGAGATTTTTGTTACTGATACAATCTACACAAACCCGTTAATGGAGCTCTTCTCCTATTTCAAATCCCTTGTCGCCGTTAATGGAGCTCCGACGGGAGCTGTGATTATGCAATACCGGAGCTCGCATCAGGAACACCTAAAAAACGGTTTCACCATTGTTGTTTTGATGGTCTTCTCACAAACGCCTGAACTAGTCTTCGTCTTCCTCCTCTCAGCTTCGTCTTTCTCCTCAAATGCGAAGCTTCAAAACGTTAATGGCTCCAGATCGGAAGAGATGGTTGATTGGAAGAGAATAAATTCGATTGGATTCCATTAAGATATGCTAACTTAATGGAATCAGTTAATTGCGTAAATCATGGGGTGATATGATTTTATCTGATTTCGTGAGAGGGTATTGTTGGGATACTAAAAAAATTGTTGGACCTGCTACGGGAAAAATCAGGGGTTGGACTTAATAGGGGTGGGAAGTTGGGTTCTAGGACTATATGAGTTAATATCTCTTAAAAAAAATTATCAATAGAAATATACCTAGAATAAGACTCTTTATTAAAAATTGTCTTAACATAAAATACCTCTACAAATAGTAATTAAAAAAAAGAAAAAAAATAGACTGAAACAAAACAAAAACTAATAAACACGCGCGCATCCGTAATTTTTTTTAAAATCGTCATAACTAATTCTAAAAAAATCAAAAAAATAAAAAATTTATATATTTGAATAAAGAAAAAATTACCATATAAGTCACAAAACTAATAATAATATCCCTCCACCATCTTTTCATTTAAATTGTCTATAAAAGTCCTCAAAAGAATCTTACTTTCCCGTTTTGCCCTTATTTAAATTGTCTATAAAAGTCCTCAAAAGGATTATTTGAATTTTTTTTCACATGCTACGAAAAAAATAAAAATACAAAAAAAAAATCACAGACGCAAATATTAATTTTCTTTATCAAAAAAATACAAATTTTAATTTTTCTGATTTTTTTAGCATTAGTTATGACGATATTAAAAAAAATCACGGACGCGCATGTGTGATGGAATTTGTAGTAGTAGGTGGTGGTAGTGGCTGTGGTGTTTATGGTTGTGGTGGCTGTAGTGGTGGTTAAATACATGGTAGTGGTGGTGGTAGAAATACCCCATTATTTGTTTAATATTTAAAAATTAATATTGTATTAAAAACAAAATAATATATATATTAATAAGGGTAGTAAAGGTATGAAAAATATAAATGAGGTGTTTTCTATAAATAATTACTTTATTAGGCATTTTTTTATAAAATAAATTATTGAAGGCTTAAAAAAATTATTAGAGAGTTTAATGAGGATATTTTGAGCAATAACCTCTTTATTTAATTATAAAACCTAACATAATATATTCAATCTATCAAATATAATTTAAAACTAAATGATAAATTGAAATTTATTAAATATAATTTAAAACTAAATGATAAATTCAGTAATATAATTTTTGGAGAAAATAAATAAATAAATAGTGGTGGGTTGAAAACATTTTTTATTTATGTGTGCAACTCTTTTACTAAAGATCTATCACCACTTATTCATTTTCTATAAATAGTTGGCATTGAAATTTTGAAAAGTTCGTGTGTTCATTTCTTTCGATAGTTTTGTCATTGTATACTGACAATTGAAGCCAAAAAAAACGTATGATACCGGCACATGACCTAAATACCTTAATACATCATATCCATTCTAAGTCTCGACAAGTAATTTATGTTTTGCAAATTTAATTACATTCTTTACAATTTACATTTATTTCGTCATTTATTTTTTGGAAAACCTTTTACTAGTTTATACAATTAAAGTGAGGAATTTATGATTCATGTCGTATAAACCAGAAAACGTTTTTTTTCGTTTTATAAAATTTACTTTTGCAAATTTTCTGGGTTTATGTATACTGAACATGAAAATATTATTCTACTCATTTTTTTCTTATCATGTATTATGGGTTGTGTATACACACTAAAAGTCACTTACTAACATTAGATTTCTGTTTTATATAGAATATGGGGAAATAATCTGAATAAAGAGAAAAACGATCTAAGATGGGTAACACCTAAAGAGTAAAAGTTCGTGTACCCGCACTAGAACCCATTGTACATGGCGATAGGCTAGAAAAGTTAAATGGTCCTGGCTTTAAGAGATCGAAACAAAAGATGTTTTTCTATTTGACCACTCTGAACTTGGTAAATTTTCCGAGGAAGATCCACAAAAAATGAGATCTAATCCAAATACGGAAACTTACAACATAGTAGACGCTTGGAAGTATTCTAACTTCATGTATAAGAATTATATCTGAATTGGTTGGAAAATTCTTTTTATAATGTATATTACACAATGAATACTGTCAAACAACTATGAGATTCTCTTGAGAATAATACACTTACGAAGATGTTGGCACAAAGAAATTTGTGTTCGGTAGGTACCTTGATTTTAAAAAGGTGGATTCAAAACCATTAATGACACAAGTAGAACGATACCAGTTGATTCTGCATGAACTGGGAAATGAAGGAATGATATGGTAGAAAATTTTCAATTTAGTGCACTCGTAGAAAAATTATTTCCGTTGTACATAGATTTCAAGAAGTACCTCAAATATTAGCGGAAACTAGATAAACCTTTAAATCTAACTGTAAGGTTGAGAATCGAGGAAAACAACTGAATGACCAAAAAGGTAACCAACCATCGATTATATGAAGCCAAGACTAATGTTGTTCAAAAAGGAAGGTCAAACCATAAACAAGCGCAAGAGCCGAGGATAGTTGAACAATGATAGCAACAAAAGGTTGAAATTCAATGGGGATTGTTACAATTGCGGAAAGCACGGATATCGTGCAAAGGACCGTCAAAACAAGAAAGCACGAGAAACCTAAAGAAAGGTAAGAGCGGTCAATCATATGTGACTATGATATCTGATGGTGTTGATGAATTGAACCTAGCAGTAATGGTTTCATAAACAACCTAGTTGGAAACCAAAAAAATTGGTGGGTAGATACTAGAACAACCCATATGTGTGCTCAGACAAATCCATGTGAAAAAAACTTACAAGAAGGATACAAATGACGAAACCATTTATATGGGAAACTCTGGTACCTCAAAGGTTCAAGTAACTTACAGATTTTGCTAAAGATGACCTCCGGGAAAGAGCCGGCCGTGAACGATGTCACGCATGTTCCATACATTTTCAATAACATACTTTTGGACCCTTACTTAGTAATATCAATTTTAAACTTGTATTTGGAGCTGATAAGTTTGTATTAAGTAAGAAATAAATATACATAGGTAAGGGGTAGCTTTGCGATAGACTGCTTAAAATGAATGTGATGACGTGGTACCGACCAAAATTGTAAACGAGATAAAATGAATGAGAATTTTGATTATGTGTATATTCTTGACTCGCCAAATTTATGGCATGATTGATTAGAACATGTTAGTTTTGGTTCATTACATTAGTTAATAAATGCATACTTGTTGCCTAATGTAAACTTCAATTCTCAAAAGGAATGTGAAGTATGCGTTGAGTCAAAATCAACCAAAATCTCATTCAAATCTATAGAAAGGATTTCATTACATTTAGAGTTAATTCACAACTGAACTTTTGAAATAAGAAATCAAAAACATTTTCAAAATCAGATTTCAGATAAACTTTTGAAATCAGAAGTCAAATCAAAAGTTAAGTATAACAATTATCCTGGAATAATTAGTGCACATTTTTCTCATCTTGAGATGTTGCACAACTATAGTAAAGATGATAGTGGAAGGATATGGGTGTTATGGGATAAGAAACAAGTAGAAATTAATTTGATTGATCAAACATCTCAAGTCATGATGCTTCAGATCAAAGAGAAGGATAATGGTGAAATAATTTATATTGGAATGGTTTATGCTAGTAACTCAGATGAAGATAGAAGGCTATTGTGGAGTGATATGGTAAAATGGAGTAAGGTATATGATAAAGAAAGGTTGTGTTTTATGGGTGATTTCAATGAGATTTTAAAAATAGAAGATAGGTTGAATTGTACTGACTTAGAGAAGGGAGCTTATGAGTTCATAGATTGTATTGATGAATCAGGTTTATATGAGCACAATTGTGGAGGTCAATACTATACATGGACCAATAAGAGCACAAGTGATCAATTTAGAGCTAGTAAAATCGACAGGGTGTTTATTAACAATAGATGGATGGATTCTTTAAAGTCTAATGTGATTATTCATCCACCATCTTCCTCAGATCATTGCGCAATTAAGATAAATATTGGTGGTGAGAAGAGGTTCATTCCTAGCCAGTTCAGGTTCTTCAATATCTGGGCTAAACATGACAAATATATAGACATTGTGAAGGAAGCTTGGAATATCAGAGTGGATGGGAATGGTATGTATAGAGTGTGTGCTAAACAGAAAAATGTAAAGGCTGCTCTCAAGAAGTTCAATAATATATACTTCAAAAAGAACAGCTTAGAGATTGAACAAATGAAAGCTCAACTAGATGATATTCAAATGAAGATTATGACTGGTAACACCAACTCCATTGTACTACAAGAGGAGAAAATATTAAATACTAAACTTCAGGAAGCTATTAATATACAATATAGTGTTATGAGGCAAAAAGCAAAAGGTGTTGCTATTAATGAAATGGATGGTAACTCAGCTTATTTTTATAAAGTTGTTAAAGGAAGAATAGTGAGAAACACTATATCAACTCTTATCACTGACACAGGAGAAGTAATAGATGATCCTAATCTTATTAAGCAAGAATTTATTCAATTTTATACTCAGCTGCTAGGAACTGAAGATATAAATGAAGAGTTCTGTTCTAGTGAAACTATTCAAAGATTAATCAATACTCAAGTTACTAAAGAGCAGAATGATGAACTTATAGCTCCAATCACAGATGCAGAAATCAAAGAAGCAGTTTTCTCTATAGGTGAAAATAGAAGCCCTGGACCTGATGGCCTTAATTCCACTTTTTATAAGTCTTCTTGGAGTGTTATTGGACAGGAATTTACTCAAGCTGTCAAAGAATCACTCAATAATTGCAAGATACTATCTCAAATTAATGCAACTAATATTGTGCTCATACCAAAAGAAAAAGATGCTTCAAGTGTAAAAAAGTTCAGGCCTATCTCCTGTACTAACATCTCATACAAAACTATCTCAAGAGTGATCTGCAAAAGATTAAAAAAGGTAATGAACTCTATAATATCATTAAACCAAGCTGCTTATGTGAGTAATAGATATATAGGTGATAACATTCTAGTTGCTCAAGAGATTGTATTGGGATATGATAAGAAGAATTCTGCTCCTAAGTGTACAATCAACTTGGACCTTCAAAAGGCATATGATAGTGTCAACTGGAGGTTTTTACTAAATGTATTAAAAGCCTTTAATTTACCTGACAAGTTTATAAAATGGGTTAAAATGTGTGTATGCACAACATCTTATTCTGTGTGTATTAATGGTGAGAGTTGTGGGTATTTTAAAGGGAAGAGAGGCTTGAGGCAGGGTGATCCTCTCTCACCCTACCTGTTTGCCATGTGTATGGAAGTCTTTACAGGTTTATTTAATGAAATTGGCAATAAAAGCAGCTTTAACTATCATCAGAAATGTGAGATGATGAAATTAAACCACATCATATTTGCAGATGACTTGTTAATCTTTTTAAATGCTGATATTGAATCTGCTAGAGAAGTTAAAAAAGGACTTGAATTATTCTCCAGGATGTCAGGATTAAATATTAACTATAATAAGAGTGAAATTTATTATGGTGGTGCTAATCATGATTTAAGGATCAAAATTTCTGAGGTGTTAGAGATTAAGATGGGATGCTTGCCAGTTAGATATCTTGGAGTTCCCTTATTATCAAAAAAGTTGAGTGTTGAAGAGGGTAACAAACTTGTGCATAAGATTTATAGTAGTATAAATCAATGGTCTTCTAAGCTTCTCTCTTACTCGGGTAGAGTGGAACTAATCAAGAGTGTTTTAATTAGTAAAATCTTGTATTGGTGCCGAGTTTTCTTGTTGCCAAAACAAGTTATATACAAATTAAATCAGCTAATGAAGAGATTTCTATGGAATGGTAATAATGATGGAGCTCAAGGAGCAAAGATAGCTTGGGATAAAGTATGTACTAGCAAGCAAGAAGGTGGATTAGGAATTCCGAGAATTGAAAATATAAATTTAGCTTGTCTATTGTTCACTTTTTGGAGAATGTATGCTCAAAAAGACAATTTGTGGAGTAAATGGGTTAAATGCAATATAGTAAAAAATAATTGCATTTGGGCCATTGAAGAAAAGCAGGCTCATTCTTGGATATGGAAGAAACTTCTCAAAGTCAGGAAAATAGCTTACAATTTCATCTATCATAAAGTCAACAATGGGAAAGAGACTTATATTATATGGGACAGGTGGATTGATATGAAGAGTGCTCAGGAGATTATTGGCATTGAGCTTAATAAGATTGATATAAACAGTGATAAAACTGTCTCAAGCTGCTATGGAGGTAGAAGATGGAGACTTCCACCTACTATAGGTAAGATTTTGCCTCTCATTAATAATTTTCAGCTAAACAATAAAGAAGATGTTAAAGTTTGGACTGAAAATGTCAAAATGAAGTTTTCTTTCAAGAAAACTCTTGCTAAGATCAACCTTAATGAGGACTCAGATCAAGTGATTTGGTATAATCTTGTATGGTGTAAGAGCAACATTCCGAGGTGTGCTTTCATAACATGGATAGCAGTGATGGATAGATTAAGCACCAAAGAAAGAATGATGCAGTGGGGAAATAATATTAACCCTCTGTGTCCTCTTTGCAAAGCTGCAGTGGAAACTAGTTCTCACCTTTTCTTTGAATGTTCTTTTAGTAAAAGGGTGTTGAAGAATATTTTAAACAAATGTAATGTTAGATATATACCGAAAGATTTTGAAGAGATATGCAAGGAGGTGAACAAGTCTAATAGCAAAGAGCTTACAATCCTGGTTAGTAACATCTTCACTTCTTATATATATAATTTGTGGTGGTTGAGGAATGAGATTGAACATGGAGGAAGAGTTATAAATGAAGATCAGTTATGTAAAAAGATTGAAGGTATGGTTAAAATGAAGTTACTGGTGAGAAAGATGAAGAATAAAGAGATTAAAGAGATGATTGATAAGTTAGACTAGTGGATATCGGTTTCTTATTCTTGTAATTAGGCCCATTTACTTTATTATCTTTATATGTAGTGGGCTTTTAATTAGACAAAGTTGTAATAGTGGTTATGTTTAAAATGTAGTGAGGAGTAGGCAATTGGGCCGATAAGTGATAAGGTCCTGATTTGGGCCTTAGTAGTTTGTAGGCTTTAATTGTAAAGATATTGGAGGTTGATTTATTATTAATATAGTTTGATTTGATGATAAAAAAAAAAAAAAAGTCAAATCAAATCAAATACAAAAATCAAACCATTTCGAATCACAAAACATACCATTTCGAAATGAAAAATCAAACTATTTCGAAATAAGAGATTAAACAATCAATATTCAAAAAATGATTTTTTTCAAACCTAATAAATCAAATTTTCGACTCAAATAACTGAATATATTATCTTAATGGCCCAGTATAAACCCTAAAATATTCTTATGTATAATTAGTGTTCTAAAAGGCGCTAGGCGCTAGGCGGGCGGTCGACCACCTTCGAGCGCCCAGGGTACTAGGCGGAGCCTAGGCGTTTTCTTGCTAGGCGGTTTTTATATTTATTTAATTTTTTTTTTAATTTATATAATTTTTTGTGTTAAAAAATAATTTTTTTAATTTTTTTGTATTAAAAAATAGATTTTTTTAAATTTTTTTAGCTTCTGACCGCCTAGGCGCCGCCTGGGTCCGCCTAGGCGCCGCTTAAACCCGCCTAGGCCCGCCTAGGACCTTCTGGGACCGCCTGGAGGCCGCCTGGGCCATTTCTGGAAGTTCAGCTACCTTCTAGCGCCTAGGCGGCCGCCTAGGCCGATTTTTAGAACACTGTGTATAATGGAAATAATAAATAAATAAATAAATAAAGTACCGAATGAGAAAATGGCTTACCGATGCACAATAAACAGGTATTTCGAATGACTTTGGCTAAAAAATAGTACACATTAGTTATGTAAAAATTATATAACAATAAATAATGTATATAGGAAAAGATGGATGAATAAAAAATGTAATACCTTGGAGAAAATAGTGACATAACTAATTCCGATAGACCCCATATATATAGCAACAATACGACACAAATCCGGTAATAATCCAACAACCTAAGCAGCGCATCGAGTTAAAACATCACATACAGCCTATGTTGTAGATATCGGTTTCACGGCTTAGGCGGTCGACCGGGGCTTGCGTCTAGGCGGGATCATACGGGGCCTAGGCTGGATTAGGCGGGATTAGGCAGTTTTGAATCTCGATGTGTAATTTTGTATATTTACTATAACATAGTAATTATAACAATTTTAACTATTAAAGTCATAAAATTTATCTAACAACACTATAGTATATGTAAAAATACTAAATTTTAAGTTATAATATCAATTCAAGAATTCTCGAGAATAAGAAAAATAAAAAGAATGCCTAGGCGGTCATTTTTTGCCACTGATTGGAGCCTGGGCAGGTTAGATGCCTCTTCCACGACGACTAAGGTGTTAGGCAAAACCGCCTAACAATTTCACTAGGTGTGAGCAGTTAAGGGGGGAGGGGGGGAATTGACGCCTAGGCGGCAATTTCTACAACATATTAATACGACTACAACAGACCACAACAACGCCCATTTCAGCCGGGTTTAAGCATGCATTTATTGATTACCATCAAACCTACCAACCAAACCCGAAGGAATTTAATGTTTAACCATGGTTTAATAGAAAAAAGGTATAAAGCCATCGAGAAAAGTAGAAATATAACCAGTGGGTTAGCTCATCTGATCAGGACCTTGCTATTTCTTCAGCACTTAACGGGGAGGTACATGGTTAGAATCCCCTCCCTAACAGGTGTAAAGTGAGAGGTACAAGGTTCGAACCCCTTACTGAACATGGGTAGCCTAGTTCTGATTTACCTGTGAATATACATGGCGAGGCGTGTATATCTCTATGGGATTAGTCGTGGTGCGCCCAAGTTGGCCCGGACCACCCACATACCAAAAGAAAGAGTATAAAAATAGCAGGAATAGATGATAAAGTGATAGAAATAGCCTTGATTGATTGAATTATATAGGTTTTCTTTTAAAGTATCTCGAGAGGGAAACTTTGTGTAAGAAAGAAGAGAGCAAAAAAGTTGTGTCATAAAATGAGGCCGCAATTGTATAGACGTTATATATATGTTTTTTTCACGTGAACATTACACAAATTGGACGGGTGCAGCCCTTAAGTTAAAGAACAAAATAGATGTTATATAGGTCGGGTTTGAAAACATAACGGGGAAGCCCAAGTTATACTTGGGTCTCGGTCTCGAGTATTTATACCCAAAATACCTTTTATTTTTTTATCCAAATTGGGTCGGGTTTAACAGGCCCACCTCATGCCTAAGGTTAGCTATCAACTTATTACAAGTTTAGTAAGTTGACCAACACAATAGCTTCTAGCCTCAACATGACCATGACCAAAGATATTTTTCCATCCATTACTAAATAAGAGAAGAAAATAATATTACTAAATAAACAAAGTGCATTTCATAGAAAGAAAATGGCCATCGCAAATTTTCTCTCTCCAAAACCAACAACCTTACTACTGCCACCTCTTTCCTTTCCCTCCACACCCATCAACCACCAACTAACTTTCAAATCCTTAACCAATCCGAAAGCTCATAGCGACAGATTCATTACCATAATACCCTTATCATCGTTCAAAAATAACAGTACTCCACCCGAGACTGGATGTCCGGTCCCACTAGACCAACAACCCATTAACGAGTATCAGGCCTTATCCACTTCCTTCCCTTTCTTATGGGCCTCCGGTGACTTAGTCGAATACTGCTCTAGGCTATTTGTTGTCGGAACTTCCTTCGCGGTGTTTGTGGGCCTACCCGTAGCTTCGTTTGGGTCATTTGGGCCTCAACCTGAGCCTCTTAGCAAGTTCTTAGCTGCAATTTCTAGTGGGATTGTTGTGGCTACTCTTGCTGTTGTTCAGATGTATTTGGGCTGGGCTTATGTTGGTAACAGATTACTCAGTGCCACTGTTGAATGTAATTACTGATCCTTCTTATTTTCTTTCTTAGATACTATAGAGTTTAATTTGATGAATACATTTATCTTTTATTTTATTTCGAATTGTAGATGAAGAGACAGGGTGGTACGATGGCCAGGTATTTTTACTAGAATTGTTTTCGTGAAATTAAAAGTTAGACCTTGTCATGCCATTAAAAATTGACACCATTAAAATCTATTTCAAATTTCCTGACTAGATATGGGTGAAGACTGCTGAAATATTGGCACGCGATAGGCTCTTGGGTTCATTTTCGGTAAGTAAATTATGTGAATCTATATCCGATAACATATTGATGTCTTTTGTTTTTTTACAGGTAAAGCCAATATTGAATAGATTAAAGAACACATTAGTGATTCTAGGAACATCATTATTCATATGTGCTGCAGTATTTGTGACTACTGAGAACAACCAAAACAAATCTTACACACCACCTGAAGATCAATCTCGTAGTAGAGCTGCTGTCCCTGGAGTTTACAATGACGAGTCTGCTAGATCTTTTGAGCCAGATGCTTTTTGTGGTGAACCTGATCTTGATTAATACTCGATTTTACCGAACATATATATAAATACACATTTTTTCCACTTTTTTGATATATATGATTTTTTTTATCAAGTTAATAAATATACTAAAATACGGGAACTCATAATATGTACATCGATTTTCAGAATTTACAAGTAAAAATATTCTACCTAATTGTTAACAATAAACTAACAAAAAGGTTGAGCTATTTTCCCAAACAAAATCCTATACAATGAGTCTACGTGGAAAAAAACTGAAGTTTAATATCTTTCGAAAAGACGAGATGAGAATACAATAGAAAAAACAAAGAATCTTAATATTTTTAACTATGCCTTCTAACTTGGGGAGCACACCTTTCATATTAAACTTGTTCAAAACTTGCCAAATCATGTACATGGTCATTGCAAAAGCAAACTTTCATTCCTTGAGTTTCCAATCTACTCTCGTCTTGTTTTTTTTCAACCTCTTCAGCGTCTTTTGCATAATATACATAACTTTTCCTATAACTACTCAACTCTATATAATCGTCCAATTTTCATCCGTGAACGTGCTTTTGAAACAAAGATGTTTCGTTGTCTCTGTTTCTATCTCATTCTTGCTAAGGATACAGATAAGATCGAATGCCATGTAGGTCTTTGTATTGATTCTCGATCTAAGCGCGAGCCATAAGATGATTGCATATTTAAGGGTGATGCAAGGGTTTCAAAGCACTTTTGTCCAAGACCTATCAATGTCCTTTTTCTAAAAAAGTCATATGCAGATTTGAATTTCTACAGCTACAAAATCGGGTTCCCGATATAGGATGCCAGGTTCCAGTTCACAAGGCAAAAGCATGCCCAACGCCGGTTGTTGAAAACGATCTCCCTTTTGTGAAATTAGGCACTCGTTTTTGGGTGCTAATCCATACTATCTTTTGAGCATTTTTTCTACTTGCTCACTAGTACCATATGCATTTAGAAGTTGGGGTTGTACATGATATAATGTCGTCAATTCCAAATATTACATATTCCTAAGAAATCACTATACACCCATTTGGTCCACACCAATTTCTTATGCATACATATTCGCCTTAAAAAAATTTGAGGTCATCGTTCTATGCCATAAGATCTTTAAGTCTGAGTCTCCCACCCCTAGTTTTTAGGCATATATATCATCCCACGCAATCTTATGCGGTTTAGGTTCCAAAGAAGTTGCGACAAATTTTGATAGTATCGGCACATATCTCTTTTGAGATCGTGAATATCGATAGCCAAAAGCACTTGATTCCTTGCAAGGTCAGTCGAATAAGATCCAATTTCTCACGCATAAACAAGCGACAATTCTTCCATTTTTTGACACAGCCAGTGAGCGTTTTGTACAACATAGTGTAATTTTAAACCTTTAACCCATTATCCAATATTGGCACTCTTAAGTAACAAAATGGCATACACCTTTGCTATTTTGTATCGACTCGTTTATAGTTACCAACTCACACGGGGTAGGGTGGAACTTTATAAATATTTGGAGAGTTGGGGAGGGTGGGTGGGAGAGGTGGGGAGTTGAATATGTTTTTTTTTATTACAAGGGTGATCCTAAGGATCGGATTATATAAAAACTCAGGCTATATCAACTATGTTAAAACATCATGAAGCAATTGTGAACTATAAATCAACTGTGGTGTCTTGTATCCTATTCGATCCTTGGCGAACAAACTCCAGAGTCCATCAGGTGGGTCTCTTAGGAATACGAAATTTGTCCCTTGGTTCATGCATGTTATAGCTAGCTAGTCTGCACACGAGTTAGCTTCCTGATAAACGCCCTTCAACATGAACTCCGTATTTCTTGCCAATATTTGACGAATGTGGGATACCCACTGCGGGCCTAGCTTCCAGCCACTATCCACCTTTCGAATCAGGTCTAGGACTTCCCACGAGTCCACCTCTATTTCCACTACTCAAAAGCTTAGTCTTTCTAACATCAGCAAACCCTCCATAAGAGCTACCAACTCCGCAATAACCGGGGAGCCATTTAGAACCTTCATGCTAAAGCCACTGATCCAATCACCTTGACCATCTCTAACGATGCCTCCACCTCCTCCCATCATATTTCGACTATTCTAACTACCATCTGTATTTAATTTCACTCCCCTAAATGGTTTCGTCCACCCTAAATGGGGAGTTGAATATGTTTTAATAGTTGGGGTTAAAGTTAATAGTTTTATTAAATTTATTTTAATTACTACTTTATGACGTACTAATTTTATCGCTGTCAGTATTCGCCTAACAGTTGCACAAATTTCGATACCTTTTTCTCAAAATTAAATATACCATAGGTACTTATTTATCTATATTCATATTCATTGGTGGTGGTCCTTTGTGTGTTCTAAAAATTAAATGTAAATGCTAATCGAACCACAACCGCAAGTGTACGGTTGTCCCAAGTAGTAATCCTGATAAATCAGGTTCGTTCCAAGGACGGATGGTTGATCACAATGTTTATGCAAATAGCGATTGATGCACTTATGAAAATGAAAGAGGATAAATTGTTTGTTTTGGTTTTGTTTATTATAACTAAATGAAAGATAAAATAATAATGCAAGTAAAAAATAAGACGCAAGTAAAATGTATGAAAACGCAATATGAGATGTAGTACTTGAGAACGCAAGGATCCTCCTAATTTTACTTTCTAACTTATGTTGTTTAAGGGTTAAATCAGTCAATTACAATGGTCGGGATTCTAATATCCTTATACCCCCGTCAGGGTGGACTATAAGGCGATCCTAAAGTGTCACTAGTCCCGTCAGGGTAAATATGATCCACCGTTGGATGATTAAGATTTATTACCACATTGGCCCTAGGATTAACTAAGTTCGTCAGAATCAATAGTTTTTTTATCCTAGATTGAACAATTATTTCTGTACCTAAACCCCCCGTCAGGATGATCCATACGCCACATATATGGAATAGCTTAGATACTAATACCTAATTTTAGTTCGCGACTCTAAAATCAGTAAACATTCACAAATTGTCGAAAAGAGTAAAAGCCCTAATTTAATTTAATTCAATAAAAACCCAAATTCAACATTCGTTATAATAATAAAATCAAGATTCACCCATTGTTTTGTTCTCAAGCACTAATGGAAATTTAGCTCATATTAAAATTAAAAACTAAATTAAAAGAATTGGAATTCATATTGTTTACAAAATTAAAATACGAAAAGAACCTAATTTCCGGAATTGGAATGACTACGAACGGAGCTATAGACCCACTCCAGCTCTTGTAGCTTCTTCTTTCTTCCTTCTGTTGCTTCTCTCTGGTGTTTAATCTTGTGGAATGTGAATTGTGTGAAAAATAGAAGTCCAGACCTCCTTTTATAAGTAAAAATTCGGACTAGGGCTTGGACCAGAAAATAAAAGCCTAATTAAATGTCCAAGCCCACTTTCTAAGCCCAAAATCCCGTAACTGATGATAGGACTTCACTAAAACAGCTTTTCCCGATGCGTTACAACTCCGATTGACCTCATTCCAGTTGCTAAAGTTCCGTAACTCGATAAGGAATGATTTCTCTTCAAAGGTCAGCGGCTAAATCATCGCTTAAGCACCTCGAAATCAGCAATCTATGGCCTGGAAAGTGGATTTTCAGCTCTAAAAATAATATCTTCGGGATTTGTCTTCAAGTCTTGACTCTAATTCACGATCTTTGACTTTCTCCTCGGATTCCTCTCCGAGCTAACATCTAAAACCTGTAAACTTTACACTAAAAATACCAATATTACGCGCAAAAGTTTAATAAATTAAAAATGCTAGAAATAAAAAGGTAATTCCGGATTATTGAATATTTAGTACAAAAGTCTATCAAATTAATTAAATAAACACCAAAAATGATGTCTCTAAGGGTCTAAAATAAGAACAATTAGGGAGACATCAATTGGGTACGTGAAAAATTTTTAGTTACATATTAATTTATTATGTGAAATTCACATTATAGACCGTTGGAGCAATCTTGATAGTCTTTAATATTCGAGGAAAATACAATTTGAGTCCCATTTTTGGACAACTTTCTTTTTTAAATCCTAGTTAGGAAAAAATCCATTTTTAAGTCCTAGTCTAACTTTGCTGGTTGAGAACTTTCCCATTTTACCCTTCCTCATTATGGGTACGGACCCGTAACGACTAACTTCACAAGATTCAATATAACGTGCTGGGTACAGACCCAATAACTTTTTGCAATTTTTTTTTATCATGTCCAAAGATATGGGGCCGTACCCATATCGTTCAAAACGGTACCCAATACGTTATTTTTGCAATGTGTTTTAGATAGTCAATATGTTTAACTCATTTTAGTGGATTTTTATAGTGGGGGGCTGGCCCCATTATGAACAAACACAACATAGAAAATTCTGTACAAACATTTTATACCAACATTGGGCTGGCCCCATTACCTAGTATTACACACATGGGCTGTACCCATGTTGAACAAAAAAAAATTACAAGCTAAAACAACTCTTTAAACCAACCAACCCTCTATATGGGCTGGCCCGTTACACACATAACAGAAGATGGGGCTGGCCCATTTACGCCTAAACAAAAAAAAAAACTAAAAACCAGCAGTTGCGGAGGTACAGCAGCACGCTCGGTGGAGGGGGGTTTCATCTGCACGGCGGCGGCGGCGGAGGTCGGTGTTGAGATTCGTTTCTCTTCGGGGAGTGTTGATGGTGGCTGTGGTGCTGCTGCTTTGTGGCTTCGCGCAGTGGTAGTGGCTAGCTTGCTGCAGCAGTGCTGGTGGCAAGGAGATTGGCTGTGGTGGTGCGAGGAGAGTGGCTGTGGTGGTGCGAGGAGAGTGGATCTGCGTGGCCTGTGGTGGTGGTGGATCTGCTTCGACGGTGGTGGGGATCGGGGTGTTGCACTGTTGCTTGGTGGTGGTGCAGTGACGAAGGTGGAGGGGGGTGGAGGGGATGGTGGTGAGATTCGCGCAGTGGAGGTGTTTGGGGTTGCTCCGGTGCAGTGGAGGTGGGTTTGGGGTTGTTCGGTGTTGTGGAGGTGTTGCTCGGTGTTGTGGAGGTGGGATGGTGGTGAGATCCGCGCAGTGAAGGTGGGTTGGTGTTGCTCTGGTGCAGTGGAGGTGGTTTTGGTGTTGATCGGGGCCGTGGGTGGTGTTGATCGGGGTTGTGGGTGGTGTTGCTCGGGGCTGTGGGTTTGGTGTTGCTTGGTGGTGGTGTAGTGATGAAGGTGGAAAGGGATGTAGGTGGTGGATTGGAATAAGGGGGTGGGGGTTGGTGGTGGTGCAGTGGCGCGGTGGGGGGGGGATGGGATGAAGGTGGTGGTGGGGGTGGGGGGTAGGTGTTTCACCGGGAGAGAGAGAGAGAGAGAGAGAGAGAGAGAGAGAGAGAGAGAGAGAGAGAGAGAGAGAGAGAGAGAGAGAGAGAGAGAGAGAGAGAGTGAATGAGATGGGGGTGGGGGGTTCGACCTCTTAATGGAGTTTTTGCACAGCTTTTTGGTTGGTCAATGTAGGCATAAGGTGTGGGGGTATAGTTGGTATATCCTCTATTAGTTAGACTAGTTAGGGGGTTATTTGGGGTGGGGATTTTAAATAGAAATGGAGATAGGGGTTAGGCCTTAAAAGATGAATGCCCCTTAATATTCGGAGTTCGGTCTCTAATACGTTGGGGTCCTTGGCTCTTTTTATGGGATTTTATTTTTTTGGGTATTATGTGGATGACCGGGCTAGATAACGTGTCGTGCACCAATATGCATACCTCCTTAAGCATTCTAAAGGGTTATTAATGTTATAAGGCCAACCCACCGAACAACTTAACAAAAAACATCCAGTCTAGTTACAACCCAACCAAACCCAACTAAATGACCCAAAAAGCCCAAAAACCCCTTGCACACATCATTATATAATCCCCACCCCCCACCCCCTTTTTCTGTCTCAGCAACCCAACCCGCCTCCCCCTCCTGTAGCTCCCCTTTCCCGTCGGCAACCCAGCAAGCCCCACCGCCACCCCCTACAGTCAGATCACAGAACCACCATCATCATCAACCCTATCACAACCCCACCACCACCACTAGACCAAACCGACACCAACCCCCCACCACCTTCCATCTCCACCACCATCATCATCAAACCCACCTAATCCCCTCCTGTAGCTCCCCTTTCCCGTCGGCAACCCAGCAAGCACCACCGCCAACCCCTACAGTCAGATCCCAGAACCACCATCATCATCAAACCTACACCACCCCACCGCCACCACTAGACCAAACCGACACCAAGCCACCGCCACCTCCCATCTCCACCATCATCATCAAAACCACCTAATCCCCTCCCATATCTGATCAAACCACCACCTCCAATACCACCACTCAATCGGCATCCCCACCTCCAATACCACCACCTCCAATTGAACCAATCGGCATGACCACCTCCAATACCACCACTGATGTCGGCATCCACACCCCACCAATTGAACCATTCGACATCACCACCTCCACTACCCCCACTGCTGTCGGCATCCACAATCCATTCGACATCACCACCTCCACACCCATCCAATTGAACAACTGCTCCACCGTCAACCATCCACCAGCAGCCACAGCCCATCGAGACCCTTATATTCACCACCATTCACACAGGAAATCAACGGAGAATAAACGCCTCCCCACCATGAATGATTCACCTCTGTAAAGCAATGATTCACCTCTTCACCTCTTCATCAATGCTCACCACCATCACCACACCGAGAATAAACGCTTCCCCACCCATCGGCAACCACCATGGGTCCGTACCTTTGAAGCCCATTCTGTTATGGGTCCAATCAGACGAGGCCTCTCATTACGTTTGTGTTAATGGGTTTTCTTTTTTTGGTTCTTAACGAGAGGCACACTGTGTTTTCTAAACAGTTTGGTGTTGATGGGGCTGGACTAATTTGGACTTAGTTGGTTATGGGGCTAGACTAATTTGGACTGAGTTGGTTATGGGGCCAAGCCCAATTTGGTTTCGTACATGTTGGGCCAGAATTGATAATGGATATGGACTATTATTGAGTTTGTTGGTCATGGGTGGTTCAGACCCGTGAGAAATACTGGAGAAATACTAACAAGGAAAAACTAAACGGTCTGTACCTGTATGGTTGTAAAAATTGAGTTAAAATTTAATAAAGTAAATAAGAAAAATAACACACTGTTGGGCCGTACCCCATAGAGAGATTGGACGGGATGAAAAACAAAGGGTGTGGGTTCAGACCCACTACGAGTAAGGGTGTGGGTTCAGACCCACTACGAGTAAGGGTAAAGGAGTAAAAAAGCTAACTACACACTTAGAAATAGGCTTTAAAATGTATGTTTTTGTAACTTGGTGTTACTTTATAATGTTTGGGGATTTTAGGCTGTATATTGTAATTTCCTCCATTCTAAATCCGCAAAAATCACTCATTAATACACAAAAGGTATTTAAGACCAATAAAAGTTTCTAGCATCAAACTAAAATTACAAGAACAGTTTTGGCTTCAAACACACACAAAAGAAAAGTGATTTTACAAAACTGGAAAATCGAATTTGACGCCTTCTTCTTTCACTCAGCCTAAAGGAACAAAAGAATATGCAATTTAAGCCCATAACGCAAGAGAAGACATCAACCCGGCTCCAAGGAAGAGCGCGAAATAAGACGCAATTTGCAACCTCACATTACAACTCATTCTCTTACTCAAAAAATCAGCAGCAATTAAATCCACCAAAGACATGTAAACTAAAATCCCACAAGAAATCGAATCAAGAATCCCTTCAATCACCAAAGCTTTCGGGCTATCAGGATTATAAAACGAAGAAATCCCACATCCTATTGCAATTCCCAACGGAGTTGTTATGGCAAAAAACGATGCCATTAGGGTTGATCTTAGAGCCTTAAATTGAGCTTGGGAGATACACCCTCCCAAAGCAAAACCTTCGAATAATTGATGGAATGATAATGCCGCTATTAAGGGTCTTATCGTACATGGACTTTGCGATACTCCTAGTGAAAGGCCAATGATAACCGAGTGTGACACTATTCCTAGTTCCAAAACCTGTATGGTAGGAAACAAGAAGATCAAAATTAGGTAAAATTTTTTTATTTTGTTGATGGATCTTAACGTAAACACACTAAAATTTACCAAAAAGTGGAGATTACCTGAGAAACAACAACATGCCTAACATTGTCATCAACATCTCCATCACCAAGACCATGAGAGTGTCCATGACCATGACCATGCAATCTCTCGGTTAATGGCCCTTGACATGACCCATGTTCTTGACGATGACTATGCCTATGATGTGCCGCATGAGCATGCATACCCACAATATGCATCGCACCACCCTCCTCATCCCCAAACACTCTCCCTAAGCTCCCATGTGCTTCCAACCTAACACTCCCACCTTCAGACATAGATTCCACAGAAGCCGCTCGTATAATCTCACTTTCTCTCTCTTGTTTACGAGCATAGTACTGTGTCCCCACAAACTCAGCTAGCAAAGTAGCTAAAGCAGCCATCATAGCAATAAAACCCGGGAATGGAAATTTTGACCACGGGATTTCTGGTAGGCATGGGTTTGTTAATGCTTCGGTTGCGTCCGATAGCATATGAACGAAACCTGTAGCGAGGATTACTCCGGCAGCAAAGGCTTTGGCTGTTACGAAAAGATTGGAATCTACTTGGAGGAAGCGGCGCTTTTTACCGATTAGTGGAAGTGCAACACCACATATTCCGGCGATTAGTATGGTGGAGATTGCTATCAATTTGAGGATGAAAGCTGCTGACTCATCTCGGCAGCCTTGTTCATTGGTCTCACCGCTACATTTTACGTTAGACATGGATTCTGAAAAGTTCTGTATAACAGAGTCTTTTGAAACCCACAGCAAAGGAAACAGATTTAGAGAACTATCAACAACAAATTTTTGGCTATTTTATATAATACAGGGACTAATTATGCAAATTTGCTAATAAACAATATAAACCTACTTCTTGCTCCGAATTAATGATTAAACCATTACAATCCAGAATTAAACAGAGCTTGAGTATATAATTAGCGAATTTACCTGAAAAACCTCGAGTAGTTTCTTTGAATTGATTCAAATTAAGCAAAGGCCACAGATCCTATAAAAAATAAATTAGAAATCACTACTTTCAAGATTTCAGCAATAAGTCCACGTAATAAATTACTACAATACAACACTTTCTTTACAAATGTCAAGAAAGTCATGTCATTGCAAGGTCTTGTGAATTGTGTGATCGAACTTTAACCGAGTGATCTGCAAGTCTAGTAAACTACGAATTTATGTGATGTAATGAGATAAATATATTTGAGCTAACCTCAATGAATGATATTGACATGGCTTTATCTCTTTTCTTCTTGAAACACTTCTTTCTATCTCAACAACACAATTCTCTATTATCTATAGTTTTGGATACATGTTATCTATATATAGAGTGAGACAGATTAAAGAAAAGGGTATAAGTGTAAGTTGAAAATTGATGACTTCACACATAAAAATGAGGGAGACGAAATGTTATCATGTGCAGTGTAGGACAAGACATGGGGTATAAATGAGGAAAAAAGAGCAGTCACAGTTAAGGGGTTAAGGGGTAGGGTAGTAGGGGGTGGAAGGAATAGGATTGTTATCGATGTCGACATTTCTTGGAAGAGGAAAGGGGACGATCTAAGAGGGAACGGTTGCGTTCGTAGGTGGGAGAACAAGTCTTGAAAGTGTCGACATTTCTGTGTAACTTTTTATTTATTATCTTATTTAGTTAGATTTGGATTAGGTACCTATTTTTGTCTATTTCCAATTATGGATTTTGATCATTGATTTTTCATTTCCTTTTGTTAAGAAAATAAAATGTAGCTATTATTAGAACAATAAGGTATTTTTTCTTGTCAATAAAGTAAAAAATATATGAAAATATCATGCTACAACAAAATCAATTAATAGCTACAACATTCTCGTGAGCAACTATTAATTCGTTAATTATAAAAAATGAAAGGTTTCAACTATTAATTCGTTATAAAAAGTGAAAGGTTTTGTATTAGTATAGTAAACTCTGTGTCTAAAGACATTTAAAAAGTTTTGTTCCAGAAATCAAACCCAGATTCTTGAGTAAAAGTCAGATATTCTAATTGTTAATAACTTAAAAATTTAAGTATTGCGGTCAGCGTGAATCGAATATAGAATTTTTAAAGACGATGAAAAATTTAGAGTGTAAGAGTGATCTCTATCTAGCGCATTCATGTTATAGAAAAATTGTTGATATATAATTTAAATTATGACTTGCTGTATCTAAATATACTTGATCAAAATTTGAATTTATCAAAAAATATAATACACTTTAAAAATTGATTTGCTTGACTTCCTTGTTTTAAAGGTTAATATAAATATTTAAAACATGTATAATGTAGAATAAGATTTAATGACAATTACATGTGGATATACATATAATCCTATATAATTAATATGTGCCTTGCATAATATTTTATATTATTATAAAATAAATATATGTTAAACGTGTTGATTTAACCATTGTAAAAATAACATGTATATATTGTACATATGTTATGGTGGTTGGGTTCGCATACGATAACTAGTTTATTTATAGTCTTGTCTTGTTGTCGTCCCTCAGAGTGTATAAACAAATTAACACCCGAGGAAGCACTTCCCACAAGTGTACCAGTCTTTTGCAAGTAATAACTAAGTATATAAGATCGTTTTTCACAGGGGCTTTGATGTTAATTACTGTAGTGTTTTATAAAGTGATAGTGGTTTAGTTGCAATTAACGAATGGTAAAAAGTAAAAGATGTAATATATTTTTTTTTTCAATTAAGGAACTAAAGTGCAAATAAATTAAACTACAAATGTAAATAAACGAAAAGATTAGATATGATAAGTAGAGTTTAAGACTTGCTAGTAATCCCTTATACTGACAAATGATGATTCTAGTTATAAGGGTGAATTAGGAAGTTCGCGTTAATCGAAATTCTAGCTTCCTTTTAACTCTATTCAAGGTAGCTTAGAAGGCTACCTAACACCGTAAGAGACCTATCCTGAGTGAATTATAAACGAATGATCGACACTAATGTTAATTACCTTATACCGGCTAATCTATCCCTCCAAGGACACTGACGCACACCTGACGTATATGAATTCTTTCGGTTCCCAAACACCTCGCCAGGGCGATAGTCTGGGTAACTAAAGCAACCTACTATGTGATCATGATATAGTCAGATAAATAATTTCAATTTATACACAAGGAGAATTTATTACCCAGTTCAATTAAATGAAAATTAATTCCAAGTAACATAAATAATCATCAAATATTACTAAGGTTCATACATTAACGCAATACTCAAGCTTAAATGCATTTGGTATATAATAGAAGCAGTAAAATTGAAGAATAAAAGTATAAGAATCACGTTTAGAACATAATATTAATACAAATTACCATAATTCTTATCCTCTCTCTCTAGGGGTTTCTCCTCTCTCCAAGGGCTTCTTTGTTTTCTCCAAGTGTTTCTAATGATGTCTAATTAAGTGTAACCCTTTCCAAAATATATTTGTTGATATAATAAGGATCCAAAGCGGTTTTGGAGTTGTGAGATCCTTTTGAATGGCTCAAATCAACCCAAAAATGTTTTAAGGGGGGAGCAGACTGCTTCGAGCACGGTAGCTGCAACTTTAATAACTCTTTAATCTTAACTACAAATCATGAACCATCACATCTCACGCGTTCATGAATTCAATTTATACCGTGAAAGCAAAGGTCTTGCTCAGTATATTAGCCAATTGCGAGTGATAGCTCTTCTAAGTCGGTTTCCAAGTTTTGCTAGTAAACACTCTAGCTTTAAAGTGGATTTTCGGTCCTTTAACACATTGAATTGATCTTAACCTTTTTTCTCAACTTATAATCCTAATCTCAAGGTCTCATATCATCCAAGTACTTAACATCTGCACCCTTAACACACAATTAACGCACAAATAGTCCTAAAGTAATAATTCATATCAAATATAGGGGATAATCCCTCAAATAAGTCCAAATAACCCATAAAAATATGTATCATGATACGATTAATCTATCATACAAAACAAGACATCAAGGCCCTCAACTCAAAGTTTTGTCGTCCCGACAAAATGAGAACTAAACTAGGGGCCTAAGTCAATAAATATGGGAGAGAAGAATGTAAAAGAAATACCTCAACAAGTATCATGTAATAATATCTACAAACTAAATTACACATACACTTATCTTACAAACAAATAACACGCTATAATTTCAAGATTAGATTAGTTTCTCAATGCAAGAAGGATCGATTTTGCACTTAGTTAGAAATGGTGGATATAGGTTGTTCCTAGATCCTAATATAGTATAGAATGTTCCACTCAACTACTCCCTATTAGATTCATTTTTCCTTAACCACATAACTAAGAATCTTAGGGTATTTTGGTTATAACGTAGGCTTAAGGATGGTATGCTAAGTATATGGATAGTTTGAAGTGAGCTTTTGGCTCTCTCTTATGAATCGTCTTATAGCTTGAGTTTACACTCATAGACGTGCTCACTCAACCCTCTTGATTTACTAGATAAGCATCACAAATAGTCCATAACCAATTCTTAATGATTACATAACATTTCCCTTTGCTGGTTATTTTATTTTTGTTTGTTTGCATCTCTTTTTTGTAAGTTAAACATGATAATATTTCTTATGTGAATGTCATACTAACTTATTTTTTTACTTTTTATTCATTCCATTCTTTTTCTCAATATTTTTTTTCAATCGAACCCAACAAACGGATACAACAAAACGCATCATCAACATAGCACATATAAATCTCAACTCACCTAGTGTATATTCCACAAATTAACCCACCACCTTAAACTTAAGCTCGAATGACGACTAGTCTTAAGGTGTTGCAATTCGAGTGTTAGTCAGATGGGAAAGCCCTAAATCTAAGGGGTAAAGGCTTGTAATGTGGCTATTAATAAAAAAAGGCTAAAGGTTGTGAGGGGATAAGAATGATATATCATTTAAATTTGGGTAGCAAGCGAAATGCAACAAGAGGTTTATCAAATGAAATACTTAGTCATTTTCTTAATTATGTGATCCCGTTACTTTTCCACTTTTAGTTTATAGGTTACGCGGGTTTCAACAGCTTGCACCCCACGCTCTATACATCGCTCATTCTTCCTAGTTCAAACTTACTTCTACGCATTTCTTACTAATATTTTCTATCTTTTGCGTTGTGTTTTCATGTTCATCATTTAAGCACGTTATGAACTCGTTCAAAGGAATATTACTTATTTATCATTAACTTGCTAAAGTTATGCTTTCGGGGGACATATATTAGAAACTACACCGAATTCCCTATATAATACACTAAAATATTTTTTAATTTTTTTATGAATTAAAAGTAGGCACGAAAAACGGGAATGAGGACAACATATCCCTACTCCCAACTCAAAAGTGAGTCGTGTCCCCACGACTCGAAAAGACTCGAAAAGAAATAATTTTTTAATAATGCACAATGTTGTATCCTTTTATGTGATACATTAATCTAATCGCAAGACATATTTTTAGGGGTTATTTTTACTTATTAGAGGGATTATTCTCTATATTTAGGTAGTTTCTGATTTCTTGTCACCACGTGCAATTGATGAAGATTCTGGAGGATCCCTTGGTTTCATGATATTACTTGGATTCAGGAGTGTGTGAGAGTAGACAGTTTGTTATATGTATTTAAGATTAAGAAGTTATTAAAGTTGCAATTGTCGTGGCACGAACTAGTCCACTTCTTTGGAAAACATTTTTTAGTTGACTTGGGCCATCTAAAAAGGGTCCACAAGTCCAAAAACGTTTCAAACCCTTTATATATTATAAATTAAGTTTATAAAAGGGTGACCATGAAGGAAAATTGCAACTCAATTATATCAAAATATAATTCGGCGGAAACAAAATTGCAATTAAAAAACCATCTAGTTGCGATTTAAGGATTTAAAACAAAGAAAATTTTGATTACATACCTTAAGCCGCTGTATGAAAATCGGATTGTTTAATGCCAGCTTCAAAAGCTTGAAACCTCCACGCTTTGCACACCGAGGATTTGAGCCTTGCTTTTAGAATCAAATTCTGACTTGGAGACAAAAGACTTTTTA
Organism: Nemophila menziesii; assembly: GCA_029959085.1. Classification (NCBI taxonomy): domain Eukaryota; kingdom Viridiplantae; phylum Streptophyta; class Magnoliopsida; order Boraginales; family Hydrophyllaceae; genus Nemophila; species Nemophila menziesii. The sequence continues at coordinate 38,476,049 of JARWIR010000001.1, forward strand.
TTTTCCTTGTGGGTTTTTTTTCTTGGAAGAAAACTGATGGAGGAATAATTCTTGTATAATGACTTTCATTATCTTATAAAACCCCAACATAAGAAAATGAAAAGACAAGAATAGGAAAAGTCAGGAACGTATAATGAAATTGATTATCTTAATAATCTAGTCCATTACCACTTGTGAAGTGGATTTGGACCTTCTACATTATACAAAAACAATTGACTAGCCTAGCGATTAGTGACACATTCCACACTACTAGAGGTCCGTGGTTCGATCCACAAACTTGTCAATTTTTTCCTTTTCCTTTTTGTCTTAGTTCGGTCTTATATTAGAATATTAAATTGTGCTAGCAAATTAATATACCAATATTCCAAGTATATATTTAATTAATATTTATTATCTAATAATAAAATTAATTAACGACATGAAGCAAGATCAATACACTCGTTAGTGTGCGACTACGTGGGTTCATCGTTAAACCGGTAGTATTTAACTTAATTAACTACTAATCGAGGTTGGCGTCTAACAACACTCCCCAACGACCGGATAACGTGAAGTAACTCTATACAAAGAACCCGGTAAAGGATCATACATGTACTCCCTCTATCTTTACAGCTCCGGATCATCCTGGGATATGGTACAACTGTCAAATCCCATTAGAAAATCAACTACGTTACACGTCGATTATCAACGATTGACGAATGACCTAAGAAACTCCTTTCTTCATTCATTCTATCACCTTGGCCAAGGATTTGTACAATCGTTATAATCTTATGACATCGTAGAGCTCAAACTCTTTACCTAGAGTTGATAGATTCCATCTTGACTCATCCCTAGGAGCATATATACTTAGCTATGTCCAATATCCTTTCGACTAGAATTATGACACACTAGTAGTCCAGTATCAAAACATAACAAGCACATACACAACTATAGTGATGATCTCAGGTCAAAGGATTACAAGTATAAAAATCCTTATAGAGATTAACCTATTTGACCGTTCAAGGTAATTAACCATTAGGAATCTCTAGTTTTAGTCGGTTCGATAATCACATCTCTATGTGCATTATCTATGCACCTAACTCGGTAAACGAGAACTACCGATATTTATCCAATAAATACTTGTTAGCTACATATTAATCTAACTGGATCATCGAGGTCCTAACTCGATGATCCTACGATTAAGAACAAGTTTAGATTAAGTCCTATAAGCTAGATTCTCATTATCATAACACCTTATGATATCTAGTTCGTAACTTAATCAAGGATTTGCCTTTATATTATGTAGATTAATACCATAATCATAAAGGCTTGCCATAGATTCAAGGAAACAATTTCTTTAATCAAAACTGTAGGGATAACTATTATCGTGTACAGTAAACACTTGTGTTCAATTCATTACAAGACGATCGGGGCTAGGGCATAATTCCAACAGACCAATCATTAGAGAAGAGTTTATTTGGTAATTAGAGAGGGGAAACGCCTGGGGAAGGAGAAGAATGGAAGTTGGAACCCTACAGCATCACTTCTACACTGTTCCACCATTATTCTTAGAACAAGGACTTTGGCATGAGATCGATACTAGCACCTAAATCAAATAATGCTTTCCCGATCCATCCTTTCCCAATAGCAATGGGAGTTGTAAAAATTCCGGGATCTTGTAGCTTCGGTGGCAACTTGCTTTGACAAGTAGCACTGCACTCCTCTGCTTATCCAATCAATTCCCCAGATTCTAAGCTTCGTTTGTTAGAAAGAATGTCCTTCATGAATTTTAGATATTTTGGCATTCTCTTGAGAGCTTCTACAAACAATATGTTGATATCTAACTTGCTCACCATGTCAAGGAACTTCTTGAATTCTTTTTCATTGTTCTTGTTTTTTACCCTTGATGGGAATGATGGGGGAGGACGTGTATTGTTCACCACTGAACTCTTCTTCTTTTCTGGTGTCTTCTTTAGGACACTCCTTGGTTCAATTGCCTCTTCTATTATATTTTCAACTATTTCTTCAACCACCTCTTCAGGAGTAGGGATTGGTTATTTTGGTTGTTATGTTTCTTCCACTCTAGGCAGAGGTAATTGTTTTCCACTTCTTAATTCAACCGCATGACAAGCATCATCTTGAGGAGTTATATTATCACTCGCAAGTTTCTCTTTTGGCATGCTTTGTATTGCACTCGCCATCTGTGATATAGTATTTTCAAGATATTTAATAACCCTCGCTTGTTGTTGAAATCTTTGTTGATTTACCTTCATGTTTTTCTCAAGAACTTCCATAAATTTATCTAGATTTTGATCCATACTTGAAGGTTGCGATGAAGGTTGTTCATAATTAGCTTGTTGTGTTGAATACGAACGTGGTTCTTGATAATAATCTTCATTATTTGGCACTAGTTGATAGATTGGTTATGGACGATAATAGTATCGAGGTCGAGTTTGATAATAGTTACCTTGGTTTCTGACCCAATTTTGATTATGTGGGGAACAATAATTAGCGTGACTCCCTTGAGAATGATGGTAATCATTCTAGTAATGCTTTCTTTGATGAGATACGAAGGAATTCGAAGCTTTATTATGAATACAATTCTCCCATGAATGACTTTTTTTCCACAACTAGGACATGAAGGTAATGCGTGTACTAGATTTACCTGAGCTATAGAATTGATCTCCAAACGTGATTGTTCTTGTAATTCCTTGAGTTGTTGGTTTAATTCTTCGATCCTTAGAGATTCTAAGGTATCTTCTTCTTTTTTTGATTCTAACGGCCAACTTCTTTCAATTTCAAGAACTCTTTCTATGATAGTATGAGCATTCTCTAGATCTAATAGCACAAAACTTCTATCTCCTAAATTGTCTACTTTTGCCTTGGACTTGTTGTTGAGTCCTCCATAGAACATAGTTAATTGATATTCAGGGGAGGAGACGTGGAATGGACACCTAGCTTTCTTCTCATTAATACGTAGCCATGCTTCACCAACACTTCCCCTTCTTCTTGCATAAATTGTTCCAACTCCAACATATCTTTTAAGCATCTACTATTCAGATAGAATCAATCTAGGAATTTTTCTTAGAGTTTATCCCAGTCTGGAATTGAATCAGGGTATTGGTAGTCATACCAATTGCTTGCACTTCCGGTCAAGAAGAATTGGAACATAACATAGTACATTTGTTCTTGTGTAACACCTTTGATGATGTAGGCACCACAAATCTGCATGAATTTTTGAATATAACGGACCGGATCCTGATGTGCAGCACCACTAAATCGGCCATAACTCGAAAATTGTTCAATCATGTCTGGATCAAGCCTGAATTTAGTGGCTTGGATTTCTAGAGTGCGGATTCCTCTAGGTTGCACTCTAAATGAGATGGGAAGATCAAGTTTCCTCGGACTTTCCATTTGAATAACCAGAAATAGACAAAACTAAAAAAAGAGCGTAAAATAGAACTAACTGAAATAAAAGCACTAAACAAATGCACAAGGACTAGTGATGTAGTCCCCCGACAACGACGCCAAAAACTTGGTGTCGGTTAGGACGTGATAAAATAATCATAAATAAAGAAGAAACTAATACCCTAACCTAACCACGTACAGTATCACAGATCGTATGTAAGTTTTAATAATAAGTAAGATTCTTTCCTCAGAGACTATGAAAGTTAGGAAGAACTTATGCAATATAAAGTGCAAATAAGAAGCTAGAAGAAGAATAAGCAAGAAGTAAAAGACTTTGAAATATTTGTTGGATATTTAAGACTCTAACAATTAACTGAATAAAGTAAAGACAGGAAAATAAATAAGAGAAAGAAGATAGTATGAGAGTTTAGCTCGAGATCTAGCAAGTAATCCCCACTAGCCTTGTTATAACCTATTTATATAAGGGAGAATTGTGTGATACTCCCTCCATTCCATAATAATTGACGCTTTGGACAAAATAATTTGTTCCACAATATATGTCACATTTCAAGTTTCAATACAAATTAAATGATCTTTTTCCTATTTCATCCTTCTCTTAATTTTTTTTAATACTTAATCATTAATTTTCTCTCTCTTAAAAGTAGGGATATCTAAGTAATTTTTAACTAAACTTTCCCTACTCTTTGGATTCCTTAATATATGTGAAAAACTCTAAAACGTCACATATTAAGGAATGGAGGGAGTATGCAATAGCCAGGATTCTATGTTCCTCCTAACCCCCTTCCGAGTGGACTTAGGTGGTGATCTTACAATTACCAGGGGACCTGGGTAAGGGGCCCTGCGCAATGATTGGTGATTAAATCTCAAACCCTAATGACTATCTAGTTAGGCAAGCCCTTTCGGATCACTATCGCACACTAGACGTATATGTGGTGTTTCAATAATTAGACACCCCTTCCGGGTGACCATCTAACTACTATTAAGGTAATCCTATATGTTTGCAACCGCAAGAGCTACAGACAATAAATCAAAACACATAAAAGCAGAGAATAAAACACTAATTTCAATTAAATGCAAAATACATCCCAAATAAAAATAGATATAAAACAAGTCTAGGTTTCATACCCATATGCTAATATCAATCTAAAATAGAATTAGTTCATACTAGAGAAAGAAAGAAAAACAATTACGAATTTGAAGGATTGGGAAGGCATGATTTGTTGTCCAACTCCTTTTGATCTTCTCTTCGCTTGATGTAAGTTTCCTCTTGGTTTAAAGGTTGACCAAGGATGAGTTCTCTTGGATAGGAATGAGTATATATAAATTCCCAAGTTAAGGAGTCCAGATCTTACCAAAATTCGTAATTTGTAGGAAGGGATAAACCTAAGCAGATTTTGTTTTGGTCATATCTCCTTCGTTACTTATTAGATTTTGACATTCTTTATATGGAAAAGACCGCATTTAAAATATTTAGCTGCTCGTATAAAAATATTTCCATAATTTCCGACCATTTTTCTGTAGTAAATTAATTAGTGGACGTATGTGCAATTTTGGCAGCTTTTTTACATTCCAAATATATCCAAACTCTTCCTTTTTTACTTTGACTAAGGGTTTTACTATGCTTTTACTTTTCAAATCAGTTTCCTTAGGTGTATATCTTCCATATATCTAAGTGTTACACAAATAGCACACAAATTACACGCAAAAGCTCACGAAATAGTAAAACACCTAAAACTAGACAAGAAAGTGTAAAGTGTAAATAAATGGGGGAAAATCCCAAAATTAATAACTAAATAACCCTAAAATGATGTCTCAAATATAGATTAATTTATCACAAATAGGGAGACATCAGTTTTACAAAACTCTTTAAGTGAATTACAACCATACTTGCCTCCTCTATCGGACCTAAGTCGTTTGGTTTTACAGTCTAGTTGGTTTTCAACCTCGGTTTTATATTTAAAAACACATTTTTCGCCTAATCTTTAGTTTTAAGAAGGTATACTTTAGTGAACCTAGAGTAGTCATCTACAAAAGTTATATAGTAAAGTTTTCCTCCTCTACTAGCAGAGTTTTTAAAATCAGCTAAGTTGAATGTACTAATTCTTTTGGTCTTTCTCGTGGTTATGGATTTAAAAGGTTTTTGTGCAAGTTTGGACTTTACACATATTTGACATTTTACAAAAAGTCATCCACATTGTGAAGGGGTATTAGTCCAAGATTTTTAAGCCTTTTAATAGAAGCGACATTTAAATAACCTAGTTTATCATGCCACGTATCAACAGACTCAACGATGTAAGATGAATTAGAAGCATTATCATTATGGGTTATAGTGTTTACAGCAAACAAACCAGTCACTAAATATCCTTTCCCCACAAACTCATAATTCTTGGTAATAACGATCCCCCCCCCTTAAAAACAAGTTTGACTCCCACTTTATTAAGAAGAGCTCCGGAAACTAAGTTCCTACGGAGAGAGGGGACGAAGAGAACATCATTTAACTCTAAAATCTTACCAGAAGTGAGTTTGAGGGGAACCTCTCCTTTTCCGAGAACCGTAGCGGTAGACGATTCACCCAAATACACGCATTCACCATCAGTTGCTTTCTCGAATTTTTTGAACAGGGCTTTGTTTGCGCAGAAATGTCAGGAAGCTCCGGTGTCAAGGATCACTCGGTTTTGTTCTCAACTAAGTTTACTTCAACCATTACCGCGGCGATTATTTCTTCGGTCTCAGTCAGATTTACGGTAGCTTTGGGACCCTGGCCGACTCTGAGAGTACATTCAAAATCTCTATGTTCTTCTTTCCTACAACAGTAACAAGCGCCCTTAGGTTTCTGAATCTTACCAGAAGTTTTGAACCCTCCGCCTTGTTCGTTGGAGTTGTCGCGGTTCTTGTTTCCCCCAAATTTGGATTTGTTTGAGCCTTGCTATTTTCCCTTCCCTTTGAACCTGCCTTTGTTACCTTGACCAGAATTTTTTAGAAGGTTAGCTTTTGAGCAAGGATGGGGGAAAGAGAGAGACTTATCCTTAAGTAGATTGGCTTCTTCGACTTGCATATGGCTGATGAGTTCTTGGAGGGTCATTTCTTTCTTTTTGTGTTTGAGATAGTTACGATATTCACTCAAAGATGGGGAAAAATTCTCAAGCAAGATGTTGGATTGGAAAACTTCGCACATCTTCATGCTTTCGGCGATTACCTCCGTGCATAGGTTTTCGTACACATGAAGTTGTTCAGTCATAGGTTTTTGATCGGTAAGTTTGAAGTTATATCAGTTCTCAGTGACATATTTTTTCTTACCGGAATCATCAACCCCATATTTCTTCTCGAGAGTCTCCCATATGACCTTTGTCGATTTCTCTTTGGCAAGGAGATCAAAAATGGGATTCGAGACGTTGTTCAACATCCAGCCCGAGCCATGGTATTTGCTCTTTTGAACTTGGCTTCGAGGGCAAGATGTCTATTCTGTTCTTCTTCAGTAGGAACTCCATTATCCACCATAAATGGAGGACCTTCGAATATAGAGAAGTCGAGTTCATACTGTTCAAGACAGATTAAAATCTTTTGTACCCAACGCTTGTAGTCGGAACCATTAAGGGGCTCCAACTTGTTCATGTCAATAAAGGCCTTTGCGTTCAATGATGAAGCAACAACTGAGAGTGGAAAGCCATTTTAGAAAAACAAACAATGATATAGACGAATATTTTTTTAAATGTAGGTAAAAAAATTGAAATCAGCGTTTTAAAAAAAGAAATGGAAATCCAGAAATATAATTTCGATTAATGTAAACTAATTATTACAGAAATGGAAATACAAACGAAACACTTACACAGAAATCAGAAAAGAAAAGCAATTACACGAAATTATGATGTTGTTAAAAAGATATTTCGGCGTACCGGATATCTCTAACGGAGATTCTACGACTATAATTTTCTGAGAGAAGAGAAGTAGGGCGTTTGTTCTTTTCGGACGTGTTTCGTCGCTTAAGGCAAATGAGAAGCTGATGTATTTATAGAGGAGTAAGAGAGGAGAAAGCCTTTGTCGGAAACATCCCACAATTAGTGCCCTTGATTGCCTCCATAATTGATTGACGTTTTGATTTGACACATATCTTACACTTTTTAATTTCCAACAATGAACCTGGACACGTGTTGAACAAGTTCTGTAACAGTTGACTGGTGCATAATTGGTGGACGCTTATCTACAAAGGGTTTGAATTGCCACCAACTACTATAAGAACTAGTCTTTTCCCACCGGATTCACTTCTGAAATCTTTTTTCTTTGTTCATTTTTTGACTCCCCAAACTCCCCCACAAGCCCACGGCTGAAGCCAACGCCGTTGCAAGACCGGGCCGGGCAGGCGGTGGTGGTGCGCGTGTGTGGGGCTTTGCCATTTCTTTTTTGGCTTTCATAGTCTTTTATTCTTTTGAAAATAATGACAAGTAAAATATTATATGCAATTATTTTTTTTATCTCTCCTCCTATGTGGGACTTTTGATTCACAAAAAATGTGACTTTCCCACTTCTCCAAAAAAATTGGAATAGATTCATTTAATACTTCATAATAAACTGAATCTTTTCCACTTCTTCAAAAGATCATGATAGATTTATGTTACTCAATAATATAAATCATAATACAAATTATTGAGTTTTTGCTATTTCAAATATAAAGTTTTTGTTTTTAAATGATTTAAAATATTTTTTATTAATAAAAATAATTAAAAATCTCGCCCATATTTACTTAACAGCGGAATTAAATGGATTCTCTTATCAGGAGATGACGAGTCATAAAAAAGGGATAAAAAAGTAAATAATAACGGATAAGTATACACTTTGTACTCTCTCTATATATGAGAGGAGGAAAATACAATCTACATCCCCAAATCCAACATATTAATATTATACATCCAAGTTACAAAAATTTCTTTTCTAAAGCCACTTTCTAAGTTTCTGGTTGGATTTTTTACTCATTTATCCTTGTTCGTGGTGGGTACAAACCCACATCGTCTTTTTTCATTCATTCCATTTTATAAGTTGGTATGGCCCCATGGTGTGTTTTTTACATATTTTCTAACATTATTTATTAAAAAATTCAAGTCATTAGTCATAGTTACACATTTAAAACCCCATAAAGGTCCAGACCCATCAAGGTTCTTTTTACATACACGTGTTTGAGAGACTACCTTGTTGTCCATTTTTCCTCATGGGGATGCACCATCCATGACCCAAATCCTAACAAATAGTCTAACACTATTAGTAGGTCTGGACCCAACAAGAACTAATCCTAATTGGGCTTGGTCCCATAACTAACAGAAATTAACAACTAGTCCAACATTTTTATTTGAATCTGTACCTAGCAAGATGTAAATCCAAATTGGGTCTGGCCCCATCACAAACAACAGTAGAACGGGAGAGGGCGGCGAAGATCGGTGATGATGTTCAATGGCCGGAATTCAGCACCTGCTATTGAAGATGGTGGTGCAAATCGTGATCAATAGCAACACTCGCTGCCTGTAAACCAAAAAATATTTTGAAGCGGAAATGAATAAAAAACAAAAGAAAATTATAAACGGGCTGGACCATGATTCATATTAACATGTGTTTGCTTGGGCCAACCCCATGTTGTTGATGGGTTGGTTGTTGAAGGTGGTGGTGCGATGGGGCATAGCCCATGATTCAATTCACTGTCGACGGGCTGGACCATGATTTGATTTAACCTATACCCATGGCAACGAAAGGCGATGTATTGGTGGTCTTGATCTTCAGCGTCAAGAGTTGGGTTTCGATGGTGAAGAGATGGGTGTCGATGGTGAATCGATGTTGAGCAGCGTCAAGAGTTGAAATGGTGATGTTGTTGATGTTGATGGTGGTCGATTAGGGTGTAGGGGTTCAAATGGTGGGGTGATGGTGGCGGCGTTAGATTTGGGTTCTTGTGCTGAAGATGATAGTGGAGCACTGGTTATGTCGATGGATATTTTAGAGATGGTGATGTTGTTGATGGTGATGGTGGTCGATTAGGGTGTAAGGGTTCAAATGGTTGGGTGATGGTGGTGGCGTTGGATTTGGGGTGGGTACTGTTGAAGAGATGGGTTTCGATAGGAGGTGTGGAACGACAGGAGCGTTTCAGTGTTGATGATGGTGGTGAAGACGGGTTTCAGTGTCGATGGTGGTGAATATGGGTTTCAGAATGGTGGGTTGGGTTGATGTTGATGATGGTTGGTAAGACGGGTTTCAGGTGGGTGGGGTGACTTTGATGCTGATGATGGTGGGAGGTGGTGGTGGGTTGATCAAAGGGGTAGAGGAGGTGGTGGGTGATGCATTGATCATAGAGAACGGGAGACAAGAGGGGTCGATTATGCTGATGGAGAAGAAAAAGGATGAAGGTGATCGGGGGGGGGGGGGGGGGGGGGGGGGTTATATATTGTTCATTAGAGAGTTTGTTTGAAATTTTTTTTTTTTTTTTTTTTACCTCTATTAGTTGGCTTTCAACTATTAGTTAAAGAATCAGGATGTATTTTATAAAGTTGAGGTTGGATTGGCAAACTAAATGACCAGATAAGAGAGGACCGGGGCATGGCAGTTTTCATCCCTTCATTTGATAATATAAGCGTTTAATTATTAAAAAGAACCTTGACCATAGAGCACAAAGCCCATTTTAAAATTAAATGATCTAAATTGACTTTTTCTTTAAACGAGTTCATGTTGACATCAAGAGGCTTGTAGAGTCCACAACAGAAATCGGTAATTAAAATATTCAACGTGACGAACACCGCTCTATTACTACAGCAACTCAAGGGGCGAATTAGTTTCACTAATATTAAAATATAATCATTATGTTTCCATCTAATTATAATAATTATAAATTAGTGTTTATATAATTTTGGAACAATTCCTACTTAAATCAAAATAAATCACTAATTTTTCACTTAAATTATTTAATATCTAAGATTGAAGTACTATCAATATACCTTCTTTAATTATATAATTTAATGTGCTGACTTTTTTATTTAATATTTAATGTGTGGACTTTTTTTTATTACAATTGAAGGTTAAAATAACCGTAAACATACATTTACTAAATCCTGGAGAATCACACAAAATAGCTCTAGATGTGGTCTATTAACTCCTATCTTTCGTTAGCTGCCGCCATAAACTTTCAGGAGAGTTTTTACACGGAATTGGGTCCTCTCTTGTACTCGCACCGAAATCGCCAACCAATCAACACAGTAATTCACCTCTCGAAACATGTGAGTGAGCTCAAAGGTCGGGTGCTTCGCGAGAATTTTCTTGCAAGATATGTCTATTTTATCAAATCGACCCCATTGTTCACAGTTCACACCACCCTTCATTGGCGCGTGTAACTCTAACAAGTCAATTTCAATAAATGAAGAAATTTTGACCCAAGGGGTCTTGAACACCCACCCTCTAACCCAACCCCATTTGTTTGCTCTTCTCATTAAAGACCTCCTATTAGATTTTACACTACAAATCGGAAACCCAATTACGTATTTACCCTTTTTTATTTCTTATATATACTAATTTCTATTAGAATTTGTTTATTATTTCTCTCATTACTCTCTCCTAAACCTAAAGTTCCTGCTCTCATTTCTCTCTCCTAACCGACTAATCATTTCTCCTCCCTCCTCACAGTTCTGGCGAGCTACCATGGGCGCCGCCTTCACTGTCTCACCACCAGCGAAGCTCACCACCACCAACCACCAAGCAAACAGGTCCATGGCTAGAGAAGTAGGATCGAGATCTGAGAATCGAGATCTGAGAAGAGCGTACCTTTGAGCACTCCACTTTCCGGTTCGAGCACTCCATGTCGCTAGTTCGAGCTGGAGTGACCTTCGTCTTCAAAGGTTCGTGTAGAGGTGTGGCTATCATGGTTCGTGCAGCGAGCTCGGCCATTGTGTTTGCAGCGAGATTTGGAGTTGTTCTTCCCCATCACGCAACAAACCTTTGAAGTTGTTATTCTCCATCACATATTTGGATATTTGCAGCGAGATCTGGAGTTGTTCTTCTCCATCACAAACCTTTGATTGCTATCCTGTGAGTTACTCCGGTGAGCGTGAAGAGCTGCAGGTGGTGATGGTGCTCGACCATAGAGGTTCGAAGCTGGAGGCGAGCGGGAGGCGAATCTGAGCTGCAAGTTGAAGACGGCTTCCTTCCAGCTTTCCTTGCCAAGTTTTTATGTGCAAGCTTTGACTGTTTTCCTGTGATTGGCTCGAGAAGACGAGTGCGCGAGCTGCTCAAGATTTTTTTTTGTTGTAATTAGGATTTTTTTTTATTTTTCTTTTGTTTAATAGCTTAGTTAGTTTTTTTATGTTATAATAAATGTGTTGTAAAAGTAATACTCTGTTTTTTTATAGTATACTCTTCAATTTTTGTAGAAAACTCATCAACTTTTTTTTATACAACTCATCAGATTTTATAGAGTACTCATCATTTTTTTATAACTCATCAATTTATTTCAGAACTCTATATTTTTTCCGGTGACCGGAGACCAGAGGTCAGTGGTCGGTCGGTGGCCGAATGTCGGTGGTCGGAGTTCGGGAGGTCGGAGATAGGTGGTAATGGAGAGAGATGAACAGTGACATTACTCTTTTTGTCTTTTAGTGTTAGTAAGAGTATTTTAGTATTTGATCATCTTTGAGATCTCTTTGAAGAAGTAAGATTTCCACTAGTTTCTTTATAAAGAAAAACTAGTCTCCAAATCCCTATGTGTCAATCACCCATAAATGAATTCCAAATTTAATCATTGATTATTTTTAAAGAAAAAAAATATCTTTTCTAAGAAAGACTCGGGACAAAAGTTTTATTTTTAACTTTTACTTTTCTAGCGGGACATATTTGTATATAGCTTTTTTCTCTTTTCCTGCGAAAGCTTGGGGACAGAAATTATAGATTTTTCTATTTTCTATTAGAGATGCAAAAAATAATTTTAGTTTTTTCTTTGTGAGAGGGGGTGGGGGGGAGGGAGGGAGGGAGAAGGGTGGGGGATTTGTTTTTGTTTTTTTGTCCAAAGAAAAATATCAAATGTTAGCCGTTATTACAACCTTTTAGATGATGGTTTAATAATCCTATGCTATCTAATACATTATCTAATTTCCAGTGATCTAGATTTACATTTTTCCTACTCAATTTTGCCGCTAGATCCGCTATAGTGTTTCGTCCCCTTTTGATGTAGTACACCCTCCATTTCGGAAATCTTGCGATCCATGTCCAGATTAATTCAATCAGAGGTTGAATCTTCCAATCAGTTCCTTTCTTGTGATAAATTTCTTGAACGATTTCAAGGTTGTCAGTGTAGAAGTTGATCTTTCTGTAACTTAAATTTTCCAATGCTTTCATTGATTGTAGAATATCCCACGTCTCACCTTCCTTTGCACTTCTAATTTTATTCCTTCTGCATTGTTTATCATAAATTTGTCCATCCTTATCTATTGCAATCGAAGCTACCCCTGCTGGTTCATTTTTATTAATAAATTATGAATCATTGAACCAACTAGTATCAGAAGGATCAATTATGTTATTATCTTTATTATTGCTATCCCCATTACTTCTGCTTTGGTCTTCCTTTTTGTTTTTACTTGTTCTTATATTGCCTTATTTCTTCGTATATATTCTTTCTGTGATTCGTCTAGAATTATTTATAAATTATGTGACATCCCATTTCCTCAGCTCGTAGAACCCTTTCATTCTGGCCTTCCATAAACTCCATAGTATGGCTATCATGGTACTAGTCAATCTTTTCTTGTCCCACCCATTATCGGAATAGCTATCTATCGTTTTCACGAACCAATCTTTAAATGTATATTTTCCGTCTTTATTAATCTTTAATTGAACTGGAGATTCTGCCCAAACTGCTGAGCTAAAAGGGCATTGGATGAAAAGATGTTCAATTGTTTCTTCGCTATTCTCGCACCATTCACAATCCACATTTTTAATGCATTTCTTCCTTTTTAATTTTTTCTTTGTAGGTATAGCATTCCTGATTATTTTCCATACAAAATTTCTCATCTTAGTTGGAACATTAGATGACCATACCATGGTCCACAAAGATGGGTTTCCTTCTTCCGTGATTTTTGTAGATACGTTTCCTTCATTGCTTATTTCTTCATTTACTGATAGATGATACACCGATTTGGTGACGTATTCTCCATCCTTGGTATAAGGCCATATAATTTTATCTTCCTTTTGAATATCAATAATTTGTGTACTATCAATTTCAAATATCTCTCTTTCGTTACAAATTAAATTGAGTAAATTCATATTCCATCCCGTACAACCATTATTAAATAGTTCCGCAACTTTCTCTATCGGTAACCAGTCACATTTGTCCATTTTCATTCCCGGCCCAATCCACTTATCCTCCCAAACATTAGCCGTTAAACCATTACCTATTTTCCAACAACATTCTTTTTTCAAGAGTTGCAGTCTTTTTATTATGCTAGCCCAACTCCAAGTCTTCTTTGTTTAATTTTTGCATTCCACATATCCGTATTAGGGTGATAGATTCCTTTAAAAACCTGTGCCACAAATGAATTTGGATTATTAACCAATCTCCACGCTTGTTTTGCTAGCATTGCCAGATTCATTTTTCGGAAATCTCGAAATCCTAATTCTCCAATTTTTTTCGACCTAGCGATATTTTTCCAAGAAACCCAATGAATTTTCTTTTTGTCATTCGAATCCCAATAAAAGTTTGATGTAATGCTCAAAAGTTTTTTACAAAGTGCTTTTGGGAATTCAAATATAGACATGACATAATTTGGTATAGCTTGTAAAACCGCCTTTATAAGAACCTCCTTCCCACCTTCCGATAAGTACTTCTATGACCAACTTGATGCTTTACTAATCACTTTGTTTTTAATATAATTTAGATTTTCTGTTTTAGATCTCTTAAGTGTAAGTGGTAGTCCTAAATATTTACCCAAGGAGTTCGTGCTAGATATTCCCAATTTACCCTCCAGCTTCAACTTTAACCTATCATCTATGCCTTTACTGAACAATATGGAAGACTTTACATAATTAACAGCTTGTCCTGAGGCCCGACGGTATTTGTCCAGAATTTCTTTGAATTTGTCAAATTCCTCCGAATTAGCTTCCATAAAAAATAGTGCGTCATCGGCAAATAGTAGATGAGTTAGTATCGGACAATTCCTCGTTATTTTTAATCCTTTGAAGTTCTCATTTTCCTTATATTCTTTGATGAGATATATTAAAACTTCAGTCATAATATAAAATAAAAGTGGCGATAATGGATCACCTTGCCTTAGACCTCTTTCCGTATTAAATTTTCCTAACCTTTCCCCGTTAATCTTGATTTGCATACTAACTGTGGAAATACACATGAATACTAATTTTCTCCATTTTTCACAAAAGCCAATTTGTTTCAACACTCCCATCAGAAAATCCCAATCAACTCTATCGTAAGCTTTGGCCATATCAATTTTTACCGCAGCATAATTCTTTTTTGAGTTTCTTTTGCAATTTAAGAAAAAGGATACCTCCTGTGCCACTAAGATGTTGTCTTGGATACTTCTTCCTTTTATAAAAGCCGATTGCGTAGGTGATATTATAGTGTTCATATATGGTTGTAGTCTAAGTGCAAGTATTTTGACAATGATCTTATATATGAAATTGATACACGCTATTGGTCTATAATCCTTCGGTTGTTCTTGTGATTCTCCTTTAGGTACCAAGGTTATTAGTGTATCATTAATATCCTCAATGTTGCATTTAAGGTTAACAAAAAATCCAACACAATTCCAGTTACATCTTCTTTGACGATTTCCCAAAACTCTTGATAAAATTTACCCGTTAGCCCATCAGGTCCAGGCACTTTCGCTCCCGACATACTAAATACAGCTTCTCTAATTTCCTCGACATTCGGCATCTTGATCAATTCTTCATTCATTTCATCAGTAACTTTACATGGTATATATCCCGTGATGTCTTCATCATCGTTTTTCTCCTCTTTTTTGAATAGCGTAACATAGTAATTTTGAAAGATATTTTTAACCTCATCCATTTCCTCTTTCCATCTTCCAATTTCATCTTTGACCACGATAATCCTATTGATATTTCTCCTGACATTAGTGCTATTATGAAAATAAGTTGTATTTTTATCTCCGCATTGTATATGTTGATCTCTCGCTCTATCTGCCCAGTATATTGATGTCTCCTCATTTGTGATAAATAAATATAATTCCGAGACATCATTTTAGGCGTATTTATTAGTTTATAGGTCGAATTTAGCTTAACTTAGTGCACTTTCCTATTTTGAGTCTTGATTTAGTAACATAATATTTTTAGAGCATATTGTGTTTAATTGTTTATTTAGTGTGAAGCTTTAAAGATAATTATGGAGATTAATTAGAGTCCAAGTCAAAGACAACAACATATGGAAAGAGATTAACATGGCAATTGGAGATAAGGAAACAAAAGCTAAAAAGATGGAAAAGGAAAAGCTGCCTAAATTTGAATTTCTGCAGCAACGCCTAAAGAAGTGGTGATAACTCCAACAAAGAAGCCGATTTTGGTAAATTCCTTTCATAGGGACATAGGGACGTAGATAATTCGCTGAGGATTCTTTTGGTATATTATGGAGCAAAAACCGACCAATAACAAAGAAGATATGCTTAAAACAGTCCAGCAGTGTTTATCTTTATTTCCATACGAATTTGAGTTGGGCTTGGAGTCCATTACTTAGCCTTTCCTTCAAGAAACGAATTAGGTCAACCTATACACTATAAATACAGCCTCTTAACACTCTTAAATCATCCTTGGCCAGACCTTAAGGCCAAGAGGAAGCTGCAACACAAGAGAAGAAGTTTGGAAGGAGCAGAACACCATATGTCTCCCTCAACCTCTTATTTTGTAATTCTTTTCTCTTCTCTCCTTAGTATGAATTAATTCTTTTTAGCTTGAGTTTTTAGCATATATGTATGAACCCTAGTTTTGATTGACATCTATCTAATTTGGGAGCTCAATGTTTTAAAGTGAATTATAGTTTTTATTCTCTGTTTATGTGTTTGGATTTATATTCTGTGTTCTTGTGGAAGTGCACCCATATAGAATTACCATCTAGTAATTAGGTCACCATAGACAACGGTGTTTAATTACATGTTTAGCACATAACGTCTAGTACAAGGTTTGATCTGACAACCCAACCTAACTAGATAATCACTATGGTTTAGTTCTTGTGACTATTTACCAATTACAGGAAAAGTTTGCTTAGGAAGCCTTATTGACACAGGTAAATCCTATTTAAAACTACCTAGCGAATTGGAACCGATTATTGAAATACTACATAATTCACCCTTACATGTTTAGAACGGAAAAACTAGTGGGGATTTCATGCTATTTACTCAAGCTAACTTTCATACTATCTTCTTTTCTTTTATTTTATTTATTTTCTGTCTTTAGTTTATTAGTTTAGTTTTATTATTTAAAAACCAAATAAATATTTGTCTATCTTTTCTTTCTATTTGCGTATTATCTTTTCTATCTTTAATATCTACACTTGATAATTTGCATAAGTTCTCTCTAACTTTCGTCAGTCCCTGATGAACGAATCTACTTATCATTAAAACTTGCATACGTCATGTAATACTTGCAGTACCGTGTTAGCTTAGGGTGTTTATTTGCATCTAAATTATATCATCTTTTTATCACACCTTAGGTCACACTATATATTTCCTCTTTTTCCCAAAGATCCTCCATTTCTTTCTTAATCTCTTTAACTTTACCATATTGATAGTCATGATTCCTTCATCTTGAAGCATTTCCAATTCTTGTTGTAGTTCTATGATTCTTTTCCTTGAGTTAAAAAATGTGTCCTGCTCCACTTCGTCAACGAATTGCAAGTTTTATTTTTCTTAGCTTGGAATTTACAAATCAAATTTCCTTTATTAAATGTACACCATGAATTTTTAACTACTTCAAGGCATTTCTCATTGTCCAACCATCTAGAGTCGAAAATAAAGTGTTGTTTATTTGATCTATTTTTAAATTCTCTTTCAAGTATTAACGGGGAGTGATCCGACCCCACCGCCGGTGGCATTTTGATAATGGCATTTGGAAAAAAGATCTAGGAACTTTAGATTGCAAAGTCCTCTATCTAGCTTTTCTCTTACGTTATCTTTTCCTTCCCTATTGTTATTCCATGTATAAAAGCACCCCTTTGATTCTAGTTCTATTAAGCTATTATTATTAATGATCCTGTTGAACTTTAAAATTCTGTCTAAGTTGGCTTGAGTTTTACCTTCTTTCTCGTTGAATTTCGCTACTTCATTGTAGTCTCCTAATAGCAAAATAGCTTCCTCATGGTTTGACCTCCAATTCGTTAGCTCTTCCCATAGTTCATATCTCATAATCTCATCACAAGGTGCATAAACAAAGACTAGGAACCAAGTCCTATCACATAGTTCATTAATTTTACAAATTACATAAGAAGGACATGAAAAGCAAATACTCAAATTAACATTTTCTTTCCAAGCCACTATAATCCCTCCTGACTTCGAATGAGATCCAGTTGGGTCAACACAGTGGATGTACTTGAAAGTCTTAAAAGCTTTAACAGTACTGACACGATCACTTCTTTACTTAGACTCTAACAAACACAAAATAGACACATTAAATCTAGATAGTAGGGACTTTAGGCTGCGTTGAGTCAAGGTTGCCCTCACACCTTGGCAGTTCCATAGCATACAATTATCCATTGACCACGTTTGTATTAGCATCTCTTCCATTCTCCATCATGTACTCAATGTTGCCCCTTCTCACAGGTGGGACCTCGGAAGTAGCAGCATCATTGGAATCACCACCGTTTTCAAAATCCTTCTCAAAGTGACATCACATGAAAAACCCTCACAGTAATACATCTTGTTGTTGTTGTTGTTCTGAATATTCACTATCCCGCCTTTAGGTTGAGGGTATAAACCCTCCTTCAACATGAATTGGTGCTTGACATCACTTAAGCAGTCATAGAGATCATCCATGAAAAGTTGAATTTCTCATATCTTCTTACCCATAAGTTCAAACTCTTCTTGTCTTCATCTTTTAATAGCGAATAATTCATCATTCATCTCTTCAGGGTTTTTCCTCTTCTGATTGTTGTTGAGGTTCAAATCAAATAATTCCCCAGGAGCTTGAACTGTCATTCTAGTTGAGTACTTTTCCCCCTCACGTTTGTCCATCCAAGGAATGTTATTTTGATAGTTATTCATCTCCAACTGAAGCCCATAGTTGATGTCTGGTACAATTGCGACATCATTTTCCAAGTTATTCACCATTCCTGACCTACCATCATTTTCCTGATCTTTTTCAGCGAAGAATCGAAGAAAGGTAGTTTTTTTCTTTTTCTAGCGTGGGTCCGGAAAGAGAAATACTTAAGGTTTTTTCTATTACAGCCGGGTTAGGGGGGTTGGGAGGCAACGTTTTATTTTTAGATTCTTTTCTCTCTCCCTTCGAGGGGTCCGGGAATAAAAGGATTTCTTTTTAGATTTTTTTCTTTTCAAGCATGAGGTTCGGGGAGATTTTTTTTTCTCTTCCCATCGAACGGTTTGAGGATGCAAAATTATTTTTTAAAATTTCATTCTAGCAAGGAGATAGGGGCAATTTATTTTTTTAGCCGGGACCCGGGGTAATTTTTTTTATTTTTTTTGATTTTTTTCCTTTTGCATCGTGGAGTTCGATGGGGCAAAAGTATTTATTTTTTTAATTTTTATTCCTTTCAAACGGGGTCCCGGGTGGATGAGGAGATTTTTAGATTTTTTTCTTTTAGCACGGGGGTGCAAATTTAATTATTTTTTTCTTTACGAGCGAGGGATTTGGGGGAAAATAATATAGATTTTTTCTTTTTCAATGGGGTGCCTAGGGGTAAAAATAAAAAGATTCAGATTTTTTCTTTTCCAGCATAACAGGGAGGGAAGAACTTAAGATTTTATCTATAACATTAGGGTGGGGGGGGGGGGGATTTTGTTTTTTAGATTTTTTTTTTCTTACGAGGGGTCCAGGGGGGGTAAAAGGATTTTTTTTTTTTTTTTTTCTTTTCCAACTTGAGGTCCAGGGACAGTTTTTTTCTTTTTCCATCGAGGGGTTTGGGGATGCAAAATTATATTTTTAAATTTCATTCTACCAATGTGCTAGGGGCATTGTATTTTTTCAACCGGAACTTTGGGGTAAATTTTTTCTTTTTGGGTTTTGTTCTTTTGCAGCGTGGAGTCCGATAGGGGAAAAATTTATTCCTTTCCAACTGGGGGCCCGGGTGAATGGGGAGAATTTTAGATGTTTTACTTAGCCCGGGGGTGCAAATTTATGTATTTTTTTCTTTCCAAGCGAGGGGCTCGGGGGGAAAATATAATTTAGATTATTTTCTTTTTCAATGGGGTGCCTGGAGTAAAAATAACAAAATTCAGATTCTTTCTTTTTCAGAGTAGGATCGGGGTACAAATATACTGGGGCATGTGGGGTAAAAAAAATAGGTTCTTTTTTCTTTTTGTGGGGAAATTTTCTTTTGAAAGATTATTTTTTCTTTTCTGGGGGAGTTATTTTTCCCCTTTTTCCAACAAGGAGCTCATGTAGGTAAATTTTATCTAGATTATTTTCTTTTTCTAGAAAGGGGTCAGGAGAGGGAGGGGATACATCTTCTCTCCATTATAAAAGTGAGATGGATTTTTCTTGCAAGATCCAAACAATATTTGACCATCCCCCTTCCACCCTCATTTTGTGAAATAAAACAGTTCCGTTCTAAAATTATAATGAAATTTGTCTATTTTTTTTTCTAAAACTAAAGACTTTCCATCTAGATCCCCTCCCTCTATTGAAATAAGATCGGTCACATCTCTAATTAAAGACTTTCTATTTAGATCCATGTATATTATAGAGACTTATGGAGCAATTAACTCAAATAATTTACTTAGGGACTCATAATGTAATTAACGGTGAAAAAATGTGGACCATCTACTATCCAAAATGTCTATTAGTATCTATGAGTCAATAGGTGTCATGCATTAAGCCAAAGTTTAATAAAAGCTTTAATATTTTTATTTTATCCACCGTTTTTTGCAAATATTGAAAGGGGCAACGACCAATTAATTACGCGGAGAAGGTAAGTATTTCCAATTAATTACAAATTCGACTTAATTTTTATTTAAACACAAAATATTACCCAATTACCAAACTATCCTTCCACCAAAATATTGTTTTGAATTTTTTTTCTAAAATTTTGTTCCATGAATACAAAAATTTGAGTTTTATGTGTTCCATGAATACACATATCTGAAATTTGTGCGTTCCAAGAATACACAAATTTGAGATTTGTGTGTTACAAGAATACACAAATCTGAGATTTTTGTGTTCCTGGAATACACAGGATTGGAACAAACAAAATCAAGTTTTGTGTATTCCAGTAATACATAAATTCGAGTTTTATGTGTTCCATGAATACACAAATTTGAGTTTTATATGTTCCATTAATACACAAATTTGAGTTTTATGTGTTCCATGAATACACAAATTTTAGTTTTATGTGTTCCATGAATTCACATATCTGAAATTTGTGCGTTCTAAGAATACACAAATCTGAGATTTGTGTGTTCCAAGAATACACAGGATTGGAACAAACAAAATCAAGTTTTGTGTATTCCAGTAATACATAAATTTGAGTTTTATATTTTCCATGAATACACAAATTTGAGTTTTATGTGTTCCATGAATACACAAATTTGAGTTTTATGTGTTCCATGAATTCACAAATATGAGTTTTATGTGTTCCATGAATTCACATATATGAAATTTGTGTCTTCCAAGAATACACAAATCTGAAACTTATGTGTTACAGGAATACAAAAATCTAAGATTTGTGTGTTCCAGGAATGCACAGAATTTGATTAAACAAAATCAAGTTTTGTGTATTCCAGGAATACATAAATTCGAGTTTTATGTATTCCATGAATACACAAATTTGAGTTTTATATGTTTCATGAATACACAAATTTGAGATTTATGTGTTCCAAGAATACACAATTCTGAGTTTTGTGTGTTCAACGAATACACATAATTGGTACAAACAAAATCAAGTTTTGTGTATTCCAGGAATACATAAATTCGAATTTTATATGTTTCTTGAATACACAAATTTGAGTTTTATGTATTCCATAATAAACAAATATGATATTTGTGAGTTCCAAGAATACATAATTACGAGATTTGTGTGTTCCAGAAACACACAGAATTGGAATAAACAAAATTAAGTTTTGTGTGACATGGAACACACAAAACCCTAAAACATAAACACAAAAAAAAAAACAAAAAAGTGTTGGACAAAAGATAATATATCAAGATAGTTAAAAACGAGTAAAAAATAGGGTATATACGATTAATAAAAGAGAAAAAAAATCAGTTTTGTTAAAGAAGAGAATCTTTTAGATCGATTTTATGATTTTGTGTGTTACATGAATACATAAATCTATATTTCTGTGTTATACCAACACATAAACCGGAATTTCGATTTAAAAAAAAAATCGAAAAAGAATATTTCGAAAAAAAAACTATATAAGGGCAATAATGGAAGATAAATATGACAATGTGTTTAATTGGAAATTAAGTTGATAATTTGCGAATAAGTAGAGAGTTATTTGTTTTCTTCTTTTTTTAGAAATAAAAAGTATAGAACTGTAATTAATTGGGAATTATCCCATATTAAAATACAATTCTCTTTTTAATTTTTTCATTTCTTTTTTACTTTCATTGCTTTTTGTATAATATTAAATACTAGTTTAAATTAGTTTCTCCCTATACTTTAATTTTTTTTTGTCATTATCTATACTTTAATAACTTTGATAAAAAATTGAGATTGTCATACTTATAAAAATTAAAAATTATTTTTTAAAATAAAAATTCAAAGTCACGAGATATTACAGTATAACAAAAAAAATATTTTGAGACATAGACAGTCGGTTCGATTTATTTTAATATTAAAATTTTATAAAAAATGTTTACCATTTAATTTTTGCCTAACCGTTAGGTTTCGATCAATCGTCTAGTCTCAAACCCCTTTTTCTTGTGACATCTCGTGATTTTGAATTTAAAGAAAAAACAATTCTTTTAATCATGACAATTTTAAGTTAAATTTTTGTTTTTTTCAATTGAGATTTAATTATATTCCTTTGATAAAATTAAATGGTAAGCATTTGGGCTGCGGTGCATTGAATCACTTGAGGGGTGTGAACTCCGTGCCACCAATCTTAACGGCGGCACCGTCCAGCACCATTACTTTCGAGATACCGCCATCCTCCTGTGGCACTGGCAACAATACACTAACATCCACTTTATCCGGTGGTGCTTCAGGCATTGGATTGAAGGGAGAAGCTATTTTAGCCTCTAACAGTTAGTTTTTTTTTTCATTTTTCTATAGAGAGCTTTTTTCGACTCAAGTTTTCTCACATTTCTGTTCCTTTTGTCAATACATTAATATAATTTTTTTTATTTCTAATCCTTCTTCCTTTTCTTTGCTACGGTTAAAGAACTTTTTTTGTTATAATGTGATATCTCGTGATTTTGAATTTATTTATTTTAAATAATTTTAATTTTTTATAAATATGAAAATTTCAATTCTTTTTTTATTAAAGTTTTTAAAGTTTAGGGAAAAAATAATTTAAACTATAACAAGAAAAAGTAAAAAGAATGAGAAATTAAAAAAATCGTATTTGATATTGTACAAAAAGCAACTAAAGTAAAAATGGAATGAAAAAATAAAAATAATTGTATAATAATATAGAGATATTAGCTAATTATGTCCTATAACCCAATTATCCATCCCCAAAGAGTCCAACACTTAATTCTTCACCGAACAGGTCCAACGTCTTATGTGTTGTACCATCAATACCCTCCAGCTGATCAAATCGTATCAGAGTCTTACCAAAATTATCGCTTGTAACCAATGTCATATTTGTAGCATATCTAATAAATCTTCTACTCATAGCACTTTAATATGGTAATTTTGTTTCATGCTTGAACAAATCCACTCCAGCAGACACACCACCATTTTACAGCATTAGCATCTCGCAGCACAATATTCATCCACACTCGATAGCAAGGTATGTATTAAATCATATGAGTTTTTTTGTTAGTGCATCGTGATTAATCGAGTTTTGTTCTATATGTGATGCATTTTTTTCTCGTTTTTATATGAATCACAACTGAATACTAATCAAATTTCTTCTCGTTTTTTTGTCATTGCAGCATGATTAATCAAGTTTTGTTATTGCAGCGTGATTAATCAAGTTTCCGTTCAATATACGCCAGGAACATACCAGCGATGACCACATTCCTAACACAATTCAAGGCCGTAGACGACGTGGTTGTGAACCCACCGGCTTATTAAGCTCAGCCTGGCAGACCCAAGAAGTAAAGGTTCCCTTCCGAAGGAGAGCGTGCAGATTCGTTCCAGCGCCGAATATGTATCAACTATCACACATATGCCTACCACAACCGCTTCACCTGTTCTAAACCTCGTTAATTTATCGTTCTTCATGCTTTTCATTTTGTTGTTTTCATCCATCAATAAGTCTATGCTAGTGCAGACACCTCTATTATCTTGTACTACAAGATACAAATTCATCTCCTTTTCCATCCATCAATAACAATTTGTTTTACTTCATTTACATTTAGTTGATCAAACTTGCTAATTTTTATCTGTTTAACTTTTTATGCACCATCACTTTTAACAGACAACCCACCCACGCTTAATTCACAAAAAATACACCCCATCACTTTGAACGAGCACACCAACATAATTACAAACAGTACCCACCCATCAAAGAATATCATTGTAACTTTTCACGCACCATCATTTTTAACAGACAACCCATCAAAATAAAAAAAAAACTGCCCACTTCTGTTTTTTCAATGATAAAATGCAACCCACCATTTTGGATAGACACATCAACATAATTACAAACATTACCCACCCACTATAGAATATCTATGTAACTTTTATTTTACCATCACTTTTAACAAACATCCCATCAAAATTACAAGGTCAAACCACCCCCGTTTAGCAAGAAGAAATGAACAGTGCTTGACAGCTGGATTACTTTTTTGTTTTATTGTTCATCAATTGTTCTCTGTTGGGATCTATTTTTGTTCTTTCATTACCACGTAACAGCAAAAATGTGGTCCAATTTGTGTGTTTTTCTCCAACTATACCTATTTTTGTATAAATTAATTATGCTATTTTCCATGTTTTTTACTAATCTTTCTATGTCATATCCTTCACAGTAATATTTCTACATTTGATAGTGACAAATGTATCTAATTTTCTAATTATGCATTAGATGAATTAGTTCATTCACAACTGTGTTTTGTATTTTTAGCTAATTGAGAATCAATCGTGATTTTCTTAATCTTTGTGATGGACTCTTTGACTGATTGCATGAAATCGGGAAAATTAGTTTTGGTAACTAATTTCTAATTAATGGGTTACTAGGGACAAGACGGTCATTTGAGATGGGTTGGACCTGATGGGTAATCAGACATGACTTGTGGACTCTTTAAGTCAATAACTCTATGATATATTGGCAAAAGACAGTGACAAAATAAAAATATTAAAGTTTTTATTAAACCCGTGGCTCAATGCATGACACCTATTGACTCATAGATACTAGTAGACATTTTGGATAGTAGAGGATCCACACCCGTAATTAACTCCAATAACACAAAAGTAATCCTTCATGAATCTAGAATGCTCATAAACTTGTTATGCTTTACAATTTACAACTCAATTTCTACAAAAAGGAAATAACTGAAGACGATAGTTTTTATTTATAATTTTTTTTAAATGTGATGCGTATATTTTGAAATTTATTCTAGAATAACTAAAAAATTAATTATTTTTGTAAACTGCGTGTGTAATGAGATTTGTCCTACCAAAATTGGAGAAAAATTTATTCTATCTTTATTCTAAAATTAAGATGTAATTTTTTCGCAAGACCATTTTTATTTTAAAAGTGAAATGAGATTCATCCCATAAATTATATAGGTGTATGATACATTAACTCAAATAATTTACATAAATATTTATAGTGTAATTATCTTCAACTAAAACAAAAATTACCCTTCACAATACTAAAATATTTAAAAACTTGTCGTTATTTACAATCAAAACTCATGTTTCAATATTAGTAGGTAGTAACATTTGAATTCAGTTGATTTGTTATATTAGAATATTAAATATTAGAGTTGATTAGATATTAACAAAACCATTTCCCTATTGCCTCCCTATGTTCTACAAAATTTGTCTACTTATCTTTTCACACTATTAAAAAACATAATGATTGCATTCGCCATTACGAAAGTACCCCTATAAAGTATCTTGGTATTTTACATATGTATTGGAAATATTAATTTCAATATTTTTATAAGGGTAATAGTGGAAAAATAAAGAAAAAGTGTCTTGAAATCCTAAGTTAGAAACTATGTGGAACGGAGGAAGTATAACATAAGGGAGGTCCGGGTGTGCCCAACTAATGGGTTGAGCAGCTGTCAAACAAGAAAACAGTTAATGGGATTGAGGTGCGCTATTTAGTGGAGGCGCTTGTCTGACATGTATGGGTAAACAGAAATACAAGACTCTTTGATCCTTCGACGAGGGTGAAATCGGTTAGCGAATTGCGAGCTATGGTATTAAACTCTGCTAGTGACTACGTGCGAGCATGGGTATCGAAATGGATGGTGGGCTAATTGTGTCGTCTAAGAATACCCTTGTGAAATAGACTAAACCGGAGGCGGGTGTAAAATTGAATGTAGATGGATCTTTCGATATAGACCAGTCTTTAGCCGGAGTAGAAGGGTTGTTTCGCAATAGTCGTGGGGATTATTTGGGAGGATTTGCAGGGAGATGTGTCGCACGTACTCCTTTTGAAGCGGAACTTCTCACATTGCATTTTGGATTGGATATGGAGGTTTTTCGAGGGTACACATCCCTATTTAGATAGACTCGAGTGAATTACACATGCCAGTGAAGGACGATGTGAATTTAAGAAGATTCTCAAGTACTATTATAAAGGCTTGTCGAGATATTTTAGTGGCAAATACACAATTTAAACTGGTGTGGAATTATCGTGAAAGTAATAAATGTGCAGACTGGATGGCTAGGTTCGGATCAAATAGTACCGAAGGTCCAATCCCATATAGAGACCGGCAGATGGTTTATGAAGGTTTTTTAACACGAGATCGGTATGGCTGGGATGTGCCTAGAAGAGTCATCTATAGCTAGTTTATAATTAGTTGGAAGTTTACTTCCCGGATGTTCTGTAAATGAAAAAAGAGGAGATTATTTCCAGAAGCCTAAAAATCACAAACATTAGTGACAAAAGCCAAACTGGAAAAAGATACTTATAAAGTTCTCTAGTTAGAAAACCCCATTAGAATTTTTATCCTTATACCCCTAGTCAGTTCGTCTTTGGTACAGACCAACGTTTTTTTTGTTTTGGTATTGACCAATGTTTGTTTGTTTGGAACATACCAAACAGATCAATTTGGTACATTCCAAACATATCAATTTTTCTAGATTATTACGCACCAAATGCTATTATGTTTGTTTTACGTCTTATTACACAATCATTTTTTTTGTAATTGCACGATGGGTTCCTAGTAGTATTTTTCTAGACTTAGATGGTTTTTTATGTCCAAGTCTAATGTCCTAACTTATTTAGAATCCCGGTCGAAGCTTATCGTGTCGAGGTCCACACATTGGTACGCGAGAAACAAAGTTTTTTTCACAGAAACGATACACTGATATATTCACAGTAACTTTTTCACGATAAAAACAAATTGATACATTCCAAACACATCACTTTGGTATATTCGAAAGAGAAAACAACCAAAAATATATTCACAATATTTGAAACAAAAAACAAAGACTATTTAAGAGATCTATTTTCTTAATAGAGATTAAAAAACTAAACTCAAATCTCGCCACATGTGGCATTGGTATAGAAAACATAAAAAAGCCAAATACCAATAACTTCCAAAAAAAGATTGGAACAACAGATGCAAAAAAAAAGGCGACGATCTAGATCGGCGACCACCAGTCTGATGGCGCACGAAGGCCACGAAGGCCACGAAGGCCACGAAGGTCCACCATTGTGATGGCGCACGAAGACCACGAAGACCATTAGTGGACACGAATGGAAGATGGAGCGGCGGCAAATTGGAGCGGCGGCGCAATGGAGCTTCAAATCTGAAGTCGTCCAAACTACCTAGGTGGAGACTGGATCGATAGGGCGGCGAAGACAGGCGGCGAAGATTGCACACAAATGGTATTGGAGAAAGGAGACGAACCGGAGCGGCGGCGAGGCTGTTGTGGAGAGGAAGAATAGATCTGGGAAGGTGAGAGCGGGCCACGGTAAATCTGTTGATGGTGGTAAGGTGAGATATGATGTCGATTGGAGTCGGGTTTCTGGTGAGCAGAGTGCGGGTTTTTTAGTGAGTGGTTGCGGGGCTCTGCTGGTGAGAATGGCCATGAATGGAGGCGGGGTTCTTGTGCACGTCGGTTATCTGGTGAGCAGAATGCGTCAGGGGCGATGATGTGTGGAGGCACGAGATCTGGCGTCGGGGCGATAGTGATGGTGGTGGGCAAAGGCGTTTCACAACGCTGTTTTTATGGGCTTGGTTTTTGGTCACAGAGAAGAAAGCGTGAGGGTGTAGAGAGAGAAGACAGAGTGAGTGAGGAATGAGAGTCTGGAATCAGAACCTAATAGGAATGATGGGGTTGTTTTAGGCTTTTACCTCATTCTAATTGGGTTTAATTAGTTTAGTTAGGATAAGACTTTGTAAATATTTTGTATATTACTTGGGCTTTTAAAATAATTGTCCACAAAAAAAAACATAAGGGCTTGTCACATGCATATGCATTACTGATCACATATCTGTACAATATAAACCAACTTTATATACATACATATTACATACATATATCCTATGTTCTGACATTAAAACCATGATTACTTAGGGTGAAAAGTGATTATTCTAGTCCTTCCGAAATATGGTGATGCAATACCACTAACAGATTCAACATGGCCGGTGTTGTTTAATTAGGATGTCTTATTAACCAAAACACTAATTATGAAACCAGTTGGGTATACCAACGTCAATGTGTTAGACCAAGGAACCTCGCTCACACCAGATAAACCCCTTTTTAATCTCACCAATTATTTCACCCAAAGTGGGATTTATTCCAGGAAAATACATACAGGCCTCAACTTTTTTATTATTATCACTTTCCACATAAGGTCTCAACTTTTGAACTCGATTCACGGTTTCATTTCTTAAACCAGAAATTGAATATTTGCGATCAAAGCTTCATTGCAACAATGTCGATGCTCTAAATGACCCAAAATGATTCTTTATACGATAACTTCAAATGAGGAACCACCAGCTTATTTGCAGCCTAAGCAGATCATGGTTGGAAGATAAAAGGGCAAGGTCGTCCTTTTTTCCCAAAGAAGAGTTAGCATCTAGATCATAACATGAGGGCATGGTGACACCTCGAGCTTTCATTTCATCGGGACAGTTTGTTAGAACTAGAGGAACAGGAATGGAACAAAGATGCATACTTCACGAGCTCTAGAAATGGATCCATTATTATTTCAATAGTAACACACGAAGGGCCTGAAAATGGAAAAAATATTATGTTACATTGGATCAATTCATAAACAGCTATATGAAAGAGTAATGATATTTGTCACCCTTTTTGTATCACTCTTTTATCACCTCCTACGTGTATGCCTACATGTACCAATGAATTGATTTCTCTATCCTATTTAATTTTTCTCTATCTTCTATTCAAGGAAATCAGAACATATATATAGAAGGATGATAAAAGAATGACATGAAAAGGGGTGACATATATCATTACTCTATATGAAATGACTGATAATTCATGATAAAAGGTACTAACAGTCTGGGGGAGGCAGAAATTTTTAACCTTAAACTTTGCCACCGAACAAAACGTTTCAGCACGTGGAAACTTTAGACTTGAAGATTTAAAGCCACACATTTGTAAAGTAATAGTTAAGTTATGTGAGGAGTCAATATGAAAGAATGAACTTTCTATTTGAAAGTGTTAAGATTGCTAAAGTAATACTATTATTATGGAGATGTCAAGTTGTGATATAAACCTAACACTTCCATTATCTAATATTAGTGAAACTGCCTGAGGAAGATAATATTTCAGCACTAATGGACTACTTAGAGTCATCCAATGTATGCATCACAACTTTGAAGTATGTGGATCATCTAAATCAGGATTGGTTAAAGAAAGAGTCTTCTTGAGTTTTCCAATAGAAGGCAAAACGTTCCTATCTAGTATCTACTACTTAAGTATATGCCAAGTTCATATTTCGGCTTTGCATATTTGATTTGTCAATTGTAATAGCCTTAGGAATTATATCAGATTCATGATTATCACTATATAAATTTGTTTCAAGAAATTTAAGGAGCATCTCATTTGCACTATCGATTTCATCACTGCTCTTTAACAAAGAGACACTAGTAGCAATCCACAACAATCCTATTTGGGTTGCCACTTGCTATCCTATCTATATTAACACTCGACATAC
Source organism: Nemophila menziesii (assembly GCA_029959085.1). Classification (NCBI taxonomy): domain Eukaryota; kingdom Viridiplantae; phylum Streptophyta; class Magnoliopsida; order Boraginales; family Hydrophyllaceae; genus Nemophila; species Nemophila menziesii. Next base: position 38,506,084 of record JARWIR010000001.1, read on the forward strand.
ATTTATCAAACGATATATGCAAATTAGGACTTGTATTACCTTCCACGTTCGAAGTAATCAGCGGCTGATAGAGCAGGACCACATGTTTTGGAGGCCCTATCCAAAATTTTAAATTAGGCGCAAGACGCCTAATCCTTAAAAAATAAATTTCTCTATTATACATAAATTTCAGAATGATATATTTTTTTCTATAAGTTACCCAAATAGTCATTACCTACCACTATTACACATATTAATTAAAAACATATTAGATGCAATAAGTGAATGATCCTTCCCGTTAGATAAATCCAGATTCCTTCTTGTACACTTTGTCAGAGCATCCACAGTAGTATTAAACCTTCTATCAATATGGGTTACATTCCATAAGATCCCTTGATTTAACCATTTTAAACCTTCTATCAATATGGGTTACATTCCATAAGAAACCTTGACCTAACCATTTTCTAACTTCCGAAAAAATAGGTTTAAGACTCCAACGGAGTCCAGTCTTACCCAAATTCCTTGAATTAACTCAAGGTTGTTAGAGTAAAACGAAATTCTCTAACTAATCAGGTCCTTACTTAATCTCGTGGCCATAATAAAATCCCAAGCTTTTCCTTCGACAACTTTATTAATTTTACAGCGAATAGATTGTTCCATCTTTGTCAATACCAATTGTGGCAATAGCAGCAGGTTCTGTATTCTTCGTGAATGAAGCATCACACATCCACACTAAATCAGCATTATCATCAATTGTTGGGTTGTTAACTTGATTATTCTCAACATAATTACTTTACATATTTTCATTTTGCTTCCATTCATTGTGTGAACCAAATAACCTAAAAACCAATTTTTTTGATTTATTCAAGATATTGCTAACATTCTAACTAGCACCTTCATGAAAGCACTTCATTCTTTCTTTCCACAAGTTTCACATTATAATCATAATATAAGTCGTGACTTGTTTAGTCTCCCACCCATTATCAGAATAATTTTTGATGATCTTCATAAACCACTCTGAAAAAGCGCCATCAAAATTTTTATCAATCTTGATTCAAAGTGGAGATACCGCCCAAACATTCATACTAAGTGGACATTTGAGAATTAAATGATTGACATCTTCTTTTTTTATCTCACACCATTCATATATATCATTATTAATACATTTATTCCTTCTTAGATTTGTTTTAACTGGCACGACATTATTATAAATTCTCCAACACATTTTTTTTATACGCGCAGGTAGATTAGTCTTCCATATGATATCCCAGACATTATTATCGTTGACTTCTTCCATAATAGATGTTTGAGTTTCAAGAGCAATTTCATCACTAACAAGAGTGTGATATCCCCATTTTTACTATATGGCCAAATAGCTTTATCATCATCCTCAATCTGACATCTTGGTATTTTAATAATAAATTGAGCAACATCATGTTGGAAAAGCTTCCCAATAAGCTCATTATCCCATCCAACTCCCGAATTATCAAAAAGCTCATATATGTGATTAATTTCACAATCACTCAGTTTTTCTAAATAAATACATTTACAAAGCCAGCAATGATTCCAGATATTGATATTCCTTCCATTACCAATTTGCCAAATCATATATTTTTTCAGAAATTGAAGTCCTTTAAATATGCTCGCCCAACTCCACGATCTTCTTTTAGTAAGTTTAGTATCCCATATATTACAGTTCGGAAAATAGATTGCTTTAAGTAATTTGAAAGCAAAAGAATTCTGGTTATTAAGAAGTGACCACGCTTGATTAGCTAACATAGCAATATTCATTTTATAAAATTCTCTAAATCCCAATCCCCCTATCTTCTTGGATCTCGTCAGTTTTTTCCAATTAACCCAATGTATTTTCTTCCTATTCCCAGCATCCTACCAAAAATTTGCCACAATACTTGATAGTTTTTTACACAGGATCTTTGGGAACTCAAAAATTGACATAGCATAATTTGGTATTGCCTGTAAAACTGTCTTTATAAGAAATTCTTTCCCACCTTTAGATAATCAAGACGCCACCTAGCTAGCAGATTTAGATAAAAGTCCATTTTTAATATAATTAAGATTCTCAATTTTAGCTCTTTTAAGGGTTAATGGTAACCCTAAATACTTACCCAAATCTTTAGTAATTCCAATATTCATTCTCCGAGAAATTTCTATTTTAATTGATTCAGGCGTATTTTTGCAAAATAATATAGCTGACTTACGAAGGTTAACTCTTTGTCTAGAAGTATTACCATACTCAGTAATTAGACTCTGAAAAATCTCTATCTCCGTCGAATTAAGATTAACAAAGAATAATGCATCATCCGCGAATAACAGATGAGTCAGTTTTGGACATTGTTTAGTAATTGTCACGCCTTTAATTGATCCTTCTCTACAATGATAACTAATAAGGCTTATTAAGCTCTCAGTAAGCAGTGAAAATAATAGTTGTGTTAGAGGATCATCCTGTCTAAACCCTTGCTCTGGTTTAAATTTCTTTAATCGTTGACCATTTACTTTAACTTGAAATGAAACTGAAGATATAGAATTCTGCACCCAACTAATCCATTTTTCACAAAAACCTAACACGCGTAATGTTTTGTACAAAAAGTTCTAATTAACCTGGTCATACGCCTTTTCCATATCAATTTTAATCGCACCATAAAATCTTTTTGATTTATTTTTTGTATTAAGAAAATATGCTACTTCCTGAGCCACAATAATATTATCTTAAATATTACGACCCTTAATAAAAGCAGATTACGTTGGCGAGATAATACTATCTATAAACGGCTGTAATCGAGAGGCAAGAATTTTACTAATAATTTTGTAACAAAAATTAGCACACGAAATAGGTCTATAATCCTTAATAGATTCTTGTGAAGAGCCTTTGGAACTAACGTGATAGCAAAAAAATCATTAATCTTCTTAATATCCAAATTCGAATCGAAAAAATCTTTAACAATTCTAAAGATGTCATCCTTAATAATCTCCCAGAATTCATGATAAAACTTCCAAGGAAGACCATCCGGACCAGGAGCCTTCATTCCAGACATACTAAAAGCAGCATATTTAATTTCATTCATACTAGGAGAACTAATAAGGAATTCATTCATCTCATGAGTCACTTTAGATGGTATATATTGAGTAAAATTATTAGAATCCGAAGTACCATTATTTTTAAATAACTTAATATAACAATCTTAAATTATCTCATTAATTTCTTTTGGGTAATCCACACATTCTTCATCTTTATTTTAATGGTAACGGTTTTATTCATAGTTACCAAATCATTTTTTAATCGGTTTGGATTTTCATCGATTTTCATTTTAAACCATAACCATTGCCATCCCTAACCACAACATCCACAAAACAAAAAATATTTACCTACTCAAATACACATTTTTCTACGCGAGAGAAATAGTGAGATTGTGGAACAAAACTAGATCCCCCAAATAATTTAGTTGAAAGGAGATTTATGCTCAGATATCTAGTTGTGATGATAATATATTTAATCAGATTCTCCCATGTTTCCATGACTAAATTCTTTTTTTCTTAGTTATGTTTCCATGACTAAATATTTGTATTTACATTTTACTCTTCCTAAATCTTTTCTTCTTATCTTTTGTCGGCAGCCTTGTTCAAATGTACTGGGCTTTTTGGTCCAAAGATCAAATTTCGTGGGCTTAAAGAATCATTTGTTTTGTCAGGTAAATCATAAAAGTTATGCAAGTATGATACATGAGTTTTTTTTTATTTGTAACATATTTAAAAAAAATAATTGCAACGAAAACTTATTATGTAAAATAATTGCAGAACTAACCTATAGGCGCTCTTCTAAGGAGCACCTCCTTCATTTAGTCAGCCCATTAGTTTAATAGCCCACTAATTAATTTAATTGAGAGGCGCTCCTTTGAAGAGCGCCTTTACTTGAAAAAATATTTTTCTTGGCCAACGATCTGCCATTACTTTAATTTTAGAGATTATTATCCAAAGGGATTTGAAAACACCACCTCGTGACCTAACAAGACCGGCTGTATTGTCTCTTCTTACTAAAGGCCACAAACTAATTTTTACACTATAAATCAAAAATCCAATTACCATCTTACCCTCTTTTGTTTTTATTTACCTATATATAGTATTTGTATTCATAAATATTTTAAAATTATTTCAGTTCATTCTCTCTCTCCCTTTTCTCTCCCTTCCCGTAACCCTAAAACCCTCTCTCTCCATAAACACTAACAGCCATGGCCGGAGCTTCAAGCTCGTAAGCTCTTTCTTCGATAAACACACGGTTTACAAGCTCGTTCTACGATCAACAAAATGTATTCGAAGATGCTCTGCTTAGTTCGAAGGTTGAGCTCCATCCATGGCAGGAACACCTCCGTGAGAGCACGAACGCCTCTGTGATGGTACCGGATCCAATCCACGGTGAAGAAAAGCAGAACAGAGCACGTGACCTAAGAGAAGACCTAAAGCAGATCTAAAGCAGAACAGAGAAACCCTAGCTCGCGGAATGCAGATCTAGAATGGAGCCATCTTCAACCTTCGTCCATCTTCATTTTCGGCGTCGGAACTGCGGCGGTGGTATGCTGCGATGGTGTTGAAGCTACGCCGGAGTTGCTGCTGGGGGTGGTGCGATGTGGTGGCGGTGGTTTTTGGATGGTGAAGGATAGGATCGCAGCTACTCAATGATGTTGAATAAAACAGTTATTTGTTTGCAGATAATGTTTTCGGAAGCAAGGGTATTGGGTTTGGGACCCAGTTTATGTCGATATATGTTCATAAGGTTGCATATACAAAGCAACACGTGAGGGGAGTTTATAATGCCAATTGATAAAGTTTATCAACATTTTCAAGATGAGTAATGCTGGGTATCACCCAAAAAGGTATCACCTAAACATCACCCATGATGTGGCGATTAGGTGGTCCAATCATGCAGGAGAGAGAAAAAGGTAAATCTGGAAAGAGAAAATCCATGATTGGACCACCTAACCGCCACATCATGGGTGATGTTTAGGTGATACCTTTTTGGGTGATACCCAGCATTACTCTTTCAAGATATCCCTTCTAATGGACAACAACTTGCAATGGATTCTTTTTTTTTTTTTTTTGATATTGCAGTGGACTTTTTCAAGATAATTTTCAATGGACAACAGCTTGCAATGGAGTTTTTTTTTGTTCGATATTGCAGTGGATTTTTTTCAAGATATTCCTTCGAATGGATTTTTTACAAATATTCAATTAATTTGTTGTTTGTATTTTTTTTAAATTATAATGTAATAATTTAATTTTTGTATTAAACTTAATAAATTTTGTCTAAATGCTCAGTACTTTTACTGATTATACGAGAAATGCTCAGCACTTTTATTGATTAAACGAGCATGCTCAGCACTTTTATTAATTAAACGAGCATGCTCAGTATATTTACTCAATAAAAAATTCGAATAATCAGCAAATATTTCTGATACTCAGTACTTTTTTCACGCTCAGTACTTTATGCTCAGTACTTTTCCATGCTCTATGCTCAGTAATTTTCCATGCTCAGTACTTTATGCTCAGTACTTTTTCCAGGCTCAGTACTTTATGCTCAGTACTTTATGCTCAATACTTTTTTCCGGCGGTGGCCGGAGGTCGGAGCTGGAATTTATTAATAGTTAATGAAGAAGGAGAGAGAAAAATTGGTAAAGGAGGAGAGAGATTAATGGTAATGGAGGAGAGAGACTAATGGTAATGGAGGAGAGAGAAGAATCTATTTTTTGTCTCATATACACTATAAGGGTAGTAAAGGTATTTGTCAATTTTGAGGCCTCTAAGTAGAACAGAGAATCCACTTGATTCCTATATGGCACTAAGATGGTCCCCAAGACCCTTTGGGTAATTCACCCTTTATTTTATGAAATTCTTATTTACGATTGTTACAGTAAAAACTATACATTAAATTAAATAAAAAAAAGGTTTGTTCACCCTAATATAGCATATCACTTTTCAAGGTTATATGATCAAATGAATATTTACTGAAAATGTAGTAGTAGACAAATTGCATTTTTTATAGATGTACTGCATTTTTTTATAAAGTTTTTCAATTCTTTATTTCTTTAATAAATTTTTTATTGTAATAATTATAATAAAATAAATGTTCATAAAATTTTTATTTAATGATAATTATGTAGTTTAAACATCTATATAATAATTATCATTGGATAAAGCTTTATTACTTTTAAATCTTTATAGAAAAGGATTAGCAAAAGTTGTATGAAACTAATGACAGATCGTTGGCGAAGAAGTGTATTTTTTTTTAAGTAAAGACGCTCTTCAAAGGAGCGTCTGTGAATTAAATTAATTAGTGGGCTATTAAACTAACGTGCTGATTAAAAGAAGGAGACGCTCCTCTGAGGAGCGCCTATATGTTAGTTCTGCAATTATTTTATCAAATAAGTTTTTGTTGCAATTATTTTTTTTAAATATGTTACAAATAAAAAAAACTCATGATACAGAGTATCATGCTAAATATTATAATAAGTCATCTGATGTAAATTGGACCAATTTTTCTTTTTCATTTTGGGAAAATTATGAGTTAAAAAAAAAACTTTTCACAGGCTATTGAGAAAATAAATAAATGGATTCACCCTACTAGGCGGCAAGCATTCTAGTAGAAGACTTTAGACTTGTATAATTTACGAGTTCAAAAATCAGCTTTCCATGCTCAGACTGTCCAGTACAATCCAGAAGAAATGTAGAAGAGTTATTCCAAAAACCGGGAGACGAACGACGTCGTGAGCATGCATCTTGTTCTGTTGCTCTAGTTTGCGGTGGTGAGCTGTATGCATCATCCAAACTTGTTTGCTACTAAATAAATAATAAATCCAAAAAAAGACCTCACATTTAATTTGCTACATCTTGTTTGGAACTATATGCAGTTCCTGCGACATGTGTCTCATGTGTCATACCAAAATACAACTGTCCATTAAATGAATGAAAATAAAAGAATAAAATGATACAAATTACTAGGAATGGTCCTAAAATATCACATTTACTTTTTTACTGATGACTTACTCTGTTTTTTTTTTTTTACAATCAAGAATACAGATCTTATAGCGTTCAATTAGTGCCTTACTGACTATTGCGAGGGGTCAAGTCAGCAAATCAACCATCACAAATTGACGGTTTACTTTAGCAAAAAAACACCATTAGAACCCAAGTTACAAAACGAGATACACGTAGCAACAGATAATTTAGGGGAATACCTAAAAATATCATTATGCCACAAACGTTCAAAGATAAAATCATTGGAATGGATAGGAAAGAAATTAGTTTCAAGATCGAAAGGATGGAAAACCAAACTATTAGACGAAGGAAAGAAAGTGTTAATCAAAGCAGCCCTTCAGGTAATACTTGTTTATACCATGTCCATCTTCTCGTATCCAATGTTTTTTTGAAGGAAATTAATTTCAGCAATTACGAACTTCTGGTGGAGCTCAGGAGAACGGAATAGGATACACTGGATGGCATGGGAAACACTGGCATACGGAAATTTGCTTGGGGGAATGGGATCCAGAGATCTTAAAAGAATGAACACAACACTCCTGGCGTCACAAGCATGGCAGATCATTAATAACCCAGATACACTTGTAGCCAGGGTACTCTAAGGTATTTACTTCCCAAACTCAGACGTAATGTCAGTCAAATTAAGACAAAATAGGACGTGGAGCTAGGCAAGCATCTTAAAGGAAGAGATTTCATCAAAAAAATGGAATATTCCAAATTGGGAACGGATAAAAAACAAACATATGGAAAGATAAATGGATCAACACAAACTAGGCACTGGAAAAACCAGATCAATGTACGTTGGAAACGGTAAACCAGTTATGGAAAGCGGAAAGTGAAGAATGGAACATGGAAACATTAGACGAAATCTTTCCTCAACCACTAATACCAGAAATAACGAGAATACAGATACTAAACCCGGAACACAAAGACAAATACAGATGGCCCTACTCAAAGTACGGTCAATACACAACAAAAACAGGATACAAGATACTCAGACAGGGTACTTAACGAACCACAATTGAAACAGCAACGGCGAACATAAAACCCAAACTTTGGAGTACTGTTTGCAACGCAAATGTTTCAAAAAATCAGAATCTTCTTATGGAAAGCATGCAATAATGCGATACCTACAACTGACAACCTGGAGAAAAGAAAATGTGCTGATTCACCCAATTGCATGTGGTGCCAGACGAAAGAAGAAACAATATAACATATTCTCCTTCACTGTACAGTAAACAAAGCCATTTGGCAGCTTCGACACTTTAGATCTAAATACAACAAAACGACACAGGGAATCTAGGCGTCTGGATCATAGACATCATCAACTCATACACATCACGTAGGTGGGACAAAAATAAGATCACTAATTATATCCTAATTTTTATATGGCATATTTGAAAGGCTAATATGAAAGCTTTACATGAAAAATCAAACTTGTATATTAATCATGTCATCAAAGGTACCCAAACATTAATGAGAAGACTACACGGAACACAGTGGACAATAGAGCCGGAACAACAGTAGTCACATAGAAGGCAACAAGAAGAACACATACCACATCCCCTTCATACGGAAGATATTATCATTAAATGCGAAACATCTTTTAACACTAAATACGAACCAACAGGAATTATAGTTATCCAGGTACATCTAAGGACCAGAGGATACAAGGAAACCAAGCTAACATCCATGTGTAAAACTTCTATAGAAAGGGGAGGCACTTGCGGTTCTGGAAGGTGTGAAGTAGTGCATTGACTAATGGGAAGACACGATAATTAGATAACCTTAAAGTAATACAAGGTATAAGATGGGTGTTAGTGGAGAGATGGACGATACAACCGATTATTCGACAAATAAAGCGAAGATCTGTACAAGCTGGCCCCATATCCTATCGACACTTACCGAGACGGATAAATAGCCATGTTGACCTTCTTGCAAGAAGCGCTAGACACTGAGCCAACAACAGACGAATGGAGCCATCAACATCATTGAATGAAAGTTTCACAAAAATGTGCATCAGACGAGGACTATTAGGAGGAAACACCTACCCATGTCCAAAAAAAAGGCCCATTGTTTCGTTTAATTTTTTTTGTTCCAAATTTTGATTATTTTATGGGGCGGACAAAATAAATAGTAGGAGTTGAAGATCTTGATTTTTTGAATAAATGTATGCTTAAAATGTATACAGTTTTAAGAAAATTTGATTAATTGAAAACTGATTTATTTTTAATAAACTTAAATATAAATATGTTAAACAAAAAAAATTATATACTCATTGGAGTCCTTTACTCCGCGTTCAAAGTGGCTCTCTCATGTATTCAAAAAAAAAATTATATATATATATATGCTTTTTTATGTTTTATGATTATTTTTTTGTCTCATCAATTAGAAAAATCACACATTTTATAAAAATGAGATATGTTTTATGTTTCAATTATATCATATTTATGTGAAATATTTGAATACCAATCATATTGTCTTTTTTCTTATTCAGTGATGGAATTATGATTTTATATTATTAAGAAGCAAAAAAAAGGTTTTGTAAATTTGAGAAAGCTATAATCTTATTAAGTTTTTACTTTTTCTTTTATAAGTATGAATAAATAGTTTTTGAAAAATCTATTCCCAAATTGTATAAGATGGTTTTATCCCTGTCTTTATTTATATTAAGGGTTCGTTTGAAAGTGCTTATTTTAAAGTAAAAAAGTGATTTTAGAATAAAATTTAAAAATTTAAAAAATTATTTAAAATAATTTTGAAATCTAGAATAAAAAAACACCTATTTGGTACTTCTTTTAAAAACGTTTTTTTAAATTTAAAACACTTTTAAAATTCTAGAAACACTTTAAGTGCTTTTTAAAAAAAAACACTTCCAAACAGGTACTAAGTGCCCGTTTGAAAGTGCTTTTTTTCAGAAGCACTTAAAAATGCTTTTAGCATTTTAAAAGTATTTTTGACTTTGAAAAGCACTTTTATGAGAAGCACCAAATAGGTGCTTCTTAAAAAAAAGCACTTAAAATAATTTTAGATTTCAAAATTATTTTTAATAATTTTTTTAATTTTTGAATTTTATTCTAAAAGTAATTTTTTACTCTAAAATAAGTACTTCCAAACGGACCCTAAATATGAGTAAATATATACTTTTTTCATCTTATAAAATTGTCTGCTTTATTTTTCACATAAATTAAATTAAGAAAAGTTATTTATTAATATTTCTATTATTAAAATATTATCATATCTTGATATTTTAAACCTTTATTAAAACATATAAATTTTTAATATATAATTAAGAAAATTATAAATATAAATTACAAAAATATGTCATATTTTTTGAATTAAATTATAATATATTATGAAATAATTATTCTTAATGCTACCAACACATTTTATGAGACAAAATGATTATAATATATGATAAAGATGAAACAAAGAACGTGATATATCACATTGTTCTTTTTGGACAACATCCAAACCCATTTCGGGAGTGTAGGTAGATATTTTAGAATACTCATTAAAAGGGGAAAACAAGTAAATAATTTAGCCAATATAAAAATATCACATTCACATTAATTAGTCCCACCCACTCACCACTACATCTCCTTCTCTATCATCCATTTCGCTTTGCTTTTCTTCCACCTCCAAAACACTCACAGTCAGAAATATGTTTGAAGAAGCTGTAGCAGCAACCATACCATCAATCTGGGAATATATAAACAGTTGGTTAACCCCAACTATTCTCTTTATACTACTCAATGTTATGATAGGCACTATAGCTTTTACCTCAACATTAACTAACCAAAACAACATTTCTAAATCACAATCATTTATTCAAAGGGTTAGATCCATATGCTTCAACAATTCTTCTACATCCCAGGAACCATCACCAAACGTTAAACTACCACCAGATTCAAACATAAACACCCTTTACAATCATCAACTTGAAACATTTGTTAATCCATCACATTACATTTTCGAACAACCTCAACAATACAATCAACCTAATATTGGAAATATGCAATACAATTATTATCCACAACATCCTCAACAAATAAACCCCCTTTACGATTTTCAACATACCCATCAACTCCAAACTAATGAAAACCCATCATATTACATGTTTCAACAACCTCATGTCCATCAAAATCAAGCCAATACTGAAATTTTTCAAGAAAATGCTCAACTAACTAATACACAATACTTCTTTGAGCAAACCCATGAAGAAAAAGCTGAAGAAACAGATACCCAATACTCTTTTGAGCAATCTCATCATGAGAAATTTGAAGAAGCAAGTGATCAATTTGTTGTTGATCTTAAAAATCAAGAAAATTTAGAAGAACATGGAGAAGAAGATGATGAAGAGGTTGGTGAGTTGCAGAGTTTGGATGACGTGTACAGTAAGTTCTCAAGGAAACATCACATTAGCAGAACGAAGTCAGATACTGAACCTGCCTCCGGTGAGATACCTGAAAAGCTACCGACAAAGATGAGAAAGTCTGCGAGCTTAAAGTCTTCATTTGGGCATTTTGAAGAAGAGAATATCGTAGAGAATCGTCGGCCAGCAACGGTCAGGGAGAGAGGTGCTAAAGCGACAGTGGTGGACTATGAAGTCGACGCCAAAGCTGATGAGTTTATTAACAAGTTTAAGCTTCAATTAAAGTTGCAGAGGATGGATTCATTTACCAGGTACAAGGATGTGGTTAATAGAGGAAGTGAAAAGAAAAAATGATTGGGGTAATTTCAGAATTTCGGGGAAATATTGGGGATGATTAGAAATTTGGAAAGGTCTAATGTTAATGGATAGTCATAAATCATTCATAACATGTTGGGGTGGTTTATGATATTTTGGAAGTTTGGGGGTTGTTTTAGAAATTTGGTAAGTTTTTTTTTTAGTCTAAATTTGGGAAGTTAGATTAACTGTTGTGGTAAAATGTTATGATAAAATCTCTGTGTCATTTTGGAGCGATTGTAGATTTGTTTGTCAGTGCAATGTCAAACACATGGGAATTGCACATGCTTGAAGAATCTGGTTAAAGATTTGGGTAACGATTTATTATGGAGTAAAGAAGATACTCTACAACTACTTCTCGCTTTTTGAGGTCTTTTGATTTCTTGGGTTTCTGTGTTAATCAGTAGTAATAAATTACTATATGTAACGTGGAATTAGTAAAAAACATTGAAAATTTACTATTTCAGAATGTTACTTTTATATGTTCGGGTACAATGCAGATAACTATTAAGTCGACAATTGTTCCTGCGGTTAGAATGGTTAGAATGGTTAGAATGGTTAGAATGGTTAGAATAGTTTATAGTCACTCATAGGTAGAATGTTAATAGGGCGTGGGTTTGCGGGTACAAGTATTACTTCACTTTAAACAAAACGGATTTTAAAGTACTAAACTGGTTTTTGAACGGGTTGTAGGAATGGATTATCAAAATCCGCACGGGACCGGACGAGTTGTAGGGATAAGTGTTCCGCATCCCCCGAACTCGTCCCACATGTATATAACATATAATTAATATATGGTAATTATAATATATAATTTTTTTATTTTAATTTCAATAATTGTTTTTTTTGGACAATAGGATGTGCCAAACGGCCGAGAAAAGCAAAAGGATATTAACCTATTCTTATTTTACGTAATCTAGTTGTAGCGTCAAAAAGACTAAACATCGAAAGACGTTTAGAGATTGCTCCGTGTCTAGCCTCCTTTGCAATTTTATCCGCTTTGCTGTTGAGTCTTCGATTGATGTGGCTAAACGAAACCTGTCCAATCTCACCAGCTTTGTGGATAATTTTACGGAAAACAACGCGCAACTGACACCTGCTTAATACCTTGAATAATCTCAAGGTTATCTGAGAAAATTACTTTCCTTTTCCCTTTGAATCCCGCTCCCATTTCTGTAGCTTTTAGTACATCATAAGCTTCTCCTTCTACTATTGAGTTGCATTCCAGATAACCACTATATGTGAAAGTTGCCTTGGTATTTTTATTGAATCCCACTACCGCAATTCCTGAAGGGTCCCATTTGTTTGAGAAAGACACATCGCAATACATTTCGATCTCTGGTGAAGTTGTTCCTGATATTTCTTGTCCCTCGTAACTTTTTTGTATTTGAACACTTTGACATGCATTCTTTTTCCAATCGATGCCGTGTAGTTCTTGCATAAGCTTTGTTGTAGCTATATTGATTCCTGTTCCGCTTACTGCTATTCCTTCATGTATCGCTTTCATTTTCCCTTTCCATATATTCCAAAGATTAATCATTATTAGATCTCTCACCATGTTCTCTTCCCATCCTCCCTCTACGTAATTTTTAAAAACCATTCCTTAAAACTATCTTCTAAGTTTTCTTGAATTTTAATTTGGAGAGGCGAACCAGCCCATATGTCCTTGCACATATTACACTTTAACAATAAATGTTCTATTCTTCTTTTGGATGATTACACTATAAGCAATTCTTTGAGTGGCACACTTTCTCTTGTATATGTTCCCTCTGGTAGGGATTGCATTATTAGTTAAACGCCACGTAAAGAGTTTTATTTTTTTGGGGACATTTGATTTCCAAATTATTTTCCATTTTGTTGACTCATGATTTGATATTTGTTTTGCTGTAGTTGGTTTGTTAATAATATGATCCTCTGTTATGACTTTGTAACCTGTCTTCGTATGAAAAGTTCCATCCTTCGAGAAAGGTCATATGAATTTGTCTTTTGTTTTCAAATCTGTTTCCCTAATCCTTTTAATTAATGGAATCAACGGTTCTGGGAACGTGTTATCCAAGATTTCAAGATCTCATTCCGTTGTGCCTTCTTTCATTAGTTCGCAAACCTTTGTAATTTTTGCGCCCTCTGGTTTATTAATTTTTCAATTTGTATCAATCCATCTTTCATTCCATATATTAGTATCTTTCCTGTTCCCTATTATTTTTATTCCATGTTTTTAAAAAAATCTCTTCCTTCTATATTGCTAGCCCAGCTCCATGTCCTGCCTTGTTTAATTTTACATGTCATAATATCAGATTTATTGAAATAGATACCTTTAAGGAGTTTTGTGGCCAGGTTTTCGTGGCTATTCATTAGTCTCCACGCTTGTGCGGCTAACAGTACTGTATTTATTTTTTTGAAATCTTTAAATCCAAGTCCTCCAATAAGCTTGCTTATCGTGACTTTTTCCCAGGCTACCCAACGAATTCTGTTTTTCCCCCAGAATTCCACCAAAAGTTAGAAATCGCAGAGATTAGTTTGTTACAAAAAGAAATCGGAAATGAGAAATTAGACATATAGTAATTAGGTATAGCCTGTAATATCGCTTTAATTAGAACTTACCATCCTTCTGTATTTTTGAAGACTCTTTTTGCTATCCAGTCCAGAGAGTCAACTTTTAATCTTTTGTGGCATAATGGAATTCCTAAATAGTAACCCAAGTCATTAGTTTCATGTATATTGAGTTCCGCACTTACCGCGATTTTAACTTTTTCGCGGGTTTCTTTACTAAATAAAATAGTAGATTTTTGAAAATTATTTTTTTGTCCTGATCCAAGATAATAAAGGTCCAGACAATCTTTGAATTGTTGATCTCAGTATGTTCTAAATTTATGAAAAAAAGCGAATCATCTGCGAACGGGCCTGATTGCATGTTTTTAGGGTTACGAATTTGAGTTGGGTTTGGAGTCCAATACTTAACCTCTCCTTCAAGAAAACGAATTAGGTCTTCTAAACACCTATAAATACACCCTTATATCACTTGTAAATCATCCTTGCCTCATAGTAATTAGTTCTTAAGGTTTTATTCTTCCAGTTTATTGTAGAGAGCAAGATGATGTCTTTCATTATTTCTTTTAGTTTATCTCCTTCAGGTATGAACTAAACTTCCCATAGCTTGGGTTTTGCATCATGTATAATCTATGAATTCTAATTTCTTTCTATCTAAGTTTCTTTGGGAATTACATGTTTTAATTTGATATTAGCTGCTTACCTTTATATTTGTTTATGTGTTTTGATTTAATGCTTGTTTTCCTTGCGGTGCGCAACGTTTAGGATTACCTTAATAGTAGTTAGATGATCACCTTAGATGGGTGTCTAATTATTGAAACACCATATAACGTCTAGTGTCGATATTAGTCCTGACAAAACTGATTCTAACTAGATAGTCATTAGGGTATAATTTAATCACTATCACCATGTATGGAAATTGATTGCTTAGGGCCTTAGTAGCGTTTGATAACCCTATTTGAACCAGCCTCGTGGTGTGTCCGTAGCCCCTTAGTCGCTCTCAAGGTCTAAGGAATGGGAATTTAGAATCCTGACTAAGTATACAAGAGCTAATATTCTCCCTTATTAACTAGATCTAATATAAAAGAATTAGAAGGATTAGTGCATACTAGCAAAACCTAAGCTATATTTCTCATCTCATATTCATCGTACTTTATTTTATTATTTTTATTTTCCTAGTTTAATATTTAATTTCGAAAATCTATTCCTTTAATTTTCTGTCTTTTAATTAATTATTGCTTACTCGTTATTGCTACCCATCCGACTAGCACACTTAAGTCCCTGAGAACGAACTCAACTTACTAACTAAAACTTGCATACGTCCTGTAATACTTGCAGTACTGTGCCTGTCTAGGGTGAGAGTGCGTAGTTTCTAGACTTTATTTTATCTTATTTTTATCACACCCTAGGCGACACCACTGAGGTCACACAATTCTTAATCCAATTTATCCATTTATTATTAAAACCCAGTTTATCCAAGAGCAAAAACAGAAATTCCCATCTAACCCGATCGTAAGCTTTTGCCATATCAATCTTGATAGCTGCTAATTGTTTTTTATTTTTCCTCTTTTTTCCCATGAAGAAAGAAAGTTCTTGAGCTATTATAATGTTGTCTTGAATAGCTCGGCCCTTAATAAAACCTGCTTGTGTATGCGAAACTACTATGTTCATTATTTCTCTAAGTCTATTAGAAATTATCTTTGTAATAATTTTATAGATAAAGTTCACACAAGATATGGGTCTGAAATCTCCTAGGTTTTCTTGCGTAACCCCTTTGGGTATAAGAGTAATAAGGGTATCATTAATATTTTCAAGGGAACAATTATTCTCAAAGAAATCTTCAATTACTATCATAACATCATTTTTAATAATGTCCCAGAATTCTTTGTAAAACTTACCATTTAATCCATCGGGTCCAGGTGCCTTAGTCGAAGATAATTCATTCACTGCTTTTTCTACCTCATGTAAGGTCGGTTTCTCGGTTAATCTATTATTCACATCCTCTGTTACTTTGGGTTTTACGTACTCTATCGCCTTTCTCATATTTTCCTCTATTCCTATGTTTTCTTTAAAAAGTTCTATATAATATTTTTGAAAACTATTTTTAATATCTTTTGTGTCCTCTTTCCAAATGCCCTCATTATCCTTAATTTTCGTGATTCTGTTTAATTTTCTCCTTTGAATAGTTGCTAAGTGAAAAATTTGGTATTTTTATCTCCATAAGTAAGCTAATTTATTCTAGCTCTATCGCTCCAATACTTTTCTTCTCTACTATTTTCAATCTTTATGAGCTCTTTAATCTTTTTTCTTCCTCCAAGTTATCTATGTCTCTAGTATTTATTCGTTTAATTCAATGATTTTATCTTGTAATTTTTTTATAGTTTTTTCGTGATTTTTAAAAGTCTTAAAGCTCCATTTAGTTAGTTCTTTTTTTGTATTTTCTCTTTTCTTGATGAATTTAGGTATAGGTATATTATCGAAATGAATTTTCCAACTCTTATCTATAATTTCCCTACAATTTTTGCTTTCTAGCCATCTAGTTTCAAATTTAAAATGTCTTTTTCCAATTTTCATATCAATATCATAATGAAGGATAAGGGGAGAATGATCCGACCCTATTGCCGGGGGTATGAAAATTTGAGAGTGTGGAAACTTCCCCATCCATTCATATGTTGCCGATCCACGATCAATTCTTGTTTTGACTAGCTTTTCCCCTTCTAACTTGTTAGACCAAGTATAAAAACAACCGTTAGATTTGATTTCAATAAGAGAATTGCTATAAGTAAAGTCAAGGAAATTGTTGATATGGTTAATGTTAGCTTGGTTTTTGCTATTTTTCTGTGGTGTTTAATATCTCATTGAAGTCTCCTATTATTGACCAAGGTTATGTTACATTTCTGCTCCAATTTGATATTTCATTCCATTTTTCAGTCCTTTGTATAAAATCATTAGGGGCGTGAACAAAAATCATGTAATACGAAAAACCAACTTCATTAATAAGAACAATTACAAAAAAGGACAACTAAGAACGACATTTAAACACACGTAATCATGCCACAAAACC
Source organism: Nemophila menziesii (assembly GCA_029959085.1). Classification (NCBI taxonomy): domain Eukaryota; kingdom Viridiplantae; phylum Streptophyta; class Magnoliopsida; order Boraginales; family Hydrophyllaceae; genus Nemophila; species Nemophila menziesii. The sequence continues at coordinate 38,523,447 of JARWIR010000001.1, forward strand.
AGAACCCCCTGAATGAAAAGCAGATCCAGTGGGTTCCACAAAAAATTTGTTTCCAAAAGCAAACCTAGAGACAATGTCGTGAGAGTCAACTTCTCGCAACATTGTCTCGCAAAAAGCCACCACACCAGGTCTAAATTGAGCTAACATCGAGCCTATCCTGGATAATGTCAAGGGCGCTCGAATGCCATGGACATTCCAAAAGATGGTTGTCACTTTGTTTTTGCGGCTTTTCTGGAGTATCCGCCTCCAGCTTTCTTCTTGCTTATCTCCTCCTCCTCCGCGTCAGCATAATTGAAGTTCATATCATGGTCCTCTCCTCCACCCTCCTAATCCTTTTCAAAATAATTTTCACTATTCTCATAACTTCCTTCCTTTTCTTCTTCAGGCTCAAACTGCGAATCATAGTCTTCCACCATTTTTGATATATCATCAGTATTAGTACCTCCCTCTTTTGATATTTCCTCATCATTTTCTTTTTCTTTTACATTCTCAAGAATACTAAATCTATTATTGTTTATAAAATTTTCTATAGCATCAACAACTCTAAGTTTTTTGAAATTTCCTGCAATATTTGAACTGACACTCCTGCTCCCAATCTCTGATGGTCCAGCTTTACCTTTCCTCCTTCTCTTGATCTTATGTTGAAAATTTGAAGAAGTATCATGATTTGATTCTGAATTTTCGCTCGCGTTCACAACGTGTTTACCTTTAATCTTCCTAACTTCTTCTTCAAACGCCATCAGAACAGCTCTTATATCGCCCTCATTACCTGCTTCGCCCTCATCAGTTATCCCGTGTGCTTTCTTGAAAGCTTCAATCTTTAAAGTTTATTTATGAAGTTCATTACGTAAATCATGCATTTGTCTATTCCATGAATCCCATTACCTATCCTCCCTTCGATTTTCTTCTTCAATCTCTCTACCTGTAACAGCTCTACTGGTTCCACCTTTCTTTGTACCGTTGAATTTGCTTATGTTGTTCTCGCCTCCCTCATTGATAACTATACCTCTAGCTTGGTTGAAACCCTTGTAAACTTGCCCTGCATTATTAACATTATTCTCATTATACACATAATTAACAAAATCACCATGAATATTTATATGCAGTCCATAAATTGGGTTGAAAGGGGGAATTTTGCCACATTATCAATACTCCAGGTCACCTTTCTCCTTTCATCTATGTCTTCAACCTGTTTAATGCCCTTGACTGGACACTCTCCATATTGGTGGCCTATCTTGCCGCATCTGAAACACAGGAGTCCTGTGTTTTCGTACTGGAAGATGACCCATGTCGCTCCTTCATCTTGGTATAGGTATGTTCCTGGTGGTAGAGGAAATTTAGTGTTGAATCTTACCCTAAATCTGAGAATTTTGATATCTGTATTAGCAGGGACTGGAAAATCCACCGCCTTGATTTTTATAAAGCACTTCTCTAGATCTCTCAATGTAGTCAGGTTGTTTTGTTTGAAAGCCAGGCCTCGAATTTGTACCCAAATTGATGAGTAATCAGTTGAAATCCCCTTGAAATCCATTGTAAGTGGACAAATTATCATACTTAAATGCATTTTCTGGTAAATACTTGGGCACATTTCCCATACTCTTCTGAACTCCCTTTCATTGAATACCTCGAGTTTGAACATGTTGTCTTCGATTTCTGATAGCCTGTAATGCCCTTGTATTCCCCATTTTTCTTCGATGAACTTTATTATTTGTACAACATAGATTAATGATTCACCAACCACCTTGATGATAATGGCTTTTTCTTCTTTCATACTCTCGACCAACCTAGCTTTAATTCCAATATCAATAACACCCAGTTTCCTTGCTTTATGATCATTAATTGGAATTATAGGAAGCGCATGATTATCTATAGTAGCCATAAGGTAAACGTAGCAAAACACAAGGAGGGTTAAACTATTATAGTGAAATGGGTTAGGATTTCTGTAAGAAAGGACTGCAAAATAACGAGTTAGGCAAATAGAAAAGATAATAGCAGTAGGAAAAGGAGATGAGTTAAGGATGTTAAGTGTTGAAAAGTTACCTTCCTTGCCAGTTAAATAGAAAAAACTTACCCTCAATCTGTTAGTAACCTTCTGGGATACGCTGTCTCTTGAGGTTCTTGATGCTCTGATGCTTTGATTCTTGCAAAGCCCTCTCACTTTACCTATCTCCGCCCTATTTCTCCCCTCATAATTACTGGTTGTAATAATTATTCTTGGGGATAGGGTTTTGTAATAATTTTTATTTTTCGGATCTATATCATACGCTTGACTCATCTTGAGTGACTCAACCCCTTGCTCTCGCCTCTTGGGCTTCTTCTTTTCTTTCTTGTTCACTCTTCCTGCACGCTTAATCCATCCAAACCGTGAATCAAGGGTAATAATACTTACCTCAACAACCGTGGGATTAGGGGTAGTGTTGTTAATTATATTTTGGTAATAACGCTCCTGCAATAGATCTGTGCTTAAACTCCCATCATTGGCATTGAAGATTTCGATTTCTTGTATACTCAACCACCGCCGCTGTTCCTTTGTGGTTTACGATGCTCTTTTGTGATTTCCAAAACTTTGTAGCCTTGCTGCTAGCTTCTAACTCCGGGATCCATCGGTTGACATCCCCATTCTAATGATGTACCTGTGAGAAAGGAGAGAGAAAGAAGGTTGTGTGGCTCTTTAGCCTTAGCGTGTTAGTGAAGAAGATGGAAGACAAAGAAAACCTGATCAAACCAGTGTAACCCTAGGAGAGAGAAAAGACAGGCCTAATTCCAGAGAGAGAAGAGAGAAATTTGTTGATATCTTAATAATTTTTTAAATCATAGTTTGTGTGTTACATAAAATTTTAATTAAACAAATCAAAATGAAACTTTAAAGGAAGAATTTATGTAAATATCAAAATACAAATTTAAATTCTAAAGAATAGAGTATTTGAGAGTTTAAAAATAATTATATTTGTATTGAATAAAAAAAATTAAAATCTCAAATTGAAATTTGGTGGTAGAACTCATATCCCGTGGAGATTTTTATAGCGGGGCGTGGAGAAGAACAACTTAGGGCCGGGCGGGTTTTTTTTTGTGAGACAGGGTGCGAAGTTAGATAAACCCATCGCATTAACATTCCTTCCATAGTTGACAGGAAAAAAAGACATCCTTACCCATAGGTGAGATTAAATTTTATTGAAAAAAAAATAACTACAAATCTAAAATAATTTTTCAATATATTAAAAAAGAAACAATTCTATTAATATAGGGATTAATGCCTAAGAAACCTTTCAACTTAGAATTAATTTTCCCTAATCACAACCATTATTCTTTTACCCATAAAAGGCACCATACATTTTGTTCAATTTTTTTCCCCATAAAAAGAGCAGTTTGAGTTATGGGAAGTTTACCAAGACTTAAATTTTGAGTTATGGAAAGATTCTCATAACTCGGATTTTGAGTTTCGGGAAACTTCCCATAACTCACTGTTCTTTAAAAAAGACAGTGTCTTTTACGGGATAGTGAACAATGCTGCAGAGGTTTATTGATCATTAACCCTTAATATAGTTACTCTAGAGTATTTTGTCGATCGAATTTTATCCAATTTGAAAATGGATGAATGATATTTATAGGCTTATAAGAAAATTGCAACTTAGGTAACATATGTCCTAGTTGTTAATGAGATTTTCTTTTTGGTATGTCAGTATTAGTTTGTGCCGTTCGGTCAGTTTGCACATACCTCAATTAATTCAACAGAAAATATGTATTTCTTGCTTTACAATTCTTAACTAGTTTTTTTGTCAATAATAAAACAAAGATATTACAATAGTACTATTACAAAGATGATTAAGAAAATTGATGCCTCAATCAAAAAGAATCCGCTCCAACATGACAAGTCGGCATTAATTCTCGTACATCTTGCCAGTATATCGACAATTGTATTGTGGCTTCTAGGTATGTGATTAAACTTCCATTGTGGGCAGCGACCTAACAATTTCTCCAGCTCAAGGTGAAGTGGTTAGATACTCCAGTGGAGGTCGTTCTTCCTTATAATGCCTTGAACACGTTCAAGATTATCAAGAGTAAAAAGAACAATTCTGATGGATGAGATCTATGGCAGGTCTCACAGAAAATAACGGCCCAAACTTCTCTTTCTAAAATATTTCTCACAGAGCATCTTTTACTAACTTTTTTTTTACAATACCTTACTTATTAATACCAATTTCCGCAATAGCCGCCGGCTCACATTTATTTTTAAAAGAATAATCACACATCCAAATAAAATCCGAATCATCACTACGAGCTGGGTTATCAGGTCTTTCCTTTTCTTTCTCTTTTTACGCAACATCATCTCCCCCAACTTGTAATATATAACTTTTCCTAGGTGTATATAAAAGTAAATTAAAATTAAGTTATTTTAAAGTAGAAACTCGAAGCTATATCTATTAATTTATATTTTTTAAATAAAAAAATAAAAAGCTCTGGTCAATTGTTAAACCCAATCCAACTGTTTATTAATATCACTTAATGAATTGATAATAATATGGGTTTTTTTGTTATACTTGTAATACTCCCACCGTCCATCAATGTTTGTCACCTATTTTTTTACACAGATTAAGGAAAGCAATTAATTCCTTGTATTTTTATTAAACTACCCTTAACCAACTAATATAAATGAATTTAATGATGATAAGCTTGTGAATATTAAATAAGGACAAAATTAGTTAAAAAGTTAAAAAAAATATTGATATCTTAAATGGATATCTTTTATGAATATCAATTTTTAGAATTTGTGACAAACATTGATTTTTTTTTGGTTCTAAAATCTTTCATTCATAACTTAAAAAATACAAAAGTTCACCCAACTCCTGAAGGAGCGGCATCGTTTGCAATTAGTTGCGCTAATTGGTTGGGAATAATCTAACCAACATAACCTAAACTAATGCCTAATGGCGAGTACTTGGTTATCCAATCAGCAACTAAGTTTTGTTTTCTCGAAATACAAGAGAAAATAGGATTACATAATTCGGAAATAAAATAAATACTACAAATGATATTCTTAAGCCTATTGCTAACAATGGGAGAATAAGAAGAGAGAGCATCCATGATGGCCTTGCAATCATTCTCAATAATACACGGAATATTAGTGAACTCTTTTGCCCATAAGCTAGCTTTTAGGACTCCAAAAGTTTCAGCCTCCATAGCATTCTCCGCACCTATCTCCCACGCGCAATATTTAATAACTCTTCCTTTACTATTCATAACAACACAAGCAATTGTAGATTTAGTACATTTAAAAGATGCACCGCAGTTAATTTTATACCAATTATTTGGAGGAGGTTTCCATTTATTATCATTATTCACATATGCTTTATTACTCGAAGTACATGTTTCTGCATTTTTACCTTTCGTAACGACTTTTTTAGCTATTTTAGCTACTTTGTTCCTCAGATTTGTTACATCATCATCGGATTTAGGGACATTTGTTGTTAGGATATCACGGTGAACCCTCAGAAACTCAGTTTCCTCCTTGGGTTTTAATATATTTTGGTATTCCTCCCACAAATGTTGTGCTTTCATAATAGTATTCCAGGGACATATTTTCACTTTATTAAAAGCGAATGAGTTTCTGCTCTTCCAAATACACCACGCAATTATTGCCAATTGTTCACAAAGTAATGAGTTTTTCGCATCTTTATTGAGAATTATTTGAGCCATCCAAGTGTCAATTTTCATTGAACACTGGTTGCTCGTTCTCAATGTTAGATTTGAAGATAACCATACTGCTCTAGCCCATTGACATCCGAAAATTAAATGTTCAATGTTTTCCACCTGTTCATTACAGATATCACAAAGTTTGATTCACGAGCTCTCCTTTTATATAAATTTTCTTTAGTAGGAAGTAAATTCTTAACAGCTTTCCACATAAAATTCTTTATTTTATTTGGGACTTAAAGGTTCCAAATAGCTTTCCATATAGAAGGGTCAATATTTGTAGAAGAAGAAGGATTAGAGGAGTTTTTTATAACCTCCAATTTTTCCTTTTCTTCTTTTAATATGTGGTATGCTGATTTGACACTTTAATCTCCATTATTATTAATATTCCAATATATAATATATTGGAGAGGAGTAAGAGGGATAAAAGTCTTCAGTGTTTTATTACAAACATTTTCAGAGAAATTTTCTTTGATAATTTTTATATCCCATTTCCTTTCTCCATTAATCATAAAATCACTTACCTTATTAATATTTTATTACGAGGGGTAATAACTTCATCAGTGTCATAAATCCAAATGTCAGTTTGGGGGTTTATAGTAAGACCATTTCTAATTTTCTATTTACTAAATTTAGTAATGATTTCTCTACCAGCTAATAGGCTTCTCCATCCCAAGAGAGAGAGCAACCTATTTTAGCATGTAAGAAATTAGTATCATTGAAATATTTACCCTTCAAAATTTTATAGAGTAGGGAATCGATTTTATTACATAGATTCCAAGCTTGTTTACCCAACAAAGCTAAGTTCATAAGGTGTATATCCCTATAACCTAAACCTCCTGAGAATTTGCTACAAGTTAGGAATTTCCAATTGCCCCAATGTATTCTCTTTTCACCTTTATTACCCCAAAAGAATTTATCAATTTGCGCAGATATAATATCACAAGTATTAATAGGGAGAAGATAAGAGGACATATAGTAGTTAGGGAGGCTTTGAATTACATATTTGATAAGAGTTTCCTTTCCAGCGCTACTAAGGAAGAGATTTTTCCAATTCTCAGTTTGTCTTATAACCTTTCCCATTAATAGACTCAAGTCCCTTACTTTAGACCTCCCCCACTCAGTGGGTAGCTCAAGGTAAGCCCCTAAGTTATTAGTGATTGACATATTAAGTTTAGTAGTAATTATATCTTTCATATAATGTGGTGTGTTTTTATTAAATTTAACACCACATTTGTGACAAACATTGATGGAGGAAGGGAGTAGGATATATTTTTCTTGTTATTCTAAAGCATTGTAGGAATTTTTAGTCGGTGAGTTGTTAGTCGTACCAACTTTAAAAGTGGGACAATTAGTCTTAATTTGAGATAAAGCTAGGCCAAATGATGCCTTTTCTTGATTACAATTGGTCATCGTTCCTATTCCTATGGGTAGGAAGTATTAATTAACTAAAAGACATTATTTCACACTATTGAGGTCCCCCTTTTAGAAGTGGAGCAAGAGGAAAACTTTCTTACGAGTTTATGAAAGGATAAAATTTATTAATTAGGCCCAATGAAGTAGTTCGATCTATATACTACTTTCTCCGTTCATTATTATTTATCCACTTTTTTTCTACATAAAAATTAAAAAAACATGTAATATTCTTCTTCTTTAAACAACTGTCATGAATTAAGATACATATGGTTATTTATTACAATAAAGAAAAAATGTTTTATCCACTGTCATTATTTTTATTTTTTTTAGATGATGATTTGGGAAATGAAGTAAAAAAATAAAAATGAAAAAAGTCAAATAAGAGTCACAAGAAAATATTCTTTCTAACCATTCTTTTTTTTTTTTTTTTTTTTTGGACATCGAGAGGGTGCAAAAGCACCCTAAAAAAACAACAAAATTACCCTATTCCTAGTCTACTAAATGCCGCTGAGAGATCGGAAATACTAAGCGTATTCCGATTGACAAAAGTTGCTGCGTGTCTAGCTTCCTTCGCTAATTTATCCGCATTCCTGTTGAGCTTCCTGTTAATGTGTTTGAAAGTAATCTGCCGGAGCTCCTCAGTTGTGCCAATAATTTTTCGAAGAATGGGTTGGATGTTCCAACGAGCTGCTGACACCTGCTTTATACCTTGAATCACTTCAAGGTTATCTGAGTGGATGGTAACTCTTTTCTCGTGGTATCTTCTCGCTATCTTTGTAGCTTCCAAAACCGCTGTTGCTTCTCCTTCTACTACTGTATTGCAGTCGATGGCTTTGCTTGTTTTTGATATCTCATTGTTCTCTCTTTGCTCCCATACAATTGCAATTCCTGTTGGTTCCCACTTGTTCGAAAAAGAAGCATCGCAATATATGTTGATTTCGTCCTCGTAATCCGTGTTTCTTGTTTCATTTTGATCTATTAAGTTATTGAATCCCTTATATCCTTCTTTAACCCAGTTGATGCCATGAATTTCCTGCATGAGTTTTGTCGATGTCTTGTTTATTACTGTTCCATTCGCTGCCGTTCCCTCGTGAAGGCCTTTCATTTTTGCTTTCCATATGTTCCAGAGATTGATCATTATAAAGTCTCGAACTACTTTCTCGTCCCACCCTCCTTTTTTGAAAGACTTTACCGTTTTTAGAAACCAGTCTTCTATATTATCATCCATTCTATCTAGAATTTTGATTTGTAAAAACGATCCTGCCCATATATCTTTGCACATATTGCATTGAAGGAGTAGGTGTTCCACATCTTCTTTATCTTGGTTGCACCATAGACAGTTTTTACCATCTGCACATTTCCTTTTGGAGAGATTAACTCTAGTGGGCAAAGCATTATTAACTACTCTCCACATAAATAATCTAATTTTTTTTGGTATATTCGATTTCCATATTTTTTTCCAAATTTTTGTTTCTTTCATAACCCTTGTTTTGGTAGTAGTTGCCTTGTTGTTGTTGTATTCCTCCATAATTAGTTTATAACCTGTTTTTGTATCGTAATTACCATTTTTTGAATAAGGCCATATGAATTTATCTTTAGTATCACCTTCTTTGATCTTTGTTTTCTTTATCAAATTTATTATAGGTTCGTGGAAAAGGTTATCTAAGGTTTCGAGGTTCCATTCCTCACCTCCTTCCTTCATGAGTTCATTAACTTTTGTAATGTTCGATCCTTTTGGTTTCTCTAATTTCCATTTTGTATCTAACCATCTTTCATTCCATATATCTGTGTCTTTCCCGTCGCCTATTTTTTTGATACCGTATTTTTTAATAAAGTCTCTACCTTCCATTAAACTTGCCCAACTCCAGGTTCTACTTTGTTTAACTTTACATGATAAAAAACTAGACTTATTAAAGTAAATACCTTTGAGGAGTCTAGCTGCTAGGTTATTTGGATTATGCATGATTCTCCAAGCTTGAGCGGCTAGAAGAACTGTGTTCATTTTTTTGAAATCTTTAAAGCCGAGTCCCCCTATGATTTTATTTACCGTTATTTTTTCCCAAGCCACCCAATGAATCTTGTTTCTCTCACCTGAATTCCACCAAAAATTGGAAATAGCTGAGATAAGTTTGTTACAGAAATTAATAGGAAAAGAAAAAATGGACATATAATAATTTGGAATAGCTTGAAGGATTGCTTTGATGAGCACTTCTTTGCCTCCTTCTGATAGGAGTTTAGCTTTCCAACCTTCTGTATTTTTAAACACTTTATTAGCAATCCACTCGAGAGAGTCTACCTTTGATCTTTTATGGCATAGTGGGATACCCAAATAATGTCCCAAGTCATTCGTTTCTTTAATGCCCATTTTTTCCACAACTGAAATTTTGATTTCTTCTGTTGATTCCTTACTAAAACTAATAGCCGATTTATTAAAGTTAATAGCCTGTCCAGATCCTTCACAATATATATCAAGACATTCTTTAAAAGAGTCAATATTAGAATTATCTAAATCTAAGAAGAAAAGGGAGTCATCTGCAAATAAAAGATGAGAAATAATAGGGCAGTTTCTATTAATTCGTATACCATTAAAGAGTTTATTGTCGACAAAATGGTCCACAATGCTGATAAGAGATTCAGTCATAATAGAAAAAAGGAAAGGGGAGAGAGGGTCCCCTTGCCTGAGTCCTCTTCCAGGTTTAAAGTTTTCTAGCCTTTCACCGTTGATGTTTATAGAGAAAGAAACTGAAGTAATGCAATTCCTTATCCAATCGATCCATCTGCTACAAAATCCTAATTTACTCAAAACCTTAAAAAGGAAAAGCCATCTTACCTGATCATAAGCTTTAGCCATATCTATTTTGATTGCTGCCAAATTTTTCTTATCTTTTCTCTTCCTACTCATAAAAAAAGAGATTTCCTGGGCAATGAGTATGTTGTCCTGTATGGCCCTACCTTTGATGAATGCTGATTGTGTGGGTGAGATAATTTTGTCCATAATCTCCCTTAGTCGGTTGGATAGAATCTTTGTGATGATTTTGTAAATAAAATTGACACAGGATATGGGTCTGAAGTCTCCTAGATTCTCTTGTATATTCCCTTTTGGGATTAGTGTGATAAGCGTATCGTTTATAGTTTCCACAGATCGATTGTTTTCAAAGAAGTCCATAACAACCTGTATCACATCGTTCTTAATAATTTCCCAAAATTCTTTATAAAACTTACCGTTTAAGCCATCCGGTCCTGGTGCTTTTGCTGCCGACAGTTCCTTAACAGCTCTCTCTATTTCTTCAATATCTGGTTTTTTTATTAACTCTTTATTCATATCCTCGGTAATTCGAGGTGATATATACTCAACTGCTTTATTCATTGTTTCTTCCTCGCACCCTTTTTCTTTAAAGAGACTTTTATAAAATTCTTGGAAGTTTTCTTTGATATTCTCAGGGTCATCTGTCCAATCACCCTCTAAGTTTATAATTCTATTTATTCTGTTTAGTTTCCTTCTCTTAATAGTAGCCAAATGGAAGTATTTAGTATTCTTGTCACCATACGTGAGCCAATTAAGTCTCGCTCTATCACACCAGTATTTCTCTTCTTTCTCGTACTCTGTTTTTATTTTTTCTTTGATAATAACTTCCTCGTCAGTTGTATCTTTGTCTATAGTATTATTAAGCTTTATCAGTTTATCTTGAAGTTTTTTAATAGTAATTTCATGGTTTTTAAAGTGTTTCCTACTCCAAGAGCTAAGTTCTTTTTTTGTGAATTCCCTTTTTTTAATGAATTTTGGTATAGGGCTATTATTATTAGGGATAGGCCAACTTTCTTCAATAATTTTTTTGCAATTCTCATCATCTAGCCATCTCGTTTCAAATTTAAATTGTTTTTCCTTTATTATTTTATTAAAATCGAAAAGAAGGATTAAAGGAGAGTGGTCCGACCCTATCGCTGGTGGTATGTGTATAAGTGATCTTGGAAAGCGTTCCATCCATTCATAAGTAGCCAGACCCCTATCAATTCTTGTCTTCACATTCTTTGAACCTGTCATCCTGTTAGACCAAGTAAAGAAACACCCATTAGAGTTAATTTCCGCAAGAGAATTACAACAAGTAAAATCAATGAAAGAGTTAATATGATCCATATTGGCCCTATTCTTGCTATTTTTTTCTGTAATATTGAGAATTTCATTGAAATCTCCAATAATAGTCCATGGTTCATTGAAACTTTCGCCCCATTTTGTTATCTCTTTCCAAGTTTCTAATCTTTGTTTAAAGTCATTAGGAGCATGAATAAACACCATATAATAACTAAAAGAAAGTTCATTAATACGAGCAATAATAAAGGAGTTACAACTAAAGACAATATTAAGATGCACGTAAGAGTGCCACAAAACCAGGAACCCTCCTGAATGAAAAGCCTTTCCAGTGGGTTCCACAAAAAACGAGTTATCAAAACCAAACCGAGCCAAAACATCTTGAGAGTCCACTTCTCTCAGCATCGTCTCACAAAACGCCACCACACCAGGTCTGTATTGAGCCACCAACGAGCTAGCTTTTGTTAATGTTAAGGGCGCTCGTAAACCCTGAACATTCCAAAATAAAGTCGTCACTTAATCTTTGCGGCTTTTTTGGAGTTGCCGCCTCCGTTCTTTTTTTCAAAAACCTCCTCTTCATCCTCAAAAGCATCAGCATACTGGAAATTCATATCGTGGTCCTCTCCTCCACCTTCATAGTCCTTCTCAAAGTAATTTTCGCTACTTTCGAAGTTCCCCTCATCCTCTTCCTCAGGTTCATACTGCGAGTTCTCTTCATCCACTTCTTCTGTAACCTTCTTCGAATCCTTCCCCTTCTCTTTAACTATAAAGTTCCTTTCCGCTTCTTCTTTTTCATCCTCTAGGATACTGAATTGATTTTTATTAACAAAATCTTCAATTGGATCCACTACCCTTAATTTTTTGAAATTACCAGCCATTTTTGAGTTAACTTCACCACTTCCAGATTCAATTCTAATTCCTCTCGCTTCCCTCCTTCTTTTTATAGCTTGTTGAGAATTTGATGAAGTCTCCATGTACTGATTAGAAGTATTGTTGGAAGTTGCCACGTATTTCCCTTTGATCTTCTTCATTTGTTCTTCAAATGCCATAAGCGCAGCTCGAATGCTTCCTTCATTCCCTTCCTCACTCTCATCTGTTATTCCATGAGTTCTTTTGAATGCTTCCATTTTTAAAGAAGATTCATGTAATTCATTGCGTAGGTCATGAATTTGCTTATTCCAACTCTCCCATTCTCGTTCCTCTGTGTCCTTATCTTCATCTTCGTGATGATTCTTGCTCGTTTTTCCATCTCCATTCTTCTTAGTGTAGTTAAATTTGCTCAGAACATCCTCATCATCATCTCGGAGCTGGATACCCTTGATTGGATTGTTAGTTCTGTTGCTTGGACCTGCATCTTTAATATATTTATCACTATAAAAGTAGTTAGTAAATTCTCCATTATTTTTTATATGAAGACCATAAATCGGATTGAAAGGTGGGAATTTTGCTACGTTATCGATGCTCCATGAGACTTTCCTGCGCTCATCAATGTCCTCCACCTGTTTAACACTTTTATTAGGGCAATCTCCGTATTGATGTCCTATCCTTCCACACCTGAAACAGAGTAATCCCGTATTTTCGTACTGGAACACTACCCAAGCTGGGCCTTCCTCTTGGTAAAGGTAGGCTCCAGGGGGTAGAGGATATTTGGTGTTGATTCTAGCTCTAAACCTTAATATCTTCACATCACAGTTTTGATTGTTGGGAAGATCCACAGCTTCTATTCTGATAAAGCATACCTCGAGAGCTTTAATAGTGTCTAGATTGTTTTGCTTAAAGGCCAAACCTCTAACTTGGACCCAGATTGATGAATAATCTGTCGCCAAATCATTAAAATCAACAACAAGAGGCCACATGGTCATGCTTAAGTGAAGCTTCTGATATAGTCCAGGTCTCATCTCCCAAACTCTTTTGAACTCTTTTTCGTTGAAAATCTCCAGCTTGAACATATTATTCTTGACATCGGTTAACCTGTAGTGCCCTTGTATTCCCCATCTGTCCTCTATTAGCTTCCTGAGTTGCACAGCGTAGATGGCAGAATCTCCAATGGCCTTGATGAGAATAGCTTTCTCTTCCTTCATGCTAGCAGAAAGTCTCGCCTTAGAACCAATGTTAATAACTCCCAATTTACGTGCTTTGTGATCGTTGAGAGGTATTATAGGTAAGGCATGGTGATCTCTTGACGCCATGGTAGCACCTGAACAGTTAATAGAAACTAATATACTAGAAAGCACAGTGATTAGAAAACAAAAGGAGCCGGTAAGTGTGAAAAAAAAAGCTTGAAAGGTGAGGGTGTTATCTGGAAGGAAGCTAGTAAGAGAGCAGAGTTGAGAAGATGGTAATGAAACAGCTTCACTATCCTCTTTGGGTATATATAGGTGCCAACCTTTACCCTCTTCATAGGGTGTCTTAATTACTCTACGGTAGGTTGAGTAATCCTTTCCAAGACTTCGGTAAGTGGTGATTTTCTTCCTGTTACACTCTTTAATTATGAGAAAGTAATAATTACTACCTGGCTCAATGGTTAATCTTGGAGAAATCGAGGTGTCTTGGCATCCTTTGATATGTTTGTACCCGCGTGCTAAGTAACCCCATTCTAGTTCGTCTCTTCGCCTCCTCCACCCAAATCTATTTCTTTTTGTTTTTGATTTCTGCACAAAAGGAGAACCGAAATCATAACCAACAATATTTAATAGCTTTGTTACCTCGATGAAAGGAGAAATTTGGTCTGCAGCACACAATAGATTGAGAAGTTCAAGCGACGCCATCGTCACCTCTTGACCATCCTCATCATTAAATCCACTTCCCCATTTTTGTCTGCATCTTCCTACTCCTTTATTAGCCTTCCTGATTGTTGAATTAGGTTTGTTCTTCCCCAAATCCGAAAAGGTAAAGTCCTTTTGTAACCCTAAAAATCCGTCTGACGAAACCCCCATTCCAAGATGAGGAGAGAGAAGCGTGAAGCAAGAAAAACAAGAACCACTCACGAAATCACCACACCAAAGCGATGATAATCACGAGCAGATTTGATGACTTCGACGGAGAAATCGTACCCTTGATAAGAGAGAGGAGAGAGCGTGAGTTTTAGAGAGAGAAACTAGGCCAACTCTCTTTTTTTCTTTCTAACCATTCATCTCATCTAACTTTTATTCCACACAATTTTCTTTTGTTTTCCACCTCTTTTATCCACTTTTCACACACTTTTTGCTTTTTTCTTTAATTGATTTGGTGTTTATCTCAAAATCTAGGATCTATCACCAAGTCAACTTCAATTTTTTTTATCCATTCATCTTAACCTTTCAACTGACCACCACCTCCTAAATATACCCCACCCCCAAACCTACCCTCTACACCGTGTTTAACTCTCAAAATGACAAAAATGTTAAAATCCAGCAAAGTGAATCAGACAAGTAACTCAAATCCAAAGACAAAGACGAAATATACCAATATCACGAAGTTAATGTTCTCTCCTCCCGGTTCTGAACCTGTAGAGGAGAGTACACAAGATCATGAATCGAATGTTATTGTCACTCCGGTACAAGTTGTGGAAACTCAAACACCGATTGTTAGTCTAATACAAACTCCAAGTGATAAATCGGGAGAAATAATGAACAACAAACCTGTTATATGGTCAACGTTGTTCAAAAAGAGTGTTGATAAGGTGTTCAAGCTTGAATTTCACTCACCAAACAAAGATGGAGATAAGAAAGTCATTAGGCCACCCCAAGATGTATTTGAAGAAGGAGATAAGTTGTGGGTTAACTGTTTAATCGGTCAATTTCTTGACAGTCCACCTAATTTCTATGTTATAACAAACTTTGTGAAGTTCCAGTGGAAGAATTTAGGTAAGATTGAAGTTAAATCGAGTGGAAAAGGCGTTTATGTGTTCAAATTCGAGAATCAACAACACAGTAACAAAGCTATGGAGCAAATCTGGCATATAAATGGTAAGCCTCTTCTACTTAGGCCTTGGAGCTCTGATGTTCAATTTGAAATGATAGATGTTACGAAAATCCCGATTTGGGCTAAATTAGTAAATGTACCGACGAATCTATGGGCTCAACGAGGTTTAAGCTATGTAGCGAGTGGAATAGGTGTCCCACTTCAAATGGACTCTGTGACAGAATCTAAAACAAGATTGGGTTATGCGCGTGTTTGTGTTGAATTTGACACTAAAGAAACATTACCAGATGTTGTGTATGTTGATGTTGGAGTTGAAGAACTTCATGAAGTTAAAGTAGTATATGATTGGAAGCCCACAATATGCCTCAAGTGTAAATGGTTTGGGCATGTTGAAGAGAAATGTAATAATACTCAAAAGGTATGGAGACCTAAAACTCACACTGAGAATCTGAAGGCTGATAAACAAAAGGCAGTTGATGAGGACTGGAGTGTAGTTAAAATAGAGGTACAAAATATTATGAAGGAGAGTCAAGTAAAGTTCAAGCTGTAAGTGGGAACACTAGCTTAGTCTCTACTAGAAATAAGTTTGATGATCTGCAGGAAGTTGAAACAAATATTGATAAAGATGTCCTGCAGTTTATCAATCATAATGGTGAAAAGGAGATAACAAGACCTCCCAATATATGAATTTTGGAGCCTGGAATGTTAGAGGTTTTAATAATGTTCAGCGTCAGCTAGATGTGAAGAACTTTTTATTTAGTAACAAAGTTAAGTTAGTTGGTTTGCTAGAAACAAAAGTAAAAAGCCACAACTATGCTAGTATAATAAAAGCTCATTTCTATCACTTAGAAATGTTGCACAACTACAACAAGGAGGAATCTGGTAGAATATGGATATTATGGGACAAAAACTATGTTAAAGTCAAGCTCATTAATGAAACATCTCAAGCAATGTTTACAGAGGTGAACAATATTGACAAAAATGAAGTATTTTTTATTGGTATAGTATATGCTTATAATTATGATGATAAGAGGAAGGAACTATGTAATGACATTATTCAATGGTGTGATAAATATAAGAATGAAAAAGTATGTGTGCTAGGTGATTTTAATGAAATCCTGAAAATACAGGATAGGCTTAACTGTGAATCTCTTGAGAAAGGAGCAATAGAGTTTGCAGAGTGCTTAGATGTAGCTAGTTTATTTGAACACAGCTATGTTGGTCAATATTACACATGGACTAACAAGAGCTCTATAGACAATATTAGAGCTAGTAAAATTGATAGAGTTTTTATCAACTCAAAATGGATGGATTTGAAGTTTTCTAATGTAAGTATTATTCCTCCTTCAACTTCTGATCACTATGCACTGGTAGTCACTATTGGTGAAGATAAGAAGTTCATACCTAGTTCTTTCAAGTTTTTCAATGCTTGGACTAATCATGAAAAGTATATGGAGACTGTTAAACAAGCTTGGAATACAAATATTGAAGGTAATTGGATGTTTAAACTATGTATGAAACAAAAACATACAAAGCTAGCCTTGAAGAAATTTAATAATCTTTACTTCAAGAGGAATGCTGAAAACATAGAGGCTCTCAGAACTCAACTCAATAAGGTTCAAACTTGTATTATGCAAGGTAATATTGACTCTCAGACTCTCAAAGAAGAAAAAATCATTGAGAAATAACTTGAAGATGCAATCATTAATCAATACAATATACTAAAGCAGAAAGCTAAAGTTGTTTTTACTATTGATATGGATTGCAATTCACAATATTTTTACAAGGTCGTTAAAGGTAGAATTGCAAGAAACAATATATCTTCACTCTATTTGATAATGGTGATATTATAACTGATCCAGAGCTCATCAAAGAAGAGTTTATAATCTTCTACAAAAATCTCCTTGGCTCAGAAGATAGTGAAGAGGAAGTTTGTTCAATCTCAACCATTCAATAGATTGTCAGTTCTAGAATTAATGAAGATCAAATTCAACAGCTGATTGCTCCTTTCACTGATAAAGAAATTAAAGATGCTCTGTTCTCCATAAATGAGAACAAAAGCCCGGGACCTGATGGTTCAAATTCATGCTTCTATAAAGCATCATGGAGTATTATTGGAGATGACTTTATCAAAGCTATTAAACAATGATTTGAAACAGATCAGTTATTATCTCAAGTGAATGCTACAAAACTGGTACTAATTCCTAAGGAAAAAAATGCCTCAAACCTCAAAAAATTCAGGCCTATATCATGTGTAAACACTACCTATAAAACAATCTCAAGAGCTATTGCAAATAGGCTTACAAAAATTCTTAACTCTATAGTGTCAGTTAACCAAGCTGCTTATGTGGGGGGAAGATATATTAGTGACAACATACTTGTTGCACAAGATATAGTGTTAGGTTATGAAAAGAAAGATTCAGAGCCTAAATTTACCATCAATCTTGACCTTCAAAAGGCCTATGACAGTGTTAACTGGAGGTTTTTAATCAACACACTTTGAAAGTCCTAGAGGGGGGGGGGGGGGGTGAATAGGATTACTAATAAGATTAATGCCTAATTAAAAATTTTTTGGACAAATATAAGTTTAAGAGAAAACTTCTAAGTCAACTTAATATATCAAACACTTATAAGAACATGCAAAGGATAAGTTGAAGGTTCGATATATAAGTTTAACAAGTAAAACGAGTTTCTATTTTCTTACTACTCTAGATGGCAATAGGTTGATTAACTAGATAAACATTATTACGATATTTATACTAGCAAGTAATCAAACATATAAAGTGCGGAAAGTAAATAGAGTAGGGATAGAAAGATACACACGATTTATAGTGGTTCGGTTTCCCTACATCCACTACCTAAGGAAGCCTCCTTAGGATTTCAAGCTTTTCACTAAGCTCCCGTGTCTCTCTTAACCGGGTCGAGAACACAATAACCCTTACAACCTCTTCGATAACACGAAGGACAATCTCTTCGAAACCACGAAGGAAACTCTTGTGTAATCACAACACAAGGACACCAAGTATACTCCCTATACTTGAATTCTCTCTTAATCTATCTATTACAAGACCTAGACTTAAGAGGATAGATACAAAGTGTTTAAAGGGGTGCAAACAACTTTGCTAGATAATCTCCTAAAGAGTAGATATAACTATAAGCATGTAAACTCCTCTTGAGTAGATAATAACTTTGAAGCTTATTGGTTTAAGCTCTTGATCAAGCTTGGATAATTAACTTTGATAGCTTGAGACCTCTAACTTTGTATGAGAATGATATGTATAATAGTTAAAGTGTTAGAGGTAAGTTTCTCCTTCAAAGAGGTCATATTTATAGCACAAGAAAGTCGCCAACGGATATAAAGTTGGTGGTAAACTTTGTTCCAAACCGGGTTCCCGGTTTCCCAAATGCGGGTACCCGGTTTCAATTGCAACGGCTATAAAACGGCTATAAAGACTTGATGTTGACTTGAGCTTCACCAAACCGGGTTCCCGGTTTTCCCAAATGCGGGTACCTGGTTCTTACTGACTTGGAATATTTGATATTTTGATTCCTTGCTCGGATGGAAAAGTTATCTTCACGAGAGTTGTAGTAAACATCATTTTAAGAAACTTTGTTGTTGATCATGAAAGCTAATTCTCAATGTACACATAAGATAAGGTTAAAAGTAATGGTATGAAAATTAGCTACTAAGGATGTGATAATAAAGCTATGATCTAAATGATGTTAATTGTGCTTTTTGATGAATTAGAGTGCAAGATAATAAAGTAAAATTAGCACATTAAACAATAGAGGATTTGTCACATTAAAACACCTAATCGATGGGGGCAATAAGCCAACACACTTCATGCCTTCAATTTTCCTAAAAAATTTATCACCTGGATTAGTATGTGTTTGTGTACTCCTCACTACTCAGTGTGTATCAATGGACAAATGTGTGGCTACTTTAAAGGGAAGATAGGGCTCAGACAAGGAGACCCTCTCTCAACCTATTTATTTGCTATATGTATGGAAATTTTTACAGGGCTTTTTAATCACATGGCAAAGAAGAATCAATTCTACTATCATCACAAATGTAGAACTTTGAAGCTCAACCATATGATATTTGCTGATGACTTACTCATTTTCATGAAAGCAAATACCAGATCAGCAAAGGTAATCAAAGATGCGCTTGATTTATTCACAAGAATTTATGGGTTGAGAATAAATTATAGTAAGAGTGAACTATATTTTGGAGGCACTGATAATAGTATAATTCAAAGTATTTCTTCAATTCTCAACATTAAGACAGGTAAATTGCCTGTCAGATATCTAGGTGTACCATTGAACTCAAAGAAACTAACTATATGAGATGGTAACAAGCTTGTGGAGAATATTTGTAGTTGTATAAATATATGGTCTTCAAAGTTAATCTCATATGCAGGGATGGCTGAGTTGATTAAAACAGTGTTGATAAGTAAGATTCTGTTTTGGTGTAGGGTGTTCCTACTGCCAAAACATGTAATATACAAGCTCAACCAAAAAATGAGTAGTTTCCTTTGGAAGGGCAATGCAGATGGTGCTTTTGGAGCTAAAATATCTTGGCAAAACATATGCACTGCAAAAGCTTATGGTGGATTAGGCATTCCTAACATTGAAAGTCTCAGCAAAGTTTGCCTACTCTTCACTTTCTGGAGGATGTACTCACAACCTAATAACTATGGAGTATGTGGGTGCATCAGAATATAATTAAAGGGAAGTGTATTTGGAGCTTAGACACAAAGAATGCTCACTCTTGGATTTGGAAACAATTAATGAAAATCAGAAGTATTGCCTATAACTTCATATATCAAAAAGTGAAAGATGGTAGCAGTACTTTTCTTATGTGGGACAGTTGGCTAGATGGTAAAAGTGTTCAAGAAACTCTCAACTTTGACATTGATAAACAGAACATAAATAATGACAAGACAGTTGATAGTTTCTATGGCAGACAAAGATGGAGATTACCTCTGAGAGTTGGAAAATTATTACCTTATCTAAATAATGTCATATTATCTCAAGGTGCTGATAAAAAATGCTGGACTCATACTAGTAAGAATGCTTTCTCTTTTAAAAAGACTCTCGATCATATATTTGTTCATGAAACTGAGGTGAAATGGTATAAGTTAATATGGGCTAAAAAGTGTATTCCTAGGTGCTCCTTTATAGCCTGGCTAGCTGTACATGATAGGCTACCTACTAAAATGAGAATGGTGAGTTGGGGTATACAGGTAAATACACTATGTATATTCTATAAGGCTTGTTTTGAGGATATAAATCACTTGTTCATTAGCTGCTCTTTCTCGAAAAGAATAATCATAAAAGTATTGGAGTTATGTGAGATAAAAAATTGTCCAAATGACTTAGATAATTTAACTGATCTAATGGTTCAGAGTTCTTGTGATGAGATGATCAACATACTTGGATTTTTTTTCACATCGTATATATATTGTATGTGGTGTGAAAGAAATGATAGAGAACATGGTGCTATAGGGTTAAATGAAGATCAAATTTGGAAGAAGATTTACAGTTTAACCCATATAAAGCTTGAGCAAAAGAAGTTCAAAAAGAAAAGTGTAAAAAGCCTCGTCAAAAAGATTGCAGCTGTGTAATGGGCTACAAGTATGGGCCGACTTTACTCAATAGTATTTTTTTGATAAAAGTTATGTAATAGTTATTTAGCTTTCAATGTTTTATTATTTAAAGTTTGTAATGTTTCATTGTCCACTTCGTTTTTCTGTCCATGTTGGACTGAAAAGTTAGTGGGCTAAAAAGTGATGAGTGTAAAAGATATTTGTAGTTGGGCTTATATTAATAAAAGTTTTGATTTACTGATAAAAAAAAAGAAAAAAAGTTTTAGTAATGAAAAAAGGACAAGTAATATTAGAAACCTTCTTTTAGAAAGTTAGATAAATAAATATAAAAAAATATATATACAATGACCTCTGTAGGTGGGCTGTGATAGTATGCTAGTTGTGGATAAGGAAACTATAAATTAAAACTTCAAATTCAAAAAAAATATTCTTATAGCATAATCGGAAAAAAAATCTATAAAAAGGTCAAATCTAATTTTTATATTTGGTTTTTACCCTAATACCTTTTTTTGACTGGAGAGATAGACATTAGGATTTTCCGTTGAATACGAACCCAATTAATATTCGTACCTCTATTTATGTAAATAAACTTTTTGGGTACGTACCTAATAGACGTTAACTCCATCATTATGCAACACGTATAAAATATTCTAATTCGGTACGTACCCATGGGGTATGCCCTTTGCTAAAATACTGTTAATGTTATAATTCTATCTGTTAGGTACGTACCCATGTCCGTTTTTATGATTGTTATATAGTCATGTCAAGGTCAATATCCATATTGGGTATATACCCAATAGAATATGTACCCAATTTAAAGTATAGGGAGGATAGAAGTAAAAAAGAACAAAAATTCCACCACCAAACTGCAAAAATAAAAATTAAATTAGTTCAAGCTCTATTAAGAAACCAAACATAGATAATAAATTAAGGTAGTTACAAATCAGCTCATACCCAAGTTGAAATATAACCACTTGGGTACATACCCATTTTTCGAACATAGTAGATGTGTGTATCCATGTAGATATGTACCCAATTCGAAGACAATATACGTATGTACCCAAGTGGGTACACACCCACTGGTGGTCCTTTGTGTGTTCTAAAAATAAATGCAAATGCTAATCGAACCACAACCGCAAGTGTACGGTTGTCCCAAGTAGTAATAAGGATAATACAGATTCGTTCCAAGGACGGAATGGTTGATCACAATGTCTAGCAAATAGTGATTGATGCACTTATGAAAATAATAAAATGTTTGTTTGGTTTTCGTTTATTAAAACTACTAAATGAAAGACAAATTATAAATGCAAGTAAAAGCTAAGACACAAGTAAAATGAGTGAAAACGCAATATGAGATGTAGTACTTGAGAACGCAAGGATCCTCCCAATTTTATTTCCTAACTTATGTTGTTTAAGGGCTAAATCGGTCAATTACAATGGTCGGGATTCTAAATTCCTTATACCCCCGTCAGGGTGGACTATAAGGCGATCCTAAAGTGTCACTAGTCCCGTCAGGGTAAATATGATCCACCGTTGGATGATTAAGTGTTTTACCTCATTGGCCCTAGAATTAGCTAAGTTCGTCAGAATCAATAGCTTTTATCCTAGATTGAATAATTAATTCTATACCTAAACCCTCTGTCAGGATGATCCACACGCCACATATGTGGAATAGCTTAGATACTAATACCTGTTCTTAGTTCGCGACTCTAAAAACAGTAAATAATCACAAATTATCGAAAAGAGTAATAGACCTAATCTAATTTAATTTAACATAAACTCAAATTCAACATTCGTTATTTCATAAAATTAGGATTCACCCATTGTTTGTTCTCAAGCACTATGAAAAGCTTAGCTCATATTAAAATTAAAAACTAAATTAAAAGAAATGGAATTCATATTGTTTACAAAATTAAAATATAAAAAGAACCTAATTTCCGGAATTGGAATGACTACGAACGGAGCTATAGACCCACTCCAGCTCTTGTAGCTTCTTCTTTCTTCCTTCTGTTGCTTCTCTCTGGTGTTTAATCTTGTGGAATGTGAATTGTGTGAAAAATAGAAGTCCAGACCTCCTTTTATAAGCATAAAAACGGATTAGGGCTTGGACCAGAAAATAAAATACTAATTAAATGTCCAAGCCCAACTTCTAAGCCCAAAATCCCGTAACTGCTGATACACCTTCACTAAAACGGCTTTTCCCGATGCGTTATGACTCCGATTGACCTCATTCCAGTTGCTAAAGTTCCGTAACTCGATAAGGAATGATTTCTCTTCAAAGGTCAGCGGCTAAATCATTGCTTAAGCTCCTCGAAATCAGCAATCTATGGCCTGAAAAATGGATTTTCAGCTCTAAAAAATAATATCTTCGGGATTTATCTTCAAGTCTTGACTCTAATTCACGATCTTTGACTTTCTCCTCGGATTCCTCTCCTAGCTAACATCTAAAACCTGTAAACTTTTCACTAAAAATACCAATATTACGCGCAAAAGTTTAATAAATTAAAAATGCTAGAAATAGAAAGGGAATTCCGGATTATTGCATATTTAGTCCAAAAGTCTATCAAATTAATTAAATAAACACAAAAAATGATGTCTCCCAAGGGTCGAAAATAAGAACAATTAGGGAGACATCAAGACCCCCAACTCAAACCTTTGTCGTCCAAACAAAGTAAAACAAAACAAAGGGGTAGAAGTAAGCGTATAAACAAGTAGAAGCTAGCAAATAAACCCTAAAGCAATTCTCAAAATAAATCTCATATAGCAAACTCTAGAAATTAATATACACATACATCTAAAGTGCAACATCAAACATAAATAATCTCAATCATAAAATTAAAGTTGCAATGCTTGAAGGTTACACTTGTACTCATCTCTGTATGATGGCTATAGGGTGGTCATTAATCCTAAATCGCTTTGAACGCTCCACCTAGTATATTCCCTATTTACAGAATTATAAATTCACTATGCACTTAGGAATCACGAGGTCTTTACGGTTATAATATTGGCTTAAGGACGGGTGTGGATGTATATTTGGTAAATTTGAAGTGAGCTTTTGGCCCTCTCCTCACTTACCATCAACATTGTCCTCGAGCTTGAGTTAACGCTCAAAAAATGTTCTCACTCACCCATATACGCAACAATTTTAGCGTCCCATGTCTACCCACTACTAACAAGATGATTTTCAGAAAATTCCACTTTGCCGGATGTTTTATTCATTCATATTTTTCTTTTTCTTTTCTTTTCTCTTTTTCTTCTTTTTTTTTTGTACAGAAGCAAACCGGGTTCCCGGTTTTGACGAATCCGGGTTCCCAGTTCCTACTGTATGAATTTTCAACTTTTTTCATTTTTTCTTTCTTTTTCATTTTTCTTCATTCCCGGCAAAGGGTTACAAGTATATATCATCTGCAATTGTGCTACAATACAAAGCACATCGATCCCTACCCATTTAATTTCCCATAAGTGGTCCCACCACCCCAAACTCAAGCTCGAGACATGTCTCAGGATTGTGATTCAAGTGCGGGTCATATGGTCATGCCTAATAATCTAAGGGATAATGGCTTATATCGTGGCTACAAAGAAAAGGCTAAAGGCTCAAAGTGGGCTAAGACGGGTAATAATTAATACAAGGGATAGAAGGCTAAAAAGGCACAAATGGCTAACAAAGAACTGCCCCTATCATTTTCCTAAGTACATAGCTTGTCTTTAGTTCATATCTAGGTGGGTTCTCTAATAATTAGGATTTCACTTTCTACACACCAAACATATTCCTTGAGTACAAGCTTACTTCATTTGCATTGTTCATTAATTTTTCCTATTACTTACCTATGTTTGCATGCAATTCTAAATGCGTTTTATATCAATCCCTAAAGTCCACTATTTACTATCATAGATTTATCAAAAGTATGCTTAAAGGGATATTTAAAAATTTCTACAGTCAAACGCAACTCCAAAAATTCTTTTATTGAAAGTAAATAAAGCAAATAACACATAAAAACTGGGATGAGGCAACGAAACCCACCCCAAACTCAAAAATGAGTCGTGTCCCCACGACTCGAAAAGACTCAATAAAGCATTTAAACTAATCTATACTAAGAGAAAAGTTTAGAAAACGTATCTTAACCAGCGCGAGGCTGGTTATCGGTGTTGCGTTCTGGACCTTTATCTCGCGTAACAGCATCATAAATCACGTTTTGAAGTGTATTTACGCCTAGGATTAAATTTCGCAATAGGTCCAATTATTTTGTAACGTTTCCCAAGGTAGCAATCATCTTCTCCTGATTCTCTTCCAACACCTGAATCTTTGATTCCAACTCAGGTACAGTTTTCGCTCTCTTTGATTGAGGAGTTCTCGGACTCCTTGTAGCTCGTGTTGCTTCTTCATGGATGTTCTTGATTGTGCTCAAAGCTATACTCACACCAACTGAGACAATGTCAATATCTGCGTTCTTACGCGGAATCTTTGCGTCTAGACACAACTGAGTAATAGTACAAGGAAACTTCAGATTTTGTTGTTTCATTGGTGATTTCGCGAACTCCATGATTGTATCATAAATGATCTTAGCAACATCAAACGGTTTCTCCTCCAAAATACACTTAATAACAAATATGTGCTCTTTCTTCAACTCGGAAGTGTGTTTAATACCAAAGAAAGTGGGTATTACGAAACGAGACCAAACCTTAGCACGAGGTGTCAAACTACTGCTGTAAAACTGTCCAGGATATCTTTCACCTTCAGGAATTGGGCTAGTCCCATTAACAAGCACGGTCCCCCAAAGGGATTCAAAATCAAAAGAAGGGTCATTAAGAGTTTCTTGGAAAGAGCATGTTCCAGAAAAGTTGGGTAGTTTCAATGATTTCCGAATACGTTCAATAGAGAAAGGAACTACCTTTTTGCGGATATCAATTGCATCACGGGAGGTGGCTAAACCTTCATAAAATTCTCGCACCAAGGTAGGAATAAACTCAAGCTTCCTTTCTTGCAACTCTTTCCAACCAAACTTAGCACATGTCACAGCATATTCCTTGTGTTCACTGCTCATAATACCCTTAGGAAAATTTGTCTCCTCACCAAATTTCAAAAATTCAATTCTTTCACGAACCTGAGTATTCCAACAAGTATAAACCCTCTTAGGCTTGTGGGCCCACATCTTCATACGCGGAGGTTTCTGAACTGGTGCTTCCGGAATCTCTTGTTCAGTTTCCTTCTCAATGTTCTTCGCAATTTCCTCTTCTAGTTCCTTCTCAGTTTCTATCTCATCAATCAATCTTCTCTTTTGACCTGTGATTTCTTTTCGGTTAGAATCAAGCTTAACTTCGTCAATTTTTCGTTTAGGACGCGAATCAGGAATCTCAATAGCTTGATCCTGAGAACCACCAATGGTGGTTTTTCTTCTAGGAGCAGTTCTTCAAAAATCACCGGTTTTGTTAGTCATCTCTTTCCACCCCAAACTCAAAACTTCAAATAATAAAAAACTTAAAGAAAAAGTTTAGAATTTTTGATGTTTTGAGGCTTAGGAATTGAAGAACTAGGTGGAATATGAGATGGGTCTTGTTTAATTTGGATGGTAGAAGAAGGAATTGGGTTTAATTTAAGGAGTGGGTGAAGAAGAATCTTGGGAAAAACTAAGGATTTGATGTTATTTTGGAGAGGAGGTGAGTTGATTTTGTGTTTTTGTGGTGAAAGAGGGTAGGATTTGATGATATATAATGTTTTGGTTGATGATTTTCAGAGGTGGGGAGGCTATTGGTGCGTTTTAGGTAAAAACTTGCAGAAGAGGCTAAGAAAACTAGGTTAAGGCCTCAAAAACCGACATCACAGCTTCAAAACCGGGTTCCCGGTTTTGGCAAACCGGGTTCCCGGTTTTGGCAAACCGGGTTCCCGGTTCCGCGTCGCTGTGACGGCGCGGAAAATTAACTTAAAGATTTTTTTTTTTCAAAACGCACCAAAACGCTGGACCCCAAGACGTTGGGTCAGAGATTTTCCTCGCCGAAACCGGGTTCCCGGTTCTGTGGAATGCGGGTACCCGGATTTTTCTCGATGGCGCGAGTCAAGACGCGCCAAAACGCAGCATCCCAACACGCTGGGTCAGAACTTTTAGATTTTTACAGCTCCGAAACCGGGTACCCGGTTCTGCCAAATGCGGGTTCCCGGTTTGTGTCGATGGCGCGAACCAAAACGCAGCGAAACGCAGGCCACCAAAACGCTGGGTCAGAACTTTTCAGAAACTACAGCACCAAAACCGGGTTCCCAGTTTCGAAAATCCGGGTACCCGGTTCCGACGCTGTGTCGTGAACCAAGACGCCAAGTGTTGCGTTGAAGAGGATGGTACCAGCTCCAAAACCGGGTTCCCGGTTTTTGCGAAACCGGGTTCCTGGTTCCTCCTGGACATCCAACCTCTTTTTCTCCTTTTTTCGCCAAATCGACCCCAAACTCATGACCTTTTTACCCCTGAAATCATCGAAAACAACTACCCTTCCTCATTTCTTAATAATAAACACTAAAATTACGAAAATCAAACTATTCTAAAATGCAAAAATTAAAAACTCAGCTAATATACAATGAATTGGCTTTTGTTTAACGTCGTTAAGCTCGACGGGTTACCTCACGCTCTTAAGGAGTTTCGAGGAGATACATGACCTCCCCGGGATGTGGATCTTCCGAGCGATTGGTATCTTCACCTCCATGGTATATCTTCAGTCTGTGACCGTTAACCATAAAGGTACGGTTCTCTAGCGGATGTTCTATTTCTATCGCCCCATGAGGTGTAACTTTGGTCACAATGTATGGACCTGACCACTTAGATCTTAACTTACCCGGATAATTGCTGAACTTTGAGTTATACTTCAATACTCTTTGACCCACTTCAAAGTTCTTTGGACGAATCCGATTGTCATGCCACTTCTTTGTGTTTTCTTTGTAAAGTTTGGCATTTTCATAAGCATGCAATCGGAATTCGTCAAGTTCATTAAGCTTCATCATACGATTCTTTCCGGCTAAGATAGGATCTAAGTTCAACTGCGCAATTGCCCAATAGGCACCCATTTCAAGCTCTAAAGGTAAGTGACAAGCCTTACCATACACCATACGATAGGGAGATGCACCAACTGGAGTCTTAAACGCAGTACGATAGGCCCACAACGCATCATCTAACTTCATTGACCAATCTTTTCTTGTAGGACCAACGGTTTTCTCTAGGATTGATTTGACTTCGCGGTTCGATACTTCAGCTTGACCATTGGATTGTGAATGATATGCAGTAGATACACGGTGTCTAACTCCATACTTCTCTAGAACAGTCTTCAGATATTTATTAACGAAATGAGATCCTCCATCGCTAATAATCACTCTAGGTGTGCCATGTCTAGTGAAAATATGTGATTTCAAGAACTTGATCACCATGCGTGAATCATTAGTAGGTAAAGCCACCGCTTCTACCCACTTAGATACATAATCAACAGCTAATAAGATGTAAAGGTTACCATTTGAAGGAACGAAAGGACCCATAAAGTCTATACCCCAAACATCGAATATCTCAACCTCTAACACGTTATTACGCGGCATCTCATCCCTCTTAGATATGTTTCCGGTAAACTGGCATCTCGTACATCTCTTAACTTATTCATGACAATCTTTAATAAGAGAAGGCCAGTAAAAACCTGATTGAAATACCTTCGCAGCAGTTCTATCTCCTTTGAAATGTCCTCCATATAGTGAATCATGGCATCCAGCTATAATGGCTTGAGTCTCTTCCCTTGCTACACATCTTCGTATCATTTGGTCAGCACAAACTTTATAGAGGAAAGGATCCTCCCAAAAGAACTGTCTAGCACGATGAGCTAACCTCTTTCTTTCTTGATAAGTAGAACCTTCAGGAAAGACACCACTCACCACTAAATTCGCAATATCTGCATACCACGGAGCCTCATAATCTCGAACAACGAATAAACTCTCATCAGGAAACTCTTCTCTAACTGCTTCAGTACCAGTATTCATTTCTGACCCCTCTAATCTCGATAGATGATCTGCAACCTGATTCTCACAACCCTTTCTATCTTTGATCTCTAAATCGAACTCTTGAAATAATAACACCCATCTGATTAACCTTGGTTTCGTATCTTTCTTCTCCATAAGAAATATGATCGCGGAATGATCTGTATAAACAATAACTTTCGCTCCAAGAAGATAGGAGCGAAATTTATCAAACGAATAGACAACTGCTAGCAACTCCTATTCTGTAACTGTGTAATTAATCTGAGCACCACTGAAAGTTTTACTAGCATAGTAAATCGAATGAAAAACCTTCTCTTTTCTCTGTCCCAATACAGCTCCCATACACAAATCACTCGCATCACACATAACTTCAAATGGTAAATTCCAATCTGGAGGTAACACTATAGGAGCAGAAATAAGATTTTCCTTAATTGCTTGGAAAGCCGCTAAACAAGCTTCATCAAAAAGGAATTTGCAATCCTTTTCGAGTAAGTTGCATGACGGTTTAGCAATCTTAGAAAAATCCTTAATAAAATGCCTATAAAAGCCAGCATGGCCAAGAAAACTCCTACCCCTTTAACAGAAACAGGAGGGGGAAGAGTTTTAATTACCTCTATCTTTGCTCTATCAACCTCTAAACCAGCACTCGAAACTTTGTGACCCAGAACAATACCTTCGCGAACCATGAAGTGACATTTCTCCCAGTTGAGCACCAAATCTGTTTCCTTGCATCTCACTAACACTTTCTCCAAGTTATCTAAACATATATCAAAATCATCACCAAACACGGAGAAATCATCCATAAACACTTCAAGGAAATTATCTATCATGTCCCAGAAGATGGCCATCATACACCTTTGAAAAGTAGCGGGAGCGTTACGCAACCCAAATGGCATTCTGCGATATGCAAAAGTGCAAAATGGGCATGTAAAGGTAGTCTTATGTTGATCTTCTGGAGCTACGTAAATCTGATTGTACCCGGAGTAACCATCCAAGAAACAATAGTACTCTCTTCCGGCTAATTTATCCAACATTTGATCGATGAAGGGCAAAGGGAAGTGATCTTTTCTGGTGGCCTTGTTCAACTTTCTATAATCCATGCAAACTCTCCATCCAACTACCGTTCTTGAAGGAATCGCTTCATTTTTATCATTCAAAACTGTTGTCATTCCTCCTTTCTTTGGTACACAATGAACCGGACTCACCCATTCACTACTCGAAATGGGATAAATAATCCCTGCATCTAAAAGCTTAATCACCTCTTTCTTCACCACATCCTTCATAGCTGGCATTAATCTTCTCTGACCTTCAACTGAGCGTGCGTTAACATCTTCAAGTATGATTTTGTGTTGACAATAGGATGGACTAATGCCTTTGATGTCAGCAATTGTCCAACCTATTGCTTCTTTGTTGGCTCTTAACATACGCAACAGTTTATCTTCTTGAGGACCTGTTAGATTAGCTACAACAATAACAGGTAAAGTTTCATTAGTACCCAAATATGCATACCTCAAGTGTGCTGGCAATGGTTTTTCTTCCAACTCCGGAGGAGATTCAATTGAAGGCTTCTTTTTAGGAATAATATCCCCCGGTTCTCTCACAGGTTCATAGGCAAGACGCCTATACTTCGGATTTTCAGAATTGAGAGCTGCCACTGTTTCGGTAAGCTCCTCCATCATCTCAGGTGAATCTAATGTCAAAGCAGCCTGCAAGATATCATCAAAATTTAAGCAATTAAATACCTCTTGCGATGCTTGCTCTACCACATCCATTCTGAAGCAATCTTCCTGAGAATCTGGGAATTTCATAGCTCGAAATACATTGAATTTGACTTCCTCATCTTGTATCCTCATTGTTAATTCGCCATTCTCTACATCGATCAGTGTCCGCCCTGTAGCTAGGAATGGTCTACCCAAAATAATGGGGACATTTCTATCTGCATTGTACTCAAGTATTACGAAATCAACAGGAAATATAAGTGTACCTGCCTTGACAAGGACATCCTCAATACGGCCTTCAGGATGAGCAAGAGACCTGTCCGCCATTTGCAAGACCATAGAAGTAGGTCTTGCGTTTCCAATTTTAAGCTTATCAAAGATTGACTTGGGCATCAAATTGATGCTTGCCCCCAAATCACATAACGACTTTCCTTTCCATTCTTCTCCAATCGATATCGGAATCGTGAAACTCCCCGGATCAACTAGCTTCGGAGGTAATTTACTCTAGCAAATCGCACTACACTCTTCAGGAAGGCCAATCATCTCATTATCACAATAAGGCCTTTTGTTAGTGAGTGCCCTCTTCAAAAACTTCGTATAGTTAGGAATATCTCGAATCGCCTCAAGTAACGGAATATTAATACTTAAACCCTTCACTCTATTAAAGAATTTCTGAAAATCACCCAAATCACCCTTCTTCTGAACTCGAGATGGAAACGGTGGTGGAGGGCGATTGATCACAATATCATCTCTCTTTTTCGAAACTTCTCTTGGTCTTTCGATTTCTTCAACCTCACTATCTTTCTCATTCTCTTTCTCTTTCTCACCTACTTCCTTTTCTTTTCTTGGAACTTCTTTCTCTTTCATAACGGGAAAAGGAGGTGGAGGAAGGTTCTTACCACTTCTTAATGTAACAGCCTTGCAATCTTCACGTTGTATCGGATTCTCAGTATCGCTAGGAAGTTGTCCTTGCGGACGTTGATTCAGTTGTTTATTAATTTGACTTAGTTGATTCTGAAACAACTTCATATTTGCTTCGGCTGCATTTTGACGTTCCATAGCTTGTGTCTGAAGAGCAATTAAACTTTCAACCGTTTTCTGAAGGGTAACTACTCCTTCTTGTGGATGGGCAGGTAAGGCTTTCTGGTTCAAGTTTTCATCATAAGTATTCTGAGGAGCTTGTTTTTGTACATAATTGCCTTGATTTTGTCCTCCTTGATAATTGTTGTGTGGTCTTGGATTATAGTTGTTACCTTGGGGACGCGGCTGATACGCGTAGGTAGGATTGGCTGCCCCATTAGGATTTGAGTATTGAAACCCAGGATGGTTTCTGTTAGGCTGATATCCATTACCACTTGAATTGAAGTTACCTCTATTGGACATAAACATCACGGACTCTTGATTATTCGGACAACTTTCCTCATCATGATCATCTACCTTACAAATCGAACACATATACACCTCTTGTGCAGCATGCACAGCTACCTTCTTACCCGAAAACCCTTCTTTTACAGCTAGAGTAAGCTGCTTCAATTGTTGCTCTATGGTATTCTGAATCTTATTCTCAAGCGTAGCAAATTTCTTTTCCATATCAACATTATTCACTCCCTTAACTGGTGTTCTTACTGAATTCCACCCCACTTCGTTCTTGACTGTTCTCTCTAAAATAATTTTAGCATGAGCGGGTTGAACTTGAAGAAAACCTGCTCTACATAGCGTATCCAATTTCTCTCTCGAAGTTCCATCAAGGCCTCTATAAAAGATCTTTAACTGTTGTTGTTCTGAAAAGCCATGATTGGGAACTTTACGCAAACACATCTGAAATCTTGTCCAACTCCAATTCTAATTCAGCATCTAATCTCATGTTACTTGGGTAATACCTGTCAAAGAAAACAATTTCTAATTGGTCCCAGTTGGTTATCTTCGTAGGATCTTGCGTATCGTGCCATTCACTCGCTCCATCAATCACAAAAAATTTAAACGCAGCAAAATACATCTGTTCTCTTGAAACTCCTTGTGTGATATAAGAATCACATATTTGTTTAAACTTCTGTACTGCTCTAAGAGGATCTTCTGATGGTCTACTGGTGGTCCTTTGTGTGTTCTAAAATAAATGCAAAAGTAATCGAACCACAACCGCAAGTGTACGGTTGTCCCAAGTAATAATAGTGATAACAGATTCGTTCTCAGGGACGGTTGGTTAACTACAATGCTTATCAGATAATGAATAATTGCACTTATGAAAGCAGATAGAAGATATAATGATTGGTTGGTTGTTTGTATTAATTCTAAGTGTTGAAAGATTAAAGTAAAAATGCAAATAAATACTAAGACGCAAGTAAATAAATGTAAAACGCAAATATGAGAAGGTAGCACTTGAGATGGCAAGGGATCCTCCTAATTCTATTTCATAACATATTCTGTTTAAGGGTTAAATCGGTCAATTACAATGGTCGGGATTCTAAATTCCTTATACCCCCATCAGGGTGGACTATAAGGCTATCCTAGAGTGTCACTAGTCCCGTCAGGGTAAATATGATCCACTTTTAGATGTTTAAGAATTTTACCTCATTGGCCCTAAAATTAGCTAAGTTCGTCAGAATCAATAGCTTCTATTTTAGATTGAATAATTGGTTCTATACCTAAACCCTCCGTCAGGAATATATGTATGTGTGTGTGTGTATGTGTGTGTGTGTGTTAGATTTTCTATCTGCTATTTGTATTTGGGTTCATTTTCCATGTTCGTGAGTCATTTTGATTCGTGAAGATATGATTCATTTTTAAGTTTGGGGTGGGGTATTCGTTGTATCTCAATTCCAATTCATGTTTTTATTGTTTTGAAAAAAAAACCCAAACGCCCATAAAAACCTAAAAACAAAAAAAATTGGGATGGTGAAAACTTTTAGTGTAAAAAACATGCATGTGACACTCAATGATATGAAAATAACTATGATTTAGGAATACTCGTACTATATCATGAGTAATTGTTATAAGACATTGGGTGTGCCAGGTGTTTAACTACCAATGTATGAAAGGTAGCTTGAATGAACCAAAACGAGGGTATAGTCATTGAAGCCCCACCTAGTCTAAAATTGATTTGCCTGCAACCTTGAGACGAAATAGTTTGACGAGACCACATAGTTAGGAAAATGATTAAGTCAGTTCTTTGAAAATACAATTGTATCCTTAGTTTGTTCAAATGATGTATTTGTATCACTAGCTTTACTATGATCTTGTTTTATATGTTATCTTGTCTGTATCTTAATTTTTAGGATTAGTATCAATCAATCTATATAATCCGTAATTTTTTTAGGGTGATTGACTCAAAAAGGTCATAACCCAACAAAGTTGATTCATAAGGTCCAACCCATTTTACTAAACATCCTGGTCTAAACTACCCTTAAGTGCACATCACGCGAATTGTTGGGTTAGACGATATAAGTGTACGTCACACAAATTGATGTGCTAAACAAAATTCATGAATCCGGCGAATTGATGGGATAGACAATATAAGTGCTAGAGGAAGATCATGAATCCGACGAATTGCTTCATAAGTGTACATCACACGAATTGTTGGGCTAGACAAAAATCATGAATCCGACAATTGTTGGGTTAGACGACATAATTTATTGGGCTATTGTAAATTCAGAACCAAAAATACATGTATATTTTATTTGTTGGGTTGTGTTCATTAATTTGGTGGGTCCACTATCCAAACCCGTTAAAAACCAATCTTTATTTTCATTTCCTTCGTTGCGATTCAGCATCACCACCACCACCCGCCCTCACTATGAACCATTAGACCATCTCAATATGTTGCGACAAATGGATATTTACTGCAAATCAATTCATAAAATGCAGAATAAGACCAAATTTCTCACAACCAATCATGGGACCCACAAAATTCACACGGCGGCCCCTCCCTATATACACTATTTTCTATGCATCACTTGTCATACGATAAAAGGTCGTTGATGATCATAAAATGGTCATTGTAGTAATTGTATAAAAATATAATAAACATCACGACTGTAATTAGACTTAAATCATATAATTTTGAAAAATTGTAAAAGTAATGAGATTAGGTTAAAAATAATTCAATTTTGCAGAGTCTCAACGGTATAAAATATTCTTGTACCGTAATTTGGGTTCTTCAGTTGTTGATGGCATAGCCAAGCCGAGTTGATGGTGGTGGAGAGTAGTCCCCGAGTGGCGGTAGTTTTCTTGTTTAGGAAAGTGACTTGGTGGGAAGGGGAGTGTGAAGAGATATGTTTTTTGTTTTTTGTTCGAATAGTGTGAAGAGATTTGTTTTAGGTTTTATGTTTCATTGTTTTTAACCATTACCTTTCTATTCATTTTTTCATTTTGAAATTTTTCAACGTTTCTAGTTGTATATTTTTTTCCTTTTTTTAATCTTAAACTTTATTATTTTATTTGTACGATTATATTTAATATTTCATAAGTCAAAAATAATATTTTAGATTTTATTCATTTAAATTTTATACTGGATATTTTAAGATATGATTTATTAGGTTATGAACTTAAATAACCAGTATCAAAATATTTTAATATTCTTTTGGTTGGAAAAGAAAAAATGACCCAAGTTGTTGGATTGCTCATAAAATATTCATATTTCACAAAGTGGCAAATATTTATAACGGCGGTAGATCATTGGACAATACTTAAAAAACCCTCCCTCGAACTATCCCATTAGAATTCAACTATAAAGAAAAAAATGACAAGAAAACCCTCTCCATCTCCCCTCTTTTTACAGTAAATTTTGAAATCCCAAAACAAAACACCTATATGGGTTTTTGTTTTACGGTTTTCTCTCTCTTTCTCCATGGTATACTTATATCTCTTCTCTATCTTCTCTTTAAGACAAATTGTAACAAAAAAAAACATATCTCTTCGTATCTCACCTTCGTCGCTCTCATGTCGCACCTAGTATCCCACTTTCTCACCTTCGTCGCTCCTGTACAAGAAAACCACACAAAGTCGCTCAGATTGGAACAAATACCGAAAAGAAATCTCTTCATATTTCACCTTCTCCGTCTGTGAACCGCCACTGTCTCCTTCACCAAGCCTATCTTTTGCACCAAGCCTCTCTTCTTCACAGAGAAACGCCACCCCAACGCCGCCGGCTGCACCAAGCAAATTTCTTGCACAAACCGTCGCCGCTTGGACCATTTTCCATCATTATCAAACCGGTTTGTGAAGGACCCAGATTAAGGTAAAAAATGTTTCATCGTTTTTTGTTTCAATACGAATGTGAAGAGATTTGCTTTTTGTTTTTTGTTTCAATGCTAGATTTGGACCTTTCATTTTTCTTTTTTCAATGCGAGTGTGAGCAATTTTTTTTTCTTTTTCCGTTCCAATGCAAGTGAACGGTTTCTTTTTTTTGTTTTGTTCCAATGCAAGTGAACAAATTTATATTTGTTTTTTGCTCCAATGTTTCATTTTTTACATAAAATAAACGCTTCATTGTTTTGCAGTACATATTCGTTTGGTACAACTGCTAGAGACGGTCTTCGAGGTGGGTGATGTCTCCCTAATTGTTCTTATTTTCGACCCTTGGGAGACATCATTTTTGGTGTTTATTTAATTAATTTGATAGACTTTTGGACTAAATATGCAATAATCCGGAATTCCCTTTCTATTTCTAGCATTTTTAATTTATTAAACTTTTGCGCGTAATATTGGTATTTTTAGTGAAAAGTTTACAGGTTTTAGATGTTAGCTAGGAGAGGAATCCGAGGAGAAAGTCAAAGATCGTGAATTAGAGTCAAGACTTGAAGATAAATCCCGAAGATATTATTTTTTAGAGATGAAAATCCATTTTCCAGGCCATAGATTGCTGATTTCGAGGTGCTTAAGCGATGATTTAGCCGCTGACCTTTGAAGAGAAATCATTCCTTACGAGTTACAGAACTTTAGCAACTGGAATGAGGTCAATCGGAGTCATAACGCATCGGGAAAAGCCGTTTTAGTGAAGGTGTATCAGCAGTTACGGGATTTTGGGCTTAGAAGTTGGGCTTGGACATTTAATTAGTATTTTATTTTCTGGTCCAAGCCCTAATACGTTTATATGCTTATAAAAGGAGGTCTGGACTTCTATTTTTCACACAATTCACATTCCACAAGATTAAACACCAGAGAGAAGCAACAGAAGGAAGAAAGAAGAAGCTACAAGAGCTGGAGTGGGTCTATAGCTCCGTTCGTAGTCATTCCAATTCCGGAAATTAGGTTCTTTTTATATTTTAATTTTGTAAACAATATGAATTCCATTTCTTTTAATTTAGTTTTTAATTTTAATATGAGCTAAGCTTTTCATAGTGCTTGAGAACAAACAATGTGTGAATCCTAATTTTATGAAATAACGAATGTTGAATTTGGGTTTATGTTAAATTAAATTAGATTAGGTCTATTACTCTTTTCGATAATTTGTGATTATTTACTGTTTTTAGAGTCGCGAACTAAGAACAGGTATTAGTATCTAAGCTATTCCACATATGTGGCGTGTGGATCATCCTGGCGGAGGGTTTAGGTATAGAATTAATTATTCAATCTAGGATAAAAGCTATTGATTCTGACGAACTTAGCTAATTCTAGGGCCAATGAGGTAAAACACTTAATCATCCAACGGTGGATCATATTTACCCTGACGGGACTAGTGACACTTTAGGATCGCCTTATAGTCCACCCTGACGGGGGTATAAGGAATTTAGAATCCCGACCATTGTAATTGACCGATTTAGCCCTTAAACAACATAAGTTAGGAAATAAAATTGGGAGGATCCTTGCGTTCTCAAGTACTACATCTCATATTGCGTTTTCACTCATTTTACTTGCGTCTTAGCTTTTACTTGCATTTATAATTTGTCTTTCATTTAGTAGTTTTAATAAGCGAAAACCAAACAAACATTTTATTATTTTCATAAGTGCATCAATCACTATTTGCTAGACATTGTGATCAACCATTCCGTCCTTGGAACAAATCTGTATTATCCTTATTACTACTTGGGACAACCGTACACTTGCGGTTGTGGTTCGATTAGCATTTGCATTTATTTTTAGAACACACAAAGGACCACCAAGTTTTTGGCGCCGCTGCCGGGGCCGGTAGCGTGTGACCACGGTGTTTATCCTTTAGTGATAGTGCATTTATTTTATCCGTTTTACGCTTTTTTTGTTTGTTAGCTTTTTCAGGTTTTTAGGTTTGGTGTATGCGAAGAAGGCTATTCAAGGATCTAGAGCCAACACCTCCGATCCTTAGTAACCCAGAATCGTTGATCAGACTTGCGAACAGAAGAAGAAGAGAACGAGAAGCTTTAGAAGTAGAAGAATTAAGTAACAGAATGGAGAATATCAATCTTCAAGGTCAACAGAATAATGGACAACGCCAGCTAGATGCAAATGGCCAACCTTTAGCTCCAGGCGTTATTCCTCCAGTTCCACCAGTGATTCCTAATCCTCAAGTTCAGATAGTGATGAATCAAGATCCGTGGTTTACTAATGGTCCTCTAGAAGTTCCATTCCGCGCTCCTGCTATAGGAGTAGGTGCTCCAGATATAGATGTTCCGAGATTCCGTCCAGATTCGGGTATGTTAGCTCAATTCCAAAATTTTGGGAATTTTCGTGGTATATGATGTCTCCTTAAATGTTCTTATTTTCGACCCTTAGGAGACATCATTTTTGGTGTTTATTTAATCAATTTGATAGACTTTTGGACTAAATATGCAATAATATGATTTTCCTCTTTTATTTCTAGCATTTTTGATTTATTAAGCTTTTGCGCGTAATATTGGTACTTTTAGTGAAGATTTTACAGGTTTTAGATGTTAGCTAGAAGAGGAATCCGAGGAGAAAGTCAAAGATCAAGAGATAGAGTCAAAACTCGAAGATAAATCCCGAAGATATTATTTTTAGAGCTGAAAATCCATTTTCCAGGCTATAGATTGCTGATTTCGAGGTGCTTAAGCGATGATTTAGCTGTTGACCTTTGAAGAGAAATCATTCCTTATCGAGTTACGGAACTTTAGCAACTGGAATGAGGTCAATCGGAGTTATAACGCATCGGGAAAATCCGTTTTAGTGAAGGTGTATCAGCAGTTACGGGATTTGGGCTTAGAAATTGGGCTTGGACATTTAATTAGTGTTTTATTTTCTGGTCCAAGCCCTAATCCGTTTTTAACCTTATAAAAGGAGATTTTGACCTCATTATTTCTTACCTCTCAATTTATTCTTCAATTCAATTCATCCTTTGAAGAGAGTGTCCAGAGAAGAAGCAGAAAGAAGGAAAAGAAGAAGCTTGGAACTGGAGACTCTCCAATTCACAGCCAAACCAATTCCGAAATTAGGTTTCTCTGTATTTTATTTTTGTAAAACAATATGAGTCTTATTTCCTTTAATTTAGCTTTCTTTTCAATTAGTATGAGCTAATTCATTCATAGTATTTGAGAACGCATATTGGGTAAATCCCAATTCTATTGAATTTCATGTCCTGAATTTGGGTTTCTGTTAAATTAAATTAAATTGGGTCTTTTACTCTTTTCGATAATTTGTGATTGTTTACTGTTTTTAGAGTCGCGAACTAAGAACAGGTATTAGTATCTAGGCTATTCCACATATGTGGCGTGTGGATCATCC
Source organism: Nemophila menziesii (assembly GCA_029959085.1). NCBI lineage: Eukaryota > Viridiplantae > Streptophyta > Magnoliopsida > Boraginales > Hydrophyllaceae > Nemophila > Nemophila menziesii. Next base: position 38,562,513 of record JARWIR010000001.1, read on the forward strand.
TGACGGAGGGTTTAGGTATAGAACCAATTATTCAATCTAAAATAGAAGCTATTGATTCTGACGAACTTAGCTAATTTTAGGGCCAATGAGGTAAAATTCTTAAATATCTAAAAGTGGATCATATTTACCCTGACGGGACTAGTGACACTCTAGGATAGCCTTATAGTCCACCCTGACGGGGGTATAAGGAATTTAGAATCCCGACCATTGTAATTGACCGATTTAACCCTTAAACAGAATATGTTATGAAATAGAATTAGGAGGATCCCTTGCCATCTCAAGTGCTACCTTCTCATATTTGCGTTTTACATTTATTTACTTGCGTCTTAGTATTTATTTGCATTTTTACTTTAATCTTTCAACACTTAGAATTAATACAAACAACCAACCAATCATTATATCTTCTATCTGCTTTCATAAGTGCAATTATTCATTATCTGATAAGCATTGTAGTTAACCAACCGTCCCTGAGAACGAATCTGTTATCACTATTATTACTTGGGACAACCGTACACTTGCGGTTGTGGTTCGATTACTTTTGCATTTATTTTAGAACACACAAAGGACCACCAAGTTTTTGGCGCCGCTGCCGGGGACGGTAGCGTGTGACCACGGTGTTTATCCGTTAGTGATTAGTTGCATTTTTATTTTCAGTTTTACGTTGTTTTGTTTTAGTCTCTTTTCAGGTTTTTCTTTAGGTATGGAGAATTTTAGTTATCAAGTTCAAACTCCACCACAATCCTGGTGGGATCAACTGCAAGACTCCTTTGATAGAATATATACTTTTCATAATTTGACACGAGGGAGCTTTAGAGATCACGAGGAAAGGCTCAAGAAGTTGGAAGAATCACTCAATGGTTTCATCAACACTTCAATGGTTAATATGAAAAATGATGAGGCAATAATCAACGCTACCACATCATTAGTGCAAGACATGCAACAAAAACATCAAATTATGGAGCAAAGATTGATGCAACTCACAGAGACAATTGAGAGGATACAACAAGCACCATCTATGCAACTTGGCCAAGGTACAACAATTGATGATGAGGCCATTGGAATTGATAGCGATGTTTGGTTTGATGTATTTGAAGAGTTTAGTCTTCAAGAAGAGGATGAATTGGAATCGCCACAAGTTGCAACTAGTGAACTAGAGATTCCAATGAGAGAAGAACCAATCACGCTAAGAATAGATGAGGTAACTATTGATAAGCAAGTTGATGATGAGTTTGAATTTTGTAAAGATGATATTTCGGCTATAGAAGAATCTACCAAGCTGGTTTTAGAGGAATCAAACATTGAGATCTTGGTTAGAAAAGAGATAGAAGAAGAAGATACTAGGATGGATTCGCCATCTAGTACTCCATTGATGTCACCAACAACTCCAATAAAGACGAATCATTCAAATGGTGACATAGATAAAGAATTTGTAGAGGTGTGCAAAGAAGACAAAACCAACACCCAAATGCTTGAAAGTGATACAAAAGAACTCACACCGCAACAAATATTCACAGAAGCTATTTCAGAATTAAATGAGAATGCGAGTGTAGAGATTGAGATTGAAGACGTGGCCCTCATAACAAAAGAAAGTTCTGAAACATCCATTGTTTTGGACAAAAAGCTAGAGGAGGTGCAACTTGAGTTACCCATTGTTCTAGAAGTACCTAAAGAGGTTAAAGAGAAGAACCACCACCATGAATCCGTGAAAAAGAGAGCTAAAGATGAGTTTGGGGTTGGAACCAAGGTTGCTTGGAAGGCTTCTAAACAAGAGAATAGGCCACGAGGTTTCAAAAATGCGTGGATGGGACCATTTGTTGTTACTCGATTGGTGACAGCAAAATTAATAGAGATACAACCTTTGAGAGGTCAAAGGCGGCGAATTGTAGACATACATAACCTCAGCCACTGTTGGGGAGGCTACATACTCAAGGGATAATGGAGGTAACCCGTCAAACTTTAAATGACGTTAAATAAAAGTGCTTCTTGGGAGACAACCCAAGTTTTAAATTGCTTTCATGTCTTTAAATTCTTAGTATAAATTAGAGTAATGGTTATTTATTAATGTTTATTTTTAAGAAATGAGAAAGGTTGGTGTTTTTGATGATTACAGGAGTAAAGGTCATGAGTTTGGGGTAGTTAGGTTATCAGCAACTTTGGAAGATCATAACTTGATGCTCGGAGGTCGGAATTAACTTTTTCTTGAGCCTAAACCGCATAACTTTTCGAGCTCTATCCAATAGTGAAGTCGAAAAGTTCAGATAAGTAGCTGAAAGTTTCTGACCACTGCGTCAGCGACGACGCAGCACGACTGCGTCTTCATTCAGCAACTTCGGAAGATCATAACTTGATGCTTGGAGGTCGGAATTGACTCTTTCTTGAGCCTAAATCACTTATTTTTTCGAGATCTATCCAATGGTGGAGTCCAAAAGTTCTGATACATAGCCCAAAGTTTCTGACCTGTGCGTAAAGAGACGCAATTCATGGTGCGAAATGAAGAAAACCGAAATCTGAGAAAAATGGTAACTCCAATGGAAAATATGAGTAGTCCAATGGATTGGGAGCGCAATTTCCAATGGAAATGAGTATAAGGTTCATAAAAATCCGAGGTGTAAGCAAGGAGAAATCGAAAAAACAAGATGGAAATTTTCTGTGAATACGCAACCCTTTGCGTCCAGCAAAGTGGGCAAATCCACGACCATTCCCAACTCTCTGATCACTGCGTCAGCGATGACGCAAAAGTGTTGCGTTTCGGTATTAAAAAAAAAAAAAAAAAAAAAAAAATCCGGACACAATCAGATAAAAGTTCGGCAAGCGATATCTTTGCGCTCGGGTGTCCGAATCAGGTGATCTTTGAGTCTAAACTGCATAACTTTTCGAGACCTAGCTGTTGGGAAGGTCGTCGCTCGCGAGCGGCTAGCCGGTCATCTGACCGGCATGCCGGTCGTGGTCTCGGCGAAAACAAACCTAAAGCTTAAAAAAACCTTATTTTTCCCTCTCCTTTGGCCTCCAACACATGAAACACCATTGATAACGAACCAAAGATCCAAAAACACTTAAATTCCACCATCAAAACAACATTACACCACCAATCCCTCCCTCTAAACATCATCCAAGTTCACAATTAAACCATTAAAACTTCCAAAATACCAAAGCTTCACACTTTAATCCGAAGTTTTCTTTCACCAAAGCTAAAGTTTATCTATTAAACCTTTCCCAAACCTTGAAATATCCATGACCCAGCTCTAATCAATCCATAATTCAAACCCAAACCTTCAAGAACACTAAAATCACAATTTTATCCAAACCTTTTGAGGGTCTTGAAGCTTTGAGTTTGGGGTCATCAGAGATGACCATGAAGGTTGGAAAAGGTACGAAGAACATGGTGAAGAAAGAGAATTGGATATTCGGGGAAGATCTTGATAGAAGAGATGATGCTTAGAGGGCAAGTAATAAATGAAAACGTGGAAAAATTGAAAAAGTTCGAGGTGATGAAGAACAATTTAAAGGAAACCATTGATGAAGAAGAATTCGAAACCTCGACTTGGACGCAACACCGACACCAGTCTCGCGCTGGTTAAGATACGTTTTCTTTCCCTTCTCATTTAGTGTATATTATTTTATTGCTTTGAGTCTTTTCGAGTCGTGGGGACACGACTCATTTTTGAGTTTGGGGTGGGGTTCGTTGCCTCATCCCAGTTTTTATGTGTTTATTTGCTTTAAATTGCTTTCAATAAAATAATTAGGAGTTGTGTTTGACTGTAGAAGATTTTAAATGTCCCTTTTAAGCATACTTTTGATGAATCTATGATAGTAGATAGTGGACTTTAGAAATAACATAAAACGCACTTACAATTGCATGCGAACATAGGTAATTGATAGGAAAAATTAATGAACAATGTAAATGAAGTAAGCTTGTACTTAAGGAATATGTTTGGTGTGTAGAACGTGAAATCTTAATTAGTAGAGAACCCACCTAGATATGAACTAAAGACAAGCTATGTACTTAGGAAAATGATAGGGGCAGTTCTTTGTTAACCATTTTAAGCCTTATAGCTTGCTATCCCTTATTATAATTTTATCCGTCTTAGCCCAACTTTGAGCCTTAAGCCTTTTCTTTTGTAGCCACGATATAAGCCCATTATCCTTTAGATTATTAGGCATGACCAAATGACCCGCACTTGAATCACAACCCTGAGACTTGTCTCGAGCTTGAGTTTGGGGTGGTGGGACCACATTTGGGAAATTACATTGGGAAAGGATTATATGTGTTTGTATTGAGGTACAAAAAGGTAGATGATATTATTATTTGTAACCCTTTGCCGGGATTTGAAAAGAAGAAAAAGAAAAAGAAAATTATAAGATACATGACTTTTCACATCAAAATGATGGTCATGGATATCTTGTACAAAAAGAAAGAGAAAAGAAATGAAAAAGAAAATAAAAAGAAAGAAAGAATAAAATAAACCGGCAAAGTGGAATATTTTTGGAAATCATCTTAGTTTTTATTGGGTTGACATGGGGACGCAACATTAATGCGTCAAATGGGTGAGTGAGAACATTTTTGAGCGTAAACTCAAGCTCGAGGACATTGTTGATGGTAAGTGAGGAGAGAGCCAAAAGCTCACTTCAAATTTACCAAATATACATCCATACCGTCCTTAAGCCATTATTAAACCATAAAGACCTCTTGATTCTTAAGTGCATAGTGAATTTATGATTTTGTTGATAGGGAATATGCTAGGTGGAGCGTTCAAAGCTAGTTAGGATTAATGACCACCCTATAGCCATCATACAGATATGAGTACAAGTGTAACCTTCAAGCATTGCAACTTTAATTTTATGATTGAGATTATTTATGTTTGATTTTGCATGATTAGTGTATGTATATGTTAGTTCTTAATGTTTTGCTATATGAGATTTATCTTAAGAATTGCTTTAGGTTTATTTGCTAGCTTCTATTTGTTCTTACGTTTACTTCTACCCCTCACTTTGTTTTGTTTTGTTTTGCTTTGTCGGGACGACAAAGGTTTGAGTTGGGGGTCTTGATGTCTCCTTAAATGTTCTTATTTTCGACCCTTAGGAGACATCATTTTTGGTGTTTATTTAATCAATTTGATAGACTTTTGGACTAAATATGCAATAATATGATTTTCCTCTTTTATTTCTAGCATTTTTGATTTATTAAGCTTTTGCGCGTAATATTGGTATTTTTAGTGAAGATTTTACAGGTTTTAGATGTTAGCTAGAATAGGAATCCGAGGAGAAAGTCAAAGATCAAGAGATAGAGTCAAAACTCGAAGATAAATCCCGAAGATATTATTTTTAGAGCTGAAAATCCATTTTCCAGGCTATAGATTGCTGATTTCGAGGTGCTTAAGCGATGATTTAGCTGTTGACCTTTGAAGAGAAATCATTCCTTATCGAGTTACGGAACTTTAGCAACTGGAATGAGGTCAATCGGAGTTATAACGCATCGGGAAAATCCGTTTTAGTGAAGGTGTATCAGCAGTTACGGGATTTTGGGCTTAGAAATTGGGCTTGGACATTTAATTAGTGTTTTATTTTCTGGTCCAAGCCCTAATCCGTTTTTAACCTTATAAAAGGAGATTTTGACCTCATTATTTCTTACCTCTCAATTTATTCTTCAATTCAATTCATCCTTTGAAAAGAGTGTCCAGAGAAGAAGCAGAAAGAAGGAAAAGAAGAAGTTTGGAACTGGAGACTCTCCAATTCACAGGCAAACCAATTCCGAAATTAGGTTTCTCTGTATTTTATTTCTGTAAAACAATATGAGTCTTATTTCCTTTAATTTAGCTTTCTTTTCAATTAGTATGAGCTAATTCATTCATAGTATTTGAGAACGCATATTGGGTAAATCCCAATTCTATTGAATTTCATGTCCTGAATTTGGGTTTCTGTTAAATTAAATTAAATTGGGTCTTTTACTCTTTTCGATAATTTGTGATTGTTTACTGTTTTTAGAGTCGCGAACTAAGAACAGGTATTAGTATCTAGGCTATTCCACATATGTGGCGTGTGGATATATATATATATATAGATATATATATATATATATATATATATAGAGAGAGAGAGAGAGAGAGAGAGAGAGAGAGAGAGAGAAGAGAGAGAGAGATGCCCCTTGAGAGAACCGCTCAATCTATAAGTTAGGGATTGACGTTCTCGATCCATGTTGTTTGATGGTGGAAATTGCGGCACTGTGGGTTAATCAAAGTCAAAGATGCATGCGTATTTGAGAAAACTCCTCCATTCTTAGCGTCATACCTAACTGTTTTGATCATAATATTTTTATACGATATCCAAATAAGACGTGTTTTATGTCATTAGAAACTAAACTTTTATAGCTTTTCAGTGATATAAAGATCTCTCTCAAATCCTTGCCAATCATTCACAGTTCATCTTCCAAGATTAGAGGGGTGTGCAAAATATCAAGTATGATAGCTCATATTGAAGTGTGGTATGCAACATTGGATAGATATAAACATGCGTTAGCCTTGAGAAAAAGTTGATTCTAATACCTAAGCGAAAAGTTACGGGCATTCAGAATTTCATAAAAAACGACCCAATAATTAGTTTAGCAAGAACATTTGGCACGGATTATTTTTTTCCCAAAAGTCAAATTTGATTTTTTCTTCTTCCGGGTTGGCGTCCATTTCGGGTCAACCGTTTTTTTTGGACCTCCCAACGTCGGTCTAAGGTACTTCCAGTGGCCTGACTTAGTATGACAAATAATTTATTCTAGTCTGGTGCCTATTTTTGGCTTAGCTGGATGAATCATCTAACTTAAAGCCAGAACCTCTTTCCTCTTCATTTGGCTTTACTAGCCCGACACCCGACTCAAAATCTGATGCCCGGTCCGACGTTGCGAGATTTTCTACTATATATATTTTTTATTCGAAAAAGTTTGAATTTCACCTATTTTTTCGTTATAATTGGAAAGCACGCACCGACACACCGAAATGCTCTAAATTTTCAACAGACAACCTCACGGGACTTGTTTAGAAATTCTTCAATTTCCCCGAACCTTTTTAGCCTCGAAACTCCTCAGTTTTCACCTACACCTCACAAGAACTCGCAACCTCTCTCGTTAAGTCTAGTATACACGAAATAACAAAACAAAAAAAGACATTACTAAAATTATAAACTGAATAAAAAGCAATAAAATATGGGTTTTCTTCCCCGATCACTTTTATTTAACGTCGGTAAGTTTGATTTTTGTACCTCACTTATTTTTGGCTTTCATGTAATTTCCCCAATAATTCATCCAGGATTCATGGAAGGATTAACCAACGCTTCCATATATTCTCATCTTTCACTTCAACCACCATTTCCGAGATGACCTTTGTGACCGTAAATGATCTAATCCATGTACCTTTCCAATTTCAAGGTTTATTCTCGGGGTTAGGAGGCTTAAACACAACCCCGTATCCTACCCCTAGCTTATCCTTTTCGCTTTTTCACTCATTTTCTTTTGGGTTCTTCAACCCTAGTGTTGGCATATAGCCTCCCTTAATAGGTTGTTTTAATGTGACAAATCCTCTTGTGTTTAGTGTGATAATTACTATTGTTATATACATTCTATCTTGCACTCTAATTCATCAAAAAGCTCATTCTTTATCATTTAGATCATAGCTTTATTGTTTTATCTTAAGATTCTAATTCTCATACAAATGCTATTAACCTTATCTTTGTGTACATTGAGAATTAGCTTTAGTGATCAACTACAAAGGTTATAAGAATGATGTTCTCTACAACTCTCGTGAAGAAGGTTTTCTAATCCGAGCATCATAGTAAAAGATATACTCACTAGAAGGTGTCTTAACCCTTTGGTGCGGTACACCGGAGTACACATGCGGTACACCGCAATGCCACGGACCAGAGGCGCGGTACACAGGATAGCCCGTCAGTATGCTCATGAAAATGCACGGTACACCGGACCTAGGCGCGGTACACCGGACCGAGGCACGGACCAGGGACGCGGTGCATAGGATAGTCCGACCAGTAAGCTTGAAGTTAAGACAAACAGCTCCGCGGTGCACCGGACCATACCCGCGGTACACCGCAAGACAGGGTTTCCTGCACAAAATGAAGACAAAAGCAATAGATCCGTTGGGGATATATATATCCGTTGGAGACAAATCATATGACCGTTGGGAGCATTTTGCAGCTATAAATTGAAGGTCTTTCAAGGCTACATACACACCTTCAACCCATATACACTTATGGGCTTAATTGTTATCATCCAAGAAGGTGTCAAGAGCTTCATAGTTCATATCCACTCAATTAAGGAGTTAATCCAAGGAGCTATCAAAGTTATTATCTACTCAAAGGGGAGTTTACAAGCTTATAGTCATATCTACTCTTTAGGAGATTATCTAGCAAAGTTGTTTGCACCCCTTTAAACACTTTGTATCTATCCTCTTAAGTCTAGGTCTTGTAATAGATAGATTAAGAGAGAATTCAAGTATAGGAAGTATACTTGGTATCCTTGTGTTGAGATAGCATAAGTGTTTGAGTATCGGGAGTATACTTGGTGTCCTTGTGTTGCGATAGCACAAGTGTTTGTCCTTCGTGTTATCGAAGAGGTTGTAAGGGTTATTGTGTTCTCGACCCGGTTAAGAGAGACACGGGAGCTTAGTGAAAAGCTTGAAATCCTAAGGAGGCTTCCTTAGGTAGTGGATGTAGGGAAACCGAACCACTATAAATCGTGTGTATCTTTCTATCCCTACTCTATTTACTTTCTGCACTTTATATGTTTGATAATATGCTAGTATGAATATTGTGATATTGATTATCTAGTTTATCTAACATATTGCCATCTAGAGTAGTTAGAGATTAGAAACTCGTTTTACTTGTATCAATTATATATCGAACCTCTTAGCTTATCCATTGCATGATCCCTTAAGAGTTTGATATCTTAGTTGACTTAGAAGTTTCTTTCTTAAACTTATAATTGTCCAAAAGATTTTTAATTAGGCATTAATCTTATTAGTAATCCTATTCACCCCCCCTCTAGGACTTTCAATTGGTATCAGAGCCTAACTCTACGTGAATAGCTTAACCGTTAGTAGAGTAAACGATTTGGAATCTAATCTTTTGGAAGAGTTGTTTTCTACACAACCTCCATTTTCTTGTAGGTAATCGTTACTTTGCTTGGAGGAAACAAATGGAAGAATTAATATACGAAAGAACGCTCAAATCTCGAAAAAGGAAAATCCGGTGATTTCTTTTCTTTATCTCGTATATTATATTGCGTTTCCTCCTTATGGCTTGCGTTTTTAATTGTGTTTTGGGTTGTGATTTGATTAGTTGTGTTTGTTGTTATCATGTTTTATCTTTGGATATTATCTTGTGATTCTTATCATTGTTTTAATGTTATTAGTGTTATTGCATCTAATTCTCATGAATGATGTTTTTGCACTTGACCTCTTAGAATTTTGGTAATTGCATCTTAGTCCCCAAAATTTTCAAAATTGCACTTTGACCCCTCATAGTTTTAAATTCTCCAAAGTGTCATAGTTTGGACTTCATATTCTTTCACATGTAATATTTGCCATCTTAGTTCATAATTTTAAAAAATTGCATTTTTAGTCCTTACTATGTGAAATTGCTTTTTAGTCCCTCAACGATTATAAATTGCACTTTTTATTCTTACAAGTTTTTATATCCTTTTAAAAGTGCCTATTGTTTGATAAAAGGGAAAAAGATCAAAGATATTAGTTTAATCTTTCATATCTTAATTTATCTTTGATCACAAATTTGCATTTTCATATAGGTGAGTTTTTAACGAAATTGCTTTTCAAAATATTTTTCCGATAATCTTTTGCATTTCCCATAGCATTTCAAAAATGTTTTTATGCATAGAATTATGGGAATTTTATCCATTATTGGTCATTAACTCATTTGCATGAATTTGCTTAGCCTTACTATCTATATGTTGTGCTTCATTATGTGCTTATATGGTTTATTCCCTATTGTGCAAATATCTTGTATAACTTGACCTTATCATGCTTAAAATTGCTTAGTTTTTACATTGAGTCTTTTTGTGCTTTTTTAAAAATATAGGGGTATTTGTGAAATAAACGGTTTTATTTGTTTTCGGGATTTCCATGTTGAATCTTTTCAAAACAAAAGCGTTTTTAGTAGTTTCAAAATATTTCTAAACTATTGGGGTGTTTTCGTATTAATTTCGGGTGTTTATGCAATTTGCTTATTTTCTAAATCTCTCTTCTTACCCTTTTAGTCGAGCAGTTGTGCGGTGCACCGCAACAATGGTCCGGTACACCGCAATTCGGGGTTTATTGTTCTATCTTACTTAGGTCCTTGAAGGTTTTCAAAATTGCAATTAGTCCCTAAACATTTGAAAAATGCATTTTGACCCCCATACTTTTCAAGGTTAAATTTTACCCCTAGATTTCTTAAAATCGCTAACTCTTCTTATTGGGTGTTTTTAATCTTCATATTATCCTACTTGGTTATATTTGGATAATTGGTTTAGGAAGCTATGTGTCTAACTTGGATTATTGGTTATGTATGTTATATGTTAGATGCTTAATCTTTATGTTTCGGATATTATTTAAATGTGTTAATAGTGCTAACTTTTTCCTTGATGATATAGGTACTATTGCATCATTCATCCTTGATCTTATTTATAGTTCCTTTTAGTTTGTTCAAATTAGTCTTAGTTCTTCAAATGGTTGAAAATTGCATTTAGGTCCTTTGAAGTTTTTCAAAATTGCGTTTAGTCCCTAAACTTTTGGAAAATACATCTTGACCCCTTTGCTTTTCAAAAATGACAATTTACCCCATGATTTCTTAAAATTGATTCAAATATTCTTATTGGTAAAAAGGGGATAAATTATTGGTCAAACTTTTCAAAATTGAAACAAACACTCTATGCATTTCGTGAGGGGGAGTTTTTAGTAAATTATCTTTAAAAACTAAAATGCTTGATTAATTGTTTGCACTAATCGTTTATCTTATAATTGCACTAATCGTTGCGTTGTTAGAAAGCTTATAAGTTGAAAACCTATCGATCAAGAAGTTGGTAAAATGTCTCCATCCCTTATCCTTTTCATGCTTTGCAATTGTTGATCTTTGTGCATCTCAAATTAAAATGTTTTAATTGCTCTTAACCCTTGATCTCTCTTTGTTATTTTTCAAAATCTATTCACTTGAGTTTTTAGCTCTTCTATGTTTAGTTGTTTTCGTTTTATTTTATTATCCCATCTTTTTGATGAAGACAAAGGGGGAGAAATATGTGCACTAAAACTTTCAAAATTGCACTTTTTAATACTCACAAATGCATTTCATATCCTATATTCATTTTTACTTAAATGCTTATTGTGAGGGGGAGCTAAATTTGATAAGTGCTTATATATTCATATCATTCCTAAGATGTTTTAGTGAAGGATTTGTCATCATCAAAAAGGGGGAGATTGTTGGCATATAGCCTCCCTTAATAGGTTGTTTTAATGTGACAAATCCTCTTGTGTTTAGTGTGCTAATTACTATTGTTATATACATTCTATCTTGCACTCTAATTCATCAAAAAGCTCATTCTTTATCATTTAGATCATAGCTTTATTGTTTTATCTTAAGATTCTAATTCTCATACAAATGCTATTAACCTTATCTTTGTGTACATTGAGAATTAGCTTTAGTGATCAACTACAAAGGTTATAAGAATGATGTTCTCTACAACTCTCGTGAAGAAGGTTTTCTAATCCGAGCATCATAGTAAAAGATATACTCACTAGAAGGTGTCTTAACCCTTTGGTGCGGTACACCGGAGTACACATGCGGTACACCGCAATGCCACGGACCAGAGGCGCGGTACACAGGATAGCCCGTCAGTATGCTCATGAAAATGCACGGTACACCGGACCTAGGCGCGGTACACCGGACCGAGGCACGGACCAGGGACGCGGTGCATAGGATAGTCCGACCAGTAAGCTTGAAGTTAAGACAAACAGCTCCGCGGTGCACCGGACCATACCCGCGGTACACCGCAAGACAGGGTTTCCTGCACAAAATGAAGACAAAAGCAATAGATCCGTTGGGGATATATATATCCGTTGGAGACAAATCATATGACCGTTGGGAGCATTTTGCAGCTATAAATTGAAGGTCTTTCAAGGCTACATACACACCTTCAACCCATATACACTTATGGGCTTAATTGTTATCATCCAAGAAGGTGTCAAGAGCTTCATAGTTCATATCCACTCAATTAAGGAGTTAATCCAAGGAGCTATCAAAGTTATTATCTACTCAAAGAGGAGTTTACAAGCTTATAGTCATATCTACTCTTTAGGAGATTATCTAGCAAAGTTGTTTGCACCCCTTTAAACACTTTGTATCTATCCTCTTAAGTCTAGGTCTTGTAATAGATAGATTAAGAGAGAATTCAAGTATAGGAAGTATACTTGGTATCCTTGTGTTGAGATAGCATAAGTGTTTGAGTATCGGGAGTATACTTGGTGTCCTTGTGTTGCGATAGCACAAGTGTTTGTCCTTCGTGTTATCGAAGAGGTTGTAAGGGTTATTGTGTTCTCGACCCGGTTAAGAGAGACACGGGAGCTTAGTGAAAAGCTTGAAATCCTAAGGAGGCTTCCTTAGGTAGTGGATGTAGGGAAACCGAACCACTATAAATCGTGTGTATCTTTCTATCCCTACTCTATTTACTTTCTGCACTTTATATGTTTGATAATATGCTAGTATGAATATTGTGATATTGATTATCTAGTTTATCTAACATATTGCCATCTAGAGTAGTTAGAGATTAGAAACTCGTTTTACTTGTATCAATTATATATCGAACCTCTTAGCTTATCCATTGCATGATCCCTTAAGAGTTTGATATCTTAGTTGACTTAGAAGTTTCTTTCTTAAACTTATAATTGTCCAAAAGATTTTTAATTAGGCATTAATCTTATTAGTAATCCTATTCACCCCCCCTCTAGGACTTTCACCTAGCACTTCCCAAAACTATGAATCATGGAGATTTTGTATATTCGTCTCCTGTCCGCTTCTCCCAAGACATAGAAAGTTTGAGACTCAACCTCCAAACTCGGAGTTGCCACACCTCCATGCACATATATCATTTTTAGTCACATGGATAAAACTTAAATGCCTTAATTTACTAGGGGCGTTCTTATTTGCATTATACAAGAATAATAAAATGCATGGGGTATTATGAGTATACCTACTTTCACCAATACGTCCTCGTTCATTACCCACAGACACAGTCTCCTACAATTCACCATTTATAGTATGATGGAAGTTGGCTTTGTGTCTCCGATCTCCAACTTATCAATGACACTCTTGGGAATAGGATTTTTCCCATCCCCAAATCACATAGCGCTTCTCCTTAGAATGTACCACCAACAATAATTAAAATATTAAAATTTCCTGGATCTTTGAGCTTAAATGTTAACTTATTTTTCCATTTCAATTTAGAAGTGCCTCATCCGTTAGTGCCAAAATCTCATATTTCTCAAATTTGTTCTTCTTGGAAAGTGTCTCCTTAAAGAATCTCAAATATTTTGGCACTTTCTCGATTGCTTAGATTAAATGAAGGCTAATATTTAAATAACTTAGCATCTCAATGAATTTATAATACTACAAAACATTAATCTTCGATGTTACCCTCGATGTAAAGGGTGCTACTGGTTGAACTTCTTATGACGGAAGTTGAACTCTCTTTTTGGCAAGTTCTACTTCCTCGTCGCCAACCCAATCATCTATTTTTACCTCATCAAAATTTGGCTCATTCTCTTTGGTGAGTAATTCTTTTAGTTTTGAACGATACACTTCACTTGTCACAATTGGTGGTGTGGCCACTATTTCCTACTCCAAGGCTAAAAAATGTTACACGGTTCCATAATCTGAGCAACATCTGCCTTGAGTAATCCTCGGGGACTGAGATTGTTGTTGAGCTTGAAAATATTGGGTAAGTTGAGACATTTTCTTTAGTATTTCCAAAGTTTTCCTGTGTGAGCTAAGAGTTTCATCAACTTTAACAATCTTATCACACACGAAATTTACAAATTTGTTGATTGTTTCCTCTAACTTACTTTCACCTTCTTGTTAATATGACGGTAGGGCCTTTTCAGATAAATTCTTTATATAAGAATTCTAAATTGGAGGCAGATTTGTGTAGTTCCCATAAATTTTTTCACCTTGATATTGATTTTGTTGAGACCGAGCTTGGAATTGATTTACGACCCCACTAGCATTTATACATTGGAAACTGGGATGGTTATTTTAATTGCCTTGGTATTGGTTACCTTGGTTGTGATAATATTTTCCACCTTGATAACCACTACTATTACCGACGAAAAAAATACCTATTCAGATTCATACAATCTCTTCCCACGGATACTCTTTATATACACACACTTGACATATCACGCCATCTTGAACCACTTGACAGCTAGCTTGACCAATTTAATTTCCATTCAAACCCACAACCTTAAGTTGGTTTTCAGTTGTTGCTAATAATTCATTAGTACTCATCTCAGAATCACCTTGGAGAGTACCTCCATTCGATCCATGAACGGGTGCTCTCGAAGGTTGTCAACTTATCTCATTCTGCAGTATTCAACCATCACCACAAGTGCATGAATAGAGGAAACCATCATGGACACCTCTCCACAAATATCATCTAGTTCCTCAATTCGAGAAGTATCAAGAATTTTATAGTACACAGAAAGTTTCGTGTCCACATTATACCCATGATTTGGGAATTTCTTCATAAGAGTTTGAAATCAAGTCCATGTTTCACCAAGATACTCGGCTTGATGTTGCTTGAATGTAACAAGGCCCGTTTGATCTTTGACTCGCATGATATGTGGGTAGTAGCGGTCAAAAAAATGTTTTGTATTTGTTCCAATCATTTAATGCCCTGAGTTGTTAAATATCCAACCACTCGCTAGTACCTACAGTCAAGAAGAATGCGAACATGAATCGGTACATTCTTCCCTCGTGATACCTCGAGTCACATAAGCATCACATATTTGCATAAATTTTTGGACGCCTCTCATGGGATATAAACAACCCACTTGATATAGTTCCCATAACTCAAAAGTTGTATCAACATACCCACATTAGGTTTGAATCTTGGGGTTTAAATTTTGGGTGGATGAATCACAAGTGGTGGAAAGTGAAATTGGGAACCTTGCCCCGGTGGATTCATATACATGGGACCTTGATATTAGAACCCTACTAGATTTATTTGAGGGGTACAATTATTTTGTTGTATATGACCTCAAATGGAACTTGATGTTGATCAATTTGGGGCCCAATTTGTTGTTGAACTTGGGGCCCTTGAGGAAGATTCATTTGTGGGATCCAATTGAGATTGAACACTCCATTCAAACCCTCAACTTGGGGTTACACATTCAAGTTCGTGTGACCTTCCATATCAATACTCGGACTAGCTTCTTGCTCTATACTTTGTCTTTCTCTCTTTCTTTGTGTTTGAAACAAACTATTCGAGATTCCAAAGTATGCACCAAACACCTTGTACCTAGAGAGACTATGAAGAAATAAACTTTAAAATCTAACAAAACTAAAATCAATATTAACAATATGATCCTGGACAACAGTGCCAAAAACTTGGTGTTTCTCGATTGACGAAGTAATATAGTTAAAAAGTAAAGATCGTGTACCAAGGGATTAACAAAATTAATATTGTGTTATAATTTGGTCTAGTTGATTAATTGTGACAAAAAAAGAAGAAATTGATTTGGGGTTTGAGTTAAACTAATATGAAAGTAAAGGACTAGAAATCAAACAATTATTAAAATTACGAGGACTAGAGTGTAAATGTGAAAGACAAAAAGATATAAATGAGTTTGGGATAACTGAATCCACCTAAGATTTATAATTGGGCAAATTAAATATAATAAGAGCAAGATTGACAAATAAAACTAACCAAAATTTGAAACTCACTCTAACCTCCTTACAAACGATTAAAGTGCTACAAGGCGATGGAGTCCCTTTCCCATGAACCAAGGTACACTAACAAGCGCTTAATTCACCTACCCAAATCCTTGCAATGAATATACCTAAGATCTTTCGATTCATTAGATTGAATGCACTCTTAATTAACTAGATTTACCCATAAACTCCCTTTTTAGAGTGTAATTTATGGGTTAGGGTTGACCAATTGGTTGGTCAAATTAATCAATCACAATTCAGTGTAAGATAAAAAGAATCATGATAAAATCAAGGGGGAATAATTATATAAAGCCCAACTCCCTACAAAGTTCCAAATTAAAGCCTACCCCTAACTAATCCTTTATTATACCATTAGAAGCTAACTAAAGAGGAGAAAAAGACCAAAAACCCACCCCCCCAAACAGCTTATACAGTGAAGACATTTTTACCAAAACAAAACACCCATATAGGGTTTGCTCGATCCAAACCATTCTCTCATTGTGCTTCTCTCTGTACTCCCTCTTCTAGCTTCTCTCTGCCGACACCATCCCACCATTCCACCCCTACTGCTCGATGCCCTCCTCCCCCTTCTCCTCCCTCTTCCCAGCCCCACCATCCCACCTCCACCATCGAAGCCACCGGTGCTGCTGATGCTGTACAATAACTCCACCGTTGCTGCTGATGTAGAATACCTCCACCGGTGCTGCTGCTGCTGCTGTACACCACCTCCACCGCGGATGCTGCTGTACAATAGCTCCACCAGATCTGCTCCGTCCCTGCAACAGATCCGCGACCATAAGAAGAAGCCACGGTCATATCTTCTCCTCCGATGCTTCGTTCAGATCAAGGCTGCAAGATCCGATGCTCCGTTCAAAAAACACCACCACCACGAAGATCTGAAGCCCCCTCCACCTGCAAACGAAGACAAAACTGAAGTCCACCTCCTTCGCGCCGCGCTGCTCTCACCTTCCCACCACCAGATCTCATCTTAGGTCCAGTCCTATAGGGCCAGCCCATTATGGTCCAGCCATCCCATTGATTTTTTTTAATCTTTTTTTTGTCAAAAACTTTTTAAAGTGCAGTCCAGCCATCTTGATTTTTTTAGCAGTCCAGCCACAGCTTCTTTTTAAAATACAATTGTGTTTTTTTATTTCCCTTTATATATTCCATTAGGTATATCTGTTACATTAGGGCTATACATTAGGGGATAGACAGTAGTGGTTATACATTAGGTCTAGACAGTAGTGGTTATACATTAGGTCTAGACAGTAGTGTTTATACATTGGGGTTTTGACAATATGGGCTACACATTAAGGTTTGTGACATGATTAATAACTAAGAATACATTAAAAACATGGACAAAAGTTTGGGTACATCCCCTTGGACAATACCGAAATGTTAGACATATACAGAAAAATAAATTAGAACAAAAACACCTAAAAACGTTGAAAAACAACAGCTCTGTACGATTCAAAAAAACTTTAAAACGTTAAAAAACAACAATTATGTAAGAATAAAAAATTATAGGTCTGTACAATGTATGTACGGACTGGGAGAAAAAATTAGTTCACTGCAAGTATAAAACGTCAGAAAAAAAAAACGAAAAAATGAATTAAAAAAATTGAAAAGGGTAAGAAAGTCAAAAACTTAACCAGATTTTAAATTTAGGCTTTAAAACATAATGTTTTCTAAATGGGCTTTAAAAATTCTCTTTTGATATACTTAGGGCCCGTTTGGAAGTGCTTATTTTAGAGTAAAAAAGCGCTTTTAGAATAAAATTCAAATTTTAAAAAAATTATTAAAAATAATCTTGAAATCTAAAATTATTTTAAGTGCTTTTTTTAAGAAGCACCTATTTGGTGCTTCTCAAAAAAGTGCTTTTCAAAGTCAAAAAAACTCTTAAAATGCTAAAAGCACTTTTAAGTGCTTCTCCAAAAAAGCACTTCCAAACGGGCACTTAGACTCTAAAATGAAGTTTCCTCTAAAATCAATCCCAATTAAGCATAAAAAGTCCATAATTAAACAAAATTTCCTAAATTGTAAAATTAGGGTTTCATCTAATCCCAAACTCAAGAAAAAAAATTAAATCGTCATGATAGGAAATGAAATCTTAATAATTAGGATACAAGAATTAAAGGAAAAATCTAAAAAGAAAATCTAGAATAAGGAAATCAGACTAAAATAATTACAATTGATAAAAAAGCTGAAGAATGATGACATCTAATTTCGACTACTCATGCATTTATAAGATTCTCGTACTTTTTGAGCTTTTTCTTTAGTCCACTTTCCATATTGCATCAGTATGTTGGCCAAATATGAGAATGGTTTGGTGTATAAGCCATAAAATTTCCAATAAATGCCGAGTCATGATAAGCATTATGTTGCAGATCGCGCTACAAGACACTCTACATGGGGTTGCTTTATCAATTTTGGATCAAATTTAATAGCATGTAGCTTGAAAAGCATACTTGCTCAAGTATTGAGGCAGTGTATAGACAATTAGCTCACATTGCTGCGGGGTTATGATCATTGTTCACGGAATAGAACTAGATTTGGATCGATAGCAAATGTGGTGTGACAATATCTATTCGATTCAATAACTTCAATTCCAGTTTTCCACTCGAGTACAAAACATTTGAAGGTTGATTACCATTATGTAGGAAAAATTATGCTTGTAAATCTCATATTTTCACAAGATTAGATTGCAGACCTATTCACTAAAGGGTTTCTTCAGAAACAGTTTTCTCTCTCATGCTAAAAAGTTCTCTCAAGTTAGTTACAAACTCGGTGCACGTTAGCTTATGCTAATGTGAACCACAAACTTTTTTAACAAATTCCTAGTCTAATTCTTAGCTAAAATTGTCATTTTCGTTCCCTTTTTGCTTCAGATCTACAAAATTGCTTTGTTTTTTTTTGATCTTTTTTCTTTTTCGCTTCTTCTTTTTTCCCTTTCTTACATAAATCTTCAGCTATATCCTCCTGAGTAGTTGAATCTATGGCGAGAGGAAGGGCAAACAAGGTTCAGCAAATTGACCTAAAAGCTGCAATTGAACCACAGCAAACAGTCAATACTAGATCTGGGATCAATAATTAAAGCCCAGCTGGTATAAGTACTGTAAATAGAAACAAACAAGCTGTACGTGCTACTAATGTCAGATATGTGATTTCTCCTACTCTACAAACATCGAGTAGTAAGAATTTACAAACACAAAGCAGCAATACTATAACTAAAGAGGATTTTCCTCCCCTTCCTTCACCTGTGGGTAAAACTGCAGGTTCCATGTCTTGTGAGGAGTCAGAAAATAATCATCATTCTCCCCCAATAGTTTTGAGTCCGAGTAGAACCCCAGAAATTAGGGCAAATACTCCAAGAGTTTCACCAGCTAAAGTCTGGAGTTCAATGTTTGATGGCAAAATCAAAGATGCTGTCAAACTTGATTATGTAGCTCCAACAATTGTTAATGTCAGACTTAGGGTTACACCAGCTCAAGAAATAATAGAGGAAGGGTGTAAAGATTGGGTAAATTGTGTAGTGGGTCAATTCCTTGAAAGACCACAACCATTTCACATGGTAAGAAACATGGTAAATACACAGTGGAAAGACCTTGGTAAAATTATCATAAGTACCTCAGAACAAGGCATGTATATGTTTAAGTTTGAAACTAAAGAAGCCTGTGCCAAAGTACTCGGGGAATTATGGCATGTAAACAATAGGCCATTATTGCTCAGAAAGTGGAAACCCAACACACATTTCGAAATGTTTAAACTAGATAAAGTACCAGTGTGGGTCAAACTCATAAAAGTCCCAGGAGAGCTTTGGTCAAATGCAGGACTGAGTGTGGTTGCTAGTGCATTAGGCAACCCTATTCAGATTGGATGAATCACAAAGTCCCACACCAGATTAAGCTATGCTAGGGTTTGTGTGGAGATGGATTTGAATAAGGAACTTATTGAGGATTTTGACTTGGATATGGGGAATGTAAATATTGATACAGTGGAAGTTGAGTATTCATGGAAACCAACCCTGTGCCAAAAATGTAAAATGTTAGGGTACTCAGAAAATACATGTAGAAATACAAAAGAAGTATGGATGCTCAAAAGGAAATTAATCCCAGAAAACAATCACAAGGATGGAGCACAAAAGGATAAGTGGATTATAGTAGCTTCAAACTAAGTAAACCCTCCTGAAAACCATCAAAATCAGGATATTATAAGTAATAATAGCTTTAATATCCTGAATAATGACTCCATTAATGAAGCCGTTGAAGTGTTACTTGATGTAGATGAAGAGGTGGCTGCTAAAAAGCCTCCTGACCCCTCACCTGTTAAATGATAGTTAGCTGGAATGTTAGGGGCATGAATAAAAATCTTAAACAACTTGATTGTTTAAAGCAAGTAGTTAATAAAGATGTATGGATTTTCAGTTTCCTTGAAACAAAAATCAAGCATCATAAGGTAGCAAAAGTTTTAAATTCTACTTTCAATAAGTGGCAAGTGGCAACAAATTATAATCATGATATTCATGGAAGAATTTGGACCTGTTGGGACCCACAATTGTTAATGTTACAGTAATAGAGATGACAAACCAAGCAAAGCTTTGCAAGGTTAACAATATTCAATCAAATACTACTGTATTCTTTTCCCCTATGTATGCCATGAATGATGAAAACTTTAGACATCATCTGTGGAATACATTAAGGGGTTGGAAAAATATTGTTCAAGATGAAGCTTGGGATATACAAGGTGACTTTAATGAGATAATTAACACAGAGGAAACGCTACATTGTGATGTTCTTACTAAAGGGTCAAATGATATGATTGAATGTATTAATGATATAGAGCTGACTGATATTAAATATAATGGTCCAAAATATACATGGACCAATAGAGAAGGTGGTAAAGAAATGAGGGTTAGGAGAATTGACAGAACACTTGTCAATAATAAATGGATAACAAAGTTTCAACAAACAAGCTTAATCTTAAAACTACCTGGAGTGTCAGATCATTGTAACCAACATTTACAGGTGATACAACCTAAGAAAAAGGGACCCATACCATTCAGATTTTATAATATATGGATGGAGCATGAAAAATTCATGCCTCTGGTGGTTGAAACATGGAGCACCCAATATAATGGGACTACTATGTACATCCTAACCAGAAAATTGAAAAACCCGAAAAGAAGATTAAAAGAGTTAAATGATACACAGTTCAAGAACACTTCCAACAATATAAATCATATTCAAAACAGATTAGTGGATGTTCAGAACAGTAGATTACAAGGGAATATGGATAAGGTAATTCTCGAGGAGGAAACCACATTACTTGGTGAACTTCATAATGAAAATCTCAAGGAGGAATCAATTACAAGGCAAAAATCCAGAGCTATTTGGATAAATGATGGAGAATTAAACACGGCGTATTTTATGAAGTGGGTTAATGGCAGAAAAGCTCAAATTAGCATTAACACTATAACAAAACAAAATGGTGATGTTACCTCAAATGAGAATGAAATAACCTCTGAATTTCTCAGCTATTATGAGGGATTACTAGGCACAAAAAGAAAACAAGAAGAAAGTTATGATGTTAGTGTTATCAACAACATCTGTAAAAAAAGAAATTGATCAAAACAACTTGGAAGAACTGATCAAACCTGTAAGCTGTGAGGAAATCAAAGCTGCTATGTTTTCAATTGATGGATCAAAGAGCCCAGCCCCAGATGGTTATACATCTGCATTCTTTAAAATAACTTGGCATATTACTGGACCTGAGGTATGTAAAGTAGTAAAAAGCACTATGAATGATTGTCAAATACTTAAGGAGATTAATTCAGCTGCTATTACACTTATACCAAAGATTCAGAACCCAACCTCAGTTAAAACTATAGACCAATAGCCTGCTATAATGTGATATACAAATGTATATCAAAATTAATAGCCAATAGACTTAAAGTAACATTGCCAAGCCCCGTTTCAAAGAACCAATCGGCTTTTGTTCAAGACAGAAATATAGGGAAAATATCCTTATTGCGTAAGAACTGGTCAGAGGATACTCAAGAGCAACTATGACTGAGAGATGCACACTTAAGCTTGACCTTATGAAAGCTTATGATTCTATAGACTGGGATTTTGTGTTGAAAACACTTAAAGCTTTTGGATATCCAGATAAATTTATATGTTGGGTGAAAATGTGTTTAACTACAACATCATATAGTATCATGATTAATGGGTCACCAAGGGGCTTTTTTAATAGAGCTAGAGGTCTAAGGCAAGGGGACCCCATCTCCCCCTACCTCTTTGTTATCTGTATGGAAGTTATCACCCAAATTCTTAAAAGAACATGAGAGAAGAAGAAATTTGTCTGGCATCCAAAATGTAAGGGGCTCATGTTAAATAAGCTTATGTTTGCAGATTATTTGATGGTATTTTTCAAGCCAACAAGAAGAACGGCCACTTATATAAAGCAAGGGCTTGATTTATTCTATAGTTTATCCGGCCTGCAAATAAGTGATAATAAGAGTGATGCTTTTTATGGTGGATGTATAGATAATACCAAAAAGGAAATTTGGGAGGTCTTAAATATACCTAAGGGTCAACTTCCAATGAAATATCTGGGAGTCCCTTTAATTTCAGGAAGGTTAAGTATAGAAGACTGTAAACCACTGATCACAAAAAATGGTTAAACATATCGACTATTGGAGTGCTAAATATTTATCCTTTGCAGGTAGATTGCAACTTATAAAAATGCTACTAAGTAACTTAGCCTCATATTGGTTTGGAATTTTTGCTATTCCAAAAAAATAATAATAAAGGAGATTCAAAGTAAGACCATGGCTTATCTCTGGAAAGGAACAAGTGAGTATAAAGGAGGAGCCAAAGTTGCTTGGAATGTAATCTGTCTACCTGTAAAAGAAGGGGGACTTGGCATTAAAGACCCATATATTCAGAATCAAACTGGTATTCTTAAGCTTGTTTGGAACTGCTGCTTCCCCAAGAAAACACTATGGTCTAATTGGGTGCAACAGAACTTATTAAAGGGTAAATCATTCTGGCAAGCTGATATTCCTCAAGATTCATCATGGGGATGGAGGAAAATCCTGAAGTTGAGAGCTATTGCTAAACAGTTTATTGAGTATAAGATTGGTAATGGTAAACATATATCACTGTGGTGAGATTATTGGCTACCAAATCAAAGGCGGCTTACAGATATTTCGAGAAATAATCTGGCTTCAGGATATTTTATTGATAGTAAAATATCAAAATTCATCAGTAATAACAAATGAAAATGGCTTGCAAAGTTCCAGTTTATGGATTCAATTACTGAAACGGTTGAATGTAATGAACTAAAAGAAGATGAATTAAAATGGAAATTTACAAAAAAGGGCTTTTTACCTTTAAAGAGACATATGAGCAGCTCAGACCTAAAAAACCTGAAATGGATCAATTATAGTTATATGGAGCTCAAGAAGTTTTCCGAGGTATAAATTTATCTTATGGCTTGTTCATCTCGATCGGCTAGCTACTAAACAAAGATTAATTACCTGGGGTATGATTTCAAACCCTATGTGTGAATTCTGTAATCAAATGAGCAAAAACCGGGACCATCTATTCTGGGAGTGTTCATTTACCAAGAGAATCTGGATCCGATGTTTAACTACACAAGGTATTCAGACTAAAATAACCTCATGGATTTATTTAATGGAGTGGTTTGCCAAGCTACACAGCGGCAAATCCACGCTGGATAACATCTTGAAAACTCTACTATCGGTTGCCGTGTATACCATATGGACGGAGCGAAATAATAAAGTGTTCAATAACGTGTTCAAGACTGAGGAGGACATTTATGTTGGTATATCAGTGGCTTTCAGAGAGAATCTAACAAGATTTACCAGGAAGAAAGAGGAAATGGTAGTAAACGCAGTTAGGGTTCAGTGGAGCAGATGAAGATTTAGAAGATAATGTACTTGATCGTACTTTAGACTAGTATATTAGATTCTTTTGTTAAATTGTGTTTTGGCGTATTATGTTTGTGTAAGTGTTTTGGGCTGATTAGAAAACGGCCCAAAAAATTATTATTTAAATAAGATATAATAGCCTAATAGGCCATGTAGACTGAAATGTTTGATTAATATATAAAAATTGCTACTTGCCCAGCAAACAGAAAAATTTCTCTTCAGCGCATTTCTATAAGACGGAAAAATCTTCATGTGCTTTGATAAGATAAAATCTTGAAATCCGTTTCCAACTAAGCGCGCAGATAGATATAGATTGAATCTTGATTCGATTATCTGTATTTATAGTATAAAATCAAAATAACCTTTATATATTTTGAGATTTGAGAGTACGTAAAAATGAAAGGATATATTTTCTAGAGTAAATAACACTTTTGCCCCCTGGGTTTATACGCGATTGACAGGTTGCCTCCTAAGTCTTAAAATGCGCCTCGTTGTCCCCTAAGATTTAGTTTTGTGACCCGTTACCCCCTGACTGCGTGTTCCGTCCATTTTCTCCGTTAAATGTGACGTGGCAATTCCATGTCACAATTTTTTTTTTTAATCCAGATCTTAATTAATTATCTAATTAACTTAAACCAAGGGCAAAAATGAAATTTTATATATAGTTTTATTATTATTAAATATAAATAATATAATAACCCCCCTACCCCCCCTCCCACCCCACCCCCTTCTTCCCCGTTCTTCTTCTTCGTCCCCACCTCTGGTTCGTTATTAAAATAAATAAAAAATCCGCTACACCCAGAATCTCCGCCACTCTCTCAGTCGGAGACAAATCGTAAAGTTCATCGCTCACAAATCTTGAATCAATGGATTTCCAATCAATTACAGCAACTTCCATTTTTCTTTTTCCTTTCTATTTAATTGCTCTTGATGTTGAATTTTCAGTAGTGAGAGAGAGAGATAGAAATAGAGGCGTGATCAGTAATGGAGCTGAGGCTAAGACAATGGACCGTTGGGTTTGGAGGGGTTCATGGAAAGGGCTTTATGAACACGATCCTCGAGAACTATCAGAGTATCCAGATATAAGACTATGGTTTTGTTAGACTTGATTCAACTTATCCATGGCTCCCTCTTGTATTAGACTGGCGAGCAGGTGAGCTTGCACGTTATGCAGCCATGTTAGTTCCTCATCAGGTATGTATTCAATATTAATTAATTTCCTCAATATTATTATTTAATTGACTAAAAACATAACCTTTGGCAGTAGTTTTTAACCCATAAGCATTGGAATTGTTCATCATGAAAAATGTATTCATCATATATTCATGGTTGAAGGAACATAGACCATGTAATGGCAAGAAACAAAACAAAAGACATGGCTAGAATGCTTGGATTTGGAATGAGCTATTTCAATTGATTGATCAAGATCATAGCAATAGTTAGCTATTTGTGGCTGTGTTTTGCTCTATAAACATGGATTCTGGGAGTTTGTCTCCGACTGAGAGAGTGGCGGAGATTCTGGGTGTAGCGTTTTTTTTTTTTTTTTTTAATAACGAACCAGAGGTAGGGACGAAGAAGAAGAACGGGGAAGAACGGGGTGGGGTGGGAGGGGGGGTGGGGGGTTATTATATTATTTATATTTAATAATAAAAAACTATTTATAAAATTTCATTTTTGCCCTTGGTTTAAGTTAATTAAATAATTAATTAAGATCTGGATTAAAAAAAAATTGTGACATGGAATTGCCACGTCACATTTAACGGAGAAAATGGACGGAACACACAGTCAGGGGGTAACGGGTCACAAAACTAAATCTTAGGGGGCAACGAGGCGCATTTTAAGACTTAGGGGGCAACCTGTCAATCGCGTATAAACCCAGGGGGCAAAAGTGTCATTTACTATATTTTCTATTATTATATTTCGTTATAAGTTCTTTATGTTTATCTTCATAAGCTTATGGAAGCTCACCTCTAAGCTGAACAAAATTCAACACAATTTAATTAAAAGTTGCACTGATACAAAGGAATCCCTAAGAGACCCTTTGATAATAGACCCTTTGATAATAGACTTCACATACAAAACACATTTTTACACATCAACTTCGATTCCAGAGAGCTCCAAAACGACCTTGCAAATAGGCTAGTAATGTTTCCCTATCAGGCATATTTTCCTTAATAATGCTGCACTTAAGAAACTCTTGAATCCAATCACATAATTTCGGATATTTCTCTTCTGTAATCAACTTATTACCAGATATTTCTTCAAAAACTCCAATCCAAAGGGTTAGGAAATTTGCAGCAATATCAGCCAACCCAATATAGTCTCCACCAAAGAATTTCTTATCCTTAAGTTCATTGTTGAGAATCTCTAAGACCTCACTTGATTCCACCCCAGCCTTTTCTTGTTCTTCACCTTTGGAAAAGATAGTTTTCATTATTGCAGGCCCGCACTAAAAAGAAAAGATTAAATTATATGTTCAGCTTAGTATCATATAATTATGTCACCATAAACATTAAAAAGATAAGCGACTAATTATTAAAAAAAATTAAAGTAATATGTAACTCGGATCCACTATTTAAAACATACCTTATCATCTATAAATTTAGCCCAGAAACGAGCCATGGCTCTTTGATGAGGATCTTGTGGCAAGATAGGATTGTCTTTCCAGGTTTCATCGATGTATTCAACTATCACAAGAGATTCAGCAATTGGGTTTCCATTGTGAACAAGTACAGGTACTTTCTTGTGAACAGGGTTGTATTTGAGTAGCAATGAACTTTTGTTAAGTATATTTTCGTGTATGAATTCGTATTCGATCCCTTTCCATTTTAATGCAATTTCAACCCTGCGAACGAATGGACTTTCCTTCATCCCAATTAATTGAACTGCTGCCATCGAAATTGCAAATCACTTAAATTCGATTATTTTATTGTAAGACTAAGTTATGTAAAGTTGAATAGTTTCACAGCTGGTATTTGTTCAACCATCAATCTATCTTCATGGTTGATTTATATAGAAAAAATGAAGCAAAGATTTAGTTGGTCTTTAAGACACTAAGCAATTTCTAAGAATGTTCCATTTGGTTTGGCCAGTTGCAATGTGTTGACTTGACCCTGAAGGCAAAGTTGAATGCA
The DNA here is from genome assembly GCA_029959085.1 of Nemophila menziesii. NCBI lineage: Eukaryota > Viridiplantae > Streptophyta > Magnoliopsida > Boraginales > Hydrophyllaceae > Nemophila > Nemophila menziesii. The sequence goes on from JARWIR010000001.1 coordinate 38,589,567, forward strand.
TCAAGAGGCTTTCAACCACGAAGAGAAAAGACGGACTATTATAATCTTGGAGCTGACTAAAGCACTGACCTCAGCAGCCAAGAGTTTGACACCATTAATGAACCTATGATGTTTAGTAGTAACTTAAATAAGGTTTAGTTTCCGGACCCATATTAATATATAAGTAATTGTCTGAAGAGTAAAATATACCAAATACCCCTTATGAATTTCAACGCTTCCTAATTCTGCCGGATCCCATCTTTCTCTAAAAGAGGCGTCACAAAGAAAATAAATTTTCACTTGTGGTGTAACAGAGGTAGGTGAATTCCCATCAAACAATGTTTTTTTTTTTTTATCAAACCTACCATTTTATATCCACAAAATGACAAGTACAAATCAAACCCCTACTTGTTTTTGACTAAAAAACAAGCATGGCTAAGAAAACAAACCCTATACAACATTTACTAGAAAGTAAACCTATCAACTTGCAAGACAACTTATACAACCATTGCTAGAAAAACATATTAAAGTAAAAGCACCCTATACAACTATTGCTAGGAAATTAAACCCTATACAACAATTGCTAAAGACTTATACTAGGTCCAAGCTCCAAACTATCTTCCTTGATCTTCTTGTTCTCCTCCCTTGAGTACTCCATATAGCTTCCATCTTGCTATCAATCTCATATTATCAACACTCCTCTTAAATAAATTTCTATTCCAAAGTGTGTATTGAATATCTTTCACAACTATTTTCACAATATCCTCATATTTAGGATGCATCTTCTTAAACTCTTTTTTATTCCTCACATCCAAATACAATAAAGAAAGCTAAGGAAAGTAATATTTGATATGGTATCTTTTAAGGTGTTACCATCAAACTTAAGCATAAAATCAAGCCTTTCCTCCCAAGTATTACCCGAGTTGTGCCAACTATGAAGATCACAAATCTCTTTCCAAGCCAAATTAGTGAATTTGCAATTCACAAATAAGTGATCCCTTGATTCATGTTCTTCAAAGCAAAGGTAACACATCTTGTCCACTTCCATCCCCCACTTGCTAAGCATATCTTTAGTGCTTAATCTATCTTTACAAATTAACCAAGCACAAAACTTGTGCTTTGGCATACTCCATTTATGCCACACCACACTATACCATTTTGTTTTCTCATTAGGACCCCTTAGGTCATACATAACTTCCGAGGTCCTAAAGCCTTTATCTCCCCATCTTATAGTGTCATGCTTCTCATTAAGCACCATATCTTTTACCACCTCATACAACTTTTTAAACCTAGGTGGAAATCTCCACCTCTTCCCCACAGAATATTCCATCACCTTTTTGTTAATATTGTAATTACCCAAAGAAATAGTATCCTTTTGTTCACAAATATCACCTACACACTTTCCTTTTATCCATCTATCATCTAACATATAAGTTCTCTTTCCATTTCCAACATCATGTATAATATATTTAAAAGCAAGGTACCTCACATTTAGCATAGCTCTCCATGTCCAAGGAAGATTATTATCATATGTAATGCTCCATATTCTCTTGTTCCATAGCCAATTCGAGTAGACCCATTGAGACCAAATATTATCTTTATATCCATACATTCTCCAAAACTCTTTGAGAATAGCAACTTGATTAATATGGAGAAGATTAGGTATGCCTAGTCCTCCAAAGAAAATCATTAGTATTACCCTTCCAAAGAAACCTACTTAAGAGTGATTCTATCTCATGAATAACTCCCATTGGAAGGATCATTACATTGCACCAATATCTAGCTTTACTTTGCAAAACACTCTTGATTAGATGAAGCCTTCCCGCAAAAGTAAGAAATCTATGCATCCACCCTTCAACACTTCCAACTATATTATTAATAAGGGTAGCACACCTTAAGCTATTAGGGCCTTTTGTAGTTAAAGGAGCCCCAAGATATCTAACAGGGAGTTTACCCTTCTTTACATTGACAATACTACTCAAATCATCATGAAGGTCTTTGTTACAACCTCCCATATATAACTCTCTCTTTTCAGGACTTATTTTAAGGTCTGAAAGTCTAGAGAAGAGATCAAGGCCTTGTTTAAGTCTCATAGCCGAGTCTTTATCACCATTAAAAAATACTAAACAATTATCATCAAATATAAGGTGGTTCAACTCCATTCTAGCACAATTAGGGTGATAAGTAAAAGCTTTATTATTTGCTACTTTCTCAAGAATAGAAGAGAAACCTTGCATACATATAACAAATAGATAAGGAGATAAAGGATCACCTTGTCTTAATCCTATTTCTCCTTTGAAATAACCACACACACTCCCATTAATGCACAAAGAGAACATAGGTGTTGAAATACACATCTTGATCCAAGATATAAGCTTTTTATTAAATCCCATAATTTGAATTAGTTGGAAAAGGTACCTCCAATTAATTGTATCAAAAGCCTTTTGAAGATCAATATTTAAGGTACACCTTGGACTCAATTCCTTCCTATCATAACCTGCCACAACACTTTGAGCAACCAATATATTATCCGAAATACTTCTTCCTCCCACAAAAGCAGCTTGATTTTTAGATATAAGCTCCTCAAGGCTTTTCTTCTTCCTATTAGCAATGATTTTAGATATAGCTTTATAGAGGATATTACAACAAGCAATGGGCCTAAAACTCTTCACTGAAGTGGGGTTTTTAACCTTGGGAATAAGAACAAGATTAGTAGCATTAATTTGCTTCAAAATTTGTCTATTTTTGAAAGTTTCCTTTATAGCATTACAAACATCCTCCCTAATAATTTTCCAAGTAGCTTTGAAGAAAGCACTATTAAAACCATCTGGGCCAGGAGCCTTTGAGATATCGATAGAGAAAATAGCTTCTTTAATCTCCTTACTAGTAATGTCTTTCACCATTTCTTTTGCATCTTCATTAGTAATAGCTCTATCAACAAGCTTATTTAAACAACTAGAGCTAACACTTTCTTCATAAACATCCTTAGTACCAATTAAACTAGTGTAGTACTTGATAAATTCACCATGAATAGCCTCATCTTCAACAACAATATCACCATTATTAGTCACAATAGAGGCAACTGATGCTCTTATGATAAAGGGTAGTAATACAATCACCTTTTTGCGCCCAAGTAATTCCAGATTTTTGCTTTAGAATCTCCTCTTGAATATTAAGAAGATGCATAAGTTTGTCCCTAATCCCCTTCTCAATAGTAAGCATAGACTGATCACCATTCATAAGCATAATTTGTACCTTCTCAAGCTCCTCTTTAAGCTCCATTATTTCTTTAGTAGAGTGATGAAAATATTTTCTATTGAAGATCTTCAAAGCTTTCTTTACTTCCTTCAATTTATTCACCACTTTATACATCATACTCCCTTTAACTTCATATTTCCACACCTTTTCAATCAAAGGCATAAACTCATCATGATCAATCCAAACATTAAAAAATTTAAAAGATGAAGGTTTAGTATTTGAACTCCCCTGAATTTTGAGGATAAGATTAGAGTGATCAGAAATTCCAGGAGCTTCAATCATCAAATGAGACTTGAAACAAGTGAACCAAGCATCATTTATAAAATTTTTGTCAATTTTACTAGATATAAACCCTTCTATTCTTCTATTAGTCCACGTGTAATAACACCCTTGGCTAGGATGTTCAAACATCCCATTATCCTTAATACAATCGACAAATTCATGAGAACTCTTATGAAGGCTAGTGCAACCCATTCTTTCATCAACTTTAGTAATTTTATTATAATCCCCACACAAAATACAAGGAGAGTCCCCATTCATAACCATCCATTCACCAAGTGTTTCCCAAAGAAGCACCCTTTTATCATCATCATTTTCCGCATATACCATCACACAATTAAATGTTTTCTTATTATATATATATCATGTACCTCAAGGAAGATGGCTTGGCTAGTTGAATTAAGACACTTTACATCCAAAACATTCTTATTCCACTTTACACATATTCTCCCTCTTTCATCCTTATCATGATTAGTTATTGTACCCAAATTACTCAAATAAGTGTTGTGAAACTTATTGTAGCTTTGTAGGGTGATTTTAGTCTCCAATAAACCAACTAGATCAACTTTTTTGTCTTGTACAACATGAATAACTTCTTTTTGTTTGAGGTTTTGATTCAAACCTCTTACATTCCAAGAGCTAATTATCATTTAAATCCGAAGGTTCTCTTTCACTATGGGTACTTCCCACAAACCTATTCAAAGCCTCTTCAAGGGTTTCATTAGCCACATTTAAAGCACAAAAGGAGTTACTTAACTCCCCTACAAAAATATTAGAATTGTAAGCACCTTCTCTAGGTGTGCTAGGGGTTATTTCTTTCCCCTTTGCACTACTACTTCCCACATTTTGAGGTGGAGGTGTATTTGTGTTTTTGGTGTTAGGAATGTGAACTTCACATCCTTCTTCTCCTTTTTATTTCTTTGCACTACCCTCCATTCTTCAACCCTCTTTTGAACTTTGTATTGGTTTGGTTGGTGATTAGCTTGGTTTGGTTTAGGTTGGTGGTTTACTTGGTTTGGTTTAGGTTGGTTATAGGTTTGGTTTGGTTTAGGTCTCTCCTTGATAGGTTCTTTCCTTCCTTGGCAACAATTAGTCTCCTTATGCCCCAAAACCTTACAATTAGAGCATCTTGGAGGTAACCACTCATAGTAAGCCTCCACCACATGAATCCCATCCTCCTCAAGATCAACCTTCACCCTTTTAACAAGCTCCTTTGTCATATCTACTTCAACACATACTCTAGCAAAGCTTAGCCTATTTTTTGTCTTAGTAATTGGGTCCATTTGGAGTGGAATACCCACAGCACTACTAATGTAGCTTAGCCCATCATTATTCCACAAGTGTAATGGTACCTCTCTCAATTTAACCCATAATGGGACCTTAGTCAAATCAAGCTTATCAAATTTCATGTTAGGTACCCACTTTCTCAAGATCATAATTCTACCATTTACATGCCAAACTTGCTCTAATATGTTGTTGCATGTTCACCTTTGAATTTGAATAGAAACACTTCCGTATCCGTAGACTTTATTTCAACTTGACCACAATTTCTCCATTGAGCATTAACCATACTTCAAACCATGTGATATTGAGGAGCTTCTCCAAAAAAAAATTGTCCAACTAAGCAATTATCCCACTCCTCAATTCCACTCTTCACTATATCTCTAGGTGGTTTAACCATGAGTTCATCTTCTACTTGACTAGGAGCAAAGTAATTTAGCTTCAAATCGTGGTCACTTTTCTTGAATAATTCTGTCCATTTACCTAGCTTCCCATTGTTTTCCTCAATAATTTCTACCTCGGATTCATCCTCCTCCTCCACACTTTGACCTTGTGCTACTCCCAAGAGGGTACTTTCACTAGGTGGAGAAATTATCCCAAATTCCTGCACCTAAAGTGGAGTAATCCTCCTTGTGACTCACATTCAAGCTATTCTCCACACTTTGACCATCAAGCAATGTTGAAGCAGATATCCAATCTGAACCCAAAAACTCTGTCATTTATTTGTTTGCCGCTTTGAGAATGGATAGAACATGAATTTCGCCTGCCTCATGATAATCCTGACTCATGATAATCCTTTATCTTCACCTTCCAAACTGTTCCATACAAGAAACAAAATAATATGACTTGACAATCTTCTCGTCCCACCCTCTACTAGTATAAATTTTAACAATGTTCAATATCCAATATGTCGTGTTTTCCTGGATATGTTGTTCTACTCGGATTCGTAATGTTGATTTTTCCCAAACAAGCTTGCTTGCTGGGTATGAAAGAATAAGATGTTCAATTGTTTTTGCTTCATCTTGTCACCATTAACATTTATCACTTTTTCCATACTTACTTTTCTTCAAATTTAACGCGGTTGGATTCTCTATGAATTTAAAAGGGAAAAAATACCTCCTTTTTCCCCTCCCTATTCACCTATCTCATGGTTTTTTAATTCCTGACAACTCACTCTTTTACTAAATATAATCACTAAATTTAAATCCACAAGTTGCATTGATTTATCACAAATAATGGTGAATTGTCAAGAGTCATAGAAACTATAGTATTAAAAGTCCTAGAGTTGGGTGAATAGGATACTAATATAAAAAAATGCCTAATTAAAATCTTTTGGACAATTATTAGTTGGAAGAAAAATTTCTAAGAAAAAATATCAAACACTTAAGGGATCATGCAATGAATGACTAGTGGATTGATATATAAGCAATACAAGTAATTAAAATACGATAAGTAAATAGCTAGCGGATAGAAAGTACATAATGACTTATACTGATTCAGTTTCCCTACTCCACTACCTAAGGTAGCCACTTTAGGATTTCCAAACTTCTTTAAGTAAGCTTTGTGTCTCTCTTAACGGGACGAGAACACAATACCTGTTACAACCACTTTGAAACCACGAAGCAAACTCTTATGCTATCACAACACAAGGAATCACCAAGTATACTTCCTATACTCACAAACACCCTATTAATCTATCTATTACAAAGACTAGACTTAAGAGAATATACCAAGTGCTTGAATGGTGAAATAAACTTTGCTAATACTCCTAAAGAGTAAAAATGAAAGTTGAGATTTGATATCCTTTTTTAGTAGATAACGCTTTGAAACTTCTTTGATCAATACCTTGAATAAGTGGTTTTGACAAGTTGAATGATCAAGTTTGAATGATTTAATATGTTAGCTTGAGAACTCTAATGTTGGATGTGAACTTGTAGTAATTAATTGATTAAGTAATATGAAAGAGCTCCCTTTTATAGCCCAAGAATCTACCTCGCACATGTATGCCGGTCCTGTGGGCGGTATACCGGTCCAGCTTGTCCCCTATTCTAACGAGCATAATGCAACGTGTCATGTGGGCGTTGCCCAACGGTTACCTCCGGTATGCTGGTCTGGTTCTGAAAATATCCTTTACAAAGCTTTGTTAAGTATAATAAGATGCATATATATATATATATATATATATATATATATATATATATATATATATATATATATATATATATATATATATATATATATATATATATATATATATATATATATATTGTTTAAAACATGTTAAGAGCTATGCAATATTTCAGAGATATTTAAAAGAGATTTAAAAAATATTAAAACAAAATTAAAAGGATGTTAGGCTAACAATCTCCTCCTTTTTTATGATTGACAAATCAAAATACACAAGTTTACCAATAAAGAGTGTTTAAACAATATTTTCCTTCAAAAATAATTCGGGGCAATTTAAACGAGTTAAAGACCGGTAAATGGAGTAACTCCCCGTTAATCTTTGCATAAAAATATATTTGATTTTACAAGGGATTTCCAAAGTAAGGATTTAAAAGATTTTTTAAAATATTTTGATTCAAATCTTTTAACCCCCCTCTAATCAATGCATAAAACACGTTTGCAAATTTGTATCAAAGATTTTTTATAAAAGGTTTTATAAAAAGTTTAAACTAAAATATTTGATTTTTCTCCCCCTTTGTCAACAAAACAAAAAAGAAGACATGGACTAGTTTGAGTAGGAAAGTAAAATTTAGGGATAAAAGTACAATAACCTACAAAACAAGGGACTAAAATGCAATTTTCCAAATTTGGGGGACTAAATTTAAATTTTCCAAATATGAAGGAATTTTTTAATGTAGAATGGGCTAAAAAGATTTTTTCTAGAAATAGTAGGGACTATAATGCAATTTTCAAGAAATAAGGGGCTAAATTACAATTTCTCTAAAATAAAGGAATTAAATGCAATTTCTCGAATATAAGAGACCAAAATGCAAAGCAACCTATAAACACGAGATAGAGGTTAGTAACAAGATGAAACACTATAGATAGCCTAAAATAAGGTAATAGCAAGTTAAACCAAGCTAATAGCAACAATAACCAATAATGAGACGAAGCTAAAACAATACATAAAACCATAATATTATGAAATTAAGCATCATAAAAACATAATAATGTAACGATCAACGTTAATACACCATTCGAGATAAATAACTAAAACATTCAACAACATAAAGGAGAATTGAAACAACCAAACCAGCAAGTTTTAAAACTATTACAACTCAAAATGAACAAGAGTTCAACATTCATAAAAACACCATAAAGAAAGATAACCGAGAATAACCCAAAATAAAGCACAATACGTCCCAAACTACCGAGGAGACCGGCTACGTGATCGACGACCAGAATGACGATCGCTACACGACATCTCATTTCCTAAATCATCTATCTTCTTCTCCAACTGCTCAAACCTTTGTTCCATAAAGGTCATGAACCTATTCATTATTGCTTCAAGATGCGATAAGGAAAATGAAGTGTCATCGGTAGTAGGATTTGGAATGGGCACATTTCGCATGGGAGAGCATGGAATGGGTATGCCCATGGAAGGAAGGGTTGAAGTTTTGATGTTAAAAAATCTTCTTCATCTCCCAAGTTTTCGAGTTATTTTTCGATAAAATATTCATTGTTTTGAATGATAAATTTCATTCCTTGGTGTCTCCTAGGGTGTGATAAAAATATGATAAATAAATCCGGAAAACAATGAACTAATTACCCTAGACAAGCACGGTACTGCAAGTATTACAGGACGTATGCAAGTTTTAATGATAAGAAAAATTCGTTCTCAGGGACTTAGTGTGTTATACGAATGAACAAATAATCAGAGTAGCAATAATTAATTAAAAGACAGGTAAAGATGATTAATTGAGAGATGATTGATTAAACTAAATAAATTAAAAGACGATAAAATAAATCTGGAAGAAATAAGATGAGAGAGTATAGATTAGGTTTTGCTAGTATGCACTAATCCTTCTAATTCTAATTCTTTCTATCGATTTCAGTTTATAAGGGAGACAATAGCTCTTAGATATGTAGTCAGGATTCTAAATTCCCCCTATCCCCGGAGAGCGAAATAGGGTGGCAACCTCACAATCAGGAGGGAACTCACAAAGGGTTAACATGCGCCACTTGGGTCCTAGGTGTAGTCCTACCTACTAATGACGATTGGTGATGAAAATAAACCTTAATGACTATCTACTTAGGCTGGTGGTGTCGTGTGCATTTCCTTATTCTAGACGTTTATGTGGTGTTTCAATAGTTAAACACCCCTTCCGAGCGACCATCTAACTACTATTAGCAAAGCCCTAAATTGATCAGGTTTAAGACAGACAATAAATCAAAACACATAAATCAAATATATGGTTAATTAGCTAGAATCAGATTAAAACAGATAATTCCCAAAGAAACTTAGATAGAAAGAAAACAGAATTCATAGATTATACATAATGCAAAACCCAAGCTATGGGATATTAGTTCATACCTGAAGGAAATAAACTAAAATAATGATACAAAGATGTCATCTTGCTCTCTCTAATAACTCTAATGATTAAAACTTAAGGACAAACTTATGAGAGGCAAGGATCAAACCTATGCCTTGGACTTGAGAAAGGATTGTTTACAAAGGTTTAAAGGGTGTATTTATAGGTGTTTAGAAAACCTAATTCGTTTTCTTGGAGTGGAAGACAAGTAACTTGGACTCCAAGCCCAACTCAAATTTGTAACCCTAAAATATAGAAAAGGTAATAATCTGTCGTTGTTTTGTTTTGGCCGTAACTTCTTTGTTTCAACTCCGATTGACGCGTTCCATATGTCGAAACTGATCGTCTCGGAAATCTATATAACTTTGCTTCAGACCATTCTTCCAAATTCCTATCCAATATTGAGATATGATCACTTATATGGTAGTAGATGCTGGAATTCAAATATATTTGGCAACTTTATCTTTCCATATCTTATCTTTTCTTTCCTTATCTCCAATTTCCATGCATATATTCTTTCCTTTATCTCTTAGAATTGATTTGGCATCTAATTAATCACCATATATATATATATCTTTAAAGCTTCACAATTAACAAACAATTAAATTAAATATGCTCTAAAAATAATAAATTATTAAATCAAGATAAGAAATAGGAAAGTGCACTAATATATATGAAAATCGAGTATTAGACTTCCTAAAACACTAAAAATGATGTCTCCAACTAATATTAAATCATCACAAATGGGGAGACATCATTCCTCACCGTCTGATAATTAAACACCCAATTTGGATTAATTTTTTTGGTTTGAGGTAAAGAAACATAGAGACCAAGGGTTGTTTTGAAAAACGAAGTGCGGGAAAGGCCATAAGGGACACTCAAAGTAGGGTTTCTAGCAGGATTCATCATTTTAATCATAATGGCCCGGAATGATAAATACGATACATAATATATGTTGCATAAGGAGAGATCATAACTTCATGTTTATCTTTAAAAAAAGGCCATGTAAAATGATTTTGTAGGCAACTTGCAAATCAAGAGAAAAATAGTATACTTTCCAAGAAGTGGCATTTGGAACAACTAAATGGACTTCCATAAAAGTATGAACAAGGGGAATAGTTTCATCTAAACTACCCCATCTAATGTTCCAAAATTTTCAAACCCAAATTTTTTGAGATTAAAGATCTGGGCTAAGATTGTTACCGTAATTTTGAAAACTTTTCCATTCACTTTAGACTCAATAGAATTTGTATCACAATCATAATGGAAATTTGAGTACAATTCATGGCACAAACTAACGGCTAAATTAATTTCAATTGAAAGGGAAGTGATTAAACATTGAAACTCAAGAAGAGTGAAGAAGCTAGCACCTTCTGCGAAGGCCGATGAATCGTTTCTCCTACCCGGTTTGATATCAAGTGGTTTGGTACCATGGAGAGGAAGAGAACTTGAGCATGAGAAGAACTTGCAGCTTTTTTGCCCCTTAAAATGAAAAAATTTACTTTTGTTTCGACATGGTGATTTTAGCAAGAAAAGATGATTTTTTTTAAGTTTTAGGAAGTTTGAGAGAGGAAGATGAAGAAGGACTCATTTTTGAGAAAGGAAGAAGATGAAAATCGGGTAGAGTTTCGAAGGAAATGAAGAGAGAAAGGTTTAAAAACGCTTAATATGTTGTCGTTTGGCTCTTCAAATTTTGTGACTGGTATGCCACTCCTAGGGTCGGTATGCCAGACAATGAGAACGATGAAAAAAATAAGCGTGTCAGTATGCCGCTTGTAGAGCCGATAACCGCTTCGGTCTTGACAATAAGGGCTAATATGCAATTTTATACTTTTTTAAAAATTCCCCAAATATTCCCAAACACTCCCCAATAGTTTGAGAATGTTTCCAAACCCCCAAAAAGATTTTTTTATTTGAAAAAATAACAGGTAGAGAGATCAAAATAAATGCAAAAAAATATTTTGCGAAATGATCCCTAAACTGCTTTACACTTGAAAGAGTATCTAATTCGGGAATGTGTGTTATATTAGTTGCATTCACTTCCCCCAACATATAGTTGCTCTCAAAGGCTTCTACAATTACATTGCAGAAATCTTCTTCCACTACAATCTAGGGCTGCAAACGAGCCGAGCCGAGACGAATACTAGATGTACATGCTTGTTTGTTTAATTACTCGAGCCGAGCCGAGCCGATCCGAGCTCAAATTTCAACAAGCCGGGCCGAGCCGAGCTCAAATTTAAACGAGCCGAGCCCAAGCTTCCAATGATTCAAATAAAAAATGTCAGAACTTGTTTGTTTAACTTATAGAACAATCATTTTTAGAGTCGAGCACGAGTTGCTCATGAACAATTATGGTTGAAATGAGACTTTCATGAACGGTTGGTATCTGATGGAGTGTGTGGTATGAAAATATGAAACATAACATTAATGAAAAAATAAAATGTCTAAACAAATTAAAAATATCTAATTTGATATTGAATATTTAATAATATATTTATAAGTAAATAATATATTTATAAGTAAATAATATATTAATTTATAATTCATAATTTTAAACGAGCTCACGAGCCGAACTCGAGCAGGCTCGTTTATTTATCGAGCTTGAAAATGAAGCTTGAGCTTGAGCTTGTTTATATTCGAGCCGATCTCGAACGAGTTTTTCTCCGAGCCGAGCTCGAGCGGCTCGCGAACGGCTTGGTTCATTTGCATCCCTACTACATTCCAAGCTTCCTTGTAGAAGCATGATGTGAAATCATTTGGACCAGGACACTTATTCCCATTAATGGAGAAAAGTGCATTCTTGATCTCTTCATCTGTAATAGACCGAACTAACATTTTAGCTTGTTCTTGAGTGAGTGTGATATTTAGAAGTTGTTTAAGAACATCCACAGAGCAAGTTTCTTGATCTTTATCCTCAGTTCCAATAAGGGTTGTATAAAATTTTATAAACTCCTCTTTTATCTCCTCGGGAGAAGATAAAACATTACCCTGCTCATTAGTAAGAGTAGTTACTTTATTCTTAACTTGTCTTCCTTTGATCAGTTTAAAGTAATAGGTTGTAATACTATCATATTCATTTGTCCAAACCGTCCTATATTTTTGTTTTAACACTCCATGTTCATGGATGATTGCCTCCTCAAGCTCAAGAACAACAACTTTTCCCCAGCCATAATGATCTTATCACCATCCGCTTTCGTAATAGTATTTTGCAACAATTCAAGCTTATTTCTCAAGTTAGTAATATAAGATGGATATTTCTTAAAATATTTGATATTAAAAGCCTTAAGATTCTTAAACACTCTTTGCTTGGTACATAATTTAACCATACAAGAGACATGTACATCAATGTTCCGAATTTTAGTTACAACATCAATGAACTCACTATGTTTACTCCAAATGTTGAAGAATTTGATTGACAATAGAGCTCTTTTATGTTGTTTTCCAATTGAAACATGGAGAGCACAATGATCAGATGTGGAAAAGGCAAGACAAAGAACATTATAACGGACTCGGTCAAGCCACTTAGAATTTATAAGCAACCTGTCAATCCTACTAGCCCTGACTTTAATCACACTTCTATTGCTCCAAGCATAGGATTTCGCTTAAGTTTGATGCTAACAGAAACCAGCCTCATCAACACAATCAGTGAATTGTTGAGCATATTCATTAATATCATCACCGCTCAGTTTATCCTCTATTCTTAGTATTTCATTAAATTCTCCTATACAACCAAAAATATCATTCATGTATATTTGACTCCATCTGGTAATGTCATTCCAGATCTTATATCTCTCTTTTTCATTGTAACTAGCATAAATGACACTCAAGATAAACCTTAAATTATCATTTAAATCAAGTATCTCAACCACAATTGCTTGAACAGTTTCTTCTATGAGGTTGATTTGAATGCTATTCTCTTTCCATAAAATCCATACTCTACCCCTTGGATCTTTACTATAATAATGCAAAATTTGATAGTTTTTGAATTGATCATCCATAATAATCTTCATGTTTCTGTATTGGACCTTGGTCTCCAACAAACACATTACTTGAACTCCTGTTGAACGTGGAATTTAAGACATCTAATTGTATAAAGGCCATGTTCAACCCTCTAAGATTCCATGATCCAATGATAATGGATCAAGAGGCTTGTTTTGTTTCCCCTCCTTAGCTTATGCACTATTCAAAATTCGCAGTAGATCATCATCAAACGCATATAAGGGGCTGCTTTTTATATTGAAGGAGTTACTTTCAGAAGTGGGAGATACATGGTTACTACTCTTAGCTTGATTTCTTCTAAAAATAAACTTCCACGGTTCCTCAGTCTCACTCAATCCCTTATTTTTGCCAATATTCTCTTCTTGAATGTTTTTTCTTTGTCCTTAACTTTATATTTCTCTGCAACTACTCCACAACCTTTTGCTTAGGAATTCCAACTTCCTTTTCTGGTTTACACATGGCATGATCACATCTTTTGACACTTAGGACATTGGCTTAGCCTTCATTCATACATAATTTCTCTTGTGTTTCATTTGTATAAACCAGTAAAACAATATAGAAACTAATGCAGAAATAAAATAAAAGTAAATAAATAAATAACTTTACTTGTCGAGACTCGGATTGGATCCGATGTCTTTAAGGTATTTAGGCCACGTACAGGTGTCTTACGTTTGTTGGCTTCAACCTCCAGGATACAACGACAAAACTATTCAAAAGAATCTGACACACGAATTCTTAAGAATTTCAACGAACTTAATAATGCTGCTTCTTTCTATCTCTCTTATAATTTTAATGCTTTGAAAAATGAATGAAGAAAATGATTTAGTTGGCCAACTATTTATAGAAAATGAAAAGGTGGCTTGCCAAAGGTTGTGATGTTTCATTTTGTAGTTACGTTGTATTAATTTAAGATACAACGTTTACTTAAAAGACCAAAAATTTGGGCGGGTCCAGATGGTATGAACCTAAGACCCAAAAGCCCAACAAAGATGATGGTCCAGGTTCATATAAAAAGAAATAAGATAACATATATTATTTTTTTTTTCTTTTAATTTCTCCAAATTACATGACTCAATTTCTCATTCAATTTCAAATGATGTTAACCAAGTGAATATATTACGTTAATCTTTACAACTTGAATAAACACATTAATATTCGAATCATTTCATTCAATTGAGTCACCGACTAACATCGTAAACATAGTCAACACTTGGGTAGAATCCCATTTGTCCAACAATTTACACTTCATGAAGATCACAAAATGCTCTCGCATAACCCAATCTAATTCTTGATTCAGTTATTGAATTCATTTGAATGGGCAATCCAATACAACTAGCTATATAACCAAGACCCTCCTTAGACCATAAATTCATAGAAACATTCTTCAGTCTAATCCATAATGGTACTTGATCTATCTCAGTTTTGCCAAATTGCATATTAGCTTTCCACTCCCTTAAAAACATAGGGTTTACTATTATATGCCAAATCTGTTCAAGAGTCTTTGTACATTTACTCTATCTTCAAAGCTAGCAACATAATATTTCTATTAGACTTAATATTCACTTTATCAAAGTCCTCTCTCCCACTGATGATTAAGAAATTTGGTGACCATATAAAAGAGAAAAGAAGAAGCAGATGGTCAAAGAAATTTGTAAAAAAGTTTAGAAGATCCGAATCAGGATTTTGAAAAGTGGTAAGATCTTTTGTTGGATCCCAGAAATTTTTGGGATAAACAAAGGATCTGGAAAAAGAAAGGCAAAAATATGGATTGTTTGGTTTTTTGGTCTATGATTCGGTACAAGAAAAGAAAAAAAAAAGAAAATTGCATGAGTAACTCACCGTGTGTGCACCAGACTAACTAAAAGAAGAGCTCGCATGGGGGGCGCGTTTTTTTAGCACTTTATCCCTCATTTCTCGACTTCTCATGCGTGTTTTTACTCAGGCTGGCTGCGGATTTTTCATGGTTGCTATCATTGTTCACAGAATAAAACTAGATTTGGGTCAACAGATAATATGGTCTGATAAAGTCTGCAAGTTAATCTGATAATAACTGTAAATCTGTTTCCAATTAAGCAGATAGATATAAATAAGCTGAATCTTGAATCGATTATACTTTACTTATTACCTGTATTTATAATTCAAAATCAAAATACTCTTCATAGATATTGAGAGTACGTACGAATAAAAAAATATATTTTCTACTATCATATTTGCTAGTATCATTTAAAGTAAAAAAAGTTTCATATGTTTATTTTCACAAGCTTACAAAAGCTCACTCCTAAATCTGAACTGAACAAATTCAGCACAACTGGATTAAAATTATCTGATACATGGTCGATATACAAAGGGAAACCGAAGAGAACCTTTAATAATAGACTTTAAACACAAAATCCCTATTCAAACAGCAACTTCAGTTCAACAGAGAACCGAAACGACCTTGAAAATAGGCTAGTAATTTTTCTCTATTAGGTATATTTTCCTTAACAATGCTGCACTTAAGGTACTCTTCAATCCATTTACATATTTTCGGGTATTTTTCTTCTGTTATCAGCTTATTACCCGATATTTCTTCAAAAATTTCCATCCAAGGGGTTAGGAAGTTTGCAGCAATATCAGCCAACCCAATATTGTCTCCACCAAAGAATTTCTTATCCTTAAGTTCATTGTTGAGAATCTCCAGCACTTCACTTGCTTCCACTTTAGCCTTTTCGTGTTCTTCGCTTTTAGTCAAGATAGCTTTACCTAAGATAGCTTTACCTATTGCAGGTCCGCACTAGAAACAAATTAAAAATTACATAAATGGTAAGAAAATCATTTTGGAACTTACTACACAAAATTGAAGTAATATTCAACTCAAATAAAACTATTTAAAACCTACCTTATCATCGATAAATTTAGCCCAGAAACGAGCCATGGCTCTTTGATGAGGATCTTGAGGCAAGATAGGATTGTCCTTCCAGGTTTCATCGATGTATTCAATGATCACAAGAGATTCTCCAATTGCGTTTCCATTGTGAATTAGTACAGGTACTTTCTTGTGAACAGGGTTGTTTTTGAGTAGCAATGGACTTTTGTTAGATATATCTTCCTGTATGAATTCGTATTCGATCCCTTTCAATTTCAATGCAAATTCAACCCTGAAAACAAATGGGCTTTCCTTCATACCAATTAATTGAACTGCTGCCATCGAAACTGCTTATTGGGTTTCGATTATGTCACGGTAAGCTTAAGCTATGTAAAATTTAGAAATGTTACTGGTATTGGTTTGTTTATATATAAGATATGAACAAAGTCTTAGGTCTTTTAAGACACTAAGCAAAATAATAATACATTAAGCAATTTCTGTGAAAATTCCATTTGGTTTGGCCAGTTGCACTGTGTTGACTTGACCCTGAAGGCAAAGTTGGATGCATCTAGACGCTTTATACGACGAGGAAAGACTCACTATTGTTTCTTTGAAGCTGACTAAATCAATGACCTCAACAACCAACTTTTTTGCAGGGTGGATCTGTGGGGTGCGAAGGGGGATGACGCCCCCAATCCCATGCAATTTCCTTTTAGAGTAATGATATATACCACCCAAATACTACCCAATGATGTGACATGAATTGGTTGGTTACAAATGTTTAATCAAATCAAGAAAATAAATACATTAACGATTTGTAACCAACCAATTCACGCCACATCATTAGGTGGTATTTAGGTGGTATGAATTTGGGTGGTATATATTATTTAAGATATATTGTTTTTAACCCCAAACTAAAAATTCACTCGTAAATCTAAAATATAAGGATCCAGGTTACCTCATAGCGAAAACATATGTTTTTTTTTTAGATTTACGTGTGAAATTTCAGTTTGGGGTTAAAAACAATATATCTTAAAAAGAATTTGCTAAAAAGAAATTGCACATTTTATCGTTATGTCTCGGGGATTGGGGGCGTCATCCCCTTCCGCACCCCAAACTAATTATTTTCTTGCAGCTCGAATTTTGTTATTGGTAAAGATTTAGTGAAGCAATCTATTGAATTCTTACTTAATTATATTTGTTCAATTTCAATAATTAGTGGATTGACATAGGAATGATTATATTATTCTCATGTGATACTAAATATTTGGCATCCCTTGTTAAAATCATACTAGAAAAAATCATATAAAAAAAAATCTTGGAAAATACAAAAGAGTACAACACACAAATATCATCCTCTTCATTTTTACACACATTATTACAACCCTTATTTTGAATTACATAATATATTTTCGAGCCAAAAATTTAACATAAATATATTATATAGCTTAAGATGATGAATATTCTTGGTTCTCGCATGGACAAATTTGTTAAATACATCCTTGAATTTACTGTAGAAATTATTTAGTGATATATACTTTGACATCTCACAAACCGATCTTCTATTGTCATTTGATCTTATCCAAGATAAGAATCCCCACATGATACGTGAGGAGGTCATCAATCATTCTCTATTTCTTGAATATCTCACTTGAATCTTCCGGATGGGACAATATTATTATAAGATAATATCGTACTTGTGAGGAAGTAATATATGTTAACCGTTTCTTGTTATAAAACTAAATATTTTCTATTGTGCTTCATGTACTTTATGTCCTTCAAAAGTTTTATAGACTCCAAGCACTTCTCATTCTCCAAAAATTTAATTTTTTCCAGATGCTCTTAGTGCTTCAGACACTTGTGTTCATCAAGAGTATTAATATCAATCCAAGTATCATGACATTTATATTGAGTGATTTCCTTATCATAATAAATGTTTCAAGAGTTTCTAAAAAGTAAAACCCAAACGTCATTGTATCCACAACATAAGAATGAAGACGTATTCCCATAATTAATTCTAGATTTATGTAGGAACCTATGTAATACAAGCCGAGTTATAGTTTTAACAGTCGAATACGACCATTTATTTATTTATCGACATTTTCACCACTTTGTGATATATAATTCTTATTATTAATTTTATGCACTATAGTAAAAGAAAATATATCAATCTCATTAATCGTCTTACAATTTCATATAATTTTGGTACATAAATGATCTATACAATTTTTTTATCATTCAGGTACTTTGATCTCTTTAAGGACCATTACTTTATTTATGTGTAATACATGTGCCAACAGTTGTCTCAATAATTCTTGTCATATTATGTAATGTGTATATTCCTCAACATTTACAATTTAACCATTTTTAGAAAAGCCTAATAAAGCTTCTGTTTCTTCTCTTGTTCCAACGACTACTGAAGACTCCTACAAACTCAACAAACTCGGCAATGTTTCTTCAATAGTGTTTGATTACCCGTCTATGCTTATCACTTATGCTTCTCAAGTAACTTCTTTACAATCTCATCTAATTTTAAACATTTCATTCACCATTTTAATGCCCTATATTTCTGTACTTGTATCCAGGAAACATTTGACTCTTCTCCCAATCAAAACGAGGACCCTCCTGCCGCAGCAGGTAATTTTTCTTTCCCAGTAAATAATTTGATTAATTCTTCAAATTTTGTCTGATTGTAATTAATATTCATTTTTACAAGAAAATGGAAAGAAATTCTCAGTCCTCTAAACTTAAAAGCAGACGTAAGAGAAAGAGAGGGGAGGATGGTTGAGAGTTAGAGTAAGAGAAAAGGCTGCAAAACCGGTTTTAAATGCAAATCATGATGATCTTGGAAACGTTCCGGCAAAAAGGAGTCCAATTTTTTTAGCATCAAGACACAAAGGTGTGTTTGTAATTCAAATGCAACTTCACCTTTGACTTATTCACCAAACTTGTAGCTTCGTCGAATTCTGGTGTTTGTTTTGGAACGGTATCTTCCTCATCAGTGAGGCTGATCTAATAACCTTTAGGAAACATGGTGTTGAACTTTAGGATCAAGTTAGGATTCCCTTTCAATAATTCTTTCACCTTTCTCATGACACCAAGAGTATCAATTCTGCATGAAAACCTCGAGGTTATTACATAAAGTTAATCTTGATTTCACACAAGTCAAGCTTTATAGAGTAAAAGAGATACCGTTTAGCCTTAAAATCGTTCATAACATCAAGGAACATGGTGTACTTATGTTTAGGTCTTGGAATGCAACCTTAACTTCCTTCAAGAACCAGCTTGAGAGGCAACTGGCATGAGTAGAAGCTCTGGTGTTGTTTATTAAGGTCATTTAAGTTTGAGCCAGCTTGAAAATCACCTAAAATTCTTAAGGGCAATCAATGAACTTAAGGTTGCAGCAGACAAGACCTGTGGAAGCAAAGATTAATCCGATTCAGAGGGATTTATCAGATACTATACCAGCTATGAATTTGGCGAACCTAATGAATAAGGAACACCCTCGAATAAAGATACAAAGAGATTAGACGGACTATCTTCCTCCGGTTTTGATGGGAACAGTTCAAACCGGCCTACATCTTCTTACTCCGGTAAGTAATTTTCTTCAAATACATATACTTATTAAGTAATTCTTGCTGTTAAATTTATTTAATCTGTCACGCCTCAAGAATTTCCAAGTAAATCTCGGGACAAGACTGCCGCAAGCATAAGTAATATTCCTAAGCTTGCAAGGCCACCTTTATTTACGAGTATTTTAAGCCCCTTCAACAAATAAAATTAAAATAACTCATCCGTCTTAATAAGAATCAATAATCTTCCAAAAATTTCATAATAATATACAACTAAACTTATCAGATTAATTACTCTTGGACAATTGATAAACTCCAACCCAATAGCTCGTGAACCATCATTATTTCATGAGGTTTCTATGCTAACGATACTTTCTTACCACACTCATGTGAATGTGGAATTATGATCAATATGAAACACAAAAATGTAACTAAATTTAAGGTAGAATACCTGAAAACACAACAAACAAATCCCAACAATCAGTCGTAAAGTTGTAACCGCATTTAACTCGTTCAGATCCAATCAAAAACTGCATTAAACTCGTGCAGCTCCGGTCAAAAACTGCATTTAACCTATGCAGCTCTGGTTAAAACTGCATTTAACCTGTGCAGCTCCGGTCAAAACTGCATTTAACCCGTGCAACTCTGGTAAAAAACTGAGTACCAAGCCTTAATCCAGCATAGGTAATTGCCTCACATGACATATACAAATTTACATCTTACAATTATTATATCCAAATATGCCTCAGAGATTCACAAAGTTATTTTCCTACAAATGGATTGTCCAGCAAAATTGAAGATAGAAAGAACAATTACAACGAAACAAAAAAAAGTTTAGAAAGGATTAATGGGTGTAAATATCAATTATTAAGTAATGATCAGAGTATAAAGAAACTTGATTATATATAGGATAACATAATCATATTTACGCAAGACGGATGATCTTAGAATTAGATAAAATTAATGTTTCCATTAAATTAATAAAAGATACAAATACACCGAATTAGTAAGAGATATCATAAAATTACTAAAATATAATTTTAATTTACTGGAATATAAACTTAATTATCATAAAATTTCACAATTCAAACAAAAAAAAGAAGGATAATTCAAACTTACCCCATTCAAACCCTTAAACTTTATGATCTCAGCTTTATTTGAAAATCAGATTTCTCACAACCCTAAATTACTTGCTTGTATTCATGAGACCTTTGAGAATATGATACTTTGTTTTATTTGAGAGGCTGACCCAATTTAAGATTCTCATACTTTTTTCTTCCTGATTCGTTTTCCTTCTTTTTCCCTTCTTTTTCCCCTCTGTCCTCTTTTAAAGATCCGTAATCCCCCCAAGTCCAGCCCAAATATTTTTTTTGTATGTATATAACTAGAAACCTCTAGATATTAGTACATGATATTACAAAAATTACCTTATCATCAAAAACTTATAGAAATTCCTAGAAAATATATTTAATGTCTAAATCAGTTGACGCACTTAAATTTTAGTGTTACATTATGAATTTAAAGTGATGGAATATTACATAATCAGTCTGCTTCTCTGTCTATGGTAGCTTGTTTTAGTGGAAATTTGACCCAGAGAGCAGCTCTAATCATTATCATTGGGTTTTTAGACCTAGAAGACTGAATTTGCATACAAGCTCCGTGTATTACCGATGGTGTGTATCTCAATTTTTTCTCAAATCTACTTATAATATTTTGTTGGGGACACTCAAGTGTAACTTTGATATATATAACAATGACCACTATTACAATTTTCTGAATCCTTTTTTGCAAACGAAATATAAACATTGTTTTTCGTTTTCCTTATGCGGTGAGTTGGAAGACAAAGGAATTTTGTTAAATTTAAGTATATACATTTGGTGCCGGGGTATGAGTTTTTTGTGGGTAAGAACCTTTTCTCCTTATTTTATTTTTCTGAATTGTGGAATGAGGTTGCTAATTGTTAGCAGAGAAGCCATCCCAAAAAAAATAGACATATAGAGAGTCCTGTCACTGTATAAAATGTCTAAATCAACACATGTTGATTCTTGCAGGTTGCTACAACTTTGTGGAAGATCATGGACTGGAACAAGTATGTGAATAGTTGCTCTAGTGATTTTTGTTTCTGAATATAGATTTTATGGATAATTGTATGGATTATATTTTTTGTCTTGAATTTTTATATCAAATCATGAATAGTACAATTCCTATCTATCTTTAAAAGTATACCGTTGATGATATATGATATGATGTATACAGAGTTCTTTTAAATTAATTTTTTGTATATATCTACTGACAAAAAAAGATCTATTAATAGATGTGAAATATAGGATGATGCATAACCTTTTGGATTTACAGGATGTTTTAATAATTTATAGATTAAAGATAAATTTATTTGGATAATTTATTTTGGAAGTGAAGCGAATAATATCACGATCTGACACGAATCATATCGAATCAGTTCGATTTCGACGGATTCGTTCACGATTCGCGACGCATCTTACAACGTAGCATAATAATCATATGATTTCATGATTATGCATCGAAAATGTAATAATATTTAGGGTTGAGATATATTCGTATTTAAAGGTTGAAAAGTAATTTTTCCCTTTCTCTTGTATTATATCAGTTTTGTGTTTGGATCGAGATGAAAAAAGAAATATAATTGGGTAGATATTAAAGTATTTGTTTCTCATTTGGAACTACAATATATCTCTCGCTATGCCCCATTATAAAAATGGTTTATTATATCTTAATTTTCACATTGATTCTTCCTAGTTTTTTTTTTGTTTAGCACAATTCACTGTAAACACCATTTCTTTGTTGGGTGATTGATCCACATGGTCATGGAGATTACTATTACGACTTATTGAGATTTTGTCTCTACACTATTCTACTAAGAGCTCACTAAAATATTATAGATCAAAGATACCTCTAGCGTATATATAGGAAAATGAACTCTCTATTTCAATTCATTTTATTTCCTGTTTTCGGACTTCCCTCTCTTTCTCCTTCTTCTCTAAAATCAATTTTGCAGATCTCTCTCTCTCTCTCTCTCTCTCTCTCTCTCTCTCTCTCTCTTCAAATCATTTTGGTAGATTTTTTAACTTCTTTTTTGAAACATTTTTAACTTTATTTTTCAGTATTTCGAGCTCCATGTTCGCAACACCTTCAAACTCCATTTTCAAAATATTTGAAGTTCCATTTTTTCATCACTCTCAACCTAGTTCCACAATACTCTGTGATATTTTGCAAGTTTTAGTAATTTTGTGTATTACCTGGTGATTTTATGTTAATGCGTAGTGATTTTGCATAATACTTTGTGGTTGTATGTTAATACGTAGTGATTTATGTTACAATTAGTTATTTAGCGTAACACCCAAAGATTTTGTGGCATATTGGTGTCGCCTGAGTGTTAGAAAATAATAGATAAATAAGTGCAATAAACACCCTAGGCTAGCACGGTTCTGCAAGTATACAGGACGTATGCAAGTTTTAATGAATAAGTAGAATTCGTTCCTCAGAGACTACGAAAGTTAGAGAGAACTTATGCAAATATTCAAGTGCAGATTTTAAGAAGCTAGAACAAATAATACGCAAGAAAATAAAAGAAAAGAGAATTTGGTTTGTTTAAAAACTCGAAAATTAAACTAAGAAAGTAAAAGACAGAATATTAAATAAAAGAGAGAAGCAAGTAGTATGAGAGTTTAGCTCGAGATATTAGCAAGTAATCCCCACTAGTTTTGGTTATTCTATCGTCTAAGGGTGAATTATGTATTATGAAATAATCAAGATTCTAAATTCCCACACCTTAGATCATGAGAGCGACTAAGGGGGCTACAGACACATCATGAGGCAGCCTAAACCTAGGGTAATCTAGAGCCACCAAGGCCCTAAGCAATTCAATTCCAAACATGATGATAGTGGTGAAAACATACCATAATGATTATCTAGTTAGGTTGACTTGTCAGGTCTAAACCTTAAACTAGACGTTATGTGGTGTTTCTATAATTAGACACCCAGCTAAGGTGATCATCTAACTACTATTAAGGTAATCCTATACGTTGCACACCGCATGGAAAACAGAAAATTAATTAAAACACATAATCAGAACATAAAACATAAATTCCAATTAAATACCGTAGTATCCCAAATCAAATAGAAAAACTAGGGTTTATACATAAATGCTAAATCTAAAGCTAAAAGTAAATTAGTTCATACTAGAGAAATAAAATAAAGAAATTACAAATTTAAAGGTAGAAGAAGACATGATTTGGCGTTCAGCTCCTTCCAAACTTCTTCTCTTGTGTTGCAGCTTCCTCTTGGCTTAAGGTTTTGCTAAGGATGATTTTTCTAATTATAATAGGTTGTATTTATAGTGTATAGGAAGACCTAATCGTTTTCTTAAAGGAAAAGGTAAGTGTTGGACTCCAAGCCCAACTCAAATTCTTAGCCCAAAAACATGGAATCAGCCTCCGTTTTTGTTTTGGTCCTAACAGCTTCAATACTTATCCGTTTGACGTGTATGAGTAATCTAAATTCATCGTCTCGGAAAGATATTTAAATTTGCTCCTTACTGTTCTTCCAAATTCTTCACCGATTTTGAGATATGATCCGATTTGTGGTCGTAGGTGCTGGAATTCAAATTTAAGGCAGCTTTTCCTTTTCCATATTTTTAGCTTTTCTTTCCTTATCTTCAATTTCCATGTTTACCCTCTTTCCTTTAGCTCATAAACTTTGACTTGGACTCTAATTAATTACCATATATCTTTAAAGCTTCACACTAAATAAATAATTAAACCCAATATGCTCTAAAAATAATAAATCATCAATTCAAGACACAAAATAGGAAAGTGTACTAAATCATGAGAAAATCGACCTATAAACTAATAAATACAACTAAAATGATGTCTCCAAGTAGGATTTATTCATGACAAATAGGGAGACATCACATACACATTGATACTCATTAATTTTGCATCAATACTCAGTAGTAGACAACGATAATACTCAAAGATTTTGTGTTAATATTAAGTGGTTTTAAAGATTACCCAGTGATTTCAAAAAATACTCAACGAATTCAAATAATACTCACTGATTTCAAATAATACTTTAAAATATCCCTATGCATTGAATTCACTACACAATCACTACTCAGAGAATTCCTAATAGAGAACTATGCAAAAAGTTAACCAACAAAATCACTACTTAGAGAATTCACAGCAAAAGCATAGATTGTTTAGCAAAAATCTCCGAGTACTCAGGAAATTCTGAGTATTAAGAGAAAACCCCTACTCAGATAATTCAATGTGTATTTCGAAAAATTCACTAAGTATTGACATAAAAACTTAGTAACAAAAACCACCAAGTATTAATATAAAATCACTGAAAATTAAGGCAGAATTGCTGAATATCAATAAGTATAACACAAAAAATTAATGAGACTTTTAAAGCCACAATTACCTTACTCCTTCTCTAGATTATAACTTAGTTTCACCAGAACAAGAAATAAGGGTTTTACTCATTGAATAAAAGAAGGCTTCAATCAGGAAATGGTAACTTGTGTAAGTGATTACATAAGAGATTTAGCTCGAGGTATTTGAGTTTGGGTTTCAACATACCCGTTAAAAGTTTGATCATGGGGTTGTGATTTATCTGGGACAAATCTCAAATGTAATTGGTTTATAAATCACCTTTAAGAGTTGTTTGAGTTTAGTGGAAAAGAATTTAGAAAATCCTAAGGGGAAGACCCTAGTTAGTGGATGTAGGGTAACCGAACCACTATAACCGATTGAGTAATATCTAACCCTACTTTTACTTATCTATTTGTTTTGTGCTAGGGTATTAGCTTAACTATCTTCTTTCTCAATATACATTTTCCTTTAGCTCACTAAGTGTTCAATAAATTTATTCAACTAAATTTTAAACTTATATTATCTTCCATTTTTTTTTGATTGATTAGTATATTCTATTAGTGTCTTATTCACCACCCGTAAACAGTTATATCTATTTTGAGTCTAAATATGTTCCACTAGTTACTTATTCATCAATAAAATCTTTCTTGCTACTTTTAGGTGTTAAGTCTCTTTGATTTTAGGATAGCTGTTTGTGTTGTCTCTTCGCTTCCTTTGATTTCTTAGAAATATATACATAAAGTGTCTTCATGTGCGTTCAGGATACGTAAAATGGAATAAATTATATTAAAATAATTATATATACTTAATGTTAAAATAATAAATTTGAAGTTAGGTAACTTTATATTTTATATGTATCTTTTTATATTGTTAGGCAACTAGATTCTTTCCATAAATGGTATCCTAATAATTATTGTTATTAATTTGAGATGTCTAACAAATTGAAAGGATTCGACTCAAGGGGTCTCATGACAAATTTTATCGCTAATAAATAGGAAGGGATGTTGTGTTCTTAATAAAGTCGCAGACTAAAATATATGGCCAAATACTAAAACACTATCATATAAAACATAAATCACGTAAAGACAAAAAACAAGTGGCAAATGATAATTGCAGACATGTTTAGGAGTAATTCAGCACCAACAATGTTCATTGCCAATAATCGATCACCAACCATCTCTTTTGGTGTGCGATCACCGATAACATTGTAGGAGTGGACAGTGATCCTGCTCAAAGAGTCTTTAAGCAGAAATGTCTCCTAGCATAAAAGTCTTTGAGAATGAAAATTTTCTTAAAGTGAAAAATTATTTGAGCAAGTTCAAAAAAATTATGAGATTGGTCAAAAACGTCTCCAAGCATGGTCTAAAAATCTTTGAGGGTGTCAAATCTGAGCATTTTCGGTATTTTTTACTGCGCGTTATATTTTCTATTAAGCAATTTTTTATCCGAACCTTACCTAAAGTAGAGAGAATAACATAGATTTAAAATAAATAATGTTAAAAACAAAGTAAAAAAATTTACAACACCTTAATTAATTCATGCAAAAATATCAAAACGACATAAGTAGACGTTAGTAGTGATGTTTGACTCATACCAACCCCTTCACCACTGAGACGCTGCACATGATACCCTAGCCAAGCCAACCACCTACGCATAATACATACCCCAAATTCGTTGCTTCAAATATATCTCAATCAAGTGAATACATGAAGGTATCATAGCTTGTGGATTAAATTAATTTCTTTGTGTAAGGACTCACACTACTTAGGAAGGTGATTGAGATATGTTTCCGTTGCAATAGGCCATCTGTAATCCTCTATTTATTATTAGAAAAGAAAAAAAATCTAAAATAAATCTATAATGATCTAAAAGAAATTCGTAATGACAATTGTGATGTTGCTTACAATTTTACTCTAATAAACCTATTGCGACATGTATTATCAATAATGAATATGATAGCATGTTAGGAAGAAAAATGGTCTTTTGTTGCATACTCAACTCATAAAGTTGAAACTATTATCGAGGAAATCTACCCATTTTAGTAGTTCCTTGATGATTTCTACCTCTCTTTAAAAAACGACTGCAATATTTTCATGATGCCCATGAAATAATCTTCTATGGGCATAGATATATATATATATATATATATATATATATATATATATATATATATATATATATATATTGTTTCTATTTCTCTATAATACCATTATTATTTCTAATTTTAATATGTCGTTTTTTTGAGTGCTTAAAATGAAAGACTCTACTAATGATTGGTTCGCCAAATAAAATTTTAGAGGTATTTTCGGTAACGGGGCTTCTAACCACTCACTCCAATTGGACTTTTGCAAGTTAGTTCATAGGATCTATTAGCAGGATCCCTCGAGAACTGGTTGAACTCTTAGTTACAAGAATTTTTCAATCGCAATTTTGTTATTTATACATGTGAGAAAATTAGTATAGGCATTGACAAAGTGAGCTTTTCTTTTTCCCTTTATTTTCCAACTCTTACCTTTACTTAACGAAAGTTTTTATGGGAAAAAAAGTTGGATATCACCGTTTTTCAAATTTGAAATATTAGATACTACAATCATCACACCGTAGTAATTGGGTTGATATATCTGAGTAATTTTCTTTTGTATCTGTCTTTGTTCTAGAGAGGGTAATATTTTACATTCTCTATGTTATATATGTTTTTATCTTGTTTTTAATTTATACTATTTGAGTACTATATGATTCACTCTTATATTTATATCCGATTCTTACTTCAAATAGTTGTTAACACACTCTGTCTAATGATCTAAAATACTAATCTCATATCCTTGTACAAATATAATTGATCATTTTTAGATTTATAACTTATACATATCATTGTTTACAAGAACGTTTTATACCCACTGTAAACATTAACTTTTACTGTTTATCACTTAATACTTCATCATATTAATTATAAAAAAGTTACACTTACGTCTTTCAAATTTGTGTGAACCATCATAGAAGGTATCACATTTGAACGGCTTCATAGGCAGTTTGTGACTGTAAAACGAATGTGCAAGTCATTTTTGCAATGTAGGGTAAGATTTAAGCATTTGATTAATACAATTTTGGAGAAATCGATCATTTGTTATGATATTTATTAATGTATTTTGATATGAAAGTGACTATATATGGTTATAATAAAGATGGAACTATTATTCAATATGACGCACTTTGTAATGCTCGTTTGCCTAAAGGAAATGATCCCCATTTAATTCCTGCTTGAGCTTGCTACTTCTTTAGGGTAATATTCTTATTGGCATGTGTATGTAAAAACAAATAATTATAATATCCTCTCTAATATTTGAAGCTCATTACTTATTGTTTTGATTCAATGTAGTAGTCTGTTTTTATGCAATCAATACGATAACGGTAATTGTTATCTTTGAATACTAAAAGGCTCAAAGTTTACTGAAAATCTTATAATTTGAAAATTTCCCTTTCTTTTTCTCACATAGATTTACCCATATAGATATAATCACAAAGATATATGGGCATATACCCACATAGATATAGGTGTATCTAATATGCGGTTTGTTACAACAATGTATGTGTTCTATATTCGAGCTTATCTCAGGTTGATGATCGTATAAAAAAATTATATTTCGACTAAATTTTTATTTTTTCAAGCTAATATCAGATTTTTCGAGTGAGATCTCGTGATTGAATTTGGAACAACAAGTTTTAAGCTTCATAAAGTAAATATTTAAGCTTTACTAGATTTTAAAAGGTTTTATATTTTATAATATATTTTGACTATTTTTCCTTTATATTTTTAGTTTCGAGGAGCTGACTAATTAGAAGGATGTTGCTGGAATAACGAGATTCAAAACTCTCGTGGTTATATTACCCAGGTGTTCCCAATTGATCAGAGACGTCAGATCTAACTACAAAGTTCTGTTACTGAGTCAACATTGAAATAACACTAGCAACCATTTCTATGCCCATATGTGCTGCTTAATTCTTGGAAATGACCGAAGAATTTTCCAAGAAAAGCCTCGAAACATGAAATGAGACGTATCTAAAGGACATCGTGTTTTCAAATATATCTAACTCGATATCTGATCTTCATCGACGCGAGTGTCATTTATCAATAGTGGGAGAAGGCAATCCTTGTAAGCAGGTTAATCAGCAATATTGCAACCAATGTCTTGAAAAAACAGCTAGCTCCTGGGCTCTAAAGTTGGGTCATGATTACACAATATTTGATCCTAATACTCATTTTTTATTTGGTGGTGGGAAGACGTTAGTGGAGTTGAATCTCGATCTTTTCACAAGGCGAAGTCACTAGAGTTGAATTTAGATATCTTTGTTTCTTACCCATTGTTTATATGTTAGGTGGGTATATACCCTATCTAGGTAGAGGTATACACCCATATGTCTGGATGGGTATATACCCATATAAAAGATCATTCACAATATTTGTGTTGAATCCACTATCAAAACAAAGAAGAAAAAAAAATAATGATTAGCTTATTCTTTAATGTGGTAAAATCTAGATATTTAGCAATAATATGTGAAATTTATGTAACAAATAAGTTTTGATAAAGGTGAAACAAAATTACGCAGTAAATTAATTTTTATGTGAAAGTTTTCCAATTCAAGTCTACACTATTCTTAAAATTTTATGTGAAAGTCTTGCAATTTAGCATTTACAATTCATAAATTATGCTTGGTGGTAGAGTAGATTTATTGAGGTTAATATATATAAATACATACATACATACATACATACATACATACATACATACATACATACATACATACATACATACATACATACATACATATACAGGCACGGTCTTGACATTTCGGGGGTTCTAAGCGAATTCATAAAATGGGGCCCTCTATGTAAATAAAAATATTGTTACTAGTAGCAAGGTGGTTTGAACTCTAGACTCCATGAAATAAAATATACAACATTACCACCAAAATAAAAATACAATTTTTTACTATTTGAATCATGTATATATATACACACACACATAATACATTTAGATGAACGGGGGCCCCTAAAAAATATCAAAAAATCGGGAGGCCTACGCGGCCGCGTCTTTCGCTTTGATACAGGACCGACCTTGTATATATATATCTTAGTGTCTCTGTACAACTAAATGATAGATGAATGGGTATACAACCATATATCTATGTGGTTATATGCTTAGATGAACATGGTCATGTATTATATTTTGTGTTAATTGCACTATAAGTTCTCATCTCTTCTTTTAGTACATTTGTCAAACAATATAAGATTAATTGCACTATATAGGATTATTGTGGTCTCAAAAGTAAAAAGTACTTGGTCTATGAAAAAATATTGTGTAAACCCATACTATAGGTTTTGTTAAATCCACCTTATAGGTGGGCCAAAGTTTTAATGCATTAATTAATATTTTTTTTGTATGATAGAAAGAAAGGATTATATGGCTTTTATGTTTGTTTGTCTTTTTTTATTTATTCTTTTCATTTCATGATTTTGTCAACAAAATATTATTATTATTGTTGTTGTTATATATATAATAATATTTTGGTGACAAAACCATGAAACAAAAAAAATTAAATAAACTAAAAAAGTCAAACAAACGTAAAAATCATATAATCCTCTTTCTCATTTGTCATACAAAAAATATTAATTAATACATTACAACTATGCCCTCATCTATATGGTGGGTTCACACAAGTATTTTTCTAGTGTATGTCCTCTAAAAATATCATCCCTATTAATATATAAGCATATGTATCTTTTGAGGCATTTTTAGAACGCAATAACTAACATTGCAATCAACCCAACAATTTTGAGCCACCAGTTTTTTTACACTATTTTTAAAGATGAGATCCAAATAGTTTTGTTTTTGTGTCATCTGGTGTTTCCAATAAATCACCACTATGGTCTCGAACAAAAATTTATCTAAGTTCATATAATCGAAGATATAGATTGTTTGATTTATCTGTAGTTTAGTTGCAACCATTTCATTAATATCTAAAGTTTCAGCCCTAAATTTACTTGCAATGCCAATTCAGCTGCTGGACAATTCAAACCAAAAGTCACAACACTCTCGAATTGTATAGCAACTCTAGCGTGTTCCACTTTATTTACATCTCCTATAATATTTTGTTTTGCAACATTAGTCCTTGAATTTGGTATATATCTAAGTGGGTATATTCTTGCTCGGATGAATGGTTATGCACCCTATATCTAAGTGGATATACAACAATATATCTAAGCGGGTATATGTCCAGGTGAATAGGGTCCTATGTTAATTTATGTGTTAATTTTGTATTCAGATACTAGGTATATACCATATATCTAAGTGTATTGCACTAGACAAATTACTTTTTGTATACTAACAAACTCAGTCAAGGTGTATTTTTTACATTAAAATCATACATCATAGTAAAAAAGGTAATACTTTCACTATAAACCAACCAACAATCATTCAACCAAAAGATTTGAAACATTTACACAATTTACCAAAAACCTTAGTCGTATGTCCACAATTAGTACTTAATACTAGAAGAACTTAAATAAGCAACCTTTTGATAAAAACAACTTTTTTTCCTTCACTAGACCAATCAATAGATGAAAAGCTCGCCAACACTTATTTGAAGTCATTCTTGACAAGGTCCAGGTCTGGAGACTCCGTTTATCAACACCATCTTGCAAAATTCCATTTGAAGAGAAATATGCAAATTCCTCCAAACCCATGATACTAGGTGTTGAGTTGTCGTCAAGTTTTAGGAGTTCCTGGATATTTTTGAGAATTCTTACCCTTTCCCATTGACGACATTACGAAGGTACATAACACCAGCGTTTGCAAGCTCTCATATGCCTTCCAGTCAAAGTAGCTTCCCATCCAAACCAGAAACCAGCCTTGTTAATTCGAATTCTCCATTTGTGAGATCAACTCTCCAAAATTAACCTAAATTCGTCATCGTAACTAATATTCAATATAAAAAGCATTTCTTTTACAATCTATGATCAAATTAGAATTAATAGAACCGAAATATCAAGCTGAATCAAAACTAAGTCGCAATAATCAACTCCGAGTTTATATACATATGATTATCGTTTGAAACAGATATAAAATTGTCTAAATCTGTAAATATTCCATCATGAATTCAAAATTAAGAAACATTTACCTAAAGCTCGTTTAACACCTCAGATAAACTTTTATTTCTTAAAAGCACTATTCTGGTGTATCCTATAAATTAAAAAACACATACATGGAATTTTAAAAATTGAAAATAGTATTTATGTATATATAAATGTGTATCTATAGGTGTACCTACTCCGGCTATAAACATAAGCTCAGAAAAGCCAATGCCAACATGCATAGTCATTGTTTTGATGTGAAAATCAAATGACAATGTGGATTTGGTTATGTGTACAAGGTAAATATGTAAATATCAATGGAATAGACTAGTGTGAGTTCAAATTTATAGTTATACACCCACAATTCTAACTAGGTATACCCTCAATTTGTGTGACATGGATATATAAACATTAATGAGTATATACATTTCCTATAAATAAAATCATTTAGAGACAACTATAAAATCATTTTTGGTTACTCCACCTTGAGCATAAGACCATATTTCAATTTCTTGTAGCTTTAATGACATGCGGCTTAAGCAACCCCGTCTACTAGTTGACAAATCCCATCCTTTAAGATAGTTTTTTTTCTCCACATCTTTTTCAGCTTTAGTACACAATCTCCACTCACCATAGTCCACTCAGGAACCTATACACACAAAAACAAAAAAGATTAATAAATGGTGATGAACTCTCCAACTGAACTCCCATCTGTCTCTTTGGGATTTTTTTTTACTTTCTTTTTCTTTTATCTTCCTTGACTGCAGATCAAAGGTGACGAACTCTTCAATTGATAGTTTTCAAAAAAAGAGTACAAAGTTTTAAAACCTGAAAAACAACAATAAAGCAGACATTTTCCAGTTAGATAACGAGTATGATTTCCTGGATCGTTACTATTCATATAAGTTAAAGAAATCAGTATATGATAAAAAAAAATTAAAAAGGCGGTAACAATCATACCCAACTATAATTTCAGCTTTGGTATACGTTCTCACGAATTCCCAATGCCTTACCTAGTATCTACAAAAAACAAAATCCAGTCAATATCCTATTTAATTAGTGCACTATGTTACAAAATATGGTACACCAAGACTTTTTAATCATAAATCGTACCCAGAATTTTTGAGGAAATGTTTGAAGAAAGGCCTCTGAATACTTATCAGTGATTCTTCTTGCTCTATTAAAAGTAACATTTACTATGAACAATAACAAAATTCACGTGTGTTATTGTTCAAAATAATATGTACACTAACACAGGTGAATTTTGTTAACCTGAACAGACATGTACTTGTGATACTCTTGAAGTCACAATCATTTCTTTTTAACTAAACCAAAGTAACAGATAAATGTTATCCTTTTAGACTCTAAATATTATATAAGGGTTGATACAATTGCTTCATCCAGTGATACCTTAATGGATTCCAGATATTCTTCAAGGCTGAAATTTACACCCTCAGAAGTGGTAAAACTGGCCAGTAATTGATTCCATTAACTTGCATTTTTACAAATACATAGAGCTATTACTCACCTCATCAGTCTACAGATCAGTTTCACGCAATTGAAATCAAATAACATACAATTACCCACTAAGTATAAATTTGTTTCTAGCACACTTTCCCAAATTAGCACACTAAAACAACATAAAACAAACATTTAAAAAGACAACAAAATGGATATATACCATCAATTACCCACATATTTCTTAAAACACACATTTAGTCATACACAACCACAATCATAGAGGGTGTATACCACCAGCGAGCCGTTCAGAATTGATACCCACTGTTTCAGTATCCTACGTATAATTTGTGAGTAAAATTGTTTTATACCTTGTAAGTGTTAATTTCATACCAGCTGTTCAAATACCTGTTGAATCGTATGTCTTTAGAATTTCACTGATTTGGCCTTCACTCTTCCCAAGTATACCATCACATTATTTATTGTATAGTGCCATAAACAATCCATAAAATGGTAGAAAGACAACACATCCATGAAATCTTGAGTAATACTAGTATCTTCCAACGATGTGGCAATAGTTTGTATAGTGCATCTATATCGAGACATTGTCGTACCATTTTTAAACAAAAATTGGTACATAATCACATTTCCTTTGTATGATTTACAATCAAACAGAAACACAGAAGTAAGCCAACCAACATCTCAAATTTAATAACATAACATAGATTGATACATACCCACCCAATACAATACGAACCACATTTCATTTGATATATACCATTAGTTTTGGTAGTAGATAACATCCCCTAAACAACTTTTATGGGTACATACCCAACCTTACCAATTAAGAGACAAATTCCACCAAACAAATCAGACTCAAGTGGTTACATACCAAATCATCTAAAACTATATATCTGATGTCTCCTCATTTGTGATAATAAAATCTATTCATGAGACATCATTTTAGACTTATTTATTAGTTTATAGGTTGATTTTAGCTTAGTTTAGTGCACTTTCCTATTTTGGGTCTTGATTTAGAAACATAATGTTTTTAGAGCATATTGGGTTTAATTGTTTATTTAGTGTGAAGCTTTAAAGATAATTACGGAGATTAATTAGAGTCCAAGTCAAAGACAACAACTTATGGAAAGAGATTTGCATGGAAATTGGAGATAAGGAAACAAAAGCTAAAAAGATGGAAAAGGAAAAGCTGCCTAAATCTGGGATTCTGCATACACGTCCAAAGATATGCGTTTTTACCTAAGAAATAGGCCGAATCTGGTGATTTCCTTCTTAAGGGTCAAGATAATTCTGTTGC
Source organism: Nemophila menziesii (assembly GCA_029959085.1). Classification (NCBI taxonomy): domain Eukaryota; kingdom Viridiplantae; phylum Streptophyta; class Magnoliopsida; order Boraginales; family Hydrophyllaceae; genus Nemophila; species Nemophila menziesii. The sequence continues at coordinate 38,624,634 of JARWIR010000001.1, forward strand.
GATTCTTTTGGTATCTTATGGAGCTCAATCCGACCAATAACGAAGAAGATACGCCCAAAACGGTCCAGCAGTGTTTATCTTTGTTTCCTTACGAATTTGAGTTGGGCTAGGAGTCCATTACTTAAGTTATCTCTAAAGAAACGAATTAGGTCAACCTATACACTATAAATACAGCCTCTTAACACTCTAAAATCATCCTTGGTGAAACCTTAAACCAAGAGGAAGCTTACAACACAAGAGAGAAGTCTGGAAGGAGCTGTCATCAACAATGTCTTCTTCTACCTTTAGATTTGTAATTTCTTTCTTTTCTTGCATGAACTAAATTTCTTTAGCTTGAGTTTTAGCATATATGTATGAACCCTAGGTTTTGATTGACATCTATCTAATTTGAGAATTTAATGTTTTAAATAGAATTATAGTTTTTATTCTCTGTTTATGTGTTTGGATTTATATTCTGTGTTCTTGTGGACGGCCGCCATATAGAATTACCATCTAGTAATTAGGATACCATTGACAACGGTGTTTAATTACATTTTTAGCACATAACGTCTAGTATTAGGTATGATATGACAACCCAACCTAGCTAGATAATCACTATGGTTTAGTTCATGTGACTATTTACCAATTACAGGAAAAGTTTGCTTAGGAAGCCTTATTGACACAGGTAAATCCTATTTTAAACTACCGATAGCGAATTGGGACCGATTAGGGAAATACTACATAATTCACCCTTACATGTTTAGAACGGCAAGACTAGTGGGGATTACATGCTAATAACTTAAGCTATATTCTCATATCACTTCTCTTTAGTATTTATTTTCTGTCTTTTAATTCTTAGCTTTAGTTTAGTTAGTTAGAAAATCAAATCCATCTTTATTTGTCTTTACTTTTATTTGCGTTTAGTTGTTCTATCTTTACTTTATTTGCACTTGGTATTTGCATAAGATTCTTCTAACCTTCGTAGTCTCTGCGGAACGAATCTAAATCTAAAACTTGCATACGATCTGTATACTTGCAGAACCGTGTAGTTTAGGGTGTTATTTGCACGTTAATCATATCTTATTTCATCACACCCTAGGCCCCACCAATATCATTAATAAGAAATAATAAAAAATGGTTTACATAAACTTTATTCTAGAATGAATTCGCAATATACCCCACCAAAAAAACAGCCTGGGTATATTCCACTTGGATATAAACCATTTCGTTTTATACCAATTGGGTATATGTCCATTTGTTCTACTAGTATATACCAAATTATCACAACACAGAATGTGGGTGTGTGTATATATGGACTACAGTCATCTATATGAACAACCAATAGTTTAATAACATCTAAAACTAAATAACATCAATCAAACATAATAAAAATGGTTTACATATACTTCTAGAATGAATTATCAATATACCTCAGCAAAACAATAATCTGGATACATTACACTTTGGTATAAACTCTTTCACTTTATACCATTTGGGTATATGCCCATTCGTTCTACTGTGTCTATACCAAATTATCACAACACATAATGTGTGTATATACGTACTACAATAATCTATATGAACATCCAATAGTTTAATAAATAATTTACTTTTACTAGTATTCGATGTTTACAAAAAGGTTTTTGATTGTTCCTTGCCTCATCGTCCTCCTCTAATAATGTTGATTAGGGGTGAGCAATCCAAAACCGAAAAAACCAAAACCAATCAAAAAAACCAAAAAAACTGAAAACCAACAAAACCGTTAGATTCGGTATAAACTTTTTAAAAAACCAAAACAGTTCGGTTCGGTACGGTTTTTTTATGCTAAACGAACCAAAAAAATACAAAATTAAGTCATTCTTGAATTTAATTTATATTCTTGAAAAAATTATGACAATAAGAGAGAAAATGGAGAAAATTTTGAAAACAAAAATGTTTATATATGACAGACACCGCTTCTAAAAATGTCATAATGTATAACATATCTTTATAAAAATAATTAGTCGATAAGTCTTAAAATATTTTCTGTTTATTAAAATTTGTTGAAGGTAAAGTATACACATTAAACTTTATTAATATTCTTTTAAAATTATTTGTTTTTTATTAATACATAATATTTAAGTTTCAAAAATACAATTTTCTACATGTGTCAATAACATGAAGATCAAGCATTTCAAATATGGATTTGTTAGAAAATATAATGTCTTGTGTCAAAACCCTTGAAATCTATCCAACTATCGAACACATACCAAAACTGAAAAAATACCGAACTGAACATATAGAAAACCAAAAACCGATAAAACTAAACCGATAAAAACCGTTTAATTCGATACCGACCAAGAAGCGAGCCAAACCAATCTATGCTCACCCTTAACGTTGACCGTGCGAAAGTTTTTGTACCTCAATAGCAAGGGATTTTTCTCTTAATTGTGAGGAAGTTTTTGGTATAGGTAGATTGTGTTTATTCTGTTCTGTTTCTATTGATGGGTGTAGCCAAGAAAATTCCACTATCACCAGTGTACGAAGTAGAAGAAAAAAAAATATACCACTGCCATTTGTTAGTGTGTAGAGTTTTATGAAGCGACTATTAGTGGCAGCCTTCATTAGGGAGATAAAATGAATGCAGATGTATATTAGCGTTCATACATATACTAGTTACATTCTAACTAACCTAAAGGCCTTGTAACTTGAGGCATATACTCCCTTCGTACTTCGTAGGCCTTAAAAAAATTACCAAACAAGGATATACGCACATTAATGCTCGTAAAGCCAACCAAACCAAACTTATACCACATTAATTTCTCATGTCTATTTCCATAAGCTTATAAAGCTAACTGTTAATTAACAACTAAATTAAAGTGAAATGATAATTGGTGAATAAAAAACAAAAACCGAAGATAGACTTGTAATAATACATAACACACTCTCACACAGCAATTTTAATTGAAGAGAGCTCCGAAACGACCTTGCAAATAGGCTAGCAATTTTTCCCTATCAGGCATATTTTCCTTAACAACGCTGCAATTAAGGTACTCTTCAATCCATTCACATAGTTTTGGGTATTTCTCTTTTGTAATCAACTTATTACCAGATAATTCTTCGAGAACTCCAACCCAAAGGGCTAAATAATTTGCAGCAATATCGGCCAGCCCAATATTGTCTCCACCAAAGAATTTCTTACCCTTGAGTTCATTGTTGATTATCTCCAAGGCCTCAATGGCTTCCAACTTAGCTTTTTCTTGTTCTTCGCCTTTGAGGAAAATTGATTTATATATTGCAGGCACACACTAAAAATAAAATCATGTTAGTTTGTATCACCTACTAGTTTCAATTGAAGACAAGATAAGTGAGAGAATACATTAAATTTAAGTAATAACTCGGGTTAACAATTTTAAAAGTACCTTATCATCGATGAATTTAGCCCAGAAACGTGCCATGGCTCTTTGATGAGGATCTTGTGGCAATATAGGATTGTCTTGCCAGGTTTCATCTATATATTCAACGATCACAAGAGATTCAGCAATTGGGTTTTCATTATGAATGAGTACAGGTATTTTCTTGTGAACAGGATTGTATTTGAGAAGCAATGGACTTTTGTTGGGCAACTTTTCCTCTAAAAATTCATATTCGACACCTTTCCATTTCAAGGCAATCTGAACTCTGATAACAAATGGGCTTTCCTTCATACCAATCAATTTAACTGCTGCCATTCAAACTGCAAAATGGTTGGATTCTTTCACGGAATTAATATTAAATCGAGTAAAATGACAAGTGATATTTGTTCAGTGCATCTTCATTTATCTTTATATAGGATAAATGTATCAAAAGTTAACACCGACATAATATTGATTATAATTATACTATAGCTGCACTATGTTGACCATACTTTTGTTGTATAAAAGTGCTGACAACCTCAGCCGCTTCAATATCCTTTTTTTCTGTTAAGAATTTTTTTGTCAAAAAGATCTTTTTCGTGAATTAATATCAAAAAACAATTATCCATGTCTAGAGTATTTAAAGGTTAAATAAATTATTTTTTAGTATTTGTTTAGCCACTCAATCATCTTAGTAGTTATAATTTCTTAACACATGTAAAAACTTAATGCAAAATAAAAGTTTACACTTCTAATTTCCTCAACAAAATCATCATCTTGTTTGAGTTATTTTGAGAGATGACTTTGGAGTTATCATTCTCTATATTCACTGAACCTTGAGAAAGTCTTGATACCATTCTACACGCAACTTGAACTTTTTTTAATTTAGCTTCTATTGCAAATATGTTTTAATCTTTATTGCAATCCCATCAAATATCACAACTGTAGAATTTTACAAACAAGAAACAATGTCTATATTAGTTTTAACATCCCAAGCAATATTACTATTAATTTTAAGTTTGCCAAAGTTAGGGAGCGAATTTCAGGTAAGTTATTATAAGTATCACTATAGTTTCTATGAATATCAAACCGTTGTGCCTTTTGATTCTTTCTAGAAAACATATCAGCATTTGAAGTGTTCTTAGTTTGTTGTGGACAAGCCTCAGAGATTTTACAAGTTTGCTTTGTAGTACACATCTTAGGATTTAATAGCTTTTTCACATGTATTCAGAGGGTCAGGTATTTGTGCGTTAAATATATTCATTTTTTGGATTCCCATATTTGTCAAGCAATGGTAGCAGCAATTTCTCCAATATTAGATTGGAAATAATATGGATTAGCTCTAAAATCTTTATTATGACCAATCCATTTGACAAACACTAAAAGTTGTTCCATTCATAAAAAAGTATATGTCCTATAGTTTAATTATTAAACCTACAGATTTGACAGGTAGCACACGAAGTACGTTTTCTCTTAAGTCTAGTTACATTTGTGGGAAGTCCACTAATACAAGCCTTCCACAGAAAAATTCTCATAGAGATAGAGACTTTTAAGTGCCAAATGAACTTCTAGACATGACTGGTAATTGTAAAGGAGGTGCTTCTCTTATTCTATTTATTTCTCTCATCTACCCCAATTTGTGCCTTCCTAAGAGAATTATAGTACTCCCTGGCTGTAACCTCTCTAGTAGATGAGATATTTCAGAAAGGGATATCATCACTTGGGGTAAGTGGAAGGTGCATTCTTCTAATGGTTGCTACAACTGAGGGTGAGAATAAATTCTCAATAACATCTAGATTCCAAGATGTGCCATAATTGTTTATCGACTCAGAAACCTTCAACAGATATAGGTTTTTGGGGGGCTTTGTAACCTTTGTATGCCTGGTAACCAAGACTCATCCCAGATATTATTCCAGAGACCATTCTAATATCATTTAAAAGAAAATCTATACCACTCAATAGGCTTTTCCAGCCCATGAGCAATTGCTTCCCCTAACTTCCAAGATGTTGTGGCTAGGGAAATATTTTCATTTATTTTGAAAAGCAGAGAGTTTGGTTTTTTTATAATTTTCCTAGCATTTGAAGCTAAAAGGTCTAAGGTTTGATCATGGAGCTACTTAAAGCCCAACCCCTTCTTTATTTGATTTAACTAGTGTTTCCTATCCAATCTAGTGCATTTTTTATATCCCCTATATCATTCCAGTAAAAATTGAAATTAGGGAAGCTATCTTATTAGTGATTTTTTTTGGGATGAGAAATATTGACATGGTATGAGTAGGGATAACATTACTATGAGTATTAATATCTCCTTGACACTTTTAGAAAGCATTTTAGTGTTCTGTGTCTCTATATTTTGTTTTATTTATCAAGCAACCAGTCAAGAGCTTTGACTTTGGATCTATCCCAATTTAAGGGGATTCTAAGATATTTTCCAAAATCATCTAGCTTAATCATCCTAAGAAGTTTAGCTAGTTCTGACTTAATATCCTGAGGGGTATTAGATCTAAAAAGAACCCCCACTATTATTGAAATTAAGTATTTTGCTAGAACTAATTCCATTCCAGTGTAATATGTTCATAAACGCATTTAAATTATTTTTATTTGCCTCCAAGAAGAACCAATTGTCATCAACAAATAAAATGTGAGTGATTTGAGTGGATTTTCTTGAAAATTTTATGCCTTTTAGAAAACCACTTCCCATATTATCCTCAATTAAGCTAGAAAGTGTTTGTATGGGTTATTTTTTTCCAAATAGAATATTAATCACGAACGTTTATACAAAGATTTAAGAAAAATATAAAAATCACTTAAAGATCCATTCGTCCACTTAGACGTATCGATATTTCGTCTTGCACTCTTAGCTGCGAGATCCGTGACGTTATTAAACTTCCTGTTAACGAAGTTAACCTTCCAATTAGGGAACTTCGCCAGCCAGCTCTTCATTTCGGCAATGAAAGGGGAGATTTGCCACCGAAGACCTGTGCCTTTGGAAATACCTTGAATCAATTCAAGGTTATCGGAGTAAAAGGAGACACTCCGTAAATAACAACTAGCAGCCCTTCTCATAGCAAGAAGGACCGCCCAACATTCACCTTCGATAGAACTTCTAATAATATATCTAGAGGCAATCCTTTGAGCGACTTTACCCTCTTTGTCAATTGCAATGGCTGCAATACCTGTAGGTTCATATTCCTTTTTGAAAGATGCATCGCTCATAAAAATATATCCTGATTCATCCGAGAGGATTGTGTTGTTCTCAATCATCAACTCTTCACTATTATCATCCCTTTCCCCATTGTTTTCTTTCTTGCTCTTGTCCACTATATTCTTATTTTTAAACAGGTCATTCATTGCTGATTCAATTTTAAAGAGAATATCTTTGATTACCCATGGAGTGTTATCATGAAAACCCCTTATTTTCGCCTTCCATATGTTCCATAATGTGAGTAGCAAATAAGCCGTAATCTCATTTTGGTCCCATCCATTTTTGATGTATTTTTTCCGCGTTTCGATTAACCAATCCCCCAAGTCATATCTCCTCTCTTTTCAATAAGTATTTGTAACCTCGAATTAGCCCAGATCGCCATACTTAGAGGACATTTAATAAATAGATGTTCCACATCTTCCTTGCCCAATTCACACCATTCACATGTGTCATCTTTGATGCATTTCCTTACCTTAAGATTTCGTTTAGTAGGGATGGCTCCATTGCATATTTCCATCCAAAATCCCTAACCTTATTCATGACATTTGATTTCCAAATGATTCCCCAGAGATCATTGTTTTCATGCTTACCTTGAGATGATGACTGGGCTTCCTTATGCACTTCCAATTCTACCAATCTGTGGTATCCTGATTTCGTACTATATATACCATCCTTTGAGAAAGGCCAAATCAATTTATCTTCATCTTTAGTAATTAAACACGGTATCTTGCAAATATCACTTACTATATTTGGAGGAAATAATTGTCTAAGTAGTTCCATATTCCAATTTGTCATGTTTTCATTGAATAATTGTGCTACAATCTCCACTTTGCAGCCTACCGGTCTCTCCAGGGATATACTATTGTTAACCCAGTTTTGGTCCCATATGTTGATATTTAAACCATTTCCAATTCTCCAAATTGAGTGTTGTTTGATGAATTGAATTCCTTTATAAATGCTAGCCCAGCTCCATGATCTCTTATTTGAAAGTTTTGCATTAAACAAGCTATCAAAAGGAGAGTATATACCTTTAAGTACCTTAGCCACGAGTGAGTTAGGGTTATTCATTATTATCCAAGCTTGTTTGGCTAATAATGCTAAGTTCATCTTTTGGAAATCTCTGAAGCCAATACCTCCAATAGCTTTAGCTCTCGCAATTCTTTTCCATTTTATCCAGTGAATTCTTTTCTTATTACTTGAGTCCCACAAAAAATTAGCGACAATTCCTGACAACTTCTTACATAGTGATTAAGGGAATTCAAAGATGGACATTGCGTAATTAGGTATTGTTTGGAGCACAGCTTTGATAAGCACCTCTTTACCTCCATCTGAAAGTAAATTAGCAAAATAACTAGAGGATTTGTTTAGAAGCTTATCTTTGATATAATTTAGATTTTCCGATTTTGCCCTTTTAAGAGAGAAGGGTATTCCAAGTACTTTTTCAAATGATGATGTTCTTGTAACATTGAGATTTCTGGCTACTTCTTCACACGTGTTCTCAGGTGTTCCTTTGCTGAATAAAATTGATGATTTTTGAAAGTTGATTCGTTGTCCTGACGCTTGACAAAATAGATTTATAGTATCTTTGAATGTTTCAATCTCTTTCTCATCAATATTAATGAAAAAAAGAGCGTCATCAGCGAATAAGAGATGAGTGAGGCTTGGACAATTCCTAGTGATTTTAATACCTTTGATATTCCCTTCACGACACTGATAACCTATAAGTCCAATAAGGCTTTCTGTAAGGATTGAAAAGAGTAGAGGAGATAAAGGATCGCCTTGTCTAATTCCCCTGGTCGGTGAAAATTTCTTGAGTCTCTGTCCGTTGACTTTGACTTGGAAAGAAACCGAAGATATACAATTATAAATCAACTCCGTCCATTTATCACAGAAACCAATAGCCTTTAGGGTTTGGATAAAGAAGTCCCAATTAACCTGATCATAGGCCTTTGCCATGTCAATTTTAACTGTCGCTACATGTTTATTTGACTTCCTTTTATTTTTAAGAAAGAAGGAGACTTCCTGGGCAATTAAAATGTTGTCTTGTATACTCTTTCCCTTAATAAAAGCTGATTGAGTAGGCGATATTAGATCATCCATAAGTGGTTGTAATCTATTGGCCAAAATCTTTGAGATAATTTTATAAATAAAGTTAAGACACGCTATGGGTCTATAATCCGCCGCTGATTCTTGAAATTCACCCTTAGGAATAAGCGTGATTAACGTATCATTTAAACCTTTAAGAGATGCATTGTTCTCAAAGAAATTTTTGACGATTGTAAATATATCATCTTTAAGAGTCTCCCAATTTTCTTGGTAAAAATTACCTGGTAAGCCGTCCGATCCTGGCGCTTTTGATCCCGACATATCAAAACCTGTTTTTTTAACTTCCTCAATGTCGGGAATATTGGTTATATCCTCGTTCATTTTTTCAGAAATCTTGTTAGGTATATATTCCAAAATATTCCCTCCTTGATTCACATTTTTATTTGTAAATAAATCCATATAATAATCCCGGATTATGTTCTTAATTTCTCCTTCATTTTCCGTCCAAATTCAATCCTTATTCTTAATCACGCTGATTTTATTAATTTTCCTTCTAAAGATAGTTTTAGCATGGAAATATTTTGTATTTTTTTCTCCTTTTTTAATCCACGGATCTCTAGCTCTATCCGCCCAAAAAAGCTCTTCTTGCTTCCAAGCTTCCTCTAGTTTACCATATAATTCTTTCTCTTTAATCCAATTGGATTCTGATGTCTCCTCATTTGTGATAGATTTATATTAGGATGAGACATCATTTTTAGTGATTTAGAATTCATTATAGTCGATTTTCTTGAGAAATGCTACACTTTCCTATTTTGAGTCTTGATTTAGTAAAATAATATTTTTAGAGCATATTGGGTTTAATTATTTATTTAGTGTGAAGATTTAAAGATAATTATGGAGATTATTTAGATTCCAAGTCAAAGACTACAAGATATGGAAAGAGATAGTCATGGTAATTGGAGATAAGGAAACAAAAGCTAAAAATATGGAAAAGGAAAAGCTGCCTTAATCCTGAATTTCTGCACCTACGACCACAAATCAGCTTATATCTCAAGAACGGTGTGGAATTTGGAGAAACGGTCAAGAGCAAAGTTGAAGAGCTTTCCGAGACGATCAATTTGGTATATTCATACGCGTCAAACGGATGAATATTGAAGCTGTTAGAGCCAAAAGAAGATCGGACCTGATTTCATGTTTTTAGGGTTACGAATTTGAGTTGGGCTTGGAGTCCACTACTTACTTCTCCTTCAAGAAAACGAATTAGGGCTTCTAAGATACCTATAAATACACCCTCTTATCATTGTAAATATGTCCTTGCTCAATTGCAAAGTATAGGCTTAGTCTCTACTTATATTTTCTTAGTTTTAAACAATAGCTTAGTCCTTTAGATAGATATTCATCCTTAGAATCAAGCTATTCATCCAAGAAGCAAGTTGACCTATAGAAGAAGACAAGAAGAAGAAGATTGGAGACTGACAACCCCTCTTCTACATCTCACCTTCTCTATATTTAGAGTAATTAGCTATAGATCAATTCTCAACCATATTTCTAAGCTTTTATTCTGTAAGTTTACTTTTAATTGTTGGATTATTATTTTGTCTTTAAATACTATTTGTTTATTCTAATTAGTTAAGCTTGGCGTATATTGTATTATGTGTTTTGACTTATTCCCCTAGATCTGATCAATCTTAGGATTAATCTTAGTTATTGACAACACCACATAATCGTCTAGTGTAACTAGATAGGCATTAAGGTTTGATTTAATCACCAATCATTACTTAGGAATCCCTAGTAGTGGAGAGGTTGCTCCTACGCCTAAGGAAAGGCTACGGAGAATTTAGAATCCTGGTTAATATATAATGCTTAATGTGACAGGTTAGAATAACAATTGAGTATTAGACCTAGTAATCCTAATCTATTTGACGTACTTTCATATTTAGTTATTTGTTTTATTTATTTGCTTTCATTATTTATTTATTTGCATTAGATTGTTATTTTATATTTTCATATTTTATTCCAAACATCTAAATTCATCTACACTTGTTAAACATAAATTGATCTAACGGATACAATCCCTGCGAACGAACTTGACTTATCATTAAAACTTGCAAACGATCTGTGATACTTGCAGTGAGTTCTGTGGTTATCAAGGGTGTGTGACTCTTTATTATTATCTTTATTTATCTATTTATTTATCACACCTTTGCCCCCATCAAGTTTTTGGCGCCGCTGCCGGGGATTTATCTTTAAGTTAAATCTATTTTGTGTTTATTTAGTGTAGAAGTTTTTATTTGTTTTTAGTTTTACGCATTTTCTTTTTAGTCTCTTCTCAGGTTTATTAGGAATGGAGAATTATTACGCACCAAATATGCATGGGGCCCGAAGTCACAATTTTTATCAAGAAGGTTCGAGCTATCAACTGCAAGCTCCACCACAACCCATGCATAATCCACAAAATGAAGCTGTAAACGAAATGATGGATAAATTATTGATTCTGGTTCAAAATTTTACGCAGCTCAACAATAAAACATCCAAGGAGCTAGTTGAAAAAGTGGAAACCCTGGAGACACAAGTCAGTCAAGTGACCAAAGCTTCTCTAAAATTCCAACAAGAGTTTCCACCGTTAATCGGAAGTATCATAGAAGAACAGGTTCGACAAGCTCTTCCGTCTCATCAAGTTTTTGAAAGTATAAGTTATTTGGAAAACATGGAAGAGCAACACGCGGCAAAGATAGATGCTAATACAACCTTAATACGTTCTATGCACCAAAAATATCAAGCAATGGAGCAAAGATTAACGGAATTCACTACGATCAATCAACAGTTACAACAAGAATTACATAAGAAACTGGGTTATAGCAATGTTGGGTTCGAAATTTCAACTGTAGAAGAACCAACCAAGCTTAGCTTAGAAGAAGTAATTGTTAAAGATCAAATTACGAAGAAGGTTGAACCAGAATTCAAGCATGTGGAAGAAGAAAAAGAAACCGATAAAAAAGAGACAACCGCACAAAAGGTGCAAACAGAAGAAGACAAGGCGGAGACACTGCCTACACATCCATTACTATCACCACTTCATCTACAAAGAATTACATATCCTAGTGGTGATACTAAATCTGAAACGTCAAGCCCAGAAGAAATCATTGTTCCTATACTCAACGTCCCATACATGCAAACTGGCCTAGGTAAAGAAATTGATGATGATGCCACTGAAATCGATAGCGATGTTTGGTTCGATGTTGTTGAAGAGTTCAGCCTTCAAGAAGAGGAGGAAGTGGAATCACCACAAAGTCCACTTAATGAGCTAGAAGAACAAAGCACGATATGCATAGAGGACGTAATCGCATATAAAGAGCCTACACCACCACTAGTCTTCAAGGAAGATCTGTCTAAAAAGAGTGAAAGTGTAGAAGTTGAGATTGAGAATAGGGACCGTACTAAAGAAAGCTTGACAACCATTCCAAAGAAACTACCACAAAAGATGCAAGATCTTGGAGCTTTATATCTCCACATTAATATATGTGGTAATTTCAAGGCCAAAGCGATGTGTGACTTGGGCTCAGGAAGGAATATCATGCCCAAGAGTTTGTTCGAGAAGTTAGGCATGGAAGATGCCAAAATAAAAGATATTGATTTGCTGCTCCTAGATAATTCAACGATAAAACCATGGGGAGTCATTGAGGACGTGCTTGTCCAAGTAGGTACTTTAACTATACCTACAGATTTTGTTATCCTTGATAGCATTGCAGGTCAACATGTTCCATTGATACTTGGACGCCCATTCTTGGCGACGAGTCACAGTATAATTGATATGCATAGGGGAACCGTGACTTTCCAAGTGGGAAAAGAATCTAAAATATTCCACTTGGTGGATGAAAAGCATGAGGAATCACGTATAGAAAAAGCCCCGACACTCCGAGTTGTGACAAAAGAAATTAAAAATAAAGTCCACAGTAAACCCGTAAAAAATAGAGTCAAAAGTGAGTTTGGGGTTGGTGACATGGTTGCATGGAAAGCCACCAAACAAGAAAATAGACCACGGGGATTCAAGGATTCGTGGATGGGTCTGTTTGTAGTTATAAGAGTTGTTTCGTCAAAACGGATTGAAATACAAGCTAAGAAGGGTCACAAACTTCGGATAGTAGATGAGCATGACCTAACCCGTTATTGGGGAGGTTATGTACGCAAGCCTTAATCGAGGTAACACGTCTAACTTTGAAAGACGTTAAACAAAAGTGCTACACGGGAGACAACCCGTAATTTCGTTTATGTTTTTACATTTTTAGTTTTTAATTTATGTTTAGTTTAGTTAATTTTAGTTGATATTGCATATTTGAGGAAGGTATTAGTGTTTTTGATGATTAGGTATTGGAGAAATCGAGTTAGGGAAGCGAGCAAAATTTTTCGGAACGGAGAAACTTCGGAAAGTCATATCTTTGCGCTCGGATGTCGAAATCAGGTGATCTTTGAGCCTAAACTGCATAACTTTTCGAGATCTAGCTGTTGGGGAGGTTTTTGCTAGGTGCGGTACACCGAAACTCAGCCGCGGTGCACCGCACGGTAAAAACCAGTGCCACGGGGTAGAACCACGTGTTTTATCCAGAAACGAAAAAAAATATAGCTGATGGGTCCGGTATACCGGACCCTATACCGCGCCATGCACCGCACAAACACGTACCATGGGGTCCTACCACGGGTTTTTTGACGTAGGAGGCGCGGAGCACCCCCGCGGTACACCGGACCCTGGTCCGCAGCTCAAAAACACGTGCCACGGGGTCCTACCACGGGTCCAATCCAGTGAGCAAAAAATTTCACCCATCAGATGCTGCGGTGTACCCCGCGGTACACCCCCTGGTCCGCAGGGTAGTCCGCACGAGCCGCCAGAGAGAGAAAAGAAAGGGTTTCAAGCTTATAAGGAGATCTAATGCTTATTATTCCGAATTTATCAAACTTTAAACCTCTTTCTTCTCTCCAGAACTCTCCCAACTCCATTAAAGCTTCAACAAACCTTCACCTAACATCAAAACACTACCAAATCACCATGAATTCTCATCCAAATCCTTCCCTACATCATTACAAAGAAGATTCAAGCACCCAAATCATATCAAAATACCTAGAAACCAAGAATCAAAGCCATGAATCTCAACATCTTTTTCTAAAAATCCTTAAACCCACACCATAAAATCTTGATTCCATCATACCAACATGGAGAATTGTCATCCTAACACCTTTCCTAACCAAAATAAAGCTTGTTCCACCAATGATCATAAGTTACAAATTTCAAGAGTGTTCAAAGCTTTGAGTTGGGGGTCAAAAGAGATTATAAAGAGAATAGAGATATTATCAAGTGTATGGGATATAAAGAATCAAAGCAAGATATTGGGTAAGTTCTATATGAAATCAAATGAGATGGATACTAGTTTGGGAATAATTACAAGATAATTGGAGTCAAGCAATTAGAGAACCGGTTTTTGGTGGATTCAAATCCTAAAAAGCAAGCAATTGTAGTTAGGGAACAGAAGATGACAATACCCCTTCTAATCAAAGATTTGTATATCAAAGATGAATAAAAGCTTCTGGGACGCTAGTAGCTGTGTTCAAAACATATCCCTGGATGAACAACTGTCTCATGAGAGATTATTCAAAGAGCAAAGTTGGAAGAAGATAAACAAGAGATTTCTAGAGTGTGATTGATTGGGATGGGGCATAACAAGATGTAAGGGAATACGAAATTGGTGATACGTAGAAATTTACATACATGAAAGCACTGCACCCTATTCCGGGTATTGATCAGGCGAGGTAAATAGCCTCGAAGAGTATGTTTTCTTTCTTCCTTACCTTTTCTTTATGTGCAATATCTGTAAAATTTTAATTTTCTTTTATTTTATTTTATTTTTGAGTATTTTCGAGTCGTGGGGACACGGCTCATTTTTGAGTTGGGGGTGTGGGGATTCGTTGTCTCTCATCTCCATTTTTCTGTTTTTAGGTAAAATTAAAATTTTTATGAGAAGGTTTAGATGTATATAGAGTGTGTTTAATAGCTTGAAAGCATAAACTCAGTGAGTTAATGATAGTAAGTAATATGTTTATGAGCTATTTTATTTTGTATGCTTTGAGTATTTGCAGGAAAACACACGTTGATAGTAAAGAAAAGATTAGTGAGCAATGCGATAGAAAGTATGTTCGATCTCAGGGAACCTTGAGAAGTGTGTAGGCCGTGAGATCCAAGCTAGTGGATAAACCCATTTGATGAAAGTGCTAAAGGTAAGAAAATAACGAAATTACATAGTGTAGAAAGTGATTAAGGCGGTTCTTTCATATTTGAAGCCTTTGAAGCCTTTTTATACCTTCTCACCATGTTATTTTTGATTTATATGCTATATCCTTCTCAGCCCCTTCTAGCCTTTCTAAAGCTTTTTATTGAAACACGTTATAATCCATATCCCTTTAGATTATAGGACTTTTCCATATGACCCGCACTCGAATCGCGATGCATAGACAGTTGTTTTAGAGCTTGAGTTTGGGGTGGTGGGTCCACCATTATGGGAAATATTATTGGGATGGGATTTTTGAGCTTATTAATTGTGCTCTGTTCTTAAGATTGATGATGATTCACAGATTTTTATTGTAACCCTTTGCCGGGATAATAGTGGATGAAAAAGAAGCTACGAGCTAATTTTGCCAATAAGGGCATAAAAATATATATATGAGAAAATTAGTGTGATATCTCAACATAAAAAGAGAATCATAGCTATAGAAAAGAAAAGAAAATATATATTCGGACCGGCAAAGTGGAATTTTTATGTGAACATCTTATGCTTTAATTGGGTTATTGGGGATGCTACTTTGTGCATCAAAGAATTCATTGGGTTGAGTGAGAAACGTTTTATGAGAGTAACTCAAGCTCTAGGGCGATTGGTTGATGGCTAGTGAGGAGAGAGCCAAAAGCTCACTCTAAATTATCCAAATATACTTATCATACCATCCCTAAGCCTACATTACAACCTTAAAGACCTTTTTCTTTACTATGTAATCAAGAAGTGATTGAACCAATAGAGAGTAGTTAAATGGATCTTTAGATACTAGTGAAGTTCGATGAACAATCTATAACTTCCTTGGGGAACTGAGTAAAGTCCCAATCCTTCTTACATTGCAAAACTAATCTGATCTTGAATTCAAGCCGTGTTGACTGTGGATATGAGAAGTGTACAGGTATGTAGTTTTTAAATATTATTACATGAAATTTTCTGAGTAGTTGCTTCGAGTCTATTCTCCATATTCTTTTATCTTCTGTCTTTTGTTCTTAATTGACCTAGGTGTGTATTTAGAGACTTTCCTTTGTTTTTATCTTTATTGTATCGGGACGATACAACTTTGAGTTGGGGGTCTTGATGTCTCCTCATTTGTGATAGATTTATATTAGGATGAGACATCATTTTTAGTGATTTAGAATTCATTATAGTCGATTTTCTTGAGAAATGCTACACTTTCCTATTTTGAGTCTTGATTTAGTAAAATAATATTTTTAGAGCATATTGGGTTTAATTATTTATTTAGTGTGAAGATTTAAAGATAATTATGGAGATTATTTAGATTCCAAGTCAAAGACTACAAGATATGGAAAGAGATAGTCATGGTAATTGGAGATAAGGAAACAAAAGCTAAAAATATGGAAAAGGAAAAGCTGCCTTAATCCTGAATTTCTGCACCTACGACCACAAATCAGCTTATATCTCAAGAACGGTGTGGAATTTGGAGAAACGGTCAAGATCAAAGTTGAAGAGCTTTCCGAGACGATCAATTTGGTATATTCATACGCGTCAAACGGATGAATATTGAAGCTGTTAGAGCCAAAAGAAGATCGGACCTGATTTCATGTTTTTAGGGTTACGAATTTGAGTTGGGCTTGGAGTCCACTACTTACTTCTCCTTCAAGAAAATGAATTAGGGCTTCTAAGATACCTATAAATACACCCTCTTATCATTGTAAACATGTCCTTGCTCAATTGCAAAGTATAGGCTTAGTCTCTACTTATATTTTCTTAGTTTTAAACAATAGCTTAGTCCTTTAGATAGATATTCATCCTTAGAATCAAGCTATTCATCCAAGAAGCAAGTTGACCTATAGAAGAAGACAAGAAGAAGAAGAAGATTGGAGACTGACAACCCCTCTTCTACATCTCACCTTCTCTATATTTAGAGTAATTAGCTATAGATCTATTCTCAACCATATTTCTAAGCTTTTATTCTGTAAGTTTACTTTTAATTGTTGGATTGTTATTTTGTCTTTAAATACTATTTGTTTATTCTAATTGGTTAAGCTTGGCGTATATTGTATTATGTGTTTTGACTTATTCCCCTAGATATGATCAATATTAGGATTAATCTTAGTTATTGACAACACCACATAATCGTCTAGTGTAACTAGATAGCCATTAAGGTTTGATTTAATCACCAATCATTACTTAGGAATCCCTAGTAGTGGAGAGGTTGCTCCTACGCCTAAGGAAAGGCTACGGAGAATTTAGAATCCTGGTTAATATATAATGCTTAATGTGACAGGTTAGAATAACAATTGAGTATTAGACCTAGTAATCCTAATCTATTTGACGTACTTTCATATTTAGTTATTTGTTTTATTTATTTGCTTTCATTATTTATTTATTTGCATTAGATTGTTATTTTATCTTTTCATATTTTATTCCAAACATCTAAATTCATCTACACTTGTTAAACATAAATTGATCTAACGGATACAATCCCTGCGAACGAACTTGACTTATCATTAAAACTTGCAAACGATATGTGATACTTGCAGTGAGTTCCGTGGTTATCAAGGGTGTGTGACTCTTTATTATTATCTTTATTTATCTATTTATTTATCACACCTTTGCCCCCACCAGATTCCGTACCTTGCTCATCTTGAAGTATAGCTAATTCTTTTTGATATTTATCTATAAGTTTTCGATTGTTGCAAAAGATTTTTTTTGCTCCATCCTGTAAGAGCTAAACAAAGTGCATCTCTCTTTGTGCAGAAATCTCTAATTGAAAGGACTTTACCTTGTTCATTCCAAGTTTTACTTATAAACTCTTTGCAATTTTCATTTTCTAGCCATCTTGACTCAAACAAAAAGTATTTTTCAAACCTTGATTTTGGTGTATCCATGGATAGAATAAGTGGAGAATGGTCGGTGCCAAAAGCCGGTGGTACTTGAATTGTAGCATTAGGGAAGTTTTCACACCAAGATAAAGAAGCGAGACCTCTATCTAATCTTTCTTTAACATTATCTTCACCCTTACGCTTATTCGTCCAAGTATAAGGGGTTAGAAGTATGGGTTAGAAGTATAGGTAAGGGGACAAAGGGACCCCCTGCCTTAATACTTTCTGATGTTCATTAAGTGGAAACAAGTCTCTACTGATTTGAATCTCATAAGTTACAATAGTGATATAGTTTATTATCCAAGCTACCCACTTGTTATTAAAACCCAGTGTGTCAAGTAGAAAATCTCATTCTATATTTTCATATGCCTTACTCATATCAGCTTTAAGAACCATACGGTAGGTCTTAGTATTTCTTTTGTTTTTGAGGTAATGACTCACTTCTTGAGCAATTGATATATTCTAAAATATATATATATATGCATGTAATGAAAGATGTATGTGATTCACTAAAATATTTTCCATAAATGGCTAAAGTTCATTAGTTAGAATTTTAGTCATAATTTTTTACAAGAAATTTGCATATTTGATAGGCCTAAAAGACCCGATGATATCAAGGTCAGCATATTTAGGGATCAAGGTAATAACTGATTTAATAATGATTTTATGATCAGAGTTATTTATAAGAAGATCTAAGACCACTCTAAGGAGATCAAATTTGATCATCTCCCAATATTGAAATATAAGAAAATCTTCCATACCCATGTTAACTGGTTTTGTCAACTTATTATTCATATCATTAGTGACAAGTTTTTCAACGCATTTCAAGATATGAGAGTAATCCTTGGGCTATCACTATTAAATATATGATTATAGTAAGTAGTAATTTTATGAGAAATTTCTTCCGTTTTATCATCTCAAGTACCATCATTCAATTTCAGTCTAAGAATTTTATTTTCCGTTCTTTACTTTTAGTGATAGCTTGAAAATACTTAGTTTTTTTACTACGCATTAAATGATTAGTAAGTTTTATTCTCGAGCAGTGCATCGCGCCCAACGATCAGTACACCGCGTGCGAATGGAGATCGTTGTGAGCTTGTCGACAGCAAGTCAAAAGTTAGAAGTCTTGGGGAAGGAGGCTTAAGGTTTAGGTTAAATGGTGAACCTATAGCTTTCTTTGAACCAATTCTTGTAGCACGCACTGGTGTACTGCACGTTGGGCCGATAAACCCAGTATGTAGGCTTCTGACTATTTCGACCGTGGGCTAACTGTTGTGACGGTTTGTTTCCAACGATATACAAGTCGTAGGGGCCAGTATACCGTTTGATCCCTTCATTTTTTATTACTTTACACCATGCCGACGTATACCCCACGGTCTTCTTCGTGCAATCGTATATTGCCCGTAGGGGTCTGTATACCACTCGATCACTAAAAATTTCTGCTCAAGTTGATTGTGGGCTTATTGTTGTGACGGTTTGGGTGGAACAATATACCGCCTATAGGGACTAGTATACCGCTTGACCTGCTAGTTGAGCATAAATTTCCTCTTTTTCACCCCAAGCTCAATCGCTTTCTCACCAACACATAAAATAGACTCTATACCTTTCTCATTAACGTAATATACATAAAATAAACTTACTAATATACACTAAAGACATAAAATAAAACTACTAAATCATTAAAAACTTGGGTTGTCTCCCAAAAAGCACTTTTGTTTAACATCGTTCAAGTTTGACGTGTTACCTCAAGGTTATTTCTTTCTCACATATCCTCCCTAGAAGTGGGTAAGGCAATTAACTTCTATTAGGCAAGGTTTGCATCCCTTCTTAGTATTAACTTCAACTAACCTCTCGGAAATGACTCTTGTGACCATAAACGGGCCACTCCAAGAATTCTTGTGTTTGCGGAATTCGCTTGGAGGATCAAGATCTTCGATTGATACCTTATCTCCTACCTCAAACTCACCCTCTTTATACTTTCTTTTAGGTTCCCTTGGAACCTTCTTAGCACTCTTCTTGGCCTTCTTCAAGTAATCAATGAATGGGTCTCTTTTAAGGTTTGGAGGAGCTTTGAATGGTGGATTATTTATTAGATTCTTCTCCTCCAACCTAAGGTTTCCATACCCTTGATTGGATCTTTCTTCATCCGATTAAATGTATCCTAGCGAAAAAATGTCCCAGAGGATCGGGGAACTTCATCGCCTTGAGTACACTAAACTTCTCCTCCTCGTCTTGCTCTCTCATGACAAATTCTCCATTCTTCACATTAATCAAAGTACGCCCCATGAATAAGAATGGCCACCCCAAGATGATTGGAACATTATTATCCACGTCGTAATCAAGAATAAGAAAATCACAAGGAATTATAAAGTTTTCTTCCTTGACGAGTACGTCCTCTATCTTTCCTTCAGGATTGGAAAGTGTTATATCCTCCATTTGTAGAGTAGGCCTCACGTTCCCAATCCTCAACTTCTCCAACACCTATCTAACTATGAGATTACTCGCACCCAAATCGCATAAACCTTTCCCCGTCTACTATTTACCCATGGATATAGGAATGTTAAAGCTCCCCAGATCTTTCGACTTCGTAGGCAACTTGCTTTGACAAGTTGCGCTACACTTCTCCGGTAAACCAACCATCTCTCCCTCAACATATTTGCGTTTGATGAAGAGCACGACCTTCATAAATTTCAAATAGTTTGGCATACCTTGCATGGCTTCCACAAACGGAAAAATAATTTGCAACCTCTTCATCATGTCCATAAAATTATTGTACTCTTTTCATTGTCTGTATCTTGGACACGTGAAGAGAATGGTGGGGGAGGTCGATTCTCACTCACAACAACTTCTTTCTTCTTCTTTTGAGCTATCGGTATCTTTTTTATATTATCTTTTACGATCATCGGCTCAATCAATTCTTCAACAACCTCTTCTATTTCTTCTACCTCCTTCGGCTTGGAGGTTGACTCTTTCTCTTTCATCGCTGGAAAGGATGGGGGAATAGCTTCGCATTTCTTAATGCAACCGTGTTACACTCTTCATATTTTCGCGAATTCTTAGTATTGCTAGGAAGTTGACCCTGTAGCCTCATATTCAAATGGTTAGCAATTTGTGCTACCTGATTTTTAAATTTTTTTAAAGTCGAGGAATGTTCATTCATGCTCTCATTGTTGGACTTCCATCCCTCTTGGTTAGACTTCAATTTCTCTTGAGTCATCATCGTGAATGAGTTTAATTTTTGTGTAAGAGAATTTGAGGTACCTTCTTGTTGATATCCAGGAGTGCTTTTTGAGAAAGACTCTTATAATAAGCATCTCAAAAGAGATTTGGACGTCTTGAAATTGCTCCGAGTTCTTGATTGAAAGTTTTGTCCTTGGGGTGTTTCTCATAATTTCCTTGATTTGCCACCCCATTAGGATTTGACCATTGGAATCTGGGAGGATTATGATTAGGTTTCATATAGTCATGACCACCAATATAGTGGTTACCTCGATTAGGTATGAACACCATGGATTCCGGGTTGCTTTGGAACTCCTCCCAAGCCTGGTCATTAGAACCACATTTAGAACACCCAACTAATTCTTGTACAACTTTCACTTCTTTCCGTTTATTCTGGATACCTTCTTTTACGGCCATAGCCATCTGTTTCATTTGATTCTCCAATGTATAAAACATGGCATTTATCACGATCTCGCCATTATCATGTAAAACACCTCTTTGCGATCACGACACTGGCCAACTTCTTTCAGTATCAATAATTTTCTCCATTGGATGCGTGACTAGAATAGGATCCATTGACACAAAACCACCACCACCAACATTATCAACTCGTAACCTTGAACTTTCATCAAGTCCCTTGTAGAACATAGATAGATGCATCAAAGGGGTGTACCTATGAAGAGGGCACTTTGTTAACTATTGTTGAAATCTGGTCGATGTTTCCCTTAAGCTCTCACCAGATTCTTGTTTAATTATTGAAAGCTCAACTTGGTCTTTCATCCTCATACTTTGTGGATAGAGAGATTTGAAAAACCTTGCTTGAAGTGCATCCCAATCAGGGATTGTCTCTGATGGTTGTTAATCAAGCCACTCACTTGCACCTCCGATCAAGAAAAATTGGAACATGAAATAGTACATTTGTTCCCTTGTAACACCTTGAGGAATGTAGGTGTCACATATTTGCATGAACTTCTGAATAAATCTTACCAAATCTTGGTGGGAGGCCCAACTATAATTCCCAGAGTTAAGGAAAACACACCCATATCGGGCTTAAACCTTGTGGCTTGAATAGCTAGAGAGCAAATCCCCAAATTCTGAGCACAAAATGGAACTACTGATCCAGGAATACCTTGTACTTGATTGTCTTGACCGTTGGGTGGTTGGGTGGTTGGCTTCCATTCAAATTCACTCCTTGATGATCATTGTTTTAAACATCCCCATGTGGATTGGCTCTTACTGTTGGATTCACATGATTCTCATTGACCTCAAAATCAGGTGGTGGCTCAAGATTTTCCATTACTACTTGTGGTTATCTTGTTATTTATTTCTTTATTTGGTTTCTAAGCAATCTCTCTATACACGAGAGCATACACCAAAACCTGTTAAGTTGTAAAGAGACAAAAACAAGACCACAAAGTTAAACCAAAAAAAACTAAACACTTTTATTCTAAAACAAAACCACATAAATCTAAGAATATAGTCCCCGGTATCGGCGCCAAAAACTTATCGCGTCCCAGAGTGTGACAAAATACAACAACACCATTGAAGCCACTCCCCGCAAGTGTATGGGTGGTTAACAAGTAATAAAGATAAGTACTAGATATTATTGTCTTCACGGGGACTATCATTGTAGATAAATGAGCTCTAATAGTGTAAAAGTGTGGTGTTCTGGTGGGTCCTTGTGTGTTATAAAATAATGCGATAAAGATTAAGGACTCACAAACCGCAAGTGTACGGTTGTCCAAGTAATAAACCGATAAGTAAGATTCGTTCTCAGGGATTCGACTGGTATAACCCAAGTGCTCAATAGATAAGTAATAATAATCGCAAGTACGGAAAATAAAATATAAAGTTGTTTGGTTTTTGTTTTAAGGACTAAAATGAAAAAAATAAATTAAAGACTAAATTAATTAAACTGAAATGAAAATAATGCAAATAAATAAGCTAGACGCAAGAAGAGAATGGTACTTGAGTCTCGCAAGAGAATTCACCTAAGTCAATGGAATTACTTCGTTTAAGGGTAGAGTTGTCATTTAATTATTAGTCAGGACTCTATAATCTCCTAACCCTCGTCAGGGTGGACTTAGGAGCTATCCTACGGTTAGTTAAGCCCGTCAGGGTCATTAACGAATACCACACGTCTATTACCTAGGTCCGTCATTATACCCCCGTTAATATGATCACTTCGCCACTAAAGTGAATAGCCTAATTACTAAAACTTATTTCTAATTGATCGGAAAAGAAATAATAAACAAGTATAAAATAATATCCAATAATAAATACCCAACTCAAATTAAATCGTAAAATCCCAAAATCAAAAACAGAAATTGATTAACTAGAGCTTCAACCCATTATTTGCGATTCTCAAGTACTTAATAATTTAGCTCATGTTCAAAAGATAAACTATAATTAAATAAATAAAAGACATTATCCTAAATTACAGAAATAAAATATGAAATCTAATTAGGAGGATGACTTGAGTTGTTGTTGGAAGAATATGATTCTCCAACTCCTGCTCTTACTTCCGCCTCTTGACGCTCTCTCTAAGGATGATTTAATTTGAAGAAAATATGAGACGTGCTGAATAATGAGGTCTAAAGTTGTATTTATAGTAGATAAATTCAAATTAGGCTTTTACTTAAGAGGATTAGGTTAAATGAATAAAAGCCCAAGTCTAAATATGAAATTCCGTAACTGATGTACAACTCTTAGTAAAACAGCTGTAACTTTTTCGTTCGGACTCGGAATCACTTCGTTCAATTTGAAAAATCTTCCTAACTCATAGACGCATCTTCCTTATCTTATGCTTCAAGGCTGAATCAGTGGCTAACATACTCAAAAACAGTGATTTGTAACAGAATTCCAGATTTCATTCCTATCTCCTTAATTCTTTGAATCAACTTTTCTCGCCTTTGACTTTTACGCTCAATCCAATACTTTAATTACCGTATATTCTCATTGTCTTGTTACTCCATCAAATCATAAACCTAAGAACTTTATACTAAAAAAATAAATTAACGCACAAAAGCTCTAAAACACAATTAATACATATCCAAGGGGAGAAAACGCAATATAACGAAATAAGCTTAAAAGTCTAACAAATAAGTCAAATAATCACCTAAAATTATGTCTCCTAAGGGCATATAATTAGAACAAAAAGGGAGACATCAAGTTCGTAATAGGAAATGGAATGAAAACAAAGTCAACACGCAAAATAATCATTTGGTATTCAATATTTAAATACTAAGCAATTAAAAAAATAGTTATGAAATAATAATTAAAATAAAATAAACAACAAAATAGAAGATAACAAGAATGGGGTAGAGAGTTGCTTGAGTCCCGCTAGTAGTCCCCTATGCCGCTAATTAATGTTTTTATTAATAAGGGTGAGTTGGTGAATTCGTATTAGTAATGTCTCTCGTTTTGTGATAGATAAATCCCCTTCGGAGACATCATTTTAGGTTGAATTTGGACTCAGTTAATATATTTATAGTCATATATTCTATATTGCTCAATCTTCCTTCAGATTTGAATTATTTGTACTTTTAGAGCTTTTGTGCGTAAATTCGTGTGTTTAGTGTGAAGTTCTTAGGTATATGAATGCTAGGAGGCATCAAAATGAAGAGAAGAAGTGAATTTTGAAGTCCAAGATCAAGAGGAAGAGTTAATGGAGCGAAAGACATCACTTTAGTGAAGGTTGAAGAATTTTAGAAACTGGAAAGTCGTCACTTATGGCCCTTCCCAAGCCCAAGCAGTGCAGATTCCGACTTGATGGTTCAAATGAAAAGGATGGGAATTTGAGTTAGCAAAATTTGAGAAGTAGTATCTGCAATTTGGACTTATGATGCAAAAGTTATAGCCTTTTTGCTGAAGTGGTGTACAATAGTGCGGGGTTAATAAAACGGATTTGGGCCCATTATCTTTTAATTAAACCCAAGTTGGGCCTAACCCCTTTTTAATAATTATAAAAAGATCCCTAGATCTAATACATTAGTACCTCTCATTATACTTAAATATTTTAAGAGAGATAACGTTTGAAGCAAAGAAGCAAAAGCTGGAAAAGTTCTTCTTCTTTAACAACAACTTAAAGTTATTCCAGTTAGGTTTTTTTCAATTTATTTCAGTTTTTATGAATTATGTCTTTTAATAATTAATTTATTTTTTGTATTCCATTATGAGATAAACATCTAATACTTGAGAATCGCGATATGGGTTGAACCCTAGTTTTCTTATTTTAAAGTATTTCTGACTTGGGATTATTTCAATTTAAATTAAGTTGCGTATTTGCATATTGACTTTATTATTGCACTTGTTTACTTTCATTAACTAGGCGCAAATTAAATATATGTTTTAGTAATTAGTCTATTCACTAGTGGCGGCGAGCATCCGAAAGGGGGGGGGGTTTAATTACAAAACTAGGATAGAGACGCGTGTGTTCGTTATTGAGCCTGGCGGCCTTAACTAACCGCGTGGCCAATGAGGTTTGATCTTAATTATTTAAAATTAGCTTATAGTCTCCCTGACAGGGTTATTAATACCATATAATAGCTTCCTAATTCTACTCTGACGGGAGTTTAGAAGATATTAGAGTCCTGACTAATATCAAATACACACTTTGTCCTCAAAAGAATGCATTAGATTGTGAACTTAGATGATTTCCTAGCAAGACTCAAGTATATTTCTCATAAGTGTGTAATCCCTTTTAGTTTAATTCTTAGTTTAGTTTAGCTTCTACTTAAAATTCTTGCATTAGTAGTTCTTAATTGAAAACAAAGCAAACATCTTTACTTTTATTTATCTTGCAATTAGTTCTAATCTAGAAATCTTCGTGGAGACGAAATCCCTTATTTCTTACTTATTACTTGGAACGACCTATACACTTGTGGTTGGTCATTGCTCTTCTTTAGTGTTGATTTATATCACACTCTATAAGCAACCAAGTTTTTGGCGCCGCTGCTGAGGATTGCAGCGTTAGATTTTTGCGTTTATTTTATTTAGTAGAGTTAATTGTTAGTTTCTATTTTACGCGTGTTTTTGTTTGTGTCTTTCTTTCACATGTCTATACGCAGGATAATGCTTAAGAGATTCCATTCAAGATGTATGGAGGACACTATGAAAATCCCGGTCCATTCGAGTATTGGGAAGACTCTTCGGGACAACAATAATGTGGTAGTAACTTCTACCAACCACCTTATCAATACCCGCAAAAGCAAAGATGGAACAACCAATGGATCAAGAACAATCAACAAAAACCACCTTACCACTATCCACAAGAGTAAGGATGGAAATTACAACAACCTCCACCTTAATTCAAGCTTCCGATCTGAATGAAACACTTGCTAAATTCATGCGCCTATGCGAGGGAGACAAGGCCACATTGTAAAGAGTACAAAAGATGCAAGACAAATTTTTTTCTCAAAATAATTTTCCTGACTTTGTCGAGAGTAGTAGAAAGTCTTATCAAGATTACACTCCCCCAAGGGATGGAATAGATCAATCAGGAGAAGTAGTTGAGGTGGAGGTATTAATATAAGACCCTTTTGATAGTGATATAACCACCATGCTAGTTGTAAATGAAAACAACCATGTGGTTGAGAATCTTGTTAGCTTGGTGGAAAAAGGAGTAGCAACCCAAATCCTAGAAGTTGAAACTGAGATTTCTATTCCTATGGAGTATGCACATGATCAAGAGAGAGATTGCAAATTGAAAGAAACTGTGATAAAGGTTAGAGATATTCCACAACAAGAATATGGGGAGGTGATGGTGGAAGAGTGTGTTGAAGATGAAGACGAAGATGAATATGAATTGGTTGAGGAATCAGTCGAAGAACTCAACGTTCACAATATAATAGAAGTTGAATCTCTACCACAAAAAGATCACCCATCACTATCCCCATCACGAATCATGAATGAAAGTAGACCTGAAAAATCGGAATCACCTCCACCACCAATGATCAACATATGTTGTGCAAGCTAGGTGCCGTTCAAAGATGAACGCGAGATTGAAAAGATGAACAAAGAGATTATATCGTTCAAAACCGTCATCTATTATTATGCGGAGAGGAGTAAGTTTCGTCATAAAAGTAAGATGGCGAAACGGGGAACTTACCACCCCCTTTCAAAGATCGAATGAAACAAAGTCTTAGTGGGAAAGTTCCAAGGCTACCATGTCAAGGACGAGGCGAGTTTAAGTGGAGGAGTATCGCAAGGGAATCAAGACAACCTTCGTGGAAGGTAACACGTCGAACTTAACTACATAATAAACAAAAGTGCTTCTTGGGAGAAAACCCATGATTTAAAAATTCTTTCGTAGTAAAAATATAGTTAGTAATATGTATATTAGTGTAAATTTTTTAAGAAATGAGATGTGTGTAGTGTTTTTTTATGTTTGAAGGTATTAAAACCCATGATTTTGGGGTGAGAAAGGTGTGAGATGAAGCTATAATGCATCTAAGTGGTCGTTGATGAAAACATTGACCGACTCCCTGTCCCTACCGCCGATATGCCAATGCAGCTCTTGGCATTACTCCTGGAAAAGACCCACTTAGACGCACGTGTAATGTGCGTCAGCAAAAAAATCCATGCGCGATCGGCTACTCAGTCACACGACTGGCGTGCCAGACAATCATTCATGTTACAACGCTCAGTCACTAGAAAGAGGCTACCTAGACGCACAACAAAGTTGCGTTAGCGAGAAAAGTCAAGTTGCGACCAGCTACCTGGTCAGATTAACGACATATACCGGTCAGAAATTCGATATAATGCTCGAGTCCTTGGAAAACAAGCCCTTACACGTAACTATTTTTGCTTCAGCAAGAAGTCAACAGTCGCGATTGGCTATCCGGTCCCGTGACCGGCATGTCAGCCGAACTCTCGGCGATTCCTTGAAAATCATTTGTTAGACACAGCAAAATAGTGCGAAAGCGAAACAGAGAAAGAAAAGAATTCCATGACCGTCTAGCCGGCCCTAAGACCGGTATTGCTGGCTGTGTCAGCGCGGACGTAACCTAAACCTTATAGATATCAATTTATTTCTTTTTTCCCTTAGCCCCTCACACCAGACACCATTATTGACAATCCCAAACTCTGAAAATACCTGCAATCCACCATCAGAACACTAAAACACCATCAATTCGCCCCCTCGAAACCAACTCTAACATCAAATTAGATCACAAATCCGTCCAAAACGCCAAGAAATTCGTACTTCAATCCAAAAAAAATTATTGACCAAAAGCTTAAATTTTATCCATTAAAACTCTCCAAAACCTTGAGATATTAATTACCCAGCTCTTAACACACTATAATCTATATCCATACACCTTCAAGAACACCAAAAGTCACAAATTTCACCCAAAACTTTTGGGAATTCTTGAATCTGTGATTTTGGGGTCATTCGAGATGACATGACAGCGGAAAAGTTAAGAAGAACATGAAGAGAAAAGAGACTTTGGTGTTGCAAAAGGATTTTTGAGAATGATGTATTCATTTTGAGGGGAAACGTGAGGATATGATTAAGCTAAGGGAAATATGAATTTTATTTGATGAAACATACATTAAAGAAGATGAATTTAACGGTGTAATATCTATGACCCGTGACTATGAAGACATCACAACCTCGATGTGATATTGAAAGTGATCGGCCTAGTGCCAAGTAAGATATGTTTATTTAATCCTCTTCTTATTAGTAGTGTATATTAAAGTTAGTGTGTTATAGAATCTTTTCGATTCATGGGGACACGGCTTATTTTTGAGTCTGGGGCGGGGTACTCGTTTTTCTCATTCCCAGTTTTATGAGTTACATGTTTTACTGCTTTTTGAAAAAGTTTAAAACCAAATAAAAATTAGTTTAAGGAATGATTTGACTATAGAGTTTGTTGAATGTCCCCATAAGCAAACATTTTGTAAATTAATGATAGAAGATAGTAGACCTTAGAGTTAATATATAACGCACCATGAATGCATGCAAACACTAGACTGTAGATAGGAAAACTTAATGAACAGTGCAAAAGAAGTAAGCTTGTACTTAGTGAGAATGAGTGGTGTGTAAACGGGAGATCAGAATGAGTTGAGAACCCACTTAATTATGAACTAGAGATGATACTGGAGTGAAACTACGTAGCTTAAAAAATGATAGGGGCAGTTCTTTGATAGCATTTTTTAGCCTTTTAGCTTTCAAACCAAATTATAATGTTATATCCTTCTTAGTCCCATTCTTAGTCTTTAAGCCTTTCTTTTTTCGCCACGACATAAGCCATATCCCCTTATTTTTATAGGACATTCCATACGACCCCCACTTGAATCTCAACCCTGAGACTTTCTGTCCTTAGAGCTTGAGTTTTGGGTGGTGGGTTTCATCATGGGAGAGTACATTGGGTGGGAATTTTATGCATGTGTATTATGTGGGAAATTGTTGATTATGTATTAATTGTAATCCTTTACCAGAGTCTTTGAAAAAAATTATAAGAGTTGACTACTCATATCAAAATGAGTGTCACAGATTTCTTACAAAAAAAAGTAAAAAAAATGAAAATAAAGTAACCGGCAAAGTGGAAAGTTTTGGAAATCATCTTTATAGCTTAGTGGGTTAATTTTGGGAATGCTAAATTAGTGTGTCAAATGGGTTGAGTGAGAAAGTATTTGAGTGTAGACTCAAGCTCTAGGACAGTATGTTGATGGTTAGTGAGGAGAGAGCCAAAATATCACTTCAAATTTCCCAAATATACATATCACACCGTCCCTAAGACTACGCTAAAACCGTAAAGACCTCGTGATTCTTAGATACGTAGCGGAATAATATTTTTTCTAATATGGATAAGTTAATTGGAGCGCTCAAAGAAGTAAGGAAAGATAAACACCCTATAGCCACCATCTCGAGCTAAGTATCAAGGGTAATTTTCTAGCATTGTGGAATTAATTTTGGATTGAAATTATCCATGTGTTTGAAGTTGTAGGATAGTTGTATTGGTCAATTAGTTCTTAGGTTAGCCTATATGAAATTTATTTTACGTTTTGCTTTGGGTATCATTCTATAGATTCTGCATTTGCTTCTTACCTTAGACCTCACTTTTGTTCTTACTTTGTCGGGACGACAAAGGTTTGAGTTTCGAGTCTTGATGTCTCCCGTTTTATGATAGATAAATAACCTTAGGAGACATCATTTTAGGTTGAATTTGTACTTAGTTGATTGATTTATAGTTATATTTTACTATATATCACTTTCTTCTTTCGGATTTGAATTATTTGTACTTTTAGAGCTTTTGTGTGTTAATTCGTGTGTTTAGTGTGAAGTTTTTAGCTATATGAATGCTAGGAGACATCAAGATGAAGATAATAAGTGAAGTTTTAAGTCCAAGATCAAGAAGAAGTTAAAGGAGCGTACAACATCACTTTAGTGAAGGTTGAGGAGTTTTAGAAACTACAAAGTCTTCACTTGTAGCCCTTTCTGAGCCCAAACGCTGCAGATTCTAACTTGATGGTTCAAATGAAAAATACGGGCATTTGAGTTAGCAAAATTTGAGAAGTGGTTTCAGTGGATTTGGACTTACGATGCGAAAGTTACAACCTTATTACTGAAGTGGTGTACAACAGTACGAGATTAATAAAACGGATTTGGGCCCTTAATCATTTAATTAAGCCCAAATTAAGCCTAATCCATATAAATCAGTGCCTCTCATTACACTTCAATATTTTAAGAGAGAGAAAACTTGGAAGCAAAGAAGCAAAAGTTGGAGAAGCCCTTCTTCAACAACAACTTAAGTTATTCCAATTAGATTATTTTCAATTTATTTCAGTTTTTAGAAATTATGTCTTTCAATAATTTAATATAATTTTTGTATTCCATTATGAGCTAAACATCTAATAGTTAAGAAATGCGATATGGGTTGAACCCTAGTTTTCTTAATTTAATGTATTTCTTTTTTGATATTATTTCAATTTAAATTAAGTTGTGTATTTGCATATTGACTTTATTATTTCACTTGTTTACTATCATTAATTAGGCACAACTTAAATATAGGTTTTAGTAACTATGCTATTCGCTAGTGACGGCGATCATCCAGAATGGGATTTAATTACAAAATTAGGATAGAGAGGTGTGGTGTCTGTTATTGAGTATGACAGCCTTAACTAACCATGTAGCCAATTGGGTTTAATATTATTTATTTGAAAGTAGCTTATAGTCACCCAGACGGGGTAAGTAATACTGTAGAATAGCTTCATAAGTCTACCCTGACGGGAGTTAGGAAGATATTAGAATCCCGACAAATATCAAATACACACTTTACCCTGAAACAAATGCATTAGATTGTGAACTTAGGTGATTTCCTAGCGAGACGTAAGTATATTTCTCATATTTTGCGTAATCCATTTTAGTTTAATTTAGCTTTTACTAAATATTATTACATTAGTAATTCTTAACTGAAAACAAAACAAACATCTTTACTTCTATTTATCTTGCAATTAGTTCTACATTATTATTTAAGCATTGAAGTCTAATCTAGAAATCTGTGGAGATTAAATCCCTAATTCCTTACTTATTACTTGGAATGACCTGTACACTTTCAGTTCGTCGCTTCTCTTCTTTAGTGTTGATTTATATCACACTCTAGGAGTGACCAATTAGCATGGACACATAAATCCTTCTAACTCTTATCATGGCACCTTAAGAGGCAACCTCAACACAGCTCGGAAACTTGGGTAAGTACACCCTAGGAAATGTCTTGGTGTAATAATTCCAACCCTATTGACTATATAGCTAGGTAAGCCCGTCGGGATCTTCACCGCGTACTAGATGTCTATATGCTATATCTGCAATAAAACCCCCTACTTTGGGTGTTAGCTCAATTACCAGGCTACCACTATTTGCCAGAACATATGTAGTATTAATACAAACATATAGTCAATGGAATAAATATCAAACCAATCTCAATTAAACATTTGTCCCAAATTCAATAAAACATTAGAAAAAGCTAAGCATAGGTTCTTACATAAGCAAGCCTCAAGAAATGAGGGTTTTGTTCATACTAAAATAAATAATTTTTTAAAAACTAGTGCTGGAATCATATTCAAAAGCAAAAATAAATGAAAGTTACTATTTGGAACGAAATGATTCGATTAGATAATTGGGGAAGAACTGTTGGGTTTTGTAGAAAACCCCTTCTTTTCTTCTCCTCTACACTACCGCTCTTACTCCAAGTATAAAATTAATAGAATAAAGTTGTATTAGATATGGATATGTTTAAATTACTTATTTAAGATCTAACGTCTAGGCCCCATTTGGCTCACTTAATTAGGTTTAGAGAGGCCCAACATGTTTTTAGCTAAAACTGGACTCATTCGAATCACAGCGGAAGCAAATGGCATAACTTCTTCATCTCAACTCCGAAATGACTTTCGTCACTTCTCATGTGTCACTAACTCTAATATATTTATAAATCAAAATGAATTAAGTTCAAAGATCTGAACAATTAATCATGGTGACTGAAGAAATATGACGTTAAGATTTCCTTTGCAAACAATCTAACTTCCTAAAGTGACTCTAGGCTCAATTTTCGCCTTGCCTTGGGGTTTATCTTGCTTTTTAAATTTTTCTCTTCATTTACCTAAAATATACATAGCTCCTCGGGTTAAGTAATCCCCAATATTCTGAACTCTCATCTCCTTCTACCTACACATATGATTATATGCGTATAATTGGATACTCCAAACTCTCCTTCCTTCTACTTGCACATATGATTATATGTCGTTGCGTTTCAAGTCTGATTGTATCCCTGGGACATGCATGGTCCCAAAGTTGATGGTAGTGTGATTTTCATGATCTATCATCTGGCTCCATCTTTGGAAATCGACTTTTGAATCCCATTGAGACTCCACATGGTTTTGACGCAATCCACAAAGATTATTTCGAAACAAATTGATACATAAACGAAGAATAACACTCTGACAATGAGGGAAAGATCCACCTCCAAGGACAAAAATCCTTGATTGATATCGTGAATAGTGTTTTGAAATAAATTGATACATAAATGTAGAATAACCTTATGACAACCTAATATTTGCACCCACACCGACTTAATATGCTCACCTAACTGCCTATTAAGTGTGTCCAAGCGCCTATAAATACCCCCCATTCATGTCTCAAAATGAGTACTCTCTGTCTCTCTCTTAAAAACGTATCTTGATCATTATACATTAAAAAATCTTGATATCTTTTAGGTCATAAGAATACACTTAGTAATTATACTGATTTTGAGTATCGAAGTGTCATCGGGAAAACACTCCTTGATGTCCTGGCCTAGTGTCTGGTTTTAGGAAGCCTCGACTACATCTAGGAAGTTTATCAACGATCAGCAACAACGAGGTACGTGGTTAACTTGGTGAACAGATTAACTTCTACTCAGAATCATCGACACTTCTTTCCTACATATTATGTTTGTGTTAAGGTCTGGTCTATCAGATTAGAAAGTTGATAAGTTGATTACTTCTTCTCTATCATTTGGCTTCATACGTGGTCTTGGGTTCCATTCCCCTAGACGACATCGAATGATAGAGTAGAAATAATCCACTTATCAACTTTTTGATTTGATAGATCGGCCCATAACAATAATTGAATTGGTAGGAGAGAAGTGGCGACGATGCTGAAGAGAATCAAGCCTATTTGCGAAGTTAACCACGTACCTTGTTACAGCTGATCGTTGCTAAGATCCTGTGACTTAATTGAGGCTTCCTGAAATCAGACCTCATGGATTTTTGCTTCTGATGGCACTACGATGCTCAAAATTAGAATAATGAACTAGGGTATTTTTATGGTTCGAAAGCTATAGAGATTTTTTATTGTATAATAACCATAATACGTTTTTAAGAGGGAGATAGAGAGTACTCATTTAGAGATATGAATAGGGTTATTTATAGAAGTTCAGGGTGCGTGCATTTTGATGTTGTGGGTGCACATATTAGGCCTTTGTGGGAGCCCGTATAGAACTTCTGTCTTTCCTACGTGACTAGGCATTTATCGTCAGGTATCGACCAGGTAAGCGATCGTCTTCTTATGCATGCTTGTTTATGCGTTTGCATATCATTTAGTTCCCTTATGAGGGGATAGTTATCCAAAAAAGAGATGATTATCCTCGAGACGATTATCCTCAAGCTCTTTGTCTTGCTTTCGTCCATGGCCTTTTATTACTTAATTTTGTTCGGCGTTTCTCTTTTGACTTATCAATAAACCTGATGGATCATAGAGTATATGCATGTGGTTACTAAGTAATCACTCCCAATATGTGATTTTGGCTAATGTTTTACCATGTGGAATATCATAATTTATTGGTACTAGGGGTGAGCTTGGTTCGGTTTGTTTCAGTTTTTGGCTGAAATCGGTACCGAACCAAATAAATCGGTTTTTTGTAATTTAAACACCAAACCGGACGGTTCACATTGGTTTTACATTCGGTTTTTGTTCTGAATTGGTTCATTTCGGTTCGATTTTTGGTTTGATAGGATTTATATGCTTGACGGATAATATTTTTCATAACCATTTCTTGAAATACATTGTCCAATAACGACTAATATTCTAATACAATTATGTTACTACTTGAATAGCAGTTATCTTAATTTATAATACTAAATAAATTTATAAAACTAAAAACCATTACTTCCGAATATATACAATCACAATTAATAGAATCAATCAAGTAGATAGTTACTAATATATTCTTATGTGATATAGAAAATTCTCATTAGTAACACCGCCAAAATTTAAAAAAAATCTCGTAGATGATAAATTCTAGACTAAATTTTCTCTCACATAATTCTTATAAAAAAATTCTCACATTCCCTATTTTTTCCATCGTTAGTTCTGTTTTTTTTTGTTTTTTTTGTTCAGTTTTTGCTTTGCGTAGTAGATTGAAACAAACAAAAAAAAATGTTTTTGAGAAGTGAAAACCCAACCATTTGGTTTTTCGGTTTTTGGTTTTATTGGTTTTTTGGTTAGGTTTGGTTTTCTGTTTTTCATTTGCTGAGCCCTAATTGGTACCTTAAAACTTATCATTGTGAATAAATAAGTGCTTTTATTGACTTATGTTATGAATCTTAGAATTATTATTTAAACTTAATTAGGAAAAATAAATTATGTATATATATTAAGTATATAAAATATAGTCGTTATTATTTATAGTCGTCTTATTGCGGTTACTATTAGATCTATAAATTATCCATATACATGAACAAAACAATCAACCAATCAACAAAGTTTAATTTTATTCTTGTCTATTAAGTTTTTGCATGTCAATCCATATTTTTATCCCTCTCTAGATTAGATCATTCATTACAAATTGACGCTTTCATTGCCTGATCTCCTTCTCCACCATTTCCGAGGGAACATGTTTGAAAATCCTATATGATATTGTGAAAAGTCTTCAAGAAAATGTTTCCATTCATTCGACAAAATTCAAGAGATTGTTTCCATCTATTAACCAAAATCGATCAAATTCAAGAAACAATCACAAACCACTCCACAATTTTATCCGATCTTGTCACTAAAATTGCTTCTCTTGAAAGAAATCCTGACAGAAAATTAGATCGCCTCCCGAAAGAAACAAAAATGTTACTAGGCCTTCTGATTTGCCCCAAATTAATCCTTTGCCAGTAGCGATCCACCACCAACCTAGGTTGCACGGGAGCGGGTACGGGTGCGGAGAAGCGATGCGATGCGATTCGGGGATTCGGCATCTTCAAAAAAGCCGATTCGGGGATTCGGCATCTTCAAAAAAACAGATTCGGAGATTCGGCGATATATTTAACTTTATTTTTATTTTAAATATATATATATATTATTTTATTCTAAACTAGAAAATTATGGAATAACAATTCTCAATATTATAAATAAAACACTTCAACTGAAATAGAACGTTTAGTTAAACACTCTCTATATTGTATTAAATACTTTATACAATATAGATATAAAAAATTAAACAGTATTCTTTTATGGTATAATTTTTTTATAATCTAAATATTACAGAAAATAAAAAATATAACTTTTACATAAGAGTCTATATAATATGTTTTCTAATTTCAATATACAGCAGACATTATAGATCAGGAATTTAGATTAATCGGTTGGTATTTTTTAGTTTTTAATAGATAATAGCTATGTTCAATCAAAAAACCCAATTTTCTTATGCTTAGGCTGTATTCAGTTTCCAAGTTTAGTTAATATGAACTTTTAAATATTCAATTTAATCCCTTAAATTTTATAAATTTATAAATTAGATCTTAAAAAAATAAAAATAAATGAAGCTTCCGAAAAGAATCCTAACACGGAAGCGCCGCTTCCGAAAATGGTCAACGCTTCCGAATTCGTTGACTCAAGGATTCGCGAATCGAGCGAATCCGAGAAGAATCGCTTCCGTTTCCGTATCCGATTCGCGATTCGTCACTGTTTTGAAGAATCCGTGCAACATAGCCACCAACTCCGCCTAGATTCACAAACCTGTTTCCAATGGTTGTCCACGCAGGCCAGATGCTTTTAGATTGTCTACATTTTAAAGGTATTGATCCATCTGGTTGGATTTTAAAGGCTGAACATTTCTTTGATTACCATCGGATTTCTAGTGATTAGCGTCTTCTCACATGTTCATTTCACATGGATGGTAAAGCGCTTTCTTGGTTTCAATACATGACTCACAACCATCAAAATTCAACACGGGAGCAATTTTCTAGAATCTTAGAAATCGATTGCCTCCTGAATTTGAAGATCCATAAGGATTCTTGGCAAAATTAATGCAACACGGACATGTGGAGGAATATGAAACGTAATTTGAATCCCTTGCAAACAGAACAAATGGATTATCTTCATCCTTCTTGGTCAGTCGCTTTGTTGCAGGACTAAAATCTGATATTAAGGAAAAAGTACTGGCTATTCGTTCTGTGTCACTTTCACATGTTATGGGTTTAACACGCTTACAAGAGTCAAAATTGATGGAACAAATGAAAGTCAACGCCGCTTGGTCTGGTTCCCACGGCCCTCCTACTAATTCAGTTCCATCAGTTTTAAAGGCCATTATGCCTTCTCCACAAGTGAAACACACTGACCGATATAAGATTGGTTGTTTATCTCCGATTGAAATGCAATTATACAGAGAAAAGTGTCTAGATATAATTGTGATGAACGGTATGTGGTTGAGAATCATTGTAAAGCAAGGCCTCAATTGTTTCTTTTAGTTCCAGGAAGTGATAATAATTATTCTACTTCGACAGCCGTAGAACTTCCTGATATATATTTTAGTTTTGATAGCAAAGTTTTTCAAGTCTAGAACCTTGAGGGCAAAGTTCAGTTTAAAAAAGTAGGGAACATTATGAATCTTAGAATTAATATTTAAACTTAATTAGAAAATATAAATTATGTATATATATATATATATAAATAATATAGAATATATAGCCATTATTATTTTTGGAAAAATCAAAGTAATCGGTTTTCAAAAACAATAGAAATGATAATCCAAACACAATATTTCGACTAATGTAAACTAATTATTACAGAAATAGAAATACAAATGAAACACTTACACGGGAACGAAAAGAAAAACAAATTACATGGAATTTTGGCATTAAAATGATATTCCGGCATACCGACTATCTCTAACCGAGATTTTACAACTATAATATTCAGCGAGAAGAGAAGTAGAGTGTTTGTTCTTTTCGATTGTGTTTTGTAGCTAAGACAACTAAGGAGGAGCTATATTTATAGGAGAGTAGGTGAAGAGTGAGCTCTTATCAAAATCGTCATCAATAAATGCCTTAATTTTCTCCATAATTGCTGACGTTTTGATTTTGATTGACATATGTTACACCGTTTCAATTTCCAGCAATGAACCTGGACACTATGTTGAATTGATTCATTCTCGTGTTGACCAAGTTCTGTAACAGTTGACTGGTGCATAATTGGTGGACGTTTGTATTCTAGTGCATAATTGGTGGACGTTTGTCTTCTGGCTGAAAGGATTTGAATTGCCACCGAACACTATAAAAACTAGTCTTCTTCCACCGTATTTACTTCAGAAAACTTGTTTCATTTTTCATTTTTCATTTTTTGAATCCTTAAACTCCCCAAAATCCAACTCCCCAACTTCCCAACGAGGCCACGTCCCACGCCCATGCCGTCGCCGGGCCAGACGGGTGGTGGTGGTGATGGTGCGCGCGTGTGAGGCTTTTCCATTTCCTTTCTGGCTTACATACCCTTTAATTTTTTTGAAGGAATAGATGGGTAGCATATGATAAGCTATTATTGTTTTTCATCTCTCCTCTTACGTGAGACTTTTTCTTCACAAAAAAGTGAACTTTCCCACTTCTCCAAAACAATAGGAATGGATTGAATATTTATTTAATACTTTATATTAAACTATTTCCACTTCTTTAAAAGAGCATGATTGAGTTTATATTAATCAATAATATAAATCCTAACAATCCCCCACTCATTTTCTTTGCGAGAGAAGGTGAACATGTTTCCATATCCATCAGCATTTGGGTGAATTGTACTTAAGTGGCAATATATTGTGATTTTAATTGACACATAGTGAAGTGAGGAAATCACCGAATTCCTTTTAAGTGAAATTACTCTTGAACTTAACGGTTTACGCTCGAAAGCCTCACAACACATACTTTACCCATCTGAAAGTTATAGTTCCCTCGAACATTACCTTTCAGTTTGTTCATCAAGTCCTTCTCTAAGGACCACCCCTTGCGGGCTATGAACTTTGTGGATTTCTTCATTTTAGATTGTATAAAGACATCTCCTTAACATTCTATCATGAAGGATGTTTGATGTCTAATCATTTGTGATAGATTTATATTAAGATTAGACAACATTTTTAGTGATTTAGAAGTCTTTCTAATCGATTTTCTTGAAAAATAGTACACTTTCCTATTTTGAGTCTTGATTTAGTAAATTATTATTTTTAGAGCATATTGGGTTTAATTATTTATTTAGTGTGAAGCTTTAAAGATAATTATGGAGATTAATTAGATTCCAAGTCAAAGACTAAGAGATATGGAAAGAGATAAGCATGGTAATTGGAGATAAGGAAAGAAAAGCTAAAATCATGGAAAAGGAAAAGCTGCCTTAAAATCTGAATTTCACCACCCACGACCACAAATCAGCTTATATCTCAAAATATGTTTGGAATTTGGAGAAACGGTCAAGAGCAAAGTTGAAGATCTTTCCGAGACGATAAATTTCGACTACTCATACGCGTCAAACGAATGAGTATTGAAGCTTCTAGGACCAAAACAAAAACGGGTCAGATTTCATGTTTTAGGGTTACGAATTTGAGTTGGGCTTAGAGTCCACTACTTACCTTCTCCTTCAAGAAAACGAATTAGGTCTTCTAAACACCTATAAATACACCCTTATATCACTTGTAAATCATCCTTTCCTCATAGTAATTAGTCCTTAGGTTTATTATCATCAGAATTATTGTAGAGAGCAAGATGAAGTCTTTTTTTTATTTCTTTTAGTTTATTCTCTTCACGTATGAACTAATTTTCCCATAGCTTGGGTTTTTCATCATGTATAAACTATGAATTCTAATTTATTTCTATCTAAGTTTCTTTGGGAATTACATGTTTTAATCTGATATTAGCTGATTACCTATATATTTGTTTATGTGTTTTGATTTAATGATTGTTTTCCTTACTAGTGCACGAGTATAGGATTACCTTAATAGTAGTTAGATGATCGCCTTAGTTGGGTGTCTAATTATTGAAGCACCACGTAATGTCTAGTGTCGATATTGGTCCTGAAAACACTAATTCTAACTAGATAGTCATTTAGGTATAATTTAATCACTATCACCATGTATGGAAATTGATTGCTTAGGGCCTTGGTAGCGCTTGTAAACCCTATTTGAACCAGCCTCGTGGTGTGTCTGTAGCCTCTTTAGTCGCTCTCATGGTCTAAGGTATGGGAATTTAGAATCCTGACTAAGTATCTAAGAGCTAATTATCTCCCTTATTAACTAGATTGGATAAAAAGAGTTAGAAGGATTAGTGCATACTAGCAAAACCTAAGCTATACTTCTCATCTCATATTTCTTCGTATTTATTTTATTGTCTTCAATTTTCCTTAGTTAATTTAGTAATCTCGAATTTACTCTCTTTATTTTCCTGTCTTATAATTAATTACTTCTTACTCGTTATTGCTACCCATTCGATTAACACACTAAGTCCCTAAGAACGAACTCAACTTATCATTAAAACTTACATTCGTCCTGTAATACTTGCAGTACTGTGCCTGTCTAGGGTGAGAGTGCGTTGTTTTCTGCCTTAGTATTTATCTTCTTTTTATCACATCCTAGGCGACACCAATGGTCTCACTATTACCCGTCAATTCATCAAGTCCTTCTCAAAAGGACCACCATAAAGGCTATGAATTCGCTATGAGTTAAAAACTCAGTACGCCTTATTCATCAAGTCCTTCTCAATAGGATCACCACGAGTGGCTATGAATTTTTTAGACGATTTTAATTTGAGCCATAATAATGGAGAGAAATCACATTGACTTATTAGTCACATGTTCCCCTTTAATGTGTTTCAATCACATACCCTCGACATCTCCTAGACTACTCTCCTGCTTAGGCCTTTGGTGAACGGATCAGCTAGATTTTTCTCTGATCGTACATATTCCAAGGCTATCACACCATTCTTCAGTAACTGTCTCACCGAACCATGTCTGATGCAAATGTGTCTTCTCTTCCCATTGTAGGCGATATCATGAGGGACTTTAATGGCTACTTGTAAATCATAGTGGATACACACGGGCGTGACACTTCCTTCCCAAAGAGGCACATGTGATAGGAAACTCCTCAACCACTCAGCTTCTTTCCAAGCCAGCGCTAGTGCTATAAACTCAGAGACCATGGTGGAGTTATACAAGTCTATTTAGAAGACTTCCACAATACAACACCTCCCCATAAGGATAACACATAACCACTAGTAGGATCAAATTCCTCATTGGTAGAAATCCATTTTGCATCAAAAAATCCCTCAAGGACTGCTGGAAATTTTTTATAGTGCATGCCTAGATCAATGGTACCCCTTAAGTACTTGAATAGATGACGAAGTGCAACCCAGCGGTCACTTCTTGGGTTATGAGTATAGAGATTAAGTCTACTTACGACATAGACAATATCGGGTCGAGTGTAGTTCATTAAGAACATCACACTGCCTATGATCTTAGCATATTCATTTTGGGATACACCAACCCCACAGTTTTTGGACAAATTAATACTAGAATCATAAGGAGTTTTTACAGGCGTTATCTCAAATGAGTCGAATTTCTTCGGCATCCTTTCTACGTAATGAGACTGATTCAGGGAAATACCATTACTGCTTCTAAAGAATTTTACCCCGAGTATCTCATTAGCTTCTCACATGTTCTTCATATCAAAGCTAGAAGATAAGAAGCGCTTAGTCTCATTTATGGTATGAATAGAAGTACCAAAGATTAGAATGTCATATACATAAAGGCAGATGATAACACACTCTGAGCCTGTTACTTTGGAGTAAACACATGAATCAGAAGTGTTAGCCACAAAGTCATCTGTAATAAGAGTATTGTCAAGTTTTTCATACCATTTTTAGGTGCCTGTTTCAAACCATACAAAGACTTTTTTAGCTTACAAACTTTGTCCCCTTGACCAGGAACCACACACGCTTTAGGTTGTACCATGTAGATCTTTTCATCCATATTTGCGTTCAAAAACGCGTGTTTAACATCCATTTGATGTATAAATAGTTCGTATATAATGGATAAAGAAATTAGGGTTCATATAGTGGCGATTTTGGTCACAGGGGAGTAAGTGTCAAAGTAATATAAACCTGGGTAAAACCCTTAATAACAAGTCTAGCTTTGCATTTTTCTATTGAACAATTAGGTCTCGATTTTTTCTTAAAAATCTATTTGCTACTAATAGGTTTGCTACCCTTAGGTAAGTCAGTTAATTTCCATGTATGGTTGCTTTTAATAGACTCAAGTTCACTATTAATGGTCTCTATCCAAAACATAGCATCTATAGATTTTAAAGCAGCGTCATAAATTTTTGGGTCTTCCTCAATGAGGAGGCAGGTGACAACCTGTTCTCTTATTAGGTCAATGTGAAAGCCTTCCGTTATGAAGGTTGTGATAAAGTTGGGTCCAAAACTGGACTCGATCCTACGCCTCTTACTTCTCCTAGATTCTTCCTCAGGAATACAACTAGGCTCTATAGAAGTAGAGGGACCAGGAAAAACATCACAAAGAGGTAAATCAACATTACTAGATAAGTTATCAACAGGTAAAGAAGCAGTAAAGGAATTCAAAGTTTTCAAAGGGAAAATGTTTTCATAGAACTCAGCATATCTAGATTTACAAATTGAGTTATCATCTAAAGACAAGAATCCATATGCCTCACTATTCTAAGCGTACCCTATGAATATCGAGTCTACGGTTTTGGGTCCAACGATGACTGTTTTAGAATCGGGTAGCGATGTCTCCCTTTTTATTCTAATTATATGCCCTTAGGAGACAACATTTTAAATGCATATTTGACTTATATGGAAGTAGAGATAAAATAGGAAAGGAAAAGCTGTCAAGTAAATCTGAAATTCTGCAGCCACGTCCACTAAAGTGAAGATAAATTCAAATAGGTCGGGAATTTGGATGAGCAATAAAAATAGAAAGTGTAGATCTTTTTGCTTCAGTCATATCGATATAAAGTAGGTGAATATTGGACCAATAACTAAGAAAATACGATCAAAACAAAACAACAGCAGTTTATCCCTTCTCCTATATCTTAGGAAACGAATTTGAGTTGGACTTTGACTCAAATTTCTTGCCTTCTACTCATGGCATCTCATCCCTTTTGGATATATTTCCAGTAAACTGGCATCTATGACACTTCTGAACATACTCATGACAATCCTTATGTAAAGTAGGCCAATAAAAACCGGATTGTAGTACATTAGCAGCTGTGCGGTCACCCTTGAAGTGTCCTCCGTATGGAGAATCGTGACAACTTGCAATCACTGCCCAACCATCTTTCTCAGGTATGCATCTTCTCACCATTTTATCATTACACACTTTGTAGAGGAAAAGATCCTCCCAAAAGAACTGTTTAGCACGATGAATCAATCTTTTCTTGTCTTGTGATGAGGCTCCTTGAGGAAAGTTACCACTCACAATAAGATTCGCAATGTCAGCATACCATGGAGTACCATCGTGTATAGCAAATAAACTCTCATCAGGGAACTCTTCTCGAACCAACTCAGGATCACTATTAACCTCTGAACCTTCAAGACGTGACAAATGATCTGCAACCTGATTTTCACAACCCTCTCGATCTCGGATTTCTAAGTCAAACTCTTGTAACAATAATACCCATCTGATTAAGCGTGGCTTAGCATCTATCTAATTGCAGAATGATCAGTAAAAACAACAACTTTCGCCCTTAGAAGATAGGAACGAAATTTGTCGAATGCATATACTACAGCTAGTAACTTCTTCTCAGTTACGGTATAATTCACTTGAGAACTTCTAAAGACCTTACTAGCGTAGTAGATGGAATGAAATACCTTATCTTTTCATTGTCGCAGAACAGTACCCATAGCAAGATCATCTAGCATCACACATAACTTCAAACGGAATCTTCCAATCAGGAGGTAATACAATAGGTGCAGAAATAAGCTTCTCCTTAATCTTTTGAAAGGCCACCATGCAAGCTTCATCAAAAAGGAATTTGGCATCCTTTTCAAGTAAGTTACACAATGGCTTAGAGATTTTGGAGAAGTCCTTGATGAAGCGTCGGTAAAATCCAGCATGACCTAAGAAACTTCTTACCCCTTTAACAGAAATCGGAGGGGGAAGAGTTTTAATTACCTCAATCTTTGCGCGATCAACTTCCAAACCCGAACTCGAAACCTTGTGTCCCAACACTATACCTTCACGAACCATAAAGTGACATTTTTCCCAGTTCAAAACCAAATCAGTTTCCTTGCATCTAACCAACACCTTCTCCAAATTCCGCAAACACTCATCAAAGTTATCACCAAACACAGAGAAGTCATCCATAAATACCTCAAGGAAATCATCGATCATGTCCCAAAAAATCGCCATCATACATCTTTGAAAAGTAGCAGGTGCATTACATAATCCAAATGGCATCCTTCGAAAGGCAAAGGTACCAAAAGGACATGTAAAAGTGGTCTTGTGTTGGTCTTTTGGATCTACATAAATCTGATTGTATCCTGAATACCCATCCAAAAAGCAATAATATTCTCTACCAGCTAGCTTGTCTAACATCTGATCAATAAACGGAAGAGGGAAGTGATCTTTTCTGGTGGCCTTGTTCAACTTACGGTAATCCATACACACTCTCTACCAACAATGGTCCTCGAGGGTATGGCTTCATTCTGTTCATTCAAGATGGTAGTAATACCACCCTTCTTTGGTACGCATTGAACTGGACTCACCCATTCACTGCTAGCAATAGGATAGATGATTCCTGCGTCTAGCAACTTGATAAACTCTTTCTTCACCACTTCTTTCATAGCTGGCATTAATCTTCTTTGTCCTTCGATTGAGCGCGCATTTTCATCGTCCAGAATGATCTTGTGTTGGCAATAGGAAGGACTAATACCTTTGATGTCAGCAATAGTCCAACCAATCGCCTCTTTGTTAGCTCATAGGATGCGCAACAGTTTTTCTTCTTGAAGACCTGTTAAAGTAGCTGAAACAATAACAGGCAGAGTTTTGTTAGTACCTAAATACGCATACCTCAGGTGTGTCGGAAGCGGCTTTTCTTCTAATTTCGGGGGAGCTTCAATAGATGGTTTATTTTTAAGAACTATCTCCCCCGGTTCTCTGACAGGTTCATAAGTGA
This sequence comes from Nemophila menziesii, assembly GCA_029959085.1. NCBI lineage: Eukaryota > Viridiplantae > Streptophyta > Magnoliopsida > Boraginales > Hydrophyllaceae > Nemophila > Nemophila menziesii. The sequence goes on from JARWIR010000001.1 coordinate 38,669,523, forward strand.
GACGCTTCTGCTTCGGATATCCAGAGTTAAGAGCTGCCACTGTTTCGGCTAACTCTTCTATTGGCTTTGGTAAGTCAAGTGTTAGGGCAGCTTGCAAGATATCACCGAAGTTCATGTATTCCCATACTTCTCGTGTGGCTAAATCAATTACGTCCAATTGGAAACAATCCTCTCTCAAATCTGGAAACTTCATTGCCCTAAACACGTTAAACTTTACCTCCTTGTCTTGGATTCGCATTGTCAATTCTCTGTTTTCTACATCAATAACAGTACGCCCCGTGGCTAGGAATGGTCGTCCCAAGATGATGGGGACATTCCTATCCGCGTCGTATTCAAGAATAACAAAATCGACAGGAAAAATTGAAGTACCTGCCTTGACGATGACATCTTCTATGCGTCCCTCTGGATGTACGAGGGATCTGTCAGCCATTTGTAAGACCATGGATGTCGGCCTTGCTTCTCCTATCTTCAACATCTCGAAAATTGATTTGGGCATGAGATTGATACTCGCTCCCAAATCACACAAGGCTTTACCTTGCCGCTCATTGCCAATGGAAATAGGAATTGTAAAACTCCCAGGATCAAGTAGTTTTGGTGGCAATTTGCTTTGGCATATGGCACTACATTCTTCAGGCAAACCTATCATCTCATTCTCAAGGTGTGGTCTTTTGTTGGCGATGGCTCTCTTCAGGAATTTGACATATTTCGGAACATCTCTAATAGCATCTAAGAATGGGATGTTAATATTAAGACCACGTACCACATTCAGGAATTTCTGATAGTCAGCCATATCGCCTTTCTTCTGAACTCTCGAGGGAAAAGGTGGAGGAGGACGGGTTATTGTAGTATCTGGATTCTTTGGATTTTCCGGAGTCTTCCCCACTTCTACTACTTCAGGTTCATCTTCTTTCTCCACCACATCTTTTACCGGTTTTTCCTTCACAGTTGTTTCTTTTTCTTTCATCACGGGAAAAGGAGGTGGTGGAAGATTCTTACCACTTCTAAGTGTCACTGCATTACAATCTTCTCTTTGCTTGGGTTCTTCAGTGTCACTCGGTAATTGTCCTTGTGGACGTTGATTCAATTGCTTTGCCATTTGCGCCATCTGAGTTTCCATCAATTTAAGTGCTACGGCTGTGGTTTGTAGAATGCTGATTAGTGTTGTCAAGGTTTGCTGAACATCTAAAGCACCTTCTTGAGGTTGAGCAGGTAGAGCTTTCTGGTTCATGGTCTCGGTATAAGCATCTTGAGGAGGTTGTCTCTGAGATTGATTTTCGTATGCTTGTCCACCTTGGTAGTTGTTCTGAGGTCTTGGTTGGAAGTTGTTTCCTTGGGGACGTGGTTGATATGCATAGGTTGGATTAGCAGCCCCATTTGGATTCGAATATTGGAAACCCGGATGGTTTCTATTCGGTTGATAACCTTGACCACTTGAGTTATAATTTCCTCGGTTGGATACGAACATTACGGATTCTGGATTGTTTTGACAGGTCTCCCAATCATGATCTTGTGTACCGCAGTTAGAACATCCATAAACTTCTTGTGTAACATTAACATATGCTCTTCTACCAGTAGCACTTTTTGTAACAGCTAGAGTAAGCTGTTTCAGTTGTTGTTCGAGTTTGTTTTCCATGGCGGTGAATTTTTCTTCAACCAATGCAATATTCTCACCTCGGACAAGTGTTCTTACGGTGTTCCAACCTAGTTCATTCGTTACAATTCTATTTAAAATAATCTTAGCATAAACTGGTTGTACCCGTAGAAATGCACCACCACAGAGTAAGTCTAGATCCTTTCTTGAAGAGCCATCAAGTCCTCGGTAAAATATCTTCATCTGTTGAACTTCTGTGAGGCCATGATCAGGGACTCTTCGTAAGCAAATCTGAAATCTCTTCTAACTTCTACCCAAAGTCTCGTCTTCCTCTTGTTTGAATGACGTTATTTCAACTTGCGCATCTAATCTCATATTCGTTGGGTAGTATCTATCGAAGAACGCGGTTTGTAATGCGTCCCATGTTGTAATTGTTCCGGGTTCTTGAGAATCCTGCCACTCACTTGCTCCATCAATAACGAAGTATCTAAAATTAGAAAAATACATTTGCTCTTTAGTTACTCCTTGCGTAATATAAGAATCGCAAATTTGCATGAACTTCTGCACAGCACGGATTGGATCTTCGCTAGGTGCTCCTCAAAAATTGCCATAACTTTGAAACTGAGATAACATACCAGGATCGGGTCTGAATCTCGCGACATTAATATCTGCAGGGCCAATTCCGAGGGCAGGAGCTCGAAACGGAGCTTCTTCAGGGCCATTGATGAACCACGGATCATTGTTTTGAGCTTGGGGAGCAGCAGGAACAAGAGGAGGGTTGATTTGTTGATCTTCAACTTGGTCTTCAGCCATTGTTTCTCTTGCTAATTTCTCCTCTAACTCTTTTACTTTAGCTTCTCTCTTTCTTTTATTTGCTTCTCGAACTAGGGTTTCGGGATTTGCAAGAATCACGATATCTTCACGCATAAACCAAAACCTGTAAACCTGAGAAAGAAAGACAACCCAAAGCGTAAAACTGAAAAATAAAACTAAAACTAAACTAACAATTAAACTAACAATTAAACTACTAAAAGATTAACACCGGGGTCACACGCTACCGTCCCCGGCAGCGGCGCCAAAAACTTGGTGGACCCTGGTGTGTTATAAAATAAAGTGTGAAAATAAAGGAACCACTTAACCGCAAGTGTACGGTTGTCCAAGTAATATTCGATAAATCGAGTTCGTTCGCAAGGACGGATTAGGCACAACTCAGGTATTAATCAAAAAGTAAGAATAATTGCTTGACAGAAAAATAAAGTAAAGATTTTTGTTTGGTTTTATAAATTAAAAGATGCAAGAAAATAAACTACGGAATTAAAAGAAAGCAAATAAAAGAGATTTAAACTTCAGATGAGAAAGAGTACTTGATCCTCGCAAGGGTTTTACCTAACTTATCTAATTCATGCTTCTGTTTAAGGGCTAAACTGGTATTATTGTGCTAGCCGGGACTCTAATATCTCCTAGCCCCCGTCAGGGTGGACCTAAGAGCTATCTTACGGTATTACAAACCCCGTCAGGGTGAATATAAGCTACTTTCAGATGAATAATAATTTACCTCATTGGCTGCATGGTTAGTTAAGCCTGTCAAGGTCAATAACGGATACTATGCGTCTATTATCTAGGTCTGTAATTAAACCCCCCGTCAAGGTGATCCATACGCCACTATATGGAATAGCCTAATTACTATGATCTAAGTTTGATTCATGACTTCAAAATTAGTAATTAAAACGAAATAATAGTCAACACAAAATACCTAGTCTAATTTAAACCATTAAATCCCAAATTCAGAAAACATAAATTAAACAGAATTAAGTTCAACCCATATAGCGATTCTCAAGTACTGAAGAAATTAGTTCATAACGGAATGGAAAACTAAAATTAAAATAAATTCATAGTTTCGAATTACAGAAAGAAAATAAAGAACCTAAAGGTTAAGATGACTGATGATGGAAGAACAGGACTCCTCCAACACTAGCTTCTCCTTGCCTCCTTGCTCTGACTTGAAAACCTTAAGCCTCTTGTGTAATTCTCTGAAGTGTGTGAAAGTAGGAGGTTAAGGGGTGTATTTATAGGTGTTGTAGGACCCTAGGTCGAATTTTCTTGGAGTGGAAAACAAGTTAAAGACTCTTAAATTCGTAACCCTAAATTCTAGGAAAGGTAAGATTTTGCTGCTGATTTAATTTGGTCATATCTTTTTCAATACTTATCCGTTTGAGAAGTTCCAATATATGAAACTGCTTGTCTTGGAAAGAGATTTCTATTGGTGAAGACCACACGTCCAGATTCCTAGACAATATTGAGTTATGAATTAATCTTTAAATCGTGGCTGGAATTTCATATTCACAAGATAACTTTATCTTTTCCTTCTTTATATATATCTTTCCTAAATCTTCTTATTTCCATGTAAATCTTCTTTCCTTTACTCCTTTATCTTGACTTGGTCTCTAAGTAATTACCATTTATCTTTTAAAGCTTCACATTAAATAAATAATTAAACCGCATATGCTTAAAAAGAATAAATCAATAAATCAAGAAAACGAAATAGGAAAGTGCACTCTAAAAATAGAAACTCGAGTAAAAATTATTTCCTAACACTCTAAAATACACTAAGACTTTATTCTCACTCCTTCTCCTTGGATTGGTCTTTTATGAAATTCAAGAACCGATTAACTTTGCATTAAAAATAGTCAAATTTACGCACAAAAGATTAGATTCTGCAAATAGTTAATTTCCAAGGGGAGAAAGTGCAATATGATCAATTAAGCCTAAAAGTCTATCAATTAAGTCATTTATTCACCTAAAAGGATGTCTCCAAGGGGCTAATAATTAGAACAAATAGGGAGACATCAGTTACCCGGAAGGGGTGTCTAATTATTGAAACACCACATAAACGTCTAGTATGCGATAATGATCTGGAAGGGCTTGTCTAACTAGATACTCATCAGGGTTTGAGATTAATCACCGATCATTGCGCAGGGTCTCCTTACCCAAGTCCCCTGGTAATTGTTAGGTCGCCACCTAATTCCACCCCGAAGGGGCTTAAGAGGAATATAGAATCCTGGCTATTGCATATCACACAATTCTCCCTTACATGATTAGAATAAACAAGGCTAGTGGGGATTACTTGCTAGATCTCGAGCTAAACTCTCATACTATCTGTTTCTCTAATTTATTTCCTGTCTTTACTTTATCTAGTTAATTGTCAGAATCTTTAAACACCAAACAAATATTTCATTAATCTTTTACTTTCAACGTATTATTCTTCTAACTTTCTTATTTGCACTTTATATTGCATAAGTTCTTCCTAACTTTCATAGTCTCTGAGGAATGAATCTTACTTACTATTAAAACTTGCATACGTTCTGTGATACTTGCAGTGAGTAACGTGTTCTGATTAGGGTGTTAGTTGCATCTTTATCTATCCTTTTTATCAGGCCCTAACCGACACCACTTGTTCTTTTTTTTTTTTTCTTTATTTTGCATTTTTGATATATTTTAGTTCTTTTTTGGTGTTTTTAAATAACTAACAATAATTAAATATAATAAAATATGATATATATATATATATATACCATATGTTTGTGGATTACAGAATAAAAAAGCATAAGATTCTGAGTTTTGAGAATTTTTCCATAACTCAAATTGTTCTTCTTTTTTGCTTCATTTTTGCATTCTTGATATTTTTTTTTTAGTGTTTGTGAGTAATAAACAATAAGTATATATCATAAAATATGATATATATATATATATATATATATACCATATGTTTGTGGATTACAGAACAAAAATTACAACAGAGAAAAAGAGCAGTTTGAGTTATGGGAAAATTCCTAGAACTTAGATTTTGAGTTCTAGGAATTTTCCCATAACCTAAACTGCTCTTCTTTTTTGCTTCATTTTTATCTTGTTTGGATTTTTTAGTTATTTTTTAATATTTGTGAAGTAATAAACAATGAATATGTATCAAAATATATGATATATACGATATTTTTTAATTCTTTTACCTTTTCCTAGAACATATTGAATTCTGGGAAAAATTTCCAAAACTCACAATATTCTAAGTTCTGGCAATTTTCCCAGAAGTCAAACTTTATTTTTGGTTGTTATTTTGTTCAGTAATTCTAACTACTTCTATTACTAATCAAAGGTCATTCTACTGCTTCAATCGCAAATCTCTCAATTCTAAAATTATGAGAAACAGATTTTTACACTTATACAACTATTAAATGCTACTTTAAAGTTGTTGACATGATGTTGAAGCATTATACTGATAGTAGGATCAGAGGCGGTCCTTGGGCAAAGCTGCCAAGGCCGCCGTTTTGGGCCCTATTTTTCTATTTTATAAAAAAAGCCCAATTTTATCAAAAAAAAAATTCTTTTTTAGTTCCAAAAGGCCCAAAAAAAAATCCTACTTTAAGTAACTAAGTAAATTTTGGTTTCTTGGGTTGGCCCTGGGTAGCATGTAGTTAGTATAGTTTGTTGATTATGATCAATTGTCAAAGGTTTGTTAGTAGATATATAGAAGGTTTATTATTGGCATTATCAAATAATTTAGAAGTAAGGAAACTCTTAGGGAAAATATAGGGAAGATCGACTTATGGTAAAAAAAAAAAAAAAAGAATATGCCTTTTACAGGTTATTACACAAGACTGCAAGAGTTTATTGAATATTAACCCTTTATTTGATACTCTATATTAAACTAAAACTTTTCTATTTATCCAAAAAAAGCATGATTGTATTTATATTAATCAATAATCTAAATTTTAATAATTTTTTATAGCCTTTGTATTGTAGTTAGTATATAGATTTATAAATTATCTATATACATAAACAAATTAATCAATCAACCATTGAATTTTATTTTATTTATTTCTTTTAAGATTATGTATTTTAATTCATTGTTATAATTCTCTCTAAATTAAATTATTCATTACAACCTCCTCGCTTTGCATAACTTGTTAGTACACAAGATGAGATAAAATTGTATAGTTTTATTGTTTGAGAGGTCAATACGATCGAAACCATGACATTTAAAAAGACCAAGGTATAACCAATGAAGGCTCCCTTGATAAGTTGGAAATCAAGCAACCCTGCATTTGAATGAAAACAAATTAAAAAGAACTTTAAGAAGAGACTGAATTAAGAATGCAAAAATAGAATATCGCAATTGCTCCACAAGGTATCAAAATTATCCGCCGAACGGGTATAGTGGAGGTTGAGAGGTTAAATTCAGCAATTATTGGTTAAAGCAACCAGAAGAGAATGCCATTAATTAGTATGGTAAGCTTAGAGCCTTACAAGGAAAGTTTCAACTTGGTGTTAGATGTGAATAATTATTGATCATCATCATGAAATTTCACCTGCAACACTATGGTCCAGCTATATAATATTGTCACTTTCATTATCAACCTTTTTTTAGCATAAATATTTAATCGTTAGATTATTATCTTTCATATTCCTAAAAGTACTGCTTAACATTGCTTCTTTACCTACTTTAAAATCATAATCAACACTTAAAAGTACATTGAAATGGTTAAGGATAAATCTAAAACTTAACATATATAGTGATAGAAAGCGGAAACGTGAACGAGGTATATATTAATCATCTTTTTATTTTTTTGAAATTTATTAACTTATTGACTAACGTTTGATTTAAGATATAAAACTTTTAGATGAATATGTAAATTTTCAGTAAGAATATTGTTTGATTATAGAGATACATTTGAAAAAAAAAAAAAACTATTATAAAGATATACGTATTACATGTACATGGACCAAATCCAAAAACATTCCGTGTAACAAAGGACTCAGTCAATCAAGGGAACGAAAGGTGGGTTTCCTATATATTTTTGTCGCACTCGGAACGTCAGAACTGTGAAGTTAACGGTTGCAAATGCGCATTGTTGTACGTACTCTCATTTGTCTGATAACCTTAAATGTTTGGCTTATTCTATTCATGTCGTCTTACAATTGCATCACTAAACACCGAAGTTATCATCTTTTTTTTGTTCCATTAACCGAAGTTATCTAGTTGCCTCACAAGGTGTGTCATTTTTTTCTTAAATTTAAGGATTATAATTATATTGCAAAAGAGTTACCATATAAGGAGAAGAAATAAAGAAAACGAAAGTAAAACAAATAGGAAAGATGGATAAGAATTAATTTGTAAAAATTGCATTCATTCCGGCAAATGGGGACAAATTCGTCTAATATTTCAGATTAAAACATTTGCATTGAATTCAACAAATATGGAATTTATGGAAAACAAAGTACACAGGTGTCAAAAAAAAAAAAAAAAAAAAACAAAGTACACCGAATCATCATATTTACAAAAAATCAAAACATAAACTTTTTAAACTTACAACATCTATCTCTATATCGACTACTTAGTTCTGATTTCTTCTAAAACAAGAAACTTTCAATCACTAAAACACTTTACATTATCGATTCCTTCATCATAGAGCAAACAAGGGAACATACAATGGATACTGTACTGGGGAAAAATATAGTTAGGGTCATTAATCTCACGAGAGATTGTCTCGATCCTAGTGAAAGAGGTTTTCGACTCCAAAGAAAGCTAGCATAGTGGACTTAGACAAGCCCGTAAAGGAGTTCAGTCGGGTAAGTATAGGAGATCATCCTTTTATATGGGCTAGTGGTACGTTACTTATGGAACCTGAAAAGTCTACCCAACAACCTTATGGCTTGGGCCGCTAAAAGAAGTCCACTAAGGTTACTAGATAATGACTTGGAGGACAAGTAAGTCGTGACTATATATATATATATATATATATATATATATATATATATATATATATATATATATATATATATATATATATATATATATATATATATATATATCCCTTGACATCAAAGGAATATGGTATTTAGAGAGACAAAACTCTAAGTCTTCTACTCTCACAAGATCCTCTAACCATTTAGAAAACGCCCCCTCGATTCTTCACCATCCCTAGGTGAAGAAATCCCTACACAGATTGATGAATTCATACCTGTAGCAAGTACCCAATCGAAAGAATTAAGGATCCCAACCCTTCATCCATATTGTAGATTCTCACTCCTACAATTTGGCGCCCACCGAAGGGCACTAACGACAGTACCTAACTCAGCGATCAAGTAGAATCTCTCCACTTACGTGATGGCGATAGAAGATAACCCTACCAAGACCTTTAACGATGGGGAGGTGTTGAAGAATCTGGAGAACAAATCGACGAACCCATAAGTGTCAAAAGCCGACACGATGAAGCAGATGAAAACGATGTATGATCAACTCATAGTACAAAATAACCAACTCATCCAGAAGATTCAAAGAGACAAACCCCTAAGCCTTAGCCACTTAGAAAACGCTCCTCGATTCTTCAGCCTTTCTAGATGAGGAAATCCATAATTCGTACGTGTAACAAGTACCCGATCAAAAGGATTAAGGATCCTAACCCTTAATCCATATTTTAGAATCTCACTCCTACAATTTGGAGCCGCAGAGGTATTAAGCAGAGGCATTCTTTTGTTTATGTTAGAAATATGAGTAGAGGGTCATTCGCCCACATGCCATCCACTCGCCCAAAAGAAAATTGAAAAAAAACCACGTAGCCTACCTTAACTTCCTTTTGCTTCTTGAATAATTCATCCCTGAATTATTTGTTTAATTTTTACTAGCTATAAAGAAGAGATTTAATCAATTGCCAAACTCACTATCTACAATCCACCATCTCCACCCCTTATTATCTCATTTACTAAAACATTTAAGTTTTGATTTATTAAATGTAACTTATAACTATTACTTCATTAATAATATAATAATTTTATAAAAATAAAGTAAATATTTCTAAAGGTCGTTATACTATATCTTAACAAAAATAATATTATCTATTTTTTAAAGTCGATATATTTTTTGGTATTATGTATCATTACTCAATCCATCATATTAATAATGGTGTATATACAGCAATTGGGCGATTCTATTTGTTAACTACTCTTTAAATTTAAAAAAGTTGAGTTAGAGAGTGGGGGACAAACTGTAGTTGGAAAAATATAGCTAGGATCAAGAATACCACGAGAGATTGTCTAGGTCCTAGTGAAAGAGGGTTATGACTCCAAAGAAAGGTAGCATAGTGGACTTAGACAAGCCCCTAAAGGAGTTCGGTCTAGTAAGAATAGGAGATCATCCTTTTATATGGGCTAGTGGTACGTTGCTTGTGGATCTTGGAAAGTCTATCCAACGACCATATGGCTTGGGCCGCTAAAAGGAGTCAGTTAGGGTTACTAGATAATGACTTGGAGGAAAAGTAAGTCGCGCTATATATATATATATATATATATATATATATATATATATATATATATATATATATATATATCCCTTGACATCAAAGGTATATGGTATTTAGATGGACAAAGCTCTAAGTTTTCTACTCTCGCAAGATCCTCTAGCCATTTAGAAATTGCCCCCTTGATTCTTCACCCTTCCTAGGTGATGAAATCCCATACATGTAGCAAGTACCTGATCGAAAGGATTAAGGGTCCAACACTTAATCCATATTGTAGAATCTCACTCCTACTGATACCAACAATCCCAGAGCCATCGAGAGCTACCCAATCACGATTATTTTGCAATCGTACGATGTAGTAGTGTAAACCACCACAATTCCTCCCTAATACCCAACTTGTGACTTACCCAAAGGATAAGTAGGTGGAAGGCTGTTCAACTAAAATCTTTCAATTAGAGAAGAAATCCTAATTTCATACTTCTGCCCAGTGTGTGACCAACTCGTTTCTCCTTAAAATTCCTTGTCTTCCTCTACAAACACATCAAACCTTGTCATAGAACTTCACTACCCCAACTACTATTGAGTGATTCCCAGTTAGAACAAAATACCAAAAATACTCATTCTTTCAATAACCTAGAAAAAAATTTCCAAACACAACATAAAATCCCATCCATCTTCCTCGCCCAAGTCACTCTAGAAAACCCCTTTCTCGATCCACACTTATTGCGCAATATACCTGTCTTGGCCCAACTTCACTATCAACACAAATTTAATAAGTACCCCAATATCCTGAATCCTAACCAGATACTCGAATCCCATCTGAGACCCATATTAATTTTCGTCATTGTCATCATATACATGACCTTACCTGCTCCCCCATTCATGGAACACTCCAACACTATCCACCGAATCCATCCTCGCCAACCAAGAATTGACCAATTACCATGCCAAATTACCCACAGAGCCCGATCCCTCCATACTTCTGTACTAGTAATATGCGAGGTTGAAGGTCTAGTTATGTTATTACTAGCTTCCTTTTTAATGTTATTTATTTTGAGGTACTGATAAGCTTTTTTAACTATAAATATACCATCTGGGCTCAAGTTCCACAAAAATAGATCTTGAGATTGTACAAGAGGTATGAACATCTTTATAATTTTGTCATAAAATATTTTATAAAAATTTTCTTTAATAACATCTAAATTCCAAAATCTCTCACCTTTTTGCATAAATACAGATACCTTTTTAATATTATCATTATGTGGTTCTATTATTCCTCGCTTTGATCAATCCAATCATCAACTTGTGGATTGATATCCTCCCCATTCCCTAATTTCCATCTCAGGTGGTTTTTAATAGCATCTCTCCCAGTTAAAATACTTCTCCATCCCCAAGATGATGAATTTCTTAGCTTAGCTTGTAAAAAGATTTCATTAGGGAAATACTTCCCTTCTAGGATTTGATATAGAAGGGAATTCTTATTATTTAAAATATTCCAGTCTTGTTCGGCCAAACGTGCAATATTCATAATATTAAGGTCTCTAAAACCCAAGCCACCTGTATATTTACTATGTGTAATAGTGGACCATTTTGTCCAATGTATTCCTTTATTAGTCTTACTACTCCACCAAAATTTGGCAATTTGCAAGGTGATAACATCACAAATTTTGAGTGGTAATAAGAAAGAAGACATAGAATAGTTGGGGATGCTTTGAAGGACAGATTTTATAAGGATTTCCTTACCTGTATCTGTAAGATAGAGGTTTTTCTAGTTAGTAGTTTTTTTAAGTGCTTTTTCGACAAGTGTATTCAAGTCCTTTACTTTGGATCTACTTCACTCAGTGGGTAATACTAAGTAAGGACCTAGGTTACTTGTAATTTTCATATTTACTCTAGAGGCAAAAATATATTGAATGTGATTTGGAGTATTAACACTAAATTTTACTCCACATTTATTCAAATTAAGTGTCAAACTTGTAGAGTGACCAAATTTATTAATAATGTCATTAAAACTGTTTGTATCTTGATAATTAGTTTCTAGAAAGAATACACTATCATCTACGAATAATAGGTGGGTCAAACTGGGGCATTTAGATGAAATTTTAATACCCTCCAGGCTACCATTTTTGACTTTTTGTTTAACCAAATCAAATCAGGCCTGTGTAATAATACAGAAAATAAGAGGTGATAGGGGGTCACCTTGCCTCAGGCCCCTTTGGGGTTTATTAAGTTTATTGGGTTGTTGGTCATTGATGAGGATTGAATATGAAACTGCTGTAATACATTTCATAATCTTGTCACACCTTTTTTTTTGTCAAAACCCATTGAAATCATCAGTTTATAGAGGAAATTCCATTCCACATATTCATAAGCCTTTTGTATATCAGCCTTTACAACCATACAATAGTTTTGTGTGTTTTTTCCTTTTAAATACTTACAAACCTCATGAGTTATAAATGTATTCTCTTGGATACTTCTTCCAGGAACAAAGGTAGTTTGATTTTCATCAATAGTATATCTCATAAGGGGTTGTAATCTATTAACCAAGATCTCGCAATTATTTTATAAATAAAATTCGAAACACTAATAGGTCTGTAGTGTTTCACAGTTCCAGGGCTATCTACTTTAGGTATAAGAGAGATAAAAGTATGAGTAATATCATCTGAATTCCAATTATTATACCAAAAGTTGTTAATAATCTTTACTACATCCAATTTAATAATATGCCAGTACTTCTTATAGAAGAAACCAGGGTAGCCATCTGGCCCAGAAGTTTTAAAAGCCCTTAGCTCAGAAACTGCAACCTCTATTTCTTTACCAAAAATAGGTTTAAAAAGTGTTTCATTCATAGGCTTTTTATTCTAGACTGAATGATATCCAAAATTTAGGTAAATTCTCTTGGATCCACTATTTTAAAAATATTATTGAAGTAATTCAATATATTTTTGATTTACCTCATTTTGATTATCAAGCCATTCCCCATTCTCACTCATAATAGTAGAAATTTCATTAAAGCTTCTTCTTTCTTTAGTAGATACTTGAAAAAAGGCTATATTTTTATCTTCTTTTCTCAACCAATTATTTCTAGATCTAGCTGCCAATAAATTCTCTTCCCTCTTCCAAAGAATCTCAATTTCTTTAACAATCATGTTATATTCATCTTTATCAGTATCTTTTATATTATTACTATTTGTAATTATTCTTAATTTTTCCATATACTCATCAATTTTTTTTTAGTGTTTTTAAATTTTCTTTTACCCCAAACAATAAGAATTCTTTTACACATATTCAGTTTAGTGACAAGGTTACCTTTAGTAATTCTTTTAGTGGTAATTCTTGACTCCCAAACATTTTCAATAATTTCCATACACTCTTTCTCTTCTGTCCGAAAAAATTTCAAAATAAAATATTTTATATTTTTTGTCAGACTGATCATCAAAGTGAAGGATTAAAGGGATATGATCCGACCATAGGGTAGAAAGTGCTGTAATCCAGGCATTAGGGAAAAGGTTCAAATTTCTATCCAGAACCATTTTAATAAGCTTATCCTTACTTCTCCTATTGGACCATGTATAAGCACAACCTTTAATAGTAAGTTGTATTAGTTTATGATGTTTAATGAAACCATTAAATGTTTTCATATAATTTTTATATTTTATTATGCCACCTAATTTTTCATTAGAGAACCTAATGTTATTGAAATCTCCAAAAAGGTTCCAAGCCGTATTCTTGTTAGGGGCACATGAGGTAAATTTTTCCAGGCTTTGTATTTTAAATTTTTCTGTCAAGGAGCCATACACAACAGTTGTGTTAAAGGTATTACTATTATCTTTAATAATTTCATAATTCATAGAGTTCTCGTCTTACTTAAAATTTTAATCAGATCTTTTTTAAGGCAAAAATAGTTGAACCCCCCACTAATACCACATGGTTCTACGGTCGTAATTAAAGTTATTCTAAGAGTTTTCTCAAGTTTTTTAAGAACAGAAAAAAGATTTTTAGTTTTAGAAAGAAATAGTACCTCCAGGCGATATCTGGAACATATATTTGTTAGGGTCTGGACCGTCAGGGGGCGTACCAATCCCCTGAACGTTCTAGGCTAGTTGTATCATTGATCCGAGTGGGATTGAATTCGGTCAATCTGGTCAATCCCGCAAACCTCACCTTCTTCTAACTGTTGTTCAACCGCCTCAGCCTCATTTTCAATCATTAGAGGATCAATATCCTCTTCGTCTTCATTTACTAAGTCGACATAGTTTCCATTGACTTTGATTAGAGCACTGAGTGGAGATCTGAGACTCCATAGCTTATGTGTCCGATTATTTAGAGAAGCTTTTGTCAACCTTATTCCTTCTTTGCTTACTGCCAATAGAGATTCTTGTATGGATCATATCCTCGTCTAGCTTTCATAGTTGGTAATACGAGAGATTCCTTTTTCTTTACTACTATTAGGGTTAGAGTCATGGTTGGTTGAGATTGGTGTCATGGGATGAGAGATATGTTTGGTGGTCGGGGTGGTTATAGATAGAGGGGTGGTGGTTGGAGAGGGGTGTTGAGGGTTGATTGGGGTTTGGATAGGGGACGAAGGGTTAGGGTTTTTAATTGGGGAAGCTTCTAAGGAGAAGTTGTTTTGGAAAGTGTTTAAGGTAGGGGTATGATAATGGTTGTTTTGGGGTAAGGGTGTGTTTTGGGCTTGGGGAGTTGTATAAGTATCATGGCTGACACTGTATTAATAAGGGTTTTACCTGAGATAGGTAATTTTCAAAAGTCAGAGTTCGGCCTCCTTGACTTGGGCTTAGGAAAGACCCAAATGCTATATCCTCAATTTTGATGGGCTTGGGAGTATTTTGTAATTTCTCTACCATCTGGTGGGCCATCTCATTAAGGTGTTTTTATTTTTGTAGAAAATCCTTGTTATTTGTTTCTTCCTCAACCGACTTGTTGTCCTTATCCTTCGTACCTTTTTTTGTTCGCATTCTCTCCACTACATGTACACGTGTCCTTCACTCCCGTAAATTTAAATAATTCTGAGGTAATGTTGTCCTTCATTCTCGTATCTGTACCCTTAGGTACAATTTTAATGGCTTTATGAGTGTTAATGTTATCTTCTTTTGGAGTAACGGTGAGTTGCTTTTGCCGAGTTTATGATTCCAACTTGGTTAGAAGTTCTTCTTACCTCCATTGATGAATTTTCTAGTATTCATGGCAGTACTATTTTTGTAAAATATAGAAGATTTCGATGGACCCGGAGTTGAGATTTTAACCCAACTCCCTAATTTTGGTTGGATTTATTTATTTTCGCACTTTGATTCTTTGTGATCGAACAAGCTGCATCAATAGAAAACTTGTCCAATATTTTCATACTTGAAATTAATCCAAGTTTGCGTGTTATCATCTTCAAAGTAATTTATACCAGCTATTATTGGGTTGTTAAGATCCAATCTACCTGAACTCTGGTAATAGACTTTTCATCTATGAACTGGGTTTCTGGTAATGAAACATGATGCACATTTCCAAAAAAAATCATGATTTTACCGATACAGTTCTCAGTAAGGAGGCTCATTGGAGTTCCAATTAATTGAATCCAAAGGTTTGTGTTTCTTACCTCACTTATGTTGCTTTTATTGAAACGATTTATGGAAAAATGCTTACCCATAATCATCCATGACCTTTCATTCCAATAATCACTGAATTTGGTGCCAGTTTCCCCATTTCAACCTCTTCAGTGAGATTCCAGTATTTGTTGATATGATTTCCAATGAAAACAAAATTGACACGTTCTTTAACAAAAAGCTTTTCTATGAGTTTGTATACATCCATTGTTTTATATTTGGTGTTGTTTTCAAGTGTAATAACTAATTTTCCATCTCCTGCTACTAGCGGATGATTTGCTGAATACAAGTTCATGTTTGGGATTTTGTATGATTAAAAAGTGAAAGAGAAAATAGAGAAAGGAAAACAGAGGGGATTGTGTATTTTAGCTATGAATTTAGTATTAGGAAGATCGAAATACCGGTGCTTTTTTTGTTAGTGTATGGTGGTGATTAGGGCTGTAAATGAACGGATACTCTCGCCAAGGGCTCGAGTTTGAGTTCGCTAAAAGTTTGTTTGAATTCGGCTCGTTAGTTAAACAAACCAAGCTCAAGCTTTAAATTCAGGCTCGTTTACTAAACGAGATAAACTCAAACTTGTATAAACTCGACTCGTTAAGCTCGTGAACAGTTTGATAAGAGTTCATTAAGAGCTCGTTAATTGGTTTCGTAGATATATTAAATTAAAAATTATATCTAGTTAAGTATATTTTTTCTTCAAGTTAAATTATGTAATGTGTTGTATATTAGTTTTACTTAACTCCATTAAATCACAGAAAATCCCAAAAATATATATATCATAGAAAAATAAACGAGACATAAATGAGTCTTAAATGAATCAATCCAAGCCGAACTCAATTTTGGAAAAAATAAGTTTGCTAAGGGTTTGTTTGAATTCGGCTCGTTATTTAACGAACCAAGCTCAAGAAAGCTAAAGTTCGGCTCGGCTTGGTTCGTGTCAAACTCAAGCCAAGCTCAAACTCACTAAAATATTAGCAAACGAACTCAAAAAGCTAAATTAGGTTCGACTCGGTACGTTTGCAGCCCTACTGGTGATTGTGGGAGGAGAGAGAAGATATCATTTTTATTTCCTTGACAGTTTTTGGTGAGGGTAACAAGTTCACCCGCACATATGCATCGAGATGCTTTACTTATAAATTCAATTTTAAACTATAAGCCCGTAATTATTATCATTTATGAGTTGTGTTTGAGTATTCAGATTTTTTTTTAAAATTACTTTTTCATGAATATCATTTTTTATAGATGGTGTTTGATAACATTTGTTTCCATATAAAATATTTTTATGAATAATCAGAGAAATTTTATCAAAAAAAAAGAAAATAATTTCCAATTAATTACAATTCTCCACTTTTCATTTCCAAAAAAAAAAAGGAAGGAAGAAATTCTTTCCTACTTACTCATAAATTTTCAACTTAATTCTCAATTAAACACATTGTCATATTTACTTTCCATTATTGCCTTTATTTGACTTTTTTTTTTATTTTTTTAATAGTTTTTTGAAATTTCTTTTTTCGAATTTTTTTTAATTTTTCTTTTCGAAATATTTTCCCCGGTTTTTTTTATTTTTTTTATAATCGAAATTCCGGGTTATGTGTTGGTGTAACACACAAATATAGATTTATGTATTCCTGTAACACACAAAGTCATAAAATTGATCTAAATGATTCTCTTATTTAACAAAATTGTATTTTTCTTTTAATTAATCGCATATACCCTATTTTTATTTGTTTTTAACTATCTTGATATATTATCTTTCTGTCCAACACTTTTTTGTTATTTTTGTTTGTTTATATTTTAGGGTTTTGTGTGTTCCAGGTCACACAAAACTTGATTTTGTTTATTCCAATTATGTGTATTCCTGAAATACACAAATATCAAAATTGTGTATTCTTAGAACGCACAAATATAAGATTTGTGCGTTCATGGAACACACAAGTCTCAAGTTTGTGTATTTATAGAGAACATAAAAATCGAATTTATGTATTCCTTGATTATACAAAACTTGATTTTGTTTGTTCTAATTCTGTATTCCTGAAACACACAAATCTCAGATTTGTGCATTTCTGGAACACACAAATCTTAGATTTATGTATTCATGGAACATATAAAAATCAAATTTCTGTATTCATGTAATACACAAAACTTGATTTTGTTTGTTCTAATTCTGTGTATTCCTGGAACACACAAATCTCAGATTTGTGCATTTTTGGAACACACAAATATCAGATTTGTGTATTCATGGAATACATAAAATTCAAATTTGTGTTTTTATGAAACTAACAAAACTCAAATTTGTGTATTTTTGGAATACAAAAAACTTGATTTTGGTTGTTCCAATCTTGTGTGTTCCTACAACACACAAATCTCAGAATTGTGTGTTCATTTGAAAAAAATTTAAATTTTTTTTTTTAAAAAAAAAGTTGGGAAAAAAAAATTAGAAAAAGAAAATTCTAAAAAAAATCGAAAAAAAAAATTAAAAAAAAGTTAAAAATAAAAATAAAAAAATAAATATTATTATAATTAAAGTAAGAAATTAATTACCTATGGTATTTTTGTAATATTCTATTTTTTTGAATAGAAATTACGTTGAAGTTGTAATTAATTAGAAATTTTTACACTCTCCGTATAATTAATTAGGCATTGGTAAAAAAACCTTTTCTCTTAAAAATACAAAATAACTATCATATTGTTCTCATAAACCATATATGTTTTTTACCATAAATAAATGATGTCTAATAATCGTATAATTATTTTCAGTAGAAAATATTTTTTCAGAGAATCAAATAAACATTTTTGTTCTGTAAAAGGGAAATTGAAATCGTAAAAGATAAGCTAAAACGACCGCATGTATTTTTTATTTTTGTTTGGACTAGACCGTATGTATATAACCTTGTATTCTTTTTGGGGACAGATATTAATCCTACTATGTTTAGTAAATGAGTAAGAACAAATCAGATGCTTATAAAAAAACATATATATGTCCTATTACGCAAAAATGTAAAAATGGAAGATACCACAAATTATCCGTCATTTACATAATATAAACAAAATCTTTAACTAAAATAATTATTTATGTAAGAACACTCTCTTAAAGAAAACTAAAAAAAAGCAACCGAGAGAGAAAGAGAGAGAGAGAAAAGCCTGTTTTAAGCAAAAGCCAAAGAGAGCCACATTGCCTAATGTTTACCCTCTTTGTGGAGCCTCCAAGCATTCAAGTGTATGTATCATTTTAACATCCTACATAACCCCAAACACTATAATGTCCTTCATTACTTGACTACCCTTTCTGTTTTTTTCTTCCCCTTTTTAACTTTAACCTTGTACACTTCACAATCAAACATGGTTGAGTTTTCGTGTAAGGCACAAGTTGAAACCTTATGGATAGAGCTTTCTCATTCGGACATCAAGATGAACCCACATTACAATATTCACCTTCTTTGAAGCGCTCAACAAGTTTCAATAACCCAACAAAAAAACCATTTTCTTCATTTTCATTTTGGTTTACAAAATCACTTAGCAATCTTACTTCTAAAGCTAAACTACCAACTGGGGTTAGTACAAGCAGCAGCAAAGGGTTTAAATTTGATGGTGTAGTAACATACAACTCAGTTTTTTGTGTTTCCCCTAGCATTATTGAAACGAAAATGGAGTCTTTTCTTGATAAAAGTGAAGAAATCAAACAAAAAATTGATGGGGTTGAAGAAAATGTAGATGGAATTGAAGTGGAGTATAGAGAAAGTACTACAAGTTCTGATTGCTTAACCTTAGAAGCAACATTAAATGAAGAACATTGCAGCTCAGAGGATTTATCTTCAACCCCTTCAATGATTTGGCCTGATTCGAAAAGTTACGTATCAGAGGAGCTCGAAAAACTTCATTTAGATGATAGGAAGTTAGAGAAGCAAGGCTCTTCACTCACAGGTTCCAAATACATAAAACAATCTCTAATTTTGTTATAATATTATATAATTAAATCTAATTATTATTAAATTTGGGCCAATTTTTATTAGAGGTTGAGATGATGAAAGAAAGATTCGCAAAATTGTTACTTGGAGAAGATATGTCTGGTTGTGGTAATGGTGTTTGCACAGCATTAGCTATATCAAACGCTATTACTAATCTTTGTGGTACGCAAAAGTTAATTTCCTTTTTTTTTTTTGTTTTAATTAATTTTTGATATATTATTCCTTTTAGCTACACTTTTTGGACAAATTTGGAGATTAGAACCTTTACATATAGAAAAGAAATTAATGTGGCAACGAGAAATGGACTGTCTTCTTTGTGTTAGCGATCACATTGTCGAATTAATACCTTCTTGGCAAACATTTCCCGATGGAACCAAGCTTGAGGTACCTCTAATTTTCATTATTTGCACCATTAGTCCCTGTGTTATACTAATATCAAATTGTGCTCATTAATTCAGGTTATGACTTCTAGACCACGAGCAGATCTTTACGTAAACTTACCAGCTCTAAGGAAATTAGATAACATGCTTCTCGTAAGAATTTTAAATAGATATTATCTTTGTTTTATTTAATTCTCTCTTTAAGGTTAATCTTTTGTACAGGAAATATTAGAGACATTTGAAAATACGGAGTTTTGGTATGTTGATCAAGGAATTGTGGACTCGGAAGATAAAAAACCTCTTCCGAGTCAAGAAGATAAATGGTGGCTCCCTGTTCCTAAAGTACCTAAATGTGGTCTAAGTGAATCTTCTAGAAAAGATTTACAGTATAGACGTGACTGTTCTAATCAAATTCTTAAAGCGACACTAGCTATCAATAGTAATATATTATCTGAAATGGAGATTCCCGAGTCATATTTAGAAGCCCTTCCGAAGGTATTATTAATAAATTAAAAAAAATTCATATGTTAAGATTCACGATACTAAGTATTAAGAGATTTTGCAGAGTGCGAAAGGTAATTTAGGTGATGTTATTTATCGGTATATAAACTCAGAGCAATTTTCTCCGGAATGTTTACTTGAATGTCTTGATTTATCTTCGGAATATCAAGCTATTGAAATAGCGAACCGAGTAGAGGCTTCGATATATATTTGGCGTCAAAGAGCTTCTTCTATAAAGTCGTTAAATAATACAAAGTCATTTAGAGGAATGGTTAAAGATATGGTTCGTGATGCTGATAAAATTGAACAGTTAGCTGATAAAGCTGAAAGTCTTTTGCTTTGTTTAAGACTTCATTTTCCTGGTTTACCACAAACTACTTTAGACATAGCTAAGATTCAATACAATAAGGTGCGATTTTATCCATTTTTATCCGTTTTTATCCGTTTTAGCGCAATTATTTTTGGGAAGTTAATTGGTTTTTTTGTTTTTTGTTTAGGATGTTGGGAAGTCTATCTTGGAGAGTTACTCGAGGGTTTTGGAGAGTTTAGCGTATAATATAGTTGCACGTATTGATGACTTATTGTATGTGGATGATTTGACTAAACATTCGGATCAAGCTTTGAAGATAGAAAAAGTTGGATTGCTTACTCATAAGAGTGGTGTGGGTGTGGGTGTGGGTGTGGGACCCGTACCTGGTACTCCGTATAAAACGGCTTTTACCACGCCAACTTTTTCACCAGCACAACAGATTAATCCGGTAACTGGGGAAAAAAGATGGAATGGTGTGAGAAAGATTTTGACTGATTATTTGACAAATGATTCGAGAGTAAAGGAAATGAGGAGAACAGATTCATTATCAAGTAATAGTGTAGAAAGTTCAGCATCTCAATCAAGAAGATCATCTGAGTGTTTAAAAGAAGTTATGAACACACCAACATGTGATGATGATACACAAGGGAAACAATGAAGTTACGATTTATCATGTAAAAAGGGTCTCATACTGTATTGTGTGATCCCTTACAATTTGTTTTTTTACGCAGAATTTGTATAGAGTAGACTCAAATGGTACCGCTTGCTTAGGCTTTTTCTTTGTGTAGCACAATACTATATTCATATTATTATGGATACTTTTATAATCTCTTAGACTTAATTATTTATGCACCTACGTTGGCTAAGACGCTTAAATCCACTAAGATAAAGAAAAAGCTTTAACTTTTCAACCAGATAAAAAATGAAAGAAAGGCCTTAAATCCATTAAGATAGAGTAAAAGAAAGAAGTGGGGCATTCCGAGAATTGAACTCGGGACCTCTTGCACCCTAAGCAAGAATCATGCCACTAGACCAAATGCCCAATTGTTAACATTGTTCATACATATAAATAATTTATCTTGTTTTGTCAGCACAAGGTACTTTTTTGAAATGGAAAATAGATTTCATTACCAAAAAGAAACGTTTTACAAATAAAGATTTTAATGCCAAACAAGGGGACAGGAGGAGGGTTAAAACAAACCTACCAATAAAAATAAATAAGCTAACATACACAAGACAAATATTGTTATCGATCCACATAATTTATTAAATTAGCAACTAACAAACTATCAATCAATGAATAATTTAGTAAATTAACTTTATCATCCCACTGTCAACTCTTCGGATTAAGATTTCTACACGAGTGATTTGCAACATAGAGTAGAGTTTGAAGAAAATGGGTAAGAAACTCCATTTTTTACAAGAAAAATTCAAAAGATATTGAGAAATTTTCAAAAAAAATGGATAAGAAGTAGGGATATGTTAGTCAAATCGATGAAGGATGTCGTTTCCCATTGTACAGGATAAAAGTAAAGTGTACTATCACATTTACTGGTAATAAAAAGACAAAAAGAATTCTCCTTCTTTAACCTCCAAGCTCAATTACAAAAATGATCTTCAAGATTCTTTTTACAAAGATTACTTACATTATATTAAAATAAAATAAAAATGATATATCTAAGGAATTAGAGATGGAGCAATATAAATCCTAAAGACTTTATGTGTACAAAGATTTAACTATTAACTTACATATGGAAACACTACTTTTCTGGGAAAGGACAAAAGGTTTCTAAAAGAAAATCCCACTTTACTTTTGAAAATAAACTTGCGATCCCCTAAAGAATTACCAACATAAGAGAAATTCTTAATTCAATATTGAACATTCAAAGGAATCTTTTTAAGAAAAGTGGAATAAGAATTGACAAATATTTTAACCAAAAACTTTTAAAAACAATCTTTGTTAAAGCTAGCCATTCACATATAGCATCATAATCGACAAAGAGTAGTTAAGATTACAGTTAAGATTACACTTATTAGGGGTGTGCAAATGAGAACCATAAAACCAAACCAAACCAAAAAACCGGAAAAAACCAAAAACCGAATAACCAAATGATTTGGTTTATAATTTTTCAAAAACCGATTTTTTTTGGTTCGGTTCGGTTTACTACGCAAAACCGAACAAAAACCAAACTAACAAAGGAAAAAATAGGGAATGGGTGAACTTTTTTATAAGAATTATGTGGGAGAAACTCTGTTAAGAATTTATTATCTATGTGAAATTTTAGTTATACTATTCGATGGTGCTATTAGTGAGAATTTTTTTATATCACTTGAAATTCGATGGTGCTATTAGTGATATTTTTTTATATCACTTGAAATTATAAGTATTCATTACTTGATTGATTTAATAAATCATGATTGTACTAAATAGAAAGTAATAGATTTAAATTTATTGTAGTATTGTAAATTAAGATAAGTCTTGTTAGATTATAAGTTTATATTTAATTGATATACTAATAGCCCACATGGGCAAGTAATAATAACATAATTGTATTGGAATATTAATCTCTATTTGACAATGTATTTCAAGAAATTGGGTGAAAATATTATTGACCAACAACTTTTTTCTCTTAGTCTTAGTCTCCGAAAGACAAAGATTCTGGAGTTTTTCCCTAGAGATTAACTCCCTAAGGTTTTGGACCATCAGGGGGGACCCGTCCCCTGACAGTTCCAAAAAACACCTATCATTTCTCTTGTGGGGGTTGCGATTCGCAACCACCCACGTCCACGGGAGCTATCATCTGAAGGGGAGGAACATTAACAACAATGTCGAGCAGAGGGACTTCAACCAAATTGTCCTTAACTTCGCTAAAACCAACCATCTCTTCATGAGTTAATTTTCGCTTCTTAGCGCTCTGACTCATCCTGGAGCTAGAAGGGCCTACCATACCAACCACAATATCCACTAATTTTGAATCCACTTCAAACTTCAATTGCTCTTGCTTGGGTGAGTTCTTTGGTGTATTCGTAGCAGTGATTGGATTCAGATTCTGATTAACATTCGTGGGGGGATACAACCATTGGAGAATTGTTAGCGGCAGACACTTCATCAATGGGGGGAGGAATAGAATATGGGAGAGTTGGGGAAATTGAAGGAGATTTCTGATTATCATTAGAGATGTTTGGATTTGGGGTGTGGAAGATAGTAGGGCTACGCGGAATCTCACCTTCACTATGGGTAGGACTTTTAGGATTTGGGTTAACCCATTGATAGCTGGTCTTACCTTTGGTGGGGTTATCTTGTGACCACGTCCTGATGGACCACCTCTTACCAAAGCTGGAATTTGGGCCTTTGTTCTCTTCTACCTTGTTGGGCCATGGTGTCCAATCCTCATCAGTGTTGTAGCTTTTGCGTTTAGAACCATACGTTTTTTTGTGGCCTTTTGGTCCAATGACACCTTTAGTGGGCCTAGGCCTAACATTTGTTTGAGCTCTGTTAGAGGTGGGCCTAGCTGACTCAGCCTTATCTTCAATCTTTGTAGTAAGGGCGATTTCGACATTTTCAGCAGTAAGGGGGTTGGGTACCATCACTATTCCTCTTTCAGGTACCTCGTACAACCTTTCATAGGGATCATTTTGCCTTTACCTTTACCTGTACCATATGGCTCTGCAATCATTTTGTCTCTTCTATCTTAGGGACCACTTCTTGTACGAGATTGACTCATGAATTTGCTGTTTTGACTCACCACTATCTGTGAACAACTTGGAGGGATCATTGAGATCATCAACAATCCGCCTCTACCCTTAATCAGATCAACTGACAACCAATCTCCGAACCGAAGTCTCACCGCACCTCTGACCCGTTTGGCTTCTTCTTTGAACAGACCACAATCACTCGAAATATGGTCCAATATTCCATAGTAATGATAGAATTTGCTGAGCTTCTCATACCGCATTCTGACCATAGCTTCAGGGAGAGAGGGTCTCTCGACCTTGAAAATGGACAACAATGGATTCTTCACTTTCCATAGCACTCGTATTCTTAACTGCTTCCTTGTTTCATTCGAATCTTCAATATCATAAGCAAGTAAGTTGCAATCCAAGTTTTTGTAAATGTTCACAACATTATCTGGTGTGACGAAGGCATGAGGGAGATCTAGTAATTGGATCCATAGTGTAGCCATCGAGAAGTCTGAAAGTCCTAGAGGGGGGGGGGGGGGTGAATAGGATTACTAAAAAGATTAATGCCTAATTAAAAATCTTTTGGACAATTATAAGTTTAAGAGAAAATTTCTAAGTCAACTAATATACCAAACTCTTAAGGGATCATGCAATGGATAAGTTAGAGGTTTGATATAGAAGTTAAACAAGTAAAATGAAACTATATTCTCTTACTATGCTAGAGATCTAAGTTTGATAAACTAGATAATCAATATCACAATATTCATACTAGCATATAATCAAACATATAAAGTGCGGAAAATAAAGAGTGTAGGGATAGAAAGATACACACGATTTATAGTGGTTCGGTTTCCCTACATCCACTACCTAAGGAAGCCTCCTTAGGATTTCAAGCTTTTCACTAAGCTCCCGTGTCTCTCTTAACCGGGTCGAGAACACAATAACCCTTACAACCTCTTCGATAACACGAAGGACAACCTCTTCGAAACCACGAAGGAAACTCTTGTGTAATCACAACACAAGGACACCGAGTATACTCCCGATACTCAAATTCCCTCTTAACCTATCTATTACAAGAACTAGAATTAAGAGGATAAATACAAAGTGTTTAAAGGGTGAAACAACTTTGCTAATGAACTCCTAAAGAGATGATATAACTATAAGCTTAAAACTTCTCTTGAGTAGATAATAACTTTGAAGCTTCTTGGATTAACTCCTTAATTGAGTGGATACAACAATGTATAGCTCTTGACACCTTCTTGGATGATAACAATTAAGCCCCTTAGTGTATATAGGTTGAAGGTGTAGTTGTAGCCTTGAAAGACCTTCAATTTATAGCTGCAAAATGCTCCCAACGGTCATAAGACTTGTCTCCAACGGATATAATAATATCCCCAACGGATATATGCCTTTTGTCTTCATTTTGCTGCAGAAAACCCTAACCTGCGGTGCACCGCGGGTCTCGTGCAGTGTACCGCATGAACCTTCGTTTAATTCACTTGCTTTCTGACGGACTAGCCCTGCTCCGTGGTGTAGTCCGTGCTGCGGGCGGTATACCGCTCAATCCGCCGGTATACCGCACCAAAGGTCTAAAACATCTTCTAGTGAGTATATCTTTTACTGTGATGCTCGGATCAGAAAACCTTCTTCACGAGAGTTGTAGAGAACATCATTTTAAGAAACTTTGTAGTTGATCACTAAAGCTGATTCTCAATGTACACAAAGATATGAATAAAAGTATTTGTAAGAGAATTAGTTTCTTAAGATATAAGAATAAAGCTTTGATCTAAAAGATAAATAAGTGATTTTTGATGAATTAGAGTGCAAGATAGAATATGTAAAACAAGAGTAATTAGCACACTAAACACAAGAGGATTTGTCACATTAAAACAACCTATTAAGGGAGGCTATAAGCCAACAAAGTCAGCTTCAGCTATTGACATCTCAGGATGCCATGCATGAAGGATAAGAATATGGCCGTTGACTGACCATGGTCGGAAATGCCAAGTGTTAAGCATGTCCTCCTTAGAGTCAAAATCCATAAAGAAGGTGTTAAACTCCGTTGAGAGCACATGCATAGGGGCTCGGAGACCCCAAGAACTATTAGCCGTTGTTTCAACCGTGTAGGGATTCACCTCTTGTGGGGTTATGATCTTAGTGAGGTGCATGTTTCTGTAATTGTAGACCTCATGATCTTGGTAGTTCGAAGTAAGTTTCATAGTTTTGACAGTAAAGTTAGCCATTTTTGCAGCAGGAACTTACAGAGTGAAAGGTTAGGGAAAGGAGTGAAAGAGAGAAGAAGATGGAAAGGTGAGTGAAAAGGGGTAATAAGGGAGAAGCATAGATTTTGATTGCCGAGGTAGGAGTGAGTGATTTTTCTAGCTATCCAAGAATCAGCCGAAAAGAGGAGGTTGAACAACACAAAGCTAAATGACTAAGACTAAAACTTAACAAAGATAAAGGATTAAAAGCTATTAATGGGAGTTCTAAGAGAGGTGTAATGATTGATAGGGAAAGCTTTAATATTTATGCGTGAAAAAGGATTAAATCAACTAGGGTACCAAGATCTCATGCATTGGGAAGGGGATAGTAGCTCAATTTTAGCTGAAAAATTTTTCTAGAGAGAGAAACTCATACTCTCTCCTACACCTGTCAACCGATAATTATTCTACTATCTCTTTTAAGATAAGATAAGGGACACCCGATAAATTCTCTAGTCTAGTATCTGATATTCAAAATTTGGGTAGCAAAAAGGGCATCTCTTTTGCACCTTCTGTGTAGTGCTGCCTATCCCTTGTCATATTCCTAAATCAACCGGTAGCTCTGTGATTAAAAAATCACCGGTTTTGACAAAACAGAAATGGACTTCGAGAAAACAAAAGAATAATTTCAATAAAAGTAAACTCTAACTATTACAAGAATTGAAATACAAACTCAAACAAAACAATTACATGGAAATTAGAAAAGAAAACAATTACACGGAAAATATTGTTAAAAAGATATTCCGGCGTACCGGTTACCTCTAACGGGAGAGACTACGTCTATTATAATTTTTCAGAGAATAAGAGAGGTAGAGTTTTCTTTTCGTATATGTTTCGTAACTGGTATTGGTAGAGTGGGAGCTCTTTATATAGGGGAGAGGTGAAGAGTCGATCCTTTTCCAGCAGAAACGTCCCCATTAAGTCCCTTGATTACCTCCCGTGATTGACTTGATTGGGTTGATGGTTTTGATTGGCTCTTAATCACAATGTTTTTGATATTCTGTAACAGCTGGTTGAATTGATATTCCCACGTTTTGACTATCTTCTTGTAACAGCTAATGGAATATTCTCCTTAATGCGTGCGTGATTGGTGGATAATTGTCTTTACGTTTATCTTTTGAATTGTCAACGGCCACTATAAGAGCTGATAGGAAAACACATTTCATTTTTTGACTCCCCCAACTCCCCAACTCCCCAACTCCCCCACGACCCACGACCTACGACCCACGACCCACGACCCACGACCCACGACCCACGCTGTCGCCGATGCCGGGCGGGTGGTGGTGGTGCGCGCGTGTGGTGCTTTATTATTCCCTTTTAGCTTCCATAGTGTCTAGTTATTTTGATAGGAATACATAGGTAAGTTATTTTATATAGATAAAATTTCTTACTCACTTCCTATGTGGGACAAAATCCTTCACAAAATTTGTCTTTTCCACTTTTCAAAGGGAAAAGGAAGAGTCTTAGTTAATCCTCTATATGAATCTAAGTCTCTTCCACTTATCCTAAAAGAACATGATTGGATTATAGATTATACTCTTAAATTAATAATTGTATAAATTTTAATCCAACAATCCCCCACTCAGGGTCTTTTGGAGAGGCAGTGATCAGGTTTCCATAACTATCAATATTTGGGTGAATTGTACTTAAGTGGTAATATCTTTCGATTTGAATTGACACTTAGTGAAGTGAGGCAACCACCGAATTCCGTTTAAGTGAACTTATTCTTGAACTTAACGGTTTTCGATCGAGACCCTCACAACACATACTCTACCCTGCTGAAAGCTATAGTTCCCTGGAACATCACTTTTCAGTTCATCAAGTCCTTCTCAACAGGATCACCACAAGTGGCTATGAATTTTAAGACGATTTTGTTTTGAGCCATAGGGATGGAGAGAATCACATTGACTCATTAGTCACATGTTCCCCATTAATGGGTTTCAATGCCATCCCCCTCGACGTCTCCAGGATTACTCTCCTGGTTAAGCCTTTGGTAAATGGATCAGCTAGGTTGTTCTCTGATCGTACATATTCCAAGGCTATCACACCATTTTTCAGTAACTGTTTACTGACCATGTGTGATGCGTATATGTCTCCTCTTCCCATTATAGGCGCTATTATGAGCGACTCCAATGGCATCTTGTGAATCATAGTGGATACACACAGGTGTGGAACTTCCTTCCCAAAGTGGAAATCTGATAGGAGACTCCTCAACCACTCAGCTTCTTGCCCAGCTAACTCTAGAGCTATGAACTTAGACTCCATGGTGGAGCGTGCTATACAAGTCTGTTTAGAAGACTTCCACGATACAGCACCTCCCCCTAAGGAGAACACATAGCCACTGGTGGAGTTTACTTCGTCATTGTCAGAGATCCAGTTTGCATCACAAAATCCCTCAAGGACTACAGGGAATTTGTTATAGTGCAAGCCTAGATCAATGGTACCCATTAAGTACTTCAATAGACGGTGAAGTGCAACCCAGTGGTCACTACTCGGGTTATGAGTATAACGATTAAGTCTACTCACGGCATAGGCAATATCGGGTCGAGTATAGTTCATCAAGAACATCACACTCCCTATGATCTTATCATATTCATTTTCGGATACAACATCTTCAACGTGTTTGGATAAATGAATGCTGGAATCATAAGGAGTATTTACAGGCGTAACCTCAAAGGATTTGAAATTCTTCAGCATCCATTCTACGTAATGAGACTGATTCAGGGTAATACCATTATTGCTCCTAATGATTTTTACCCAAGTATTACACCAACTTCTCCCATATCTTTCATGTCGAATCTGGAAGACAAGAGGTATTTAGTCTCATTTAATAGTAGTACCAAATATGAGCATGTCATCTACATAGACACAAATGATAACACACTCTGAATTTGTTACCTTGGAGTAAACACATGAATCAGAAGTGTTAGCTACAAAACCATCTGAAATAAGAGTACTATCTAGTTTTTCATACCATTTTTTCGGTGCCTGTTTCAAACCATACAAGGATTTTTTCAACTTACACACTTTGTCCCCTTGACCAGGGACCACACACCCTTCAGGTTGAGCCATGTAGATCTCTTCATCTAGATCTCCGATCAGGAACGCGGTTTTGACATCCATCTGATGTATTAAAAGTTCGTGAATGATGGCTAGAGCAATAAGGGTTCTTATCGTGTCAATTTCGGTCACTGGGAGTAAGTGTCAAAGTAGTCTAAACCTTTCTTTTGGGTAAAGCCCTTAATAACAAGTCTCGCTTTAAATTTTTTATTGAGCCATCAGGTCTCAACTTTTTCTTAAAAATCCATTTGCTACTAATAGGTTTGCTACCCCTAGGTAAGTCGGTTAATTCTCATGTATGGTTACTTTTAATAGACTCAAGTTCACTATTAATGGCCTCTTTCCAAAAACTAGCATCTATAGATTTTAAAGCATCGTCATAAGTTTTTGGGTCTTCCTCCATGAGGAGGTAGTTGACTACCTGTTCGTTTAATAGGTCAATGTGAAAACCTTCGGTCATAAAGGCTGTTATAATGTCAGGGCCGAAGCTGGAATCGATCCTACGCCTCTTACTTCTCCTAGGTTCTTCCTCGGGAATACTACTAGGCTCCATGTAAGTGGAGGGGTCAGGAAAAACATCACAAAGAGGTAAAACATCATTAGTAGATAAGTTATCAACAGGTAAAGAAGCATTGACGGTATTTAAATTTTTCAAAGGGAAAACATGTTCAAAGAACTCAACATCTCTAGTCACAAATAGAGTTATCATCCAAGATCAAGAATCTGTATACCGCACTATTTTGAGCGTACCCTATGAAAATTGAGTCAACGGTTTTGGGTCCAACGGTGACAGTTTTAAAATCAGGTAGTTTGACTTTGACTAGGCACCCCCACACTTTTAAAAATTCCAGGTTTGTGGGAAACCTTTCCACATCTCATAAGGGGTCCTTTCTAGGGATTTATGTGGTACCCTATTAAGTACATAACAGACTGATAAAACAGCTTCCCCCACATGTTGGTTAGTAAACCTAAACTTATTAACATGGAATTCATGGTCTCTTTAAGGGACCTATTCTTTCTTTTTGCTATGCCGTTTTGTTGGGGGTGTATAAGGGGCACTAAGTTCGTGGATAATCCCATTGGTTTCACAAAACTATTTAACAGAATTAGAACTATACTCGCCTCCTCTATCAGACCTAAGTCGTTTGATTTTACAATCTAGTTGGTTTTCAACTTCGGCTTTATATGTTACAAACACATTTAGAGTAGTCATCTACGAACGTATGTAACAAAGTTTTCCTCCTCTACTAGCGGAGTTTTTAAAATCAGCTAAGTCTGAATGAACTAATTCAAGCAATTTAGTTTGTCTCGTGGTAATGGATTTAAAAGGTTTTTTTGCAAGTTTGGACTCTACACATATTTGACATTTTTCAAAGTCATCCACATTGTGAAGGGGTATTAGTCCAAGATTTTTAAGCCTTTTAATAGACGCAACATTTAAATGACCTAGTCTACCATGCCATGTTTGAACAGACTAAACGATATAAGCAGAATTAGATGCATTCTCATTAAGAGTTACAATGTTTAAAAAAACAAGCCATTATTTAAGTACCCTTTCCCCACGAACTCATCATTTTTGGTTATAATGACTTCCCCCCCCCCCCCTTGAGAATAAGTTTAAGACCCACTTTGTTAAGAAGCGCCCCGGTAACTAAGTTCCTATGGAGAGAGGGGACGAAGAGAACATCATTCAGTTCAAGAATCTTACCAGAGGTGAGTTTGAGGGGAACTTATCCTTTCCCAAGAACTGTAGCGGTGGAAGAGTCACCCAAGTATACACACTCACCATCAGTTTCTTTTTGAATTTCTTGAACAGGGCTTTGTTTGCGCAGAAGTGTCGAGAAGCTCCAGTGTCAAGGATCCACTCACTTTTGTTCTCCAGCAAGTTTACCTCAACCATTACCGCGACAATTATTTCTTCGGTCTCAGTCAGATTAACGACAGCTTTGGGACCTTAGCCAGCCCTAAGGGGACATTCGAAAGCTCTATGCCCTTCTTTACCACAACAATAACAGGCCCCTTTAGGTTTTTGAATCTTACCAGAAGTTTTGAATCTTCCACCTTGTTTGCTGGAGTTGACGCGGTTCTTGTTCCCCCTGGACTTAGGCTTGTTGGAGCCTTGTTGCTTTCCCTTCCCTTTGAACCTGTCTTTGTTACCTTGGCCATAACATTTAACAAGATTAACTTTTGAGGAATGAGAAGGGAAAGAGATTGACTTATCCTTGAGTCGATTGGCTTCTTCGACTTGTATGTGGGTGATGAGTTCTTGGAGGGTCATTTCCTTCTTTTTGTGTTTGAGGTGGTTGCGGTATACACTCCAAGATGGGGGAAATTTCTCAAGCAAAATGTTGGCTTGAAAAACTTCGCACACCTTCATGCCTTCGGCGATTACCTCCGAGCATAGGTTCTCGTATACATGAAGTTGTTCAGCCATGGGTTTCTGACCCGTGAGTCTAAAATTGTACCAATTCTCAGTGACATACTTTTTCTTACCAGAATCATCAGCCCCATATTTCTTCTCGAGAGTTTTCCATATGACCTTTGCCGATTTCTCTTTGGCAAGGAGATCAAAGATGGGATTAGTAACATTGTTCAACATCCAACCCTGAGCCATGGTATTAGCTCTCTTGAACCTGGATTCAAGGGAAAGATGTCTAGCTAGCTCTTGTTTAGTATGAGCTCCAATTTCCATAAGTGGAGGAGCCTCGACTATAGCAAAGTCGAGTTCATACTGTTCAAGATAAATCATAATCTTTTGTGCCCAACGCTTGTACATAGAACCATTAAGGGGTTCCAACTTGTTCACGTCGAGAAGTGGCTTTGCGTTCAAAGTGGAACCAACAGCCGAAATAGGAAGAGCCATTTCAGAAAATAACCGGTGAGTAAAGAAAATGAATATCTTTATAAATTGTGAGTAAATAATCACCGGTTTTGACAAAACAGAAATGGAATTCCAGAAAACAAAAAAATAATTTCAATAAAAGTAAACTCTAACTATTACAAAAATTGAAATACAAACGCAAACGAAACAATTACACAAAAATTAGAAAAGAAAACAATTACACGGAAAATATTGTTAAAAGATATTCCGGCGTACCGGTTACCTCTAACAGGAGAGACTACGTCTATTATAATTTTTCAGAGAATAAGAGAGAGGTAGAGTTTTCTTTTCGTATATGTTTCGTAACTGGTATTGGTAGAGTGGGAGCTCTTTATATAGGGAAGAGGTGAGGAGTCAATCCTTTGCCAGCAGAAACGTCCCAATTAAGTCCCTTGATTACCTCCCGTAATTGACTTGATTGGGTTGACGGTTTTGATTGGATCTTAATCACCACGTTTTTGATATTCTGTAACAACTGGTTGACTTGAAATTCCCACGTGTTGACTATCTTCTTGTAACAGCTGATGGAATATTCTCCTTAATGCGTGCGTGATTGGTGGAGACTTGTCTTCGTTTATATTTTGAATTGTCAACGACCACTATAAGAGCTGATAGGAAAACCCATTTCATTTATCATTTTTTGACTCCCCAACTCCCCCACGACCCACGCTGGGCCGTGTCGGGCGGGTGGGTGGTGGTGGTGCGCGCGTGTGGTGCTTTATTATTTCCTTTTAGCTTCCATAGTGACTAGTTATTTTGATAGAAATACATATGTAAGTTATTTTATATAGCTAAAATTTCTTACTCACTTCCTATGATGGACAAAATCCTTCACAAAATTTGTCTTTTCCATTTTTCAAAGGGAATAGGAAGAATCTTAGTTAATCCTTTATATTAATCTAAGTCTCTTCCACTTCTCCTAAAAGAACATGATCAGATTATAGTTTATACTCTTAAATTAATAATTGTATAACTTTTAATCCAACAAGCTCTACTCTTTCATTATATTTCTTATTCTCTCCATTACATAAATCATATTCCTCTTTCGATCATCTTCCACATCTAGTAACATAATTAGGTTAGTCTTCCCAAAACTTACTCAAAATAAAAATCCTTATGGAGACACCACCTTTAAAGATATACGAGATGGGGATATCCAACCATTTGATAATTATCCTCTTGATGAGGTCTCCACCAACATACAAGTGATTGAAATAGAAGAGTTCTTCAACAAATCATATGAGGGTGTAGTCAATATCATTAGAGAGAAGTCATATGATCCATCACTAGGGAGAAATGTGTTCAAGTGTGCTCTTAAAGGGTTGAACATTTATTTCCTTCTTGAGTATCAAGGTCTTGCATACTTTATTAGAATTAAGTGCTCCCACTTTTTCTCCTTGATTGAAGAGTTTTATGAAAAATTTACTTATTTCGGATAAAATCATTACATTACTACTATTGTTCAAGATGTGGAAATTTCTCTTGATTTACTCACACATGTTACATTCTTGTCTCTAAAAACGAGGGGTTGAAAGTTTTCTTTGTGGGTAGATGGTATAAGGTTTTAGGGGAAGAAGAAAAATCTAGAACCTAGGATTTCATGATTTTGAAAATGGTTGAGAAACATTCACATCCATATTTTATCAAACATTTCAGACTGAGTTCTTAAATTCTTACCAACTTATTGCAAAATGCCTTCTTTGCAAGGAAAGAAAAAGATAGGTTCATATATCAATATGAGACTTATTGACTGTATCACCTCTACTCTCGTAATCTCATACATTTTCCATTCATAATAATTACCATATGAAATAGGGTCAAAACCGCACCATATATGTTTTCTTTGGTTTGGCCATAGGATCTATCTTGAGTTTGTCTTCAACAAAACATTCGGGTTAACTTTCCTATTATAATTTTTCATTAATAATGGAGGTTTGACCTTGTGAGGTTGAAGAAGAACGGGTTTTGGTTCTACAATATCGAAAGAGCCAAATTTAAGAGAAACAATGGGTGTATTCCAAGGTTGATCAACCAATTCAAACATGTGAGTGTAGTATATAGACCATAGCCAAATCCTATTGCTGAAGTTGTCGCTTCTCTGACTACGTATATTCTTCTTGATAATGTTACATTGAATGAGGCATTGGAACGTATGAGAAACCATATCCTAGCATGTGTTGTCAATAAGTTCAACAAGCTTTATGAGAAAGCTGAACCCTTCATAAATGTTTGGAAAGAGAAGGGAAAATGTGCTCAAGTGATTTATGAATTAAGCCATTCACCTCGTGGTTTATCTTGCATATATTACTTGAAGTAATATTATGATGTACTCTACTCAATATTATTATCTTTTACCTATAGAATTTTTTGTCGAATATTTGAGTATTCTATTTGGTTGTTTATAACTCCTCTCCTATCCTCCCTTTCTTTTGACGTTGACAAGGAGAAGAATAATGCATGTCTTATTTTTGTCATTTATATCTTGAATTAATTATCTAATGGGAGGTATGTGAAGCTTTGCACTTAATTTTTATATATTCATGGGGAAACTTCATTCTATTCTTAATCATTCATTTATATTTTTGAGCGATACATGAAATGTTTTGTCATCATCGAAATAGGGGCGAATGCTAGCCTTAAAGCTATATTTTAATTGATGTGTTTATAACAAAGAAATTTATCTTGAGAATGCTTGATCTTATGAGCAATGTTGACATTGGTATAAGTTTTTTAGGTTCAAAAGAGCATAAAGAAAATGAAAAAACAAGGTCACCAGACACCTAAGGATTTGAAGAAAGGATTGCTAATGTCTCCATATTTGTGTTATAATAATCTAGTTTAGAAACATTATAGGTGTATTATTTGATTAGTTGAGGTATTTTCCCCTATTTATTGTTAGTTTCTCAATTCTTGCCTTGTTTTGGAGGTTTGTCACTTTTAGAGCATTTTTTGTATAATTTGTGTGTTAAATACGAAGCTCTTAGGTACAATGATGATGTTAAATGCCCAAATCATTTTTAAGGAGTTGAGGAAAGAAGATCCATGAAAAAATCAAGAGTTAAAAGGAATGAAGCTGATTTTAGAAAGTGCAAAAGCTGCCAATAGTTGTCCAGATTTAAATGCTGCATAAAGTCGATAGAGAATTTGAAGGATCCATTTTATATAAATAAATGTCTTTTAATTTCGGTCGTGCGACCACTTGAATCAAGTGATTTAGAGCTGTAATAGCGGAGTTATGATTATTACAAGCTCTACGGGCCAACCAGTCCACCTTCTAAGAAAAACGAGTTTGAGTTGGATTAGGACTCTAAGAATTGGACCATGACCTATATTTCATCCCTACACCTATATATGGTTATTTTCCTTTAGAAACATGTCCTTTATCAGTGACTAATCATAATTACACTAAGAATCATCTAGAAAAGCAAGTTGACATGTAGAAGAAGACAAGAAGCTGGAGGGTCACAAACTAATCTTCTTCATTCTTCCATTCTACCATTAGGGAAATTGTATTAGATTCTTAGCTAAACTATGTTTCTAATCTATATACTCTTATTTCTTTAGTTATGAACTAATTTTCCCATAGTTTAGGTTTGCACTATTTATAATCCTTGAGTTCTATTTACGGTTCTATGTTATTTGGGAATTATATTTAATTGATTTGAGATTTTAATTATATATTTGTATTTTGTGTTTGAC
This sequence comes from Nemophila menziesii, assembly GCA_029959085.1. NCBI lineage: Eukaryota > Viridiplantae > Streptophyta > Magnoliopsida > Boraginales > Hydrophyllaceae > Nemophila > Nemophila menziesii. The sequence goes on from JARWIR010000001.1 coordinate 38,705,752, forward strand.
TTATTCCAGCTCTAGCTCTGGCTAGATTTAGGATTGTTCTTAGTACTTAGATTGTTACCCTGATGTGGGATACAATTATTAAATACAACACATAATCGTTTAGTGTGTAGTAGTGATTCTGACAGGCTTGCCTAACTATATAGTCAATAGGGTTTAGATTTCCATCACCAATCTCTACACAAGGTCCCCTTATACGAGTCCCTTGGCAGTGTTGATGTTGCCTTTTAAGATACTCTGACGGGATTCAGAGGGATTATATAATCTCGACTACTTATATATGCTCATGCTCAATTCACCTTTGTAATTAGAATAGTGATTTAGGAAGATAGGTGCATACTAGCAGACCTAAGTGATATTTTTGTTGGGCGCTAAAATAAGCCAATAAGATAGAATCGTCTGTCTGAGTTCGAGAATCGCCCTTTTTTTTGTTAGTAGCTCTTCCCCAGGTTAAAGAGCTTGCATGCCCATAGCTGCCCAATTTTTAGAACTGGTCCTTTTATTTTACTGCCGCATATTAGCTGACGGGTTGAGACAGAGTCGAAGAGAGGAGAGGAGAAGGGAAGCATCCTCGACCAAGAGGTAGTTCAACTGTCAAGGGACTTCACACACTAAGAAGATAATCATTATCTGTCTCCATTCTTATTAGTTATTTTTATTTCGTTAATAGTTTAATTTTGTATTTCCATTCTTATTCAGAAAACATAATAAATATTAATCTCTTATTTATATTGTTAGTTTTAGCAATTAATCTCTACTACACTTGCTTATCTAAACGCGAGTCTGAGCTAACCGATGAATCCCTGAGAACGAATCTTATTTATCAATTATAAATTGCAAAAAGGAAAAGAAAAAAAATTAACAAGTTTGTGGATCGAACCACGGACCTCTAGTAGTGTGAAATGTGTCACTAACCGCTAGGCTAGTCAATTGTTTTTGTATAATGTAGAAGGTCCAAATCCACTTCACAAGTGGTAATGGACTAGATTATTAAGATAATCAATTTCATTATACGTTCATGACTTTTCCTATTCTTGTCTTTTCATTTTCTTATGTTGGGGTTTTATAAGATAATGAAAGTCATTATACAAGAATAACTTTTCATCAGTTTTCTTCCAAGAAAAAAACCAACAAGAAATAAAAGGTCTTTTTGTCTCCAAGCTAGAATGGTGATTCTGGAAGTAAGGCTCAAGTTCGGTGTGCAAAGCGTGGAGGCTTCAAACTTTTGAAGCTGGGCAATTCGATTCTCATACAACGTATTAAGGTATGTAATCGGTTTTTTCTTTGTTTTAAATCCTTAAATCGCAACTAGATGGTATTTTAATTGCAATTTTGTTTCCGCCGAATTATATTTTGATATAATTGAGTTGCAATTTTCCTTCATTCTCTCCCTTATCTCCTTACTTTTCGACATGCCTATCGTTTGTTCTATTGTCTCTATACTTTCTTTCATTATATAGACATAAACTGTTTAATTTATTAGTACTTGTTGAATGGTTCTATTTGATATTTGGATTGTAATAATTCATTGAGTATATACACTACGAGTTTGGTTGAGTGTTTTACTCTCGTATCACAACTCTTGTGTACCTTTAGCCATTTTGTGTTTGATTTTTATTTCTATATTGGTCGTATTTGCCCCTCTAAGACTATTTAATTGGGTTCAATAGGTATCAGATCCTAGCTCTAATATTTATTGTGCTTAATCGCACCAAGAGTATTACCACATAAAATCTAACAAATCGAAAGGTACTAGTACTACTAGACACCCGATATTTACATGCACATATTATTTTCAATGCAAGAGCATAATAGATATATACTTTAAGGGGATTGATTATGCCTTATGGATAATTGGTAATTACTCACTAGAGCATTCATTCCATGCAAGGATGTTTCCACATAGACCATGAAGACTGATGAAGAGCTAACATAGGATAATATTGTCAAGATCACTAGCATTTAACAAGGCCTTAAACACACTAATATGTAGCTTAAGTAAAATATATTATAGCCAAGTAAGTGAGTGCAAAACGATGCAACAAATTTGGAAGCTTTTGTAGCTATCATATCAAGGAACTCTGGATGTTAAAGAGACGAAATTGGATCTCTATGTGACTTGATTGAGTTATTTGAAATGGATCATGGCGAAAACTTAAAAATGATGCATCAAATATTTTCAACAATCGTCAACAACCTAAGATCTCTTGGTCAAAGATATATAAATAATGAGTTATGTCAAAAACTCTTGTTTGTGCTTCCATGATAATATAAATAGAAAGTCAACATAATTATAGTCACAAAGGACCTCTCTAATATGTCTGTTCATGATCTCATTTGAAACTTAATGATGGAAGAGCTTGTTATTGATCAAAAAAAACTTTGCAAGAAGGAGAAAGAAGAACAAAGTCATCGATCACCTTTCATACCACGAGATACAGAGTTAAGATCAAGAGAAAACAAGAATCTCGAGAAGAAATCTCTAAAGATGAGTGAAAAGTATAAATAACAAGAGATATGAAGAAAAATCTTGCGTATAAGGCGAGCTCAAGAAGTGGCAATAAAGGAAGCCAAGAAGGGAAGATATCACATGCTATCACTGTACCAAGATCTGGCATATCAAACCCAATTGTTTGAAACTTATCAAAGGCAAGCCAAGGAAGGACATGGTAACTCAAACATATTATTGCTCCGAAAAAGAAGAAGGAAGCAAGCATGAATGAATCCAAAAGGAGAAAGTAGTCGCCTTCATGAAAACAAACCATGAAGAGGTAACTTCTAAAATCAATCCTTCTTTACCATCCAATCTCGTTTAAGAAGATGATCTTCAAGATGATGACAAGACATAATGAAGCACCAATGATAATTCGTAAGTTAAATCAACCACCGAAGATAAGGTTGAGGGCCAAGGGTTATTATCCTTGCCAAGGGTAACTGAACATGACACAAGATTTGGTGTGATCTAGTCGATGGAATGACTATACACATGCCTAACATCCAAAAGTATCATCTCTCCGTATTCTAAACAGGTGAAAACACGACAAGGATGCACAAGATCCACATTAGCATGCTAGAACACCTATAAACACCCCACCCACACCTCCAAAAATAGGTACATTCTATTCGTTACTCTAAATAACTATTTAATTAATAGATTTTGAAACCTCCATAATCTCTCTCGGGTCATAAAAATACCCTCAGTCATAATAATGACATGAGTCGGAGTGCCATTATGAGAAAAGCTCAATATGGTGCTGACTTAGTGTCTAGTTTCAGGTATTATTGCACACGCAAAGAGAAACACATCGACCACATATCAAAGATACATCAAGTAAACTTTCTTGTATCTTAAATAGTTTCAGCACTTCTACAAATCTTCTTCTTTAGCCTCTCAGCTTTGGTATCTATGTATGTGATTCTACTAGTGGAGTTTTTGTGATCTATCAATTAGAACTGACTGTGGAAAAAAAAGTCTAGAACTAATTCAGATTCCACACTTTGAAGAGACTAATGGAAAATACACATGAGGAAGAATTAGTAGTGAAATCAGTATTAGTGGGAAATGTAATAGGAGAATTTGTGGGAAGCATAGATCACAAGGTTTAGATTGGAGAAATTGTAACAGGATCTCAAAGAGATTCTCTTCAAAACAAGTCGGAGGAGTACATAAACTTGGTCGCTTGGAATACCAAGGATATGGTAGGAATTGAGTAGAATTTATCAGAACATTCTCTAAATGTTAATTTGGCAGTAAAACCGATAACTCAGAAGAAAGGAAATTTCTACGATCAAAACAATATGGTGATTTGAGAGGATATCCGACGTTTTTTTTAAGGAAAAACATATCCGGGAGACTCGTTACATCAAGTGGATATAAAATTCAGTACTTGTAAAGAAACCAACAAATCTTGGAGGATGTCTATCAACGATATATACCTCTATAGAGTGTGCATGAACGATAGCTTTCCCCTCTTGAGGATGAATAAACTAGTTTATTCCACAATCGGGAAAAATTTATTATCGTGTATGGACGACTTAAAAGGATACAATCAAACACCAATGACAAAACAAGATAAGGAAAAGACAACCTTTGTTAAACCAAGGGTTATACTATTACACAATTATTCCCTTTGGATTAAAAAGATGTTGGATTTACTTACCGGCAAATATTAAATCGAATATTTGAGCATCAAGTTGGGAGAGATATGGAAATTTATGTTGATGAAATGCTAGTGAAAGGCGTTTAGTTTGAAAAGTATCTAGAAGATTTGACCAAAGCATTTGATATAATGTGTAGGGTCAAAGTAAGACTTAGCCTAGAAAAGTGTCTCTTTGTAGTAACCGCTGTCCGCTGGTAAGTTCTTAGGATTCATGGTTAGTCATAGATTTATCTAAAGAAAAACTTACAAGATACATTTCATCCTTAATATGAGTTCTCCCTGATTAATGAAACAAGTGAAAACATTGACATGTAAGGTAGCCGCATTTATCCATTTCATATTTAAGTTGATTGAGTAATGTGCGCCTTGGTATGAAACCCTACAAAAGCACAATTTTTTTTTTAACTGAATGAACAATTACAGATTGAATTTGAAAAATTAAAATATTACTGAAGCCCCTGATGTCTTCCTATTTGCGATAATTTAATATTACGCGGAGACATCATTTTTAGTGTTTTAGAAGTCTAAATACTCGATTTTCATATGTATTAGTACACTTTCCTATATCTTGTCTTGATTTAATGAATTATTATTTTTAGAGTATATTGGGTTTAATTATTTATTTAGTGTGAAGCTTTAAAGATATATATAGAGATTAACTAGATGCCAAGTCAATTCTAAGAGATATAGGAAAGAAGATATACATGGAAATTGGAGAAAAGAAAGGAAAAACTAAAATATGGAAAAATAAAGTTGCCAAATAAATCTGAATTCCAGCACCCACGACCACAAAAGGGCTTATAACTCAAGATTGGCTAGCAATTTGGAGGAATGGTCTGAAGAAAAGTTAAAGAGCTTTCCGTGACGATAAGTTTCGACTATTGGAACGCATCAAAAAAATAAGTATTGAAGCAGTTACGACCAAAACAAAACAGCGACAGATTATTACATTTTATATATTTTAGGGTTACGAATTTGAGTTGGGCTTGGAGTCCAAGTTACTTGTCTTCCACTCCAAGAAAACGAATTAGGTCTTATAAACACCTATAAATACACCCTTTAATCTTTGTAAAATAATCCTTGCCTCACATTAATTAGTCCTTAGGGTTTATATCATTAGAGTTATTGTAGAGAGCAAGATGAAGTCTTTTATTCAATCTTTTAGTTTATTTCCTTCAGGTATGAATTAATTTTCCCATAACTTGGGTTTTGCATCATGTATAATCTATGAATTCTATTTTCTTTCTGGTGGGGGAAAATGTGTGATAAAATAATAGATAAATAAAGATAATATTAAAGAGCACACACCCTTGAGAACCACGGAACTCACTGCAAGTATCACAGATCGTTTGCAAGTTTTAATGATAAGTCAAGTTCGTTCGTAGGGATTTAATCCGTTAGATCTACTTATGTTTAAGAAGCGTAGATGAATTTAGATTTTTTAAAATAAAATATAGTAATATGAATAATTATCTGATATGAAATAAACAGATACGAATGCAGATAAATAAATATGAATGTAAGTCAAATAAATTAAGGTTACTCATATGAGTCTATTTTACTAAGTTATTCTAATTAGTCACACATTGAGCATTATATATTAACCAGGATTCTAAATAATGAGTGATGGTTGAATCAAACCTTTATGGCTATCTAGTTAGGCAAATGATCAAAACTAGACGATTATGTGGTGTTCACAATAACAAAGAATAGTCCTAAGATTGGCCAAATCTAGGACTGTAACAATAAGTCAAAACACATAATAAAAATATACGCCAAGCTCAAATCAATTAGAATAAACAAATAGTATTATGGAATTTAGACAAAATAATAATCCAACAATTAAAAGTAAAACTTACAGAATAAAAGCTTAGAATTATGGTAAAGCCACAAATCTATAGCTAATTACCCTAAATATAGAGAAGGAGAGATGTAGAAGAGGAATTTGTCACTCTCCAACTTCTTCTTCTTGTCTTCCTCTATAGGTCAGCTCGCTCCTTGGATGAATAGCTTGATACTAAGGATGAATATTAATTTAAAGGACTAAACTATTATTTAAAACTGAGAAAATACAAGCAAGGACTAAGCCTAAGTTTGGAATTGAGCAATGACATGTTTACAATGGTTTAAGGTTGTATTTAAAGGTGTTTAGGAAGACCTAATTCGTTTTCTTGAAGGAGAAGGTAAGTAATGGACTCCTAGCCCAACTCAAATTTGTATGTAGATAAGGATAATTACTGCTGACTTGTTTTTACCATATCTTCTTCGTTACTAGACCGTTTTTGACCCACAAGATATCAAAAGAATCCTCACAGAATTATCTATCTCCCTATGGAAGGGATCTTCCATAATCGGCTCGGATTTGGATTTATCATCACTTCTTTAGACGTAGCTGCAGAAATTCAGATTTATTTGGCAGCTTGTCCTTTTCCTAATTGAACTCTGTTTCCTTTTATCTCCAGATTTCTTCAAGATATTCTTTCCTTATTTCCTTAGAATTGACTTGGCATATAATTTATTTGCACATTATCTTTAAAGCTTCACACTAAATAAATAATTAAACCCAATATGCTCTAAAAATATCAATTCATTAAATCAAGACTAGAAATAGGAAAGTGTAATAATTCATGGGAAAACCGACTCAAAGACTTCCTAAAACACTAAAAATGATGTCTCCAACTAATATTAATTCATCACAAATAGGGAGACACTTTCTATCTAAGTTTGTTTGAGAATTATATGTTTTAATTTGATATTAGTTGCTACCCATATATTTTTTTATGTGTTTTGAATTATTGCCTGTCCTGAACCTGATCACTTTAGGCTTTCTTAATAGTAGTTAGATGGTCGCCTAGAAGGGGTGTCTAATTATTGAAGCACCACATAACGTCTAGTGTCCGGTATTGCTCCTGACATCATCGATACTAACTAGATAGTCATTAGGGTTTGTATTAATCACCATATAACCAATTGAAGGAATTGTCTGCTTAGGGCCTTGATATCGCTTGATAACCCTATTTTAGTCTGCCTCGTGGTTGTGTCGTAGCCCCCTTAGTCGTTCTCAAGGTCTAAAAAATGGGAATTTAGAATCCTGACTAAGTATCTAAAAGCTATTATCTCCCTTAGTAACTGAAATTGATAGAAAGAATTAGAAGGATTAGTGCATACTAGAAAAACCTAAGCTATACTCTCTCATCTCATATTTCTCGTATTTATTTTATTGTCTTTTATTTTACTTAGTTTAATTAATCATCTCTCAATTATTCATCTTTCGTTTCTATCTTTTAATTAATTATTACTACTCCAAATTATTTTCTCATTCGTGTAACACACTAAGTCCCTGAGAACGAATCTAACTTATCATTAAAACTTGCATACGTCCTGTAATACTTGCAGTACCGTGCTTGTTTAGGGTGAGAGTGCATTGTTTTATGCCGGGGACTTGTGTCTCGTTAGCGTGTGGGTTATCTATTTCTAGTAGTAGTTTTTAGTTAATTATTATTTTTCAGTTTTTATTTTTATTTTTCCAGATTTACGCTTGTTGGTTTGCTTTAGTCTTTTTCATGTTTCAACAGTGTTTCATCTTTGGCCTCCTCTTCCAGATCCCGAAAGGAGCTTCACAGCTTATAACAGACGTATCTGGGAAGAAAGAATCCAATGAAGAGCTATGGAAGAAATTCAACATGGAGTAGATCGACCACTTAATCCTATAGATCCACCACTTGGAGCTATAGGCCAATAACAACAACCACCAGGAGATAATAGAAACAAAAATAATCAGAATAGAGTTGAACAAGACCTACCAGGCTTGGGAGCACCGTTTCATGTTCAACCATTAGGTTATCGTCCTCCAAAGATCCACAATATAAAATTTAGGCCCGATCTGGGCATGCTCAGTCAATTTCATAATTTCAGACTCTATAGTGGTGCATCAGTTCAAGATACGGTAAGAGCGATTCAGAATTTCATGCAGATTTGAGATGCCTATGTTACTCCAGGCATTACACGCTAGCAACTGTATTGTCACATGTTATCGTTCTTCTTTACCGGTAAAGTGGGTGAGTGGCTAGATAGGCAACCACCAGGTACTATTAATACATGGGCATAACTTCAAGCCGCATTCTTTAACCGTTTTTATCCGAAGAGTATGAGACTCAAAGACAAAAGAGAGCTTGCAAAGTTTTGTCAAGAGAATGGAGAAGAAGTAGGAGACGCATGAACAAGGTTTCAACAGAAGTTAGCTTGATGTCCACTCCACGGTTACACCCTGTCTTTACAATTAGCTATATTTTATCAAGGTATCAATAGAGAAAGTAGACTAAGGGTAGATAATCTTGGAAAAGGAAATTTTGTGTCCATGAGTCATATAGAAGCCGCCGAAGGTATGGAAAATATTATTGAAACAGAAAGGAGTTGGCCACTTTCGTGAGCTCCTATTACAAATGCCAAAGGTACGCTTCGATTAGATGCAGAAACTGCAAACTCAGCTCAATTGTCCGTATTAGAAAATCAAATCAAGAAATTAAGCTTGAGATGTAGAGAAATTTAGCCGCAACGAATGTAGTGCAAGAAGCACAAGGTTGTCAACAGTGAGGGGTCATAAATTATACATGGGAAGAGTGCGAAGGATGTCCAGCATCTGTTTATTTCATATCCAACCGAGGAAATTATCAATTTGGTATCATGAATCATCTGGATATGCACTATTCAAATCCACAAGGGGCCGCTAATCCTGGTTATTATCAACCTCGTCCCTAGAATAACTCTTTCCAACCAAGAGGTCAAGTTCCATATCAAGGAAATCAGAATTATAATTGACCTGCTCCTCCATAACAACCTGTTAATGAAGCATATACCGATACTTTAGCTCAGAAGGCTCTACCACAGTATCCTCAAGAAGGAGCTGTGGGTGATCAACAATTGAAGAATTTTATGGATCTTATGACCACTTCACAGAACGAGAAGTTAAGAGAACAAAAAGCTTCAATTCAAATCTTAGGTTAGCAAGTAGAGCAAATGAATAAAGTTCTTACGAATATTATGGAAGCAAAAGAATTGAAGGCTATCAAAGGAGGTGATGCCAATGTTGGGTTCGAAGCTTGCAAGACTATTTGCCTTGAGATTGAAGAAAATAAGGAAGTACCGCATGCTGCCGAAAGTGCCGTGGAAGTTCCTAGTACCGAAGAGGAACCAACCAAGTCTAGCCCCGTGGACTCTAACTGTTCTGAAGATGAGGATAAAGATTCAGAAAAATCTAAATTTATACAGCTGCTGAGAGATATGCAAGAAGAGATTAGATCAGTTATGGAGTTACAAGCTGAGAGAGCTAAAGAGAAAGAGGAAGAAGCCTCAAAATAGAAAGTAGAAATTTCACCGGATGTGCACGAAAAGAAAGAAGAAGAGAAGGTGGAATCACCCCCAGTTGGTCAACAGAGTCACAAATTATTCCTGATACGAATCCGAAGGGTGACACTGAACTCAAGATATCTGTAGAGGCGTACACTCCTGAGAATATCAACGCCCAAATGCTTGAGATTGCGAAGAAAGGGCTTACACCGCAACAAGTTTTCACGCAAGTTATTCCCGAGAAATAAGCGAGTGTAGAATCCAAGAGAGAGAGACTGTGCGAGTCTCAAGAAAAGTAGAGAAAAAGTTACCATTGGAGCTTAAAGATCCTGGAAGCTTTAATCTTCCTATACAAATAAATGGTATGGTCAAGGTAAAAGATATGTTTGATGTGGGTTCATGTGTGAATCTTATGCCAAAGTCTGTGTTTGATAGACTTGGACTTCAAAAATCAGAGAAAGCTCCAGTGAATTTGCAGTTTGCTGACAACTCAGGTACCAAGACATGGGGAACAGTGGAGGATGTTGTTGTCTAATCAGGTAATATCACCATCCCTATTGAATTTGTTATACTTGATTTCGATGCAGATAAGCAAGATCCTATCATACTTGGAAGGCCTTTCATGGCCACAAGCCAGAGCATAATCAACTTCCAAGAAGGGACGACTACCCTTCATGCTAAAAACGTATCAGAGACATTCTATGTCTGGGGTAAGAAAACAAGGAAGTCAGATCCTGCCATTCCTATCATCCATAGTGATGTCTCCTCATTTGTGATAATATAATATAATTCTGAGACATCATTTTAGGCTTATTTATTAGTTTATAGGTTGAATTGAGCTTAATTTAGTGAACTTTCCTATTTTGAGTCTTTATTTAGTAACATAATATTTTTAGAGCATATTGGGTTTAATTGTTTATTTAGTGTGAAGCTTTAAAGATAATTATGGAGATTAATTAGAGTCCAAGTCAAAGACTACAAGATATGGAAAGAGATATGCATGGTAATTGGAGATAGAAGGAAACAGAGTTCAATTAGGAAAAGGAAAAGCTTCCTAAATCTGAGATTTTGCAGCACACGCCTAAAGAAGTGGTAATTACTCCTACAAGGAAGCCGATTTTGGAAGATTCCTTTCAAAGGAAGATAGATAATTCTGTGATGATTCTTTTGATATATTATGGAGCTCAAACCGACCAATAACGAAGAAGATATGCCCAAAACGGTCCAGCAGTGTTTATCTTTATTTCCTTACGAATTTGAGTTGGGCTTGGAGTCTATTACTTGGCCTTTCCTCCAAGAAACGAATTAGGTCAACCTATACACTATAAATACAGCCTCTTAACACTCTTAAATCATCCTTGGCCAGACCTTAAGGCCAAGAGGAAGCTGCAACACAAGAGAAGAAGTCTGGAAGGAGCAGAACATCATATGTCTTCTTCAACCTCTTATTTTGTAATTCTTTTCTCTTCTTAGTATGAATTAATTCTTTTTAGCTTGAGTTTTAGCATATATGTATGAAACCTAGTTTTGATTGACATCTATCTAATTTGGGAATTCTATGTTTTAAATTGAATTATAGTTTTTATTCATTGTTTATGTGTTTGGATTTATATTCTGTGTTCTTGTGGAACCTAGGCCATATAGAATAACCATCTAGTAGTTAGGTCACCATTGACAACGGTGTTTAATTACATGTTTAGCACATAACGTCTAGTATTCGGTTTAGATCTGACAAATCAACCTAACTAGATAATCACTATGGTTTAGTTCTTGTGACTATTTACCAATTACAGGAAAAGTTTGCTTAGGAAGCCTTATTGACACAGGTAAATCCTATTTGAAACTACCGATAGCGAATTGGAACCGATTATTGAAATACTACATAATTCACCCTTACATGTTTAGAATGGCAAAACTAGTGGGGATTGCATGCTATTTACTCAAGCTAACTTTCATACTATCTTCTTTTCTTTTCTTTTATTTAGTTTCTGTTTTTAGTTTATTAGTTTAGTTTTATTATTAAAAAACCAAATAAATATTTGTCTATCTCTTCTTCCTACTGGCGTATTATCTTTCCTATCTTTAATATCTGCACTTGAATAATTTGCATAAGTTCTTCTTAACCTTCGTAATCACTGAGGAACGAATCTTACTTATTCATTAAAACTTGCATACGATCTGTATACTTGCAGAACCGTGCTAGCTTAGGGTGATTATTTGCATCTAATTTATATATCTTTTTATCACACACTAGGCCCCACCACATAGCCTTTCCCATCACAAAGTCCCTAAAGAGAAGATCCACGAAGAACTGTGGATACTGAGCCAAATATTGAGTTTGGGGTCGGCCATGAAGTTCTATGGAAAGCCGACAAACCAGATAACAGGCCACGAGGTTACCAAGACTCGTGGATGGGACCATTCATAGTCACTAAAGTTGTTTCAGCTAAGGGGATAGAGATCCGGCCCAAGAAGGGCATAAAGCGAAGATTAGTAGACGTGCATAGCCTTTTTCGTTGTTAGGGAGGCTATATTCGCAAATCTTGATTGAGGTAACACGTCTAAATTTGAAAGACGTTAAATAAAAGTGTTGTACGGGAGACAACCTGCAATTTTTTATGTTTTTATTTTTTTTAATTCATGTTTAGTTTAGTTGTTTTTAGTTGATATTGCATATTTGAGAAAGGTATTAGTGTTTTTTATGTTCAGGTATTATAGAAATCGAGTTAGGGAGGAAAAACGAATTTTTTAGGCATATTCTGACCTGCCCACCGGTATTGCCGGTCATACGAACGGTAAGCCGGCGGGTCAAAAAGGGGTGCCCACAGGTTCACGCCACGAGTTCTTTGTCGAGAGGTGTATTATCGAAAAATCGCGCACCGGGTATGCGGTCACACCACCGGTAACCCAGTCAGACAAAAAGGGGTGGCCACGGGTTCGCGAATCAGGTTTTTTGCCGAAGGAAGTTTTTCGAAGAGCAGCTCACCGGGTACCCGGTCACACCACCGGTAAACCGGTTCGCGCCGCTGGAGAGAGAAAATTTCGAGTTTTTTTGGTTATAAATAAGAGGAAGATTAGTCTATTACAAATTTTACAATCCTTAATCCTCTCTTTCTTCTCAAAGTCTCTTCCAACTCCATTAAAGCTTCATCAAACCTTCCCCAAACATCAAAATACTACCCAATCACCATAAAAACACATCAAATCTTCTCTCCACATCATTACAAAGAAGATTCAACCACCCAAATCTAACCAAAACACATTGAATCCAGGAATCAAAAGCCTAGATTTCAAAAATTCATCCAAAAAATTCTTAGATCCATACTAATCCATCAAGAATCCATCTTACCCATATAGAGAATCATCATAAAAACACCTTTCCTAACCCAAATAAAGCTTGTACAACTAGCAATCAAGAGTTTCATATTTTCAAGAATGGTTAAAGCTTTGAGTTGTAGGTTAATTGAGATGACTAAGAGAACAGAAACATTATCTACTAAGAGAGAGATGAAGAAAAGAAATTGGTGTCGCCTAAGGTGTGATAAAATAATGAATAAAATAAGTGCAAATAAACACCCTAGGCTGAGCACGGTTCTGCAAGTATTACAGGACGTATGCAAGTTTTAATGATAAATAGAATTCGTTCCTCAGAGACTACGAAAGTTAGAGAGAACTTATGCAATTTATCAAGTGCAACTATTCATCTAGAAATAACAATATGCAAATAGAAAGAAGAGATAGATAGATTTTTATTTGGTTTTTTGAATAAGAAAACTAAACTAATAAATTAAAGACAGGAAACTATGAAGATAGTATGATAGTTTAGCCTGAGTAATTAGCAAGTAATCCCCACTAGTCTTGTTGTTCTAAACATGTAAGGGTGAATCATGTAGTATTCCAATAATCGGTTTCAATTGTGCTAGGTAGTTTAAATTAGGGTTAACCTGTGTCAATAAGGGGTCCTAAGCAAACTTTTCCTATAATTGATTAATAATGCTAACACCAAACCATAATGACTATCTAGTTAGGTTGATTTGTCAGGTCTGAACCTTACACTCGACGCTATGTGTTGTTTCCAATAGTTAAATTTGCCTTAGCTATTGACTGTCTAACTATCATTAGAGTAATCCTATACGGTTGCAATCCACAAAGAAAACAGACTATAAATCAGACACATAAACAGAGGAATAAAACATAAATTCAATTTAAAACATATAATTCCCAAATTAGATAGATGTCGACTGAATCTAAGGTTCATACATATATGCTAAAACTCAAGCTAAATTTATTTAATTCATACTAAAGAAAGAAAAGAAAACAATTACAGATTTGAAGGTTGAAGGAGACATAATTGATGCACAAATACTTCCAGACTTCTCTTTTTGTGTTGTAGCTTCTTCCTGGCCTAAGGATTGGCCAATGATGATTTTCTTATGATAAGAAGGTGTATTTATAGGGTATGGGAAACCCTAAAACGTTTCTTGGAGTATAAGATAGGTATTGGACCCCAAGCCCAACTCAAATTCGTAACCCTAAAATATAGAAAAGGTAAGATTTTGATGCTGTTTTGTTTTGGCCGTAAACGATTCAATACCTATCTACTGGACGCGTTCCAATAGTCGAAACTGATCGTCTCGGAAAGCTCTTTAACTTTTATGTAGACCATTCTACCAAATTCCTTACCAATCTTGAGTTATAATACTTATTATGGTCATAGCTGCTGGAATTCTTATTTATTTGGCAACTTTATGTTTTCCTTTTTCATATTTCTTGCCTTTATCTCCAATTTCCATGTTTATCCTCTTTCCTTTATCTCTTAGAATTAACTTGGCCTCTAATTAATTACCATATATCTTTAAATCTTCACAATTAACAAACAATTAAACCCAATATACTCTAAAAATAATAATTAATTAAATCAAGACACGAAATAGGAAAGTGTACTAAATCATGAGATAATCGACCTATAACCTAATAAATACACCTAAAATGATGTCTCCAAATAAGATTAAATCATCACAAATGGGGATACCTCAAGACCCCCAACTCAAAGTTGTATCGTCCCGATACAATAAAAATAAAGAACTGTAGGGTAGTCAAACAAAAAGAAAAAAGTAGGAGGAGAATAAGAACTAAACACAATGAATGATTTTAGAGCATAATATCTAAAAAGTCTCATGTAGTAATGCTCAAGAAATAATGCACACGTATGCTTAATATACACATAATCAACAATCCACAAATTCAAGTCAAGATTAATTTTGCAATGCCAGAAGGAGAGGTCTCAACTCAGTTCATGCTAATGGCTATAGTTTGTTCATAGGTCCTAGTATAGCATCCAATGATCCACTTACCTACAACATAATAGCTCAATTGTTTCTCCATCAAGTAGCTAAAAATCATAAGGTCTTTATGGTTATAACTTGGCTTAGAGACGGTGTGGTATATTTAGATAATGAAAAGCGAGCTTTTGGCTCTTTCCTCACATTTTATCAACGAATCTCCCTAGAGCTTGAGTTTTCACTCGATGATGTTCTCACTCAACCCAATTTTTGATGTTTTTGATGTGCATCCCCAATTAATCCCAAATAAAACCTTTTCATGATGATGTATCAATTCCACTTTGCCGGTCCAAATATATATTATTTTCATATCAATTTTTTCTTTTGTATAGTTATGACTCTCTTTTTGATGTTGAGATATCACACTATTTTTTTCTCATATATTTTTTTCTTTTCAATTCATGCTTTTCAGCTTTTTTCATTTATTCTTACCCCGGCAAAGGGTTACAATAATAAATTTTTCATCATCAATAAAATCACAATTACAATTTCCCAAACCCAATGTCCCTAATGATGAAACCCAACACCCCAAACTCAAGCTCTAAAAACGACTTGTTTCAGGTTTTGTGATTCGAGTGCGGGTCATATAGATAAGTCCTACAAATTAAGGGGTATGGTTTATAATGTGGTTAATAAAAAGGCTTTAGAAAGGCTCAGAGGGGCTAAGACGGATAAATAATAACAATAATCAAATAAAAAGGGTGAGAAGGTAAAAAAGGCTTCAAGTGGCTTCAATATGAAAGAACTGCCTTATTCATTTTTCTAACTACCGGATTTTGTTACTTTTTCACTACTAGTTCATAGATAAGCGTTTTTCAACTAATTTCAAACCTCACATTCTACACACCAAATAACTCTCCCTAAGTTTCAACGTGACTTCTTAGCATTGCTCATTAACTTTTCTATCTTTTATTTCCCGTTTTCATACATGCATACTAAACATATTTGTAACATATGTCAAAAACATACTTCTTACTATCATTGACCTAATTAAATCATGCTCAATAGGTACATTCAACATATTCTATGCCTATTAAACCTAAAAAAATTTAAATTTTATACAAAAACAAAAAGGAAGATGAGGACAACGAATCCCCACCCCTAACTCAAAAGAGAGCCGTGTCACCACGACTCGAAAAAAGACTCAAGAAAGAAATAAAATTTAAAATTAGCACACATATTGCACATAAAGAAATGGTAGGGAAGAAAGAAAACATACTCTTCAAGGCTATTACCTCGCTTTATCGACATCCAAGATAGGATTTGCTGGATCTTTCTTTAACTGCTCAAGGAGTGTTATGATGTGCTTCTTTTCCTCTTTTGAAAGTTGCGTAATTACTCTCAAAACTTACATGATCCAAGCATTGTCCATATTGTTACTCATCTTAAACTCAAGTGTCTCTTTTTTCACCTAAATCATATTCTCTTACCGAACAAGACACGTGATCATAGTAGGATATTGCATATTAAATAACGACATAAGAGAGACCGAAAATCGTATCATCTCCTCATAGATCAACTGTGCCACATCCTCTTCTTCTCCTCAAGATATAATTCAACAAGATAGAGTTTTTTAGAACGCTTTACCATGAACGTAGACCAACCCAATCTTTCACTAATCTCCAATAATTTTCTTATATTCTCCTTTACCAACTTGTTCTTCAAATACTTTCTCATAAGCAAAAGGAAGTTCCTGTAATTGTTTCTTCGGAGAAGCTATCAGGGCCTTTGAAGCTTTTTTTTTTCTCGGGTGTAGGACCTTCGATCTGTAGAGGTTGTGTTGTTTTCTTCACGAAAGCTGGAACCTTTTTTCCCATTGAATCAAACACAACTAGCTGACCTCTCTTCTCTTGACATGTTTTACTCTTTGTGTTGGAACTAGAAATTTTCTCATTTGATTTCTTCTCAATAGAACCCAGTACCTTGCTTTTCTTCATCTCCCTTACAGCAGATAATGTTTATGTTCTCTTAATCATCTCAATTGACCCCCAACTCAAAGCTTTAACCACTCTTGAAATTTGAAACTCTTGATTATTAGTTAAACAAGCTTTATTTGGGTTAAGAAAGGTGTTTTGATGATGATTTCTATAGGGATAAGATGGATTCTTGATGGATTGGCATGGATCTAAGAAATTGTTGGATGAATTTCTGAAATTTAGGAATCAATGTGTTTTGGTATGATATGGGTGGTTGAATCTTCTTTGTAATGATGTGTAAAGAAGATTTGATGTGTTTTTATGGTGATTGGGTAGTGTTTTGATGTTTGGGGAAGGTTTGAGGAAGCTTTAATGGAGTTGGGAGAGGTTTGGAGAAGAAATAGAGGCTTTAAGGATTGTAAAATTCGCACTATAACTCACCTCCTCTTCTTTATAACCTGAAAAACGAAATTTTTTTGCTCTCTCCAGCGGTGCTGGCCGGTATACCGCCCATAAGGGCCGGCATACCGGTGAGCTGCTGATGTCTCCTCATTTGTGATAGATATATATTAGGATGAGACATCATTTTTAGTGATTTAGGAAGTCTTTGAGTCGATATTCTTGAGAAATATTGCACTTTCCTATTTTGAGTCTTGATTTAGTAAAATAATATTTTTAGAGCATATTTGGTTTAATTATTTATTTAGTGTGAAGCTTTAAAGATAATTATGGAGTTTAATTAGAGTCCAAGTCAAAGACTACAAGATATGGAAAGAGATAGACATAATAATTGGAGATAAGGAAATAAAATCTAAAAACATGGAAAAGGAAAAGCTGCCTTAATCCTGAATTTCTGCACCTACGACCACAAATTAGCTTATATCTCAAAAACGGTGTGGAATTTGGAGAAACGGTCAAGAGCAAAGTCGAAGATCTTTCCGAGACGATGAATTTGGTGTACTCATACGTGTCAAACGGATGAGTATTGAAGCTGCTAGGACCAAAAGAAAAACGGGTCTGATTGCATGTTTTTAGGGTTACGAATTTGAGTTGGGCTTGGAGTCCACTACTTACTTCTCCTTCAAGAAAACGAATTAGGTCTTCCTAAACACCTATAAATACACCCTTATACCATTGTAAACATGTCCTTGCTCAGTTCTAAACATTAGCTTAAATTATAAACAATAGCTTAGTCCTTTACATTAATATTCATCCTTAGAATCAAGCTATTCATTCAAGAAGCAAGCTGACCTGTAGAGGAAGACAAGAAGAAGAAGAAGATTGGAGACTGACACACTCCTCTTCTACATCTCACCTTCTCTATATTTAGAGTAATTAGCTATAGATCTATTCTCAACCATATTTCTAAGCTTTTATTCTGTAAGTTTACTTTTAATTGTTGGATTATTATTTTGTTTTTAAATACTATTTGTTATTTTAATTGATTGAGCTTGGCGTATATTGTTATTACGTGTTTTGACTTATTGTTACACCTTAGATTTGGCCAATCTTAGCATTATTCTTAGTTATTTACAACACCACATAATCGTCTAGTTTTGATCCCTTGCTTAACTAGATAGCCATTAAGGTTTGATTTAATCACCAATCATTACTTAGGAATCCCTAGTAATGGAGAGGTTGCTCCTAAGTCTAGAAAAGGCTAGGTAGAATTTAGAATCCTGGTTAATATATAATGCTTAATCTGTGACAGGTTAGAATAACGATTTAGTAATAGACTCATATTAGTAATCCTAATCTATTTGACTTACATTCATATTTAGTTATTTGTTTTGTTTATTTGTTTTAATTATTTAATTGCGTAGATTGTTATTTCATCTTTTTATATTTTTATTTAAAACATCTAAATTCATCTACGCTTGTTAAATATAAGTAGATCTAACGGATACAATCCCTGCGAACGAACTTGACTTATCATTAAAACTTGCAAACGATCTGTGATACTTGCAGTGAGTTCCGTGGTTCTCAAGGGTGTGTGCAATTTATTATTATTCTTATTTATCTATTTATTTATCACACCTTTGCCCCCACCAGCTGCTCCTTTGAAATCACGCTTCGGCAAAAAACAAGAACAGCGTACACGAGGGATCGTGTTTTGATCTGGCCGGAATACCGGCGGAATGGCCTGGTATACCGGTGCGGTCAGCTTTCGAAATTAGACTCTCGTCAAAGAACACGAGACGTGTACACGAGGGCTTGTGTTTGGACCTGCCGGCTTACCGGTCGTGTGGCTGGCATACCGGTGGGTAAATCTGAATATGCCCAAAAACTTCGTTTTTCCTCCCAAACTCGATTTCTTTAATACCTGAACTCAAAAACACTAATACCTTTCTCAAATATGCAATATCAACTAAAAAAAATACTAAACTAACACAAATTAAAAACATAAAATCGTAAAAAATTGCGGGTTGTCTCTCGTACAGCACTTTTACTTAACGTCTTTTAAAGTTAGACGTGTTACCTCGGTCATGGTTGAACATCACCTCCTCAGCAACAAGAAAGTTTATTAATATTTGGCATGCGAAACTTGAATCCCTTTCCTTTGACTCCCACGAACTTTTCGAATCTATTCTTTGTAGCAATGGATGGTTTCATCCAAAAGTTCTGGGGTGTATGCGCGTCTTGTGGCAACTTTATTTCGTTTGTAGCATTACACTCCTCTAGCAATCCATTCATCTCTCCTGTTTCTAAACTTCATTTGTTAGAAAGAATGTCCTTCATGAATTTAAGATATTTTGGCATTCTTGTGAGAGCTTCTACAAACGGGATATTGATAATTAACTTGTTCACCATGTCAAGGAACTTCTTGAATACTTTTTCATTGTTTAGCTTTTTGACACGTGACGAGAATGGTGGAGGAGGACGTGTGTTGGTTACCACTGGACTGTCTTTCTTTTCTGGTGTCTTCTCTGGGAAACTCTTTTGTTCAATTACCTCTTCAACCTTGTCTTTAATTGTTTCTTCAACCACTTTTTTAGGAATAGAGGTTGGTTCTGGTTCTATTCTAGGTGGAGGTAATTGTTTTCCAATTCTTAATTCAACTGCATGACAAGCATGATCTTCGGGAGCAATAGTGTCACTCGGGAGTTGCCCTTTTGGCCTGTTTTGAAGTGTACTTGGCATGTGTGATAGTGTATGCTCGAGATTCTTGATTACCTTAAACTGGGTTTGGATTCTTTGCTGGCTCATCCTCATATTTGCTTCAACTACTTTCATCATTGCAGCCATACTTGAATTCAAACTTGAAGGTTGCGTTTGTGTAGCTTGTATCATTGAATATTGAAGTGGTTCCTGATAAGCTTCTGTGTCAATTGGCTCTTCTTGGTAATTTTATTTATAGATCGGCGCATCTTGATAGATAGGTTGTGGTGGATAGTATGATTGAGGTCGAGGTTGGTAATGAGTTTCTTTATTTCCGACCAAATTTTGATTCTGTAGGGACTGATAATTAGCGTAATTTCCTTGAGGATGATAATAACCATTAGAATAATGGTCTCTTTGATGAGATACGAAGGAAATCAAAGCTATATTATTCATACGATTCTCCCACGAATGGTTTCTTGCTCCACAACCTGGACATAAAGGTAAAGTATGTACTAGATTCACCTGAGCTATTGTTCGCGCTTGTTCTTGTTATTCCTTGAGTTGTTGGGTTCACTATTTGAGCCTTAGAGATTCTAAGGTCTCTTCTTGTTTGATTCAATCGGCCAACTTCTCTCGGTCTCAAGAACTTTCTCCATAATACTTTTAGCTTCTTCAGGATCTAATAATACAAAACCTTTATCTCCTAACAAATCTGCTCTTCTTCTGGACTCATTATTGAGTCCTCTATAGAACATGGTTAATGAATATTCTGGAGATGATACACGGAATGGACATCTCACCTTCATCTCGTTAAAACGTAACCATGCTTCACCAAAACTATCTCCGTCTTCCTGCATAAATTGTTCAAGCTCCAACATATCTTTTAATCGTCTACTCACCGGATAGAATCGGTCTAGGAATTTGGACTGTAGCTTGTCCCAATCTGGAATAACATCAGGGTGTTGGGTATCAAACAAATCGCTTGCACCACCGGTCAAAAAGAACCGGGACATAATGTAATACATTTGCTACTTTGTAACGCCTCTTGTGATATAAGCGTCACAGATTTGCATAAATTTCTGAACATACCGGACCGGATCTTGTTGTGCAGCACCGCTAAATTATCCACGACTCGCAAACTTCGCTATCATGCCTGGATCTGGTCTCAACTTAGCGGCTTGGATTTCTAGAGTGCGGATTCCTCGTGGTTGCACTCTGAATGAGATGGGAAGATCAAGTATCCTCGGGCTTTCCATCTGTAAAATCTGTAAAAACAAAAAATAAAAGAAAAAACGTAAAATAGAACTAACTAAAATATAAGCACTAAATAATTGCACAAGGACTAACGATGTAGTCCCCGGCAGCGGCGCCAAAAACTTGGTGTCACTTAAGGTGTGATAAAATAATAAATAAAATAAGTGCAAATAAACACCCTAGGCTGAGCACGATTCTGCAAGTATTACAAGACGTATGAAAGTTTTAATGATAAATAGAATTCGTTCCTCAGAGACTACGAAAGTTAGAGAGAACTTATGCAATTTATCAAGTGCAACTATTCAGCTAGAAATAACAATACGCAAATAGAAAGAAGAGATAGATAGACTTTTATTTGTTTTTTTGAATAAGAAAACTAAACTAATAAATTAAAGACAGGAAACTAAGAAGATAATATGATAGTTAAGCCTGAGTAATTAGCAAGTAATCCCCACCAGTCTTGTTGTTATAAACATGTAAGGGTGAATAATGTAGTATTCCAATAATCGGTTTCAATTGTGCTAGGTAGTTTAAATTAGGGTTAACCTGTGTCAATAAGGGGTCCTAAGCAAACCTTTCCCACAATTGATTAATGATGCTAACACCAAACCATAATGACTATCTAGTTAGGTTGATTTGTCAGGTCTAAACCTTACACTAGACGCTATGTGTTTTTTCCAATAGTTAAATATGCCTTAGCTATTGACTGTCTAACTATCATTAGAGTAATCCTATACGGTTGCAATCCGCAAAGAAAACAGACTATAAATCAGACACATAAACAGAGGAATAAAACATGAATTCAATTTAAAACATATAATTCTCAAATTAGATAGATGTCGACCGATCTAGGTTTCATACATATATGCTAAAACTCAAGCTAAATTAATTTAATTCATATTAAAGAAAGAAAATAAAACAATTACAGATTTGAAGGTTGAAAGAGACATAATTGATGCACAACTCCTTCCAGACTTCTCTTCTTGTGTTGTAGCTTCTTCCTGCCCTAAGGACTGGCCAAGGATGATTTTCTTATGATAAGAGGGTGTATTTATAGGGTATAGAAAACCCTAAAACGTTTCTTGGAGTATAAGATAGGTATTGGACTCTAAGCCCAACTCAAATTCGTAACCCTTAAATATAGAAAAGGTAAGATTTTGATACTGTTTTGTTTTGTCCGTAACGGATTCAATACTTATCCGTTTGACGCGTTCCAATAGTCGAAACTGATCGCCTCGGAAAGATCTTTAAATTTTATGTAGACCATTATTCCGAATTCCCAACCAATCTTGAGTTAGAAGCACTTTTTCGGCCGTAGCTGCTGGAATTCAGATTTATTTGACAACTTTATCTTTCCTTTTTCATATTTCTTGCCTTTATCTCCAATTTCCCTGTTTATACTCTTTCATATATCTCTTAGAATTAACTTGGCCTCTAATTAATTACCATATATCTTTAAAGCTTCACAATTAACAAACAATTAAACCCAATATACTCTAAAAATAATTAATAATTAAATCAAGACACGAAATAGGAAAGTGTACTAAATCATGAGATAATCGACATATAACCTAATAAATACACCTAAAATTATGTCTACAAAAAGATTAAATCATCACAAATAGAGAGACATCAAGACCCCCAACTCAAAGTTGTATCGTCTTGATATAATAAAAATAAAGAACTGTAGGGTAGTCAAACAAGAAGAAAAGAGTAGGAGGAGAATAAGAACAGAAAACAATGAATGATCCTAGAGCATAATATCTAAAAAGTCTCATGTAGTAATGCACACGTATGCTTAATATACACATAATCAACAATCCACAAATTCAAGTCAAGATTAATTTTGCAATGCCAGAAGGAGAGGTCTCAACTCTGTTCATGCTAATGGCTATAGTTTGTTCATAGGTCCTAGTATAGCATCCAATAATCCACTGACCTACAACCTAATAGCTCAATTGTTTCTCCGTCAAGTAGCTAAAAATCCTAAGATCTTTATGGTTATAATTTGGCTTAGGGACGGTATGGTATATTTGGATATAAAAAGTGAGCTTTTGGCTCTCTCCTCACATTCCATCAATGAATCACCCTAGAGCTTGAGTTTTCACTCGAAGATGTTCTCACTCAACCCAATTTTTGATGCTTTTGATGTGCATCCCCAATTAATCCCAAATAAAACCTTTCATGATGACGTAACAATTCCACTTTGCCGGTCCAAATATATATTCTTTTCATATCAATTTTATCTTTTGTATAGTT
Organism: Nemophila menziesii; assembly: GCA_029959085.1. Taxonomy (NCBI): domain Eukaryota; kingdom Viridiplantae; phylum Streptophyta; class Magnoliopsida; order Boraginales; family Hydrophyllaceae; genus Nemophila; species Nemophila menziesii. The sequence goes on from JARWIR010000001.1 coordinate 38,729,128, forward strand.
ATGACTCTCTTTTTGATATTGAGATATCACGCTATTTTTTTTCTCATATATTGTCTTCTTTTTAATTCATGCTTTTTAGCTTTTTTCATTTACTCTTACCCCGACAAATGGTTACAATTATAACTTTTTCATCATCGATAAAATCACAATTAAAATTTCTCAAACCTAATGTCCATAATGATGAAATCCACCACCCCAAACTCAAGCTCTTAAAACGACTTGTTTCAGGTTTTGCGATTCGAGTGCAGGTCATATAGATAAGTCCTACAAACTAAGGGGTATGGTTTATAATGTGGTTAATAAAAAGGCTTTAGAAAGGCTCAGAGGGGCTAAGACGGATAAATAATAACAATAATCAAATAAAAAGGGTGAGAAGGTAAAAAAGGCTTCAAGTGGCTTCAATATGAAAGAACCGTCTTATTCATTTTTCTAACTACCGGATTTTGTTACTTTTTCACTACTAGTTCATAGATAAGCGGGTTTTCAACTAATTTCAAACCTCACGTTATACACACCAAATAACTCTCCCTAAGTTTCAACGTGACTTCTTATCATTGCTCATTAACTTTTCTATATTTTATTTCCCGTTTTCATTCATGCATACTAAACATATTTGAAACATCTTTCAATAACATATTACTTACTATCATTGACCTAATTAAATCACGCTCAATAGGTACATTCAACATATTCTATGCCTATTAAACCTAAAAAAATTTAAATTTTATACAAAAACAAAAAGAAAGATGAGGACAACGAATCCCCATCCCCAACTCAAAAGTGAGCAATGTCCCCACGACTCGAAAAAAGACTCAAGAAAGAAATAAAATTTAAAATTAGCACACATATTGCACATAAAGAAATGGTAGGGAAGAAAGAAAACATACTCTTCGAGGCTATTACCTCGCTTTATCGACATCCAAGACATGATTTGCTGGATCTTTCTTTAGTTGCTCAAAGTGTTATGATGTGCTCCTTTTCTTCTTTTGAAAGTCGCGTAATTACTCTCAAAAATTTCATGATCCAAGCATTGTCAATATTGTTACTCATCCTATTCGCTTTTTGAACAAGACACGTGATCATAGTAGGATATTGCATATTAAATAACAACATGGGAGAGACCGAAAATCGTATCATCTCCTCATAGATCAACTGTGCCACATCCTCTTCTGCTCCTCAAGATATAATTCAACAAGATAGCATTTTTTTTTGAACGCTTTACCATGAACGTAGCCAACCCAATCTTTCACTAATCTCCAAGAATCTTCTTGTATTATCCTTTACCAAATTCTTCTTCAAATACTTTCTCATAAGCAAAAGGAAGTTCCTGTAATTGTTTCTTCAGAGAAGCTATCAGGGCCCTTGAAGATTTCTCTTTTTTTCTCAGGTGTAGGACGTTCGATCTGTAGAGGTTGTGTTGTTTCAAAAGAAGAAAAGGAGCATATCATAACACTCCTTGAGAAATTAAAGAAAAATCCAGCAAATCCTATCTTGGGTGTCGATAATGCGAGGCAATAGCCTAAGAGTATGTTCTCTTTCTTCCTTACCATTTATGTAAATTTTATATCTGCTAATTTTAATTTCTTTTTTGTGGGGACACGACTCATTTTTGAGTTGGGGGTGTGGGAATTCGTTGTCTCTCATCTCCATTTTTCCGTTTTTAGGTAGAAATTAAAATTTTTGATACATGGGAATTAGATGTAGAATATGTTTAATAGCTTGAAAGCATAAGCTCGGTAAGTTAATGATAGAAAGTAGTATGTTTATGAGATATTTTATTTTGTATGCTTTGAGTATTTGAAGGAAATACTGATAGTAAAGAAAAGATTAGTTAGCAATGCGATAGAATATATGTTCGATCTTAGGGAGCAATGAGTGGTTTGTAGACCGTGAGATCCAAGCTTGTTGATAAACCCATTTGATCAATGTGCTAAAGGTAAGAGAATAACGAAATTGCATAGTTTAGAAAGTGATTAAGGTGGTTCTTTCATAAGCCCCTTGTTGCCTTAGCTTGCTGTCCTTTTATTATATTTTATATCTTTCTCAGCCCTTCTAGCCTTTCTAAAGCCTTTTTTATTTAACCACATTATAAGCCATATCCCTTTAGATTTTAGGACTTTTCCATATGACCCGCACTCGAATCCCGATGCATAGACAGTTATTTTAGAGCTTGAGTTTGGGGTGGTGGGCCCACCATTGTGGGAATTGTTATTGGGTTGGGATTTTTGAGCTTATTAATTGTGCTATGTTATTATTTAAATGACGACTCACATGTTTATGTTGTAACACCTTTGCCGGGGTAATAGTGAATGAAAAAATCTAAAAAGCATGAAAATAAAAGAAAAAAAATCTATGAGAAAAATAGCGTGATATCTCAACATAAAAAAGAGAGTCATAACTATAAAAAAGAAAAAAAATATTTGGACCGGCAAAGTGGAATTTTTATGAGAACATCTTTATGCTTTAATTGGGTTATTGGGGATGCTACTTTGTGCATCAAGAAAATCATTGGGTTGAGTATGAAACGTTTTATGAGATTAACTCAAGCTCTAGGGCGATTCGTTGATGGCTAATTAGAAGAGAGCCAAAAGATCACTCTAAATTATCCAAATATACTTATCATACCGTCCCTAAGCAAACATTACAACCTTAAAGACCTTATGATTCTTTGCTATGTAATCTAGAAGTGATTGAGCAAATAGAGAGTAGTTAAGTGGATCTTTTGATACTAGTGAAGTTTGATGAACAATCTATAGCCTCCTTGGTGAACAGAGTAAAGATCCTCTCCTTCTTACATTGCGAAGCTAATCTAATCTTGAATTCAAGTCGTGTTGATTGTGAATATGAGAAGTGTACAGGTATGTAGTTTGTAAATATTATTACATGAAATTTTCTGAGTAGTTGCTTTATGTCTATTCTATATATTCTGCTATCTCCTTTCCCATTATGCTTAATTGACCTAGGTGTGTATTTAGAAACTTCCCTTTGTTTTTATCTTTATTGTATCGGGACGATACAACTTTGAGTTGGGGGTTTTGATGTCTCCCCATTTGTGATGATTTAATATTAAGTGGAGACATCATTTTTAGTGTTTAAGAAGTCTAAATACTAGATTTTCATATGTATTAGTACACTTTCCTATTTCTTGTATTAATTTAATGAATTATTATTTTTAGAGCATATTGGGTTTAATTATTTATTTAGTGTGAAGCTTTAAAGATATATATGGAGATTAATTAGAGGCCAAGACAATTATAAGATATAAAGGAAAGAAGATATACATGGAAATTGGAGAAAAGAAAGGAAAAGCTAAATTATGGAAATATAAAGTTGTCAAAAAAATCTGAACTCCAGCACCCACGACCACAAAAAGGCTCATAACTCAAGATTGGCTAGGAATTTGGAGGAATGGTCTGAAGCAAAGTTAAAGAGTTTTCCGAGTCGATCAATTTCGACTATTGGAATGCATCAAACGAATAAGTATTGAAGCAGTTATGACAAAAAAAAACAGCGTCAGATTATTATCTTTTCTATATTTTAGGGTTATGAATGTGAGTTGGGCTTGTAGTCCAAGATACTTGTCTTCCACTCCAATAAAACGAATTAGGTATTCTAAACACCTATAAATACACCCTTTAATCTTTGTAAAATACTCCTTGCCTCATATTAATTAGTCCTTAGGGTTTATATCATTAGAGTTATTGTAGAGAGCAAGATGAAGTCTTTTACTCAATCTTTTAGTTTATTTCCTTCAGGTATGAACTAGATTTCCCATAGCTTGGGTTTTGCACTATGTATAATCTATGAATTTTATTTTCTTTCTAACTAAGTTTCTTTGGGAATTATATTTTTTAATTTGATATTAGCTGCTGCCTATATATTTGTTTATGTGTTTTGAATTATTGTCTGTCCTAAACCTGATCACTTTAGGCTTTCTTAATAGTAGTTAGATGATCACCCAGAATGGGTGTCTAATTATTGAAACACCACATAACGTCTAGTGTCCGGTATTAGTCTTGACAACATCGATCCTAACTAGATAGTAATTAGGGTTTGTTTAAATCACCATATCACCAATTGAAGGAATTGTGTGCTTAGGGCATTGGTAGCGCTTGATGACCCTATTTTAGTCTGCCTCATGGTTGTGTCATATCCCCCTTAGTCTCTCTCAAGGTCTAAGGAATGGGAATTTAGAATCCTGACTAAGTATCTAAGAGCTGTTCTCTCCCTTATTAACTGAAATTGATAGAAAGAATTAGAAGGATTAATGCATACTAGCAAAACCTAATCTATACTCTCTCATCTCATATTATCTCGTATTTATTTTATTGTCTTTTATTTTACTTAGTTTAATTATTCATCTTTTGTTTCTGCCTTTTAATTAATTATTACCATTCCTAATTATTTTCTCATTCGTGTAACACACTAAGTCCCTGAGAACGAATCTAACTTATCATTAAAACTTGCATACATCCTGTAATACTTGCGATACCGTGCTTGTCTAGGGGGAGAGTGCATTGTTTTCTGGCTTATTTTTATCTTAATTTTATCACACCCTAGGTGACACCAGTCCCCCCTCCCAACCTGGTGCTCATGAAGCCAGAGGGTGGGGAAGTTTTTTTTGTCAGCTAATATAGAAGTTATAACTTCAATTCTAGTTCAAAATTTAGATGGAAAGCAACAACATGTATAATTATATACTATGTACGCAAGTGAATGCAAGGAGACAAAGAGTGTTATTCCATGAATTAAAAAATCTCACCTTCCCTTGTACATTTGACTAGAAAATTAAAGCCATATTTTGAAGCACGCCATATAAATATCTTAGCTAACCTACCACTAAATTAAATCATCTCTGAACCAAAAGTATTGGGGCAACTTGTTGTTGGTAAAATTTCAGAACTGTAATGGTAACTTTAAAAAAACCGATTTGCGAAAATGGGTTTTAACAAATAGTAAAGTTATAAAAGACGGAATATAAAAGACGGAATATAAAAGGCGGAAAATAAAAGGACAGAAATTTTAAAACCGAGGAAGGGAAAAAAACGAACCGGAAACTGGAGATTAAGATGACGTGAAGTAGTGCCGTGGAGGAGCCACTGCCTTAAGAACGAATTCTGGGACAGCCGATGTGCGATACTGTTTCTCCGAACGTTCCCCAAGGATTCAACACTACTAACCAACTTAAGTGTGCACTCACGAAAGATGGTTTGGAACCTGTATAAGATTTTCGCTCAAGAACAGTGGAGAGGAAGAAGAGGTATAATATGGCTGTAGAAGAAATTCGTAAGGAGGTTGTGAATTTTTGAAGTGAAGGACAACTCTATATATAGTGGGGATAGGAGCTGTTACGAGCTGGGATTAAGGCCAGCGAATCCGTGGGCAATAAATTCGGCAAGCAACAGTTACACGTTACATGTATCAGTCTAAGGTAAATAATCTAAAAAAAATGTTTAATTATTTCAAATATCTTTATGAAAAATAACGCACGAGCCGATGCTTTGACCCAAATGGCTATAGGTAACCAAGTGACCAAATCAACAAGGGGTAACCTTACAATGAATTGATCAACAAGTGACAAAGTGACCAAGTCACCAAGGAGGTAACCTTACAATGCATTGATCAACCAAGTGTTTCTTTGATCAAGGAAAAAGAATTATTTATACTAGAAGCCATCACAAATTGGATTAGTGAACTGATAACTTATCTGGCTAAAGAAGTAGTACCTGAAGCCTATAATAAGAAATATGGGGGTATAATCTATGAGTTAAGTGTTTATATAAATGTTTTTCTGAAGGACCATTGTTGAAATGTGTAGGCACCAAAGAGGCCAAAACATTATACAAGAAATGCATGATGGGGTATGTGGTAATCACATCGGCTATCGGCCATTAAAAACGAAATAATAAAAAAGGGTAGTTTTACCCAACCATAACGAGAGATACTCACGAAATGGTGAGATCATACAAAATCTGCCAAGAACACAAAACAATACAGTGACAATTAACTACTAGCATGATGCCAATCTCCAGCACGTGGCCAATTTGTTAATGGGGTTTAAATATTATCAAACCGTTACCAGACAGTACAATATCAATAAATTTTATATATGTTGTAGTGGATTATTTCACCATATGGATTCATGTTGAGGGTGTGTCATTTATCACCGGTCAAACAAAGTGGAAGTTTGTTTTGAAGAATCTAGTTTACTGATATGCAGTTCCACATATGATTATAATAGATCATGGAACCCAGTTCATATTGATGTCTCCATTTTTGTGATGGATTGATCCATTCACGAGCCATTATTTTGGGAGTTTATTCGGATTAAGTGATGGATTTTTCCCTAGTATATGCAATATTGTACTTTTTCTTGTTGTTTGGCCACATTGCTAATTATATATTTTTTGTGCCTTAATTGTATGTTAAGTGTGTATTTTTATGTACATGGTTAATAAAGGTGTTAATGTAAGTAGAAGAATTCGAAAAGTCAAGATAAACCCTAATCCAAGACGGAATTTGAGCCTAAAGTCACTTTGGTAAGTTGGAGCGTTTGCCAGAGAAATCTCAACGTCATATTGTTATACTCACCATGAAATATTGGTAATATATTTGGAACTTATTACCTATTCATCAAGAGTTTGAAGTCAGTGTCGCGTGGGAAGTGACGAAAGTCAATTCGGAGTTCAGATGAAAAAGTTATGCTATTTGCTTCACCGTGACTCGAACCAGTCCAACTTTAGCTAAAATCAAGTTGTGCCCTTCTAAACCTAATTAAGTGAGCCAAAGGGGCTCAAACGTTTTTTAGCTATTATATAAGTCCTTTAGCAACCCACAATTCACTATCCATCAACATACAACTCATTTCACCAGTATGTTTCAAGGGGAGCAAGAGTAGAAGAGCTAAAGAGGAGAAAAAAAAGGTTTGTCTATGAACTTAACAATTCTTCCTCAACTATCCATTATTTCACTTCATCAATAAGAGCAACTTATATTTATTTTTTTCTTTTGAATACGATTTTGTCTTTATTAGTTTTATTAGACTATGCGTTTGTTCTAATACTATTTGTGTTCTGGCCAAATAAGGGGTAGCCCTTATAATTTATCTAACACCCAGGTGGGGAATTTAATTGTGGACATAGAGTATAGGTGTCTACTGTGCGGTAGTTAACTGGGAGATCTTGCCTAAATAGGTAGTCATTAGAGTTAGAACCTCAATCATTTAAAATCATTTCTAGGGTCACCCGAGAGGGGTAATGAAGATGGATTGTCTTCTAAGCTACCGACAGGAGTTAGAAGGATTGTTGTATCCCGACAAATGCATAATTCACCAACTCGCCTTATCAATAAAACCTGACTATTGTACACTCAACACTAAAAAACACCCATCCTCTATACATGCTTGTATTATTATTATGATGATGACGATTTCTAACAACGGCTAGGATTGTCATTTTCAAAACAATAACATATCATTCAATACTTTTCAATTTCTATTATTTGGAGATTGACAAGTAAATTCCATAAAACAAGGATTATATTTTGTTAGTTTAAAAACTAATATAGACAATTGAAAAAAATCAATAAACTGAATCTATAATAAAAGTAAATAATGAAACTTGAAAAGAAACCCTAACTGTAAAAATTAAAATTTTAAAAGAATTATTGGCATCAATAAAAAAAATTAAACAATTAAAAATATTCTATACACAATCTTTTATAATAGTCTCATAACTTCTAGAAATTTCAAAATTTACTAATAAGAATAGCATATAAGATGAAGAAAGCTCGAGTGAGAAATATTTTGTTATTGAGCTATAGAGGTTAGAGGAAGAAGAAACTTGATGTATGGAGAGAGAGAGAGAGAGAGAGAGAGAGAGAGAGAGAGAGAGAGAGAGAGAGAGAGAGAGAGAGAGAGAGAGAGAGAGAGAGAGAGAGAGAGAGAGAGAGAGAGAGAGAGAGAGAGAGAGAGAGAGAGAGAGAGAGAGAGAGAGAGTATGTGTGTGTGTGTTTTTTATGGTTAATATTAAGTGTATAATGGCTAATTCAGATGTCAAAAATATATTAAAGAAAGTCCATACAATATCTTAACTATATATTTACAAATGCAAATTCATAAAAACAAGCAAAATGGGTATTTTAACATCAAAACAATAATTGAAGGGAGAGTTTGGATAATTAAAATAACTAGATGGGCGTTTCAAGTTTTATAGGATATTTCAAGGGGTGTAATTGTATTTAACTTTAATATCACAATAGTTGTATATTAAAAACTACCAAATCATCAAGAATGCGTTTATAAGTAAATCCGATTCTATCGGGGGTAGTTCATGTTAATAGTATGAGTAAGCATAACTCTTAGATGAACTACTAATTACTGAAGGAAATAAATGATTAAAAAATTGTAAGAAAATACCTTGCATAAACCCAAAGAATTTCTCTAAATAAAATTTGCTTTGGTCAATTGTTTGATAAATTATGTAATGAATAGTATACCTAATAAAGATGAAACAAAGGTTAAAGCTAATAAATATTTAGCAATAGTTAATGCTCATTTATCTCATTTGGAAATGATGCATAACTATGATAAATATGAGTCGGGAAGAATTTGGATTTTGTGGGATCATAAGTTTGTGGACTTAAAACTATTACATGAAACTTCTCAAGCATTAATTGTAGAGATAAAAAATATTGAAAGTAAATAGGTAATTTATATGATAATGATCTATGGTAGTAATGATGATGCAGAAAGAAAGATGTTATGGAAATATATAATCACTTGGAGTAATGTCTATGCAGCTGAGAAAATGTGTGTGTTAGGCGATTTTAATAAAATATTAAAAATACAAGACAAACTGAATTGTGACACACTTGAAAAGGGTGATGTAGAATTTGCAGAGTGTATTGAGAAGGCAAATTTGTATGAACATCAATATGGGGGTCAATATTACACTTGGACAAATAAACGTGTAATTGGATATATAAGAGACAGCAAAATTGATAGGATTTGTATTGATAGTAAATGGATGGATAATCTCCTTTCTAATGTGACAGTTACTCCACCTTCTACCTCGGATCATTATGCACTTAAAGTCAATATTGGAGGTCAAAAGAGGTCTAAACCATGTTCTTTTAAATTTTTTAACATATAGGCTAAGAATTAAGGGTTTGTTGATGTTATTAAGCAAGACTGGAGTATTGATGTTGAAGAAAATTATATGTTTAAGCTATGTATGAAGCAAAAAAGTGCAAAAATTGCTCTGAGAAAGTTCAATAACATAAATTTTCAAAGGGACTCCTCACGTATATAAACTATCAAGAGTCAATTATATATGGTTCAAAATGAAATAATGAGGGAAGAGCTTGATCTGAACATAATTAATAAAGAAAAAATGTTAACTAAAGAGCTTGACGAGGTTGTGCTGATTCATCATAATATTATGAAGCAAAAAGAAAAGATTTCCTTTACTAATGATATGGATTGCAACTCTTTATATTTTTACAAAATGATAAAAGGAAGAATAACAAAAAATAATGGTTCAGGTCTCATTAATGATGTATGTGATTCTATTGTTGATCCTGGTCTCATTAAGGAAGAGTTTGTGAATTTCTATAAACAACTTTTAGGCTATGGAGCTATTAATGAAGAAGTGTTCTCAAGCTCAACCATCAAGGAGATCATAAGTTCATATTTATCTATAGAACAAGTAGATGAGTTGATTGCTCCTATCACTGATAAGGAGATTAAAGATGCACTATTTTCTATCAATGAAAATAAAAGTCCAGGGCATGATGGTCTTAATTCTTGTTTCTATAAAGCCTCATGGAGTGTTATTGGTGTTGACTTCACCAAAGCTATTAAGAAATGAATTGACTCAGGTGAATTGCTTGGTTAAGTTAATGGATACAAACATTGTTCTCATACCAAAAGAGAAGAATGCCTCAAGTGTTAAGAAATTTAGACCTATATCTTGTGGAAACACTACATACAAGACTATTCCTAGAGTTATTTCAAATAGACTTAAAAAGTTTTTAAGATCTATTATCTCCTTAAATCAGGAAACTTATGTAGGATATATGTATATCAGTGATTGTATCTTGGTTGTACAAGACATTATTCTTGGATTTGAAAAGAAGAATTTTGCACCTAATTGCACTATAATCCTTGATTTACAAAAAGCATATGATAGTGCGAATTGTAAGTTTTTATTGAATACATGTGTGCTTTTGGATTTCCTGAGGAGTTTATTTAGTGGATAAAGATGTGTGTTTGCACACCTTACTATTCTATATGAATCAATGGAGAGGTTTGTGGATATTTTAAAGGGAAGAGAGGAATCAAACAAGGAGATCCTCTTTCCCCTTACTTGTTTGCTATTTGTATGGAAGTCTTCACTGGATTGTTTAATCATATGGCTATGAAGCCTCAGTCTAGCTATCATAAAATATGTAGGAATTTGAAGTTAGATCACATAATCTTTGTTGATGATCTACTCATTTTTCTTAAGGCAGATGTTAAATCTGCAAAGGCAGTTAAGGAAGCACATTAATTATTCACTAAAATTTCTGAGGGCTAAGTATTAACTTTCAGAAGAGTGAATTGTATTTTGGAGGAACCGAGGATCATGTAATTCAAAGTATCTCTACCATTTTGAATATACATGTTGTTTATTTACCAGTCAGATACTTAGGTGTGCCTTCAAATTCAAAGAAGCTAAGTGTTACTAAGGGAAATAAGCTAGTAAAAAAGATATGTAATAACATCAATCAATGGTCTTCAAAATTATTATCATATGAATGAAGAGTTGAATTGATTAGGCGCATTGTGTTGAGCAAAATTCTATTCTGGTGTAGAGTTTTTCTATTGCCAAAACAAGTTATATACAAACTTAATCAAAAGAAGGCAAGTTTCTTGTGGAAAGGTAATTTAGAGGGTGCACAAGGAGCAAAAATTGCTTGGGTCAACATTTGTACAAGCAAGGAAAGTGGTGGACTTGGTATTCCTAATATTGAAGATATGAATAAGGTATGTTTATTCTTTACTTTCTGGAGGATGTATTCACAAGAACACAATTTGTGAAGTATGTGAGTTCATCATCATATCATCAAAGATAGGTGCATTTGGAGTTTAGATGCTAAACAGTATCATACATGGATTTGGAAGCAGCTAATGAAAATAAGGAAAGTTGCATACAAATTCATTCTACATAAAGTTCGTTATGGTAGAAGTACTTTTATTATTTAGGACAAATGGATTGATGGGAGAATTATACAAGAAATTCTAGATATTGAGCTTGACAATCAAAATATAAATTGTAACAGAATATTTAGCTCATGCTTTGTGAGAGACATATAGAGACTTCCACCATGTATAGGTCAATCCTTCCTAAACTTGAACACTTTAACTTAACTCCTGGAAATAACTACTACAGATTGGGCATTTACCGACGACAGCTTACCGACGACACGCACATTCTTCGGTAAATTGTGAAATTTACCGACGACAGATATTTACCGACGAGATCTCTCGTCGTTAATTCACCGGCGACAGCATCTCATAGGTAAAGAATCAAAACGTCCTCGCTATATGTTTTTTTTTGTATCGAATTGTCGTTGGTAAATTAGCGACAACACAGTTGTCGTCGGTATTAGGACCTTTTGGCGACGACTGTGTCTTGTTTACCGACGACACGTATGTTCGTCGGTAAAAAAACATTTATATTCTGGACATACTGTATTTTTATCACTTAAAAAACCCAAAACCCCATTTTTTCCTCCCCAATTTATCCCAAAAACTTCAATAAACTCATTCAATTTTTTTGCAATACCTTATCCAATTCATCTTTCACCATTTCCAAGCTTATAATCAAGGTGGGTCATCCTTAATACACAATTTCATCAACAAATATTAGGTAATTTCTTGTTTTTTTTTATCATATTGGGTGTAATTCTTGCAATATTATGTGATTAGGTTAAGTAATACATTATTAAGGTGGGACTTCATCATCAATCTCTAATTTCTCCCACCAAAGCAAGGTATTTTCTTTAAATTTCAAACTTTTTAATTTTTTTATGCATGGATTTTGATTTGTTTATTAGTTTCTATAAGTTATGATTATGTATATTTTTTGATTGTCTAGTTAATTATTAAGTGTAAATCATGCATACATTCATTTATTTCTATTATGTTTTCATATATTTTTGTATTTGTGTAATTAATTATATGAAATTGTTTATGTATTTATTTTGTTGTAATTTTATTTATTTATTGGTTTGTAATTATATTCAAGCTATTGGTTTGTAATTTGTATTATTTTTATTCATTGTGTTGTAATTTTTATTCATTTTATTAATTGGGTTGTAATAATTATTTATTTTATTTTCATATGAATGTAGTTGTCTAGTTATCTAAAATTGTTGTTAAGAGATGACTTCGGTTTTGGATAAGAGTTGGATCGATGAGACGGATTATTTCAAGCCAGAATATGTTTTGGGGGTTATGGATTTTATCACATATGCACAACAACAAAAAGATTATAGAGATCTTCTTTATTGCCCGTGTAACTATTGTAAAAATTATAGCCGATTACCCACTCAGACGGTTAGGGGCCACCTTTCTAACAATGGGATTATGAAGTCGTATCGGGTTTGGATAAAACACGGTGAACAGTTGGTCATTCGCGAAGGAAATCCTATTCCGAATATAGTTAATGAAATGGCTGAGGTTTGTGACGATTTGAGACACAGTTACGATGTTGGCGGACATCAGGGTGACAGCGAGATGAGAGACGCAAAAATTACAAGTCGTAGCAGTTTCGAAAAACTGTTCGACGAATCGGAGACAGAATTATATCCGGGTTGTACAGCGATCAGTTAATTGAACTTCATTTCCAAGCTTATGCACGTAAAAGTAACTAACAAGTGGACTAACACGTCATTCACCGAGCTATTGGAGTTGGTTGGTCGTATTTTTCCCAAACCTCACACTTTGCCCAATTCTTATGATGCATACAACAAGAAGTTGAAAAGTTTGGGTAAGGAGTATAATACTATCGATGTTTGTTTCAACGATTGTGCCATTTTTTACAAAGAGAAAAAAGACCTCGACAAGTGTCCAGTTTGTAGCGAGTCTAGATGGGACCCAAAGAAGGGTATCAAAGTACCGCATAAGAAGTTTCGTTACTTTCCGATTGCTCCCAGATTACAGCGACTATACGCTTCGAAGCACACAGCTGAAGACATGATATGGCACCATACCGAAAAGAGTGTCGATCCAGATGTGTTGCGTCATCCGGTTGATTGTGATAGTTGGAAGAGATTTGCAGCGCTACATCATGAGTTTGCTAGCGAACCTCGTAATGTATATTTGGGTCTCGGTATCGATGGTTTTGTCCTTTCTCTATGCAGAACAACTCGTACAACATGTGGCCTGTCATATTGACCGTCTATAACCTGCCACCGTGGATATGCATGAAGGAAACCACATTTCATCTTTGTTTGTTGATTCCGGGTCCTCGTTCACCCGGTAAGGACATGGATGTCTACCTCCGCCCTATGATAGATGAGTTGGACGAGTTGTGGGGATAGGGATCCTTATGTAAGATGCCAATACAAATCAAGAGTTTAATATGAAGGTTTGTTTGCTGTCCACGACCAATGATTTCTTCGCTCGGTCATACACTTCAGGATGGTCGGGTCAAGGTTACATGGCTATCCCAGAATGTATGGATTCTACTCCGTCGTTGAAGGTGAAAAAAAGGTGTGGTTTACTTTGACCATAGGCGTTGGTTACCTACCGGACATCGGTTTAGAAAAGAAAATGTTTTGTACCCAAAATCCGATCATAGGGGCCCACCGAGGAAACATAGTCCAGCTAGTATTCAGACGCAGTTAGATGGCCTTCCCATTGTGTTTCCCGGTAAACACAAGGATTTTGGGGGCAAGGTGACAAAGAAAACAGGTCCTCGCGAGACCAACTGGAAGAAAAAAAGTATTTTCTATTGTTTACCTTATTTGTCGAAAAATATGTTAAAACATAACATCGATGTAATGCATTGCGAGAAAAATGTGTGTGATGCTCTTCTCGGTACAGTTATATCACTTGATGGGAAAGAAAACAAAGATAACGTTAAGGCACGACAGGATCTTGAGGCTATGAAAATCAGAAAAGAGTTGTGGTTGACATCAAGAGGAGCTAAAACGATTCTAAAACAAGAAAGTATATGTTGTCAGCGGAGAAGAGGAAGATTTTTCTTGAGTGGTTACAGGCACAGAGGTTTCCCGATGGCTTCGTGTCTAGTATGAGGAATAACGTTCAAGTCGATACGGGGAAGATCATTGGAATGAAATCGCATGATTGTCATGTTATGATGCAGTATCTTTTTGTTTGTTTGTTCCCCGGACTTCTAGATGGTAAACCGATTAGCGACGAAATTATTGGATTAGCTAACGTGTTTAGAGTTGTTTTTAACAAGAATCTGAGTAGGAAAGAGTTGGAAGACGGTAAGGCGAAAGTGGTTGAAGTGATGTGCAAATTAGAAATGATCTTACCTCCCGCGTTTTTGATGTAATGATCCACTTTGTGATACACTTATACGATGAAGTGTTGTTAGGGGGCCCGGTTCAGATGCGGTGGATGTACCCATTTGAAAGGTATTTGAAGAAGTTGAATGAGTATATTCGAAACCCGGCTAGGCGTGAGGGTTCCATAGCTGAGGGTTACGTGGCGGAAGAGACGTTGACCTTCATATCACAGTATCTTAGTGAAGAAAAAACAAAGTTCAACGATCCACGTAGATACAACGAACCACTTCCAGAACCTAAGGAGCTATCCGTTTTCAAGTCTCAGTGTACTCCAATTGGCAAGAAAGAGTCAGGTTCTTTACAAGCTCAGCAGAAGGAGCACGTCAGTTGGTATATTTTGAATAACTGCGACGAACTCGAAACATATAGGACGTAAGTAACGTTTACTTATGTATACGAAACACTAAATGTTGTCTGAATACCACAAACACTAACATTTGACTCAAATACTTGACTAAATACCCCAAACACTCGAGTTTGACTCTATATGTTGACTAAATACCCCAAACACTCGAGTTTAACTCAAATACTTGACTAAACACACCAAACACTTAGATTTGACTCAAATAGTTGACTAAATACCCCAAACACTCGAGTTTGACTCTAAATATTGACTAAATACCCCAAACACTCGAGTTTGACTCAAATACTTGACTAAATACACCAAACACTAACATTTGACTCAAATAGTTGACTAAATACCCCCAAACACTCAAGTTTGACTCTAAATGTTGACTAAATACCCCCAAACATTAACATTTGACTCTAAATGTTGACTAAATACCCCCAAACACTCGAGTTTGACTCAAATAGTTGACTGAATACACCAAACACTAACATTTGACTCAAATACTTGACTAAAAACTCCAAACACTCGAGTTTGACTCTAAATGTTGACTGAGTACCCCAAACACTAACATTTGAATCAAATACTTGACTAAATACCCCCCAAACACCTGAGTTTGACTCTAAATGTTGACTAAATACTCCAAACACTCAAGTTTGACTCTAAATGTTGACTAAATACCCCAAACACTCGAGTTTGACTCTAAATGTTGACTGAATACCCCAAACACTCGAGTTTGACTCTTTGACTCTAAAAGTTTGAACTTTGGTCGAGGTGTTTATTATAAAGTGAAAGTTTGGATTTCCCGAGCTTTCTGATGATGGTGGATACGAAAGAAAGAAAAAATAAAAAAAACAAAGAAGAAAGAAAGAAAAAAGAATGAAAAAAGAAAGGAAAACCAAAAAATAAAAAAATTTACCAGCGACATTAAAGCGTTTACCGACGACATTCTTGAAATGAATGTCGTCAGTAAAACATTTGTCGTCGCTAACGGAAAATCAAAAATTCATTGGTCAGATTGGGTGGTCCATTTTCCCGCCCAAGGGATTTACCGATGACATCTAAAAAGTAGTCGTCGGTAAATAGGGACACGCAACAGTCGTGTGTACGACTGGTTGCCGCGTGTCACATTTAATGACGAAACAACCCAATTTACCGACGACAAGCGTGTCGTCGGTAAACTTTTAATCTACTAAACCCTACCGAGCTCATATTTGAAACACAAAATCATCAAAACACTCTAAAAAATTCCATTTCGAGCAAGAAGGAGCTATTCTGAGGCATCCCAACACTCAAACAACATCAAATGTAAGTGATTTCATGCAAAAAATCTAATGTTTATTCAATTTTTTTCTTTTTTTCTAAATCAAATCCTAATTTTTTTTTTGTTTGTGTTCTTCCTCTCTACTTGCGTGGTATGGATTCCTGGACATCTTCAACACAAATTCCACGTAATAGGTACACAAAATCCGATTCAAATCCTACTTTATTCATTTATTTATGAATTGAATTTTTTTTGGCTTTGTATTTGATTACTTTTGAATTCCGAATTATTGTGTTAGTATTAGGGATTGTTTAAATGTTTTTGGTAGTTAAATACAACATGTAAATAGATTTTTCTGTTATTTTTAGCAAAATTAGGGTTTTAAAGGATTTTTGGATTTTTGGATTTTTTATGGATGTTATTGGATTAAATTGTAAATATGTGGTGTGAAATGTAGGTTTTAGAATTTGTGTATGTGAAGAATTTTGACGTTGTGACATTTAGGGACTTATGTGAAAATAAATATGGTTATTTTTGCAAATATGAAAAATTTGAGGACTAAAATGCAATTTTAAAAACTTTAATTTTTTTATGACATTAGGGGTACTTATGTAATTTTTAAAAATATGAGGACTAAAATGCAATTTATAATATATAGACTTTAAAAATTAATTTATATTTATTTTTGTAAATATAAAAATTATAAGGACTAAAATGCTATTTAAACAACTTTAAAAAAAATATTATAGACTTTAAGGGTATTTTTTAAAATTTTAAAAATATGAGGACTAAAATGCAATTTATAATATATATACTTTTAAAAATTAATTTATTAATTTTATTTAAATTATAGATGGCCGATGTGATGCCTAATTATCATCGGAGGTGATGGCAACTGTGAGAATCTGCCTAGGAATCCGCACCACAAACTACAAGACTGTAACCAACCGCCCGGTAATATAAAATAATATATAAAATTCAATTAATATAAATTAGTGATTTAATTAATACTATTTCATTAAACATTTAGGAAAAAAAGGAGACCGAGAACGATATCGACCTTAAAAACCGCCCAAGAGGCGAAAGAGAAATTAGGTGGACCCTTACCAGTCGACTTTTGTATCCTCGATGATACGTGGAACCCCTACGGTGAGTACGGGAAGCACATGGCCCAAGTAGTGGGGTCCGCGGTCCGAGACACAGTCCCTCCTTACTATGATCGATGGAGTCAAGTCCCGAGGACGCACAGAGCCACGATTCTTGAAAAACTCGAGGAGTTTTTCGACCTTGAGAAGTGGAGGGCCCGAAAAGATTGGCCGTATATCAGCGGTAAGCTTACATCGTCTCAGGCCACAGCCTACAGGCGGTGGAAGTATGACCTGAAGTCCGATTACTTGGATACGGACGAGTGTCCTCCGGAGGTGCTTCCCGAGGATTGGAGGAGAACCGTTGAGATGCTCAATGACCCGAACAAAAAGGTAATACTATACTTTAATTATTTTATTATTAAATTAGTATTTAATTATTTTTTAACTTGAATTGTTACAGGCTCAGTCGGTGATTAATAAAAAGAATAGGAAGATGCAGAAGAAGCCGAACAAGTCAGGTTCTAGAAACCAATCACAGACTCGGCACGAAATTATCGAGGTATAATTTCATATAGTAAAAATAAATTTTATTAGTTATTTAATTTAATTTTTTAATACTTGTAAATTTTTTATTGTATATTTTGTAGAGGAAGCTGAAGATTGACACTAAGGATCCCCTGAGCTTTTTGGACGAGCAGACCCAAGAGGAGGTCCCACTTCCACCGATAGGTGGTTATTTCAAGTATTTGGGCTCTGACGGGGCAAAGGGAAGCTGGCGTGACGAGAGATGGGAGCAGGCTAGTGTAAGTGGTCTATTTTCCTTTTTATTGTTTAAAATTAATTATTTAACATTAAATTTAATTTTTTGTTAGTTTTATTGATTATTTATTTGAAATTCTATTACAGGGCGTTTATAGGGATAAGCTTAAAGATCGGGTTTTCGAGTCGGGGTCCCAATCAGCTGAAGATGTTCCGGTGGAGGATCAAATAGGAGCGATGAAGGAGACGGTACAGGAGGTGATGAATCCCTCGAAGAGTAGACACTGGATCTCGGGAATTGGAGCCGTCTGGAAGACACCAAAGGCTCCTACTGTTCCAAACAAGACTACACAGAAAAACTCGGTGCTACTCCAGCGGATGTTCGAGGGAATGAATGAGCTCCGCCAACATCAAGGATTTCCCCCTATACCGGGTGAAACTACTCCATCGAGCGCCTTCGGATCTTCTGAAGATTTTAACGAGAAGATGCTCTGAGGCCTGAACGAATCTAGATCCTCCAATGGTCTCCCTCCGATTGAGAATGAAGATTCCGAAGATGAAGATGACGAAGATGATGAGAATTTATCCGATCCTTGATTTATTTGTTATGTATTAAGACTTTTATTCTATTACTTTTATTAAGTTATGTAATATTTTGACTTTTAGCTCCGGAAGTTTGACTTTATTCCCAGAGTTTGACTTTATTTCCCGAGGTTTGACTACTCGGGTCAATTTATATTTATGGATATATGTCATGGTTTTTAATTATTCTCTTTTATTAATATTAAATAAAAAAAATAAAAAAAACAACTTTAAATAAAAGTTTAAAAAAAATAAAAATTAAATAAAAATTCCAAAAAAAAAATTTAAAAAAATTTAAAATGGATACCGACGAATGTCGTCGGCAAACGCGTGGACGCCATTTAAAAAAAAAAATATATATACCGACGATATTCAAGATATGAATGTCGTCGGTAAAAGATGAATTAAAAAAAAAGATCAGCGAATTAAAAATAGAATAATTAAATACCGACAACCAGCTCGTCGGTAATGTCTACGGATACCGACGAAAGCTGTCGTCGGTAAACGTACACCGTTTAGCGGCGAACCACAACAAAGTCGCCGGTAAGGATCAACCTTTTACCGACGACAATTTTCGTTGGTAAAAAACTCCTGTTTAGGGACGAGAGAACAAGAAGACGTCGGCAAACCTTCAGTTTACCGACCGATTACTTGGGACGAGAAGTTACCGACAAGTAGTCGTCGGTAAGCTCTTTTACCGACGAAACGCGGGGTTTTACCGACGACATGTGTCGTCGGTAAACAGCCGCGCTGTTGTAGTGAATGATGTACAAATATGGAGTGAAAGTAATAGAAGAGGTTTCTCGTTTAGAAAAACTCTAATGATTTTTACTGCAGAAAAAGAAAGTGTTAAATGGAGTAAGATTATATGGGCTAAATGTCGTGTTACACGCTGTTCTTCATTACATGTATGGTTATTCAGGATCGCCTATCCACTAAATCTAGAATGCTTGAATAGGGTCTACAAATCAATATGTTATATGTGTTATGTATGGCATTTTCTAAAGATGTTAATCATCTGTTCATTAGCTGCTCTTTCTCCAGGAGACTATTAATCAAAGTACTTGAATGTTGTGATATAAAAAGATTACCAGCTGATTTGAATTAATTAATTGAAATTAATCTTCATAGCTTGGATGATGAATACATCACAATTGTAAGAGCCCTTATTAATTCCTATATATATTGGATTTGGTGTGAAAGAAATTATAGAAATCATGGAGGTCGAGGCTTGATTGAAGAACAAATTTGGGGGAGAATTGTTGTTCAAATGAATATCAGGTTGCAGAAGAAGAAGTTTAATAAGAAGAATGCTATGGACTTGATTAATGTAGTAGTGAATAGGCCTATTTAGTATTTTTTTTGTCTTTATTTATTGTTTTATTCTCTTGTTGGGCTCTTAGTTCTTAGGAGCCCGTGAAGGATGTAAGTTTTGGTCTCTACTTAAGGAGTTTATTTTAAGTTTAGCATTTTTTTTTATAAATAATTGGCAATTTGGCATAAAAAGGAAAATAATTTCAGATTTGGCACAAGGGCTGTATCTTGAACACAGCCCTTAGGCAAAATTGTATTTCTATTAAGGGCGGTGGTTGAATGACCGCCCTTACAATTTTGCTTAAGGGCTCTGTTCAAGATACAATCCTTGTGCCAAATCTGAAATTATTTTCCTTTTTATGCCAAATTGCCAATTATTTATAAAAAAAGTGTTAAGATTAAAAAAAACTCCTACTTAAGTTCCATTCTCTTGTCGGGCTCTTAGTTCTTAGTTGGCCGAAATGATTGTATAGATAATGGGTTGTTGGTTTCCTATTTTAATAAAAATTTATATGATGATAAAAAAGAATAGTATACCTAATAAGTGATTAGATTAAACTTCATACTTAAAAAGTCTCCAAAAAGGGCCTTGGTCAACCCTAAAATAATTTTTAAAATGAAACCAATACGATAAAATATATTTTTCGACTATTGAGATTGACCTCGCCAAGCTAAATGTTATGGTCAGTGGATAATGAGTTATTCTCTTCAAGGTAGGGAGATACACCTTCTGGTAAAAAACACATCATATCGCTATCCTAGCTCACATGTAGTCAAGCTCCATATTTGAGTTCAAGGAGGACCTTTAGAACAATTAGCTTCTTATATCACTACCATGGCTTGTTGACTTGTTGGTCAACAAGCTTCCTTGTACCAGTGCAGCGAGCTATATTCTTTCGTGCATTGCTAACTCTCCTCAAACATTTTCTTTTACCGTGCTTTGATGCAAGTTGTCTGAGGGGTTATATGGGTATAATTGTATGTATCTCGGGCTCTCGTTCTCATAACAATGTCTTCTCATTATTTTGTCCTCTTTTTGTGCTTAATTGCATACAAATTATATCAAATAGCCCAAAAAGGCAAAAAAGCACAAAAATGTCTCTAAAACACTACAAGCCTCAATCAAACAAAAATACTCATTTATGACCAATAGTCAACCCAGAAACTCTTTTTAAATTATGTCTCCGACACAATTAATTAATACTAGTACAAATATCGAGATATCATCTATCAGAAGAGAGCCTCACCATCTGTTTGAGTATAATGACAATGATGTTATTAATTTTTAAAGAGTAATCGACTTTTCTTATATACCAATGTTTTTGCTAAGAAAATAAATAATTTTGAGAGCATTTCTAACAAAATAAGACCACTTACTTTATCCAACATTAAAGGTATGTTTGGATAAAGATATTAAAAAGGGAGGGAAAGGATTATAAAGGATATCAAATATTCTTCCTTTGTTTGAATTATAAAATTTGTGAAGGATAGGTTACTAAAATATTATAAGTTTACCTTCTTATCCTTTATATTGTAGCTCTCCAATTTGAGTCATTAGAAGGAAAGGATTAATTTTAACCGTAAAATATTTTTATTACCCTTATATTCTATTTATAATATATTTTATTGGGGTACAAAAGTAACTTTATTATAAAATAATCTCTTCCTTTCAATTACTTGTAGAATCCAAACACAAAATTTAAATTATCCTTTATTAATACTATCCTTTCTTTATCTACTCAAATCAAACAAAATTAAATACCATCCTATCATTTTATTTAATATACTATCCATTCCTTTCCTATACAAAAAAAACCCCTATATCCAAACAAATACTAAAGGATTAGTCAAGTCGCATGCTCGTCACTGGAAAAACCAAGTCACATTTCTTCATAATAACATGGAAACCTTTATCAATACTAGACCTATTGTATTATATGTGACGTTGATCATATTCACCATAAAAATCATCTTAAAATGATTTTATTACGAATAGTCCATAATCTATTTCTCAAAGGCTCGTAATAATACCTTCATGTTCCTTACCGCTCTAGCGTGGAAGCTGCTTGGGCTATAGATAAAGGTACTATCCACTTCAAGAATCCTTAGTTGCTAAGTATTAAGATTATGGATATTAATGGAGAGTAAATCATGATGTTTTATGGACACCATTAGCGTAATAATAGTAGGGAGTTGATTGTAAATACTGTTATTCAAGAACAAACACCTTTACCAGTATATATAGAGCATAAACTAATCATTACTTCACCACACTTGAGTCTAATAATATCCAAACTATAGAATACATGTTTTCTAATTAGATGCAAGTTAATTTTCATGAGATATGTAATATATAGAAGTTATTCCATACAAACACGCTGAATATCCACATGTTATTTTATAATATGCTAGTTGGGTTACTATAGAAGCATTACTAATAATATCTTGATTCACTATCTAAAATAAATTGGATTCACATCCGTGTTTCAACAAAGTCAGGAGTATAATTTTCATGTTGAATTGAGATTTTGAAGAGGAATATTGCTTTAAACCCTAAATAAAATGTATGTTTTCAGTCTAGACCAAATTAATAACCCAAGGTTCATAAATATCGATAATAAATTTGTAAATCATCATAATACACTCTAATACCTTCCAAATGCACTTAATCAGTTTTGACACATTGGATCCATCTTTTGCAACACTTTCAGAACTTTGATGTTTTTTACCATGACAAAGAAGCACATAAACCTAAATATACTCGAACATATACTACTTCAAGTATTTTATATGATACAAAGAAACTTTTATAATCCAAGAAGAGATTAACTTTATTTGATGAGGGTATTCAAGTCCTTTTTATGTAAATTTGAATTAGACTATGATCTCATTTATAGTCATTATATTGAGTCATAATCATCTTACATTTTCTAAGTGATTTTAAATAGCATGTTTGAATTTTATTGGCCATAAAATAAAGGGCATGTCTAGGCAATAAATTTCTAAGATGTTAAAGAAAGAAAGATGGGTTACTCTAAATTCATTAATATAATAAATTTCATATATTGTATGATTGAATGAGATTTAACAATATTTCTTTATTAATAATTTAATATCCATGTAAATATACCGAAAGACAATGCAACCATCATGAAATATTGAAATCCTTATGAGCAAATTATATTGTAAACTAGCACAAACGATACTAAAACAACAATACAATATAGTAGATTTGTCTCTACTCTCATACGTTCTAATTATCCTACCTTAGTAACTTCATATGGTCAAGAAGTATCATTTGGATCATCTATCTTCTCATTTTGTAGTATTACTATTTTTTCTTTTTTGCTCATTTTTTACATTTTTTTAATATATTTTTGACCTCTTTTAATGTGAGTTGTGGTGTGTAGGCACATCATGTCCCTTTAATGATCTTAGGGGTTGATAATACTATATCTCAAGGACCTTAGTTTACGAAGATAAACATCCTTGCGAGTATCCTACTTACACAAGATACGATAGATTTATGAGAGGCCACAATCAAGGTGTAACAATACTATTTTTCTATTTTTTACTCATGTGGATGACATTCAACTTATCCTCTATTTCTCCATAAGATCTTCCTCAGAAGGTACAACATTGGTGGATCCTAGGGTGTTATAAAATTAAGTGCAAAAATAAAGGAACCACTTAACCGCAAGTGTACGGTTGTCCCAAGTAATATATGATAAACAAGTTCGTTCTCAGGGACGGATTAGGTTCAACCCAAATATTAATCAAGTAGTAAGAATAATTGCTAAACTAAAAATAAAAGATAAGGATTTTTGTTTGGTTTTTGTAAATTAAAAGATGCAAATAAAATAAAGACTAAAATTAAATTAACAGAAAGGAAATAAAGCAAATAAACGACTAACTTCAGATAAGAGAGATACTTGAGTCTCGCAAAGGAATCCACTTAATCAATATAATTTATGCTATGTTTAAGGGTAGAATTGGAATTATAATATTAGTCGGGACTCTAATATCTCCTAGCCCCCTGTCGGGTGGACCTAGAAGCTATCCTAAAGTATCATAAACACCTGTATGGTCGAATATGGCTCTTCAGATGATATGATTTTACCTCTTTGGCTATGTAACTAGTTAAGCCTGTCGGTCAATAACGGACATTACACGGGTATTACCTAGATCTGTATTCAAACCCCCCTGCCGGATGATCACTTCGCCACTAAAGTGAATAGCCCAAATACTAACAGCTAATTCTAGTTGCGCGGAAAAGAATTAGTAATAAAAACAAAGTAATAACCAATATATAAAACTCAATCCTATTTAAATCTAAACAATCCAAAATTCAAAACATAGATTCATTAATTAAGGTTCATCCCTTTAATGCGATTCTCAAGTATAAAGAAATTTAGCTCATAAGAAAATTAAAGACTAACATAAAATAAAAGGAATTCATGTTCAATTACAAGAAAGAAATAAATAACCTAAAGGGTTGAATGACTATTGTTGGAAGAACAAGATTCCTCCAGCTTCTAGCTTCTTCTCTCCTTCGTGCTCTGGCTTGAAAACCTTAAGCCTCTTGTTTAATTCTCTGAAGTGTGTGAAAGTAGGAGGTTAAGGGGTGTATTTATAGGTGTTGGAGGACCCTAGGTCGAATTTTCTTGGAGTGGAAGACAAGTTAAAGACTCTTAAATTCGTAGCTCTAAATTCTAGGAAAGGTAAGATTTTGCTGCTGATTTGATTTGGTCATATCTTTTTCAATACTTATCCGTTTGAGAAGTTACAATATATGAAACCACTTGTCTTGGAAAGAGCTTTCTATTGGTGCAGACCATTCGTCCAGAATCCATGCCAATCTTTAGTTATGATTTAATCTTTAAAATGTGGCTGGAATTTCAGATTCACAAGGCAACTTTATCTTTTCCTTCTTTGAGTAAATCTTTCCTAAATCTTCTTATTTCCATGTAAATCTTCTTACCTTTCATCTTTATCTTGACTTGAACTCTAAGTAATTACCATTTATATTTTAAAGCTTCACATTAAATAAATAATTAAAGCGCATATGCTTAAAAAGAATAAATCAATAAATCAAGAAAACGAAATAGGAAAGTGTACTCTAAAAATAGAAACTCGAGTAAAAATCATTTCCTAACACTCTAAAATACACTAAGACTTTATTCTCACATTTTCTCCTTGGATTGGTCTTTCATGAAATTCAAGAACCGATTAACTTTGCATTAAAAATAGTCAAATTTAGGCGCAAAAGCTCAGATTCTGCAGATAGTTAATTTCCAAGGGGAGAAAGTGCAATATGATCAAATAAGCCTAAAAGTATATTAAATAAGTCATTTATTCACCTAAAAGGATGTCTCCAAGGGGCTAATAATTAGAATAAATCGGGAGACATCAAGACCCCAAACTCAAACCTTTGTCGTCCCGACAAAGTTAAATTAAAACAAATGATCTTTTAGGTGAACGCAGAAGGTAGAATCTAGAAAATAATCCCAAAGCAAAACTTACAACAAATCTCATATAGTCTAATATAGGAATTAATATACACCTACACTTATCATGCAAAATCAAATAAAAAAAACAATATCAAACCAAAATTAATTTCACAATGCTAGAAGGTTACGCTTATTACTTATCTCAAGATGGTGGCTATAGGGTGCTCCTCGATCCTTACTTGCTTTGAACGCTCCACTTAGCATATTCCCTATTAAATCACTGTGCATCTAGGAATCACGAGGTCTTTACGGTTTTAGCATAGGCTGAAGGACGGTATGGTATGTATATTTGGTAAATTTGAAGTGAGCTTTTGGCTCTCTCCTCACTTACCATCAACAAAACTGTCCAAGATCTTGAGTTTACACTCGAATTAAATTCTCACTCAACCCAATTGACGCGCTTAATTAGCGTCCCCAAATTAACCCAATAAGCACTAAGGATGATTCACCTAAAAATTTCCACTTTGCCGGTCCGAATATATTTTCTTTTTCAAATCATTCATTTTTTTCTTTTTGTATAGCTATGACTCTATTTTTGATGTTGAGATATCATGCTATTTTTCATAGTTATGCCTATTCATAACTTGAGCTCGAAGCTTCTTTTTCATTCACTATTACCCCGACAAAGGGTTACAATATAATAAACCTGTGAATCATCATCATGTATAGCACAAAGCACAAATTTATAAGCTCCAAAAAATCCCAAGCCAATGTAAATTCCCATATAGTGGACCCACCACCCCAAACTCAAGCTCAAGACAGGAAGTCTCAGGATCGTGATTCAAGTGCAGGTCATATGGTCATGCCTAACAATCTAAAGGGATATTGGCTTATAATGTGGCGCCAAAAGAAAGGCTTAAAGGCTAAAAATTTGTCTAAGAAGGATAAAATTAATTCAGGGATAGAAGGCCAAAAAGGATTCAATGGGCTAACCAAGAACTGCCTCTATCATCTTCCTATTTACACAACTTGTCTCTAGTTCATACCTAAGTGGGTTCTCTACTCATTTAGATCTCACGTTCTACAAACCACCCATTATCCTTAAGTACAAGTTTACTTCTTTTGCATTGTTCATTAATTTTTCCTATCAATTATCTCATATTTGCATGCAATTAAGGTTCAGCTTCATACTAACTCCTAAAGTCACCTATTTTCTATCATTAATTCATAAAAAGCATGCTTGATGGGGGCATTTAAAATTCTCTACAGTCAACACAACCCTAAGATTAATTTTATTGAAAGCATGTAAAACACAAAAAATTGGGATGAGGCAACGAACCCCACCCCAAACTCAAAAGTGAGTCATGTCCCACGACTCGAAAAAGACTCAATAAAGCAATAAAATTAAACTAAACTACCGAACTAGTGCCTACCATCAATTAAGTAGAAGAATTAGAACGGGGTACCTGGCCATGAAGATCCATCGTGTCCTCCGAAGGGGAAGAATAATTATCAATATCCATGTACAAAGTTACCTCTTCCAATGTTGACTTAATCTGTGTAATTTCCTTCCAAAGTGCTCTGATGTCTAGTCATAAAAGTTCGAATTCTTGTTGCAAAATGCGAGCCCATGGAGGAATACCAGAATTAGTTTGAGAAGAAGAAGAACCTTGAACTTGAATTTGTATCTTGTCTTTAGGCTTTGATGATACCCTCATCCTTGCTGTTAATTTCTTGTGTTGTGGTGGTGCAGGTGCCTTTTCTTCTTGTGTTTCTTCAATAGGCTCATCAAGATTGATGGCCTTTTCAATTGTAGAACCAGGCAAATTCTTGTTCTTCCCTAGGATACAACACTTCTTCTTGTAATCCAAAGCATCTGTTCTGTTTGTCATGGTTGAATTTACCCCAAACTCAAGTTATACCAAGGATAGACTAAAGTTAAGAAAACTTGGTATATCTTGAGTTTCTTGCTTGGATTAGATGAAGGAAGTTGGTTTCTTGACAAATCTTGGAAGAACTCTTGAAAGCTTGATGATCTTGATTGTGTGTAATGGTGTTTTGTGATGAATTTGATGAAGAGGTTATGTTTATGGAGGATGGAGGAGAGTTTTAATGATGTTAATGTGTTTGTTGTGGAGGTTTAATCAAGCTTCAAGGTGTTTTTATAAGGCTGGGAGCTGAAAAATTCGTATGGAAGAGGCTAGGGTTTATCTCTTTAAGGTTAGAAGTTGACTGGGCTTTGATCTCTTCACAAACCGCCTGGCGCGGTGCATACCTGCGGTGCATGGGTGTACCACGAGGGTACACCGCAACGCTGTTGGTGTGAATTTCTCGCCTCTGCCTTATACACGTGCTAGCACCCCGTGGCACGCGTTTTTGCCGTGCGGTGCAGGGGTGCGGTGCATGGGTAGTCCGCACGTGCTTCGTGAAAAAAACCCGCGGTACATACCCCGTGGCACGCATTTTGGGCGTGCGGTGTAGGGTGCGGTGCACCGCGGCTATTAGCTTCTCTTTTTCTCGCCTCTGGATAAGACCCGTGGTGCGCGACCCGTAGTACGGGTTTTTGGGCGCGGTACATCCCTGCGGTATAGGGGGTAGTCCGCGCCAGACTTTGAATTTCTCCAAGAATTTTTCCTAGCACCCCAAACTCGATTCCTGCACCATTAACACACTACCCTTCTCATTTCTTTTTTAAAGTAGACACTAACTTAGAATTATACACTAGGAATTGAAAAACTTAAAGCAATAAACTAATATACAATGAAATGGCTTTTGTTTAACGTCGTTAAGCTCGATGGGTTACCTCTCGCATCTATTCAGCTTCAAGGAGGTACATGACCTCCCCCGGATGTGGATCAACTCTGCGATTGGTATCCTCGCCTACATGGTAAAGTTTTAGACGATGCCCATTCACCATGAAGGTGCGTTGCTCGTCTGGATTCGTGATTTCTATAGCTCCATGCTGCGTAACTTTGGTCACCGCGAACGGACCAGACCACTTTGATCTTAACTTGCCCGGATAGTTGCTGAACTTGGAGTTATATTTGAGGACCATCTGTCCAACTTTGAATTTCTTTTCACGAATGCGATTGTCATGCCATCTTTTTGTTTTTTCTTTATAAAGTTTAGCATTTTCATAGGCATGAAATCGAAACTCATCAAGTTCATTCAGCTTCATCATACGATTCTCCGCAGCTAAGGTTGGATCCATATTCATCTCCGCAATTGCCCAATAGGCACCCATTTCAAGCTCCAGAGGTAAGTGACAAGCCTTACCATACACAATACGATACGGAGATGTACCCACATGCGTCTTGAACGCAGTACGATATGCCCACAACGCGTCATCTAATTTCATTGACCAATCCTTGCGTGTGGAACCAACTGTCTTCTCAAGAATGGATTTGATCTCTCGATTAGAGACCTCAGCTTGACCATTGGCTTGTGGATGATACGTGGTAGATACACGATGTCTCACACCATACTTCTCTAGAACTTTCTTCAGATATTTGTTCACAAAGTGTGAATCTCCATCACTGATTATAACTCGAGGTGTACCATATCTAGTGAAGATGTGTGACTTCAAGAATTTAATCACTACTCGCGAATCGTTAGTTGGTAGAGCTACAGCCTCTACCCATTTAGACACGTAATCAACAGCTAGTAGGATGTATAGGTTTCCGTTAGATGGTACAAAAGGACCCATGAAATCGATACCCCATACATCGAATATCTCAACTTCAAGAACATTATTACGCGGCATCTCATCTCTCTTAGATATATTACCAGTAAACTGGCATCTGTGACATTTCTTGACATACTCATGACAATCCTTATGTAAAGTGGGCCAATCAAAACCGGAGTGTAGTACCTTTGCAGCTGTACGATCTCCTTTGAAGTGTCCTCCGTACGGTGAATCATGACAACCCATAATAATGGATAGAATATCTTTATCTGGTATGCATCTCCTCACCATCTGATCACTGCATATTTTGTAGAGGAAAGGATCCTCCCAAAAGAATTGTTTAGCTCGGTGGGCTAGTCTCTTTTGCTCTTGTGAGGTAGCTCCTTGAGGAAAAGAACCACTCGCAATAATATTTGCAATATCCGCATACCAAGGAGTCTCTGATGAATAAACTGAAAACAAACTCTCGTCAGGAAACTCTTCTCTAACCAACTCAGGTCCTCCATTAGACTCAGAACCTTCAAGACGTGACAAATGATCAGCAACCTGATTATCATAACCCTTTCGATCCCGAATCTCTAAATCAAACTCTTGCAACAGTAAAACCCATCTAATCAACCTCGACTTTGCATCTTTCTTCTCCATAAGGTATTTAATTGCAGAATGGTCGGTAAACACAACAACTTTCGCCCCAAGGAGGTAGGAACGAAATTTGTCGAATGCATACACGACAGCTAGTAATTCCTTCTCAGTTACGGTATAATTAATTTGAGCACTTGTGAAGGTTTTAGTAGCGTAGTAGATGGAATGAAATACCTTTTCTTTTCTTTGACCCAGAACAGCACCCATCGCAAGATCACTAGCATCACACATAATCTCAAACGGAATCTTCCAATCAGGAGGTAATACAATAGGTGCAGAAATAAGCTTCTCTTTAATCTCGTTGAATGCCTTTATGCAAGCTTCATCAAAAAGGAATTTGGTATCCTTCTCAAGTAAGTTGCACAACGGCTTAGAGATTTTGGAGAAGTCCTTGATAAAACGTCGGTAAAAACCAGCATGACCTAAAAAGCTTCTTACCCCTTTAACAGAAATAGGAGGGGGAAGAGTCTTGATTACCTCAATCTTCGCACGATCAACTTCCAGACCAGCACTTGAAACCTTGTGACCCAACACTATACCCTCTCGAACCATAAAGTGACATTTCTCCCAATTCAACACCAAATCCGTTTCCTTGCATCTAATCAATACCTTCTCCAAGTTCCGTAAACACTCCTCAAAGTTATCACCAAATACAGAAAAGTCATCCATAAATACCTCAAGGAAGTCATCAATCATATCCCAGAAGATTGCCATCATACATCTTTGAAAAGTAGCAGGTGCATTACATAATCCGAATGGCATCCTTCGGAAGGCAAAGGTACCAAAAGGACATGTAAAGGTTGTCTTGTGTTGGTCTTTTGGATCCACATAAATCTGATTGTATCCTGAATATCCATCCAAAAAGCAATAATATTCTCTACCAGCTAGCTTGTCTAACATCTGATCAATAAGCGGAAGAGGGAAGTGATCTTTTCTGGTGGCCTTGTTCAACTTTCGATAGTCCATACACACTCTCCAACCAACAACGGTCCTTGAGTGAATGGCTTCATTCTGCTCGTTCAAGATGGTAGTAATACCACCCTTCTTTGGTACGCATTGAACTGGACTCACCCATTCCCTGCTAGCTATGGGATAGATGATTCCCGCATCTAGCAACTTGATAACCTCTTTCTTCACTACTTCCTTCATAGCTGGCATCAATCTTCTTTATCCTTCAACTGAGCGCGCGTTTTCATCGTCTAGAATGATTT
This sequence comes from Nemophila menziesii, assembly GCA_029959085.1. Classification (NCBI taxonomy): domain Eukaryota; kingdom Viridiplantae; phylum Streptophyta; class Magnoliopsida; order Boraginales; family Hydrophyllaceae; genus Nemophila; species Nemophila menziesii. The sequence goes on from JARWIR010000001.1 coordinate 38,760,052, forward strand.
TGTGTTGGTAATAGGAAGGACTAATACCTTTGATGTCAGCAATAGTCCAACCAATCGCCTCTTTATTAGCTCTCAGTATGCGCAACAGTTTGTCTTCTTGAGGACCTGTTAAAGTAGCTGAAACAATAACAGGTAGAGTGTTGTTAGTACCTAAATACGTGATGTCTCCTCATTTGTGATAATAAAATATACTTCTGAGACATCATTTTAGGCTTATTTATTAGTTTATAGGTTGATTTTAGCTTAGTTTAGTGCACTTTCCTATTTTGGGTCTTGATTTAGGAACATAATATTTTTAGAGCATATTTGGTTTAATTGTTTTATTAGTGTGAAGCTTTAAAGATAATTATGGAGATTAATTAGAGTCCAAGTCAAATACAACAACTTATGGAAAGAGATTTACATGGAAATTGGAGATAAAGGAAACAAAGGCTAAAAATATGGAAAAGGAAAAGCTGTCTAATCTGAATTTCTGCAGCACACGCCTAAAGAAGTGGTAATTACTCCTACAAGGAAGCCGATTTTAGAAGATTCCTTTCATAGGGATAGAGATAATTCTGTTACGATTCGTTTGGTATCTTATGGAGCTCAAACCGACCAATAACGAAGAAGATATGCTCAAAACGGTCCAGCAGTGTTTATCTTTAGTTCCATACGAATTTGAGTTGGGTTAGGAGTCTATTACTTAACTTATCTCTAAAGAAACGAATTAGGTCAACCTATACACTATAAATACAGCCTCTTAACACTCTTAAATCATCCTTGGTGAAACCTTAAACCAAGAGGAAGCTTACAACACAAGAGAGAAGTCTGGAAGGAGCTGTTCATCAACAATGTCTTCTTCTACCTTTAAATTTGTAATTTCTTTCTTTTCTTTCATGAACTAAATTTCTTTAGCTTGAGTTTTAGCATTAATGTATGAACCCTAGTTTTGAGTTGACATCTATCTATTTTGGGAATTTAATGTTTTAAATCGAATTATAGTTTTTATTCTCTGTTTATGTGTTTGGATTTATATTATGTGTTCTTGTGGACGGCCGCCATATAGAATTACCATCTAGTAATTAGGTCACCATTGACAACGGTGTTTAATTGCATGTTTAGCACATAACGTCTAGTATTAGGTCTGATCTGACAACCCAACCTAGCTAGATAATCACTATGGTTTAGTTCTTGTAACTATTTACCAATTACAGGAAAAGTTTGCTTAGGAAGCCTTATTGACACAGGTAAATCCTATTTTAAACTACCGATAGCGAATTGGGACCGATTAGGGAAATACTACATAATTCACCCTTACATGTTTAGAACGGCAAAACTAGTGGGGATTACATGCTAATAACTTGAGATATATTCTCATATCACTTCTCTTTTATATTTATTTTCTGTCTTTTAATTCTTAGTTTAACTTAGTTAATTATTTTCTCAAATCTATCTTTATTTGTCTTTACTTTTGTTTGCGTTTAGTTGTTCAGTCTTTAATTTAATTGCACTTGGTATTTGCATAAGATTCCTCTAACCTTTGTAGTCTCTGCGGAACGAATCTTAATCTTTTAACTAAAAATTGCATACGATCTGTATACTTGCAGAACCGTGTAGTTTAGGGTGTTATTTGCACGTTAATTATATCTTATTTTATCACACCCTAGGCCCCACCAAGTTTTTGGCGCCGCTGCCGGGGACTACATCGTTAGTCCTTGTGCATATATCTTGTGCTTTTATTTTTAGTTAGTTCTATTTTACGCTTTTGTTTTTCAGATTTAGTTACAGATGGAGAACCCAAGGAGACTTAAGCTACCCATCGTATTCAGAGTGGAGCCACAAGGAATTCGCGCTCCAGAAATCCAAGCCGCTAAATTTAAACCTGATCCAGGGATGCTAACTCAATTTGCATCTCATGGATTATTCAGCGGAGTTGCACATCAAGATCCGATTCGATATATTTAGAAATTCATGCAGATCTGTGATGCTTATATCGTAAGAGGAGTTACTAGGGAGCAAGTATATTACCTGATGTCCCAGTTCTTCTTGACCGGATGTGCAAGCGATTGGTATGATACCCAATACCCTCATGTGATTCCAGATTGGGACAAGTTTCAAGCAAGATTCCCAGAACGTTTCTATCCGGTTAGTAGACGTCTAAAAGATATGTTGGAGCTTGAACAATTTATACAGAAAGACGAAGAGAGTTTGGGTGAAGCATGGTTACGATTTACAGAGAAGAAGGCGAGATGTCCCTATCATAGATCCTCGCCGGAATATTATTTAACCTTGTTTTATGGAGGCCTTAATGATAAATCAAGAGAGAAAGCAGGTTCGTTAGGAAACGCAGGTTTTGTGTTGCTAGATCCTGAAGAAGCTGAGTTGGGGATGGGAAGAATTCTTGAGAACGAGAGAAGTTGGCCAAAGAGAGCAGAAAAAGAAAACAATTCAGAATCTCTGAAACTTAAAGAATTGGCTAAACAACTTGAAGAACTACAAGAACAAGCCCGAACAATTGCTCAGGTGAATACGGTGCGCACAATTCCTTCGTGTCCTGGTTGTGGATCAAGAAATCATGTGTGGGAAGGGTGTATGAATAATCCAGCAGTAGCTTTCGTTCAATATCCTCAAGATAACTATTATTCTAATGGTTATGATTATCCCCAAGACAGCTGCACTAATTATCAACAACCCCCACAACAAAAGAGTTGGGTCAGAAAGCAAGAGACTTATCATAAACCCCAACCTCAACCTTATAAACCACCACAACCTATTCAGAAAAAGGCACCCATTGTCGAAAAAGCTTGTCAAGAACCAAGGAAAGATCCACCGAAACAATCAACGCAACTGGTAAAGAAGGAACTAATCCCAAATTTGAAGTTGAGTATGGCTAAATTAATGCAAGCAGTTGAGAAAATGAATCAGAGCCAACAGAAAGTTCAAACCCAGGATAAGATTATCAAGCAACTAGAGCATACTATATCACATCTGGCGAGTTCATTATAAAATCGACCTAAAGGGCAACTCCCAAGTGATACTATTGCTCCTAGAGACGATTCTTGCCATGCAGTTGAATTGCGAAGTGGAAAACAACTACCTCCACCAAGACCAGAACCAGAACAAGAACCAATCCCTATTCCAGAACAAAGGGGGGAAGAAATAATCAAAGATACAGTTGAGGAGGTAGTTAAACCAAAGAGTGTTCAAACCGAGATACCTGAGAAGACAAGAAAACCAGTGGAACTCAATACACGCCCTCCACCACCATACCCTTCACGTGTCAGAAAGAAGGACAATGACCTGGAATTCAAGAAGTTCGTCGACATGTTGAAGAAATTGGAAGTTAATATACCCCTTGTTGAAGCTCTCAAGAGAATGCCAACCTATCTTAAATTCATGAAACACATTCTCTCCAACAAGCGAAGTATAGAAACTGGGGAAACAATTGAATTACCTAGGGAGTGCACTGCTATATGTCAAAGTGAGTTGCCACCAAAATTAGAAGATCCCGGAAGTTTTAGAATTCCTATCGGCATTGGAGATAGTTGGACCGGGAAAGCATTATGTGATCTATGCGCGAGCATCAACCTTATGCCTAGATCCCTGTTCGAGAAGCTTAATATTGGAGAAGTAGTACCCACATCTGTGGTATTACAAATGGCGGATCGCTCCCTCTCACGACCAATAGGTAAAATTGAAGATGTTTTAGTTAAAGCTGGCTCTTTTATTTTTCCTTGTGATTTTATTATTCTTGACTACGACGCGGATAAGAATGTCCCCATCATCTTGGGTAGACCATTCTTAGCCACAGGGCGTACACTAATTGATGTTGAGAATGGTGAGTTGATCATGAGAGTACAAGGCGAACAGATACGATTCAATGTGTTTCAGGCTATGAAATTACCAATGTCAAAAGACGAGTGCTTCAAAATAGATGTCATCGGAAAAATAGCGCAAGAAGTCTTCAATGAAGCAAGCTTAGATGATGATCTTGACGAGGCCTTAACACTTGAATCACCAGAAGAACTCGAGATTCCCCCTGAAGATGTTGCTGCATTAGGATCAAATGTGCGAGAACTACTTCGAGAACCAGGTGACATTGAACCAATAAAACAACCATCTATAATATGTCCACCTGTTCTCGAAGAAAAACCACTTCCAGATCATCTACGCTATGCATATCTAGGTACGAACAAAACCTTGCCTGTTATTATTTCTGCTAACCTTTCAGGTCCTCAAGAGGAGAAGCTACTTCAAGTACTTCGCGCAAACAAAGAAGCAATTGGATGGACTATTGCCGACATCAAGGGAATTAGTCCTTCCGTTTGCAAACACAAAATCATTCTTGAGAACGAAGGTGGGCGATCTATAGAAGGACAGAGAAGACTTATGCCAGCTACGAAAGAAGTAGTGAGGAAGGAAGTTATCAAGTTGTTAGACGCAGGAATTATCTATCTGATTGCTAGCAGTGATTGGGTTAGTCCAGTACAATGTGTTCCAAAGAAAGGAGGTATCACTACCATCCTTAATGATCAAGGTGAAGCCATACCATCAAGACCAGTTGTGGGGTAGCGAGTGTGCATGGATTACCAAAGACTGAACAAAGCTACAAAGAAAGATCACTTCCCGCTACCATTCATTGATCAGATGCTAGACAAACTTGCAAGGAGAGAATATTATTGTTTCCTTGACGGATATTCGGGTTATAATCAGATTTGTGTGGATCCCCTCGATCAACACAAAACAACTTTTACATGTCCGTTTGGTACTTTTGCTTATAGAAGAATGCCATTTGGTTTATGCAATGCACCTACCACGTTCCAGAGGTGCATGATGGCGATATTTTGGGACATGATTGATAAATATTTGGAGGTATTTATGGATGATTTTTCGGTGTTCGGGGATAGTTTTGATGATTGTTTGAATAATCTTGAGAAAGTCCTTGTGAGATGTAGAGAAAAAGATCTTGTGCTTAATTGGGAAAAATGCCACTTCATGGTTCAAGAGGGAATTGTGTTGGGACATAAAGTTTCGAAGGGAGGAATGGAGGTTGATCGTGCTAAAATTGAAGTTATCAAAACACTACCACCCCCAGTTTCTGTTAAAGGAGTGAGAAGTTTCTTGGGTCACGCAGGATTTTATCGAAGGTTTATTAAAGATTTCTCCAAGATCGCCAAACCGCTTTGCTCTTTACTTGAAAAAGACACTCCTTTTAATTTCACCGAAGAATGTCTTCAAGCGTTTTTCACGATTAAAGAGAAACTGTTCTCTACACCTATTGTTATACCTCCTGATTGGAAAGCTCTGTTTGAACTTATGTGCGATGCTAGTGATCACGCTATGGGTGTTGTGTTGGGACAGAGGAATGACAAGATTTTCCATACGATTTATTATGCAAGTAAGACTTTCAACGCTGCCTAGATGAATTATACAGTGACGGAGAAAGAGATGTTGGCCGTGGTTTATGCTTTTGATAAATTTCGATCCTATCTGGTTGGGAAGAAAACTGTTGTATACACGGACCATTCAGCTATTAGGTACCTCATGGAGAAAAAGGACGCTAAGCCGCGTCTTATTATATGGGTACTGTTACTTCAAGAATTTGACATAGATATTCGAGACCGAAAAGGATGTAAAAATCAAGTTGCTGATCATTTATCAATGCTCGAAGGATCTGATGCGAACAAAGAACCATTGTTGGTTAAAGAAGTATTCCCTGATGAAAAACTTTTTGCTATTAAACATGCTTTTGTGCCATGGTATGCAGATCTGGTCAACTACATTGTGAGTGGTGTCTTTCCCAAAGATATCCACCCGCAACAAAAACAAAGATTAAGCCACCAGGCCAAGGAGTATTATAGGGATGAACCGTACCTCTGGAAGATTTGTAGTGACCAAGTGGTTAGAAGATGTGTACATGAAGGTGAAATGGAGAAAATCATTGAAGGTTATCATAGTTCACCTTATGGAGGTCACTTTAAAGGCGATAGAACCGCAACTAAAATTCTTCAATCCGGGTTCTATTGGCCTACCATACACAAAGATTGTCATCGTTTTGTCTAGTCATGTCAAAGATGCCAGTTCACTGGTAATATATCAAAAAGAGACGCGATGCCGCTTAATAATATTCTTGAAGTCCACCCTTGGTATAACTTGAGTTGTGGGTAAAACAAGCATGACTAACAGATCTGAAGCTATGGAATACAATAGAAAGTGCTCAATCCTTGGGAAGAATAAGAAATTGCCTGGAGCCACCATTGAAAAACCCATCAATCTTGATGAGGTTACTGAAGAATCAAAACAAAAGGCACCAGCACAACCACTACCAAAGAAGTTAACTGCTAGAATGTCCATACCATCAAGGAGGCCTTTGAAGTAAATAAAAATCCAAGACCAAGGTTCTTCTACCTCTTCCTCTGAAATTGTTTATGATCTTCCTCCTTGGGCTCTCAAGTTACAGAACGAAGTAGAAATATTATGCGAAGATAACAGAGATCTTTGGACAGAAGTCATACATTTGGAATCACAGATAGAAGATTTAACCATGGTAAGGGATATTGATAGTTATACCGATCCCTCAGCTTCGGATGAGGAGGATGATATGATGGATCTCTATGGCCAACCAGGTAGGTCATTCTAATTTTTCTTAATAGCTTGTATGCATTAGGTAGTTTAGTTAGTTTTATTTTAAATTTTATTCCATTCTTGAGTCTTTTTCGAGTCGTGGGGACCCGGCTCACTTTTGAGTTGGGGGTGGGGATTCGTTGTCCTCATCTTCTTTTCGTTTTTGCATAAAATTTAAAATTTTTAGGTTGAATTAAGGCATAGAATATCTTGAATGTAACTATTTGAGCATGATTTTATTAGGTCAATGATAGTAAGTAGTATGCTTTTGAAAGATGCAACAAATTTGTTTACATGCATGTATGAAAACAGGAAATAAAGAATAGAAAAGTTAATGAGCAATGCTAAGAAGTCACGTTGAAACTTAGGAATAGTTATTTGGTGTGTAGAACGTGAGGTTTAAAATTAGTTGAAAACCCACTTGTCTATGAACTAACAATGAAAACGTAACGAAATTCGGTAGTTAGAAAAATGACTAAGGCAGTTCTTTCATGATAAAACACTTGAAGCCTTTAGACTTTCTCACCCTTTTGCTTGATATTATTGTTATTTATCCGTCTTAGCCCCTCTGAGCCTTTCTAAAAGCCTTTTATTTGAAACACATTATAATCCATACCCTAGTTTTAGGACTTATCTATATGACCCGCACTCGAATCACAAACCCTGAGACAAACTCATTTTAGAGCTTGAGTTTGGGGTGGTGGGTTTCATAATTAGGGAATTATCTTTGTGATTTTATTGATGATGAATTATTATTATTGTAACTCTTTGCCGGGGTAATAGTGAATGAAAAAGAAGCTACGAGCTAATGTTGCCAACAAGGGCATAAAAAGAATATATATATGAAAAAAAAAATAGTGTGATATCTCAACATCAAAAGAGAATCATAGCTATACAAAAGAAAAAGTAATGTGAAAAGAGAATATATATATTCGGACCGGCAAAGTGGATTTTATATCATCAAAGGTTTTAATTGGGATTATTGGGGATGCACATTAAAAAGCGTCAATAAATTGGGTTGAGTGAGAACATATTTGAGTGAAAACTCAAGCTCTAGGGCGACTCGTTGATGGCTAGTGAGGAGAGAGCCAAAAGCTCACTTTTCATTATCCAAATATACCACACCCGTTCTTAAGCCAAGTTATAACCAAGACCTTAGGATTTCTAACTACTAGATGGAAAAACAATTGAGCTATTAGGTAGTAGGTAAGTGGACCATTGGATGCTATATTTGGGACCTATGAACAACCTATAGCCATTAACCTGAACTAAGTTATCATCCTCTCCTTCTGGCATTGCGAAATTAATCTTAACTTGAATTTATGGATTGTTGATTACATGTATATTAGGCATACTTGTGCATTATTTATACTTCTGATACGATTTAACTTGAATTTATGGATTGTTGATTACATTATGGATTGTCTCCTCATTTGTGATAATAAAATATACTTCTGAGACATCATTTTAGGCTTATTTATTAGTTTATAGGTTGATTTTAGCTTAGTTTAGTGCACTTTCCTATTTTGGGTCTTGATTTAGGAACATAATATTTTTAGAGCATATTTGGTTTAATTGTTTATTTAGTGTGAAGCTTTAAAGATAATTATGGAGATTAATTAGAGTCCAAGTCAAAGACAACAACTTATGGAAAGATATTTACATGGAAATTGGAGATAAAGGAAACAAAGGCTAAAAATATGGAAAAGGAAAAGCGGCCTAATCTGAATTTCTGCAGCACACGCCTAAAGAAGTGGTACTCCTACAAGGAAGCCGATTTTGGAAGATTCCTTTCATAGGGATAGAGATAATTCTGTTACGATTCTTTTGGTATCTTATGAAGCTCAAACCGACCAATAACAAAGAAGATATGCTCAAAACGGTACAGCAGTGTTTATCATTATTTCCATACGAATTTGAGTTGGGTTAGGAGTCTATTACTTAACTTATCTCTAAAGAAACTAATTAGGTCAACCTATACACTATAAATACAACCTCTTAACACTCTTAAATCATCCTTGGTGAAACCTTAAACCAAGAGGAAGCTTACAACACTAGAGAGAAGTCTGGAAGGAGCTGTTCATCAACAATATCTTCTTCTACCTTTAAATTTGTAATTTCTATCTTTTCTTTCATGAACTAAATTTCTTTAGCTTGAGTTTTAGCATTAATGTATGAACCCTAGTTTTGAGTTGACATCTATCTAATTTGGGAATTTAATGTTTTAAATCGAATTATAGTTTTTATTCTCCGTTTATGTGTTTGGATTTATATTCTGTGTTCTTGTGGACGTCCGCCATATAGAATTACCATCTAGTAATTAGGTCACCATTGACAACGGTGTTTAATTGCATGTTTAGCAAATAACGTATAGTATTAGGTCTGATCTGACAACCCAACCTAGCTAGATAATCACTATGGTTTAGTTCTTGTGACTATTTACCAATTACAGGAAAAGTTTGCTTAGGAAGCCTTATTGACACAGGTAAATCCTATTTTAAACTACCGATAGCGAATTGGGACCGATTCGGGAAATACTACATAATTCACCCTTACATGTTTAGAACGGCAAAACTAGTGGGGATTACATGCTAATAACTTGAGCTATATTCTCATATCACTTCTCTTTTATATTTATTTTCTGTCTTTTAATTCTTAGTTTAACTTAGTTAGTTATTTTCTCAAATCTATCTTTATTTGTCTTTACTTTTGTTTGCGTTTAGTTGTTCAGTCTTTAATTTAATTGCACTTGGTATTTGCATAAGATTCCTCTAACCTTCGTAGTCTCTGCGGAACGAATCTTAATCTTTTAACTAAAAATTGCATACAATCTGTATACTTGCAGAACCGTGTAGTTTAGGGTGTTATTTGCACGTTAATTATATCTTATTTTATCACACCCTAGGCCCCACCAAGTTTTTGGCGCCGCTGCCGGGGACTACATCGTTAGTCCTTGTGCATATATCTTGTGCTTTTATTTTTAGTTAGTTCTATTTTACGCTTTTGTTTTTCAGATTTAGTTACAGATGGAGAACCGAAGGAGACTTGAGCTACCCATCGAATTCAGAGTGGAGCCACAAGGAATTCGCGCTCCAGAAATCCAAGCCGCTAAATTTAAACCTGATCCAGGGATGCTAACTCAATTTGCATCTCATGGGCGCTGCGGTGGTAGATTGTTGAATGTTGATTAGTGTTGTCAAGGTTTGTTGAACATCTAATGCACCTTCTTGAGGTTGAGCAGGTAGAGCTTTCTGGTTCATGGTTTCGGTATAAGCATCTTGGGGAGGTTGTCTCTGAGCTTGATTTCCGTATGCTTGTCCACCTTGGTAGTTGTTCTGAGGTCTTGGTTGAAAGTTGTTTCCTTGGGGACGTGTTTGATATGCATGAGTAGGATTAGCAGCCCCATTTGGATTCGAATATTGGAAACTTGGATGGTTTCTATTCGGTTGATAACCTTGACCACTTGAATTGTAATTTCCTCGGTTGGATACGAACATTACGGATTCTGGATTGTTTTGACAGGTCTCCCAATCATGATCTTGTGTACCACATTTAGAACATCCATAAACTTCTTGTGTAACATTAACATCTGCTCTTCTACCAGTAACACTTTTTGTAACAGCTAGAGCAAGCTGTTTCAGTTGTTGTTCGAGTTTTGTTTCCATGGCGGTGAATTTTTCTTCAATCAATGCAATATTTCCACCTCAGACAGGTGTTCTCACGGTATTCCAACCTAGTTCATTTGTTACAGTTCTATTCAAAATAATCTTAGCATGGGCTGGTTGTACTCGTGAAAATGCACCACCACAAAGCAAGTCTAGATCCTTTCTTGAAGAGCCATCAAGTCCTCGGTAAAATATCTTCATCTGTTGAACTTCAGTGAGGCCATGATCAGGGACTCTTCTTAAGCTAATCTGAAATCTCTTCCAACTTCTACCCAAAGTCTCATCTTCATCTTGTTTGAATGAAGTGATTTCAACTTGTGCATCTAATCTCATATTTGTTGGGTAGTATCTATCGAAGAACGCAGTTTGTAATGCGTCCCATGTTGTAATTGTTCCGGGTTATTGAGAATCATGCCACTCACTTGCTCCATCAATAACGAAGTATCTAAAATTAGCGAAATACATTTGCTCTTTGGTTACTACTTGCGTAATATAAGAATCGCAAATTTGCATGAACTTCTGTACAGCACGGATTGGATCTTCGCCAGGTGCATCTCGGAAATTGCCATAACTCTGAAACTGAGATAACATACCAGGATCGGGTCTGAATCTATCGACATTAATATTTGTTGGGCCAATTCCGAGGGCAGGAGCTCGAAACGGAGCGTCTTCAGGGCCATTGATGAACCACTGATCATTATTTTGAGAAACAGGAGCAGCTGGAGGGTTGAGTTGTCGATTGTCAACTGGGTCTTCAGCCATTGTTTCTCTTGCTAATTGCTCCTCTAACTCTTTTTCTTTAGCGTCTCTCTTTCTTTTGTTTGCTTCTCGAACTAGGTTCTCGGGATTTGCAAGAATCACGATATCTTCACGCATAAACCAAAACCTGTAAACCTGAGAAAGAAAGATAACCCAAAGCTAAAAAATAAAACTAAAACTAAACTAACACTTAAACTACTAAAAGATACACCGGGGTCACACGCTACCGTCCCCAGCAGCGGCGCCAAAAACTTGGTGGATCCTAGGGTGTTATAAAATTAAGTGCAAAAATAAAGGAACCACCTAACCGCAAGTGTACGGTTGTCCCAAGTAATATATGATAAACAAGTTCGTTCTCAGGGACGGATTAGGTTTAACCCAAATATTAATCAAGTAGTAAGAATAATTGCTAAACTAAAAATAAAGTATAAGGATTTTTGTTTGGTTTTTGTAAATTAAAAGATGCAAATAAAATAAAGACTAAAATTAAATTAACAGAAAGGAAATAAAGCAAATAAACGACTAACTTCAGATAAGAGAGATACGTGAGTCTCGCAAAGGAATCCACTTAATCAATATAATCTATGCTATGTTTAAGGGTAGAATTGGAATTATAATATTAGTCGGGACTCTAATATCTCCTAGCCCCCTTTCAGGTGGACCTAGAAGCTATCCTAAAGTATCATAAACACATGTATGGTCGAATATGGCTCTTCGGATGATATGATTTTACCTCTTTGGCTATGTAACTAGTCAAGCCTGTCGGTCAATAACGGACATTACACGGGTATTACCTAGATCTGTATTCAAACCCCCCTGTCGGATGATCACTTCGCCACTAAAGTGAATAGCCCAAATACTAACAGCTAATTCTAGTTGCGGGAAAAAGAATTAGTAATAAAAACAAAGTAATAACCAATATATAAAACTCAATCCTATTTAAATCTAAACAATCCCAAATTCAAAACATAGATTCATTAATTAAGGTTCATCCCTTTAATGCGATTCTCAAGTATAAAGAAATTTAGCTCATAAGAAAATTAAAGACTAACATAAAATAAAAGGAATTCATGTTCAATTACAAGAAAGAAATAAATAACCTAAAGGGTTGAATGACTATTGTTAGAAGAACAAGATTCCTCCAGCTTCTAGCTTCTTCTCTCCTTCGTGCTCTGACTTGAAAACCTTAAGCCTCTTGTTTAATTCTCTGAAGTGTGTGAAAGTAGGAAGTTAAGGGGTGTATTTATAGGTGTTGGAGGGCCATAGGTCGAATTTTCTTGGAGTGGAAGACAAGTTAAAGACTCTTAAATTCGTAGCTCTAAATTCTAGGAAAGGTAAGATTTTGCTGCTGATTTGATTTGGTCATATCTTTTTCAATACTTATCCATTTGAGAAGTTCCAATATAAGAAACCACTTGTCTTGGAAAGATATTTCTATTGGTGCAGACCATTCGTCCAGAATCTATGCCAATCTGTAGTTATGATTTAATCTTTAAAACGTGGCTGGAATTTCATATTCACAAGGCAGCTTTATCTTTTCCTTCTTTGAGTAAATCTTTCCTAAATCTTCTTATTTCCATGTAAATCTTCTGTCCTTTCATCTTTATCTTGACTTGATCTCTAAGTAATTACCATTTATCTTTTAAAGCTTCACATTAAATAAATAATTAAACCGCATATGCTTAAAAAGAATAAATCAATAAATCAAGAAAACAAAATAGGAAAGTGTACTCTAAAAATAGAAACTCGAGTAAAAATCATTTCCTAACACTCTAAAATACACTAAGACTTTATTCTCACTTTTTCTCCTTGGATTTGTCTTTCGTGAAATTCAAGAACCGATTAACTTTGCATTAAAAATAGTCAAATTTAGGCACAAAAGCTCAGATTCTGCAAATAGTTAATTTCCAAGGGGAGAAAGTGCAATATGATCAAATAAGCCTAAAAGTCTATTAAATAAGTCATTTATTCACCTAAAAGGATGTCTCCAAGGGGCTAATAATTAGAACAAATCGGGATACATCAAACATAGACACCTAAGAAAAAGGTCTATCATTGTGAGTATAACCCACTATTACATACTTAACACTCCCATTGTGACTTAATAAACTAACACGGCTAGAGGACTCATATTCATACTATTCTAATACCTATAGAGATAAAACTTAATGAGCACATGTTAATTTATTAAAAATATATACAAATACTATTCTAAGCAATTTTTTTTATTTTTTCACTACTTATGTTAAAATTACCTATCTAAGCATTAAATAATCCTAATTAAATATTCCTTCCTAACTTGAAAGTATTTCTATTTCATATCCCACACCAAATACTCAAGACATTATGATGTTCTCACTACAGCCAATATAGCACCTGATAAAGCATGTGAAATAGAATAGTGTTCAAGATTACCCACTCTCAAATTTTACAACCCATCGTATAGTAGAACCTTAAAATCATTATTATATGTACATGAAGTCCACGTGGGATATAAATAATGAAATAAAAGAACAAATATGTATGGTTGGTAGAAGTTAACCAATTAATAGTTAGTGTGTAAGTACCTCTACTTGAAAAAAAATTGACATGACCTCCACGTAATAGTAATACCTAGCCATGTGTAGTTGTTTAAGAAAATAACTACACACCCACTTCTTGAAAGGAAGGATAATAAATCAAAATGAATTAATCCCAAAAAACATATTACTTAGGTTCTTACAAAAGCATATAAGATATGAAGGATGTGTTTTAGTATCTACCAAATAAATAGCTAAATTCATCAAACTGAGAAACAATCTAAAAAGTAAATCATCTATGTAGTATAAGTTAACATAATATGAGAAAACAATAACAAGAAAATAAAGTATTGTACCACATATCACAATAATCCTTATGCAAGAGGAACCACAAAGGTAATTTGATGTTACCCCAAGGTAAGGTATGACCATATTGTTAAAATTGATGGGTTAAGTCCTCCATATATTTGTGTTATTTCTTATATCGTACCCTTATGAAGTTATGTCTCTCCATTTGGTGACTCTATAAGTATTTTAAATGGAGCTTGTAGTTTTGTTTGATGTTGTTGTAATGCTGATCCAAACTATCCATGAGCTCGTGATGGTGAGTGGTGCAATATGAGATTTATCATCTACATTCATCTCATCCCAATAATCATCACCATCTTCATATATATCATCTTCATTCCCATCTCCAATGCCACTCACTCCAATATTACTTGATTTCTCACTTTTTCTCTCTTATTATCGGTGTCAGGCTTTTTTTAAGGAAAGCCTAGGAAGTGGACGAATGACCACTTCATCTTGAATGGCCTGCTCACCAAACTTCAATCATATTAGCTATGATATTAGCCGAGGAAAATTGATTATCTCAATGTGTGTTCTTGCGTGTGAATGTAAAGATATGAGTTTGAGGTTAAGTTTTACAAATTTTTCCCAATTAGAAAATCTAGTATCTTAATTTGGGTTCTTACACTCAGGTGTAAGACATAAGTTTGAGATTATGTTGGGTTCTTGGGAAAGGGTATAAAGAAAATGAATTTGAGGTTTAAGGTTTTAGGTCGTATATATTCTTTTTCAATTAAATAAACTAATTATCTAATTTTTTTAGTATATTCTTGTTTATGGATTATAATTTTGATATTCATTACGACTGCTTGGAAATGAAATAGTGATAGTGGTGGTGTAGGTGGGGGTGTTTGTGAAAAAATTTGAATTAGTTGGGGTTAAATTTGATTTATTTTACAACTTAGGTGATAGTTAGATGTAGGTGGGTAAGTGTCTGAAAGAAATTAAAAAAATTGGGAAGTAAAATTGGGAAGTAAATATTGATTTTTCAAACTTATGGGTTAGTTGGAGGTAGGTGGGAGGCGTGTGAAAGAGTTGAAATAATGATTTAAATTAATTAAAAAAAATTATTTAAACATATCTCGACGGATTTTTTGGATGTCTAAATGGGGTAACGAGGAACAAAATTAAAGTATAAGGGTAGTCAGACTTCTTATAATTTTCAGGGGTAGGTTGTCAATTACGTCATAGTACATGGGGAAATAAGTGTATTTACTCAAAATAAATTAGTATATTTAATAGTACTTACTAATATGTTCAATAGTCCCCATCAATGACGTTAAATAATGCATGCTTTGTGAGGCCGTTTATTTCTTATAAAATCATTATCAATGGAGATATATTACGTGACACTATAAATCATAATTTATATTCATCTTTATCACTTTCGTGATACCATGGATCGATCCACTAAATATTAGGGGTTCCATATCTAAATACTCTATCTAATCTTTTATATTTAATTGGGGGAGGGTTGATTAATGGTTGAGATTTGTAGTATTCAGTTCATCTTATGGGTGAGTTCAAATAGAGAAATCCTAAATTTTTTAACCATTATGAATAACTAATCTAATGATAAAATTTAAACTTACTTACTTGCATGAATCGAGAAAGACTTTTGCATGTTGTTAAAATTGAGTGATTGTGAATCATTCCTACAATGGTTGTCAAATATTCTACTATTCAAGATAATCATGTCATGTTCATCCTTATTCATTGAGTTATATTCAAAAAAACCCAAAATAAGATCATTTAACATTGTCTCGTTATATGACGGTTGGCGTTTAGCTTATCGCACCATTTGAGGTAGACATGTAATTGTCTAATCACTAGCTAATTTTACTTTGGTAACCCTCTATAAATTATATCTCAACGTGAAGATATAATTATAAACGAATAGGAATTTCAACTTTGTAAATAAGAAAATCTCACGTTTAATTAACTATTGCAAGAGGGTTACAATTATTCTAGATTGTCACATTAAGCGTGGAGTCTAGGTTTTCATCCTAGTGATGAAAACAAAAACTACTGAAAGATAATTTATGATTTTTCATTATGTTTTTTTTTTCTCATTAAATGGAAAAGAAAGAAACTAGGGTTGACAAACAGATAAGTACGGCTAATTAAATAACTAACTAATTTCTAATTATTATCTCTCCTGTCTTCTTGGAATCCTCTATGACTTGAACTCTTCAATTTATGGACAACTCCCGAGATAACTCCTCCAACTTCTAGATCAAATATTTTTGATTGAAGATGATTTTGACTAGAAGAGATTCGAATTTGGTCCATGTTGGCCCGACTTTGCTGGTCCATCTTGAATCTTTAGATTTAATATCGAGGTCCAATCTTCTATTTCTTCTTTTGATAGATGCTAATAATAGTAATTGTTTGCATAACCGTGATATCATCTTTTAAACATTGTTTTCTTTCGAGAGAATAAAATCTGGCTTATACATGTATTTACTATAATAATACCAGAAAATGTATAAAACCGATATTAAATATCTTAGATAATAGGCATTTCTAACATATTATTTGGACACATCAATAATCAATAAAAGAGAGAATTGTATCAAGCAATATATGACCATATTATCCGCCTGGTACCTAGCTATTATGGATTTGTGTGCAAAAATACAGAATTCATACACTATCCAACCACAGGTACAATACCAAGCAGGCATATTTTGAGAAGGTGCTAGAATAAATGGTGTCATAGTTACCCTGAATGATGGTGATTTCTTAATTAAAATTATTTTATATAAATATATTTATTTAATAATATATTTCCTTTTTCTTATTTCAGAAGAACAAGAAAGATAAAATTATATTGAATCAATAATCAAGGGTTAAAAATCACTAAAATGACATAATATAATCCATTATTAGTGAATTATTAAATGTTTAATATTTGTCACTTTGTGATGAAGTTAATTTTTAATGTTTGTGGCTTTGTTATATGGTAGTTTACAATTTGTTGCTTTGCACTTTAATATTTTTCAATTCTACCCTAAATCAAGTAATATATAAAATATTTTCTTATGGAGGAAAAGTAGTCCTAGAGTAAGAAGAACAAGTGTAACTACATGTGGAAGAAGAGGCTCTTCTAGATATTGAAGAAGAGTTACATCCAAAGGTGAAAGAAGAAAGGAAATAATAGTTGTAAATGAATATGCTAATGTGGTTGTTACATAGGTTTATCTTTTCGTTGATGATATTGTTCAAAATAGGGTTTAGAGGACCTGGACGAGAAATCCCTAGAGGTATGGCTAGATATGCGACTAAAGGTACTAGAGGTAGAGTTTACAATAGTTCAAGTACTAATGTATTTGCAATAGAAGTGGATATAGTAGAGTGTTTAAATATAGCCAAAAACAAAAACAAAAACACCACTTCCACAAGTCTAAAGAAGAAATCCAAGACAACAACTTGGATACCATGAGATTAAATAGTTAGATATTTGTTTCAATGTACATATGGATATAACTAGACTACATTAATATTTTTTGATGCTATGGATTCTTTGTTAGTAAATGTATAAATTTCGTATATTGGTTTTTTTAGTCTTCTTGGCTGATGAATTAACCTTGTAATTATGGAATGTTTCTTTGTACTCTAGAATTTTTTGTCTTTGTGTAATGTCTATTTAGGTACATGTATAATGGCTACATGTTTGTAAGTTAACATTGATCTATCAACATTAAATACTTTGTCGTACTATTGAATTTTTATGCGTGTGTAGTTCACATTTAGGTACATAAACATTTAGCTACATATTTGAATGTTAGCATTGATTGATTAACACCTAACGACTAACGTATCCCAACGATTCACAACAATAAATAAATCCAGTATTAAACATGCCAAATTCAGTTCATACAGTTGGCCATTATAGCCCTGAACAACTCGTATCATAATTGTACTAACTCCTAACAACCAACAGAATCCCGTCAATCAGAAAACTACTATAATGAATCCAATAAAAATGTTCATCATTAAAATAGATCCTACTTTGATTTTCTTTCTTTATTTACGTGTAAGTGATCCCTATACAATGGATTGACGTTTTTGACTTGTAATAATTTAATTTCATACCTACGGTGCATAGATGGAAAGACTATTGTGCCTCGATTTCACACTTACCAAATGACAACACAATCAAAATGCAAGAACATATATCCTCTATTTTTGTTTATTTTATTCTTACAATGACGACTTCTAAGGGAGCATAATGACCACAACTATCATCTTCAAAACGAAAGTCATATCTTCCTCAATATTCTTCAATTTCTATTACTTATAGATATATTCAAATAAATTCCATATAAAATCATTGTATTTTGTCAATTTAAAAACTAATATAAACAACTGAAAACTATCAATAAAACAAAACTATATAAAAAAATTATAACTATAAAAGAAACCCTAACTATAAAAATAAAAATATTGAAAGTATTTCATTAACAAAAACAAATTAACCAATTTTAAAAAATCTACCTCCTTTATTCGAAAGTTGTACATAGTCGTGTTTGATAATATCCAAACTTCTAGCAATTTCAAAAATTAAATTAGACAGAAAAGGTCGAAGTAAGAAGAAAACTTGATCGAGAAATACTTTGTTATTGAACTGTGGAGG
This sequence comes from Nemophila menziesii, assembly GCA_029959085.1. Taxonomy (NCBI): domain Eukaryota; kingdom Viridiplantae; phylum Streptophyta; class Magnoliopsida; order Boraginales; family Hydrophyllaceae; genus Nemophila; species Nemophila menziesii. The sequence goes on from JARWIR010000001.1 coordinate 38,778,588, forward strand.
TTGGAGGAAGAAGCAGACTTAAGTTATGGGTATTAAAAAAAGATATACACACACACATAAACACGCATATATATTATATATATATATATATATATATATATATATATAGAGAGAGAGAGAGAGAGAGAGAGAGAGAGAGAGAGAGAGAGAGAGAGAGAGAGAGAGAGAGAGAGAGAGAGAGAGAGAGAGAGAGAGAGAGAGAGAGAGAGAGAGAGAGAGAGAGAGAGAGAGAGAGAGAGAGAGAGAGAGAGAGAGAGAGAGAGAGAGAAAGGTGTTTGTGCTTAGTGCCAAGGTTATTATAGCTAATTAAGTTATCAAAAGCATATTACAAACAATGTCCATACAAACGTTTTTATCAATTGACTTACAAATACAGTTAACTCTAACATCAAAATGGACTAAATGGGTGTTTTAACATTAAACAATAGTTGAAGGGAGAGTTTGGATAATTAAAATTTTTAAAGGGGGTTTCAAGTTTTGTAGGATAGTTCAAAGGGTGTATTTGCATTTAACTATGATATCTTAATAACAGTCTATTAAAACCTACCAAATCATCCAAAATGTGTTCACAAGTACGTCCTAATTCTATCAGGATTAGTACATGTTAATAGTTTGAGTAATCATAACTAAAAGATGAACTACTAATTATTAAAGCATATATATACATGAATAAATTGTTAGGAAATATCTAGCTTAAACCTAAATAAATTCTCCAAATAAAAGTTGCTTTTATAATTTCTTTAACGAGTTATGTAATAATCAGTCGACCTAATAAGTGTTTTAATTAAATAAACTACTTAAATAGTCTAAAAAAATGGCCTTGGTTGACCCTAAAATGATTTCAAGATTCGACAAAAACTATAAAACATAGTTTCTAGTTATTGGGCTTGACCTCGACAAGCTGAACGTTATGATCATTGAGCAACAAACTCTTCTCTTTAGGGTAGAGAGCTACGCTCTTATCTGGAACACATCATTTTTCTATCCTATCTCGTGAGATGGGTGAGCTCCATAATCGAGGTCAACAAGCCTCACCTGGACAATTAGATTCTTAAATTTCTACCATGGCTTGTTAACTCGTTGTGCCATGAGCTTCCTTATACTAGTGCAACGAGCTACATTCTTTCACACATTTGATATAACTTTATGTTGATCGCGTTTTAAAGCGAGTTGTGTGAGGGGTTATATGGATATATTTTTATGTATCCATGGCTCTCGTGCTCATAGAATTTTCTTCTCAGGATCATTTCCTTGTTTTGTGCTTAACGATGTAAAAAATATATCAAATATCCCAAAAAGAACACAAAGATCGAAAGAACACACTACACTACTCAATTATATAAAAACACTCCATTATGCTCAATAACCAACCATGTATCTGATATGATATATACTAGTACAAATATTTAGCATACCATATATCAGTAGAGAGTTGCACCATGTGTCAGATTACAATGAAAATGTTGTTTCTACTTTTTTAAAGAGTAGTCTACTTTTCCTAATAAACCAATGTTTATGTTAAGAGAATAAATCATTTTAAGAGTGTTTTAGAAAAAATTAAGACCATTTACTTGAAGGAACGTAGATAATTAGCCAAGTTGCATGCCCATCATCGGAAAACCAAGTCACATCTCTTTATAACGACATGTAAACCTTGAACAAATACTCGGCCTATTGTACCATATGTGAAATACGGAAATACTATAATTTATTAATTTTCAGTTTTTTTTTCACCAGGTAAACCCAAATTATACAAGCGTGTAGAATACCTAAAATTTAAAAATGACACTAAAAGTGAATAATCAACATAGATAATTTATAATTTAAACAAATTTTAAAAAATCAACGTATACTAGTTTATTTCGTGTCCATCTCTCTCAAAGTATATAAATATCAACACTATTGATGTGTATTGTCGGGTGTCCATTAGATTTATATGTGTACTCGTTCCAAGTATCACAAACCTTTTTCTCATAGTCTTTAGTAATTAGGATGTGCTCTAATTTATCTTGGTTTATTTTGGTGTATTCTCTATAATTCGTTCGTAACCTATCTATCTCTATGTTGTCACTCACAATAGATATAGGTAAAAGTTCAGCGGCATTAATTATCGACTCGGCAGCCACACATCTGCACTCCAACCATGACAATAGATCACTTCCCAAACAACTTTCCGCGCACCACGTCGCGATCCCTTAACGTGCACTAAATCATTAATGTAGAAAACTATTTTAGGTTGATTGGGTAGAACGTATGATTCCTCTTTATATCAAAATGAGATATCGCCGATTCTTGTGACATTGTGTTTATTTCTAATTTTATTCTCTTCCGGTGTTAGCACTCGCACTCGAACACCGTAACACAATATTCTTTTCCGGTGTTGACAAAAAACATGGATTCTTTCATGCATAACCAAGACGATAAGTTAAAAATGTTCAATATAACTTATCACAATCTACATAGATTGTTTTTCCCTAAAAATGGCCAAAATCCATCAAGGTCTAAACCCAAATAAATATTACGAGACTATATAGCAAACTCGAGGTGATGATGATCAAACATCTTCCAACTAAGGCCATTAATCGGATGTCGCAAAACATCATTGTCTATAAAATTCCAGTCATGTGTCAAATCATTTCCTTTACAGTGTGCCCTTGAAGCGTACAATCAATGTAACCTCGGAACAGTAGGGAGAATTCGTAACTTTTATTTGACTATCTCTTTCCCTTCTCCGCGTCCCACCTAGATAACTTACAAATCAGGTATACATTTAATGAATTGTAATAATCTCGGTACAAAACACATACATTTAAACACACATGAATTCTTTTGTATCTTAAATCCAAACTCTTTAACTTCTTGTTGAGGTCTTCATACAGAGCGAGCAAGGTATGTCAATCGGCAAAAACAAGAGTCAACAAATGTGGGAGCTTCGTGAACAAATTATTCGTCCACCAATTTTTTACCTTGATGTGCATCAATTCCGTACTAATATTCAACGAATCCATTTTCATAAAACCGGAATACAACTCGGTATCCATTATTGCAATTAACATATCAAAGAAACCTGTGTTACTTTATGAAACATGCTCGTCTACCATTTCCATATCCACATCGTTAACCATGTCTCTCAAATCATCTAACTTATTCAACATCTTTTCATCTACAATATATTTCAACTCATCATTCACACGAACGTGTTCAACTTCACCATACGATTCCAAACTTCATATAACGATAAAATTCATTCATCAGAATATGATCCCTTGCACCATTAATATTGGGGTTTTCACTTCCTCTCCTGGTAGTACGTTTCCACTATTCTTGCACCATTTGGACAGAGATTAAATAGCATTTCAACTATCCATGTGTTTTGAAGCAATTTTATGAAACTCCCACCCCTTTCACAAAATCCAGACTAGTCTTATTTTTTGACTTAATCCATTCTTTATCAATAAGTACATTCATTTTGATTTCAGTCTATCATACAAGAAATAATTTGGATAAATATACAAATATAGTGACCAAAATATGAATAAACATACTATGCAATCGATGAGCTATATACAAATATAGTGAACAAAATCAAATATACAAATTTACATGAGCTACCCATACAAAATGGACATTCACTATAATATATACTACTGGAATTTCATAACTCGCAATAAGTAAAATTTAATTCGTATTATTTTGGGTCAACATATTACTATAAATGATATTATTTTCCTAAAATTTAGCCAATAATCAACTGTATGTACATATATTATATAATTACATCAATAATAAACTTATTATCAAAAAATATTTCAAATATGAATAGAATTGTTAACTTTTCTTCATATAAATAGTAGATAAATATCATTTAAAAATGAAAGAATTAATGGTGAACATGAGTACTATTATGGTGGTGGTAGGGGGACTTGCTTTAGTAATTGATGGCTTCGGTTGTATCGAATCCAGGTGGATAATTTTTGAAATTGGGTAAAGGGTTTAAAACGTTGAGTGTTGGTTTCATTAATGAATTTCTACTCAATCTGTTGTATTTATTACACGTTCTTCTAGTGATTGCTTAAGAGTAAAAAATTGGTTGTTGGAAAACACTACCGACCACAACATTAGTCCCTAAAGGGTAAAATATCTATTTGCGACCACCCTTGGTCGGTACAATATATTATTTATTTGTGTTCACTCTACAACTATACTAACTATTCGGTGGTCGATAATGATTTGAAAATCTTTACAAACTATTTATTGGTCTGGATTGTTTTAAACGCTATATCTCTTATGACCATAGCGGTGGTCGATAACTATTTTATAGTTTCTAATGACCATGGATGTGGTTGCTAAATTATTTTTTTCTAATTTATTAGCGACCGAAAACGATCTACCATAAGATGTTCGTATAAATTTGGTCTTTCAATAGATCAAGTGTAACAGTTAAAATAGAGGATTGAAACAAGTAGAGGGTACATGTAAAAGAAGGGATAACGCAAAGAAAAGAAAAAAAATCCCAAAGAGAGGAGCATCATTAGATAATGACTTACATATAGATAGTTGGATTAGTGGCCGTCATAACTAGGATGATGATATCCTCCTTAAAAGAAGAAAGAAGAGAGAAACTAAGATCTAGGGTTGGGTTGTTTTTTGGGAAAGCAGCGTTCTTTTTTCATAATCGAGAAAATAATTATCCTAGAGATGGATGAAATTTTTTTGACGGGGCAACTGGTCATTTTAGTGACCTTATAAAAAATAAAAGTAAAGACTAATACTAAGGAAAAAAACAGAACAATAGATTGTTCTTGTCAGTGGGCTCCTTGCCTTTTCCTTTGAAGAGAAGATAAAAACCTTATCTAGTAGAGCGAATGCATGTTGGGAAAGGATTGCTTAGAAAGTCGACAACTCCCGGACAAGCTTATGGATAGACTACAAGATTATTTTGATTTGATTCATTCCCCAGTTGATACTTTAGTTGGTTTTGGACAAAAAACCTATTTAACCGTTAACAAAGAATAGAATAGCTTTCATTTTCAGTCAACGTTTGAACATATTCTTGCTCTAATAATCTCAAGCCGACATAAATCCAACAAATCCTAAGAATTATATCACAAATTCTCTCCCTTCAATTCATGCCTAGGCATTATGCACTAGCCAGTTTCGTCCTCTATAAACTTCAATTTGCTCATCCCGAATCATTCCTAATTGACCCTACTTCAACTTCTACATATCCTAATATTCATTATCTTATTTGATGTGACTTATGATTCTTATGAAATAATTGGATATCCAAAAGGTTTTATATGTGACTGATTTAGAATTTTTTTTCTTTTGACGATACAAGTGACTGATTTAGAATTTCTTCTTATGACAGACAATTTTAACGCGGCTTTTTAACTACAAATGATATTTGTTCCTAATGTTCTAAATGAAAGTGGTAACAAGATTAAAGTTTTAAACATTTTGTAATTGAAAATTGATCGGAAGGGGGTTTCGTGTTTATTATTTTATAAAACATGAAATTTTTCTACAATTTTTAGAGAACGTGAGATTTTCGTGCTATAAAGGTAGAGTAGATGGAAGTTTTCTGTAATTTTTAGAATACATGAAATTTTCGTGCTATTAGGATACACCACATATGGGTTGAGGTGTAATTTACCTTTTCTAAATTGATCCCAAATAAAAAAAAGTGGAAGAAGAAATTAAAATATAGAAAGAATTTGTCGTGGTGCACGCAAGCGGACATGGATCACCCACGTAAATATATATATGTGAAGGAGTAGCATCCCAAATCCCATAGGACACACAAGAAACTCAAGAAAATAGAAAAGATATACAGAAGATAATAAAAAACTCCATAACATAGAGCAGAAAGTCATATATAATATAAAGATTTAAAACCATAACATAATATTCTTTACAGTAGTAAAAGGCTAAAAAGAAACGCTCTTTTACATACCATAACATATAATAATAATATTTATAATATCTATGAAGGAAGAACGGGGAAACTGTGGGTCTTCTTTAGACTAACTCCCAACGCCACTATCCATCTCTTTGTTATGACTTCCTGCAAAAACAAACATTAAAAAGACGAATTAGCCCCTACACACAAAAAACATGCACATAACAACCGATAAGTAAGACAAATTATTTTGATAGTATCCCCCATAAAAACTTATCTTCACTCCATGTGATTGCACCTGCAATTCACATGTTGAGCTACTATCTTAGGATTACAAGTCCAAAACCTTATATTTTTCAATTTACTCCATGGATATATTAATCTTTTGCAATGAAAATAACTTTAATCAATATTTAGTTAAAAGGATATTAAATTAAGTAGGATTAAATGATTTGATTCCATTTAAGGAAATGGAAAGACACACACATTAATGATTAATAAATCAATACATTACCTAGTAATATGTTTTAATCACACGAGCTACTGATGGGGAAGCTCCTAATAATAGAGAGATCCTATAAAAAATAAAGGTAAGGAAGGATAAATCTCAAAATTAGATCGTATAATGCTAAAGATAAAGGCATAGCTACACATACCTTGCCACCAATTGCCCCTCGTAGCAGTGTTCGGGTCATCTTCTCCCCCATCCTTGTTAAACTGACAATTATATAATACCCGATTTATTAGTTAAAAATAAACAATTTTTGTAAAGTAATCTCATTTTGGGTCATTATGTGTTTTAATAGTTTTTCCAAATATGGCCATATCTTTCATTTTTTCTTAATTTAAGTTATACCATTTAATTTTTTCCAATTTTTGTCATATATATTTAGTTTTTTTCTAATATTTATGTTTTTATAATTAAATAAATCCGAGGTTAAATAAATCATATTTTACTCACTGTGGTTTGAGTAGAGTTCTGAGAATTCTTAGGAAGAATATACACGTCTCGCCCACCATAGTACATTGAGTCGCTAAAATGACTTGGTTTCACTATTTCTTCCTGATAATAAGGATTCACATCCTTGTTTGGAGTGCCATGACCTGCCTCCTCATGGCGTTTGTCTGAAAATTAACATACAAACATGGAATACTTAAAAATAATATTTAGTGAAAAATGTGTTGTTGGTTCCTGGATGTAAACATAGTGATATAGTTCATAGCATAAATGATCAATTAGGAAAGCATAAATGAAAAAAATAAAGTAACGACAACATTGAAATTCGTAAATCTACCTAACAAAAGAGAAATGTTGAAGACTAATTTCTCCAAAGACAAGACACATTAAGGCAGAATTTAGATACTAAGTCTTTAATTCAAAGCTGATCTACGTTAAATCATACATGGATATGTCTTTGAATGCATGTGTATAAACATACAAAAAATCATAGGAAATGACGACAAATATTTAAAGAATTTACACGGAAATATGTGACAGATACATGCATCATGAGTGTAGTCAAATAGTAACTGACATGTTATAACTAATTAACCAATTCAGCTAAAATATTTATATTTCTTTTATAAAAGTCAACATATACTTACTTGAAAAAGAGTCACTCTTTTGCTTATCAACTCCATCAACCTCAGCCTGAAGAAGCATCAAAGTAAACATAAATGAAAAGTGGAGTAAAATGTATTAAACCATTACTCAATATAAAAAAGTGGTTGATGATGGTTGAATATATGAATACATAACTACCTTGGAAGAAGGTGAGAAAATGGACTTGAGAATAGCAGAAGAAGGTGATTCTTTTGAAGAAAAGATGTCATGAAATGGAGAAGAAGAGGGGGTTGAAGAAGCAGGTTGTTTTTTGCCTTCCATTGCTCTTAATTTCTGTGAAAGTGTTTTATGGTGTGAGGTGCTTGTGAATACCAAATGAGAGTTGTGTGTGTATATATAGGCAAAGCAACACACATACCATCCCAAATATGAGAGAAAACTCACCCTGAAAATTGAAATTAATGCAAAAGTAAAAAAAAAAGATAAACGTGAATGACCGGTGATGTTATTAAGTTATCCAAATTGAATAAAATAAAGACAAAAAAGTTGAATAAAGATAAAAGAAACAAAACCAAACCGAACCGTCTCTCTCTTCTATAAGCCTAATAGTGTCAAATTTCTTTTTCTCTCTCTTTCTGTTGTTCGGTTTAGGTTAGACTCGGCGTTATTTCCTCACAAAAGTCCTTACCTGTACAAAACCAAATGCCACGTGAAACGATCGATCTTTTCTGTGGGACCATCTTCTAATTATCCAACCTTTTACTGCCACGAAACCAGTAAATTGATAATTACAATCTTAACCTTTTTCATAATATTTGTCCACTTACTAAAAATGATGTTTTAAAATATTTATTTATTTAAAAGATCAAGACACTTTTTCCTTTTTTTCCACTATTACTCCTATTAAAAAATTAAAAGTTATATTTTCAATACACTTTTGAGATATCAAGACATTTTATAAATAGTACTTTTGTAATAAGGTGTAGTAATTGCATTTCTTAATACGTGTGAAAAAAAAGTAGACAAACATTTTGAAACGAAGGAGTACAAAGTTTTAAAGTCCGTTTGAGATTGATTATTTTAAAGTTAAAAGTGCTTTTTAATTAAAATTAATAATTTTATACAAAATATTAAAAAAATTATTTTGACATCTAAAATTACTTTAAGTGATATATTTAAAAATCATTTATCTAAGTTTTCCTGAAATTGATTTTAAAGGTCTAAAGTATTTTTATGGATATTATTTTAAAAAGTAATTCTAGGTCCTTGATTACTTTGACTAGATAATAATGAAATTTTTTATTAAAAAAACTTTAAGTTATTAATGAATAAATAATAATTGATATTCCTTTTTTGAAAATGGGAAAATTACCCACTAAATTATGGTTAAGTAAATTCTTTCTTATTTTATATAAATTTATATTTTAATTTTTTTAATGTATTACTCATTTTTTTATTTCTCAATTGGGTTAAAAATCTTTTTAATCCTAAAATGCCCATTACATATGCTTAATTTTTCGTTACCTAGTTACTTTTAGCTCATTAATTTTTATAATCAAGTCAAAGTTTTGACATTACTCTCTTACATTTTATTTTTAATACAAGGGAGATCCTAAGACCAAGAGTTTGGAACTACTAGATGCTTCCTCAATGCGTTCTATATATTGTTCTAGGAGCCAGTCGTTCGCCTTTGACACAGATCAAGTGCCTCTACGATATCTCTGGTTCCTCATGATAAATTTCACCCCCAATCTTGACGGATTTCCCCTATTTTGGTAATTCATTCCGCACAAACATTTGTTTCTTTATGAATACGCTTCACCTCATACATTGGATTCACCTCAATATCATTATTATTTCTTTGATCCACCTCTCTCCCGACTCCCGGTCTATCTTGTTTTCTGCAATCATTTCTTCAACATTCAGTAAAATCATTCATAATACATAATTTCTTCACTCTCAACTGATTAATCCACGCTAGTCCCTCATACTGGACAATCAACTCCACTATTACGGGGAGTACCCATGCTAATGGTCTTGCGAAACCACCTGTTCAATCCCTATTCTAGTCGCTCAATAATCCACCGGCTCCACCCCTCTCAACTTAAGGATTGAGACTTCCATCCACATTCAAATTTAGGCCTCGAACTGATTTTGTCCAACCAATTAATTTTACTCGATTATTCAAAATTCTCTTACCATTTGGTAATTCTTCCTTTGTCCGCACATAATCTCTTACTAACCCCGTAGCTCTCCCAATCACCTATCCCACACTCACACTAACATATATATTGAACACTATGTCATTTTAATGAAGCGAAAGTGCCCATAAGATTGCTGAGAACACACAACTCTATCGAATCCCCACAAACAAACTTATATTTTTGACATTTTGCCTCCACCACTTCGAATCCAATACGGTTGCCCCATGTATTATCACATCAGCAACCAACTCTCTTGTTGTCTCAAAATTTTCCTCGAACCGGGTGAACGTATTACCTGACACAAATATGTGTACTCCAGCTGCCGAAGAAAATATTTCTCGTATGTATCACCTGTTTGTGAATTGAATATTCTGGTATATGCCTCATCTACTGTGCAACTACTAGAGGCGTGTCCAATGATTTGTCTCTAATTCATACTGTATATCGTACCCCACACATTGCTCCCCAAACTTGATTGGTCTCTCTCTCTTATTATTGTACTATTGAGTCTTCTCCCAGTATCTCTTCTAGACCATATTACTCGTTGATCAATAGGTACCGTATATCTCCCATCACTTTTAAGTATACACATATTGATATTAACCTCACTCTCGTGTTTCACCCATTCCCAGATGAACATCCCCCACACACTTCTAGCCATGTCGCACGTGCAAAATATGTGTTGAGTTGTCTCGATTTCCACCACTCACCACGAACACAGTGTACTCGTGTGGACCCCTTTAACCATGAGATTAAATCTCGTCAAAAGTCACTCCTTCTTAGATCGCCATATCATAACTTTAACCTTTTGTGGACATCTTCTTTTCCAGAGTACATGCCAGTCAAAATCCACTTTCTTATTCACCTCCCTAAAACTCATAGATGCTGACTTCACATAATACAAGCCATTCTCTTTGTATTTCCATGAAAAATAATTCCTATTGCTATTGTTTCAATCAATCCAAATTTATGTTATCTCTAGCCGTTTTGACGTCGATAAATAAGCTTGAAACCACCCCAATCCCAAGACCCATCTTGATTCGTGTAATCCTCCAACAACTTTCTCATCTCATTATCGAGAACACAACAAGAGTTATCGAAGGTTCCGATTCTACCCAAATTTCCTTTCAGAACGAAAAACTACATTTGTTCTTTACGTATTATCGGGATCCCCGTCTTAGTACGAAAATTCCTTCCACAATGGCACAACATATATGAGAATCTGACGTTTTGCATTCATAATGGAACACTCCCCGTCCAAAGTATTTATGTCTTATTGCTTTCGTCCACAACACCCTCACATCATGGATCAAATTCTACCCTAACTTTCCTAATAATATTTTGTTCCTCACCTTAGATCCCCTTAGTCCTAAACACCTTTTTTCTTTCGTATTATATATCCGTTTCCAAGAAACCCAACTGATCTTTTGTTGGTCCAACAAATGTCCCAATATGAAGCCTTTCTGCATGCCATCTAATTATTTGTGCATATACTTAGGAATTATCCTTGGTTGCATCACATAGACTAGTATTGCACTAAGAACAGATTTTACAAGTGTGATGCGTCCCGCGAGTGATTGGTTATGTCACTTGAATCAAGTTAACATCTTTCGTAGTATGTTTGTCAAATCATCATAAAACCCCTTGGTCTTTTCCCCTATAATATTGGAACACCTAGATATCTCCCCAAATCTGATCTACACTAAAAACCATTTCTCTCCACGATATCAACAACTACCTCTTCCCTGACATTCCTTCAAAAGTGTACAAGCAATTTCTCTTGGCTATTTTACCGCATCTTGACAGAATCTCGCAATCGTATCTTGCAATAAAGACATGATAATTGAGCACTCAGCAAATAATATAAGGTCATCTGCAAAAACTATGTGAGATATAAGGATCCCCCTGAACAAGTCGTAAAGGTCTCCATGTATCGCACTCTAGTAGTTGTTGTACATGTATCGAGATTTTTTCCATGCACATAGAAAAATGTACGGGGAAAGGGGATCCCCCTGTCGTATAACCCTCTGTGCCGAGAATGGGCTAATGGTATCCATTATAGAGGACTCGTATTTCATTTTCCTCCATCCCCTTATGATAAGTGTTATCCACGTATTTGATACTCTAGGAAACTCCAATGTATATATAATAAAACTCCAACAAACTTTATTATACATCTTAGTAAGATCTATCTTGACTGTCGTATATCCTATTTTTCCTCTCATATGACACATAATGTGGTTCGCCTCCCGCACTAAATAATATTATCAATCTTTGATCTCTCTAGAAGAAAACTACTCTGATATGGTATGATCATCAACTAGGAGTGGTCGCATTCTATTCACCAAAATCTTTGTGCAAATCTTGTAACATAGATGTATTAAGCTAATAGGTCTTAACTTAGTAACACATTCTGGCTTTCTCTCATTTGGTAGAAGATGAATTAATGATCCCAATACTTTCTATAGAAAACTACTAGTCAGTAACACATGACTAATCATCTCTTTCACTAAAGGATCTACTATCTTCCAGTACTTTTGATAAAACCTCAATGTCATACCATTCCTCCTCGAAGGTTTTTGTGGTTGAATCTGAAATACCACAACTCGTACTTCCTCTATCATTACCTCTTCACCTAGTCTCTGAATTGCCTCCTCCTTCAATGACCTTAGGCGAGGTAAAACGAACTACCCTTGATGATTGTCCTCTAGTGTATACAAACCCACAGATAATTTTCTAACCCAACAATGTTTCTATGTCTCCTCATCCAACCATGTTTGACTATTATCCCGAATGTGATGTCGGCCTTCCGTGCTTTTTTTAATTTTTGTAGCCAAATGGTAAAACTTAGTGTTGTGATCTCCCGATTTAGTTAATTTTTCCCTTGACTGCTTAAATCAAAAGCGTTCTTCCTAATCCTCACTTTCATAGCACATACGTATACATACATCCACTAAACACACACATAACATGCACACTCTTAAATGCATGAATAATATCAATTTTCAAGTTTTTTTTCTTTTTATTCATCGATGAACGTTTATTACATTCAATCAACACATAATCTTCAAGGATACCCAATTTTTCTTAGATTTTAAGGTATATTTTCTAGTTTTGATTTTATTTCATTTATTTCATATTTTCTTTAAAATTTTACATTGTAATGAAGTGATTTTTTCTTATCTATGTTTATGTTTATTGATTATTTCATATTTGCATACTTCTTATGTATTTGTTTTTATTTTTTATATTTTGTATGTTTCACTTCATGTGTTTGCTTTAATATTTATATTCAAGCTATGTTATTGTGTAATGTAGGTGTTATTTTCCTTTATATTTTTCTTGAATAAGTGTTTTTAAGTTCATATTCTTTAGAATAAGTTTTTTGAATATTTTTACTTGTATCAAACAGGGAATTCATATTTGGTGAAGTTTTTAAACTAATTAAAATATAGAGATACTTATTTTAGACTAGACTAAATGGTGAATTCCCTGTTATGTAAAGTTTTCAGAAGTGAATTGAACATTGTATTCCATGTATAATCATGTTTTGTTTTAGTTAACATTTGTATATTGTTTTGATTATTTATCCATATGTCATGCATATAATAATAGTTGCTTTTATGTTTGGGCTCCGATTTTTTATGAGGTCAATTGATTTAATCCAGTATCTTGATTCTATTTTTGAGTATGTTCTCTCTAAATGGCTTGTTTTAGAGTTACCTTCGACATGTTTGTTCTACTCAATCAGTGAGGATATTAACTATTTGTTGAATGACAAAGAGAACTTTGCGAACATGATTTTTTTTGGTTAGTCAAACTAGTTTTCAGCGGATGGATCTATGTGTTACCGGTTGTAAGGTAAAATCTCACTAACAAAAGTATTATTTGTGAGATGTTACCCTACAATCGGTATGTATAATTGGTGAGGATGTTGACTATTCTTCCTCAATATTATTTGCTACATATCTTTCTGTGTATCTATAATTGTCTCTCGGGCTTATCTAACAAAAATATTAGATCTTCTTTTTGAGAAACTTTCTTGTTTCAAACGGGAACCCGATGTTATAAGAACCATTTACCCGGTTTGAAGAAGAATCTTGTTTTAAGAAGAAAAAACGTATCCCGTTTTCTGAAATAGCAATATTGTTCAAATGCCACATCATATTCTTACCGTTAGTCAAGAAATACCACATGTGAAAGAGCCATTATAGACTGTAAAGGGGTCTCATTTTACTACAACCAGGCACCCGTTTTGCATCAACATCATGCATATATCAATAGAGTTGTTGGAATTTATTAGCCATATACAGAGAGCTCATTTTCATCATTTTTCACATATCTTCAAACACCAATTCTCCATACACTATCCCACACTTCAAGAGAGAATTCACAAGCTTGTACATTCATCTTCATATCATTAAATCAAGTCTTATGACCTTATTGCATCTTCCTCAAAGATAATTTTCTTATCAAGTCCAAACAGGGAGATCAAACTACAAGATACAACTTCATTTTACTCAAAAAATGTTTTTTTCAAGCTTTCAATAACATCACATACTTATCATCATTGAAAGCTTGATACTATCATTGATTCATTAGCTCATTAAGAAGCACATTCAATATGGTTTGTAATATTATTATCCAACCAACTTTGGGTTATTACTCTCTAAATTAGAAATCAGCATTTTCACTAGAGTATAGAGAAAAGGGAGAAGACTTCAATATTGGACGGGCTTACTTGTGTAGGTGATTATACAAGGGGTTTTGTCTCAAGGTGTTCGAGTTTGGGTTGTAAACTTGACCAGTAGAAGTATCGGGTGTGTAGGTTGTGGTTTAGTCCTGAAAAATCTCAAGTGTATACATTTATATCTCGCCTTTAAGAGATATGATAAGCTTAGTGGAGAAACTTGCTAGTTAGTGGATGTGGAAACCGCACCACTATAAATTCTAGCATATCTTCTAACCCTTATCTTTTACTTTAATCTTGCATTATTATTTGTTATTTTATTCTTGATCACATCTTACTTATATGTTAATCCTCTAGTGTTCGTTAGAGTGCTCTATAGAACCGTTATATCACTTAGGTGCTTAATTGTTTGACTTTAGGTTTTTAACTTACCTATACTAACTTAGGTATTAGGTAAGCTAGATATTAATCCCCTTAGATGTATTAATACTTGACCATAGGAATATAATTAAGCTATTTTAAATTAGTGTGCATATAGGTCCCCATACTTTAGTAGTTTAATTATTTAAGGACCTTAGCCTTAGATCAATCATTGTCTTCCCTTTGGGCAAATTTGGTTTAGGATTCGTAACTTGCTCTCTCCCTTTTAGAAATCTTAACCCTTAACTTGTGCATCTAGAAAACTCTTTAGAGTACTCCTTAGTACACTTTCTCAAGAGTTTGACTCATTAGTTTATACTATAACATGGTTAGGAGTAATTTATTTTTATCAGGCATAGATTAGACTAGTATCCAATTCCCTATCCCTCTAGGATTCTACAGAGTAGTTTAAACAAAGTGAAGGCTCAGGTTCATCGTAATATCTCATTGTCTTTTCATCGCTTGCAATCTTGCTTAGAGAAGTGTAAGACAGTTGATCCCTCTACACAATTTCATCTGTAATATTAACATCTAAAAGATGTTTTATTGCTTCAGTGTGTGTGTTGAGGGTTTTTTCGGTCTCCTACCATGATCTACATAAATGGTACACACCTGCTCAACAAGTATAAATGACATCTATACATTGATTCGTCTAATGGTAGAAAAAAGGTTGTGTTTAGATTGATTGGTTATTTTTTATCTCTATAACAACGAAATCACTATTTATATCATGAAATAACTTATTCAAAAACGGCGGATTCATTGTTCTTGATAGCCGTTTTATTCTTCATTTTCTATCTTCTTGTTCTTTATCTTCCTTATATGTTTTGTGTATTTTCTTTTTTTGTCTTCTCTCTAGGTATCTTCCCAATTTCATTTGGTGTTGTTAGAGCCGAAGACATAGAAAATTGGAATTGGGTTCTCACCTTTCCTAGACCTCTAATCCATTATCCTCAATTGACATTCATATCCGATCGACATCCTGGTATAATCCCATCATTCGATACTGTATTTCCGGATGCATAGCGTTCTATTTTAGGTTTCATCTATCAAACAATATAAGGTATGTTACCAAAGGTAGAAGTAAGAAACCACAAAGGGAGGATGTGGTGAGATTCCCGAACAAGTATGCTCATGTTCCCGATGTCCTGGAGTTTGACCTAGAATTTGTAGAGTTTATCAGGGAAGGTGGTGATTTAGGTTGTACTTTCATGGATAATCTTCCCAAGGAAAACTTTGTCGATGCACATTTTTTAGGTAAGCTCTACTAGGAGTATACTTCAATGCTTCTTAATATTTTAATTCTAGAATCAAGCGTATAAATATGGATAAAATTCCAAGTATGGATGTAATTAACAGTATCCGTCTTTGGATAATAAACAAACTCTCTAAGCATTTTTCCAATCATTAAAGTGGACTTCACCTTTGTATCTAGATGAAGAGTTGCTTTATAACACTAATTACAACATAAGTCGTCAACGATTAGTTCATCATCAAATGGGACAAGTACATAAAGTTTTCTAATCTAACTATGGTTGTTGATATATGTAGATCTATGTGTTCTTCTGGTAACTGGAAACATTACATTTCAGATTCTCATGTTTCCATATTATTTCAATCATGCAGAATGGTATTGATGTAGAACATCGTCTCAAACTCATCGCGCCATTGTACCATACTTCTTCATATGGAGAATGTTGTTCACGTAATGTTCCAACATGTTTGACTTTCTGTCCAATGACACCTTCCTCCGGTCCTGGTGATTTTATAGTCCTATCTGCATGGTTTCTCCCGGTAGGCCCAAATCGAAGAGGTTTAAATATAGGGTTGTTATCACACGTACCAAGTTTGATTACTTGTGTACATTGTCACAAAATAGGGCTTCATAATTCAAAGACTTGTAAAGCTCCTTTGTGATTTTTTTTTGTTTTTTTGTTTTTGTCATCGAAAATCATAGTTCATACGTGTGAAAAAGAAAGTGGACAAACATTTTGAAACGGATGGGGTACAAAGTTTTAGAGTCTGTTTGAGATTGATTAAAACTAATATTTTTATGAAAAATATTTAAAAAATTGGACATCTAAAATCACTTTAAGTGATTATATCTAATGTTTTTTCTAAAATTGATTTTAAAGATCTAAAGTATTTTTATGGATATTATATCAAAAAGTAATTCTAAAAAGACCTTTAGTTACTTTTACTAGATAATAATGAAAAAATTTATAAAAAATAACTTTAAATTATAAATGAATAAATAATCATTGATATTCCTTTTTAAAAATGGGAAAACTACCCACTAAATTATGGTTAAGTAAATTATTTCTAGTTTTATATAGATTTATATTTTAATTTTTTAGTGTATTATTAATCTTTTTATTTCTTAATTGAATTAATAATCATTTTTAATCCTAAAATGTCCATTATATATGCTTAATTTTTCTTTACCTAGTTATTTTTAGCTCATTAATTTTTATAATCAAGTCAAAGTTTTGACATCTCTTTCTTACATTTTATTTTTAATACAAGGGAGATCCTAAGAATTTTTTTTTTGAACTACTAGCTACTTCCTCTATGTGTTTTATATATTGTTCTAGGAGCCAGCCGTTCGCCTTTGTCACAGATCAAGTGCCGCTTCAACCTCTCTGGTTCCTCATGGTAAATTTCACCCTCAATCTTGATGGTTTGGCCCTATTTTAGTAAGCCACTCCACATAAACATTCGTTTCTCTATAAATACGCTTCACCTAATACATTGTATTCGCCTCAATAGCATTAATATGTCTTTGATCCACCTCTCTCCCGACTCCCGATCTATCTTGTTTTTCGGAATCATTTCTTCAACATTCTGTCAATCACTCTTGATACATAATTTCTTCACTCTCAATTGTTTAATACACGCTAGTCCCTCATACAGGGCAATCAACTCCACTATTGCGGGGAGTACCCATGCTAATAATCTCACAACACCATTCTAGTCGCTCAATAATCCACGGACTCCACCCCTCTCAACTTGAGGATTGAAACTTCCGTCCACATTCAACTTTAGGCCTCAAATCGATTTTGTCCAACCAATTAATTATACTCGATATTCAGAATTCTCTTACCATTTGGTAATTCTACATGTGCCTACACATAATCTCTATCTAACCCCTTAGCTCTCCAAATCACAAATCCAACACTCATACTAACAGATATTTTGAACACTATGTCATTTTAATGAAGCCAAAGTGCCCATAAGATTGCTGAGAAAACGCAACTCTATGGGATTCCCAAAAACAAACTTATATTTTTGATATTTTGCCTTTACTACTTCAAATTCGATACGATTGCCCCTTTTTGTTATAAGATTCTTAATCTTTTTATTCAGTTGATTCTCAACTTCAGTGTTGATAACTTGAATAGTCTTCCACATAGTTGAATAGAACGAGACTTTAATAATATCCTCCATACATTTTCAAACCAACCGGTGACCTTGATCTGTTGCTCTACTTGTTGACTTGTACATATAGAGAATAAGAACCATGCAAGCATAAAATCTAACACATCGATTATGAAAAATAAAAACAAATAAACACGATTAACCATCAAATTCCCGACAACATCACCAAAAACTTCGTAGCTTCCAAAGTGTATTATAAAAGCGACATCAAGAATGTTATACTCTATAAGTGTACGGGGCGCCAAGTATTAAAACAGATAAACTAAATTATCTACATAAGGATTGTAAGGTTAATCTAATTCTTTTAACTAAGGAATTGGACATTTGTTATGCATAAATAAAAGAATAGAAAGATTGGATTTTTATGATTAACTAAAGAAAAAATCCATTCTAAATAAAAAGATAAAAATCAATGAAAATAAACTATATCAAGGAGATTTTCAAGATTAAAATGTAAGCTTAAAATGTCTGTGCTCACCAAATCAGTAACTATTAGGATTACTCTATTAAAGGGAAAATTGGTATTTTTCATATTAACCAGAACTCTAAATTTCACGTAAGTACATTCTAGGTCAATATAAGCAACCCTCTAAATCTAGGATTTTCTTCTAGATAAATCTATGCACTTTATAAGTACTTTTTAGATTAAACTCATATAACAGATATATATATATATATATATATATATATATATATATATATATATATATATATATATTTATATATGTATATATATATAATTTTAAGATAATTTAGACGATTATTACATAGATCTACCTATAAATTCCCTTCTAGGATTAATTCATAAGTTAAAGGAATTTGAATATATGGTCGTAATAAGGAAATTCACATTCAAAGTAAAATAATAATAAATGGAAAAAAATACCCAAATTTATTTAAACCTAGAAATCTCAATAATCAACAATGAAAAATAGAATTTATTGAGGTTTACACTAAGATATTTCAATGTAATGAATATTTTAGATCATGCTTGAAATAAAAAGAAAAAAAATAAAGATAAATTTAGGAGTTTAAGGCAAAAATAGTTACAAAGATAGAAATAATTGTGGTGTCTGTATTACTCTTTTTTGAGCGAAATTACGCGCACCACGACTATATAGGTTTTTTGATTTTTAAGATAATTAGACGATTATTACATGGGTCTACTTATCAATTCCCCTTCCAGGATTAATTTATAAGCTAACTGAATTTAAATTATATGGTCATAATAAGAAAATTCACATTCAAAGTAAAATAATAATAATTAAAATAATACCTAATTTATTTATAACTAAAAATCTCAATAATAAAATGCACCTTATGTGTCAGGGACATGGTAATAGTTCTTCTTGATTTTAATTTATTTATCAAATCTTACATTCTGACCTTTTTTAATTTTAAAACTTATCTTATTAATTTTATAATTATCTTATTTATTTAAATGTTTTTTGTTTTAGTTATAAAATATAAGTTCTTAATATATAAACTTATAATATAATAATTTTTAAAAAAAACAATATTGAAATTTATAATGCAATTTTCACATATTTGGCCTTTTACAAAATCTGGTACATATACTACGAAAACGGGGTACAAATTATTATCCCAAATTGCGATGAATGGAACGGCACAGACCTCATTTCAAGCGGAGCTAAATAACCCAAAACTGTGGAATAAAATTTGGAAATCTAATGTTCCCAACAAAGTACGATCCTTTAACTGGAAAGCTTGCCGGAATTTACTACCTACTAAGCTGAATCTTTACAAAAGGCATTGTAGCGATATCAAGTATTGTATCTGGTGCAAGAACATGACGGATACGGTTGTACATATGCTTTTATCTTGTAATTTTGCAAAACAGGTCTGGGCCGGTATTGCAGTACAGGTACGGATACCAGAGGACGATCCAGACTCGATTGGAGACTGGCTAACCAAAATCTGTGACTCAGTGGACAACACTATCTGGGAGGAGAACGTTTTAGTTGCATGTTTACAACTGACACTTTGGAACATCTGGAAAGCCAAAATGAAAATGCTCCATGAACAACTTAATATTCATCCACACCAGGTTGTGGGTACTATTCACGCAGGCATGAAAGACCTTTTTGGGGCCACTTGGGACTTCCAACCATCTCCTGCACCTCATGTTACCAGGATACCGGCTATTAATCCATTGACTGATACTGATTTGGACAATACTATCTTTGTTTACACTTGTGATGCGTCATTTCTTTCGGCCGATCAACCTAGTGGTATTGGGATAGTTCAGCGGAATACTCTTACAGGCCAACGTGTTACTTTTTCGAAATCTATCTGGACAGATTCAGCGGCGGAAGGGGAAGCTTCAGCAGTTCTGGAAGCTTCTAGGCTTAGCCTGGCTCACCCAGGAGTAAAGACCGTCATCTGTTCAGACAACCTTTATTTTGTTCAAGGTCTTAAGTCGTTGCCAGCTGCATGGTGGAAAGTCCGTCCGTTCGTTACGCGGATCCATAAGATGGTTCAGGATCATGGAGCCCTTTGCTTCAAACATCTTCCGCGTAGATGGAACGGTCTGGCCGACCGAGCCGCGCGTTTAGCTAGGCAATCGGCGCCGATTCACTTGAACCCCCTGGATCTGGGGGCTGCTTTTACGAGACTAGGGATCGGCTAATTTTGACCTTTATCTATTCTGTATTTGTATGCTCGGCCAAAAAAAAGAATCTAAAGCATAAATAAGTTTGAAAAAAAAGTGGGCATTATCTCAAATACTATTGATCTCTCAAAAGCAATTCTGGAATGACTCCTGATAGAATGTAGTTATTAAAAAAAAGTCATAGTACAAAAAAAGATCGTTAACAAAACCCTTTCTCTCTCAGGCACGACTTTCGAGATGACCACCGAAACCCTTTCTAGATCGAAAAACACCCCCTACCACCACCACAATCCCACCACCACCACATAACCAACCCCTCAGATTACTTCTTTTCCCGATCTACCTCTTCTCTCTCTCTCTCTCTTAACCCTAATTTTACTAGGGTTTCTTATGAGGATTGATATTCTCTTTATTAATATTGCTCGAATCAGATTTCTTCGAATATCTTTCTCGTGTTTTATTAACTTCTCCTTCACCTTTGTCTTCTAGCTTGGGGGTCTAACCTATCTAGCATTTATGGCAGCATTTAAGGGTGAAGAGACAGAAGACTTTGATGAATCTCTTTCGCTTTCTCCTGACAAGGATGCTATTTATGCTCAGTTTGAAGAGCCTAAGTTATTCCTACGTATTATTGCTACTGGTAACATTAATCTCAACTATCTTAAGCGAATCACCATACAACATTGGGGTGTGAAAGGTAGGATTACTACTGATAAAAGAGGTAAAAATCTCTGTGTTATTCAATTTGAAAAAGCTGAAGATCTTGAAATTGTTTGGAAAAATCGCCCTTATCATGTGTTCGGATTCCATATTCTTGTTCAGAAATTTGATGAATGTACTGCTAACCCTAATCTTTTAGAGGAAACATCATTTTGGGTTAGATTTGAAGGAATACCTCCTTTATTTATTAAGGAAAGAAATGTACGGAAAATAGCTTCATTATTAGGTAAGGTTGATGAATTAGCTCTTCCAGACCCTGAGAATTATAAAGCTAATTCTACAGTCAAAGCTAGAATTAATTGGAATATAAACAAACCTTTGAAAGTTGGATGTATGTTCAAACTGAGAGATAGTCACTCTGTCTGGGTGGGATTTAAGTTTGAAAAATTATTTGACTTCTGCTTTGTGTGTGGTATTTTATCTCGTGAAGAAAAATTTTGTGATAACCCAGATAAACTAACTACTAAGCTTGGAAATTGGGTTAGGTACATTGACAGTGATAGAGGTAATCAAGCTTTTGTATTCTCTGCTACTAAACAAGATAATCAAATTAAGAATGTTTAGAACAAAAGAGCTAAACGCCCTTTGAAAAGCAAGAATAAGATGGAAAAGAACAATACTACAGTTAAAACTGAGGAAAAGGGTAATCTTGTTCAGAACATGCTGGCCCTTCCTACTGTGAACTTGGGGAATATAACTCTGAAAGGAATTAAAACCTCTACTGAGGTGAGGCCCTTAACTAAAGACGAATATACTAAGCTATGTGGCCATAGCAACACAAGCCCAATAGCTGATAAAGGCCCATTAACTATTATGAGCCCAAATGTTAAATTTGATCCTTCTATTACTTCTAACTCGGGCAAAAATATCTTATTTGGCTCTTTGGAGAGAACAAAACAAGTCAGAAAGGATTTAGGGTTAACCTCTGAGGATGAGTTAGCTTCAATAGTCCCTGCAACTCTTACTGGAGCTGAGGATGAAGGTCTTCAAGATGATACTGAAGGTAATGAGATGGCAGAGGATATGGAGCTGGACAAATTCAATGAGGAGGAAGAAGGAGAATAAAAATGGGAAGAAGCTATATGCCTTGATAATCTAGAAGTGGTTTGCGGGGTTGACCCAAATCAACCCCAGAAAACTCAATGATTCTAGCTTGGAACTATCAGGGCATTGGCACTGCCTTGACAGAACTGAGCTTAACTGATATGGTTAAAGCTCACAACATTCAGGTACTGTTTCTTTCTGAGACTAAAAATAAAATTGATATTCTTGAGAAAATTATCCCTAAACTTAACATGACTTTAGCAACTGTTATAGATCCTGTGGGTATAGCTGGTGGGCTAGCTGTCTTTGTTAAAGATTTGAACTTGTATTCTCATATAAATTCTTCCAAGAATTTAGTTCATTGTTCTTATATTCACCCTGTGGCTGGACTAATCTTTATTTCTTTTGTTTATGGTCCTACAGATGATGGATTAAAAATGAATTTTCTTAATGAAATTACAATATTAAACAATTCTCAGAATTGTTGGTGTATACTTGGGGACTTTAACCTCATTAGGTTTCCTTCAGAAAAGTTAGGAGGCAATATTGATGGCACCAAAAAAAGGAGTATGGAACTTTTTAATAATTTTATAAACTCAAATGACTTGATAGAATTACAATCAAAAGGATGTAATTTCTCTTGGTCTAACAAGAGAAATGGCAATCTTTTGATTAAACAACTTCTTGATAGGATTTTAGTTAATAAAGTTTGGTTTAACTCCTTTCCTAACTCATGGTGCTCATTATTGCCACCAACTGGATCTGATCATACTCCTGTACTGCTCAAGTTTGGGATTCAAGCATCAAACAAGAATGACAAAAGATTCATTCTTGAAAAAGGTTGGCTTTTTGATAAATCTTGTTGTAATTTGATTCTTCGTAAATGGAAGGATAAAAACCTTGATTTCATGAGAGGAATACAAAGATTTAGTGTTAAGCTTAAAAGAATACAAAGGTGTGTTTCTTTGTGGGCTAGAAAAAGAATCTTAAACAATAGATTACTTATCTCAAAAACCCTTGATAAATTAGAGGAGATTTTCAATGCTCCTTTCTCAACTGAAAATGAGAGGGTTTTTGAGAAATTGAATACTGAACTTGAATTATATTGGAAAAAAGAGGATCTTTATTGGGCCATTAGATCAAAAAAGACATGGCTTAAACTTGGCGACAAAAATACCAAGTACTACCATGCTATAACTAAAGTTAAGAGAGTGAGAAATAAAATCTCTAGACTTAAGAAATTGAATGGTGAATGGACTGAAAATGAGTTTGAAATTGTTGAGGAGGTAACTTCTTATTATAACAATATATTTAACTCGGTTGGTCCTAGAAATTATGATCCAATTATTCAATGTGTTAAAACAGTGGTAACCAATGAAATGAATGAGGATTTGACTAAACCAGTTAATGAAAAAGAACTCAAGGAAGCTGTTTGGTCCTTAGGGAGTGATAAATCCCCTGGACCAGATGGATTTAGTGGATTCTTTTTTAAGAAATTTTGGAATGAAATTAAAATTGATCTCATTAGATTGGTTTCAGATTTTATAATGCATAACTCTTCTCTTGAAGAAATTAATGGTACTATTATTGCTTTAATACCCAAGTGTACTAATCCAGATTATATCTCATCTTTCAGGCCCATCAGCTGTGCAAACTTTATTTATAAAGTTATCTCAAAAATTCTAGCCAACAGATTACAACCATGGCTTAGTGAATTAATCTCAAATACTCAAACTGCCTTTATTCCAGGCAGATCAATATTTGAGAATATAATTATAGCCCAAGAGGTTACACATTATCTTAAGAATAAGAGAACATCAAAAAAATATAGTCTTGCTATCAAAGCTGACATGAGCAAGGCATATGAAAACATTAAATGGGATTTTTTATTGGATCTCCTTACTAAAATGGGATTTCATATCAGATGGATTAAGTGGATACAAAACTGTATCACTACTGTCTCATACAAAATTCAAATGAATGGTAAGTTACATGAGATTAATAATCCTAATAAAGGGATTAGACAAGGTGATCCTTTATCACCTTCTTTATTTTGTTTGGTAACACAAGCTCTGACTTCAATTATTGATCACTATGTTCAAAAGAATTTATTAAAAGGTATTAGAATTGCGAGAGGGGCCCCTGTGATTACTCACATACTTTTTGCTGATGACAGCCTCTTCTTTATGGAAGCTGATGAAAATAATATTCATATTTTTATTAACATTTTGAACTGGTACTCTTTAGGTTCAGGGCAATGTATAAATCTCAACAAAAGTGGTATTCTTTTCAGTAAAAATACTCCTCTTGAAGAGAGAAATAAATATTCATCTCTTCTAAGGATGAATAAACTGGAGGATTTGGGTAAATATTTAGGAATTCCCTCAAATTGGGGAAAATCTAAAGTTAAAGCTCTTGAATGGCTTGTGGAGATGGTAATTAAAAAAATGGACAGTTGGGAGACTAAAATGCTTTCAAAAAGTGGTAAGGAAATTCTCATTAAATCTATTATTGGTGCTATTCCCAACTATATAATGACTGTGTTTTTTATCCCAAAAAAGGTTACAACTCATTTGACTTCACTCATTTCAAAATTTTATTGGAATAATCAAGGTGAATCTAGATGTCACTAGGTGAAGTGGCAAACACTTATGAATAATAAGATGGATGGAGGTTTGGGATTCAAATAATTCCATACACAAAATAAAGCTTTACTGGCTTCAAATGCATGGAGAATTTTCAGTAATCAAAATTCTATTTTATTTAGAATTTTAAAAGGGAAATACTTCCCTAAATCAAATTTTCTTGATGCATCTGACAATAACAATTGTTCATGGGCCTGGAGAAGTATTATTACAGGCAAAAATTGTTTCAAGAAAGATATTAGATGGACTGTTGGTGATGGGAAGTCTATAAATATATGGGAGGATCTATGGATACCTAAAGTGAATAATGTTACTAGACATGTTCAGTGCAATATAGAAAAGGTGAATGAACTTGTTTTACCAAATAAGAAGGAATGGAATATGAATCTTATCAAATCATTATTCCAAGGAGATATTGTAGCAACCATTAGTCAAATCAACATTCCCCTTTATTACTGTATTGATACACCATACTGGACTAAGTCCATGAATGGTGAAGTCACAGTAAGGGAAATGTATACCTCACTATGGAAGGCTCAAATTGAACTGGAGAAGAAAAAGAACAAAAAAGAGGGTGAAACCTCTTTACTGATGGATGAGAAAGATTGGAAATTCTTGTGGCAAGTTAAATCTTATCCTAAAATATTTTATCTGGAAATGTTGTAATAAGGGGCTAGCAACTAATGAAAACAGGTACTTGAGAAAATCAATCAAAAGTCCCTTATGCAACATTTGTGGAGAGGCCAGTGAATCAATTGAACATTTACTCTTTCACTGCTCATGGGCTAGAGCTGTGTGGATTGCCAGCCCCCTTAGCTTTAACTCTTTTTCTGAGCCTACTGCTAATGTGAGAAAGTGGATACAATTTGTGAGGCTAAGTAAGGAAGAAAATAATGAAGGAAACAAAATGGGAGACTTAGCTTTCTTCATAGCTTGGTATATATGGAAAGCAAGAAATGATCACATTTTTAAGGGGAACCCCCTTGACCCTCTGAACACGGCTAAAAATGCATTAAGTGCCTATGATGAGTATAACTCAGCTACTGAGCAAACTACTGAGGCACTAAAAAATTCAAACTCTTATGAGATTGGAGTGGAGGTAATAAATGATGGAAATAATAGTCATGGTATTAATATACAAATGAATAGTAGAAAAGGTATATTAGCTAAGGGTAGATCTTCTGTTAATTGTAATAAATGGAAACCTCCCCCCTTAGGCAAATTTAAGATAAATTGTGATGCCTCGTTTGATTGTAAGACTAATAAGGCAGCTTTTGCGTGTATTTTACGTGATTCAACAGGTACTTTTTTGGAAGGGAAAGCAAAGATTATACAAGCACATTCAATACTAGAAGCTGAAGCTCAAGGTATCTTGGAGGCATGTGAAATGGCAAACAAGAGACCTAGAGGTGAAGTAGAAGTTGAAAATGATTGTTTGGTAGCTATCAATAAGTTAATTTGGCTAAATGTAATAATTTTAGTTGTATTAAACTTGTTATTAAGAACATTTGCTTTTGTGCGCTTAGGGATAATACTTGTATCTCCTACTAGGAGAGAAAACAATAGAAGTGCAGATTGGGTGGCTAAACAAATGCTAAAGGGCAAATTGTTTAGCCTTTGGAGTACATCTCCACCTCCCCAATTAGCCAACTTGCTTAGAAATGATTTTGATACTATAGGTGTAGGCCAACTTTGTAACTTTTGGAATGCTTTTTATGTTATTGAATTTTCGATTAAAAAAAAAGAATGTAGTTATTTATCACTTTGACGCGTTGCATGTATCTTAATTGCAGACTTCATATTCTGAACCAAAAACGTAACATCATTCAAATATTGCACTAGTATCCAATATAATATATAATAAATCCCTACTAAGATAATTTAACCAGATTGTAATTTTGTGTAATATGTTAGTTTGATTTAGGCCCTCTAGAAATTGAAAAAAATATTGGGTCTTATCCTTTTATCTTGTCGAACCAAGTTAGCTAGGTGTAACTCTTCAATTTGTGCACTCTCAGTATATACGACCCATGTACACTGATATAGTAATAATACAGATGAAGACATAACGATGTGTAGCTACTAAAGAGGCCAGAATAATCGACAGAGTGTTTGAATTCAATTCATAAACTGAACACAATATGCTTTTCTTTTTACGTGGATAGTTCGGCCAATTTATACGTATTATAATTAATTTTACAGAAATATGTAGGTCTTTTTATGCATATTTCAGGTAAATTAAAATTAAGTTACCTATGTTTAAGGAAGGGTTTGATTCTTGTACAGTTGGGCTCAGAGGAGGCTCAAACACCCCCCCCCCCCCTCCTCCCCCCCCCCCCCGATTTAAAAAAAAAACATTTATTCTATATATTAATAATTTGTTGCTAAATAAATTTTTTATAACTTTTTTAAGTCTAATAAACTTTTTAACCTTATTTGAATATCTTATTTTTTATAAATTGCACATTATTATCTCTACAAATATCACTCTAATTAAATTTACAAATAATTTTGGATCCATTCCACGACCACAATCCACTTTTTTATAAAAAATAAAAAAATTGGCAAGTTTTATTAGTATTGAGTGTTTTTATAAAAATTTGGATAATTGTATGTGAATTATTAACTTTTTTGTACGAACTTAAAATTTATTAATAAAATTATTGGATGGAAATTTAATTTTTCTTTCATATGAATAAATAGTTAATGCCCTTCTTAAATTTTGCTTCTTTTAGTTTAAACCATTGTCAAAACTCTCTAGAAATCTATGCTACATAGTGTTTTTATCTTTTTATTCTAATCACTTTTTATGGTGCATAGTACATAGGGAAGGAATTAGTATTACTGTATTAGTAATTTAATACTTTGTTCAAAAGAAAAAAGAAAAACTTCACAACTTGTGCGTGCATCACATGATTTCAAGCGTACGAATTAGATATTTTTTTACTAAAACAACTAATTGGAACTTAAAAATGGAAAAACTATATTTATTAATTTAATTTTTAATTTTAACAGAATATAATTTATTTGAAAAACGATTATCACATAGAATTGGAGAATCGTTGATTATATAGCGGTGAATTAAACACATAGTTGATGTATTCATAAAATATGGTACATTGATTACTTTACCTCAAAAAAATTTATGTTCAAATTTTTATTAGGATAACATTTAATAAAAAATTAAATATATTAAATTTTTTGATATTTCACTATACGTTCCAAAAAAATTTCGGAGGCGTTGCCACCGAACCCCAATATATTTTAAGTCCCCACTCAGCTTTTGTCCTGGATCCGCCCCTGCTTGTATCTCTCACTTTACACCCGTTAAGGAGATGATTCAATTCAATATATTGTGTTCGGACCCTGAATATAATATGTTATGAAAGTAAGAAAAACAAGAAAAAAAAGACAATAATTAAGAAAAAAAAAGTAGTATTATTAATATAATAAAAGTGTATATTATAATGTATATATGTATATTTATAGGAAATATATAAATCTTTCAACCTTAGTATTCGTGGATAAAACTATAAGTCTATTCTATAGAAATCCCCGCCTAGACGTCAACTCCCCCCTTAGTCGCTTACGCCTAGTAAAAATGCTAGGCGATTTTGCCTAATGCCTTAGTCGCCGTGGAAGAGGCGCTTAAACCGCCTAGCACTACTAGAAACAACGTGTTTAGCGACGGAAAATTACCGACGACCCGTACTTCGTCGGTAAGTTTTCAAAATTACCAACGAAGAAATCATTGTCGATAATTGGGTGTATTTCGTCGGTAATTCTTTTTTTTTATTTGATTTTTTTAACCTCCGAAATATCGTCGCTATAGTTGCGACACGGTATGTCGTCGGTATATTGTATAGGTTACCGACGACATCAGTGTAATTACCGACGAATTACGGGTCGTCGGTAATTAAAAAACCTATTTAATGAAGATAGCAGGTTTTTTAACTCACAAAACACCCAAAAACCCCAAAAAATTTCTCGAATTTTCTCCCAAAAACACAATTAAATATTTTTTTTTATTTCTAATTGATTCTCCACTTAATCTTGCACCATTCCCGGGTTAATAATCAAGGTGGGGCACTATCAATATCCAATTTCATCACACAATTTAAGGTAACTGAATGAAAATTCATTTTTTTAATTTTTTTTTGGTTTCTAATTGTGTTTTACTTTTGATATATGGTTTGATTAGGTGAATTAATACATTTCAAAGGTGGGGCATTATCATCAATCTTCATCTTATCCATCCAATTCAAGGTATTTTCAATAAATTTCATGTTTTTTAATTTTTTTATTTATTTGATTATACTACTTGATATAACATATGATTAGGTTCACGAATTACATGTTTTTTGGTTGACTTGTTTATTATTATGTTGTAAATTATGCATGTGTTGTGTTATTTATATTTTGTGCTCATATATTTTTATTTGTTTAATTAATTATATGAATTTTTTTTATATTTATTGTGTTTTAATTTTATTCATTTAATTGTTTGTAATATTTATTCATTCAATGGTTTGTAATATTTATTCATTCAACGAGTTTGTAATTTTTATTCAATTGTTGGGTTGTAATATTTATTATGTTATTTATTGTGTTGTAATTTTTATTCATTTTATTAATTGGGTTGTAATAATTATATATTTTATTTTTATATGAATGTAGTCGCATAGTATAATAAAATTGTTGCTAAGAGATGGCTTCGGGTATGGATACCGCCCATAAGGGCTGGCATACCGGTGAGCTACTCCTTTGAAATCATGTTTCGGCAAAAAACACGAATCGCGTACACGACTGATCGTGTTTTGGACTGGCCGGTATACCGACGGAATGGCCCGGCATACCGGTGCGGTCAGCTTTCGAAATTCGACTCTCGACAAAGAAACGAGACGTGTACACGAGGTCTCATGTTTGGACCCGCCGGCTTACCGGTCGTGTGACCGGCATACCGGTGGGTAAATCTGAATATGCCCAAAAACTTAGTTTTTCCTCCCAAACTCAATTTCTTTAATACCTAAACATCAAAAACACTAATACATTTCTCAAATATGCAATATCAACTAAAAATACTAAACTAACAGAAATTAAAAACATAAAATCGTAAAAAATTGCGGGTTGTCTCCCGTACAACACTTTTAGTTTACGTCTTTTAAAGTTAGACGTGTTACCTTAGTCATGGTTGAACATCACTTCCTCAGCAACAAGCAAGATTACTAATATTTGGCATGCAAAACTTGAATCCTTTCCTTTCATTCCCACGAACTTTTCGAATCTATTCTTTGTAGCAATGGATGGTTTCATCCAAAAGTTCTGGGGTGTATGCGCGTCTTGTGGTAACTTTATTTCGTTTGTAGCATTACACTCCTCTAGAAATCCATTCATCTCTTCTGTTTCTAAACTTCGTTTGTAGAAAGAATGTCCTTCATGAATTTAAGATATTTTGGCATTCTTGTGAGAGCTTCTACAAACGGGATATTGATATTTAACTTGTTCACCATGTCAAGGAACTTCTTGAACTCTTTTTCATTGTTCTGATTTTTGACACGTGACGGGAATGGTGGAGGAGGACATGTGTTGGTTACCACTGGGTTGTCTTTCCTTTCTGGTGTCTTCTCTGGGACACTCTTTTGGTCAATTACCTCTTCAACCACTTTTTCAGGAATAGAGCTTGGTTTTGGTTCTCTAGGTGGAGGTAATTGTTTTCCACTTCTTCATTCAACTACATGACAAGCATGATCTTCGGGAGCAATAGTGTCACTCGGGAGTTGCCCTTTTGACCTGTTTTGAAGTGTACTCGCCATGTGTGACAGTGTATGCTCGAGATTCTTGATTACCTTAAACTGGGTTTGGATTCTTTGCTGGCTCATCTTCATATTTGCTTCAACTACTTTCATCATTGCAGCCATACTTGAATTAAACTCGAAGGTTGCGTTTGTGTAGCTTGTTGCATTGAATATTGAAGTGGTTCTTGATAAGCTTCTGTGTAAATTGGGGCTTCTTGGTAAATTTCATTATAGATCGGCACTTCTTGATATATAGGTTGTGGTGGATGGTAAGATTGAGGTTGAGGTTAATAATTAGTCTCTTGATTTCTGACCCAATTTTGATTCTATGGGGATTGATAATTAGCGTAATTTCCTTGAGGATGATAATAACCATTAGAATAATGGGCTCTTTGATGAGATACAAAGGAAATTGAAGCTATATTATTTATACAATTCTCCCACGAATGGTTTCTTGCTCCACAACTTGGACATAAAGATAAAGTATGTACAAGATTCACATGAGCTATTGTTCGCACTTGTTCTTGTAATTCCTTGAGTTTTTGGGTTAACTCTTTAAGCCATAGAGATTCTAAGGTCTCTTCTTGTTTTTCTGATTCAATCGGCCAACTTCTCTCGGTCTCAAGAACCTTCTCCATAATATTTTTAGCTTCTTCAGGATCTAATAATACAAAACCTTTATCTCCTAACAAATCTGCTCTTTTTCTGGACTCGTTATTGAGTCCTCCATAGAACATGGTTAATGAATATTCTGGCGATGATACATGGAATGGACATCTCGCCTTCATCTCGTTAAAACGTAACCATGCTTCACCAACACTTTCTCCGTCTTCCTGCATAAATTGTTCAAGCTCCAACATATCTTTTAATTGTCTACTAACCGGATAGAATCGGCCTAGGAATTTGGACTGAAGCTTGTCCCAATCTGGAATAACATCAGGGTGTTGGGTATCGAACCAATCACTTGCACCTCTGGTCAAAAATAACTGTGACATAATTTAATACATCTGCTCCTTTGTAACGCATCTTTTGATATAAGCGTCACAGATCTGCATAAATTTCTGAACATAGAGGACCAGATATTTTTGTGCAGCACCACTAAATTGTCCATTACTCGCAAACTGCGCTATCATGCCTGGATCTGGTCTAAACTTAGCGACTTGGATTTCTGGAGTGCGGATTCCTCGAGGTTGCACTCTGAATGAGATGGGAAGATCAAGTATCCTCGGGCTTTCCATCTGTAAAATCTGTAAAAACAAAAAATAAAAGAAAAAGCGTAAAATAGAACTAACTAAAATATAAGCACTAAATAAATGCACAAAGACTAATGATGTAGTCCCCGGCAGCGACGCAAAAAACTTGGTTTCGCCTAAGGTGTGATAAAATAATGAATAATATAAGTGCAAATAAACACCCTAGGCTGAGCACGGTTCTGCAAGTATTACAGGACATATGCAAGTTTTAATGATAAATAGAATTCGTTCCTCAGAGACAACGAAAGTTAGAGAGAACTTATGCAATTTATCAAGTGCAACTATTCAGATAGAAATAACAATACGCAAATAGAAAGAAGAGATAGATAGATTTTTATTTGGTTTCTTTAATAAGAAAACTAAACTAATAAATTAAAGACAGGAAATTAAGAAGATAGTATGATAGTTTAGCCTGAGTAATTAGCAAGTAATCTCCACTAGTCTTGTTGTTCTAAACATGTAAGGGTGAATCTAGTAGTATTACAATAATCGGTTTCAATTGTGCTAGGTATTATAAATTAGGGTTAACCTGTATCAGTAAGGGGTCCTAAGCAAACTTTTCCTACAACTGATTAATGATGCTAACACCAAACCATAATGACTATCTAGTTAGGTTGATTTGTCAGGTCTAAACCTTACACTAAACGCTATGTGTTGTTTCCAATAGTTAAATATGCCTTAGCTATTGACTGTCTAACTATAATTAGAGTAATCCTATACGGTTGCAATCCGCAAAAAAAACAGACGATAAATCAAACACATAAACAGAGGAATAAAACATAAATTCAATTTAAAACATATAATTCCCAAATTAGATAGATGTCGACCAGATATAGGGTTCATACATATATGCTAAAACTCAAGCTAAATATATTTAATTCATACTAAATAAATAAAAGAAAACAATTACAGATTTGAAGGTTGAAGGAGACATAATTGATACACAGCCCCTTCCAGACTTCTCTTCTTCTGTTGTAGCTTCTTCCTGGCTTAAGGACTGACCAAGGATGATTTTTTTTATGATAATAGGGTGTATTTATAGGGTATAGGAAACCCTAAAACGTTTCTTGGAGTATAATATAGGTATTGGACTCCAAGCCCAACTCAAATTCGTAACCCTAAAATATTGAAAAGGTAAGATTTTCTATACTGTTTTTATTTGGCTGTAACTGATTCAATACTTATCCGTTTGAGGCGTTCCAATAGTCGAAACTGATCATCTTGGAAATCTCTTTAACTTTGATGTAGACTGTTATTCCAAATTCCTAACGAATCCTGAGTTATAAGCCCTTTTGTGGTCGTAGCTGCTGGAATTCAGATTTATTTGGCAACTTTATCTTTTCCATTTTCATATTTCTTGCCTTTATCTCCAAATTCCATGTTTATCCTTTTTCTTTTATCTCTTAGAATTAACTTGGCCTCTAATTAATTACCATATATCTTTAAAGCTTCACAATTAACAAACAATTATACCCAATATACTCTAAGAATAATAAATAATTAAATCAAGACACGAAATAGGAAAGTGTAATAAATCATGAGATAATCGACCTATAACCTAATAAATACACCTAAAATGATGTCTCCAAATAAGATTAAATCATCACCAATGGGGAGACATCAAGACCCCAACTCAGTTGTATCGTCCCGATACAATAAAAATAAAGAACTGTAGGGTAGTCAAACATGAAGAAAGAAGTAGGAGGAGAATAAGAACAGAACAAAATGAATGATCCTAGAGCATAATATCTAAAAAGTTTCATGTAGTAAGGCTCAAGAAATAATGCACAAGTATGATTAATATACACATAATCAACAATCCACAAATTCAAGTCAAGATTAATTTTGTAATGCCAGAAGGAGAGGTTTCAACTCAGTTCATGCTAATGGCTATAGTTTGTTCATAGGTCCTAGTATAGCATCCAATGGTCCACTTACCTACAACCTAATAGCTCAATTGTTTCTCCATCAAGTAGCTAAAAATCCTAAGCTCTTTATGGATATAACTTGGCTTAGGGACGGTGTGGTATATTTGGATAATGAAAAGTGAGATTTTGGCTCTCTCCTCATATTCCATCAACGAATTGCCCTAGAGCTTGAGTTTTCACTCGAAGATGTTCTCACTCAACCCAATTTTGATGCTTTTGATGTGCATCCCTAATTAATCCCAAATAAAACCTTTTCATGATGATGTAACAATTCCACTTTGCCGGTCAAAATATATATTCTTTTCATATCAATTTTTTCTTTTGTATAATTATGACTCCCTTTTTGATGTTGAGATATCACGCTATTTTTTTCTCATATATTTTTTTCTCATATATTTTTTTTCTTTTCAATTCATGCTTTTCGGCTTAATTCATTTACTCTTACCCTAGCAAAGGGTTACAATAATAACTTTTTCATCATCAATAAAATCACAATTACAATTTCCCAAACCCAATATCCCTAATGATGAAACCCACCACCCCAAACTCAAGCTCTAAAAATGACTTGTTGTAGGTTTTGCGATTCGAGTGCGGGTCATATAGATAAGTCCTACAAACTAAGGGGTATGGTTTATAATGTGGTTTATAAAAAGGCTTTAGAAAGGCTCAGAGGGGCTAAGATTGATAAATAATAACAATATTCAAATAAAAAGGGTGAGAAGGTAAAAAAGGCTTCAAGTGGCTTCAATATGAAAGAACTGCCTTATTCATTTTTCTAACTACCGGATTTTGTTACTTTTTCACTACTAGTTCATAGATAAGCGGGTTTTCAACTAATTTCAAACCTCACGTTCTACACACCAAATAACTATCCCTAAGTTTCAACCTGACTTCTTAGCATTGCTCATTATCTTTTCTATCTTTTATTTCCCGTTTCATACATGCATACTAAACATATCTGTAACATTTTTCAAAAACATACTACTTACTATTATTTACCTAATTAAATCATGCTCAATAGGTACATTCAATATATTCTATGCCTATTAAACCTAAAAAAATTTAAAATTTATTCAAAAACAAAAAGGAAGATGAGGACAACGAATCCCCACCCCAACTCAAAAGTGAGTCGTGTCCCCACGAATCGAAAAAAGACTAAAGAAATAAATAAAATTTAAAATTAGCACACATATTGCACATAAAGAAATGGTAGGGAAGAAAGAAAACATACTCTTCGAGACTATTACCTCGCTTTATCGACATCCAAGATAGGATTTGCTGGATCATTCTTTAATTGCTCAAGGAGTGTTATGTGCTCCTTTTCTTCTTTTGAAAGTTGTGTAATTACTCTCAAAACTTTCATGATCCAAGAATTGTCAATATTTTTACTCATCTTAAACTCAAGTGTCTCTTTTTTCACCCAAATCATATTCGCTTTCCGAACAAGACACATGATCATAGTAGGATGTTGCATATTAAGTAACGGCATGGGAGAGACCGAAAATCGTATCACCTCCTCATAGATCAACTGTGCCACATCTTCTTCTTCTTCTCAAGATATAATTTAACAAGATAGTGTTTTTTTAGAACGCTTTACCATGAACGTAGCCAACCCAATCTTTAACTAATCTCCAAGAATCTTCTTGTATTCTCCTTTACCAACTTCTTCTTCAAATACTTTCTCCTAAGCAAAAGGAAGTTCCTGTAATTGTTTCTTCGAAGAAGCTATCAAGGCCCTTGAAGATTTCTCTTTGTTTTTTCTCGGGTGTAGGACCTTCAATCTGTAGAGGTTGTGTTGTTTTCTTCACGAAAGCTGGAACCTTTTTGCCCATTGAATCAAACATAGCTAGCTGACCTCTATTCTCTTGACCTGTTTTACCCTTTGTGTTCGAACTAGAACTTCTCACTTGATTTCTTCTCAATAGAATCCAATACCTTACTTTTCTTCATCTCCCTTACAGTAGATAATGTTTATGTTCTCTTAATCATCTCAATTGACCCCCAACTCAAAGCTTTAACCACTCTTGAAATTTGGAACTCTTGATGATTGGTTGAAGAAGCTTTAGTTGGGTTAGGAAAGGTGTTTTGATGATGATTCTATATATGGATAAGATGGATTCTTGATGGATTGGCATGGATCTAAGAAATTGTTGGATGAATTTATGAAATTTAGGCTTTTGATTCTTGGATTCAATGTGTTTTGGTATGATATGGGTGGTTGAATCTTCTTTGTAATGATGTGGAGAGAAGATTTGATTTGTTTTTATGGTGATTGGGTAGTGTTTTGATGTTTGAGGAAGGTTTTATGAAGGCTTTAATGGAGTTGGAAGAGGTTTGGAGAAGAAAGAGAGGCTTTAAGGATTGTAAAATTCGCACTAGAACTCACCTCCTCTTCTTTATAACCTGAAAAACACAATTTTTTTTCTCTCCAGCGGCGCTGGCCGGTATACCGCCCATAAGGGCCGGCATATCGCCCATAAGGGCCGGCATACCGGCGAGCTTCTCCTTTGAAATCATGCTTCGGCCAAAAACACGAATCGCGTACACGAGGGATCGTGTTTTGGTCTGGCCGGTATACCGGCGGAATGGCCCGACATACCGGTGCGGTCAGTTTTCGAAGTTCGACTCTCGGCAAAGAACACGAGACGTGTACACGAGGGCTCGTGTTTGGACCCGCCGGCTTACCGGTCGTGTGACCGGCATACCGGTGGGTAAATATGAATATGCCCAAAAACTTCGTTTTTCCTCCCAAACTCGATTTCTTTAATACATGAACATCAAAAACACTAATACCTTTCTCAAATATGCAATATCAACTAAAAAAAATACTATGCTAACACAAATTAAATACATAAAAACGTAAAAAATGGCGGGTTGTCTCCCGTACAGCACTTTTAGTTAACGTCTTTTAAAGTTAGACGTGTTTTCTCGGTCAGTGTTGAACATCACCTCCTCAGCAACAAGCAAGTTTATTAATATTTGGCATGCAAAACTTGAATCCCTTGCCTTTCACTCCCACAAACTTTTCTAATCTATTCTTTGTAGCAATGGATGGTTTCATCCAAAAGTTCTGGGGTGTATGCGCGTCTTGTGGTAACTTTATTTCGTTTGTAGCATTACACTCCTCTGGCAATCTATTCATCTCTTCTGTTTCTAAACTTCATTTGTTAGAAAGAATGTCCTTTATGAATTTAAGATATTTTGGCATTCTTGTGAGAGCTTCTACAAACGGGATATTGATATTTAACGTGTTCACCATGTCAAGGAACTTCTTGAATTCTTTTTCATTATTCTGCTTTTTGACACGTGACGGGAATGGTGGAGGAGGACGTGTGTTGGTTACCACTAGGCTCTCTTTCTTTTCTGGTGTCTTCTCTGGGACACTCTTTAGTTAAATTACCTCATCAACCTTGTCTTTAATTGTTTCTTCAACCACTTTTTCAGGAATAGAGGTTGGTTCTGGTTCTATTCTAGGTGGAGGTAATTTTTTTCCACTTCTTAATTCAACTTCATGACAAGCATGATCTTCCGGAGCAATAGCGTCACTCGGGAGTTGCCCTTTGGCCTGTTTTGAAGTGTACTCGCCATGTGTGACAGTGTATGCTCGAGATTCTTGATTACCTTAAATTGGGTTTGGATTCTTTGCTGGCTCATCTTCATATTTGCTTCAACTACTTTCATCATTGCAGCCATACTTGAATTCAAACTCAAAGGTTGCGTTTGTGTAGCTTGTTGCATTGAATATTGAAGTGGTTCTTGATAAGCTTCTGTGTAAATTGGCCCTTCTTGGGAAATTTCTTTATAGATCGGCGCTTCTTGATAGATAGGTTGTGGTGGATGGTAAGATTGAGGTTGAGGTTGATAATGAGTTTCTTGATTTCCGACCCAATTTTGATTCTATGGGGACTGATAATTAGTGCATTTTCCTTGAGGATGATAATAACCATAGTAATGGTCTCTTTGATGAGATACGAAGGAAATCGAAGCTATATTTATCATACAATTCTCCCACGAATGGTTTCTACCTCCACAACCTGGACATAAAGGTAAAGTATGTACTAGATTCACCTGAGCTATTGTTCGTGTTTGTTCTCG
The DNA here is from genome assembly GCA_029959085.1 of Nemophila menziesii. NCBI lineage: Eukaryota > Viridiplantae > Streptophyta > Magnoliopsida > Boraginales > Hydrophyllaceae > Nemophila > Nemophila menziesii. The sequence continues at coordinate 38,816,918 of JARWIR010000001.1, forward strand.
TAATTCCTTGAGTTGTTGGTTTAACTCTTCGAGCCTTAGAGATTCTAAGGTCTCTTCTTGTTTTTCTGATTCAATCTGCCAACTTCTCTCGGTCTCAAGAACTTTCTCCATAATATTTTTAGCTTCTTCAGGATCTAGTAATACAAAACCTTTATCTCCTAACAAATATGCTCTTCTTCTGGTCTCGTTATTGAGTTCTCCATTGGTGTCGCCTAAGGTGTGATAAAATAATGTATAAAAAAAGTACAGATAAACACCCTAGGCTGAGCATGGTTCTGCAAGTATTACAGGACGTATGCAAGTTTTAATGATAAGAAGATTCGTTCCTCAGAGACTACGAAAGTTAGGAAGAACTTATGCAAATTATCAAGTGCAAATATGAAAGCTAGAACAGATAATGCGCAAGAGTAAAGAAAAGAAAGATAGAATTTTATTTTGTTTTTAAATAAAAAAATTAAACTACTAAATTAAAAGACAAAAAATTAAATAAAAGAGAAGAAGTTAGTATGATAGTTTAGCTTGAGTAATTAGCAAGTAATCCCCACTAGTTTTTCCATTCTAAACATGTAAGGGTGAATTATGTAGTATTTCAATATTCGGTTTCAATTGCGCTAGGTAGTTTCAAATAGGGTTTACCTGTGTTAATAAGGAGTCCTAAGCAAACTTTTCCTGCAATTGATTAAATTGTAATACACTAAACCATGGTGACTATCTAGTTAGGCTGATTTGTCAGATCTAAACCTTATTCTAGACGTTATGTGTTAATCCTATAGTAAAATATACCGTTGTCAATGATAATCTAACTACTATGATGGTAATTCTATATGGTCATGTCCATAAGAACACATAATATAAATCCCAACAAATAAACAGAGAATAAAAACAATAATTCAATTTAAAACATAAAATTCCCAAATTAGATAGATGTCAATGAAAACTAGGGTTCATACACATATGCTAAAACTCAAGCTAAATTTATTTAATTCATACTAAGAAAAGAAAAGAAAAAAAATTACAGAATTGAAGGTTGAATAAGACATGATTGATGCACAGCTCCTTCCAGACTTCTCTTCTTGTGTTGTAGCTTCTTCCTAGCTTAAGGTTTAGCCAAGGATGATTTTATAATGATAAGAGGATGTATTTATAGGGTATAGGAAGACCTAATTCGTTTTCTTGAAGGAGAAGGTAAGTATTGGACTCTTAGCCCAACTCAAATTCGTAACCCTAAAATATGGTATCAGCCCCGTTTTTGTTTTGGTCTTAACAGTAATTCTTATTCGTTTGATGCGTATGAGTAGTCAAAATTCATCGTTTCGGAAAGATATTTAACTTTGATTTTGACCGTTCTTTCAATTTCCTCACCGATTTTGATTTATAAGCCAATTTGTGGTCGTGGGTGGTGAAATTCAGATTTATGGCAGCTTTTCCTTTTCCATAATTTTAGTTTTTACTTCCTTATCTTCAATTTCTATGTTTATCCCTTTCCTTTAGCTTTTAGACTTTGACTTGGACTCTAATTAATTACCATATATCTTTAAAGCTTCACACTAAATAAATAATTAAACCCAATATGATCTAAAAATAAAAAATAGTTAATTCAAGACACAAAATAGGAAAGTGTACTAAACCATGATAAAATCGACCTATAATCTAATAAATACACCTAAAATGATGTCTCCAACTAATAATAAATCATCACAAATGAGGAGACATCAAGACACCAAACTCAAAGTTGTATCGTCCCGATACAATAAGAATAAAGAATAGTAGGGAAGTCAAATAAACAATAAGAAGAAGTAGGAGGAGAATAAGAACAGAACACAATGAATGATCCTAGAGAAAAATACCTAAAAAGTCTCATGTGGTAGTTCTCAAGAAATAATGCACAAGTATGGTTAATATACACATAATCAACAATCCATGAATTCAAGTCCAGATTAATTTCACATTGCTAGAAGGAGAGGTTTCAACTCAGTTCGTGCTAATGGATATAGGTTGTTCATAGTAACTAATATAGAATCCAATGGTCCACTTACCTACTACCTAATAGTTCAATTCTTTCTCCATCAAGTAGTTAGAAATCCTAAGGTCTTTGGTTATAACGTGGTTTAGGGACGGTGTGGTATATTTGGAATAACGAAAAGTGAGCTTTTGGATCTCTCCTCACATTCCATCAATGAATCGCCCTAAAGCTTGAGTTTTCACTCGAAGACGTTCTTACTCAACCCAATTTTTGATGCTTTTGATGCGCATCCCCAATAATCCCAAATAATACCTTTTATGATGATATACAAATTACACTTTGCCGGTCCAAATATATATTATTTTCATATCAATTTTTTCTTTTGTATAGCTATGACTCTCTTTTTGATATTCGAGATATCACGCTATTTTTTCATATATATTTTTTTCTTTTCAAATCTAGCTCGTAGCTTCTTTTTCATTCACTATTACACCGGCAAAAGGGTTACAATATTAACTTTTTCATCATCAATAAAATCACAATTATAATTTCTCAAAACCCAATGTTCCCAATGATGAAACCCACCACCCCAAACTCAAGCTCTAAAAACGACTTGTCTCAAGTTTTGCGATTCGAGTGCGGGTCATATAGATAAATCCTACAAACTAAGGGTATGGATTATAATGTGGTTAAATAAAAGGCTTTAGTCAGGCCCAGAGGGGCTAAGACAGATAAATAATAACAATATCAAATAAAAGGGTGAGAATGTCAACAGGCTTCAAGTTTCTTCAATATGAAAGAACTGCCTTATTCCTTTTTCTAACTACCAGATTTTGTTAATTTTTCACTACTAGTTCATAAACAAGCGGGTTTTAAACTAATTTCAAACCTCACGTTCTACACACCAAATAACTCTCCCTAAGTTTTCATACATGCATACTTCTTAGCATTGCTCATTAACTTTCCTATCTTTTATTTCCTGTTTTCATACATGCATACTAAACATATTTATAACATCTTTCAAAAACATACTACTTACTATCATTAAATTATTTAAAATCATGCTCAATAGGTACATTCAACATATTCTATGCCTAATTCAACCCAAAAAGTTTTAAATTTTATGAAAAAAACAAAAAGGGAAGATGAGGACAACGAATCCCCACCCCAACTCAAAAATGAGCCGTGTCCCCACGACTCGAAAAAGACTCAAGAAAAGTAAAATTTAAAATTAGCATACATATTGCACATAAAGAAATGGTAGGGAAGAAAGAAAACCTACTCTTCGAGGCTATTACCTCGCCTTATCGACATCCAAGATAGGATTTGATGGATTTTCTTTAAATGCTCACGGAGTGTTATGATGTACTCATTTTATTCTTTTAAAAGTTGCGTAATTACTCTCAAAACTTTAATGATCCAAGCATTGTCAATATTGTTACTCATCTTAAACTCACGTGTTTCTCCTTCAGCCAACATCTTATTCGATTTCCGATCAAGACACGTGATCATAGTAGGATATTGCATATTAAATAACGACATGGGAGAGATCAAAAAATCGTATCACCTCCTCATAGATCAACTGTGTCACATCCTCTTCTTCTCCTCACAAAATACAATTCACAAAAAGAACGTCTTTTAGAACGCCTTACCATTAACGTAGATGGTGGTCCTTTGTGTGTTCTAAAATAAATGCAATCAGGAAAAGAGAACCAGAACCGCAAGTGTACGGTTGTCCCAAGTAATATAAGTGATAAAACAAATTCGTTCTCAGGGACAGAATGGTTGACTCTAATGCTTATCAGATAGTAGTTAATTGCACGTGAAAACAAGTAAATGATTTTAAGATTTGTTTGTTTGGTTTTCTAATGCTAAGACAATGAATTAAAATACTAAATTAATGCAAGTAAATAACTAGACGCAAGAAAATAAAGTGTTTACGCAAGATGATAAGGCAGTACTTGAGAGACGCAAAGATTTATCCTAATTATCATTCATTTCATACATTGTTTAAGGGACAAGTTGGTAAATTTATATTGGTCGGGATTCAGAATTCTCCTTACCCCCGTCAGGGTGGACTAAGGAGCTACTTTCAAGTGCTACAAACCCCGTCAGGGTGATTATAGTCCACTTTTAAATGATTAAGAGCCCGTTTGGGATTGATTATTTTGGAGCTAAAAGCGCTTTTTGATTAAAAATAAATTATTTGTTAAAAATATTAAAAAATATTTTGACATCCAAAATCACTTTAAGTGATTATTTTAATAATCACTACTTTAGTGCTGAACCTAAAAGTGATTTTAAGAGTCTAAAATATTGCTATAAATATAAAATCACTTTAAGTGATTATTTTAAAAAGCAATCCCAAACGGGCACTAAGTCTATTCTACCTAATTGGCTATAGGTTTAATTAAGCTCGTCAGAGTTAAATAATTTCTAACCTATATTCGTTAACTAGTTCTGTACCCAGACCCCCGTCAAGGTGATCCAATTGCCACTAATTGGAATAGCCTAGATACTAAGTCCAGTAAATAAAGTACAAATTAAAGAAAAATATAAATTACCCAATTTTATTTAAATAATAATTATCTCAAATCCAAACATATGAATCGAAATCAAATTGGGATTAACCCATTATGCGTTCTCAAGCACTTAATTAAATTAGCTCATGCTAATGCGAAAAACTAAATTAAAAGAAATAAAAGTGTTCATATTGTTTTACAGAAATAAATAAAAGAAAAACCTAATTTCAGAATTAGATTAGCTAAGATTCGGAGATATAAACCGTCTCCAGCTCTGTAGCTTCCTCTGCTTCCTTGCCTTGACTTCTATCTGATACTTTCTTTTGTAAAAAGTGAACTGTATGAAAAATAGAAGTCAAAACCCTTATTTATACTTAGAAATTCAGACTTGGACCTTAGGCTAAAGTTTAAATGAAATAATAAAGGCCCAAGTCCATTATCTTAACCCAAAATCCCGTAACTGTTGCACCACCTCCACTAAAACAGCTCTAACCGACTCGTTTCAACTCGGATTGACCTCATTTCAGTTGCTAAAGTTCCGTAACTCAATGAGGCACGTTTTCTCTTTACAAGTCAGCGGCTAAATCGACTCTTAGGTGGCCTGAAATCAGCAATCTTTGGAAACTTTCCAGATTTGCAACTCTAAAATATCAATTTCTTTGGGATTGGTCTTCATGCTTTGACTCCCTATCACGATCTTTGACTTTATTCTTAGATTCCTCTCCTTGCTAATATTCAAAACCTACAAACATTTCACTAAAATACACCATATTACGCGCAAAAGTTTAATAAATTAAAAATGCTAGAAATAAAAGAGGAAAATCGGATTATTGCATATTTAGTCCAAAAGTCTATAAAAAAAACGAATAAACACCAAAAATGATGTCTCCCAAGGGCATAAAATTAGAACATTTAGGGAGTGAAAGTCCTAGAGGGGGGTGAATAGGATTACTAATAAGATTAATGCCAAATTAAAAAATCTTTTGGATAAATATAAGTTTATGAAAGAAACTTCTAAGACAACTAATATATCAAACACTTATGAGATCATGCATAGGATAAGCTAGAGGTTCGATATATAAGTTTAACATGTAAAACGAGTTTCTATTTTCTTACTACTCTAGATGACAATAGGTTGATTAACTAGATAAACATTATTACGATATTTATACTAGCAGGTAATCAAACATATAAAGTGCGGAAAGTAAATAGAGTAGGGATAGAAAGATACACGAGATTTATAGTGGTTCGGTTTCCCTACATCCACTACCTAAGAAAGCCTCCTTCGGATTTCAAGCTTTTCACTAAGCTTCCGTGTCTCTCTTAACCGGGTCGAGAACACAATAACCCTTACAACCTCTTCGATACCACGAAGGACAAACACTTGTGTAATCACAACACAAGGATACCAAGTATACTCCCTATACTTGAATTCTCTCTTAATCTATCTATTACAAGACCTAGACTTAAGAGGATAGATACAAAGTGTTTAAAGGGGTGCAAACAACTTTGCTAGATAATCTCCTAAAAAGTAGATATGACTATAAGCATGTAAACTCCTCTTGAGTAGATAATAACTTTGAAGCTCCTTTTGATTTACTCCTTGAATGAGTAGATATGACAAGTTGATTGATCAAGCTTGAATTGATTCTATGTAAGCTTGAGACCTCTTATTGATGTGTAAGAATGATTAGAATTGGATTGGTAAGAGGTGGTTTCTAGAATGTGATAAAGCTCTCTTTTATAGACATTTCTGACCTCTGGGCGGTATACCGGTGAATCGGGCGGTATACCGGTGATGCTTGTCTTCTAGTCAACGGGAAAATCCACGTGGCTTGTGACCGTTAGGCAACGGCTCTTTCCCGGCGGTATGCCGGCCATTTGGGCGGTATGCCGGCCCACCAAATCAATTTCCTTGAAAAATTAAGTTAGAACACAAGGAGAAATAGTGTTAAGTTAGGGCAAGTATAAAGCACTATTTCGGGGGTAATTAAAACACGATTTGGCAAATATTAAAACAAGATTAAAAGGATGTTAGGCCAACAGGGAGACATCAGCAGACCAACCCAATCTTTCCAAATCTCCAAGAAACGTTTTGTATTCTCCTTTCTCAACTTCTTCTTCAAATACTTTCTCATAAGCAAAAGGTAGTTCCTTTAATTGTTTCATTGGTGAAGCTATCATGGCCATTAAAGCTTTCTCTTTTTCTTCGGGTGTAGGAACTTTACCCTTTGTATTGGAACTAGGACTTTTCTTACTTGATTTCTTCTCACTTGAATCCAATACCTTGCTTTTCTTCATCTCCCTTACAGTAGATATTGTTTATGTTCTCTTAATCATCTCAATTGACCCCCAACTCAAAGCTTTAACCACTCTTCAAATTTGAAACTCGTGATTATTGGCTAAAAAAGCTTTATTTGGGTTAGGAAAGGTGTTTTGATGATGATCCTCTATGTTGGTATGATGGATTCTTCATGGATTGGTATGGATTTAAGAAATTGTTAGATGAAAACCTGAAATTTAAGCTTTTGATTCTTGGATTAAATGTGTTTTGGTATGACTTGGGTGGTTGAATCTTCCTTGTAATGATGTGTAGAAAAGATTTGATGTGTTTTTACGGTGGTTGGGTAGTGTTATGATGTTTAGGGAAGGTTTGATGAAGCTATAATGGAGTTGGGAGAGGTTTGGGGATGAAGGAGAGGCTTAAGAATTGTAAAATTCGTGATAAATCAACTTCCTCTTCCTTATAACCTGAAAAACGCAAAAAATTTCTCTCTCCAGCGGTGTCGGGCGGTATACCGGCCGTAGGGCCCGTTATACCGGAGCTACTTTTCTTCCAGACTCGAGTTACGGCAAAATACCCGAGTTCTAGGGCACCCCTTTTTGCCTGACTGGGTACCCGGTGGGCAATTTTTCCGAAAATCAACTTTCTGCCTTGACCACGTAGCGAAACCTGTGGCCTCGGGTTTTCTGACCTGCGGTATACCGCCGGTGAGGTCCGGTATACCGATACTGTGATCTGAATTTTCCCAAAAATTTTGTTTTTCCTCCCAAATTCGATTTCTTTAATACTTGAACATCAAAAACACTAATACCTTTCTCAAATATGCAATATCAACTAAAAATAACTAAACTAAACACAAAGTAAAAACATAAAAACATAAAAAAAATTACGGGTTGTCTCCCGTACAACACTTTTATTTAACGTCTTTTAAAGTTAGACGTGTTACCTCGATAAAAAATAACTAAATTTCCACCCCTTGCCTCTAATTCCCATGAACTTCTCGGCTCAATACTTTATAATCATGGATGGTGCCATCCAAGAGTTCGTGGTTGCGGGTGTGTCTGGTGGTAACTTGATAACATTACACTCCTCTAGTGATTCACTCATATCCTCAGTCTCGAATCTTTGTTTGTTAGAAAGAATGTCCTTCATGAATTTTCGATATTGTGGCATTCTTTTAATAGCTTCTACAAACGGTATTTTAATCTTTATCTTGTTCACCATGTCAAGGAACTTCTGGAAATCTTTTTCGTTGTTCTTGGTTTTGACACGTGATGGAAATGTTGGAGGAGGACGTGTATTTGTTACCACCGTGCTCTCTTTCTTTTCACGTGTCTTCTCCAGGACACTCGTTTGTTCAATTACCTCTTCCACCTTGTCTTTGATTGTTTCTTCAACCACTTTTTCAGTAGAGGTTGGTTCTGGTTCTACACTCGGTGGAGGTAATTGTTTTCCACTTCTTAACTCAACTGCATGACAAACATCCTCTTCTGGAGCACTAGTATCACTTGGGAGTTGCCCTTTTGCAAAGATTTGAAGTTTAGTCGCCATTTGTGACATTGTATGCTCAAGATTCTTAAGCACCTTGGATGAGTTTTGGCTTCTTTTCTGGCTAATCTTCATATTTTCTTCAACTAAGTTCATCATCTTAGCCATGCTTGAATTCAAACTCGAAGGTTTCTCTTGTATGGTTTGCTGCATTGAATAAATAGGTGGTTCTTGATAAGCTTCATTATACATCGGCGCTTCTTGATAGATAGGTTGTGGAGGATAATAAGATTGTGGTCGCGGTTGATAATATGTCTGTTGATTTCCGACCCAATCATAATTCTGTGGGGGTTGATAATTAGCGTGATTTCCTTGAGATTGATAATAACCATTATAGTAATGGTTACTTTGATAAGGTATGAAGGAAATCGAAGCTGGATTATTCATGCAATTCTCCCACGAGTGATCTCTTGCTCCACAACTAGGACATGAAGGTGATGTATGTACTAGATTTCCTTGAGCTATTTCTCGCGCTAGTTCGCGTAATTCATCAAGTTCTCGGTCTATCTTGATATCCAGAATACTCTTCATAATTGTATTAGCTTCTGCAGGATCTAGTACTACGAAACTTTCATTCCCTAACAAATCTGCTCTCGCCTAAAAATCTGTAAAACAAAAACTAAAAGAGAAAGCATAAAATAGAACTAACTAAAATAGAAGCACTAGATAATTGCACAAGGACTAACGATGTAGTCCCTGGTAGCGGCGCCAAAAACATGGTGTCGCCTAAGGTGTGATAAAATAATGTATGAAATAAGTGCAGATAAACACCCTAGGCTGAGCACGGTTCTGCAAGTATTACAGGACGTATGCAAGTTTTAATGATAAGAAGATTCGTTCCTCAGAGACTACGAAACTTAGGAAGAACTTATGCAAATTATCAAGTGCAGATATGAAAGCTAGAACAGATAATACACAAGAGTAAAGAAAAGAAAGATAGATTTTTATTTGGTTTTTAAATAAGAAAATTAAACTACTTAATTAAAAGACAGAAAATTAAATAAAAGAGAAGAAGATAGTATGATAGTTTAGCTTGAGTAATTAGCAAGTAATCCCCACTAGTTTTGCCGTTCTAAACATGTAAGGGTGAATTATGTATTATTGTAATAGTCGGTTTTAATTGCGCTAGGTAGTTATAAATAGGGTTTACCTGAGTCAATAAGGAGTCCTAAACAAACTTTTCCTGCAATTGATTAAATAGCAATACACTAAACCATGGTGACTATCTAGTTAGGCTGATTTGTCAGATCCAAACCTTATTCTAGACGTTATATGCTAATCCTATAGTTAAATATACCGTTGTCAATGATAATCTAACTACTATGATAGTAATTCTATATGGTCATGATCCACAAGAACACATAATATAAATCCCAACACATAAACATAGAATAAAAACAATAATTCAATTTAAAACATAGAATTCCCAAACTAGATAAATGTCAATCAAAACTAGGGTTCATACATATATGATAAAACTCAAACTAAATTTATTTAACTCATACTAAGAAAAGAAAAGAAAAGAATTTTAGAATTGAAGGTTGAAGAAGACATGATCGATGCACAACTCATTCCAGACTTCTCTTCTTGTGTTGTAGCTTCTTCCTGGCTTAAGGTTTAGCCAAGGATGATTTTATAATGATAAGAGGCTGTATTAATAGGGTATAGGAAGACCTAATTCGTTTTCTTGAAGGAGATTGTAAGTATTGGACTCCTAGCTCAACTCAAATTCGTAACCCTAAAATATGGAATCAGCCCCATTTTTGTTTTGGTCCTAACAGCTTCAATTCTTATCTTTTTGATGCGTATGAGTGGTCGAAATTCATCGTCTCGGAAAGATCTTTAACTTTGATCTTGAGCGTTCTTCCAAATTCCTCGCCGAGTTTGAGATATAAGTCAAATTATGGTCGTGGGTGGTGAAATTCAGATTTATGGCAACTTTTCCTTTTCAATAATTTTAGCTTTTACTTCCTTATCTTCAGTTTCCATGTTTATCCCCTTTCCTTTAGCTTTTAGACTTTGACTTGGACTCTAATTAACTACCATATATCTTTAAAACTTCACACTAAATATATAATTAAACCCAATATGATCTAAAAATAATAAATAATTAATTCAAGACACAAAATAGGAAAGTGTACTAAACCATGATAAAATCGACCTATACTCTAATAAATACACCTAAAATGATGTCTCCAACTAATAATAAATCATCACAAATGAGGAGACATTATCCATAGAACATGGTTATGAATATTCTGGCGATGATACATGGAATGGACATCTTGCCTTCATCTCGTTAAAACGTAACCATGCTTCACCAACACTTTCTACGTCTTCCTCCATAAATTTTTCATGCTCCAACATATCTTTTAATCGTCTACTAACCAGTTAGAATTGGTCTAGGAATTCGGTTTGAAGCTTGTCCCAATCTGGAATAACATCTAGGTGTTGGGTATCGAACCAATCGCTTGCACCTCCGGTCAAAAAGAACCAGGACATAATGTAATACATCTGCTCCTTTGTAACGCCTCTTGTGATATAAGCGTCACAGATCTGCATAAATTTTTAGACACACCGGACCGGATCTTGTTGTGCAGCACCGCTAAATTGTCCATGACTCGCAAACTGCGCTATCATGCCTGGATCAGGTCTAAACTTAGCGGCTTTGCTTTCTTGAGTGTGGATTCCTCATGGTTGCACTCTGAATGAGATAGGAAGATCAAGTCTCCTCGGGCTTGCCATCTGTAAAATTTGTAAAAACGAAAAATAAAAGAAAAAGCATAAAATAGTTCTAACTAAAATATAAGCACTAAATAAATGCACAAGGACTAACGATGTAGTCCCCGGCAGCGGCGCCAAAAACTTGGTGTCGCCTAAGGTGTGATAAAATAATGAATAAAATAAGTGCAAATAAACACCCTAGGCTGAGCACGGTTCTGCAAGTATTACAGGACGTATGCAAGTTTTAATGATAAATAGAATTCGTTCCTCAGAGACTACGAAAATTAGAGAGAATTTATGCAATTTATCAAGTGCAACTATTCAGCTAGAAATAACAATACGCAAATAGAAAGAAGAGATAGATAGATTTTTATTTGGTTTTTTAATAAGAAAACTCAACTAATTATTTAAAGACAGAAAATTAAGAAGATAGTATGATAGTTTAGCCTGATTAATTAGCAAGTAATCCCCACTAGTCTTGTTGTTCGAAACATGTAAGGGTGAATTATGTAGTATTCCAATAATCGGTTTCAATAATGCTAGGTAGTTTATATTAGGGTTAACCTATGTCAATAAGGGGTCCTAAGAAAACTTTTCCTACAATTTATTAATGATGCTAACACCAAACCATAATGACTATCTAGTTAGGTTGATTTGTCAGGTCTAAACCTTACACTAGACTTTATGTGTTGTTTCCAATAGTTAAATATGACTTATCAATTGATTGTCTAACTATCATTAGAGTACTCATATACGATTGAAATTCGCAAAGAAAACAGACTATAAATCAGACACATAAACAGAGGAATAAAACATGAATTCAATTTAAAACATATATTTCTCAAATTAAATAGATGTCGACCAAATCTAGGGTTCATACTTATATGCTAAAACTAAAGCTAAATTTATTTAATTCATACTAAAGAAAGAAAAGAAAACAATTACTGATTTGAAGGTTGAGGGTGTATTTATATGTTATAGGAAATCCTAAAACGTTTCTTGGAGTATAAGATAGGTATACGTGTAAGAATATTTATAATCTTATGTGACATATGTGTTTAACGATTTAATAATAAAGTTCAAGTTTATATTATATGTTGAAGATTATAATATAAAAGATGATACCATGATGGATTGGTTTCAACTAAAACATTATAATTTGGGTGTATTAATAACCCTCTTCTCTTACCTCATTAAAATAATAATATTCCTCCTTATATAACCGTTATTAAAGTATATTTGAATGAGTGACCGTCACATTTCTTTGCTATATAATCATCAGCATTATCATTACATGATAATATATAATTTAGATTTCATAAAAAAACAAAATAAGAAAAGAGACGATTATAGTGATTGGATACAAAAAAATCATTTAATCACTCAAAGGAGATTTTGATCCTTTATCCATCAAAAGGATTATTCAAAGAAATAGGTCAAAAAGAAGAAAAAAAATTAAATGATCAATTAATTTATACTAATAGTCATTATCAATGGATCAAGGTTAGTATCTTCTATTGTTAATTATTAAAGTAATTACATTTAAATTAAACAATGATCTAGATATAAAAGTTATAATTAACAATTGGTATCAGAGTCAATCTATATCTATTTAATTTACCGATTATGTCAATGCTTTTAGAAATTATGATTTTGTTTATATCTGTGATGAACTTTAAGTATGTGGGATAGAATTGTGTAATATTTGTTTAAATATTATTAATTATGTCTATAGTAACATTCCGCTGTTATTATGTTTTTGGGTATTGTATTTATAAATTCTAACACAATATAAAATCATTTTTTTACCCATAATAGATTTAATGTTTTGTTCGTAATTAACATGTTAGTCACCAAAGTGGCCTTGTTATATTGCTATTAAACTATGATCGATCATAAATAAATGATGCATAAATGATATAATTTGTTTTATTGATCAATTGTTTTATTAATTATATTTTGAGAGATCACCCAAAGGTGTATCTTTGAATATAATTAGAAACATGAATAGTATTTATTTTTCTTACTAGTTAATGACATGTATTGCCCAAAGGTTGCATGATTAATTAATTTATGGTTGATTTGATTAATTGTTAAAGTAATTTATTTTGCATCACTGAAAGTGTATATGTTTATGTATTGCTTAAAAGTTGCTTAAATATATGCTATAAAGTTTCAATAGAATATATATTATGAATCTGTATTAATTTTGTTTTAGCACTAATAGATAAACATGTATAAATGTTGCAGCGTTGTCAAATGTTTTTACATCTGCTAACTCTGTCATGAAATTCAATGGGCTAAATTATGGTGAATGGTCTGATCAAATCAAGTTTACTCTTGGTGTAATGTCATTGGACTTTGCAATCCTCTCTGATGAAGAACCACCAGCCATTACAGATGATAGTTCTGATGCTGACAAATCTCGCCGTGAGATTTGGGAACGATCAAACAGGCTGGGCTTGAATATCATGAGGATGTCAATGGCTGAAAGTATTAAACCATCAATGCCCAAAATAGAAAATGCAACGGAATTCATTAAAGCAATTAAGGAGTGTTCACAATCAGATTTGGCTGATAAGTCTATTGTAGGAAGCCTTATGAGTGAGCTTAGTACAAAAAAATATGACTGGTCTCAGTCAATCCATGATCATGTGACACACATGTCAAACTTGGCATCAAAGTTAACGACCTTGGGAATGGAAGTTCACGAGCAATTCTTGGTCCAATTCATTATGAACTCTCTACCTCATCAGTTTAGCCAGTTCCAGGTGAACTACAATACCATTAAAGATAAATGGAACTTTACAGAATTGAAGGCTATGCTGATTCAAGAAGAGGGGAGATTAAAGAAGTTCAGTGACCAAGTTGTTAATTTTGTAGGTCTTGAAAGAGCCAGCAGCAGTAAAGCAACACCAAGTAAAAATGGCAAAAAGAAAGATAAGACGTTTCTGAAAAGGCCTGAAAGTTAAATCAGTAAAGAAATTAAATGTTTCTTTTGCAAGAAAATGGGACACTTCAAGAAAGACTGTCTGAAAAGAAAGGCATAGTTTGATAAGAAATGTAAACATTACAACTTTGTTTGCTCTGAATTGAATCTTATAGAAGTGCCTAATAATACTTGGTGGTTAGATTCTGGTGCTACTACTCATGTGTCTCATATTGAAAAGGGATTCATTTTGATCCAGTCCATAAAAGGAGCTGAACAGTACTTGTTCATGGGAAACAAGATGAAGGCACGAATTGAAGGCATTGGGACTTATAGATTGATCTTGCAGACCGGCTGTAATGTAGATCTTGAAGGGTGTCTTTATGTACCTGAATGTGCAAGTTAACATTGATCTATCGACATTAAATACTGTATTGTACTATTGAATTTTTATGCGTGTGTAGTGCACATTTAGGTCATAAACATTTAGCTACATATTTGTATGTTAGTATTGATTGATTAACACCTAACGACTAAACGTATCCCAACGATTCACAACAATAAATAAATCCAGTATTAAACATGCCAAATTCAGTTCATACAGTTGGCCATTATAGCCCTGAACAACTCGTATCATAATTGTACTAACTCCTAACAACCAACAGAATCCCGACAATCAGAAAACTACTATAATGAATCCAATAAAAATGTTCATCATTAAAATAGATCCTACTTTGACTTTCTTTCTTTATTTACGCGTAAGTGATCCCTATACAATGGATTGACGTTTTTGACTTGTAATAATTTAATTTCATACCTACGGTGCATAGATGGAAAGACTATTGTGCCTCGATTTCACACTTACCAAATGACAACACAATCAAAATGTAAGAACATATATCCTCTATTTTCGTTTATTTTATTCTTACAATGACGACTTCTAAGGAAGCACAATGTCCACAACTATTATCTTCAAAACGAAAGTCATATCTTCCTCAATATTCTTCAATTTCTATTACTTAAAGATATATTCAAATAAATTCCATATAAAATCGTTGTATTTTTCAATTTAAAAACTAATATAAACAACTGAAAACAATTAATAAACCAAAACTATATAAAAAAAATTAAAACTATAAAAGAAACCCTAACTATAAAAATAAAAATATTGAAAGTATTTCGTTAACAAAAACCAATTAACCAATTTTAAAAAATCTACCTCCTTTATTTGAAGGTTGTACATAGTCGTGTTTGATAATATCCAAACTTCTAACAATTTCAAAAATTAAATTAGACAGAAATGGTCGAAGGAAGAAGAAAACTTGATCGAGAAACACTTTGCTATTAAACTATGGAGGTTGGAGGAAGAAGCAGACTTAAGTTATGGGTATTAAAAAAAGATATACACACACGCATATATATATATATATATATATATATATATATATATATATATATATAGAGAGAGAGAGAGAGAGAGAGAGAGAGAGAGAGAGAGAGAGAGAGAGAGAGAGAGAGAGAGAGAGAGAGAGAGAGAGAGAGAGAGGTGTGTTTGTGCTTAGTGCCAAGGTTATTATATCTAATTAATTTGTCAAAAGTATATTACAAACAATGTCCATACAAATATTTTTATCTATTGACTTACAAATACAGTTAACTCTAACATCAAAATGGACTAAATGGGTGTTTTAACATTAAACAATAGTTGAAGGGAGAGTTTGGCTAGTTGAAAATTTTAAAGGGGGTTTTAAGTTTTGTAGGATAGTTCAAAGGGTGTATTTTCATTTAACTATGATATCTCAATAACCGTCTACAAAAACCTACCAAATCATCCAAAACGGGTTCACAAGTACGTCCTAATTCTATTAGGAGTAGTACATGTTAATAGTCTGAGTAATCATAACTAAAAGATGAACTACTAATTATTAAGCATATATATACATGAATAAATTGTAAGGAAATATCTAGCTTAAACCTAAATAAATTTTCCAAATAAAAGTTGCTTTTATAATTTTTTAATGAGTTATGTAATAATCAGTCAACCAACAATCTACAAAAAGGGCCTTGGTTGACCCTAAAATGATTTCAAGATTCGACAAAAACTATAAAACATAGTTTCTAGCTATTTGGCTTGACCTCGACAAGCTGAACATTATGATCATTGAGCAACAAACTCTTCTCTTTAGGCTAGAGAGCTACAATGTTATCTTGAACACATCATTTTTCTATCCTATCTCGTGGGGTGGTTGAGCTCCATAATCGAGGTCAAAAAGCCTCATCAGGACAATTAGATTCTTAAATTTCTACCATGGCTTGTTAACTCATTGTGCCGTGAGCTTCCTTATACTAGTGCAACGAGCTACATTCTTTCACACATTTGATATAAATGTATGTTGATCGTGCTTTAAAGCGAGTTGTGTGAGGGATTCTATGGATATATTTTTATGCATCCATGGTTATCGTGCTCATATCACTTTCTTCTCAGGATCATTTCCTTGTTTTGTGCTTAACGATGTAAAAAATATATTAAATATCCCAAAAAGAACACAAATATCGAAAGAACACACTACACTACTCAATCATATAAAAACACTCCATTATGCTCAATAACCAACCAAAAGCTCTCCTTAAGTTATGTATCTGATATGATATATACTAGTACAAATATTTAGCATACCATATATTAGTAGAGAGTTGCACCATGTGTCAGATTACAATGACAATGGTGTTTCTACTTTTTAAAGAGTAGTCTACTTTTCCTAATAAACCAATGTTTTTGTTAAGAAAATAAATCATTTTAAGAGTATTTCAGATAAAATTAAGACCATTTACTTGAAGGAACGTAAATGATTAGCCAAGTTGCATGCTCACATCTCTTTATAACGACATGGAAACCTTGAACAAATACTAGGCCTATTGTACCATATGTGATGTTGATGTTCTTAATCATAAAAAATCATCTTGCAATGGTTTATAATTGTTTATAGACCTTTAATACATGCTTGATCTTCTAATAGACTAATATATATTTCTCAATGGCTCGTAATGATACCTTCATGTTCCTTACCTTGGCGAACATATAAGAGTGTGAAAGATACTTGGGCTATGGGTAGAGGTATTATCTAGTTCGAAAAGGCTTGTATTGAGATTACGGATATTAGAATAGGGTAAATCATGATAATGTATGGACGACATTAGAATACTAATATTAGGAAGCTGATTGTACAACTGTTTACGGTAGAACAAACACATGTACCATTACTTGTAGGCTATTATATTCACGACTTCACCTCACTTGAGTCTAATCGAGACCCAATCAGGAAATACATATTTTGCAAATGGCTGGAAATTAATCTTCATGAGATAACTTAATACGACACAAAATATTATCTTATAAAGAATTATGGTAATCACACAGATGTTATTCCACACATACACGCAAAACATCTGCTTGTTCTTTTTATTATATGGCAGAAGGGTAATGTATAAGAATGATGGGTTAATCTCTTGATTTACTATTTAAAATAATTTTAGATTCATATATGAGTTTCGACAAAGACAAGAGTATAATTTTCGGGGTCAATTGAAAATGTGAAGAGGGATATTGCTCGAAACCCTAAATAAAGGTACATTTATGTCCAAAAAAAATCAATATATCCAAGTTTCAAACAAATCGTTATAAATTCATAAATCATCTTATTGCATTTAATACCTTCCAAATCCATTTTCAGTTTTGATACATCTTATCCATATATTTTACCCTTTTCGAAACTTTAATTTTTTACCTTGTCAAAGAAGCCTACAAACCTAAATATACTGGAACATATACCACTTCAAGTATTGAAAATGAGACGAAGAAGCTTGTGAAATTGAAGAATAGATTCACGTGATTAGATTGGTGGGGTATTCTAGGAATTATTAGGTTTTTTAAAGTAAGTCTAAGATCTCATTTATGGTCATGATATTGAGTCATAATCATCTTACTTTTTCTAATTGATCTTGAATATTATGTTTGAATTTTATTGACCATAATATAAAAGGAATGTCTAGGCAATAAATTTTCAAGATTCTTTTGAGAAAGGATTACTCTAATTTATTGATAGAATAAATTTATATATTGTGGGATTATATGAGAGTTAACAATTTTTTTTTATTAATTATAGAATATACATGTGAACACATTGAAAGATAATATAACCTTAGTGAAAGATGGAAGTCCTTATGAGTTAATGCTATAATAAACTAACACAAACTAAACTAAAACAACAATAAAAAACACAAGGTACAATCCAAAACAATATTAAATCCCTAAACAAGACAAAACAGTTAATAACTACTAAGACCGCAGGACTTGTCGAAGAAGAAACTCTTCCAAAAGAATGACGCCAAAAGAAATCCATAAAATGTATTGAGCAATAACTCGAATGATCGAGTTCACCTAAGTAATCAAGATCACTAATGGTAAAAGAAACTTTCAATCAACAAGAGAACCCATAAATTACAAAGAAAGCCTAGTTATGAAATCCACTAATTTTAAAGCACCCCAAAGAAAATTAGTAGATATCAAAAGCCATAGTATATAGATATATGCCTCTCATAGACCTCCACACAACCATTACCGAATCCTGGAATCGACTACGAAATGACTTGCACAATTCCACTAAAAGTCAAAACAACATAGCCATATAAAGAAAAATACTAATCATAACTTTAAAGAGACCACCACAATTATAATGGACAATGTGACGTAGGGAGAACTACCACCACAACAATGTTATTGAGAAAGTGAAGGTAAATGCTAAAATGTAGACCGCTACCTCTGTTGTGGGAAAACCACAACCACTTTCACTAGCATCCCAACAAAGTTACAAAAGAATCACTTAAGAAACTCATCCCAAGCATAAAATCCACTGGACACCAAGTCTAGAAAAAATAAAACCTGATCCTCAACCTATACAATTAAATTGTTGTGTATGGACTACAATCCGATAACAAAAAATGGAGCTTCAAACGGATTTTTAAAACTAATAAATATAGAACCTAAAATTGAAAACACAAGAGGCCATGGAGAGGAAAGAACCACCAAGGAAGCAACAATAATATAAATAAGTCACTAACGCTAAATATAGATAGAACATGTTGGATATCTACACTGTAATGGGAGGAGACTGATAAAAGAAGGATATATTAGAAGAGAAAATAAAATATTGGCCATAAAGGCCATTACCAACTGAAACTAAAAACGGTAAAACAGACAACCATTGAGCCACCAAAAATGCACCAGATAGGTAGAGAAAAGAAATAAAAAAATAATATTAAAAAATAGATAAAGCTAATAACAAAAGAAAAATATAAAAGATTTGATACATTGTCAAAAAAAATATTTCAGACCCATACTAATCAACCCAAAAAAACAAACTACCACCACTACCACCATACTGGACAGAGAGGGAGATGTAAAGAAAATTGAACCACCACAATCACATATGACTATATACACTACTACACAATTGAACTCTAGCGACCTGAATTATTGGTTTCTAGTGGTCCTATAACTAAAGAGTCGTGTTTAGCATCAGAGACCGTGATTGGTCACTAAATCTTGATCACTAGTATTCAATCTTTAGAGGTACACATCTACGACCAATGTGGATGTCAGAGAGATGGACTCTTTATCGACCACTCCCGTGATCAGTAAAGGTGGTGCATTACCGACCATGTTTTGATCGGTAAATAATTTATCTCACTAGCTACCACGTAGTGGTCATTGATTCTGGTTTATTTTTTGCGACTGCACATTGGATGCTTATTTTTTTTTGCGGCCACATAGTAGTTGCTAAAAGTTAATACGAAAAATACTATATTTTATTAATTTTTAGTTTTTTTCTCCAGTTAAACCCAAATTATACAAGCATGTAGGATACCTAAAATATAAAAAATACACTAAAAGTGAATAATCAACATAGATAATTTATAATTTTAAACAAATTTATAAAAATCAACGTATACTAGTTTGTTTTGTGTCCGTATCTCTCAAAGTATATAAATATCAACACTATTGATGTGCATTGTCGGGTGTCCATTAGATTTATATGTGTACTCGTCCCAAGTATCACCAACCTCTTTCTCATAGTCTCTAGTAATTAGCATGTGCTCTAATTTATATTGGTCTATTTTGGTGTATTCTCTATTATCCATTCGTAACCTGTCTATTTATATGTTGTCACTCCCAATACATATAGGTAACAATTCAGAGGCATTAATTATTTACTCGGCATACAACTGCACTCCGACCATGACAATGGATCACTTCCCAAACAACTTTCCGCACACCACGTCGCGGTCCCTTAACGTGCACTAAATCATTAATGTAGAAAACTGTTTTAGCTTGATTGGGTAGAATGTACGATTCCTCTTAATACCAAAATGAGATATTGCCGATTCTTGTGACACTGTGTTTATTTCTAATTTTATTCTCATCCGATGTTAGCACTCTCACTCGAACACTGTAACACAATATTCTTTTCTGGAGTTGACAAAAAACATGGATTCTTTCATGCATAACCACGACGATAAGTTAAATATGTTCAACATAACTGGTCACAATCTATATAGATTGATTTGCCCTAAAAATGGCCAAAATCCATCATGGGTCAAACCCAAATAAATATTACGAGACTATATAGCAAACTCCAGGTGATGATGATCAAAAACATCTTCCAATTAAGGCCATTAACCGGATGTCGCAAAACTTCCTTGTCTATAAAATTCTAGTCTTGTGTCAAATCATTTCCTTTACAGTGTGCCCTTGAAGCGTACAATCAATGTAAACTCGGAACAGTAGGGAGAATTCGTAACTTTTATGTGACTGTCTCTTTCCCTTCTTCGGGTCCCACCTAGATAACTTACAAATCAGGTATACATTTAATGAATTGTATTAATCTCGGTACAAAACACAGACATTCAAACACACATAAATTCTTTTGTATCTTAAATCCAAACTCTTTAACTTCTTGTTGGGGTCTTCATATAGAGCAAGCAAGGTATGTCCATCGGCAAAAACAAGAGTCAACAAATATGGGAGCTTCGTGAACAAATTATTTATCCACTAATTTTTTACCTTGGTGAGCATCAATTCCGTACTAATATTCAACGAATCCATTTGCATATAACTGGAATACAACTCGGTATCCATTATTGCAATTAACGTATCAAAGAAACCTGTGTTACTTCGTGAAACATGCTCGTCTACCATTTCCATATCCACCTCGTTAACCATTCCTCTCAAATCATCTAACATAATCAACATCTCTTCATCTACAATATAGTTCAACTCAACATTCACACGAACGTGTTTAACTTCACCATACGATCTTTAGAGTTACACATCTAC
Source organism: Nemophila menziesii (assembly GCA_029959085.1). Lineage (NCBI taxonomy): Eukaryota > Viridiplantae > Streptophyta > Magnoliopsida > Boraginales > Hydrophyllaceae > Nemophila > Nemophila menziesii. Next base: position 38,838,281 of record JARWIR010000001.1, read on the forward strand.
AGCCAATGTGGATGTAAGAGAGATGGACTCTTTATCGACCACTCTCGTGATCAGTAAAGGTGGTGCATTACCAACCATGTCTCTGATTGGTAAATAATTTATCTCACTAGCTACCACGTAGTGGTCATTAATTCTGGTTTATTTTTTACGATTGCACAGTGGATTCTATTGCTCCTTTGTTTTTTGTGACCACACAGTAGTTGCTAAAAGTAAATACGGAAATACTATAATTTATTAATTTTCAGTTTTTTTCACCAGTTAAACCCAAATTATACATGCATGTAGAATATCTAAAATTAAAAAAAGACACTAAAAGTGAATAATCAACATAGATAATTTATAATTTTAAACAAATTTATAACAATCAACATAGACTAGTTTATTTCGTGTCTGTCTCTCTCAAAGTATATAAATATCAACACTATTGATGTGTATTGTCGGGTGTCTATTATATTTATATGTGTACTCGTCCCAAGTATCACCAACCTCTTTCTCATAGTCTCTAGTAATTAGCATGTGCTCTAATTTATCTTGGTCTATTTTGGTGTATTCTCTATTATTCATTCGTAACCTCTCTATCTCTATGTTGTCACTCACAATAGATATAGGTAAACAGTTCAGAGGCATTAATTATCGACTCGGCACCCATAAATCTGCACTCCAACCATGACAATGGATCACTTCCCAAACAACTTTTCGCGCACCACGTCGTGATCTTTTAACGTGCACTAAATCATTAATATAGAAAACTGTTTTAGATTGATTGGGTAGAATGTACAATTCCTCTTTATACCAAAATGAGATATTGCCGATTCTTGTGACATTGTGTTTATTTCTAATTTTATTCTCTTCTGGTGTTAGCACTCGCACTCAAACACCGTAAGACAATATTCTTTTCCGGTGTTGACAAAAAACATGGATTCTTTCATGCATAACCACGACGATAAGTTAAAAATGTTCAACATAACTTGTCACACTCTATATAGATTGTTTTGCCCTAAAAATGGCCAAAATCCATCAAGGGCCAAACCCAAATAAATATTACGAGACTATATAGCAAACTCCAGGTGATGATGATCAAACATCTTCAAACTAAGGCCATTAACCGGATGTCGCAAAACATCCTTGTCTATAAAATTCCAGTCTTGTGTCAAATCATTTCATTTACAGTGTGCTCTTGAAGTGTACAATCAATGTAACCTCGGAAGAGTAGGGAGAATTCGTAACTTTTATGTGACTGTCTCTTTCCCTTCTTCGGGTCCCACCTAGATTACTTACAAATCAGGTGTACATTTAATGAATTGAAATAATCTCGGTACAAAACACAGACATTCAAACACACATAAATTCTTTTGTATCTTAAATCCTAACTCTTTAACTTCTTGTTGAGGTCTTCATACAGAGCGCGCAAGGTATGTTCATTGGCAAAAACAAGAGTCAACAAATGTGGGAGCTCCGTGAACAAATTATTTGTCTGCTAATTTTATACCTTGATGTACATCAATTCCGTACTAATATTCAACGAATCCATTTTCATAAAACCAGAATACAACTCGGTATCCATTATTGCAATTAACGCATCAAAGAAACATGTGTTACTTCGTGAAACATGCTCGTCTACCATTTCTATATCCACGCATTAACCATGCCTCTCAAATCATCTAACATATTCAACATCTCTTCATCTACAATATAGTTCAACTCAACATTCACACGAACGTGTTCAACTTCACCATACGATCTTGAAAGTTACACATCTACGACCAATGTGGATGTAAGAGAGATGGACTCTTTATCGACCACTTTCGTGATCAGTAATGGTGGTGCATTACCGACCATGTCTGTGATTGGTAAATAATTTATCTCACTAGCTACCACGTAGTGGTCATTAATTCTGGTTTATTTTTTACGATTGCACATTGGATGCTATTGCTCATTTGTTTTTTGCGACCACACAGTAGTTGCTAAAAGTAAATACGGAAATACTATAATTTATTAATTTTCAGTTTTTCACCAGTTAAACCCAAATAATACAAGCACGTAGAATACCTAAAATTAAAAAAAAAAGACACTAAAAGTTAATAATCAATATAGATAATTTATAATTTTAAACAAATTTATAAAAATCAATGTATACTAGTTTATTTCGTGTCCGTCTCTCTCAAAGTATATAAATATCAACACTATTGATGTGTATTGTCGGGTGTCCATTAGATTTATATGTGTACTCGTCCCAAGTATCACCAACCTCTTTCTCATAGTCTCTAGTAATTAGCATGTGCTCTAATTTATCTTGGTCTATTTTGTTGTAATCTCTATTATTCATTCTTAACCTATCTATCTCTATGTTGTCACTCACAATAGATATAGGTAAACAGTTCAGAGGCATTAATTATCGACTCGGCACCCATAAATCTGCACTCCAACCATGACAATGGATCACTTCCCAAACAACTTTTCGTGCACCAGGTCGCGATCTTTTAACGTGCACTAAATCATTAATATAGAAAACTGTTTTAGCTTGATTGGGTAGAATGTACACTTCCTCTTTATACCAAAATAAGATATTGCCGATTCTTGTGACATTGTGTTTATTTCTAATTTTATTCTCTTCTGGTGTTAGCACTCGCACTCGAACACCGTAAGACAATATTCTTTTCCGGTGTTGACAAAAAACATGGATTCTTTCATGCATAACCACGACGATAAGTTAAAAATGTTCAACATAACTTGTCACACTCTATATAGATTGTTTTGCCCAAAAAATGGCCAAAATCCATCAAGGGCCAAACCCAAATAAATATTACGAGACTATATAGCAAACTCCAGGTGATGATCATCTTCCAACTAAGGCCATTAACCGGATGTCGCAAAACATCCTTGTCTATAAAATTCCTGTCTTGTGTCAAATCATTTCCTTTACAGTGTGCCCTCGAAGTGTACAATCAATGTAACCTCAGAACAGTAGGGAGAATTCGTAACTTTTATGTGACTGGCTCTTTCCCTTCTTCGGATTCCACCTAGATAACTTACAAATCAGGTATACATTTAAGGAAATGTAATAATCTCGGTACAAAACACAGACATTCAAACACACATAAATTCTTTTGTATCTTAAGTCCAAACTCTTTAACTTCTTGTTGGGGTCTTCATACAGATCGAGCAAGGTATGTCCATCAGCAAAAACAAGAGTCAACAAATGTGGGAGCTCCGTGAACAAATTATTCGTCTTCTAATTTTTTTACCTTGATGTACATCAATTCCGTACTAATATTCAACAAATCCATTTTCATAAAACCGGAATACAACTCGGTATCCATTATTGCAATTAACGCATCAAAGAAACATGTGTTACTTCGTGAAACATGCTCGTCTACCATTTCCATATCCACCTCGTTAACCATGTCTCTCAAATCATCTAACTTATTCAACATCTCTTCATCTACAATATAGTTCAACTCATCATTCATACGAACGTGTTCAACTTCACCATACAATTCCAAACTTCATATAACAATAAAATTCATTCATCAGAATATGATCCCTTGCACCATTAATATTTGTTTCCACTATTCTTGCACCATTTGAACAGAGATTAAATAGCATTTCAACTATCCATGTGTTTTGAAGCAATTTTATAAAACTCCCACCCTTTTCACAAAAGCCAGACTAGTCTTATTTTTTACTTAATCCATTCTTTATCAATAAGTACATTCATTTTGATTTCAGTCTATCATACAAGAAATAATTTGGATAAATATACAAATATAGTGACCAAAATATGAATAAACATACTATGCAATCGATGAACTATATACAAATATAGTGAACAAAATCAAATATACAAATTTACATGAGCTACCCATAGAAAATGGACATTCACTATAATATATACTAATGGATTTTCATAACTCATAATAACAAAATTTAATTCGTATTTTTTGGGTCAACATATTACTATAAATCATATTATTTTCCAAAAATTTAGCCAACAATCAACCGACAATTACATCAATAATAAACTTATTATCAAAAAATATTTCAAATATGAATAGAATTTTAAACTCTTCTTCATATAAATAGTAGATAAATGTCATTAAAAATAGAAGAATTATGGTGAACATGAGTACTATTATGGTGGTGGTAGGGGACTGATGTAGTAATTGATGGCTTCGGTTGTATCGAATCCGGGTGGATAATTTTTGAAATTGGGTAAAGGGTTTAAAACGTTGAGTGTTGGTTTCATCAATGAATTTCTACTCAATCTGTTGTATTTATTACCCGTTCTTTTAGTGATTGCTAAAGAGTAAAAAATTGGTTGTTGGAAAACACTATCGACCACAACATTAGTCCTTAAAGGGTCAAATATCTATTTGCGACCACCCTTGGTCGGTACAATATATATTATTTAATTGTTTTCACTCTACGGCTATACTAACTATTCTGTGGTCGATAATGATTTGCAAATCTTTACCAACTATTTATTGGTCTAGATTGTTTTAAACGCTATATCTCTTATGACCATAACGGTGGTCGATAACGATTTTATAGTTTCTAATGACCATGAATGTGGTTGCTAAATTTTTTTTCTAATTTATTAGCGACCGAAAACGATCTACCATAAGATGTTCATAAAAAATTGGTCTTTCAAAAGATCAAGTGTAACAGTGAAAATAGAGGATCAAAACAAGGAGAGGGTACATGTAAAAGAAGGGATAACGCAAAGAAAAGAAAAAAAATCTGAAAGAGAGGAGCATCATTAGAGAATGACTGTCATATAGATAGTTGGATTAGTGGCCGTCATAACTAGGATGATGATATCCTCCATAAAAGAAGAAAGAAGAGAGAAACTAAGATCTAGGGTTGGGTTGTTTTTTGAGAAAGCAGCGTTCTTTTTTCATAGATTGTTCTTATCAGTGGGATCCTTGCCTTTTCCTTTAAAGAGAAGATAAAAACCTTATCTAGTAGAGCGAATGCATGTTGGGCAAGGATGGCTTAGAAAGTCGACAACTCGGGGACAATCTTATGGATATACTACAAGATTATTTTGATTTGATTCATTCCCCAGTTGATACTTTAGTTAGTTGTGGACAAAAAACCTATTTAACCGTTAACAAAGAATAGAATAGCTTTCCTTTTCAGTCAACGTTTGAACATATTCTTGCTCTTATAATCTCAAGCAGAAATACATCCAACAAATCCTAAGAATTATATCACAAATTCTCTCCCTTCAATTCATGCCTAGGCATTATGCACTAGCCAGATTCGTCCTCTATAAACTTCAATCTGCTCATCCCGAATCATTCCTAATTGACCCTACTTCAACTTCTACATATCCTAATATTCATTATCTTATTTGATGTGACTTATGATGCTTATGAAAGAATTGGATATCCAAAAGGTTTAATTGACTGATTTAGAAAAAAAATTCTTATGATGAGACAAGTGACTGATTTAGAATTTCTTCTTATAACAGACAATTTTAACGCGGCTTTTTAACTACAAATGATATTTGTTCCTAATGTTCTAAATGAAAGTGGTAACGATACTTAAACTTTTAAACATTTTGTAATTGAAAATTGATCGGAAGGGGGTTTCGTGTATATTATTTTATAAAACATGAAATTTTTCTACAATTCTTAGAGTATGTGAGATTTTCGTGCTATAAAGGTAGACTAGATGGAAGTTTTCTGTAATTTTTAGAATACATGAAATTTTCGTGCTATTAGGATACACCACATATGGGTTGAGGTGTTATTACCTTTTCTAAATTGATCCCAAATAAAGAAAAGTGGAAGAAGAAATTAAAATATAGAAAGAATTTGTCGTGGCGCACGCAAGCGGACATGGATCACCCACGTAAATATATATATATATATATATATATATATATATGTGTGTGTGTGTGTGTGTTTGTGTGTGAAGGAGTAGCATCCCAAATCCCATAGGACATACAAGAAACTCAAGAAAACAGAAAAGATATGCGTAAGATAATAAAAAAACTCCATAACATAGAGCAGAAAGTCATATATAATATAAAGATTTAAAACCATAACATAATATTCTTTACAGTAGTAAAAGGATAAAAAGAAACGCTTTTTTACATACCATAACATATAATAATAATAATATTCATAATATCTGTGAAGGAAGAACGGGGAAACTGTGGGTCTTCTATAGACTAACTCCCAACGCCACTATCCATCTCTATGTTATGACTTCCTACGAAAACAAACATTAAAAAGACGAATTAGCCCCTACACACAAAAAACATGCACATAACAACCGATAAGTAAGACAAATTTTTTTGATAGTCTCCCCCATAAAAACTTATCTTCACTACATGTGATTGCACCTGCAATTCATATGTTGAGCTACTATCTTAGGATTACAAGCTCACAACCTTATACTTTTCAATATACTCCATAGATATATTAATCTTTTGCAATGAAAATAACTTTAATCAATGTTTAGTTAAAGGGATATTAAATTAAGTAGGATTAAATGATTTGATTCCATTTAAGAAAATGGAAAGACACACACATTAATGATTAATAATTCAATACATTACCTAGTACTATGTTTTAGTCACACGAGCTATTGATGGGGAATCTCCTAATAATAGAGAGATCCTGTAAAAAAACAAAGGTGAGGAAGGATAAATCTCAAAATTAGATCGTATAATGCTAAAGATAAAGGCATAGTTACACATACCCATCCACCAATTGCCCCTCGTAGCAGTGTTCGGTTCATCTTCTCCCCCATCCTTGTTAAACTAACAATTATATAATACCCGATTTATTAGTTAAATATAGACAATTTTTTTTAATTAATCTCATTTTAGGTCATTATGTGTATTAATAGTTTTTCCAAATATGGCCATATCTTTCATTTTTTCTTAATTTAAGTTATATCAATTAATTTTTTCCAATTTTGGTCACATATATTTAGTTTTTTTCTAATATTTATGTTTTTATAATTAAATTAATACGAGGTTAAATAAATCATATTTAGTCACTGTGGTTTGAGTAGAGTCCTGGGAATTCTTAGGAAAAATATACACGTCTCGCCCACCATAGTAAATTGAGGAGCTAAATTGGCATGGTTGCACTATTTCTATTTGATAATAAGGATTCACATCCTTGTTTGGAGTGTCATGACTTGCCTCCTCATGGCGTGTGTCTGAAAATTAACATACAAACATGGAATACTTAAAAATAATATTTAGTGAAAAATGTGGTGTTGGTTCCTCCATGTAAACATAGTGATATAGTTCATAGAATAAATGATCAATTAGGAAAGCATAAACGAAAAAATAAAGTAACGGCAACATTGAAATTCGTAAATCTACCTAACAAAAGAGAAATGTTGAAGACTAATTTCTCCAAAGACAAGACACATTAAGGCAGAATTTAGATACTAAGTCTTTAATTCAAAGCTAATCTACGTTAAATCATACATGGATATGTCTTTGAATGCATGTGTATAAACATACAAAAAATCATAGAATGACGGCATATATTTAAAGAATTTACGCGAAAATATGTGACAGATACATGCATCATGAGTGTAGTCAAATAGTAACTGACATGTTATAACTAATTAATCAATTCGGCTAAAATCTTTATTTTTCTTTTATAAAAGTCAACATATACTTACTATAAAAAGAGTCTCTTTGCTTATCAACACCATCAACCCCATCCTGAAAAAGCATCAACGTAAACATAAATGAAAAGTGGAGTAAAATGTTCTAAACCATTACTCAATATAAAAAAAGTGGTTGATGATGGTTGAATATATGAATACATAAATACCTTGGAAGATGGTGAGAAAATGGACTTGAGAATAGCAGAAGAAGGTGATTCTTTTGAAGCAAAAATGTCATGAAATGGAGAAGAAGAGGGGGTTGAAGAAGCAGTTTGTTTTTTGCCTTCCATTGCTCTTAATTTCTGTGAAAGTGTTTTGTGGTGTGAATACCAAATGAGAGTGGTGTGTGTATATATAGGCAAGGCAACACACATACCATCCCAAATATGAGAGAAAACTCACCTGAAAATTGAAATTAATGCAAAAGTTAAAAAAAAAAAAGATAAGACACGTGAATGATCGGTGATGATATTAAGTTATCCAAATTGAAGAAAATAAAGACAAAAAAGTTGAATAAAGATTAAAAAAAACAAACCCAAACCGAACCGTCTCTCTCTTCTATAAGCCTAATACTGTCAAATTTCTTTTTCTCTCTCTTTCTGTTGTTCGGTTTCGATTAGACTCAGCGTTATTTCCTCACAAAAGTCTTTTCTGTGGGACCATCTTCTAATTATTCAACCTTTTACTGCCACGAAACCAGTAAATTGATAATTACAATCTTAACTTTGATGGCACGGTAGAAGGTAAGGGTGAATTGTTTATTGGGATTAAGATTATGTTCTTTTCCTCATTATTCCCTAGTATTCATTTTTTTTCATCTGAATTAAAAAAAAAAGTTACAGAAAACTACTCCTAGAATTTGCTCACTTCGTTTCATAATATTTGTCCACTTACTAAAAATGTTGTTTTAAAATATTTATTTATTTAGAAGATCAAGACACTTTTTCCTTTTTTTCCACTATTACTCCTATTAAAAAAATTAAAATTAATATTTTTAACACTTTTAAGATATCAAGATATTTTATAAATAGTACTTTTGTAATAAGGTGTAGTAATTGCATTTCTTAATACGTGTGGAAAAAAAAGTAGACAGACATTTTGAAACGGAGGAGTACAAAGTTTTAAGTCCGTTTAAGATTGATTATTTTAAAGTTAAAAGTGATTTTTAATTAAAATTAATATTTTTATACAAAATATTAATAAAATTATTTTGACATCTAAAATTACTTTAAGTGATTATTTTAAAAATCATTTATCTAATGTTTTCCTAAAATTAATTTTAAAGGTCTAAAGTATTTTTATGGATATTATTTTAAAAAATAATTCTAAACGGGCCTTTAATTACTTTTACTAGATAATAATGAAAAAATTTATTAAAAAAAACTTTAAGTTATTAATGAATAAATAATAATTGATATTCCTTTTTAAAAATGGGAAAATTACCCACTAATTATGGTTAAATAAATTCTTTCTAATTTTATATAAATTTATATTTTAATTTTTTTAGTGTATTACTCATTTTTTTATTTTTCAATTGGGTTAAAAATCTTTTTAATCCTAAAATGCCCATTACATATGCTTAATTTTTTGTTACCTAGTTATTTTCAGCTCATTAATTTTTATAATCAAGTCAAAGTTTTGATATCTCTCTCATACATTTTATTTTTGAGATCCTAAGACCAAGAGTTTTGAACTACTAGATACTTACTCAATGCGTTCTATATATTGTTCTAGGAGCCAGTCGTTCGCCTTTGACACGGATCAAGTGCTGCTTCGATATCTCTATTCCTTGTGGTAAATTTCACCCCCAATCTTGACGGATTGCCCCTATTTTAGTAAGCCATTCCGCACAAACATTTGTTTCTTTATGAACACGCTTCACCTCATACATTGGATTCACCTCAATATCATTATTATTTCTTTGATCCACCTCTCTCTCGACTCCCGGTCTATCTTGTTTTCCGCAATCATTTCTTCAACATTCAGTGAATCACTCATAATACATAATTTCTTCACTCTCAACTGATTAATCCACGCTAGTCCCTCATACTGGGCAATCAACTCCACTTTTACGGGAAGTATCCATGCTAATGGTCTTGCAAAACCACATGTTCAATCCCCATTCTAGTCGCTCAATAATCCACCAGGTCCACCCCTCTCAACTTGAGGATTGAGTTCCATCCACATTCAACTTTATGCCTCAAACTGATTTTGTCCAACAAATTGATTATACTCGATTATTCAAAATTCTCTTACCATTTGGTAATTCTTCCTTTGTCCGCACATAATCTCTTATTAACCCATTAGCTCTCCCAATCACCTATCCCACACCCACACTAACAGATATATTGAACACTATGTCACTTTAATGAAGCCAAAATTCACATAAGATTGCTGAGAACACGCAACTCTATAGAATCCACACAAACAAACTTATATTTTTGACATTTTGCCTCAACCACTTCGAATTCAATACGGTTGCCCCATGTATTATCACATCAGCAAACAACACTCTTGTTGTCTCAAATTTTTCCTCAAACAGGGTGAACCTATTACCTGACACAAATCTGTGTATTCCAGCTGCCGAAGAAAACTATTTCTCGTCTGTATCACCTGTTTGTGAATTAAATATTCTGGTATATGCCTCATCTACTGTGCAACTACTAGAGGTATGTCCAATTATTTGTCTCTAATTCAGACTGTATATCGTACCCCACACATTGCTCCCCAAACTTGATTGGTCTCTCTCGCTTATTATTGTACAATTGAGTCTTCTCCTAGTATCTCTTCTAGACCATATTACTCGTTGATCAACAGGTACCGTATTTCTCCCATCACTTTTAAGTATACACATATTGATATTAACCTCACTCTCGTCTTTCACCCATTCCCAGAGGAAAATCCCCCACACACTTCTAGCCATGGCGCACGTGCAAAACATGTGTTGAGTTGTCTCGATCTCCACCACACACCAAGGACACAGTGTACTCATGTGGACCCCTTTAACCATGAGATTAAATCTCGTCAAAAGTCACTCTTTCTTAGATCGCCATATAATAACTTTACCCTTTTGTGGACATCTTCTTTTCCAGAGCACATGCCAGTCAAAATCCCCTTCCTTATTCACCTCCCTAAAACTCTCAGATGCTGACTTCACATAATACAATCCATTCTCTTTGTATTTCCATGAAAAATAATTCATATTGCTATTGTTTCGATCAATCGAAATTTATGTCATCTCTAGCCGTTTTGACGTCGATAAATAAGCTTGAACCCACCCCAATCCCTAGATCCATCTTGGTTCGTGTAATCCCCCACCAACTTTCTCATTTCATTTTTTTATCAGGAACACAACAAGAGTTATTGAAGGTTCCGATTCTACCCAAATTTCCTTTCAGAACGAAAAACTACATTTGTTCTTTATGTATTATCGGGATCCCCGTCTTAGTACGAAAATTCCTTCCACAATGGCACAACATATATGAGAATCCGACGTTTTGCATTCATAATGGAACACTCCCCGTCCAAAGTATTTATGTCTTATTGCTTTCGTCCACAACACCCTCACATCATGGATCAAATTCTACCCTAACTTTCCTAATAATATTTTGTTCCTCACCTCAGATCCCCTTAGACCTAAACACCTTTTTGCTTTCGTCTTATATATCTGTTTCCAAGAAACCCAACTGATCTTTTGTTGGTCCAGCAAATGTCCCAATATGAAGCCTGTTTGCATGCCATCTAATTATTTGTGCATATACTTAGGAATTGTCCTTGGTTGCATCACATAGACTAGTATTGCACTAAGAACAGACTTTACAAGTGTGATGCGTCCCGAGAGTGATAGGTTATGTCACTTCAATCACGTTAACATCTTTTGGAGTATGTTTGTCAAATCATCATAAAACCCCTTGGTCTTCTCCCCTATAATATTGGAACACCTAGATATCTCCCCAAATATGATCTCCACTAAAACCATTTCTCTCCACGATATCAACAACTACCTCTTCCCTGACATTCCTTCAAAAGTGTACAAGCAATTTCTCTTGGCTATTTTACCACGTCTTAACAGAATCTTGCAATCGTATCTTGCAATAAAGACATGATAATTGAACTCTCAGCAAATAATATAAGGTCATCTGCAAAAACTATGTGAGATATAAGAATCCCCCTTAACAAGGCGTAAAGGTCTCCATGTATCGCACTCTAGAAGTTGTTGTACACGTATGGAGATTTTTTCCATGCACATAGAAAAATGTATGCGGAAAGGGGATCTCTCTGTCGTATAACCCTCTGTGCTGAGAATGGGATAATGGTATCCATTATAGAGGACCCGTATTTCATTTTCCTCCATCCCCTTATGATAAGTGGTATCCACGTATCTGATACTCTAGGAAACTCCACTGTATCTATAACAAAACTCCAACAAACTTTATTATACATCTTAGTAAGATCTATCTTGACTGCCATATATCCTATTTTCCCTCTCATATACCACATAATGTGGTTCGCATCCCGCACTAAATAATATTATCAATCTTTGATCTCTCTAGAAGAAAACTACTCTAATATGGTATGATCATCAACTAGGAGTGGTCGCATTCTATTCCCCAAAATCTTTGTGCAAATCTTGTAACATAGATGTATTAAGATAATAGGTCTTAACTTAGTAACACATATGGCTTCCTCTCATTTGGTAGAAGATGGATTAATGATCCCAATGCTTTCTATAGAAAACTACTAGTTAGTAACACATGACTAATCATCTCTTTCACTAAAGGATCCACTATCTTCCAGTACTTTTGATAAAACCTCAATGTCATACCATTCCTCCTCGAAGGTTTTTGTGGTTGAATCTGAAATACCACAACTTGTACTTCGTCTATCATTACCTCTTCATCTAGTCTCTGAATTGCCTACTCCTCCAATGACCTAGCGAGGTAAAGCGAACTACCCTTGATGATTGTCCTCCAGTGTATACAAACCCACATATAATTTTCTAACCAAACTATGTTTCTATGTCTCCTCATCCAACCATGTTTGACTATTATCCCGAATGTGATGTCGGCCTTCCGTGCTCTTTTTAATTTTTGTAGCCAAATGGTAAAACTTAGTGTTGGGATCTCCCGATTTAGTTAATTTTTCCCTTGACTTCTTAAACCAAAAGACTTCTTCCTAATCCTCACTTTCATAGCACATACGTATACATACATCCACTAAACAAACACATAACATGCACACTCTTAAATGCATGAATAATATCCATTTTCAAGTTTCTTTTGCTTTTTCTTCATAGATGAACGTTTATTACATTCAATCAAAAAAACATCAAGGATACCCAATTTTTCTTAGATTTTAAGGTATATTTTCCAGTTTTGTTTTTATTTCATTTATTTCATTTATTTCATTTATTTCATTTATTTCATTTTTGTTTTTAAATTTCACATTGTAATGAAGTGATTTTTTCTTATCTATGTTTATGTTTATTGATTATTTCATATTTGCATACTTCTTATGTATTTGTTTTTATTTTTTATATTTTGTATGTTTCATTTCATGTGTTTGCTTTAATATTTATATTCAAGCTATGTTATTGTGTAATGTAGGTGTTATTTTCCTTTATATTTTTCTTGAATAAGTGTTTTTAAGTTCATATTCTTTAGAATAAGTGTTTTGAATATTTTTTCTTGTATTAAACAGGGAATTCATATTTGGTGAAGTTTTTAAACTAATTAAAATATAGAGTTACTTCTATTAGACTAGACTAAATAGTGAATTCCCTGTTCTGTGAAGTTTTCAGAAGTGAACTGAACATTGTATTCCATGTATAATCATGTTTTTGTTTTAGTTAACATTTGTATATTGTTTTGATTATTTATCCATATGTCATTCATATAATAATGGTTGCTTTTATGTTTGGGCTCCGATTTTTGATGAGGTCAATTGATTTAATCCAGTATCTTGATTCTATTTTTGAGTATGTTCTCTCTAAATGACTTGTTTTAGAGTTACCCTCGACATGTTTGTTCTACTTAATCAGTGAGGATATTAACTATTTGTTGAACGACAAAGAGAACTTTGCGAATATGTTTTTTTTTGGTTAGTCAAACTAGTTTGCAGCGGATGGATCTATGTGTTACCGGTTGTAAGGTAAAATCTCACTAACAAATGTATTATTTGTTAGATGTTATCCTACAATCGGTATGTATAATTGGTGAGGATGTTGACTATTCTTCCTCAATATTATTTGCTACATATCTTTCTGTGTATATATAATTATCTCTCGGGGTTAGCTAACAAAAGTATTCGATCTTCATTTTGAGAAACTTTCTTGTTTCAAACGGGAACCCGATGTTATAAGAACCATTTACCCGGTTTAAAGAAGAATCTTGTTTTAAGAAGAAAAACAGTATCCCGTTTTCTGAAATAGCAATATTGTTCAAATGCCACATCATATTCTTACCGTTAGTCAAGAAATACCACATGGGAAAGAGCTGTTAGAGACTGTAAAGGGGTCTTATTTTACTAACCAGGCACCCGTTTTGCATCAATATCATGCATAAATCAATAGAGTTGTTGGAATTGATTGGCCATATATAGAGAGAGCTCATTTTCATCATTTTTTACATATATTCAAACACCAATTCTCAATACACTATCCCACACTTCAAGAGAGAATTCACAAGCTTGTACATTCATCTTCATATCATTAAATCAAGCCTTATGAATTTATTGCATCTTCCTCAAATATAATTTTCTTATCAAGTCCAAATAGGGAGATCAAACTACAAGATACAACTTCATTCTACTCAAAAAAAGTTTTTTCCAAGCTTTCAATAACATCACATACTTATCATCATTGAAAGCTTGATTCTATCATTGATTCATTAGCTCATTAAGAAGCACATTCAATATGGTTTGTAATATTATTATCCAACCAACTTTGGGTTATTACTCTCTAAATTAGAAATCAGCATTTTCGCTAGAGTATAGAGAAGAGGGAGAAGACTTCAATATTGGACGGGCTTACTTGTGTAGGTGATTATACAAGAGGTTTTGTCTTAAGGTGTCCGAGTTCGGGTTGTAAACTTGACCAGTAGAAATATTGGGTGTGTATGTTGTGGTTTAGCCCTGAAAAATCTCAACTGTAAACATTTATATCTCGCCTTTAAGAGATATGATAAGCTTAGTGGAGAAACTTGCTAGTTAGTGGATGTGGAAACCGCACCACTATAAATTCTAGCATATCTTCTAACCCTTATATTTTACATTAATCTTGCATTATTTTTAGTTACTTTATTCTCTATCACATCTTACTCATATGTTAATCCTCTAGTGTTTGTTAAAATGCTCTATAGACCCGTTATATCACTTAGGTGCTTAATTGTTAGACTTTGGGTTTTTAACTTACCTATACTAACTTAGGTATTAGGTAAGCTAGATCTTAATCCCCTTAGATGTATTAATACTTGACCCTAGGAATATAATTAAGCTATTTTAAATTAGTGTGCATATAGGTCCCCATACTTTAGTAGTTTACTTATTTAAGGACCTTAGCCTTAGATAAATCATCATCTTCCCTTTGGGCAAAATTGGTTTAGGATTCATAACTTGCTCTCTCCCTTTTAGAAATCTTAACCCTTACCTTGTGCATCTAGCAAACTCTTTAGAGTACTCCTTAGTACCATTTCTCAAGAGTTTGACTCATTAGTTTATACTAAAACATGGTTAGGAGTAATTTATTTTTATCAGGCATAGATTAGACTAGTATCATATTCCATCCCCCCTCTAGGATTCTACAGAGTAGTTTAAACAAAGTGAAGACTCAGGTTCAACGTAATATCTCATTGTCTTTTCATCGCTTGCAATCTTGCTTAGAGAAGTGTAAGAAAGTTGATCCCTCTACACAATTTCATCTGTAATATTAACATCTAAAAGATGTTTTATTGCTTCAGTGTGTGGGTTGAGGGTTTTTTTGGTCTCGTACCATGATCTACATAGATGGTACACACATGCTCAACAAGTAAAAAGGACATCTATACGTTCATTCGTATAATGGTAGAAAAAAAAAGGTTGTGTTTAGATCGATCGGTTATTTTTTATGTCTAAAACAATGAATTCACTATTTATATCATGAAATAACTTATTAAAAAATGGCGGATTCATTGTTCTTGACAGCCGTTTTATTCTTCATTTTCTATCTTCTTGTTCTTTATCTTCCTTATATGCTTTGTATATTTTATTTTTTTGTCTTCTCTCTAGGTATCTTCCCAATTTCATTTGGTGTTGTTAGAGCCGAGGACATAGAAAATTGGAATCGGGTTCTCACCTTTCCTAGACCTCTAATCTATTATCCTCAATTGACATTCATATCCGATCGACATCCCGGTATAATCACATCATTCGGTACTGTATTTCCGGAAGCATAGCGTTCTATTTTCGGTTTCATCTATCAAACAATATAAGGTATGTTACCAAAGGTAGAAGTAAGCTACCACAAAGGGAGACTGTGGTTAGATTCCTAAACAAGTATGCTCATGTTCCCGATGTCCTAGAGTTTGACCTAGAATTTGTAGAGTTTATCAGGGAAGGTGGTGATTTAGGTTGCACTTTCATGGATAATCTTCCCAAGGAAAACTTTGTCGATGCACATTTTTAAGGTAAGCTCTACTAGGAGTATACTTCAATGCTTCTTAATATTTTAATTCTAGAATCAAGCGTATAAATATGGATAAAATTCCAAGTATGGATGTAATTTACAGTATCCGTCCTTGGATAATAAACAAACTCTTTGAGCATTTCTCCAATCATTGAAGTGGACTTCACCTTTGTGTCTAGATGAAGAGTTGCTTTATAACACTAATTACAACATAAGTCGTCAATGGTTAGTTCATCATCAACTGGGACAAGTATATCAAGTTTTCTATTCTAACTATGGTTGTTGATCTATGTAGATATATGTGTTCTTTTGGTAATTGGAAACATTTCAGATTCCCATGTTCCCATATTATTTCAATCATGCAGAATGGTATTGATGTAGAACATCGTCTCAAAATCATCGCGCCATTTTACCATACTTCTTCATATAGAGAATGTTTTTCACGTAATGTTCCAACAGGTTTGACTTTCTGTCCAACGACACCTTCCTTCGGTCCCGATGATTTTATAGTCCTATCTGCATGGTTTCCCCCGGTAGGCCTAAATCGAAGAGGTTTAAATATAGGGGTGAGTTATCACACGTACCAAGTTTGATTACTTGTGTACATTGTCATAAAATAGGGCATCATAATTCAAAGACTTGTAAAGCTCCATTGTGATTTTTTTTGTTTTTTTTGTTTTTGTCATCGAAAATCATAGTTAATACGTGTGAAAAAGAAAGTAGACAAACATTTTGAAACGGATAGGTTACAAAGTTTTAGAGTCTGTTTGAGATTGATTTTTTAAAGTTAAAAGCGTTTTTTGATATAAACTGATAGAGTAATTATATTTGTCACCCTTTTTGTATCACCATTTTATCACCTCCTAGATGTATGCCTACATATACCAATGAATTAATTTCTCTATCCTATTTAATTTTTCGCTATATACTATTCAAGGAAATTAAAACATATATATATAGAAGGGTGATAAAATGGTGACACGAAAAGGGGTGACATATATCATTACTCAAACTAATATTTTTATAAAAAATATTAAAAAAATTTGACATCTAAAATCACTTTAAGTGATTATATCTAATGTTTTTCTTAAAATTGATTTTAAAGATCTAAAGTATATTTATGGATATTATATCAAAAAGTA
Organism: Nemophila menziesii; assembly: GCA_029959085.1. NCBI lineage: Eukaryota > Viridiplantae > Streptophyta > Magnoliopsida > Boraginales > Hydrophyllaceae > Nemophila > Nemophila menziesii. Next base: position 38,855,729 of record JARWIR010000001.1, read on the forward strand.
ATTCTAAACAGACCCTTAATTACTTTTACTATCTAATAATGAAAAAAAATATAAAAATAACTTTAAATTATAAATTGATAAATAATCATTGATATTCCTTTTTAAAAATGGGAAAACTACCCACTAAATTATTGTTAAGTAAATTATTTCTAATTTTATATATATATTTATATTTTAACTTTTTTAGTGTATTATTAATCTTTTTATTTCTTAATGGAATTAATAATCATTTTTAATCCTAAAATGTCCATTACATATGCTTAATTTTTCTTTACCTAGTTATTTTTTGCTCATTAAGTTTTATAATCAAGTCAAAGTTTTGACATCTCTTTCTTACATTTTATTTTTAATACAAGGGAGATCCTAAGACCAAGAGTATTTAACTACTAGATATTTCCTCAATGCGTTCTATATATTGTTCTAGGAGCCAGTCGTTCGCCTTTGTCACAGATCAAGTGCCGCTTTAATCTCTCTGGTTCCTCATGGTAAATTTCACCCTCAATCTTGACGGCTTGGCCCTATTTTAGTAAGCCACTCCGCATAAACATTCGTTTCTCTATGAATACTTTTCACCTAATACATTGGATTCGCCTCAATAGCATTATTATATCTTTGATCCACCTCTCTCCCGACTCTCGATCTATCTTGTTTTCCGTAATCATTTCTTCAACATTCTGTGAATCACTCTTAATACATAATTTCTTCACTGTCAATTGTTTAATACACACTAGTCCCTCATACAGGGCAATCAACTCCACTATTGCGGGGAGTACCCATGCTAATAATCTCCAACCCCATTCTAGTCGCTCAATAATCCACGGACTCCACCCCTCTCAGCTTGAGGATTGAAACTTACATCCAGATTCAACTTTAGGCCTCAAATCGATTTTCTCCAACCAATTAATTATACTCAATATTCGGAATTCTCTAACCATTTGGTAATTCTCCATGTGCCTGCACAAAATCTCTCGCTAACCCCTTAGCTCTCCTAATCACAAATCCCACACTCATACGGATATTTTGAACACTATGTCATTATAATGAAGCTAAAGTGCCCATAAGATTGCTGAGAACACGAAACTGTATGGGATTCCAAAAAATAAACTTATATTTTTGACATTTTGCCTCCACCGCTTCGAATTCGATACGGTTGCCCCTTTTTGTTATAAGATTCTTAATATTTTTATTCAGTTGATTCTCAACTTCAGTGTTGATAACTTGAATAGTCTTCCACATAGTTGAATAGAACGAGACTTTAATAATATCCTCCATACATTTTCAAACCAACCGGTGACCTTGATCCATTACTCTACTTGTTGACTTGTACATATAGAGAATAAGAACCATGCAAGTATAAAATCTAACACATCGATTATAAAAAATAAAAACAAATAAACACAATTAACCATCAAATTCCCGACAACATTACCAAAAACATCGTAGCTTCCAAAGTGTATTATAAAAGCGACATCAAGAAGGTTATACCCTATAAGTGTACGGGGCGCCAAGTATTAAAAAAGATAAACTAAATTAACTAAGGAATTGGACATTCGCTATGCATAAATAAAAGAATAGAAAGATTGGATTTTTATGATTAACTAAAGAAAAAATCCATTCTAAATAAAAGGATAAAAATAAATGAAAATAAACTATATCAAGGAGATTTTAAGGAGGAAAATGTTAGCTTAAAATGTCTGTGCTCACCAAATCAGTAACTATTAGGATTACTCTATTAAAGGGAAAATTGGTATTTTTCATATTAACCAGAATTCTAAATTTCACGTAGTACATTCTAGGTCAATATAAACAACCCTCTAAATCTAGGATTTTTGTCTAGATAAATCTATTCACTTTATAAGTACTTTTTAGATTAAACTCATATAACAAATATATATATATATATATATATATATATATATATATATATATATATATATATATATATATATATATATATATATATATATATATATATATATATATATATATATATATATATGATTTTTAAGATAATTTAGACGATTATTACATAGGTCTACCTATAAATTCCCTTCTAGGATTAATTCATAAGTTAAAGGAATTTGAATATACGACCGTAATAAGGAAATTCACATTCAAAGTAAAATAATAAATGGAAAAAATACCCAATTTATTTAAACCTAGAAATCTCAATAATCAACAATAAAAAATAGAATTTATTGAGGTTTACACTAAGATATTTCAAACTAATGAATATTTTAGCTCATGCTTGAAATAAAAAGAAAATAAAATAAAGATAAATTTAGGAGTTTAAGGCAAAAATATTTACAAAGATAGAAATAATTGTGGTGTTTGTCTTACTCTTTTTCGAGCGAACTTACGCGCACCACGACTATATAGGTCTTTTGATTTTTAAGATAATTAGACGATTATTACGTGGGTCTACTTATCAATTCCATTTCCAGGACTAATTTATAAGCTAAATAAATTTAAATTATACGGTCATAATAAGAAAATTCATATTCAAAGTAAAATAATAATAATAATAATTAAAAAAATACCTAATTTATTTAAGAGATAATTGCTAATTAGGTCCAAAACCCAACAAATCATACTTTAAAAAGTCCAGTCTAAAAGTTTGGATAAATAAAGTCCAAATTATTATTTTAGATTTATATTATCCCTAAAATAACCTTATATAATAAAATAATATATAAAATATAAACCCTAAAATTCATCATTTAAACTTACGTTAGAAAACAAAACAGAAAAGAAATTTCTTCCAATTCACCTTTCTATCAAGCTGCTCTCTTACAAAAGTTAACAGCCACCATTTGGAGACCATTCTCCACTTTCATCATCAGCCCAGATATGATACGCATCAACAAGTGAAGAACCATATTAAACATATATTGTATTAAGGTATTCACCTTCCTACCAAGCTGCTCTCCTAAAAAAACAGCCGTCATTTGAAGACCATTCTCCACTGTCCTCATCGATCTAAATTTGTTGAGCCACCTATATTAAGGTAAACAAAAATCATTTTATATTATTAAAACTAAAAAATAATTGATTTAATTTCAATTTAATTTTATTACTTTATGATTTTTTCAGAATAATCTGAATTAAGTATAATTTATTAATTTTCAATAGGAAGCAGATATTTTAATAATGGTGAAAAAAAAATAATGCTGATTCAAAATCGTGGAAAAAAAATTACCGAAATTTGATCTTATATTGCATTTTATGAATTGTTTTGCAGTAAATACTCATTTGACGCAACACATTGAATTGCATTGTACAAACCATTGAATTGTCTTAAACAGTCCATTAAATTGTGTCGGACAGCCCATTGAATTGCGTCGGACAGCCCAGTAAATTGTGTCGATAGCCCATTAAATTGTGTCGGACAACCCAATAAATTGTGTCAGACAGCCCAGTAAATTGTGACGGACAGCCCAGTAAATTGTGACGGACAGCCCAGTCGGACAGCCCAGAAAGTTGTGTCTAACAGCCCAGTGAAGGGTATTATGGACCTGAATTGTTAGTAAAGTAGGCTGGACCTTATGAAGAAAGTTTGTTGGGTTGTAGACCTTTTGGATTAATCACCCTTTATTTAAATCTAAAGTTCTCAATAATCAACCATAATAAAAAATTGAATGCACCTTATGTGTTAGGGACATGATAATGGTTCTTCTTGATTTTATTTTATTTATCAAATCTTACATTCTGACCTTTTCTAATTTGTCTTGTTAATTTTATAATTATTTTATTTATATAAATATTTAGGCCCCCTACCCCCATCCCTTATTTCAAAAAAAAAAAATTACAATGTCCTTAAAATATTTTATTTATTTAAAAATATTTTTTATTTAAGAGAAATATTTATTTATCAAATCTTATCCTTTTAAGGGGTGAAGGGGTGATATATAGCATTACTCTTATACACGAGTAATGCTATATATCACCCCTTCACCCTTTCACCCCTTATGTGGAGCCTATGTGGAGATTTTAAAAACCAATCATGATGTTTCTCTTTCTTAAATAACTTTTTTCTCTCTCTTTTATTTAATGTCACATAGGTTCCACATAAGGGGTGAAAGGGTGAAGGGGTGATATATAACATTACTCTTTTACACGAGTAATGCTATATATCACCCCTTCACCCTTTCACCCTTTCACCCCTTATGTGGAGTCTATGTGGAGATTTTAAAAACCAATCATGATGTTTCTCTTTCTTAAATAACTTTTTTCTCTCTCTTTTATTTAATTCCACATAGGTTCCACATAAGGGGTGAAGGGGTGATATATAGCATTACTCTTTTACACGAGTAATGCTATATATCACCCCTTCACCCTTTCACCCCTTATGTGGAGCCTATGTGGAGATTTTAAAAACCAATCATGATATTTCTCTTTCTTAAATAACTTTTTTCTCTCTCTTTTATTTAATGCCACATAGGTTCCACATAAGGGGTGAAGGGGTGAAGGGGTGATATATAGCATTACTCTTTTACAGGAGTAATGCTATATATCACCCCTTCACCCTTTCACCCCTTATGTGGAGCCTATGTGGAGATTTTAAAAACCAATCATGATGTTTCTCTTTCTTAAATAACTTTTGTCTCTCTCTTTTATTTAATGCCACATAGGTTCCACATAAGGGGTGAAGGGGTGAAGGGGTGATATATAGCATTACTCTTTTACACGAGTAATGCTATATATCACCCCTTCACCCTTTCACCCCTTATATGGAGCCTATGTGGAGATTTTAAAAACCAATCATGATGTTTCTCTTTCTTAAATAACTTTTTTCTCTCTCTTTTATTTAATTCCACATAGGTTCCACATAAGGGGTGAAGGGGTGAAGGGGTGATATATAGCATTACTCTTTTACACGATTAATGCTATATATCAACCCTTCACCCTTTCACCCCTTATGTGGAGCCTATGTGGAGATTTTAAAAACCAATCATGATGTTTCTCTTTCTTAAATAACTTTTTTCTTTCTCTTTTATTTAATGCCACATAGGTTCCACATAAGGGGTGAAGGGGTGATATATAGCATTACTCTTTTACACGAGTAATGCTATATATCACCCCTTCACCCTTTCACGCCTTATGTGGAGCCTATGTGGAGATTTTAAAAACCAATCATGATGTTTCTCTTTCTTAAATAACTTTTTTCTCTCTCTTTTATTTAATGTCACATAGGTTCCACATAAGGGGTGAAGGGGTGAAAAGGTGATATATAGCATTACTCTTTTTACACTCTCAGTATATATGACCCATGTACATCGATATAGTAATAATACATATGAAGACATAACGATGTGTAGCTACTAAAGAGGCCAGAATAATCGTCAACATGTTTGAATTCAATTCATCAATCGAACATAATATGCTTTTCTTTTTACGTGGATGGTCCGGCCAATTTGTACGCACCATAATTAATTTTACAAAAATATGTAAGTCTTTTTATGCATATTTCAGATAAATTAAAACTAAGTTACCCATGTTAAGGGAAGGGTTTGATCCGTGTATCCAGTTGGGCCCAGAAGAGGCTGAACCCCCTACCCCCCACCCCGATTTCAAAAAAAAAAATTTGCTGCTAAATAAATTTTTTATAACTTTTTTAAGTCTAATAAATTTGTTAACCCTATTTGAATATCATATTTTTTATAAATTGCACATTATTATCTCTACAAACATCATTCTAATTAAATTTACAAATAATTTTGGATCCATTCCACGACCACAGTCCACTTTTTTTATAAAAGTTAAAAAAATCGGTAAGTTTTTATTATTATTGAGTGTTTTTATAAAAATTTGGATAATTGTATGTGAATTATTAACTTTTTTATACGAACATAAAATGTATTAATAAAATTATTGGATAAAATTTCATTTTTCTTTCATATGAATAAATAGTTAATGTCCTTCTTAAATTTTGGTTCTTTTAGTTTAATCAATTGTCAAAACTCTCTAGAAATCTATACTACATAGTGTTTTTATCTTTTTATTCTAATCACTTTTTATGCTGCATAGTACATAGGGAAGGAATTAGTATTATTGTATTAGTAGTTTAATACTTTGTTCAAAAGAAAAAAGAAAAACTTCACAACCTGTGCGTGCATCACATGATTTCAAGCGTAAGAATTAGATATTTTTTTACTAAAACAACTAATTGGAACTTAAAAATGGAAAAACTATATTTATTAATTTAATTTTTTAATTTTAACAAAATATAATTTATTTGAAAAACGATTATCACATAGAATTGGAGAATCGTTGATTATATAGCGGTGAATTAAACACATAGTTGATGTATTTATAAAATTTGGTAAAATTGATTAATTTACCTCAAAAAAATTTATGTGCAAATTTTTTTAGGATAATATTCAATAAAAAATTAAATATATTAAAAAATTTGACATTTCACTATACGTTCCAAAAAAAAATTCGGAGACGTTGCCCCCGAACCCCCATATATTTTAAGTCCACCTCAACTTTTGTCCTGGATCCGGCCCTACTTGTACCTCTCACTTTACACCTGTTAAGGAGATGATTCAATTCAATATATTGTGTTCGGACCCTGAATATAATATGTTATGAAAGTAAAAAAAAAAACAATAAAAAAAGACAATAATTAAGAATAAAAAAAGTAGTATTATTAATATAAGAAAAGTGTAGATTATAATGTATATATTATATTTATAGGAAATATATAAACCTTAAACCTTAGTATTCGTGGATAAAACTATAAGTCTATGCTATAGAAATCCCCGCCTAGACGTCAACTCCCCCCTCAGTCGCTTACGCCTAGTAAAAATGTTAGGCGATTTTGCCTAATACCTTAGTCTCCGTGGAAGAGGCGCTTAACCCGCCTAGCACTACTAGAAACAGCGTGTTTAGCGACGGAAAATTACCGACGACCCGTACTTCGTCGGTAAGTTTTCAAAATTACCGACGAAGAAATCATCGTCGTAAAACACCGGCGCGAAAATTCGTCGATAATTGGGTGTATTTCGTCGGTAATTCTTTTTTTTAATTTTATTTTTTTTACCTCTGAAATATTGTCGCTATATTTGCGACACGGTATGTCATCGGTATATTGTACAGGTTACCGACAACATCAGTGTAATTACCGATGAATGACGGGTCGTCGGTAATTAAATAACCTATTTAATGAAGACAGTATGTTTTTTAACTCACAAAACACCCAAAAACCCCAAAAATATTTCTCCGATTTCTCCCAAAAACACAACTAAATTTTTTTTAATTTCTAATTGATTCTCCACTTCATCTTGCACCATTCCCAGGTTAATAATCAAGGTGGGGCACTATCAATATCCAATTTCATCACACAACCGCATGAAAAATCATTTTTAAAATTTTTTTTTGGTTTCTAATTGTGTTTTACTTTTGCTATATGGTTTGATTAGGTGAATTAATACATTTTCAAGGTGGGGCATTATCATCAATCTTCATCTTATCCATCCAATTCAAGGTATTTTCAATAAATTTCATGTTTTTTAAATTTTTAAATTATTTGATTATACTAGTTGATATAACATATGATTAGGTTCATGAATTACATGTTTTTTGGTTAACTTGTTTATTATTATGTTGTAAATTATACATGTGTTGTGTTATTTATATTTTTTGCTCATATATTTTTATTTGTTTATTTAATTATATGAATTTTTTTATATATTTATTGTGTTTTAATTTTATTCAGTCAATGGTTTGTAATATTTATTCATTCAACGAGTTTGTAATTTTTATTATGTTATTTTTTTGTGTTTTAATTTTTATTCATTTTATTAATTGGGTTGTAATAATTATATATTTTATTTTTATATGAATGTAGTCGCATAGTACAATAAAATTGTTGCTAAGAGATGGCTTCGGGTATGGATAGGAGTTGGATCGATACGGACGGATTATTACACGCCAGAATATGTTTTTGGGGTTTTCAAGTTTATCGAATTTTCTAAGAAATGTAAAGGTTATACTGGTTACTTGTCTTGCCCGTGTAAGAAGTGTAATAATTACTGTCGATTACAAACCGAACAGGTTAGGGCCCACCTTCTAAAATCCGGGTTTAAGCAAACATATCAGGTTTGGACAAAACACAGTGAGGATGAGATACAAACACATACACCCCATGCAAATCAAGATCCAATTATAGTAAATGAAATGCAACATGTTTATGACGATGTGAGACAAAGTTACGATGTTGGTGGACATCCGGTAGATACCGAGATGAGAGATACACGTCTTCCAAGTTGAAGCAGTTTCGAAAGATTTTTAGAAGAATTAGAGACAGAATTATATCCTGGTTGTACATCGATGAGTTCCTTGAATTTCATTGCCAAGCTTATGCACGTAAAAGTATTGAACAAATGGACAAACACATCATTCACCGAGCTATTAGACTTGGTTGGTCGTATTTTGCCCAAACCTCACAATTTGTCCGATTCTTATGAAGCATGCAACAAGAAGTTGAAAAGTTTGGGTATGACATATATTACTATAGATGTCTGTTTGAACGATTGTGCCATTTTTTACAAAGAGAATAAAGACCTCGACAAGTGTCCAGTATGTAGCGAGTCTAGATAGGACCCAAAGAAGGGTAACAAAGTACCGCATAAGAAGCTTCGTTACTTTTCGATTGCTCCGAGATTGCAGAGACTATACGCTTCGAAGCACACTGCTGAAGACATGATATGGCACCATACCAGAAAGAGTGCTGATCCAGATGTGTTGCGTCATCCGGTTGATGGTGATAGTTGGAAGAGATTTGCAGCGCTACATCCTGAGTTTGCTAGCGAACCTTGTAATGTATATTTGGGTCTCGGTATCGATGGTCTTTGTCCTTTCTCTATGCAGAACAACTCGTACAGTATGTGGCATGTCATATTGACCGTCCATAACTTTCCACCGTGGGTATGCATGAAGGAAACCACATTCCAGCTTTGTTTGTTGATTCATGGACCCCGTTCACTCGGTAAGGACATGGATGTCATTCTTTGACCTGTTATAGATGAGTTGGATGAGTTGTGGGTTAAAGGGATCCTTACGTATGATGCCCACAAGAAGGAGGAGTTTACGATGAAGGTTTGTTTGTTATCGATGACTAATGATTACCCCGCCAGGTCATACACTTCAGGATGGTCGGATCAAGGTTACTTAGCTTGTCCAGAATGCATGGATACTACTCCGTCATTGAGGGTGAAGAAAGGGGTTGTTTACTTAGACCATAGACGTTGGTTACCTCTCAGCCATCGATTTAGAAAAGACAAGGTTTCATACCGGGCTACCGATCATAGGGGCCCACCGAGGAAATATACTCCTGCTGATATTCAGACACAGTTAGATAGGCTTCCCATTGTGTTTCCCGGTAAACACAAGGATTTTGGGGGAAATATTGTGAAGCAAACTGTTCCACGACGATTCAACTGGACGAAAAAAGAGTATTTTTTATCGTTTACCTTATTGGTCTAAAAATTTGTTGAAACATAACATTGACGTTATGAATTGCGAGAAAAATGTGTGTGATAGTTTGCTCAGTACAGTTATATGTCTTTATGGGAAAGTTAACAAAGATAACGTGAAAGCGAGAATGGATCTTAAGGATATGAACATCAGGAAAGATTTGTGGTTGACATCGAGAGGAGGTAAAGCGATACTGAACCGAGGAAAGTATACTTTGTCAACGGAAAAGCAGAAAATATTTCTTGACTGGTTGAAGGCACAGAAGTTTCCCAATGGTTTCGCATCTAGTTTGAGAAATAATGTTTAAAGTGATACGGGAAAGATTATCGGAATGAAATCTCACGACTGTCATGTGATGATGCAGTATCTTTTCATGGCTAGTATCTCAGGGCTCATTGAAGACAAAGCGATTAGTGATGCAATTATTGGGTTAGCTAACGTGTTTAGAGTCGTTTGTAATAAAAATCTCAGCAGGAAAGAGTTAGAATCGGGTAAAGCGGAAGTGGTTGAAGTTATGTGTAGACTGGAAATGACTTTGCCTCCCGCATTTTTTGATATAACGATCCACTTAGTGATAAACTTGTACGATGAAGCATTGCTAGGGGGCCCGGTCCAAATGCGGTGGATGTTCCCATTTGAAAGGTATTTGAAAAAGTTGAAAGAGTATATTCGAAATCTGGCTAGACTAGAGGGTTCAATAGCCGAGGGTTACGTGGCAGAAGAGACGTTGAATTTCATATCAAGGTATCTTAGTGAAGAAAAAACAAAGTTCAACGATCCAGGTAGATACAACGAACCACCTCCAGTGCCAAAAGAGATATCTGTTTTCAAGCCCCAATGTACTCCAGTTGGCAAGAAAGAATATGGTTCTTTACCACCTAAGGAGAAGGAGCACATCAGGTTGTATATTTTTCATAATTGCGATGATCTCGAAGCATACATAACGTAAGTAACGCATATTTATATTTATATTTATAGTTATATAAATATATCTATGTTTATATTTATATATTAATATTAATATATTTATATTTATATGAATATATTAATTTATATATTTATATTTATATTTATATTTATATTTATATAAATATATTAATATTAGTATTTATATATTTATATTAATTTATTTATACTCATTTACGATTTTAGTGAACACAAATCCACACTTTCGGGAACGGGTAGGGAAATAGATAATATGCACCGTCAAATGTTTGAAGAATGGATCTGAAAAAGGTATGTAACTTTAGGCATTGGTTTAAATATTATCTATTTATTTTCAAAGTATTAAGTATTATTTTTGTATAACATATTCATGGAATGAAATCCCATGGCGATGCATTAGCTACCCCTGAGATGGTGTCCTTGGCAAACATGTCTTTTGGTGCGGTGCATAAATACGATTCATGTCTTGTGAACGGTGTCAAGTGGGTAACTAAGTCTAAAGGAGAAAAAAGAGTGACGCGGGATTACGGAGTTTGTACCATGTAAGATGAAAGACCCTATTACGGTGAATTAATGAAAATCTTGGAGGTAATGTTCACTGGAAGGTGCTCGGTTGTGTTATTTGTTTGTAAGTGGTACAAAATAGGTGATGCGAGGATAGAAAACGGGGTAACCTTTATCAACACATCAAACTTTGAGTGGGCCAACGAACCATACATTTTAGCATCGCAGGCCAAGAAAGTGTTTTACTTTGTCGAGATTAATTCAAAGTAATCAATGAAAGGTTGGATAGTCGTTTGGGAAATAAACGAGCGACGCGGATGGAGTCCTGAGTAATGGGGTTCGAAATCACTACCTACTGGGAATGAGAGCATCAACATACCTTTAGTTAACACTGGGAGGGTTTCTGATCCAGTGAACTTGGTATTGGCTTTTGATATGGTTATTAATGAAAACGGGGAAATTGATGATGACACGTGGGAAGAATATGGGGATGAAGAAGAACCTATAGAGATTGATAGCGATGATGAACTTATAGATAATAGTGGATGTGAAACTAATTAGGAGAATTTTTTTGTTTATTTGTCTTAAAACATTTTGTTGGTTTTTGGAGTTGAATTTTAATTTGAATTTATTTTGACCGAATACACCAAACACTCAAGTTTGACTCAAATAGTTGACCGAATACCCCAAACGCTCAAGTTTGACTCAAATAGTTGATTGAATAGCCCAAACATTAAAGTTTGACTCAAATAGTTGACCGAGTACCCCCAAACACAAACGTTTGACTCAAATAGTTGACTAAATACTCCCAAACACTCAAGTTTGACTCAAATAGTTGACTGAATACCCCAAACACTCAAGTTTAACTCAAATAATTGACTAAATACCCCAAACACTCAAGTTTGACTCAAATAATTGATTGAGTACCCCAAACACTCAAGTTTGACTCAAATAATTGACTGAATACCCCAAACACTCAAGTTTGACTCAAATAGTTGACCGAATACCCCAAACACTCAAGTTTGACTCTAAATGTTGACTGAATACACCAAACACTCAAGTTTGACTCAAATAGTTGACCGAATACCCCAAACACTCAAGTTTGACTCTAAATGTTGACTGAATACATCAAACACTCAAGTTTGACTCAAATAATTGACTGAATACGGCAAACACTCAAGTTTGACTCAAATAGTTGATCGAATACCCCAAATACTCAAGTTTGACTCAAATAGGTGACCAAATAACCTAAACACTCAAGTTTGACTCTAAATGTTGACTGAATACACCAAACACTCAAGTTTGACTCAAATAGTTGACTGAATACACCAAACACTCAAGTTTGACTCTAAATGTTGACTGAATACCTCAAACACTCAAGTTTGACTCAAATAGTTGACCGAATACCCCAAACACTCAAGTTTGACTCAAATAGTTGACCGAATACCCCAAACATTCAAGTTTGACTCAAATAATTAATTGAATACACCAAACACTCAAGTTTGACTCAAATAGTTGACTGAATACCCCAAACACTCAAGTTTGACTCTAAATGTTGACTGAATACACCAAACACTCAAGTTTGACTCAAATAGTTGACAGAATATCCCAAACATTCAAGCTATTCCGCTTATCATGGGAATTTTGCTTTAAGCATAATATTCAAGCAAAAACAAGATATCTCCAAATTTGCAAGTCTAAGTTGCATATAAATTATTGGAGATAAAAAAAATCTCATATTCATTCATTGTAAAAATGGTGGAACATTTATATAATATATTGCACAGATATATGCAATCGGCATTTGACCAATGATGATATTTAATATATGATAGTTGATCTTGTTTTAAATAATGTTACAATTATGAAAAATTACAAGTCTATGTCATAAAAGACATATTTAAAATCAATTGTCTAGCAATTCTCTACATATGAGAAAACATATATTTTACTTGACCACATATATCTCCCCCTGAATTTGTTGATTGACTTAAGATATTGGGAGATATTCGAGTAATATTTTTTCTAAATTTATAACCGAGATATCAAAATTCACTTGATAATTAAAATTTATCATCGATCGATGCCCATACATCTGTATCCTTATTCTCGTTGAGTTGTAAATCTTTAAATTATCCAACTCAACAATAAGTGATGATATAATTATGTTATATTCATGATACTGAATAATTTACATATACCATTTACTCTAGGTGATGGATTGAGTTACTTGATCATATGATGAGCATACATAAAAAAAAGTAATATCAACTAGAACCTCTTGGTGAGAGAAAAAATATGGATAAAATCGTGTTTAAATAATTATATGAACTATACGAAAAAAGTGAATTACAAGTTTATGACAAAGTACAAAAGGTAATTTTTTCCCATGACTTTTTAACCCCAACTTATATTTGTTCGCATGGAACTAGAAAACATATTATTTTATGTTTTAAAGAGTATAAGGTGATTAAAACGTATTTTCTTAATCAATAAGAGAATTATAAATAAATAGCTCAAATATTTATCTTTTTGATGAAATTTCATCAATTAATTGGTCATGCAATATTCATTCATATTCAGACAAGATATATACCATATGTGTGCCCTATATAATTTATATTCAAATATATATGAGATATCGAAGGATATTGACGTATATGTCATATATAATATCTTTTTTATGGTGATTTTGTTGGACAAATGGGATTCTACCCAAGTGTTGACCATGTTTACGATGTTAATCGGTGACTTGATTTAATGAAATGATTCGGTTCAAGTTGTACAGATTAACATAATATATTCACTTGCTTAAAATCATTTGAAATTGAATGAGAAATTGAGTCATGTAATTTGGAGAAATTAAAAGAAAAAAAATAACTATATATGTTATTCTTATTTCTTTTTGTTATTAAGAAAAGAAATAAAAAAAAGGCATGGTGGGGTGATGTCTCCTCATTTGTGATAATAAAATCTATTTCCGAGACGTCATTTTAGGCGTGTTTATTAGTTTATAGGTCGATTTTCACATGATTTAGTGCACTTTCCTATTTTGGGTCTTGAATTGATTATTTATTATTTTTAGAGCATATTGGGTTTAATTATTTATTTAGTGTGAAGCTTTAGATATATATGGTAATTAGTTAGAGTCCAAGTTGGTTCCAAGAGCTAAAGGAAAGAGGATAAACATGGGAATTGAAGATAAGGAAGTAAAAACTAAAAATATGGAAAAGGAAAAGCTGCCATAAATCTGAATTTCTGCACCTACGACCATAAATCAGCTTATATCTTAAAATCGGTGAAGAATCTGGAGAAACGATCAAGAGCAAAGTTGGGTATCTTTCCGAGACGATGAATTTCGACTACTCATACGCATCAATCGGGTGAGTATTGAAGCTGCTAAGACCAAAACAAAAACGGGGCTGATTCCATGTTTTTGGGCTACGAATTTGAGTTGGGCTAGGAGCCCAATAGTTACCTTTTCCTTCAAGAAAACTATTAGGTCAACCTATACACTATAAATTCAGCCTCTCAACACTATAAAATCATCCTTGGTGAAACCCTAAGCCAAGAGGAAGCTTACAACACAAGAAAAGAAGTCTGGAAGGAGATGTTCATCAATAATGTCTCCTTCAACCTTTGAATTTGTAATTTCTTTCTTTTCTTCCATTAGTATGAACTAAATTTATATTAGCTTGAGTTTTAGCATATATGTATGAACCCTAGTTTTGGTTGACATCTATCTAATTTTAGAATTCTATGTTTTAAATTGAATTATTGTTTTTATTCTCTGTTTATGTGTTTGGATTTATATTTTGTATTCTTGTGGATCGCGACCATATAGAATTACCATCTAGTAGTTAGGTTACCATTTACAACGGTGTTTAATTACATGTTTAGCACATAAAGTCTAGTGTATGGTTTAGATCTGACAAATCAACCTAACTAGACAATCACCGTGGTTTAGTGTATTGTTATTTTACCAATTGCAGGAACAGTTTGTGTAGGACTCCTTATTGACACAGGTAATCCTACTTAAAACTACCAAGCGCAATTGGAACCAATTATTGAAATACTACATAATTCACCTTTACATGTTTAGAACAGCAAAACCAGTGGGGATTACATGCTATTTACTCAAGTTAAACTCTCATACTAAGTTCTTCTCTTGCATTTAATTTTCTGTCTTAATTTATTAGTTTAATTTAGTTAATTAAAAACAAAATAAAAATCTATTTGTCTTTTACTTTTCCGCGTTTTATTTGTTCTAGCTTTATATATTTGCACTTGATTATTGCATAAGATTCCCCTTACCTTCGTAGTCTCTGCGGAACGAATCTTACTTATTTATTAAAACTTCCATACGATCTGTATAGTTGCAGAACCGTGCTAGATTAGGGTAATAATTGCACTTAATTATATTCTATTTTTATCACACCCTAGTCGACACCAAGTTTTTGGTGCCGCTGTCGGGGACTACATCGTTAGTCCTTGTGCATATATCTTGTGCTTTTATTTCAGTTAGTTCTATTTTACACTTTTGTCTTTTTAGTTTTTGTTTTATAGATAGTTACAGATGGAGAATCCAAGGAGACTTGAATTACCCGTCACGTTTAGAGTGCAACCACGCGGAATTCGCACTCCAAAAATCCAAGCCGCTAAATTTAGGCCAGATCCAGGGATGTTAATGCAGTTTGCAAATCATGGATTATTTAGCGGTGCTGCACAACAATATCCGATCCGATATATTCAGAAATTCATGCAAATTTGTGATGCTTATATCGTAAGAGGAGTTACTAAGGAGCAGATGTATTACGTGATGTTCCAGTTCTTCTTGACCGGAGGTGCAAGCAATTGGTACGATACCAATATCCTCATGTCATTCCAGATTCGGATAAGCTTCAAGCAAGATTCCTAGACCGATTCTATCCGGTTAGTAGACGATTAAAAGATATGTTGGAGCTTGAACAGTTTATGCAGGAAGACGGAAAAAGTTTGGGTGAAGCATGTTTACGATTTAATGAAAAGAAGGCGAGATGTCCATACCATAAATCATCGCTGGAATATTCTTTAACCATGTTCTATGGAGGACTTAATAACAAGTCAAGGGCAAGAGCAGATGCGTTAGGAAACAAAGGTGTGTCCATGAAGGCGAAGTTGATAAGATTATAGCAAGCTGTCATGGATCACCATATGGAGGTCACTTTAAAGGCGATAGAACTGCAGCTAAAATTCTTCAATCCGGTTTCTATTGGCCTACCCTACACAGAGATTGTCATTGTTCCGTCCAGTCATGTCAAAGATGCCAGTTTACTGGTAATATATCAAAAAGAGACGCGATGCCGCTTAACAATATTCTAGAAGTCAAAATCTTTGATGTATGGGGAATAGATTTCATGGGACCTTTCGTTACTTTCCATAGAAATATTTATATTTTGCTTGCGGTAGATTATGTATCAAAATGGGTAGAAGCAGTGGCAACACCAAAGAACGATGCGCTAACAGTAATTAAATTCTTAAAGACAAATATTTTCTCAAGACATGGTACGCCACGTGTTCTCATCAGTGATAAAGGTACCCATTTCATCAATGCTCAACTGAGAAACCTTCTTCGTAAGTTTGGAGTGAGACACCGCATTTCAACCGGTTATCACCCACAAACTAACGGTCAAGCTGAAGTTTCCAGTCGGGAAATCAAATCTATTCTTAAGAAGACCATGAACAAAACGAGGAAAGATTGGTCGTTAAGTCTAGATGATGCTCTCTGGGCTTACAGAACAGCATTTAAAACACCAGTTGGGTCATCTCCATATCGCATGGTCTACGGCAAAGCATCTCATCTACCTATTGAGACTGAAGCTCGGGCCTTCTGGGCTGTTAAAACTCTGAATCAAGATCTAGAACTGGCCAGGAAACAAAGTTTGATGCAATTGAACGAGTTGGAGGAGTTTCGCTATCTTAGCTATGAAAATTCACGCCTCTACAAGGAGAAAACAAAGAGATAGCATGATAGGCGACTCCGTCCAAAGCATTTTGAGAGAGGACAAAAGGTACTATAATACAATTCTTGATTCTCAAACTACCCAGGAAAGCTTAAATCCCGTTGGGGAGGACCTTACATTGTTACGAAAGTCACACCTCATGGAGCGATTGAAATTGAACATCCAACCGAGCAAAGGACATTCATGGTGAATGGCCAGCGTTTGAAAAGATACCATGACAGTGAAGACTATAGACGAGAGGAGACAATCCATCTCGTAGAAAACGCTTAGCCTGAGGTACTCGTCTAACTCAAAGACGTTAAACAAAAGTGCTCTTGGGAGACACCCCTTGTTTTTAATTGCTTTATGGATTAGTTTATTGCTTTGTAGTGTATACTTTTAAGTTAGTGTATATTTTTAATTGTGTTTACAAGCTAATAGGAGAGAAAGGTAGTGTGCTATTGTGTAGGAAATGAGTTTGGGGTGAAAAGGAAACACTTGGGAAAAATTCGGTTCAGCTCCGGTGTACCGGGCCATACCTCCAGTATACCGCAGGAAGAAAAACCCGTGACCACGGGTTAGTGACTCGGTTTTTCTGCCGAGAGTTCGAAAAATGAAGGAAGTCAGCTCCGGTGTACCGGGCCGTAACTACGGTATACCGCAGGAAGAAAAACCCGTGACCACGGGTTGGTGACTCGGGTTTTTTGCCGAAGGTTGAAAAAAGAGATACGTCCAGCTCCGGTGCACCGCAGCTAGGTCGATTTTGAAGAGATTTATTCCTATTCCAACTCTTACCTTATCAAACTTAACCCTAGCCTCCTCCACACGAAATTTTCAGACCCAAACACTATAAATACACCTTGAAGCTTGTATAAACCTCCACAATTAACACAACAACATCAATAATTCTCTCCTCCATCCTCCATAAACACAATTTCTTCATCAAATTCATCACACTACACCATTAAACACCATCAAGAACATCAAGCTGTCAAGATTTCTTCCCAGATTCATCAAGAAACCTCCCTCTTTTCATTAATTCCAAGCAACAACCTCAAGCTAGACTAATTTCTCATAAACTTTTAATTCATCCTTGGTATAACTTGAGTTGTGGGTAAATCAAACATGACAAATAGATCAGATGCTATGGAATACAAGAGGAAGTGTACCATCCTAGGGAAGAACAAAAAATTGCCTGGAGCCACCATTGAAAATCCTATCAACCTTGATGAGGCTACTGAAGATTCAAAAGAAAAGGAACCAGCACAACCACTACCAAAGAGATTAACTGCTAGAATGTCTGTAACAGAAAGGCCTATGAAAAAGACAAAGATTCATGATCAAGGTTCTTCTACTACTTCTTCTTCTAAAGATGATTCTTGTATTCCCCCATGGGCTCTTAAATTACAACATGAAGTTGAACATTTACAAGAAGAAAACAGAGAACTTTGGGTGGAAATTACACAGATTAATTCACAGTTGGAAGATGTAACAACGAACATGGATATTGACAATTATTCTTCTCCATCTTCTTTAGAGGAGGACATAATGGATCTTTATGGCCAGCCGGGTACGCCACTCTAATTCTCTTTCTTAATAGCTTGTATGCATTAGGTAGTTTAGTTTAGTTTTAATTTTAAATTTTATTTCTTTCTTGAGTCTTTTTCGAGTCGTGGGGACACGGCTCACTTTTGAGTTGGGGGTGGGGATTCGTTGTCAGCATAATTTAATTAGGTCAATGATAGTAAGTAGTATGCTTTTGAAAGATGTTAAAAATATGTTTAGTATGCATATATGAAAATAGGAAATAAAAGATAGAAAAGTTAATGAGGAATGCTAAGAATTTTTTTTGAAACTTAGGGAGAGTTACTTGGTGTGTAGAACGTGAGGTTTGAAATTAGTCGAAAACCTGCTTATCTATGAACTAGTAGTGAAAAGGTAACAAAATCCGGTAGTTAGAAAAATGAATAAGGCAGTTCTTTCATGTTGAAGCCACTTGAAGCCTTTTATACATTCTCACCCTTTTTATTTGATTATTATTATTATTTATCCGTCTTAGCCCTTTTGAGCATTTCTAAAGCCTTTTATTTAACCACATTATAATCCATACCCTTAGTTTGTAGGACTTATCTACATGACCCGCACTCGAATCGCAAAACCTGAAACAAGCCGTTTTAAGAGCTTGAGTTTGGGGTGGTGGGTTTCATCATTAGGGAACATTGGGATTTGGGAATTATAACTGTGATTTTATTGATGATGAAAAATTTAATATTGTAACCCTTTGCCGGGGTAATAGTGACTGGAAAAGAAGCTATGAGCTCAAATTGCCAACAATGGCATAAAAAGAAAAATATATATATGAAGAAATAGCGTGATATCTCGAACATTAAAAAGAGAATCATAGCTATACAAAAGAAAAAATTGATATGAAAAGAATATATATTCGGACCGGCAAAGTGGAATTTGTATATCATCATGAAAGGTTTATTTGGGATTATTGGGGATTCACATCAAAAGCATCAAAAATTGGGTTGAGTGAGAACATCCGAGAGTGAAAACTCAAGCTCTAGGGCGATTCGTTGATGGAATGTGAGGAGAGAGCCAAAAGCTCACTTTTCATTTATCCAAATATACCACACCGTCCCTAAGCCAAGTTATAACCAAATACCTTAGGATTTCTAACTACTTGGTGGAGAAACAATTGAGCTATTAGGTAGTAGGTAAGTGGACCATTGAATGCTATATTAGGACCTGTGAACAACCTATAGCCATTAGCACGAACTAAGTTATTAACCTCTCCTTCTGGCATTGCGAAATTAATCTTGATTTGAATTTATGGATTGTTGATTATGTGTATATTAAGCATATGTGTGCATTATTTCTTGAGCATTACTACATGAGACTTTTTAGATACTATTCTCTAGGATCATTCGTTATGTTCTGTTCTTATTCTCCTCCGACTTCTTCTTCTTGTTTAGTTGACTACCCTACTGTTCTTTACTTTTATTGTATCTGGACGATACAACTTTGAGTTGGGGATCTTGATGTCTCCTCATTTGTGATAATAAAATCTATTTCCGAGACATCATTTTAGGCGTATTTATTAGTTTATAGGTCGATTTTCACATGATTTAGTGCACTTTCCTGTTTTGGGTCTTGAATTGATTATTTATTATTTTTAGAACATATTGGGTTTAATTATTTATTTAGTGTGAAGCTTTAGAAATATATGTTAATTAATTAGAGTCAAAGTTGGTTCCAAGAGCTAATGGAAAGAGGATAAACATGGGAATTGTAGATAAGGAAGTAAAAGCTAAAAATATGGAAAAAGAAAAGCTGCCATAAATCTAAATTTCTGCACCTACGGCCACAAATCAACTTATATCTAAAAATCAGTGAGGAATCTGGAGAAACGGTCAAGAGCAAAGTTGGGGATCTTTCCGAGACGATGAATTTCGAATACTCATACGCGTCAATCGGATGAGTATTGAAGCTGCTAGGACCAAAACAAAAACGGGGCTGATTCCATGTTTTTGGGCTACGAATTTGAGTTGGGCTAGGAGCCCAATAGTTACCTTTTCCTTCAAGAAAACGATTAGGTCAACCTATACACTATAAATTCAGCCTCTCAACACTATAAAATCATCCTTGGTGAAACCCTAAGCCAAGAGGAAGCTTACAACACAAGAAAAGAAGTCTGGAAGGAGATGTTCATCAATAATGTCTCCTTCAACCTTTGAATTTGTAATTTCTTTCTTTTCTTCCATTAGTATGAACTAAATTTCTATTAGCTTGAGTTTTAGCATATATGTATGAACCCTAGTTTTGGCTGACATCTATCTAATTTGGGAATTCTATGTTTTAAATTGAATTATTGTTTTTATTCTCTGTTTATGTGTTTGGATTTATATTTTGTGTTCTTGTGGATCGCGACCATATAGAATTACCATCTAGTAGTTAGGTCACCATTGACAATGGTGTTTAATTACATGTTTAGCACATAACGTCTAGTGTATGGTTTAGATTTGACAAATCAACTAGTGTATTGTTATTTTACCATTTGCATGAACAGGTTGCTTAGGACTCCTTATTGACACAGGTAATCCTATTTAAAACTACCTAGCGCAATTGGAACCGATTATTGCAATACTACATAATTCACCCTTACATGTTTAAAAACGGCAAAACTAGTGGGGATTACATGCTATTTACTCAAGCTAAACTCTCATACTAAGTTCTTCTCTTGCATTTAATTTTCTGTCTTTACTTTATTAGTTTAATTTAGTTAATTGAAAACCAAATAAAAATCTATTTGTCTTTTACTTTTCCGCGTTTTATTTGTTCTAGCTTTTAATATTTGCACTTGATTATTGCATAAGATTCCCCTAATCTTCGTAGTCTCTGCGGAAGGAATCTTACTTATTTATTAAAACTTGCATACGATCTGTATACTTGCAGAACCATGCTAGATTAAGGTAATAATTGCACTTATTTATATTCTAATTTTATCACACCCTAGTCGACACCATGGGGTCAAACCTGGACCAACAACCTTAATGGGCTTTTGGGCCTTAAGTTCATACCATCTAGACCAAACCAATCTTTGGACTTTATTAAGTAAATGTTGTATCTTATATTAATACAACGTGTCTCCAAGTGAAAGATCACAAACTTTGGCAAACCACCTTTCATCTTCTATAAATAGTTGGCCAACTAAATAATTTTCTTCATCTATTTTTTAAAGCATCAAGCATTAAAATTATAAGAGAGAGAGAGATAGAAATTAAGAAGCAACTTTATTAAGTTCGTTGAAATTCTTAAGAATTTGTGTGTCAATTTTTTTTTGAATAGTTTTGTCGTTGTATCCTGGAGATTGAAGCCAGCAAACGTAAGACACCTGTACGTGGCCTAAATACCTTAAAGACAACGGATCCAATCCGAGCCTCGACAAATAAATTTATTTATTTATTTACTTTTATTTTATTTTATTTTATTTTTTTTTATTTTTGCATTAGTTTTTATATTGTTTTACTGGTTTATACAAATAAAACACAACAATTTAAGGTATTTATGATTCACGTTGTGTAAACCAGAAAACATTTTCTTTTCATTTTATAAACTTTACTTTTGCAATAATATCTGGGTCTTTGTAAACAGAAAATGATAGTTACATGCTATTTCTTTTCTCTTATTCTGATTTCTAAGCTTGTGTATACATACTAGATAATTACTCACTTAGTAACGTCAGATTTCTGCTTCATATAGAATATGGAAAATACTGAACGAAGTGAAAACATTTAATTTTATGTTGTAAATATTAGTGTGTTTTTTTAACAACTAATATTAATTTTGTTAATATCTGCATACTTGTCGAACTTAGTGGTTTGAAAATTTTCCGCTTGAAAAGTTCTTAATTGATTGAGATTCTCTTTTACGTGAATTGATTATCTCTTTAATTTCTTCGATCCTCTACAACAAGAATATAAAAGTTGGGGGACTAACAAGAATATAATAACTTGGGAAATTAAAATTAATCATTTCGGCGAAAGAAAGAATTAATTTTTGTGTATGTTGGAAAATTTCAGACCTAGTTTTTTTTGTGTTTCTCTTAGTGAGAAAGGTTGAATAATTCATTTGTTTGAATTATTTATAATATTGTGTAATATTTTGTGATGGAAATGATGTCTACCAAGAGAAACAATATATCCATAAATAATGGAATCGGTAACAACATACCATCCGCAATTTAACTTATAAAAAATGCATTTGTGGGACATGATCCCAACTCCTTTAGACCTGTTGAGGAGTCTAGGAGGTTATATGGAAATGACTATCTGTGTAAAGGAATAGATGGCCGAAATCACAGAGAAAACGGTAAAGGAAATTCCATGAAAGGAAAACAAGGCCAAGCAACCATGACTAAGATCTAATAAGATTGATTTTACTACAGTAGTTTCTGAAGTAAATTTGGTTGGCGATATCAAACATTGGTGGGTGGATACTGGGTCCACCTAACATGTATGTTCAAGACATACAAAGTTGCAACTACTGAACAGGCTTTATGTATGAGAAATTTCTCTACATCAAAATTAGTTGGATCTGCAATCGCTATTTTAATAATGACTTCTGGAAAAGATTTGAGTCTCAATAACATTCTATATATGCATGACATTAGAAGGAATCTAGTTTCATGTTCGTTATTGAGTAAGAATGGCTTCAAACTAGTATTTGAGTCTGATGAATTTATTCTCACTAAAGGTGGGATATCTGTGGGCAAAGGGTACCTATGTGACGGTTTATTTAAGATGAATGTAATGACCGTAGTACCTACAAAAATGTAACTGAGAAAGTAATATATCCTTGAATAACCTAATTTATGGCATGATAGATTAGGAGATGTTAAATTTGGTTCATTAAATAAGTTAGTAAACGTCGGGTTATTATCTAATGTGAACTTCAATTCTCAAAAGGTATGTGTTGAG
Source organism: Nemophila menziesii (assembly GCA_029959085.1). Classification (NCBI taxonomy): domain Eukaryota; kingdom Viridiplantae; phylum Streptophyta; class Magnoliopsida; order Boraginales; family Hydrophyllaceae; genus Nemophila; species Nemophila menziesii. The sequence goes on from JARWIR010000001.1 coordinate 38,879,121, forward strand.
TCAAAATTAACTAAAACCTTGTCAAAATATATAGAAAATACTTTGGTACCTCTAGAGTTAATTCATAGTGAATTTAATTTGGGAAAAAGTATTTTATAACTTTCATTGACGAATTCACAAGGTATTGTCAAATATACTTTCTTCGAAGTAAGGATGAGGCCTTAGAAGCATTTATGCAATATAAAACTAAAGTTGAGAATCAACTAAATAAAAAGATTAAGAATCTTAAAACAGATAGGGGAGGAGAATATGTGACTCCTTTTAAGGATTTTTATGCTGGACATGGAATCCTCCATCAAACTACGGCCCCTACTCGCCTCAACAAAATGGTACTGATGAACGCAAGAACCGCACGTTGAAGAAATGATGAATGCCTTGCTGATTAATTCAGGGTTACCACAGAACTTGTGGGGAGAGTCTTTTCTCACTACGAACCACATCCTCAACAAGGTATCACACAAGAAGTATGGAAAGGAAAACCACTTTCCTTCAAATACTTAAAAGTGTGGGGATTCTTGGCAAATGTAGCAATTCCTGCTCCTAAAATGGTCAAAATAGGACCAAAGACCATCGCTTGCGTCTTTATTTATATGCTCACAAAAGTGCTTCATATAGACCCCTAGTACACAAATCTTGTCATGTTGACATTCACGTCAATACGGTAATTGAATAAAGAAATGCACATTTCTTTGAAACAACCTTTTCGTATAAGACAGCACCAGAATCTGGTTCCTTAAAAAAATTACATGATGCAATTCAAGAAGAGTAAGATCAAGAATCATTGCCAACCGAAAAGCAAGATCCAGAAGCATTTCCAAATGAAGGAGAACGAAGAAGAAGTAAGCGTATGAGAACCTCTACGTCTTTTGGTCCTGGCTTTCTATCATACATGCTAGATGACGAACCGTGAACATTCAAGTAGGCCATGTCAAACCCTGACGCCCCATACTAGAAAGAAGCGGTAAATAGCGAGATAGATTCCATTTTGCAAAACCATACATGGGAACTAGTAGATCTCCCTCCTGTGAACAAACCACTTGGATGCAAATGGATGTTCAAGAAGAAACTAAAGACCGATGGGTCTATTGAAAAATACAAGGCTCGCCTTGTTGTAAAAGGTTATAGTAAAAAAGAAGGACTTGACTATTTTGATACTTATTCTCCAATCAAAAGAATATCATCCATTCGAATGTTAATCTCTATAACTTTAATATACAAGCTCGAAATTCATCAAATGGATGTAAAAACAGCCTTCCTAAATGGAGAACTAAATGAAGAGATATATATAGAACAACCTGAGGGTTACGTAGGTACAGGTAAGGAGAAGAAAGTATGTAAGCTTGTTAAATCTTTATATGGTTTAAAACAGGCACTAAAGCAATGACATGACAAATTTGATAGATTCATGATCTCTAATAGTTTCAAGATCAATGAATGTGACAAATATGTTTATGTAAGACGAAATGAGACAAGGATATGTCATTGTCTGTTTATATGTGGATGATGTTTTAATCATTGGAAGTAACATTGATGTGATTACATTCACCAAAAGGATGCTTTAAAGTAAGTTTGACATGAAAGATCTAAGCCTTGCGGATGTTATTTTGGGTATCAAGATTCTCCAAACATCTGAAGGTATTATACTATCTCAGTCACACTATATTGAGAAAGTATTAGACAAATTTAGTAATTGCGACACAAATATCGCCAAGAAACCCGTTGATGTAAATTTACATCTTGCTAAGAACACTGGTGATACATCAACCAGTTGGAGTACTCTCGGATTATTGGGAGTCTCATGTACCTAACAAACTGCACTAGGCCAGATATAGCACATGCAGTAAGCAAGCTAAGTAGGTTTACACATAATCCAGGAAAGAACCACTAGATTTCTATTATAAGAGTTCTAAGGAGTCTCAGATACACTATGAACGCAGGGTTGTTGTACACAGTATATCCAGCTATACTACAAGGATGCAGTGATGCAAAATGGATATCAGACTCCACCGACTCAAATCCAAAAGTGGATTTGTCTATATGTTAGGAGGAGCAGCCGTGTCTTGGAAATCCACTAAGAAAACGTGCATAGCCAGATCCACTATGGAATCTTAGTTAATAGATTTAGACAAAGCTGCTGAGGAAGCCGAGTGGCTTTGGAATTTCTTAGAGGATATTCCTAATTGACCAAAGCATGTGTCAGTTATCTGCATATATTGCGATAGTCAATGTTCCATTGGTAGGGCACTAAATAAAATGTATAATGGTAAGTCTAGACACATACGTCGTAGACACAATACCGTTAGACAACTGCTCTCAAATAGAGTTATCACAATTGATTATGTTTGATCAAAAGATAATATAGCGGATCCACTGACTAAATGTCTACAACGAGAGCAAGTGCTAGTGTTGTCAAGGGGAATGGGTCTTAAGCCTACGAAAGCTGAGTTTCCATGATAGGAACCCTACCTAGCAGAGTGGAGATCCCACAATCTAGGTTCAAAGGGAAAACTGAATCATGAAGCTGCAACTTGGTGCGACGCACTGTGGGGAGACCTCCCCTAACCATTCCTAGGACAAAATTAAACAGTGCTAGTTTTAAAAGTGAAGGATAAGTTAAACTTTTAATGGTTCTTGTATATTCAAAAACAAAAGATATAATAATGCATAACGCACTCGAAAAGAGACCACCTATATGAATAACATGGGTAAGGCCACCCTACGAGAATCTTTTAAAGGCGAAATCCTCCGACGGTTATTCATGAAATACTAGGGCTATCATCAAAATTCATATCATTAAATACCTTTTGCGTCGATTGTTGAATCACATCCACCCTGTGACACTCCTCCATGGGGTCTGAGAACTTCATTGCCCTGAATACATTGAACTTCACCTCCTCGTCTTGGATACGCATGGTTAATTCCCCTTTTCTACATCAATAAGAGTACTCCCCGTGGCTAGGAATGGTCTTCCCAAAATAATGGGGGCATTCCTATCCGCGTCGTATTCAAGTATAACAAAATCAACGGGAAAAATTAAAGTACTTGCCTTAACGAGGACATCTACTATTCGTCCCTTATTATGTTCGAGGGATCTATCAGCCATTTGCAAGACCATAGAGGTAGGTCTTGCGTATCCTATCTTCAACTTTTCAAAAATCGACTTAGGCATGAGATTAATACTCGCACCCAAATCACATAAATCTTTTCCTCTCAACTCATCCCCAATAGAAATAGGGATAGTAAAACTACCAGGATCAAGCAATTTAGGTGATAGCTTACTTTGAAAAATCGCACTACATTCTTCAGGTAAGACAATCATCTCATTCTTCAAGTAAGTGTGTTTATTAGATATGTATCTTTTCAATAATTTTATGTATTTTGTCACATCTCTAATAATATCCAGGAATGGTACATAAACATTAAGCTTTCTTACCATATTTATGAATTTCTGATAGTCTGCCATATCTCCTTTCTTTTGAACTCTTGAAGGAATGGTGGAGGAGGACGCTTCTCTTCTACAACAATATCTTTCTTCTTAAGCTTTTTCGGAATTTTCTCAACTTCTACTTCCTCTACTTCCGGTTCACTTTCTTTCTCAACCACATCTTCCATCGTTTTCTCCTTCACTGTTGTTTCTTTCTCTTTCATAACTAAAAAAAGGTGGTGGTTGCAATTGCTTAACGCTTCTCGTTCTAATCGCATTACAATCTTCCTTTTGTTTAGGAGCCTCGGTATCACTTGGGAGTTGGCCTTGGCCTCGAACATTCAATGTATTAGCGATCTTCGATATTTGACTCTCTAAGATTTTCAACGTAGATGAATGTGAATTTAAAGTCTCTTCCATCTTATTCTCCATAACCGATGTAGAGGCCATGAACCTAGATAACTGATCTTCAATTTGGGTTGATTTTCTTTGGGAAGTTGCTATGTATTGCGTTAAGGTAAGAGCTAGATCAGTTGCGGTGAGCGCACCTTCTTGAGGTCGAGCAGGAAGTGCCTTTTGACCTAGGATATCAGAATAAGCTTCATGATCGGCTCTAGGTTGATTTCCTTGGTATTGGTTTTGTGTCTTGAATTGATAATTGTATCCTTGGGGCCTCGATTTCCTGGATTTCCATCCCCTTGTGGATTCGAATATGGGAAGCCTCGATGATTCTTATACTGATTACCATACCCTTGACAACCTGAATAATTATTACCTCGATTATTGAAGAAACACACGGATTCTGGGTTATTAGCACATTCTTCCCAACTATGATCAATTACCCCGCAACTAGGACATATATCTGGTTCTTGTACCACATTCACAATAACTTACTTATTAGACACATATAGTTGTTTTACCTTATTCTACAGTGTGGAAATCTTAGCGTTCAAAGCTGTTTATGCGTCTACATTTAAAGTACCTCTTTTTGAAACTCGGACCGATGATCTTGATAGTTTCCAACTTATTTCATTCTTTACAATTCTATCCATAATAGCCAAAGCTTGATTAGTAGTGACCATCACTAGACCACCTTGACAAATAGTATCTACTTTCTCTTTGGAGGATTAATCTAAAGTTCGATAAAATATTCCAAGATGTAGTTCAATTGAGTACCCATGTAATGGGAATTTTTGTAATACAGATTGAAAACGAGTCCAAGCAACCCCTACAGTTTCTCCTTGTTCATGGCGGAAACTTGCAACATCAAGTTATCCACTAAGTCTAACACTCTGAGGATAATATCTAATGCCATCTGAAGTTGATCCCAAGTTAAAATCTCATCATGTTCTTGTTGATCATACCAATCACTAGCTCCTTTGGTGAGGAAAAATGAGAACATCGCAAAATACATTTGTTCTTGGGTTACTCCAGGAGTGACATATGCATCACATATTTGCATAAATATGAATCTTATTCCTTAATCTTATTTGCATACCCGTGTCTGGTCTGAATTTATTCCTTGAATTGCAGGTGGACGGAGTCCTAATGGTGGTAGACGGAAAGTTCTATATTTTTTAGGTTGGATGAATCTTGGTGCTTCTTCTTGAATTCTTGCACCATTGTTACTGAGTGGTTGTTGACCTACCAGAGGAATTTGGAATTGAGCGTTTTGGATTCTTGCCGGTGGATCTTGCCCAACTAGTAGCACTATCGGGTTGCCATGTTCATCCAACTGAATTACGGGATCTTCAACATTATGAATGTTCAAGTTCTCCATTTCTCTTTCTCTCCTTGATTTTTCCCTTGCTTCTCTCTCCCTCTTGTTTTTAGCTCGGACTAGTCTCTCGGGATTTGAGAGCATACACCACACCTGTAAAACCTGAGAAGAAACAAAACAAAGAAAAGCGTAAAACCGAATAATAAAATAAAAATAAAAATTAAATCACTTACGGATAACACCGTGGTCACACGCTAGCGTCCCCAACAGTGGGGCCAAAAACTTTGTGGCTTCTGGTGTGTTATAAAATAACACCCCTAAAACGGAGGGACACGAACCGCAAGTGTACGGGTCGTCCAAGTTATATCCGATAAACGGGTTTTCGATCTTAGGGACGGATGGATATGACTTATGATGTTATGTAATAAGTGAGGATAATTGTTATGTGACAAGAAAATAAATGATAAAATATTTTTTGGGTTTTATTTATGAAACTAATATGCAAATAATGAAAATACTAGATTAAAGCAAGTAAAATAATGCAAATAAAGTAAATAATGAGTAGGCGCAAGAATGAGAAGGTGTACTTGAGTCCCGCAAGGGTTCCGCCTAATCAAGTTAATTAACGTTTCCGTTTTAAGGGTCGAATTGGTATTTTAATATTAGTCGGGATTCTAATATCTCCTAGCTCCCTGTCGGGTGGACCTAGGAGTTATCCTAAAGTACTATAAACCCCTATATGGGCGAATATGTCTCTTCGGATGTGAAATTCTTACCTCATTGTCTATGTAACTAGTCAAGTCTGTCGGTCAATGACGAACATTACATGGTTATTACCTAAGTTTGTATTAAGCCCCCCCCGTTGGATGATCACTTTTTCCATCTAAAGTGAATAGCCCAAATACTAATACCTAATTCTAGTTGTACGAAGAAGATTTAGTAAATAACAACAAAGTAACAACTAATAATAAATACCCAATTCAATTTAAATTATAAAATCCCAAATTCAGAAATGAATTAGGGTTCATCGCCTTTATTACGATTCTCAAGCACTTAAAGTATTTAGCTCATAATGAAATGAAAAACTGAAATAAAAGATAAATTACTCATATTCAATTACATAAATGAAATGGTTAACCTAATTAAAGGATTGATTTTGACTGTTGATGGAAGAAATAGGATTTTTCAGCTTCAGTTTCTTCTCTCCTTTTGCTTATGACTTCTCTCAGGCGTTTCTGACTAGTGTAATATCAGTTGTGTTGTAAAAAAATGAAGTCTAAGGCTTATATATGATGGGAAAAACGTATTGGGCTCGCCTCTTAAAAGGAAATAGGTTAAATGAAATACAAGCCCAATCCAAAAATGAAATCTCGTAACTGATGTACAGCCGTTACTAAAACGGCTGTAACTTTTGCGTCCGGACTCCAAATCACTTCATTCTAGTTGGAAAATCTTCCTGACTCATATATGCAAATTCCTTATTTCACGACTCTAAGTCTGAACCAGTGGCTTAGTAGCTCAAAAACAGTGATTTGTAACAGCCTTCTTGATGTCACTTTCCTCTAATAAATTCATCGTATCATCTTTTCTCGCCTTTGACTTCTACACTTGATCTAAGACTTTAATTCCCTTTTCTCCTCCTTGTATTGGTGCTCCATCTAATCCATGGACCTAAGAACTTTACACTAAAAACAAACTAATTTCGTACAAAAGCTCTAAAATGCAAGTAATACAAATCCAAGGGGAGAAAACGCAATATAACCAAATAATTTTAAAAGTCTATTAAATAAGTCAATTAATCGCCAAAAATGATGTCTCCTAAAGGCTACTATTTAGAACAAAACGGGGACATCAAGAACATAAAACGTGGGTTGATAGTGCAAAAATAGTGGATTAACAATACAAAAGTAGTGGGTTGACAATACAAAAATAATGGGGTGATAGTACAAAATAGTGGGTTGACACTTGACAATACAAAAACAATTAAGTGATAGTACTAAAGAGTGGACTGAAAGGAAAAAAATATACAACCGAGAATGTTAAAAAATTTCAAAAAAAAAATTAAAATATAAGTAAATGTTGAAAAACAATGAAACATAAAAATTAAAACTCAACTTTTCACACTCACGTTATTTGGACGAAACAAATAAGTAAATGGTGAAAAACAATGAAACATAAATATAAAACTCAACCATTTTACAATCATGGAAAAAAAAGTAAACGTTGAAAGACACTGAAACATTTTTTTATGTTCGAAAAAAACAATGAAACATGATAAAACCTAAAACCTAAAACCCATCTCTTCACATTCGGATTGAACCAAAAAAACAAAAGAAATCTCTTCTGTCTTTTTGTTCCAAAAGAAATCTCTTCTTTTTTTTTTTGAAAAAGAAATCTTTTCACACTGACCTTCTTACCAAGCCGTTTTTTTTGTTCCAAATGCCAAGCCTCTCTCCTGCACAAGAAAAGCCCCACAAACTTGTGGACCATTTATATGTTTGTTTCCTAATGAATGATGTCGGATGTGTTTATGTTAGGGTAAACATATGAGTTTTATGTCATTTTTTATTTAATATTAACGTTGACTTTTTATTTTTCTGAATATTTTTTTTTTAGTTTTGTATTGTTCTAATTAATTATTAATTTATTACCTTTTATATCATACGTTTATAAAGGAATAATTAATAAATAAAAGTTTAATACTAGAATAAGTATAATATTTTGGACCTTTTAAGGAGGTAAAAAAAAGCTAGATTTGTTAAGAGTTGGGGTTTTGAGTATTTAGTCTTTATAAACTAATAACTCATCTTTTTTAATAGGTTATGTGATATCAGAGATATTTGCATAAAGTACATATACTTATTTGCCATATTTAGAAAACAATGTCATATATTATGCTATTTCAAGGATATATGTGCATTAGATATTTATACATCTTGTATATATCTTTTGCCAAAATTTATGCATATATCAAGAGATATTGCACAAGATACATATAAACTTGTATATATGCTCTATATAAGAATATTTTTAATAAATTATGTGATAGTGAAGGTTATTCGTATAAGATACCTATACAACTTGTATATATGTTATATAATATCAGAAGATTTATACAGAAAATACATATACAATTATTGTATATGCCCAATATTTTTTCATTATGAGTTACACTATATCAGTGAATACACATAAAAATACGTATAGAACTCGTGTATACGCTTTATTTTTTCATACAAAAAAAATTATAATAAAAGAGAAAAAAATATTAATTATTAATATTATAATAAAAAGAAAATAAAAATAATTAACGATAAACATTAATAAGTAAAAAGCGACCAATATATAGTCAACATATTGATCCATATTTTTTTTAAAAGAAAACTTACAAAAATAAATTGGTTAGTAATCATAAAAATCATATAAAACTACGTCATTAACATAAGTACTACGTATGGTTGCAAATATGATCTTTTTTTATATCATGGGTGTCCGGGTCAGTTTTCGCTCACCACGACTAATCCCATGGGAAATATACATGTCTCCTCATGCATATTCTCAGGTTAATCAGAACAAGGTTACCCATGTTTAGGGAGGGGATTTGAAACCTATACCTCTTGATTTACCCCCTTTAAGGGTTGAAGAAATATCAAGGTTCTGGCCGGTTGAGCTACCCCAACTGGTTGTTGCAAATATGATCTTATATTAAAGTACTGCCTATTATCCTATGAAGTGAATATATGCTAGTATGCTCAAAACAACCAATAGATTATTAAACAATATTGTTTGACAACCAATATAAAGTGAATATATTGTTTGCTAGTATATAAAAGGATTAATTCACATCGGTGAAATTATCCAGCTCATAAAAACAAAGGGAATGTGCTATTTGTTCTTTTATGTTTTGATCAAGTCTATTTCTTCGTTTTACAGTGGCAAAACATTATGATTTTTTTTCTATTCACAATAATGAAGCTCAATTGATACGGTACGAATTTAAACATACAATATATATATATATATATAATTGTATAATTGATCTTGTTCGATAAATCATTTATCGAGAATATATATATATATATATATATATATATATATATATATATATAAGATTAATAAAATAATGAATTACCTAGTATGTAGATGTTAGAGTCTATCGTGTTGATAACGTATTATGAAAGTAATAAGAACAATAAGAAGAGACAAATAATAAGAGAGGAAAGTAATATTATTTATATAAGAAGAGTGTAGATTACAATGTATAAATGCCCTATTTATAGGAAATTTGTAAATCTTAAACATCAGTGTTCGTGGACTGAACTGTAAGTCATTAAATTGGATTATATGTCCACATAATTTTTCATAACACAATACGGATAATATAAAATCGAGAAAAGAAGTTACAAGGTCGAGACTCGGATGGAGATTGTGATGTAATAAAATTACAACAAAACCAACAAAAGAAACTAAATAATAAAAATACTAAAGATATAATTAAAAATTAAACTTTTCGGAAAATCTATTTTTTTGGCATCATCAGGAGAAGTTACACGAGTAATTGGAAGGATAGTATATCAAACAATAATAAGGAGGAACATCAATGTAGACAAAACTGATTAAATCAACATTAACAGATTATCGTGATAACAATAATTACCAAATCTCCAAAAGTACCATTCAAAACGATAATAATGGTTTGGGGCTAGAAGAATCCAAAAGAATGACGTTTTTAAAGAATCGACCAAAACTCCAACAACATTTTTATTGACTCCGACATAACAAGAAACCCCGTCCACCCTCTTATTATCACTAGTGACAATCCAACCCAAGATAAAACGAGTTTGACGTATGGGAGGAAGCTTAGAAGGTATAGACCAGTAACTTTAAACATTCTCAAACGGAGGAAACCCAAAAGTTTCATATCACTAGTCCACCACCAACGACAAATCTCGATACAATCAACGTTTTTACGTGGAGTAAACCAACTAAAATAAATCATGAGGGTAATCTCGAAATCTTCAAAGCTACATGGGATGAGAAACCTTCTAAATATGGGTTGAGAACATCTTCAAAAACACCAAGTTCTTCTTTTAACCTATATCCAACCTCTAGCTAATTAGCATTTCTAGCTTTTATCTTAATGACTTGTCTTATAAATAAAGTAGGAATTTTCACCAGTTCACGTAGAATATATTTTGAATGTTGGATTTATGCCCTAACCCCAATCGTCTTGTAATGAATTGAACATAAGTGTTTAATGTACATGATAATATTTATCCCACGATATTGATTAAAGGTTATCTTTCCTTGAATCTATGTCAAGCATTTATGATTATGGTATTTATTTACATAGTATAAAGGCGGATCCATGATTAAGTTACAAACCAGATATCGTAAAGAGTTATGATATTGAGAATTTAGCTCATAGGTTTTAATCCGAATATGTTCTTAATCATAGGATCATCGAGTTAGGACTTTAATGATCTAAATAGATTATTATGTAGCTAATGAGTATTTATTGGATAAAATAAGTGCAAAATAAACACACTAGGCTAGCACGGTACGACAAGTATTACAGGACGTATGCAAGTTTTAATGATAAGAGAATTCGTTTCTCAAAGACTACTAAAGTTAGAGAGAACTTATGCAAAGATCAAGTGCAAATATAAAAGCTAGAATAAAAAATACGCAAGAATAAAGAAAAGACAAATAGATTTTTATTTGGTTTTGAGAATAAAAGATTAACTAAATAAACTAAAGACAGAAAAGTAAATAAGAGAAGCAAATAGAATGAGAGTTTAGCTCGAGATATAGCAAGTAATCCCCACTAGACTTGTTTATTCTAATCATGTAAGGGTGAATTATGTAAAATTGCAATAACCATGATTCTAAATTCCTCCCTACCCCTGTCAGGGTGGACTAGGGTGACGACCTCACAATCACGAGAGAACTTAAATAGGGTGCTCCTACGCCACTAGGTTCCTAAATGAGACTGTCCTTCTAATGATGATCGATGGTTAAATCATACCCTAATGGTTATCTAGTTAGGCAAGCCCGTCAGGATCACTACCGCACACTAGACGTTTATGTGGTGTTTCAATAATTAGACACCCCTTCCGGGTGACCATCTAACTACTATTAAGGTAATCCTATACGTAGGCCTCTGCAAGGAAAACAGACAATAAATCAAAGCACATAAAACAAAGAATAAAACATGAATTCAGTTTAAATACAATGGTATCCCAAATTAAAATAAATTAAAAGAAGTCTAGGGTTCATACCCATATGATAAATCTCAAGCTAAAGTAAATTAGTTCATACAAGAGAAAAAAAAACAATTACAAATTTGGAGGCTTGTGAAAACATAATTTGATGCTTAATTCCATCCAGACTTCTCTTTTCTTTATGTAGGCTTCTTCTTGGCTTAAGGATTAGTCAAGGATGTGGTTCTACTAATTAGAGAGTGTATTTATAGGGTATAGGAAACCCTAAAATATTTTCTTGGAGTGAAAGACAAGTATTGGACTTCTAGCCCAACTCAAATTCGTAACCCTAAAATATAGAAAAGGTAAGTTAATGTTGCTGTTTTGTTTTAGCCGTAAATTCTTCAATTTAGCTTCAATTGACACGTTCTTTGAATCAAAACTGATCTCCTTGGAAATCTCTACAACTTTGCTTCAGACAATTCTCCCAAATTCTCACCCGTTTTTAAGTTATGATCAATTTTGTGGACGTAGTTGCCGGAATTTAGATTTATTTGACAACTTTATCTTTCCATACTTATCTTTTACTTCCTTTATCTCCAATTTCTATCATTATCTTCTTTCCCTTATCTCTTATAATTGATTTTGCATCTAATTAATTTTCATATATCATTAAAGTTTCACAATTAACAAACAACTAAACCCAATATGCTCTAAAAATAATAAATCATCAAATCAATACAAGAAATAGGAAAATACATTAATATAAGTAAAAATCGACATTTAATTTATTAAATACACAAAAAATGATGTCTCTAACTAAGATTAAATCATCACAAATAGGAAGACATCAATACCCCTAACTCAAAGTTGTATCATCCCGATACAATAAAAATAAAGAACAGTAGGGTGGTCAAATAATAAACAGAGAAGAAGAAGTAGGAGGAGAAGAAGAATAGAACACAATGAATTATCCTAGAGCATAATATCTAAAAAGTCTCATGAAGTAATGTTAAAGAAATAATGCACACGTATGCTTAGTATACACATAATCAACATATTATAAATTCAAGTCCAGATTAACTTCGCAATGCTAGAAAGAGAGGTTTTCAACTTAGTTAATGTTAATGGCTATAGGTTGTTCATAGGTCCTAATATAGCATCAAATGGTCAACTCACCTACAACCTAATAGCTCCATTGTTTCTCCACCAAGTAGCTAGAAATCCTAAGGTCTTTATGGTTATAACGTGGCTTAGGGACGGTATGGTGATGTCTCCTCATTTGTGATAGATTTATGTTAGGATGAGACATCATTTTTAGTGATTTAGAAGTCTTTCTAATTGATTTTCTTGAGAAATAGTGCACTTTCCTATTTTGAGTCTTGATTTAGTAAAATAATATTTTTAGAGCATATTGGGTTTAATTGTTTATTTAGTGTGAAGCTTTAAAGATAATTATGGAGATTAATGAGAGTCCAAGCCAAAGACTACAAGATATGGAAAGAGATTAGCATGGTAATTGGAGATAAGGAAATAAAAGCTAAAATCATGGAAAAGGAAAAGCTGCCTAAATCTGAATTTCTGCAGATATGCCTAAAGAAGTGGTGATAACTCCAAAAGAAAGCCGATTTTGGAAGATTCCTTTCATAGGGACGTAGATAATCCTGTGAGGATTCTTTTGGTATATTGTGGAGCAAAAACCAACCAATAACGAAGAAGATATGCTCAAAACAGTCCAGCAGTAATTATCTTTATTTTCATACGAATTTGAGTTGGGCTTGGAGTCCATTACTTTACCTCTCCCTCAAGAAAACGAATTAGGTCTTCTAAACACCTATAAATACATCCTTATATCACTTGTAAATCATCCTTGGCTCATAGTAATTAGTTCTTAAGGTTTTAATCTTCCAGTTTATTGTAGAGAGCAAGATGATGTCTTTTGTAATTTCTTTTAGTTTATTTCCTTCAGGTATGAATTAAACTTCCCATAGCTTGAGTTTTCCATCATGTATAATCTATGAATTCTAATTCATCTATCTAAGTTTCTTTGGGAATTACATGTTTTAAATTGATATTAGCTGCTTACTCTTATATTTGTTTATGTGTTTTGATTTAATGATTGTTTTCCTTGCTAGTGCACGAGTATAGGATTACCTTAATAGTAGTTAGATGATCGCCTTAGCTAGGTGTCTAATTATTGAAACACCACATAACGTCTAGTGTCGATATTAGTCCTGACAAAACTAATTCTAACTAGATAGTCATTAGGGTATAATTTAATCACCATATCACCAATTGAATGAATTGTTTGCTTAGGGCCTTAGTAGCGTTTGATAACCCTATTTAAAACAACTTCTTGGTTGTGCCGTAGCCCCCTTAGTCGCTCTCAAGGTCTAAGGAATGGAAATTTAGAATCGTGACTAAGTATACAAGAGCTAATATTCTCCCTTATTAACTAGATCTAATAGAAGGAATTAGAAGGATTAGTGCATACTAGCAAAACCTAAGCTATACTTCTCATCTCTTATTCTTCGTATTTTATTTTATTGTCTTTATTTTCCTAGTTTTAATTAGTAATTCGAAAATCTATTTCTTTTATTTTCTGTCTTTAATTAATTATTGCATACTTGTTATTGCTACCCATTCATATAACACACTTAAGTCCCTGAGAAAGAACTCAACTTACTAACTAAAACTTGCATACGTCCTGTAATACTTGCAGTAGTGTGCCTGTCTAGGGTGAAAGTGCGTAGTTTTCTAGACTTTATTTATCATATTTTTATCACACCCTAGGCGACACTAAGTTTTTGGCGCCGCTGCCGGGGACTTGTGTCTCGTTAGCGTGTGGGTTATCTATTTCGAGTAGTAGTTTTTAATTAATTTTTAATTTTAAGTTTTTCGTTTTTATTTTTCCGGATTTACGCTTGTGGTTTGCTTTAGTCTTTTTCAGGTTTCATAGTGTTTAATTCTTGGCCTCCTTTATCGGAGCCTAAGTGGAGCTTCAGACCTTACAACAAACGAGTTCGTAAGGAAAGAGCCTTAAGATGAGCGATGGCAGCCCATCTAGATCCACCACTCGAGGACCCAATTGGAAGACATCAACAAAATCCACCACTTGGAGTCCCACCTGTAGGAATTCCACCAGGAGGACCACAACTTAATCCGCTTGGTGGTCAACAACAAGGTGTACCACAACCACTAGGAGGAGGTAATGGGCAGAATAACGTTAATAATAATCAACAGAATCGAGTACAGCAAAACCTTCCTGGCCTCCATGTGCCGTTTTATGTTCAACCAATCGGTTACCGTCCTCCAGAGATCCAGAATATTAAATTTAGACCCGATCCGGGTATGCTTAGTCAATTTCAAAGTCATGGACTCTACAGTGGTACAGCAATTCAAGATCCGGTAAGATCGATTCAGAAGTTTATGCAGATTTGTGATGCCTACGTTACTCCTGGCATTACACGCGACCAACTGTATTGTCATATGTTTTCGTTCTTCTTAACCGGTAGAGCTAGCGAATGGCTAGATAGACAACCACCTGGAACAATTAATACATGGGTAGAACTTCAAGCCGCTTTCTTTAACCGTTTTTATCCGAAGAGTATGCGACTCAAATATCAAAGCGAGCTTGCATGATTTTGTCAAGAAAATGGAGAGAAAATAGGAGAAGCATGGAAAATGTTTCAACATAAATTAGCTAGATGTCCGCTCCATGGTTATACCCCTGCTCTACAACTGGTAATATTCTATGAAGGTCTTAATGATAAAGGTAGAGAGAAGGTGGATAAAATTGGAAAGGGTAATTTTGTGTCCATGAATCATAATGAAGCTTCCGAGGTTTTGGAAAATATTATTGAACAAGAAAGGAGTTGGCCTTCAACGCAAGCTTCTGTAGCAAAGACTCGAGGAACGCTACGTTTAGATGCAGAAACTGCGAACTCAACTCAAATATCCGCATTAGAAAATCAAATCAAAGAGCTGAAGTTAGAGAGGCAAAAGAATTTAGCCGCAGCAAACGTAGTACAAGAAGCACAAGGTTGTCAACAATGTAAGGTTAATAATCATACATGGGAAGAATGCGAAGGAAATCCACAATCTATTTACTTTATATCCAACCACGGAAGTTATCAATGGGGTAACCGAAACCATCCGGGTATGCAGTATTCAAATCCACAGGGGGCCGCTAATCCTGGTCATTATCAACCGCGCCCTCAGAACAATTCTTTCCAACCAAGAGGTCAGTATCAAAATCAATATCAAAATAGACCTGCTCCACCTCAACAACCTGTGCAAGATGCCTATACCGATGCACTAGATCAGAAAGCTTTACCTCAGTATCCTCAAGAAGGATCTATAGACAATCAGCAAGTAATACAAATCTTGAACCGTTTGACCACAATTATGAACGCTCAGGAAGAGAAATTCCGAGGACAAGATGCCGCACTTCAGATTTTAGGTACTCAAGTAGAATAATTAAACAAAGTTCTAACGAATTTAATGGAACAGAAAGAAGTGAAGACTATCGAAGGAGGTGATGACAATGTTGGTTTCGAAGCTTGTAAGGCTATTTGCCTTGAAATTGAAGAATAAAAGTAGGATGTACCGCATGATGCCGTTAGTGCCGTGATAGTTCCGAGTACCGGAGAAGAACCAACCAAGTCTAGCCCCGTGGAATCTGACTGTTCTGAGGTTTATGTGGAGGACGATCCAGAAAGAGCCGAATTTATACAGCTCCTGAAGAAGATGCAAGAGGAAATTTGATCGGTTATGGATTATCAAGCTGAGCTAGATTCAAAAGTGGAAGATGAAGTTGCACCTGCTGTGCAAGAAGAGAAAGAAGAATAGAAGGTGGAACTGCCACCTGTTGTTCAACCAGTGTCACCAACTATGCCTGATACAAATTCGAAGGATGACACTGAACTCAAGACATTTGTAGAGGCGTATACACCTGAAAATATCAAGGCCCACATGCTTGAGATTGCGAAGAAAGGACTTACACCGCAACAAGTTTTTACGCAAGTTAGTCCTGAAAAAGAAGCGAGTGTAGAGATCCCAAGAGAAAATTTAAGAGTCTCAAGAAGAAGTGAACGAGAGCTACCAACAAAGCTTAAAGATCCGGGAAGTTTCAACCTTCCTATTCAAATTAATGGTATGCTCAAGGTGAAAGCTATGTACGATGTGGGTTCGGGTGTGAATCTTATGCCTAAGTCCGTGTTCGAGAGACTTGGACTTCCGAAATCAGATTAAACTCATGTGAAGTTGCAGTTCGCTGACAACTCAGTTACCAGGACATGGGGAACAGTGGAGGACGTCTTAGTCCGTGCAGGTAATATCGCCTTCCCTACTGACTTTGTTATACTTGAGTTTTATGCAGATAAACAGGTTCCAATCATACTTGGACGGCCCTTCATGGCCACAAGTCAAAGTGTAATCAACATCCAAGAAGGAACCATTACCCTTCATGCAAAGAATGTATCCGAGACCTTCTATGTCTTGGGTAAGAAACCGAGGAAGTTAGATCCCACCGTTCCTGTCATCCACAGCCTTTCACATCACAAAGTCCCTCTTGAGAAGATCCACTTAAAACCTGTGGATACTGAGCCAAACATTGAGTTTGGGGTTGGCCATGAAGTTCTATGGAAAGCTCAAAAATGAGAGAATAGGCCACGCAGTTTCAAAGACTCGTGGATGGGACCATATATTGTCACTAAGGTTGTGTCAACCAAGGTGATAGAAATTCGACCCAAGAGGGGGATCAAGCGCAGATTAGTTGACGTTTATAGCCTAACTCGTTGCTGGGGAGGCTATATTCGCAAATCTTTATAGAGGTAACGCATCTAACTTTGAAAGACGTTAAATAAAAGTGTTGTACGGGAAACAACCCGCAATTTTTTAAGTTTTTATGTCTTTTACGTTTTTAGTTTATGTTTAGTTTAGTTGTTTTTTAGTTGATATTGCTTATCTGAGAAAAGTGTTTTTGGTGCTTAGGTATTGAAGAATTCGAGTTAGGGAGGAGAGCAAAATTTTTCGGAAGAGCTGAAGCAGAGCTGCGGTATTACCGGACCGCAGCTGCGGTGTACCGCAGAGGACAAAAACCCGTACCACGGGTAGATGCCACGGGTTTTATACCGAGACGAGAAAAAATCCATCGAACCCGTGCGGTATACCGGACCCTGCACCGCACCCCTATACCGCATGTCCAAAACCCGTGCCACGGGTATGTACCACTTGTAATTTGCCGAAGCGAAAAATTTTGGAGCAACAGAAGCTGCGGTATACCGCACCAACAGCTCCGGTGCACCGCAGGTCGCCGCCAGAGAGAGAAAAGTGCGGGATTAAGGTTTATAAATGAGGTATAATGCCATTATTCCGAATTTACAAAACCTCAAGCCTCTTTTTCTTCTCCAAAACTCTCCCAACTCCATTAAAGCTCATAAAAACCTTCACCAATCATCAAAACAATACCCAATCATCAAGAAAAACACATCAAATCTTCTCTCCACCTCATTACAAAGGAGATTCAAGCACCCAATCCTCACCAAACACATCCAATTGAAGAATCAAGAGATCAAATTTTCAAAATTCATCCTACAATTTCTTAAATTCAAGCCAATAAACCAAGAATCCACCTTACCCACATAGAGATTCATCATCCATTCATCTTTCCTAAGCCAAATCAAGCTTGTTCAACCAAAAACTCACAAGTTCAAATTTCAAGAGTTGTTAAAGCTTTGAGTTGGGGATTAATTGAGGATGACTAATAGGACAACAATATTAGCTAACAAGAGGGAGGTGAAGAAAAGAAAGGTATTGGATTCAATCAAGAAGAAATCAAATAACAATGGTTCTAGTTCTAAATCAAAGAGTAAAGACGGTGTTGAAGATGGAGGTATAACTTTGTGTGATCGTAATGGTAAAAAGCTCTACTTTTATGCAAAGGAGAAAACACAACTTCCACAAGGTCCTACACCCAAGGAGAAAGAGGAAGCTTCAAGGGCCCTGAAAGTTTCTGCAGAGAAACAATTAAAAGAACTACCTTTTGCTTATGAGAAAGTATTCAAGGAAGAAGTTGGTAAAGGAGAATACAAGAGATTCTTAGAGCTTGGTGCGAAATTGGGTTGGTCTACTTTCATGGTAAGCCGTTCTGAATTATGTCATGAGTTAGTTTTGGAATTCTATTTAGGCCTCTTTAGCCGAGATAGCAAAGGTTGTGTTCCGATTAGAGGAAAGCTAGTTCCTTTCACAGTTGATGAGATTAGAAACCACTTCAAGTTTAAGAAATTGAAAGGTTATTGCAAATTTGAAGAAGCGGTTGCTAAACGAAAGATCTTTGATGAGTAATTACTTTTTGAGCATATTTTAGACAAGGAGAAAGTGCAATCACATAAGGGATAATTGAAGGCACCTTGGCCTTACAAATATCTTCAATCGGATGCGAGAATTTGGCACAATTTCCTTATTCCTAATGTCTTTGGAAACACACGAACTTTGGATGTGACTATGAAGAACGCTCTACTTTTGGACTGTATTTTGAGAGAAGGAGAAGTAGATGTGGCACAGTTGATCTATGAGGAGGTGATACGATTTTCGGTCTCTCCTAAATCAGTTTATAATGTTAAATTTCCTACTATGATCACGTGTCTTGTGCGAAAAGCGAATGTTACATTGGGTGAAGAAGAGAAACTCGAATTTAAGACGAGTTATATTGATAATGCTTGGATCAAGGATATCTTTCGAAGAGAAGGTTCTACGCAAGTCTCGAAAGAAGAAAAGGAGCAAAATTGGCAAGAGAAGATGGAGGAGCGTTTAACAAAATTCGAAGCAGCTCAAACTTCTTTAGTCAATGATGTGGCACAAATCAACGCTAATCAAGTGCACATCATGAAACTCCTTGAGAAATTAACGAAAGGTCAAGCAAATCCAACATTGGATGTCAATGATGCGAGGCAATAGCCTCGAGAGTATGTTCTCTTTCTTCCTTACCATTTCTGTAAATGCTTTTATCTGCTAATTTTAATTTCTGTTTTTTGAGTCTTTTTTGAGTCGTGGGGACACGGCTCATTTTTGAGTTGGGGTATGGGGATTCGTTCTCTCTCATCTCCATTTTCTGTTTTTAGGTAGAAATTAAATTTTTTTGATACATGGGAATTAGATGTAGAGTGTGTTTAATAGCTTGAAAGCATAAGCTCAGTGAATTGATGATAGTAAGTAATATGTTTATGAGCTATGTTATTTGTATGCTTTGAGTATTTGCAGGAAAACACACGTTGATAGTAAAGAAAAGATTAGTGAGCAATGCGATAGAAAGTATGTTCGATCTCAGGGAACCTTGAGAAGTGTGTAGGCCGTGAGCTCCAAGCTAGTTGACAAAACCCATTTGATGAAAGTGCTAAAGGTAAGAAAATAACGAAATTACATAGTGTAGAAAGTGATTAAGGCGATTCTTTCATATTGAAGCCTTTGAAGCCTTTTTATACCTTCTCACCATGTTATTTTGGGTTTATATGCTATATCCTTCTCAGCCCCTTCTACCCTTTCTAAAGCTTTTTATTGAAACACGTTATAAGCCATATCCCTTTAGGTTATAGGACTTTTCCATATGACCCGCACTCGAATCGCAATGCATAGACAGTTGTTTTAGAGATTGAGTTTGGGGTGGTGGGTCCACCATTATGGGAATTGTTATTGGGATGGGATTTTTGAGCTTATTAATTGTGCTTTATGCTGTATATTGATGATGATTCACAGATTCTTATTGTAACCCTTTGTCGGGGTAATAGTGAATAAAAAGAAGCTACGAGCTAAATTTGCCAACAAGGGCATTAAAAGAAAAATATATATATATATATATATATATGAGAAAATTAGCGTGATATCTCAACATTAAAAGAGAGTCATAGCTTAAGAATTGATTTGAAAAGAAAAGAAAATATATATATTCGGACCGGCAAAGTGGAATTTTTATGTGAACATCTTATGCTTTAATTGGGTTATTGGGGATGCTAAATTGTGCATCAAGGAATTCATTGGGTTGAGTGAGAAACGTTTAATGAGAGTAACTCAAGCTCTAGGGCGATTCGTTGATGGCTAGTGAGGAGAGAGCCAAAAGCTCATTCTAAATAATCCAAATATAATATCATACCGTCCCTAAGCCTAAATTACAACCTTAAAGACCTTTTTGATTCTTTTCTATGTAATTGAGAAGTGATTGAGCCATTAGAGAGTAGTTAAATGGATCTTTGAATACTAGTGAAAGCCGATGAACAATCTATAGCTTTCTTGGGGAACTGAGTAAAGTCCCAATCCTTCTTACATTGCGAAACTTATCTGATCTTGAATTCAAGCCGTGTTGACTATGGATATGAGAAGTGTACAGGTATGTAGTTTATGAATATTATTGCATGAAATTTTCTGAGCTGTTGCTTTAGGATTATTCTATATATTCTGCTATTTTCTTCCCATTGTATTGAGAATTTTATAAGTGTGTATTTATAGACTTCCCTTTGTTTTTATCTTTATTGTATCGGGACGATACAACTTTGAGTTGGGGGTCTTGATGTCTCCTCATTTGTGATAGATTTATGTTAGGATGAGACATCATTTTTAGTGATTTAGAAGTCTTTCTAATTGATTTTCTTGAGAAATAGTGCACTTTCCTATTTTGAGTCTTGATTTAGTAAAATAATATTTTTAGAGCATATTGGGTATAATTGTTTATTTAGTGTGAAGCTTTAAAGATAATTATGGAGATTAATGAGAGTCCAAGTCAAAGACTACAAGATATGGAAAGAGATTAGCATGGTAATTAGAAATAAGGAAATAAAAGCTAAAATCATGGAAAAGGAAAAGCTGCCTAAATCTGAATTTCTGCAACTACGCCTAAAGAAATGGTGATAACTCCAAAAGGAAGCCGATTTTGGAAGATTCCTTTCATAGGGACGTAGATAATTTTGTGAGGATTCTTTTGGTATATTGTGGAGCAAAAACCGACCAATAACGAAGAAGATATGCTCAAAACAGTTCAGCAGTAATTATCTTTATTTCCATACGAATTTGAGTTCGGCTTGGAGTCCATTACTTTACATCTCCCTCAAGAAAACGAATTAGGTATTCTAAACACCTATAAATACATCCTTATATCACTTGTAAATCATCCTTGCCTCCTAGTAATTAGTTCTTAAGGTATTATTCTTCCAATTTATTGTAGAGAGCAAGATGATGTCTTTTGTAATTTCTTTTAGTTTATTTCCTTCAGGTATGAACTAAACTTCCCATAGCGTGGGTTTTGCATCATGTATAATCTATGAATTCTAATTCTTCTATCTAAGTTTCTTTGGGAATTACATGTTTTCAATTGAGATTAGCTGCTTACTCTTATATTTGTTTATGTGTTTTGATTTAATGATTGTTTTCCTTGCTAGTGCACGAGTATAGGATTACCATAATAGTAGTTAGATGATCGCCTTAGCTGGGTGTTTAATTATTGAAACACCACATAACGTCTAGTGTCGATATTAGTCTTGACAAAACTAATTCTAACTAGATAGTCATTAGGGTATAATTTAATCACCATATCACCAATTGAATGAATTGTTTGCTTAGGGCCTTAGTAGCGTTTGATAACCCTATTTAAAACAGCTTCTTGGTTGTGCCGTAGCCCCCTTAGTCGCTCTCAAGGTCTAAGGAATGGGAATTTAGAATCCTGACTAAGTATACAAGAGCTAATATTCTCCCTTATTAACTATATCTAATAGAAGGAATTAGAAGGATTAGTGCATACTAGCAAAACCTAAGCTATACTTCTCATCTCATATTCTTCATATTTTATTTTATTGTCTTTATTTTCCTAGTTTTAATTAGTAATTCGAAAATCTATTTCTTTTATTTTCTGTCTTTAATTAATTATTGCTTACTCGTTATTGCTACCCATTCGTATAACACACTTAAGTCCCTGAGAACGAACTTAACTTACTAACTAAAACTTGCATACGTCATGTAATACTTGCAGTATTGTGCCTGTCTAGAGTGAGAGTGCGTAGTTTTCTAGACTTTATTTATCATATTTTTATCACACCCTAGGCGACACCATATGGTATATTTGGATAATGAAAAGTGAGCTTTTGGCTCTCTCCTCACATTCCATAAACGAATCGCCCTAGAGCTTGAGTTTTCACTTGAAGATGTTCTCACTCAACCCAATTTTTGATGCCTTGATTTGCGTCCCCAATTAACCCAAGTAAAAATATTTTCATGATGATATAATAAATTCCTCTTTGTCGGTCCAAATATTTATCAATCTTTTCAAGAATTTTTTTTGAATAGCTATGACTCTCTTTTTGATGTTTAGATATCACGCTATTATTTTTTCATGTATAATCTTTTCAATTCATACTTTTCAGCTTTTTTCATTTATTATTACCCCGGCAAAGGGTTACAATAATAACTTTCATTATCAATAATATCACAATTACAATTTCCCGAACCTAATGTCCCTAATGATGAAACCCACCACCCCAAACTCAAGCTCTAAAAATGACTTGTCTCGGGTTTTGCGATTCGAGTGTGGGTCATATGGATAAGTCCTATACACTAAGGGGTATGGCTTATAATGTGGTTAAATAAAAGGCTTTAGAAAGGCTCAGAGGGGCTAAGACGTATAATAATATAATAATAAAATAAAAGGGTGAGAAGTCTAAAAAGTCTTCAAGTGGCTTCGATATGAAAGAACTGCTTTATTCACTTTTCTAACTACCGGATTTCGCTACTTTTTCACTACTAGTTCATAGATAAGCGGGTTTTCAGCTAATTTCAAACCTCACGTTCTACACACCAAATAACTCTCTTTAAGTTTCAACATGACTTCATACGCATTGCTCATTAATATTTCTTATCTTTTATTTCCTGTTTTCATGCATGCATACTAAACACATTTGTGACACCTTTCAAAAACATACTACTTACTATCATTAACTTAATTAAATCATGCTCAATAGGTACATTCACTATATTCTATGCCAATTAAAACCTAAAAAATTTAAATTTAATGCAAAAAAAAGGAAGGTGAGGACAACGAATCCCCACCCCTAACTCAAAAGTGAGTCGTGTCCCCACGACTCGAAAAAGACTCAATAAAGAAATAAAATTTAAAACTAAAACTAACTAATGCATACAAGCAATTAAGAAGAAGAATTAGAACGGGGCACCTGGCTGTAAATATCTAGCAAATCATCCTCCGAAGAAGAAGAATAATTATCAATATCCAAATCTTCTATTACTTCGTTATTACCCGATTAATCCTTGAAATTGCTCCCAGCAGGCAGCAAATTCTTTCTTTAAAAAACTAATTTCATCATGTAATTTAATTTCCCATGTTGGGGGCCTGGCTGAATTTTCATCAAGATTTGAACAAGAACTTTGATCTTGGATTGGTGTCTTTGCTTTAGGCCTTGGTGGTACACTCATTCTAGCTGTTAATTTCCTTCGTAGTGGTTGTGATAGTGCCTCTATCTTTGGTTTCTTTTCAATAGGCTCATCAAGATCAATAGCCTTTTATTTTGTAGCTCCAAACAATCTCTTATTCTTCCCTAAGATTGAACACTTCCTCTTATGATCCATATCATATGTTCTGTTTGTCATCTCTGATTAACCCACAACTCAAGTTACACAAAGGATAAAATAAAGTTATGAAAGATTGGTGTGGCTTGAGTTTCTTGCTTGGATGAATGATTATCAAGGTAGAAGAAGGTATTCTTGATTGTTGTTGGAAGAACTCTTGAAAGCTTGATGATTTGATGATGTTGTGTGATGATTTAATCAAGTTTCAAGGTAATTTAATAAGGTTTGGGTCTGAAATTGTTTTTAGTTTACCAATAAATCCGGTTTTCTCCACTCTATTGGATAGATCATCTAGGCTTTTGAAAAAGTGAATTCCGAACTCCGAGCATTATGTCCTTTTGAAGTTTTTTTATACAAAACCGTGTCGTCATTCGTGACCACGATTTTGATAACGCGCTCTCGGCTGTCACCCTGATTTCATGAACCGTGGCACGGTATTGGTCTGTCGGTATACCGGTCAACGGGGTGATAAGCCGGTCAATTTTTTTCAGCGCCTTTATACTAGACCCCTCAGTGGCATGATGGTCAAAAAATTACTTCATACCGTGTCATCAAATTCGACCACGGTTTTTCAAGTGTGCTCCCGGCGAGAAACCTGATTTTACAAACTGTGGCACGGTTTCTTAACCGGTATACTTGTGAATCCGCCGGCATGCCGATCAGCAAGTCAGAATTTCCCAGATTTTTCCTCTTTTGACCCCGTACTCGTTTCCTGCACATATAAAACACTACCTTTCTCTCCCATTAGCTTGTAAACACATTAATTATACACTACAAAATATAAAATTAAACTAAAAAGCTATTAAAACAAGGGGTGTCTCCCAAGAGCACTTTTGTTTAACATCTTTTAATTCGACGTGTTACCTCGGTGATCATGTATGAACATCACCTCCCCAGCAATAAGCGAGTTTATTAATATTTGGCATGCGAAATTTGAATCCCTTGCCTTTCACTCCCACGAATTTCTCAGATCTATTCTTTGTAGCCATGGATGGTCCCATCCAAGAGTTCTTGGGTGTATGTGCGTCTGGTGGTAACTTGATTTGATATATAGCACTACACTCCTCTGGCAATCCATTCATCTCCTTAGTTTCTAAACTTCGTTTGTTAGAAAGAATGTTCTTCGTGAATTTAATATATTTCGCCATTCTCTTGAGAGCTTCTACAAACAGGATATTAATATTTAATTTGCTCACCATGTCGAGGAAATTCTTGAATTCTTTTTCATTGTTCTTGTTTTTGACACGTGATGGGAATGGTGGAGTAGGACGTGTATTGTTTACCACTGAGCTCTTCTTCTAGTCTGGTGTCTTCTCTGGGACACTGCTTTGTTCAACTACCTCTTCCACCTTATCTTCAATTGTTTCTTCAACCACTTTTTCAGAAATAGAGGTTGGTTCTTCTACTCTAGGCGGAGGTAATTGTTTTCCACTTCTTAATTCAACCGCATGACAAGCATCATCTTGTGGAGCAATCGTATCATTTGGGAGTTTCCCTTTTGTCCTGTTCTGTAATGTACTCGCTATCTGTGAAAGGGTATGCTTGAGATTCTTGATTACCTTCAATTGAGTTTGAAGTCTTTGCTGACTTATCTTCATATTTTCTTCAACTAGTCCCGAAAGTTCAGCTATACTCGGATCCAAACTCAAAGTTTGTTCTTGTGTAGCTTGTTGCGTTGGATATTGAGGTGGTTCTTGATAAGTTTCTTCATAAATTGGCGCTTCTTGATAGATAGCTTGTGGTTTCTAGTAAGATTGAGGTCGAGTTTGACACTAAGTCTCTTGATTTCTGACCCAATTTTGATTCTGTGGGGACTGATAATTAGCGTTATTTCCTTGAGGATGATAATAACCATTAGAATAACGGTTTCTTTAATGAGATACGAAGGAAATTGAAGCTGGATTATTCATACAATTCTCCCGCGAATGATTTCTTTCTCACGACCAGGACATGAAGGTAAAGTGTGTACTAGATTTACCTAAGTTATGTTCGCGCTTGTTCTTGTAATTCCTTGAGTTGTTGGTTTAATTCTTTGAACTTTGGAGATTCTAAAGTTTCTTCTTGTTATTCTGATTCGATCGGCCAACTTCTCTCAGTATCCATAACTCTTTCCATAATAATATTAGCTTCTTTAAGATCTAATAATACGAAACTTCCATCTCCTAACAAATCTGCTTTTGCCTTGGACTCGTCATCGACTCCTCCATAGAACATGGTTAAATGACATTCGAGCGAGGAGACATAGAATGGACACCTTGCTTTCTTCTCGTTAAAACGTAACCATGCTTCCCCAATACTTTCCCCTTCTTCTTGCATAAATTGTTCAAACTCCAACATATCTTTTAAACATCTACTTGATGTCTCCTCTTTTGTTCTAATTATATGCCTTTAGGTGACATAAAATTTGGTGATTATTTGACTAATTCGATGAACTTTTAGTGTTAATTTGTTATATTTCATTTTCCCTCCTTGGATTTTGGTATTTTTCATTTATTAAGCTTTTGCATGTTAAATGGTTTGGTATAGTGTAAAGTTTGTAGGTTTCTAATACTAGCAAGGAGAGGAATCAAGAATTGAAGTCTTAGATCGTGTAAAGAAGTCAAAGGCGAGAAGAAATATCCCAAAGAGTTGACAAGTTAGAGTTGCAAATCTGGAAAGTTGATAGTAATTGATGAGTTCAAGCTAATTAAAAATGAATTCAGCCTCTGAGTTGAAAATAAATTTTGTTCCTTATCGAGTTACAAGGAGTTAGCAAGTTGAATGAGTCAATTCGGAGTTAAATTTAGAAAGTTACACCCATTTTAGTGGAGGGTGTACTCCAGTTACGGGATTTGGACTTGAAGAGTGGACTTGGACCATTTATTATTTCATGAATTCACGTAAAATAAGCCTAAGTCTGAATTATTTAGTATAAATAGACCTTTTGACTTTATTTTTACACACAACTCATTTTAACAAAGTCAAAACGCTAGAGAGAAAGTCAGAAGCTAGGAAAGGGAAGAAGCCAAGAGTTGGAGAATTCATCTTCTCCAATTCACAGCCAAAATCCACTTCCTAATTAGGTTTTTTTAATTTATTTTCTTTTTGTAAAACATGAACATCTTTAATTTTATTTCTTTTGTCTTTATTTCAATTATGAGCTAATTTCTCTTTGTACTTGAGAATCGCAAATTGGATTGAACCCAAACTAGATTAATTTATGTTTTTCCGATTTGGGATTTCAGAATTTTAATTGAGATATTAATTTATGTTGGCTTTTATTTTATACTTTATTTATTATCCTTAGAGTCATGAACTAAGGGCGAGTTTTAGTATCTAGGCTATTCAATATAGTGGTGTATTGATCACCTTGACGGGGGGTTTAGATATAGAACTAGGTAATTGCCGCTGGTAGCCGCCAATGACCTTAACAGGCTTGACTAGCCAATAGCAAATGTGGTAAGTTTTAATCATCCGAAAGTATTTTTAGTCATCTTGGCGGATTTTAGAATACCGTAGGATAGCTTTTAGGTCCATCCTGATGGGGGCTAAGAGACTTTAAAATCATGACTAGCATAATAATAATGATTTAGCCCTTAAAAGAAGACATTAATTAAGAAGGTTTAGGTGAAGCCCTAGCGAGACTCAAGTACTACTTCTTTCCTTGCGTCTACATCTTTCGTTTGCATTATTTTTATTTCAGCTAAATTTACTTAGTCTTTGATTTACTTTTGCATTCTAGTTGATAAACAAAAACCCAAAACAATCTTTTATATCATTTACTTTTTCTGTAATTACAATTATTCCACTATTTGATCCACATCTGAGTTGTACTTAATCCGACCCTGCGAACGAATCCGATTTTTCGGTTTATAACTTGGACAACCGTACACTTGCGGTTTGTGAGTCCTAATCTTTTGCATATTATTTTATAACACACAAGGACCCACCAAGTTTTTGGCGCTGCTGCCGGGGACGGTAGCGTGCCCCGGTGTTTATCCTTTAGTGTTTAATAGAATTTTTTTTTTTTTTTTTCAGTTTTACTCTTTTCTTTGTTTTTGTTCTTTCTCAGGTCTTACAGGTTTGGTGCATGTACTCAAACCCTGAGAGGTTAATTCGAGATAAAAATAAAAGAGAAAGAGAAGCAAAAGAGGAAGCAAAGAGAGAAAGAGAAATGGAGGATTTGAATATTCATAATGTTGAAGATCCTAGCATTGAGTTGGATGAAAATGGCCAACCAATAGTGTCGCCAATCATTCTTAAACCACCCATTCTCAACAATCAACATAATCATCCACAAGCTCAACCCCCTATGTATAATGATCCATGGTTCATGCATGGTCCATAACAAGTTCCCTATCATGCTCCTGCTCTTGGTATTGGTCCTACAAATGTTAATGTTGCACGGTATAGACCCGACCCTGGTATGTAATTCCAATTTCAGAATTTTGGAAACTTTCGTGGAGTACCTGGAGAAGATCCTATTCGTGCAGTTAAGAAGTTTATGCAAATCCGCGATTCGTATATAACTCAAGGAGTGACGAAAGAGCAGATGTATTATGCTAATTTCAGATTTTTTGTGATAGACGCAGCTAGTGAATGGCACGATTCACAAGAACCTGGAGCAACAAACAATTGGGATGAGCTACAAACAGTGTTTTTCGATTGTTACTATCCGACGAACATGAGATTAGATGCACAGGTTGATTTGACATCATTTGTCCAAGAACAAGAAGAAACTTTGGGAAGATGTTGGACAAGATTTCAGTTATATTTGAGAAGAGTTCCTGACCATGGCCTCACAGAACAACAACAGTTGAAGATATTTTATAAAGGCCTTTATGGAGGATCAAGAAAATACCTCAATTTATTATGTGGATGTGGTTTCTTACTGGAGCTCCAGCACATGCTAAGATTATATTGAATCGAACTGTGAAGAATGGGCAAGGTTGGAATACAGTGAGAACACCTATTCGAGGTGGAAAAGAAAGTAGTATGGGTATCGATGAGAAATTCTCCTCTTTGGAGAATAAACTGAAGAATACATTGGAGCAACAATTAAAACAGCTCACTTTAGCTGTTAAAGAAGGTTTTTCAGGTAAGAAAGCAGGTGGTAATGTTACTCAAGAGATATATGGGTGTTCAAATTGTGGTGTTCAAGACCATGACTGGGAGCATTGTGAAAGTAACCCTGAAGATGTAATGTTTGTTTCTAATAGAGGGAGTTACAATTCAAGTGGTCAAGGATATCAACCAAACAGAAACCATCCGGGTTTCCAATATTCGAATCCTAATGGGGCAACTAATCCTACTTATGCATATCATCCGCGTCCCCAAGGTAACAATTATCAACCTAGACCACAGAATAATTATCAAGGAGGACAAGGTTATGGAAATCATGTTCAGAGGCAGCCTCCTCAAGATAATTATAATGACACCATGAATCAAAGAGCCTTGCCTGCTCAACCTCAAGAAGGTACGAATGATCTTCGTCAAACTGTAGAGAAATTAATTACACTTCAGACACAATCTATTCAAAATCAGAAAGCTTTTGAATCCGCAATTAAGTTATTGGAGAATCAAATAGCTCAGATGTCAAAACAGTTAAGGTAGCGTCCACAAGGGCAACTACCTAGGAACACTGAAAATCTGAGACAGGCAGAAGATTGTAATGCTACCGCGTTAAGAAGTGGTAAGAAGCTCCCTCCACCGCCTTTTCCTGTTATGAAAGAAAAAGAAGTTACCAATAAGGAGAAAACGGTAAAGGATGTGGAAGAAAAAGATGACGAACCTGAAGTGGTAGAAGTGGAGAAGATTCCAGAAGTTCCAAAAAAGAAAGATGTTGTAGAAACCTGTCCTCCTCCACCTTTTCCCTCAAGAGTTCAGAAAAAATGAGATATGGCGGAGTATCACAGATTTGTAAATAGGGTGAGAGGTCTTAACATTAACATACCATTGTTAGAAGCTATTAAATATATACCAAAGTATGTGAAGTTCTTGAAGAGGGCCCTCACCAACAAAAGACCATATTTTGATAATGAGATGATAGGATTACCAGAGGAGTGTAGTGCCATCAGTCAAAGTAAGTTGATACCTAAGTTGCTTGATCATGGGAGTTTTATGATTCCGATTTCAATTGGCAATGAGTGGCAAGGAAAGGCTTTGTGCGATTTGGGTGTGAGCATCAATCTCATGCCCAAATCAATTTTTTGATAAGTTGAAGATGGGAGATGTAAGACCTACCTCTATGGTCCTACAAATGGCTGACAGATGCCTCGTACATCCTGAGGGACGAATCGAATATGTCCTCCTCAAGGCGGGTACTTTAGTTTTTCCCGTTGATTTTGTTATTCTTGAATACGATGTGGATAGGAATGTCCCTATCATTTTGGGACGACCATTCCTAGCCACGGGGCATACTTTAATTGATGTAGAAAATAGAGAATTAACCATGAGAATCCAAGACGAGGAGGTAAGGTTCAATGTGTTTAGTGCTATGAAGTTCCCAGATGTTCCAGGAGACTGTTTCCGAATGGATATAGCAGAACATGCCACGCAAAAGGTATTTGATTGTTTTAATTATGATGATATCTTGCAGGCTGCCTTAACACTTGACTTACCTGAGATAATGGAAGAGCTTGCCGAAACAATGGCAACTCTTAATTTTGAGAATCCAAAATATAGGCGCCCTGCCTATGAACTTGTGAGAAAACCGGGGGAGATGGTCACTAAAAAGAAACCATCCATTGAATCTCCTCCAAATTTGGAAGAAAAATCATTGCCAGCACACTTGAGGTATGCATATTTAGGTACTAATGACACTTTACTTGTTATTGTTTCAGCAAATTTAACAGGTCCTCAAGAAGATAAACTGATGTGTGTACTAAGAGCTAAAAAATATGTGATTGGTTTGACTATTGCTGATATCAAAGGTATTAATCCCTCATATTGCCAACACAAAATCATTCTAGAAGATTATAGTGCATGCTCAGTTGAAGTCCAAAAGATACTAATGCCAGCAATGAAAGAAGTGGTGAAGAAAAAGTTATTAAGCTACTAGATGTGGGAATCATCTATCCCATAGCTAGTAGTGAGTGGGTGAGTCAAGTTCAATGCGTACCAAAGAAGGGTGGTATTACTACCGTCCTAAATGCTCAGAATGAAGTCATTCCTTCGAGAACCGTTGTTGGTTGGAGAGTGTGTATGGATTATCGTAAGTTGAACAAGGCTACTAGAAAAGATCACTACCCTCTTCCTTTCATAGATCAGATGTTGGAGAAATTGGGTGGTAGAGAATATTATTGCTCTTTGGATTGTTATTCAGGGTACAATCAAATCTATGTAGATCCAGCATACCAACACAAAACCATATTTACATGTCTTTTTGGTACATTTTCCAATCGAAGGATTCTATTTGGATTGTGTAATGCACATGCTACTTTTCAAAGATGTATGATGGCGATTTTCTAGGATATGATCGATAATTTCCTTGAGGTATTTATGGATGACTTTTATGTGTTTGGTGATAACTTTGATGAGTGTTTACAAATTTTGGAGAAGGTGTTGATTAGATGCAAGGAAACTGACTTGGCTTTGAACTGGGAAAAATGTCATTTTATGGTTCGTGAAGGTATCGTGTTGGGACACAAAGTTTCGAGTGTGCGCTTAGAAGTTGATCGCGCTAAGATTGAGGTAATAAAGACTTTTCCCCCTCCTATTTCTGTAAAAGGGGTGAGAAGCTTTTTCGGCAATGCTAGTTTCTATCTCCGTTTTATCAAGGACTTTTCCAAGATCGCCAAACCTTTGTGTAACTTGCTCGAGAAGGATTCCAAATTCCTTTTTGATGAAGCTTGCATGAAGGCATTTCGAGAGATAAAATAGAAGCTTATTACCGCACTTATTGTATTACCTCCTGATTGGAAGATTCCATTTGAAGTTATGTGTGATGCTAGTGATTTAGCGATGGGTGCTGTGTTGGGTCAGATAAAAGATAAGGTATTTCATTCTATCTATTATGTGAGTAAAACCTCGAGTTATTATCAGTGATGGGGGTTCACACTTTGGGAACAAATACTTGAAGATAGTTCTAGAGAAGCATGGAATAACATCGTGCATCTACCACTTATCATCCACAAGCCAATGGTCAAGCTAAGGTCTCTAATAGAGAGGTCAAATCCATCCTAGAGAAAACTGTTGGCCCCACAAGAAAAGATTGGTCAATGAAGTTAGATGATGAATTGTGGGCTTATCGTACTGCGTTCAAAACTCCCGTTGGTGTATCTCTGTATCGCATGGTTTTATGGTAAGGCTTGTCACTTACCTCTTGAACTTGAATTAGGTGCATATTGGGCAATATCGCAGTTGAATTTAGATCCTACTTCAGCCGGTGAGAATCGTATGATGAAGTTGAATGAACTTGACGAGTTTTGATTACATGCCTATGATAATGATAAACTCTACAAAGAAAACACTAAGAGATGGCATGATAATCGCATTCATGTAAAGAAGTTTGAAGTTGGACAAAGGGTCCTTAAATACAACTCCAAGTTCAGTAATTATCCGGGTAAGCTGAGATCGAAATGGTCTGGCCTTACATCGTGACCAATGTCACGCCTCATGGAGCTATAGAAATTGAGCATCCAATCGAGCACCGCACCTTCATGGTGAATGGTCATCGATTGAAGATATATCATGAAGGCGAGGATATAAATCGCTCAGAAGATCCACATCCCGGGGAGGTCATGTACCTCCTTGAATCTCCTTAGAAGCGAGAGGTAACCCGTCGAGCTTAACGACGTTAAACAAAAGCCAAGTCATTGTATATTAGTTTCATGTTTCCTTTATTTCATAGTATAAATTAAAGTAATTGTTGTTTATTAGTGTTTATTTTTAAGAAATGAGAAAGGTTAGTTGTTTTTGATGATTTCAGGAGTACAAAATTCATGACTTTGGGGTTAAAAGAATAGAAAAATGAAAGTTTTGGGTAGAAATCTAGGAACTGACTGGGAACCCGTTGAGCAACTGATTGTTAACCCACCAGACGCAAGAATGGAGGGCCTGGGTTTGCGCCAAGTGACACCAACCGGGAACCCGGTTGCTAGCTGACCAAGAACCTGGTTTCGTCGTTGTAGGTCCCAAACGTTCTGACTAGTGCGTAAGAGGAGACGCAAGGAGCTGCGTCTGGGTTCGCGCCAAGCGACACCAACCGGGAACCCGGTTTTGTCGCCCAACTCTTTGACCAGTGCGTAAGACCACACGCAAGGAGGCTGCGTCCAGGTATTAAAAAAATCGAATTTGGAAAGTTATGTGCGCCGACACAGCGACACGAACCAGTAACCCGGTTATCGCCAATCGGGAACCCGGTTTTCGTCTGTGAGAGGCAGTTTTGAAAACCTAATGCCTATATTCTTGCCTTCTTTCTCAAGTAGCCTCCAATTCCGTTCTTAACTTAATACCTCTCCGAAAATCATCATCAAAATAGCTTATAATCATCAACTCCTACCCTCTTACACAACAAAAACACACAATCAACTCATACTCTTTCCAAAACACCAACAAAATCAAACTTATCTCCAATATTCCTCCTTCATCTAAACCATAAATTGAGCTATTAAACCTCTCCAATCACACAAAATAAACCTTACCCGTCTCATTTCTCACCTTAATCTCCTTCCTTCTATCCTTAAAACATCAAAATTCGTTTCTCTAGTTTTCGACTTTTTGAAGTTTGAGTTTGGGGTGAGAATACATGACAAACAGGACAGATTCTTCCAGTTATACTCGCAGAAACACTCCTAGAACAAGAAACAATCCTGGTGCTACGCAAGAGAGAGCTATTGATATTCCAGATTTGGTTCATAAACGCAAGATTGAAAAGGTTAAGACTGCTACAAAGAGGAAAGAACACCCAAGTGAGGCTAAGCTCAAAAATCCTACCTTGGTTGATGAAGAAGAAAAGGTTGATGAAGAAATTCCTAGCGAGCCCATTCCAAAACAAAGAGTTACCTGAAGAAAGACTATGGCATAGAAACCAAAGAGAGTAGCAATGAGTTGGGCTGATCAGGTTCGTGACAGAAGTAATTACTTGAAGTTTGGTGTTGAGAAAGGATTCCCTCGAAGTATTATGAGCAGTGAGTTTAAGGGTTATGATACTACTTGTGATACATTTGGATGGACCGAATTGAGACTTAGAGATCTCACTTATATTCCAACTATGGTGCTTGATTTCTACGAAGGATTATCTTTTTCGAATAAACAATAACTGTCATACGCAAAAAGGTACTACCTTTCTCAATTGAGCTTATTCGCAAAACTTTGAAATTTCCAAACATCACTAGGCCTTGCCAATATCAAGAAACGCTTAACGATCCATCGTTTAATTAGGAGTCTCTTTGGGATAAAGTTTTGATTCATGGGAAACGCCCTATCCCAACTGGTGAAAGATATGTTGGACAAGTTTATAGTAGATATTTATTACCCTGTGGTAAGGTATGGTCCCGTTTCATAATACCCACCTTCTTTGGTATTACTCACACTTCCAAATTGAAAAAGGAGCATGTTATCTTTATAAAGTGTATTATTGAGGACAAAGAAATTGATGTTGCTCGTGTGATTTATGACACCATTATGGAGTTTGAGAAAACCCCTACCATTCAGCAAAACCTCAAGTTTCCATGTACCATCACTGCTCTGTGTCTAGACACGAAAATACCACGTAGGAGCTGATGTCTCCCGATTTGTTCTAATTATTAGCCCCTTGGAGACATCCTTTTAGGTGAATAAATGACTTATTTGATAGACTTTTAAGCTTATTTGATCATATTACACTTTCTCCCCTTGGAAATTAACTATTTGCAGAATCTGAGCTTTTGTGCGTAAATTTGACTATTTTTAATGCAAAGTTAATTGGTTCTTGAAATCTCATGAAAGACCAATCCAAGGAGAAAAAGTGAGAATAAAGTCTTAGTGTATTTTAGAGTGTTAGGAAGTGATTTCTAGTCGAGTTTTTATTTTTAGAGTACACTTTCCTATTTCGATTTCTTGATTTATTGATTTATTCTTTTTTAAGCATACGCGGTTTAATTATTTATTTAATGTGAAGCTTTAAAAGATAAATGGTAATTAATTAGAGACCAATTCAAGATAAATATGAAAGGAAAGAAGATTTACATGGAAATAAGAAGATTTAGGAAAGATTTATTCAAAGGAGGAAAAGATAAAGCTGTCTTTTGAAATCTGAAAATCCAGCCACGTTTTAGAGATAAAATTATAATAAAAGATTGGCTTGGATTCTGGACGAGTGGTCTGCACCAATAGAAAGAGCTTTCAAAGACAAGCAGTTTCATATATTGGAACTTCTGAAACGGATAAGTATTGAAAAAGATATGAACAAATCAAATCAGCAGCAAATCTTACCTTTCCTAGAATTTAGAGCTACGAATTTGAGAGTCTTTGACTTGTCTTCCACTCCAATCAAAATTCGACCTAGGTTCCTCCAACACTCATAAATACACCCCTTAACCTCCTACTTTTAGACACTTCAGAGAATTAACAAGAGGCTTAAGGATTCAAGTCAAGAGCACGAAGGAGAGAAGAAGCTAGAAGCTGGAGGAATCCTGTTCTTCCATCCATAGTCATTCTACCCTTTAGGTTTTTCATTTATCTTTTGTATTTGAACATGAATTCCTTTTATTTTATGTTAGTCTTTAATTTCATTATGAGCTAAATTTCTTTATACTTGAGAATCGCATTAAAGGGATGAACCTTAATTAATGAATCTATGTTTTGAATTTGGGATTGTTTAGATTTAAATAGGATTGAGTTTTATATATTGGTCATTACTTTGTTTTCATTACTAATTCTTTTAGGAACAACTAGAATTAGCTTTTAGTATTTGGGCTATTCACTTTAGTGGCGAAGTGATCATCCGACAGGGGGGTTTGAATACAGATCTAGGTAATACCCGTGTAATGTCCGTTATTGACCGACAGGCTTAACTAGTTACATAGCCAAAGAGGTAAAATCTTATCATCTGAAAAGCCATATTCGACCATGCAGGTGTTTATGATACTTTAGGATAGCTTCTAGGTCCACCCGACAGGGGGCTAGGAGATATTAGAGTCCCGACTAATATTATAATTCCAATTATACCCTTAAACATAGCATAGACTATATTGATTAAGTGGATTCCTTTGCGAGGATCAAGTATTTCTCCTATCTGAAGTCAGTCGTTTATTTGCTTTATTTCCTTTCTGTTTACTTAATTCTAGTCTTTACTTTATTTTGCATCTTTTAATTTACAAAAACCAAACAAAAATCTATTTCTTTTACTGTTAATTTTCATTCAAGCAACTAGTTCCATTTATTGCATAATACTTTGAATCATACCTAATCCGTCCCTGAGATCGAAATCCCGTTTACCGGATATTACTTGGACGACCCGTACACTTGCGGTACGTGTCTTGCCTTTTTAGGTATGTTTATTTAGAACACACTAGGGGACACCAGGAGCATAGAGGTTGAGCCTTCAGATAGTAAGGAGAATATGACGTTTAATTCGATTGAGAATTCTCATAATGAAGCATCACAACCTATGAAAAATCCTAGAGTTCCTCCGCCAAAGAAGAAGGTAAATTCTGATAATGAGTTGGAAACTAAAATCCGAGTGTTGGAAGAAAAATAGGATTCTATGATTTTCACTTTAGGAAACGTCATAAAAGAGTTGGATACGCTGAAAAATATGTTATTTGGGGTGATCAATATGCAACACGTCATTTACTCAATCCTCACAAAAGATGCCCAACCTGGACGTAACAAGGGTAACCGACCTAGTGCTGGTTGAGATACGTTTTCTAACTCTTTCTCATTTAGTGTACATTAGTTTAATTGTTTTGAGTCTTTTCGAGTCGTGGGGACACGACTCATTTTTTATTTTGGGGTGGGGTTCGTTGTCTCATCCCAGTTTTACGTGTTATTTGTTTAATTGCTTTCA
Organism: Nemophila menziesii; assembly: GCA_029959085.1. Lineage (NCBI taxonomy): Eukaryota > Viridiplantae > Streptophyta > Magnoliopsida > Boraginales > Hydrophyllaceae > Nemophila > Nemophila menziesii. Next base: position 38,916,059 of record JARWIR010000001.1, read on the forward strand.
ATCAAATTAATTAGAAGTTGTGTTTGACTGTAGAAGATCATACATGTCCCCATTAAGCATGCTTTTGATGAATATATGATAGTAAATAGTGGACTTTAGGGGTTAGTATAAAACGCACTTTAATTGCATGCAAACATAGGTAATTGATAGGAAGAATTAATGAACAATGCAAAAGAAGTAAACTTGTACTTAAGGAAAATGTTTGGTTTGTAGAATGTGAGATCCAAATTAGTAGAGAACACACTTAGATATGAACTAGAGGTGAACTATGTAATTAGGAAAATGATAGGGGCAGTTCTTTGCTAGACATTTGAGACCTTTTTAGCCTTCTATCCCTTGTATTAATTATATCCGCCTTAGCCCAATTTTGAGCCTTAAAGCCTTTCTTTTGTTTCCATGATATAAAACCATATCCCCTTAATTTATTAGGCATTTCCAAATGACCCATACATGAATCACGATCCTGAGATCTGTCTCGAGCTTGAGTTTGGGGTGGTGGGTCCATCTTTTAGAAATTACATTGGGAGGGAATAATATGTGTTTGTATTGAGGTACAATTCAAGATGATATTATTATTTGTAACCCTTAGCCGGGATTGAAAAAAAAAAGAATCGGAAAATTCAATATAGTAAGGACCGGGAACCTGGTTAGCTACTGTACAAAAAAAAGAGAAAAAATTTGAAAAAGAAAAATAAAGAATAACTTACCCGACAAAGTGGAAATTTCTGGAAATCATCTTAGTCTATATTGGGTTAACTTGGTGATGCTAAATTAATTCATCAAATAGGTTGAGAGAGAACATTATTCGAGTGTAAGCTCAAGCTCGTGGACAGTTGTTGATGGTAAGTGAGGAGAGAGCCAAAAGCTAACTTCAAATTTACCAAATATACATACCACACCATCCCTAAGCCTACGCTAAAATCATAAAGTCCTCGTGATTCCTAGATACATGGTAAGTTAATAGGGAATATGCTAAGTGGAGCGTTCAAAGCAAGTGAGGATAAAGGAACACCCTATAGCCATCATAATGAGATAAGTACAAGCGTAACCTTCTAACATTGTTAAGTTAATTTTAAGATTGATATTATTTGTGTTTGATTTTGCATGATTAGTGTATGTGTATATTAATTCCTAATGTTTGTTATATGAGATATCTTTTAAGTGTTGCTTTGGGTGTATTTACTAGCTTCTGCATCTCGGCATTCACTTAGACCATTGTTTTTAATTTTACTTTGTCGGGACGACAAATGTTTGAGTTTAGGGTCTTGATGTCTCTATTTTGTTCTAATTATATTCCTTTAGGAGACATCAAATTTGGTGATTATTTGACTAATTCGATAGACTTTCAGTTTTAATTTGTTATATTTTATTTTCCCTCCTTGGATTTTAGTATTTTTTATTTATTAAGATTTTGCACGTTAAAGGGTTTGTTTTAGTGTAAAGTTTGTAGGTTTCTAATACTAGCAAGGAGAAAAATCAAGAATTGAAGTCTTAGATCGTGTAAAGACGTCAAAGGCGAGAAGAAATATCCCAAAGAGTTGACAAGTTAGAGCTGCAAATCTGGAAGACTGATAGTAATTGATGATTTCGAGCTACCATGGATTCAGCCTCTGAGTTGTAAAGCATATTTGTTCCTTATCGGGTTACGAATAGTTAGCAATTTTAATGATTCAATTGGAGTTAAATTGAGAAAGTTACAGCCATTTTAGTGGAGGGTGTACACCAGTTACAGGATGTGGACTTGAAGAGTGGACTCAGACCATTTATTATTTCATGAATTCACTTAAAATAAGCCCAAGTCCGAATTAGTATAAATAGACCTTTTGACTTTATTTTTATACACAACACATTTTAGCAAAGTCATAAACGCCAGAAAGAAAGTCAGAAGCTAGGAAAAGGAAGAAGCCAAGAGCTGGAGAATTCATCTTCTCCAATTCACAGCCAAAATCCACTTCCTAATTAGGTTTCTTTTATTTATTTTTTTCAGTAAAACATGAACATCTTTAATTTTATTTCTTTTGTCTTTATTTCAATTATGAGTTAAGTTCCCTTAGTACTTGAGAATCGCAAATTGGGTTGAACTCAAACTAGATTAGTTTATGTTTTTTCGATTTGGATTTAAGAATTTAAATTGAATTATTATTTTTATGTTGACTTTTATTTAATGCTTTATTAATTATCCTTAGAGTCATGAACTAAGGGTGAGTTTTAGTATCTAGGCTATTCAATATAGTGGCGTATTGATCACCTTGACGGGGGGTTTAGATATAGAACTAGGTAATTGATGTTGGTATCTGCCAATGACCTTGACAGGCTTGACTAGCCAATAGACAATGTGGTAAGTTTTAATCATCCTAAAGTAGTTTTAATCATCATGACGGAGTTTAGAATATCGTAGGAGAGCTTTTAGGTCCATCCTAACGGGGACTAAGAGACTTTAGAATCCCGACTAGCATAATAATAATGATTCAGCCCTTAAAAGAAGACATTAATTAAGAAGGTTTAGGTGAAGCCCTAGCGAGACTCAAGTACTACTTCTTTCCTTGCGTCTACGTCTTTAATTTGCATTATTTTTATTTCAACTTAATTTAATTAGTCTTTAATTTACTTTTGCATTCTATTTGATAAAAAACCTAAAACAATCTTTTATATCATTTACTTTTTCCGTAATTGCAATTATTCCACTATTTGATCCACACCTGAGTTGTACCTAATACGTCCCTGCGAACGAATCCGATTTATCGGTTTATTACTTGGACAACCGTACACTTGCGGTTTGTGAGTCCTAATCTTTTGCATTTTATTTTATAATACACAAGGACCCACCACTACTGTAGAATCGGTCTAGGAATTTTGCTTGGAGTTTATCCCAATCTGGAATTAATTCAGGGAGTTGGGAATTGCACCAATCGCTTGCACCACCGGTTAAGAAGAATTGGAACATGACATAGTACATATGTTCCTCTGTAACACCTTTGATGATATAAGCGTCACAGATCTGCATAAATTTCTAAACATACCGAACCGGATCCTGTTATGCAGCACCACTAAATTGTCCATAACTCGCAAATTGCGCTATCATGCCTGGATCTGGTCGAAATTTAGTGGCTTGGATTTCTGGAGTGCGGATTCCTCTTGGTTGCACTCTGAATGAGATGGGAAGATCAAATTTCCTCGGGCTTTCCATCTGTAATATGTAAAGACGAAACGAAAAACAAAAGCGTAAAATAGAACTAACTAAAATAAAAGCACTTAAATAAATGCACAAGGACTAACGATGTAGTCCCCGGCAGCGGTGCCAAAAACTTGGTGTTGCCTAAGGGGTGATAAGATAATAGATAAAATAAGTGCAAAATAAACACCCTAGGCTAGCGCGGTACTGTAAGTATTACAGGACGTATGCAAGTTTTAATGATAAGAGAATCCGTTCCTCACAGACTACGAAAGTTAGAGAGAACTTATGCAAATATCAAGTGCAAATATAAAAGCTAGAATAAATAATACGTAAGAATAAAGAAAGGACAAAAAGTTTTTTATTTGGTATTTGAGAATAAAAGATTAACTAAATAAACTAAAGACAGAAAAGTAAATAAGAGAAGCAAAGAGAATGAGAGTTTAGCTCGAGATACAGTAAGTAATTCCCACTAGCCTTGTTTATTATAATCATGTAAGGGTGAATTATGTAAAATTGCAATAACCAGGATTCTAAATTCCTCCCTACCCCCGTCAGGGTGGACTAGGGTGGCGATCTCACAATCACGAGGGGACTTAAATAGGGTGCTCCTACGCCACTAGGTTCCTAAATGAAATTGTCTTTCTAATTAGGCAAGACCGTCAGGATCACTACCGCATACTAGACGTTTATGTGGTGTTTCAATAATTAGACACCCCTTCCGATGACCATCTAACTACTATTAAGGTAATCCTATACGTAGCCTCCGTAAGGAAAACAGACAATAAATCAAAGCACATAAAACAGAGAATAAAACATGAATTCAGTTTAAATACAATGGTACCCCAAATTAAAATAGATGTAAAACAAGTCTAGGGTTCATACCCATATGATAAATCTCAAGCCAAAGTAAATTAGATCATACAAGAGAAAGAAAAGAAAACAATTACAAATATGGAGGCTTGTGAAGACATAATTTGATGCTTAATTCCTTCCAGACTTCTCTTCTCTTGATGTAGGCTTCTTCTTGGCTTAAGGATTATCCAATGATGTATTTCTACTTATTAGAGGGTGTATTTATAGGGTATAGGAAACCATAAAACGTTTTCTTGGAGTGAAAGACAAGTATTGGACTTCTAGCCCAACTCAAATTCGTAACCCTAAAATATAGAAAAGGTAAGAAACTGTTGTTGTTTTGTTTTGGCCGTAATTTCTTCAATACAGCTCTGATTGACGCGTTCTTTATATCGAAACTGATCATCTCGGAAAGCTCTACAACTTTGCTTCAGACCATTATTCCAAATACCCAGCATTATTTTAGTTATGATCAATTTTTTGGACGTGGCTGCTGGAATTCAGATTTATTTGGCAACTTTGTCTTTCCATACTTATCTTCTACTTCCTTTATCTCCAATTTCTATCATTATCTTCTTTTCCTTATCTCTTAAAATTGATTTGGCATCTAATTGAATTTCATATATCTTTAAAGTTTCACAATTAACAAACAATTAAACTCAATATGCTCTAAAAATAATAAATCATCAAATCAATACAAGATATAGGAAAATACAATAATATAAGTAAAAATAGACATTTAATTTATTAAATACACCTAAAATGATGTCTCCAACTAAGATTAAATCATCACAAATAGGGAGACATCATGAACTCTAATCATGCTTTTGATTTAATGGATAGATTTGTGAAGAATGAAATAAGTTGGCAAACATCGAGAGCACCGGTTTTAGTATAAAAAAGGTACATCGAATTTAGATACTAGAATTGTATTGAACACAAAGAGAATACCGCTCTAGAGAACAAGGTAAAACAACTATCCTTAAATACTAATCAAGCGAATGTGAATGTTTAACAAGAGCCATTCGGTTGGTCAAAGCTATAGTCAACAAAATCGAAACCATCCAAGACTTCAATGGTCTAATCCTAATGGGGTCGTAAATCAAGGAACCAATTATCAAATGAGGCCTCAAATCACTATCAAGGAGGTCTGAACTATGCAATCCAAGCTCCTAAAATCCCGTGTAAGATTCATATGTAGAGAACCTTGCTCAAAAGGCACTCCCTTCCTATCCATAAGAAGGCACAATTACTATTAATGACTTAGGTTCTACTTTGATTAAATTAATGTTATCATCTAGTGAGAAATATATTAGAATTAGAGAGACGCTAAAATCTCATGGTGCAACGTTAAAAATGTTGCAACAAAAAATGACACAAATCACCAAGGCTATTCAACAACTTCAACAAGGGAAACTCATACAGGGTACAAACGGTGATGTCAAGTTAGTTCACATTGGTGAGGATAATATTAGATATGAATTTTGTAAGAAATTGGCCTCCGATGTGGAGAGGTTGTAGCACCACCACGGTTGTGTCGAGTGAAGTATAAAACAAAAACAAAAAAGAATCAATCAATCCGTATCAAGATGAGGTAATAGTTGAAGATTGGGTTGAAGAGGTGGAGGAGGAGATAGTCAAGACACTAAAAGTGTAAGAAAACGGAGAGCGGAACCGCCACCATAAGATAGTCATCCACCACCATTGTTCTCGTTGAGAATAGAAAAGAAGAGTGATGACTTTGAGTACAATAAGTTCATCGAAATGTTGAGTCATTGAAGTTCATTGGTTGACTTCTTAGGTATTCTATGATATTTTGATGGCTGCTTGGCACTTCCCTATCCACTCAAAATGTTTGGTTTTTTTTAATGTCTTGAACCATGGCCCACAATTTTTATCTAATTTTGAAATGAAACGACTTAAGGCTGCCATCTTACCCGCCAATGCTTGCACTTGCTTTGTGGTACAAGGTGGGTTCATTTTAAGAATCACATGTATTTTATCAAGATTGGCTTCAATCCCTCTAAGACTAAACATAAACCCTACGAATTTTGAATTTACCTCGAAGGTACATTTGTATGTACTAAGTCTTACGCCGACCTTGTACATTATTTTAAAAGCTTCAGATAAGTCCTCTAAAGGTGTTTCAAATGATGCGCTCTTTACCAGTATGTCATCCACATACATTTCCATATTTCTTCTTATTTGATGTTCGCATCCATTATTTACCATGCGTTGATAGGTTGATCCCGCATTTCTCAATCCAAATGGCATGACTTTGTAACAATACAAGCCTTGATCAATAACAACCACCATTTTCTTCATCTTATTTTTCCATTAATATTTGATTGTAAACTTCAAACGCATCCACAAACAACAAATATTTATGTCCTATCGTAGCATCTACTAATTTGTATGTTTTTGGGAGAGAAAAGTCATCCTTCGGGCAAGCTTTGTTGAGATTCATTAATCAATACGCATTTTCAAGAAACACTCATGATTTGGTACAAGCACGGGGTTAGAAATCCACTTGGAATAGGTATAATTTTGTATATGGACTACTTCCAACACCCGAAGGATTTCATATCGGATTACTAAATTTTTTTTCCTCAGAAATATTTTTTTTCTTTAATGTTGTCAGCTTGGCTTCCGAATGAACATTTAGAGAGTGTTACTATGTACTCCGTTCTATTCCGGCCATATCCTCGGTAGTCTAATCGAATAAATATTTATACTCTCCCAAACTATATTGAAGAGCATCTCTTTGGGATCCTTTTAATGTTTCTCCAATATTGACCACGTTATCTATGCTACCTAACTTTACACCTATAAAAAAATTCATTGTATTGGTTTTGCTATCAGGCCTTTTTTCCTTAATACATCCGTTGCAAAATCTCAATGGGATCATTCTCGATTCTTATAGAAGATGTCAACTGCTATAATATAAATTATCCTGATAGATCGATCTAAGACCACATTCAAAGAGATATTGAAGGAGAAGTATTGGCAGAAGAGGAGATGTAATCAAACTGAGACTTGTTATCAATCACTGTCACAAAGTTATATATTGACCTTCTTGAGACTTTGTATGTGTTACCAAGGCTTACTAACACTAGGTTAGGGCCAAAGGAGGGCGTGCTCCCGATGGCCCCCGGACGCTCAACATTAACATTTGTTGGTAGCGGGTATTTTTATGACCCGAGGAGCTATGAAGATTTACGACGACTGTATGATAACCACATCTAATTTTAGAGAGAGATAGAGTGTACCGAATTCTGTTATGGAATAAGGTATTTAAAGGTATTGTTGGTGCACGGAGTAAGTGTTATACACACATCTTTAGGCAAGAACGAGTGTGCAGTTTAGGCAGTTAGGGGTCTGAAACATAACAACCTCTCACTAAGTAGCGATTAGCTACCCTTAGGTAAATTCTTGAGTATCCCTGACCTCTTTGATATATATATATATATATATATATATATATCCTCTAGAGATTTTGATATTCTTACCATTGGCATACATACATTATCCTTGAATCTAACATGTAACACCTCGGGTCTATCCATTCCATTCCTTTTGAGACGAGCTACTATCAGTGATTCGTTTTGGCTTATCACTCGGCGATCACAAATTACTTATAAGTCTGATGTAACCTCAGCAAATCATATTTTATTCGTAAGATCGACGTGGCCTCATCAAATCCAATATTATCTGTAAGACCGGCATATATTCGATGATCAAGCACTCATGCTAACTTGTCTAGTAAAAGAATGTTCTAAAAAGAGACCTCGGACGATGACATGCCTTCTAAAAAAGGTAAGTGTAAATTCTACTCCCTCCGTCCCAAAAATAATGTCCCACTTACTCAAAATAGTGTCCCAAAGATAATGTCTACTTAGAATTTCAAGACACTTTATCTCATCTTTTTCCCTTATTAGCCTTATTAAAATTAAAATTTATGTTTCCAATGTATATGTAAAATATCAAGACACTTTATTAGGGGTATTTTAGTAATGGTGAAGGTAATAAATATGTTTCTTAATTTATGTGAAAATTAATTAGACATTATTTTTGGGATGGAGGGAGTATACATGCATTCACATACAGAAGGGGCAGCCTATCATGAAATAGTTGCAAAAATAACCAACCTTCGACGCTGACATCCTCCCCAGTTGCTCCTAAAAAAAGATAGTGTTAGCATTCGTTTACGAATGAAATTGGTTGTAAGACCGATGTATCATCGGAAATCAATGACATTCATAAAGACCGACAAAGTCTCGGCATCCGCAGTATTGGAACACAAAGGAGAACATATTGAAAGTGTTAAAGACAGACTAGATACTGTGTCGACGTAAAACTACAGAATTTAATTAATTCTTTTTTATCATATCCAAGCGAAGTATACCAATCACACAAATTCAAATGGATATTAATAATCCAAAATGCATCGCGATACCAGCTCGATACCAAAAGAAATAGAAGGGCGAAACCTAAGGTGTTACATTTCAGAACCAAGGTATGTCTGTCAAATGATGAGGAATAACACACTCTCCTGAGGGTAGATATATCAAGGTGGTAGATTCTCTCTTTTTGTGATGTGTTAATCCATTCACCAGATATTTGTTTGGGAGTTTATTGGGCCTAAGTGATGGATTATTCTTTAATGTTTTCTATATTGTACTTTTGCCTCTCGTTTTGGTCATAATACAAAATTTATAGAGATTTTGTGTTTTAATTATATGTTAAGTGTGTATATTTTAGCTACAAGGTTAATCCAAGATACTAAGATGAAAATAATAAGTCAAAAAGTCAAGTTAAACCCCAAGTCAAAGCGTGAAATGAGCTTAAAGACACTTTTGGAAGTTGGAGCGTTTATCGGAGAAATCTTTGTGTCTCAGTGTTTCCGTCACTACGAGATATTGGCGAGAGTTTGCACCTGATTCCTTTTGATCTATAGAGATCTCGACGTCAGTGGCGGAAGTCAACTCAGAATTAAGATGAAGAAGTTATGTCATTTGCTTCCATCATGGCTCAGACCGTTCTGCTAAGGAGAACAAGTTCCCCCCTTTTAAACCTAATTAAGCAAGCCAAGGGGGGACCATACAATTTTACTTCATATATAGGTCATTTTTTTGCAGCCCCTATGATGTCTCCTCATTTGTGATAGATTTATATTAGGATGAGACATCATTTTTAGTGATTTAGAAGTCATAATAGTCGATTTTCTTGAGAAATAGTGCACTTTCCTATTTTGAGTCTTGATTTAGTAAAATAATATTTTTAGAGCATATTGGGTTTAATTGTTTATTTAGTGTGTAGCTTTAAAGATAATTATGGAGATTAATTAGAGTCCAAGTCAAAGACTACATGATATGGAAAGAGATTAGCATGGTAATTGGAGATAAGGAAACAAAAGCTAAAAATATGGAAAAGGAAAAACTGCCTAAATCTGAATTTCTGCAGCAACGCCTAAAGAAGTGGTGATAACTCCAACAAGGAAGCCGATTTTGGTAAATTCCTTTCATAGGGACGTAGATAATTTGTTGAGGATTCTTTTGGTATATTATAGAGCAAAAACCGACCAATAACGAAGAAGATATGCTCAAAACAGTTCAGCAGAATTTATCTTTATTTCCATACGAATTTGAGTTGGGCTTGGAGTCCGCTACTTTACCTCTCCCTCAAGAAAACAAATTAGGTCTTCTAAACACCTATAAATACACCCTTATATCACTTGTAAAAGGACCCTAGCAATCCTTGCCTCATAGTAATTAGTTCTTAAGGTTTTATTCTTCCAATTTATTGTAGAGAGCAAGATGATGTCTATTGTAATTTATTTTAGTTTATTTCCATCAGGTATGAACTAAACTCCCCATAGCTTGGGTTTTGCATCATGTATAATCTATGAATTCTAATTCTTCTATCTAAGTTTCTTTGGGAATTACATGTTTTAATTTTATATTAGCTGCTTACTCTTATATTTGTTTATGTGTTTTTATTTAATGATTGTTTTCCTTGCGGTGCGCAACGTTTAAGATTACCTTAATAGTAGTTAGATGATCGCCTTAGCTGGGTGTCTAATTATTGAACCACCACATAACGTCTAGTGTCCGATATTAGTCTTGACAAAACTGATTCTAACTAGATAGTCATTAGGGTTTGTTTTAATCACCATATCACCAATGAATGAATTGTTTGCTTAGGGCCTTAGTAGCGTTTGATAACCCTATTTGAAACAGCTTCTTGGTTGTGTCGTAGCCCCCTTAGTCGCTCTCAAGGTCTAAGGAATGGGAATTTAGAATCCTGACTAAGTATACAAGAGCTAATATTCTCCCTTATAAACTAGATCAAATAGAAAGAATTAGAAGGATTAGTGCATACTAGCAAAACCTAAGCTATACTTCGCATCTCATATTCTTCGTATTTTATTTTATTGTCTTTATTTTCATAGTTTAATTTGCTATTTTCGAATTTACTCTCTTTAATTGATTGTTTTTTAATTATTTACTTTTACTCGTTATTTCTACCCACGTGATTAACACACTTAAGTCCCTGAGAACGAACTCAACTTACTAACTAAAACTTGCATACGTCCTGTAATACTTGCAGTACTATACCTGTCTAGGGTGAGAGTGCGTAGTTTTCTTGACCTTTATTTGTATTAATTTTATCACACCCTAGGCGACACCAAGTTTTTGGCGCCGCTGCCGGGGACTTGTGTCTCGTTAGCATGTAGGTTATCTATTTCGAGTAGTAGTTTTTAATTAGTTTTTATTTTTCAGTATTTAGTTTTTTTTTCCGGATTTACGCTTGTGGTTTGCTTTAGTCTTTTTCAGGTTTCACAGTGTTTAATTCTTGGCCTCCTTTATCGGAGCCTGAGAGGAGCTTCAGACCTTACAACAAACGAGTTCGTGAGGAAAGAGCTTTAAGAAGAGCAATGGCAGCCCAACTAGATCCACCACTTGGAGTCCCACTGGGAAGACCCCAATTAGTTCCACCTGGTGGACCACAGCAGGATCCACCTGGGATACAACAACAGGATCCACCTGGTATACAAGGACAACAACATCCGTTAGGAGGAGGTAATGGGCAGAATAACGTTAATCAACAAAATCGAGTACAGCAAGACCTCCCTGGTCTTCATGTACCGTTCCATGTTCAACCAATCGGTTACCGTCCTCCAGAGATCCAGAATATCAAATTTAGACCCGATCCGGGTATGCTTAGTCAATTTAAAAGTTTTGGACTCTACAGTGGTACAGCAATTCAAGATCCGGTAAGATCGATTCAGAAGTTCATGCAGATTTGTGATGCCTATATTACTCCTGGCATTACACGCGAGCAACCGTATTGTCATATGTTTTCGTTCTTCTTGACCGGTAGAGCTAGCGATTGGCTAGAAAGACAACCACCTGGAACAATTAATTCTTGGACAGAACTTCAAGCCGCGTTCTTTAACTGTTTTTATCCGAAGAGCATGAGACTCAAAGATCAAACCGAGCTTGCAAGATTTTGTCAAGAAGATAGAGAAACAGTAGGAGAATCATGGACAAGGTTTCAACATAAATTAGCTAGATGTCCGCTCCATGGTTATACCCCTGCTCTACAAGTTGCTATATTCTATGAAGGTCTTAATGATAAAGGTAGAGAGAAGGTGGATAACATTGGAAAGGGTAATTTCGTGTCCATGAATCATAATGAAGCTTCCGATGTCTTGGAAAATATTATTGAACAAGAAAGGAGTTGGCCTTCAACGCGAGCTTCTGTAGCAAAGACCCGAGGAACGCTTCGTTTAGATGCAGAAACTGCGAACTCAGCTCAAATATCCGCATTAGAAAATCAAATCAAGGAGCTGAAGTTAGAGATGGAAAAGAATTTAGCCGCAGCAAACGTAGTACAAGAAGCACAAGGTTGTCAACAATGTGGGGTTAATAATCATACATGGGAAGAGTGCGAATCAAATTCACAATCTGTGTACTTCATATTTAACCGAGGAGGCTATCAATGGGGTAACCGAAATCATCCGGGTATGCAGTATTCAAATCCACAAGGGGCCGCTAATCCTGGTCATTATCAACCACGACCCCAGAACAACTCTTTCCAACTGAGAGGTCAGTACCAGAATCAATATCAAAATAGACCTGCTCCCCCTCAACAACCTGTTCAAGATGCCTATACCGATGCGTTAGATCAGAAAGCTTTACCTCAGTATCCTCAAGAAGGATCTATGGACAATCAACAGATAATACAAGTCTTGAACCGTTTGACCACTAATATGAACGCTCAGGAAGAGAAAGTCCGAGGAAAAGATGTCGCACTTCAGATTTTAGGTACTCAAGCAGAACAATTAAACAAAGTTCTAACAAATTTAATGGAACAGAAAGAAGTGAAGGCTATCGAAGGAGGTGATGACAATGTTGGGTTCGATGCTTGTAAGGCTATTTGCCTTGAAATTGAAGAAGAAGAAGAAAAGGAAGTACCGCATGCTGCCGCTAGTGCCGTGTAAGTTCCGAGTACCGAAGACGAACCAACCAAGTCTAGCCCCGTGGAATCTGACTGTTATGAGGTTTATGTGGAGGACGATCAAGAAAAAGCCGAGTTTATACAACTTCTGAAGAAGATGCAAGAGGAAATACGATCGGTTATGGATTATTAAACTGAGCTAAATTCAAAAGTTGAAGATGAAGTTGCACCTGCTGTGCAAGAAGAGAAAGAAGAAGAGAAGGTGGAAACGCCACCTATTATTCAACCAGTGTCACCAACTATTCCTGATACAAATCCTAAGGATGACACTGAACTCAAGACATTTGTGGAGGCATATACACCTGAAAATATTAACGCCCAAATGCTTGAGATAGCAAAGAAAGGACTTACACCGCAACAAGTTTATACGCAAGTTATTCCTGTGAAAGGAGCGAGTGTAGAGATCCCAAGAGAGAATCTGAGGGTTTCAAGAAGAAGTGAACGAGAGCTACCAACAAAGCTTAAAGATCCGGGAAGTTTCAACCTTCCTATTCAAATTAATGGTATGCTCAAAGTGAATCTTATGCCTAAGTCCGTGTTCGAGAGACTTGGACTTCAGAAATCAGAGAAAACTCCAGTGAAGTTGCAGTTCGCTGACAACTCAGTTAAGAGGACATGGGGAACAGTGGAGGACGTCTTAGTCCGTGCCGGTAATATCGCCATCCCTACTGACTTTGTTATACTTGAGTTTGATGCAGATAAGCAGGTTCCAATCATACTTGGACGGCCTTTCATGGCCACTAGTTAAAGTGTAATCAACTTCCAAGAAGGGACCATCACCCTTCATGCAAAGAATGTGTCCGAGACCTTCTATGTCTTGGGTAAGAAACCGAGGAAGTTAGATCCCACCATTCCTGTCATCCACAGCCTTTCACATCACAAAGTCCCCCCTGAGAAAATCCACTTAAAACCTGTGGATACTGAGCCAAACATTGAGTTTGGGGTTGGCCATGAAGTTCTATGGAAAGCTCACAAACGCGAGAATAGGCCACGTAGTTTCAAAGACTCGTGGATGGGACCCTTCATCGTCACTAAGGTTGTTTCAGCCAAGGTGATAGAAATTCGACCCAAAACGGGGATCAAGCGCAGATTAGTTGACGTTCATAGCCTAACTCGTTGTTGGGGAGGATATATTGGCAAATCTTGATAGAGGTAACACGTCTAACTTTGAAAGACGTTAAACAAAAGTGTTGTACGGGAGACAACCCGTAGTTTTTTTTAGTTTTGATGTCTTTTACGTTTTTCGTTTATGTTTAGTTTAGTTGTTTTTAGTTGATATTTCATATTTGAGAAAGGTATTAGTGTTTTTGATGATTAGGTATTAGAGAAATCGAGTTAGGGAAGGCGAACAAAATTTTTTGGAAAAGCTGAAGCAGGGGTGCGGTATACCGGACCTCAGCCCCGGTATACCGCAGGTGAAGAAAACCCGTACCACGGGTAGCTGCCACGTGTTTTATGCCGAGAAGAAAAAAAATCAAGCTGATGGGTCCGGTATACCGGACCCTATGCCGCGCCATGCAGCGCACTGCCAAAACCCGTGCCACGGGTTGCTACCACGTGTTTTATGACGAGGCGAAAATTTTGAACACTGATGGGTGCGGTATACCGGACCATATGCGCGGTATACCGCAGCGCGCCGCCAGAGAAAGAGAGATGCGGATTTGAGTGTGTAAAAGAGGGTTAATGCTTTTAATTCCGAATTTCATAAACCTCAAGCCTCTTTCTCTTCTCCAAAACTCTCCCAACTCCATTGAAGCTCATTAAAACCTTCACCAATCATCAAAACACTACCCAATCATCAAGAAAAACACATCAAATCTTCTCTCCACATCATTACAAGAGAAATTCAAGCACCCAATCCCCACCAAATCCGTCAAATTGAAGAATCAAGAGCTTAAATTTTCAAAATTCATCCTATGATTTCTTAAATCCAAGCCAATCCATCAAAAATCCACCTCACCCACATAGAGATTCATCAACAATTCATCTTTCCTAAACCAAATCAAGCTTGTTCAACCAAAAATTCACAAGTTCGAATTTCAAGGGTTGCTAAAGCTTTGAGTTGGGGGTTAATTGAGGATGACTAATATACCAACAATATTATCTACCAAGAGGGAGGGGAAGAAAAACAAAGTATTGGATTCAATCAAGAAGAAATCAAATAACAAAGGTTCTAGTTCTAAATCAAAGGGTAAAGACGATGTTGAAGATGGAGGTATAACTTTGTGTGATCGTAATGGTAAAAAGATTTACTTTTATGCAAAGGAGAAAACACAACTTCCACAAGGTCCTACACCCAAGGAGAAAGAGGAAGCTTCAAGGGCCCTGAAATCTTCTGCAGAGAAACAAGTAAAAGAACTACCTTTTGCTTATGAGAAAGTATTCAAGGAAGAAGTTGGTACAAGAGAATACAAGAGATTCTTAGAGCTTGGCGAGAAATTGGGTTGGTCTACGTTCATGGTAAGACGTTCTGAATTATGTCATGAGTTAGTTTTGGAATTCTATTTAGGCCTCTTTAGCCGAGATAGTAAAGGTTGTGTTCCGGTTAGAGGGAAGTTAGTTCCTTTCACAGTTGAGGAGATTAGAAACCACTTCAAGTTTAAGAAATTGAAAGGTTATTGCAAATTTGAAGAAGCGGTTGCTAAACAAAAAATCTTTGATGAAGAATTGCTTTTTGAGCATGTTTTAGACAAGGAGAAAGTGCAATCACATAAGGGAGAATTGAAGGCACCTTGGCCTTACAAATATCTTCAATCGGATGCGAGAATTTGGCACAATTTCCTTATTCCTAATGTCTTTGGAAACACACGAACTTTGGATGTGACTATGAAGAACGCTCTACTGTTGGACTGTATTTTGAGAGGAGAAGAAGTAGATGTGGCACAGTTGATCTATGAGGAGGTGATACGATTTTCGGTCTCTCCTAAATCAGTTTATAATGTTAAATTTCCTACTATGATCACGTGTCTTGTGCGAAAAGAGAATGTTACGTTGGGTGAAGAAGAGAAACTTGAGTTTAAGACGAGTGATATTGATAATGCTTGGATCAAGGATATCTTTCGAAGAGCGGGTTCTACGCAAGTCTCGAAAGAAGAAAATGAGCAAAATTGGCAAGAGAAGATGGAGGAGCGTTTAACAAATTTCGAAGCAGCTCAAACTTTTTTAGTCAATGATGTGGCACGAATCAATGCTAATCAATTGCACATCATGAAACTCCTTGAGAAATTAACGAAAGGTCCAGCAAATCCAACCTTGGATGTCAATGATGCGAGGCAATAGCCTCGAGAGTATGTTCTCTTTCTTCCTTACCATTTCTGTAAATATGTTTATCTGCTAATTTTAATTTCTATTTCGAATCTTTTTCGAGTCGTGGGGACACGACTCATTTTTTAGTTGGGGGTGTGGGAATTCGTTGTCTCTCATCTCCATTTTTCTATTTTTAGGTAGAAATTAAAATTTTTGATACATGGGAATTAGATGTAGAGTGTGTTTAATAGCTTGAAAGCATAAGCTCAGTGAATTGATAATAGTAAGTAGTATGTTTATGAGCTATGTTATTTGTATGCTTTGAAGTATTTACAGGAAAACACACGTTGATAGTAAAGAAAAGATTAGTAAGCAATGCGATAGAAAGTATGTTCGATCTCAAGGAATCTTGAGAAGTGTGTAGGCCGTGAGATCCAAGCTAGTGACCAAACCATTTGATGAAAGTGCTAAAGGTAAGAAAATAACGAAATTACATAGTGTAGAAAGTGATTAAGGCGGTTCTTTCATGTTTGAGGCCCTTGAAGCCTTTTTATACCTTCTCACCTTGTGATTTTTGATTTTATATGCTATATCCTTCTCAGCCCCTTCTAGCCTTTCTAAAGCTTTTTAGTGAAACACATTATAAGCCATATCCCTTTAGATTATAGGACTTTTCCATATGACCCGCACTCGAATCGCGATGCATAGACAGTTGTTTTAGAGCTTGAGTTTGGGGTGGTGGTCCACCATTATGGGAATTGTTATTGGGATGGGATTTTTGAGCTTATTAATTGTGCTTGTGCTTTATATTGGTGATAATTCAAAGATTTTTATTGTAACCCTTTGTCGGGGTGATAGTGAATGAAAAAGAAGCTACGGGCTAAATTTGCCAGCAAAGGCATTAAAAGAAAAATATATATATATATATATATGAGAAATTGGCATGATATCTCAACATTAAAAGAGAGTCATAGCTTGAGAAATTGATTTGAAAAGAAAATAAAATATATATTATTCGGACCGGCAAAGTGGAATTTTTATGTGAACATCTTATGCTTTAATTGGGTTATTGGGGATGCTAAATTGTGCATCAAGTAATTCATTGGGTTGAGTGAGAAACGTTTTATGAGAGTAACTCAAGCTCTAGGGCGATTCGTTGATGGCTAGTGAGGAGAGAGCCAAAAGCTCACTCCAAATTATCCAAATTTACTATTATACCGTCCCTAAGCCTAAATTACAACCTAAAAGACCTTTTGATTCTTTTCTATGTAATTGAGAAGTGATTGAGCCATTAGATATTAGTTGAGTGGATCTTTGAATACTAGTGAAAATCGATGAACAATCTATAGCTTCCTTGGGGAACTGAGAAAAGTCTCAATCCTTCTTACATTGCGAAACTAATCTGATCTTGAATTCAAGCCGTGTTGACTGTGGATATGAGAAGTGTACAGGTATGTAGTTTATGAACATTATTGCATTTTGTTTTCTGAGTTGTTGCTTTAGGTTTATTCTATATATTTCTGCTATGTTTTCCCCATTGTATTGAAAATTTCATAAGTGTGTATTTATAGACTTCCCTTTGATTTTATCTTTATTGTATCGGGACGATACAACTCTGAGTTGGGGGTTTTGATGCCTCCTAATTTGTGATAGATTTATATTAGGATGAGACATCATTTTTAGTGATTTAGAAGTCATAATAGTCGATTTTCTTGAGAAATAGTGCACTTTCCTATTTTGAGTCTTGATTTAGTAAAATAATATTTTTAGAGCATATTGGGTTTCATTGTTTATTTAGTGTGTAGCTTTAAAGATAATTATGGAGATTAATTAGAGTCCAAGTCAAAGACTACAAGATATGAAAAGAGATTAGCATGGTAATTGGAGATAAGGAAACAAAAGCTAAAAATATGGAAAAGGAAAAGCTGCCTAAATCTGAATTTCTGCAGCAACGCCTAAAGAAGTGGTGATAACTCCAACGAGGAAGCCTATTTTGGTAAATTCATTTCATAGGGACGTAGATAATACGCTGAGGATTCTTTTGGTATATTATGGAGCAAAAACCGACCAATAACAAAGAAGATATGCTCAAAACAGTTCAACAGAATTTATCTTTATTTCCATACGAATTTGAGTTGGGCTTGGAGTCCGCTACTTTACCTATCCCTCAAGAAAACGAATTAGGTCTTCTAAAACCCTATAAATACACCCTTATATCACTTGTACAAGGACCCTAGCAATCCTTGCCTCATAGTAATTAGTTCTTAAGGTTTTATTCTTCCAGTTTATTGTAGAGAGCAAGATGATGTCTATTGTAATTTCTTTTAGTTTATTTCCATCAGGTATGAACTAAACTCCCCATAGCTTCGGTTTTGCATCATGTATAATCTATGAATTCTAATTCTTCTATCTAAGTTTCTTTGGGAATTGCATGTTTTAATTTGATATTAGCTGCTTACTCTTATATTTGTTTATGTGTTTTGATTTAATGATTGTTTTCCTTGCGGTGCGCAACGTTTAGGATTACCTTAATAGTAGTCAGATGATCGCCTTAGCTGGGTGTCTAATTATTGAACCACCACATAACGTCTAGTGTCCGATATTAGTCTTGACAAAACTGATTCTAACTAGATAGTCATTAGGGTTTGTTTTAATCACCATATCACCAATGAATGAATTGTTTGCTTAGGGCCTTAGTAGCGTTTGATAACCCTATTTGAAACAGCTTCTTGGTTGTGCCGTAGCCCCCTTAGTCGCTCTCAAGGTCTAAGGAATGGGAATTTAGAATCCTGACTAAGTATACAAGAGCTAATATTCTCTCTTATAAACTAGATCTGATAGAAAGAATTAGAAGGATTAGTGCATACTAGCAAAACCTAAGCTATACTTCGCATCTCATATTATTCGTATTTTATTTTATTGTCTTTATTTTCTTAGTTTAATTTGCTATTTTCGAATTTACTCTCTTTAATTTATTGTTTTTTAATTATTTACTTTTACTCGTTATTTCTACCCACGTGATTAACACACTTAAGTCCCTGAGAACGAACTCAACTTACTAACTAAAACTTGCATACGTCCGGTAATACTTGCAGTACTGTGCCTGTCTAGGTTGAGAGTGCGTAGTTTTCTTGACCTTTATTTGTATTAATTTTAACACACCCTAGGCGACACCACCCTATACGATGAATCGATCAACAAAGAAAATAAATTACACCAGGAGAAAGAAGAGATGAAGAGGAGAAGGTTTTACATCCAATTGCATCATTCTCCTCCATCCCATATCAGAATCCCATCATTCCAAAGGGTAATTTTATTATGTTTTTCCCTTTATACATGAATTTAGAATTAGTTTTAAGTAATTATCAATTCATTTTTATTAACTAAACCTCTTATGCTTGAGGCTTGCAATGGGTATGGACCCTAATTGAATGTGTTTATGTTATTTTGTATTTGGGATACTATTATTTATATGTTTGACAATACTATATATGCTTTGTCCAAGTATCGGGTAGCTGTAGTAACTGAGCATCCACCGGAAAAAGGGGGTTTAATTGCAGATATAGTATATAAACCCCAAGTGCAAGGAATTGAACCGGAAGGTCTTTCCCACTAGGTATTCAAGAGGGTATAGATTTAACTCACTCGAAAACCGATTGGCGTGTAAGTTGCTCCATAAGCTACATTGACGATTGTTAGAGAGACTTTTGAGTCCCGACTAATATGAACAACCCAATTCGCCCTTATACCATAAAACACTTAAATATTTGATTAGGTAGATTATCTGCAAGATTTAAGCATACTTATCTCCCATTTATTTTTATTTCGCATCTTGCATTTTATTTAATCTTTATCTATTTGCATGTTAGTCCTTTAACGAAAACAAAAAAATTATAATATTTACTTTCTTGTCATTTTTACCAACAACCTTACATTAATGTACTCACACGAAACACATAAGTGCAACCTTGATAGTCCCATGTGGAGACGATAACCTTTATACTTATCAATTATAGTCAACGACCCGTACACTTGCGGAAAGTCACTCTCTTTGAGTGTTGAATTATTTATCGCATAGTAAGGGACGACTGTTGTCAAGGTTACTCAGGGTTTTATCCAAGTAGTTGATCGCTATTTAGCGAGAGACTCTTACGGTTCGTTCCTTACAACAACCTAAACTGCGTACTCGTTCTTACCTGAAGTTGTGCACCACGTCTACTCTACGCACGCACCTAAAACACCTATAAATACCTCATTTAGCAAAATTCGGTACACTCGATCTCTTTCTAAAAATGGTTGTAGTTATTATACAATTAGCATAAGTCCTCGAGTCATAAGAATACCCACTAGAAAAAATGTTAACGTTGAACATTAAAGTGACATCGGAAGCGCACCTTCCTTTGATATTGACATGATGTATAGTTTTAGGAAGCCTCGGCAAGGAAACCAAAGCCTCGAAAGTCAAGAGATAGATCCATAGCCGTGATCGATACCAAGGTATACAATTCTCATTGAGATACACCGTTTTAATTCTCATTTCGATTACATCACCTTTTTGTTGATATTTCTTCAATTCTTCATATTATCATTTGTGGTCTCAGATCGATCAATCGGGACGATAGATTTATAATTGGTATATTTATGTTCAATTCAGACGATAAGATTATCAACTAATAATTTTTATAGAATATTTTTGATATGTTAATCGTATGTTTTACATAGAAATTAAGATTTAGGGATAAAGTTATCAGAGTTCTAAGGTCAAAAAATTTAAAACTCATACTTACAATCATTCTAGATCCAACAGTTACGTCACGAGAAAGACACATACAAGAAGATATTCTTCCTCCAAAACCGCTAAGGGTTTGTTTGGATTAGGGGATTCAAAAGAATATGATTATATTAAAAGATAATAATAATTTAATAATTCCTTTCTTTATTTGAATTAGAAATAATTAGAAGAAAAAATTTATTAAAGAATTTTTCTAATCCCTTCTTATACTATATATTTAATTATTCTAATTTCTAAACTGAATCCAAACAATATATTAGTGTCATTAGAAGGAAAAGATTTTTTATTATATCATAATGTCTAAATTATCCCTATTCTTTATATATAAAATATATTACTAAAGGTATAAAGGTCAATTCCATCAAAGCCTTAACAGTCGAGTCACTTAGTTATAAAAAAAATCCCTACCTTTCATTATCCTTCTAATCCAAACACCAAATATATATAATTCTTAAATAAAATTATTCTCTTTATTTTTATCTAATCCAAACAAAATTTAATATTCTCATTTTCAATCTTTTACTTAATTTTTTTTCCAATCCTTTTCTATACTATCCCTCTTTAATTCAAAAATACTCTCTAACTAAGCTTTTCTAATGAATACAAATGTCCTTAATGAGAGATTTCAAAATATGAATATCAAGATCAAGATCCTGTGAAGAACGCCGAAAAAGCAAGCAACGTATACTCCTATCTGACCCTAACATCTTCCATCGCTTATCCCAAAGAGAGAAAAGAGAAATGGCTAGTCAAGTAAGCCACAGAACTCTTTAACTCTGTTTAAAGTTGAATCTACTCTGTGCCGCTTCTCAAAATGGTATGAAATGTAATAACAAGCTTTCCTTTTTTGGAATTAAAAGCTTAAATCTAAGGACTAGCTCAGCGAGTATGAAAAAATTCATTAGAATTGAAATGATATGAAAATTTTCATTATGATTGAAACGAAATTTCAAAGAGTTGATACATAGAGAGAAAGGAGTTATGGAACAATGTTTTCAAGCAAATTCTTTCAAGAAAACGAAACTTGAATTACAAAAAATGTCTACGTTTCCCTTCTTTTCCCTCCTTTTCCTTTCCCTTCAAACTATTATCATCTCCGTTTCCCTCAAAATTGACCTTTCGCTGCCTTGGATTCTTCATTTCAGCAGCTCTCACTTTCAGCATTCTCAATCTTATGTATTTTCTTAGTTCGATCAATTTTGGCAACAAAACGAATCAACTCGTTCTTGTAGCAAGATTGTCTTCTTGATCACAGCCTTTCTACAATCCCTGACTCCAGAACAATACCCATGAATAGAATCCAACTTAAATAACAAACCCATAAGCATTTCATTAACCTTAAGCCTTTCCATCTCATTCCTCTTCAACAACTCCACATATTCACTTCTCGATACCTTCTTTTCAATCTCATCCACCTCTTTTTTTATTACCAAGATCTTCTTTAGACTTTTACGAACCAAAAAGCCTCTAAAAACCTTTTGAATCTTCACAGCTGATTCTGATCGGGACGGAAGAGTCCTCTTAGCCGGCTGGATTGTCTCAGAGTTGGCGAATTGAACTGGGATTTGGACAACCTTGGAAGCTGAAGCTATTGGTTTTCTTGTTGCATTTTGCTGGATAGGTTCCGGTTCTGTGTAATAATGGAGCGGTTGATCTCGAAGAGTAGGTGACGGTGAGTAGTCGTAATAAGGGTATTGATGAATCGGTTCCGGCCGTGTGTAATGGTGGACCGGTTCTGGGAGATGATAGACCGGTTGGGCTCGGAGACCAGGTGATGGAGAGTAGTCGTAATAAGGGTGGCGAGGGTACTGAGAGCGAGCACGTTTGTTAGTGAAGAAAGGATTATTCATTGTTCCTATGATTCTTTACACTTTTGCAGATTTTTTTGCTTCAAATATGATTTTAGATTTATATTGTGTTGTTTGGATATGGAGAGGTAGATGAACTTTAATAGGAACGTAGAGATTAAAAGGTGAAGTTTCTGGAACTTTCATGAAATGTCATCTTTTTTTTTTTTTAATGTCATCGAGGTCAACCTTTAGAATTCTAGATTAATGTAGAGGCTCGCCAGTAAAATGGATGATATTTGGAAATGTCAATGTTGAGAAAAAGAAAGTCGGCCCAAAAATTTTGTTTTTTAAACGCAGTTATGCAATCGTTGGGCCTAAGCCCATAAGGGACTATTTGTTTTATATCACGGTAACTTTGACTAAAACCCGGACCAGACCGACTATCCTATTCTTTATATTTTAAAATATATTAGAAAGCAACCCAACCAAACAGACTATTCAAACTATTCATATTAAGGCTGAGCAAATCCGAATCAAAAAATCAATCTGAACCAAAAAAAACCAAAAAAAACTGAACCAAAAAAAAACAAAAACCAAAAAACTGATTAGTTAGGCTTTTAAATTTTAAAAATCCGAAAAATTTGGTTTGGTTCGGTTTAATATGCAAAAAAACGAACCGAAAAAAAAAACCATAAAAACCTAAACCGAAAACCGTAACCATTACATATTCAAACTAATGGGACACTAAGATGTTCGTCTTCCTTGAATCTTTTACACTTCTATTAATTTTTAGAAGAAAATTTTGTTACAATTCTTTGATGTAATACCATAGGTGAATGATTTACCGTTCTTATAAAGAATTTTTAATGTTTTGCTATTAAATTGATTTTGAGAAAAAATAGCAGATAAAAAAATGGATTTAGGTTTATCTTGAAGCTGATACAAACTGTTATATGAAGTGCATAAGGAAACATTTTTTCAATCAAATTTTCGTGATAAATGTATCTAGCTTTATCTTTGAGTTCATATTGTTTTGAAATCAAAAGCACCAGTTTGGTTCAAGTGTCTTTTAGTCTTTAGTCATTCAGCTTTTGTGGGGTGATGTTGTAAATCCTTTTGTCAGTTATGCTAAATGAATGAGAGGATTTTGTTATAAAATACAGTTAATAAAAAACTTTTGAAAATTGCGTTAAAAATCGGACAAAATTCAGTGGAGAGATTTAGGACTTAGCAAAAATATTATAAAGGATAACAACATAAAATTTCAGCCTTTATAAATAAAAATTACAGCCTTATAAAAAGTTATAAACCGAAACCGGTTCCATAACCGAGTAAACCGAACAAAAAACCGAATAACCGAACGGAAAATGAACCGTTCTGTTTGGTTTTTGGTCTTCCGGTTTGGTTCCGATTTTGGCCAAAAATTGGGAGGAACCGAACCATGCTCACCCCTAATTCAAACCTTACAAACCACACCAACCTACACTTATATACATAATTTAGCCCTATCATTTTACCCAAATGTTAGTCATATCTTAATGAAACGTTCTCAAATTTATTAAAATTTCTTTAAATATATGATATATTCCAATTTTTCTTCGAAGAAGACATTATCTGAATTATTGAAATAGTGGCTTGATATTATATGACAAAATTCAGTGGAGAGATTTAGGACTGAACAAAAATATTATAAAGGATAACAACATAAAATTTCAGCCTTTATAAATAAAAATTACAGCCTTATAAAAAGTTATAAACCGAAACTGGTTCCAAAACCGAGTAAACCGAACCAAAAACTGAATAACCGAACGGAAAATGAACCGTTCTGTTTGGTTTTTGGTCTTTCGATTTTGGTTCCGGTTTTGGCCAAAAACCGCGAGGAACCGAACCATGCTCACCCCTAATTCAAACCTTACAAACCACACCAACCTACACTTATATACATAATTTAGCCCTATCATTTTACCCAAATGTTAGTCATGTCTTAATGAAACGTTCTCAAATTTATTAAAATTTCTTTAAATATATGATATATTCCAATTTTTCTTCGAAGAAGACATTATCTGAATTATTGAAATAGTGGCTTGATATTATATCGCACGGTAAGCAGTATTTTGAGACCCTGGATTATTTGAAGGCAATTAGAGTAGATATTTGTTATTTACAGTTTTTCTTTGTCACTCACAACTCATAAAATCACATGCATTTTACAATGTCATTGCTTCACTTTCCATACTTGACCTTGCCTAAAATCTCCTAGTAAAATACTTTATAATGTTGTCTTGTTTGTCTAGTATCATCTCTCAGGGCCGGTCTTGAGAAGGTCGGTCTTGACATGGGCCCAAACAAACCTACAAATAAGGCCCATATATGTACAGAAGTTTATAAATTTGGGCTTTCTAATAATATCAAAAAATTGGGGGTCTGAAGCTGTCGCCTCTTCGGCCTACCCTCAGGACCAGACCTGACATCACTGTTAAACCTTATTGTTCCTATTCCTTCTCAAACAATGCATCACAAAATATCCTCCACTTCGGTATTGTCTCATGTGCATCACCCATTTCAATGGTTCTAATTTCACTAACCAAAACTTATTTTGATATCGTTTATCTCCAAATAGTTTATCCATAAGATCATATGTTGTCAACAATGACGACCTATAGTCCCATTTATTATTCTCAAAGCAAAATTTTATTAGTGACTTCCAAATTTGTTTTCTGTAATTGGTAGGCCATTTTTGCAAGCATTCAACAAGAAATTACAAACTTTGGGGGGAGGGGGGGGTGATCTTGGTGGCCTAAGAATATTCCATAATTTATAAAGGTTACATGAGAAGGGCTAACAAAATTAGCACAAAGGACCGCTTGGCATTTTTTTATGGTTCCCTTTAAGATGGTGTTATATTTTCTTTACAGTGACGATTTTTTTCTCGAAAAGGTTTCAAGAGGGTGTATCTTTATAATTGGAGATAGGTATTACCAATATAGATATAGTATTACAACAAACCGAGGGAACAATGCTCTTAAAAGCTCGAGGTTCCATCTTGAGCCATTATCATCCTTAAGATTACTCACTCGACTAGGGGTGACCCTCTAGGTTTCGATAGATGTGGTACACAAATCACCCTATAGGACTTCCATATATTAATATCCACCCCCTCTCCAATATGCCAGTTAAGGTCTTTTAAGAATGTATACGACCAAATATAATACTCTTCCAACCCCACGAAAGGGACAACCCAAGGGTAGCATTAGCAAAATGAGAGTCGTGAAAGTACTTTTTTTAGCACCCGAGCTAAAAGAGATTCATGATTTAACATGATATTTCATGAATCTCAAGCAAACAACGCTTGGAAAACACGGAAACCCCTACCCTTATCCTATTTAGAAGTGGTTATAGTTTCCCAACTGACCCATGAGTCCTATTTTTTCACAATTTCCCCACCAAAAGTTGGCCACAAAGGCCAGATCTGACAAACTTGAAGTAGGATAAGAAACACATATATAGTATAGTTTGGGATGGTTTGGAAAATCGCCTTTATAAGGATTTTTGTGTCATCTTCAGACTACAAATTTGTATTCCAGCTGTCGATTTTTTATTAAGATACGATGAAAAATCCTTCGAAGGGTCTTAGTTCTTTAGTTACCACTATCAGACAGGTGCCCTAGATACTTTCTTAGATCAATTTGTCTTTTTATCCATAATGTATCAACCCTAACTTTATATTCATATGAAGCATTTGTACAATATACAAAATATAAACATTTTTCTCGTTTTCCCAAAAGAATAAATATTAGAACGCCAATACAAAAGAATAAATATCATGACACCAATATCACACTTGATAATTTACTCAGATAAACTTGAACTCATACAAAGTATAAGGCATGTGTCAGCAGCAAGATAAACAATTCAACCGCTCATCTGAATAATTTGACCCATTATCCTATAGGCATTTACCACGCAGGATAAACGGGCAGGCCAATACTCTTGCAAAAACTACTAGATACGGAGCCACCCGGCGTCCCCGACCTCAATCACGGAAGCATTCTAAAAAATGGGTATCAGATAGAGTGACTAGTGTTGTATATTAAATTCCAATCGAAAAAAGCACAAGTATCACACAGACCACTGCCACAATAATCACATTACTACCTCAATTCCATAATAATAGTCTCTTTAGACAAAAAATTTGTTCCATAATATATGTAACATTTAGAGTTCCAATACATAATAAATTATCTTTTTCCTGTTCTACGCACTTTTTAAAATCTTTCACCAACTAAAATTTAATTTTTTCTTTCTTATAATTAGGTATATGTTGGTCATTTCAAATTAATTTTTTCTTACTTTTTAGGTTTTTAATAAGTGTGAAAACTCTAAAAAAATCTATTACTATAAAATGGAGATAGTAAACGCAAAACCTCAAAGACTTGAAAAAGGAAACATAAAATGCTCTCCACTTTAGGCGATTTTTTTAGGGTTTCTAGGGTTTCACTTTTTCTTTCTAATTTCAATTTCTTAGATCATCTCTTTAGAATTATAGCCAGTTATCAAGACTACTAGGTAGTTTCACAGATAGACTTCAAGAATGGGGTTGTCAACAGATAGGCTTTCAGTGGTTACTGCTATTAGCGCAACCGAGGCGCGCTGTTTTTACAAGGAGAAGACAAGGAGAGCGAACGACAGCACTTCCTTACAAAGTTTAAGGTTCATAGATTTAACAAGGTATGTGTATACTCTTCCTCCAACGATATTACGAACGATAATAAGCACACAAAATAGGCGATCTCACAGCAACGTTGGGTACTCTATCGGAAAAGGTAGAAGGATCGGGTGGATACAGAGGAATAGTAGGAAGGTTGGTCTGAACAACGATGGGATGAGGAAAAGTGTACCATATCGTTATACGACGATCAACAACAATTTCAAATGGAGGCAAAAAACAATAACAGACAACAGGATAAACAAAGGATTTTTTTTTTGAAGCTTTTAAAAAATAGTACGAGGCAAGGAATCATAGAATATAATTCCTTAAATAAACATTTCTTGCTAATATGCTCATAGAATATGAAGTTATTCCTTTCGATTTCACTATGACTATTGAGGCCATGTATAACTGTTTACAGACTTTACTGAGGAAAATATAACGTTGGGAAATTTTATTATACCCATGGAAAAGATACAATTGGGAATAAACGGGTCTGAGATGGTGAAATAGAGGACTCGTGATTAGGGGAGAGCACGGGTCGGTTTTACCCGGTTTTGAAGTTTGGGTAAACTAATGGTAATATATTTCGGTTTAAGAAATTGCTTGGGTAACCCAAAAGTAGGGTAATAAAAAGTTTACCCTCGGGTTAATTCGGGTTACCCTTCGGTTACCTTCGGTTACCTTCGGTTTGCCCACTTTAGTCAATATTAGTCAAATTCTTTTAACGCATAAAAAAGTTTATAATAATGACCAAATCTTAAAAAACTGGTATTATCTATATCTATTAAGATCAAAGTTACAATATTGACATTACAAATCAAGAAGTAGTGAATCGAATACTTCAAAATAAGTTATGCATGTTTGAAATACAAGAAGCCAAATGAAAAGATTTCTCTAATATACATGTCTTGTATTTTCTTTATATTACACGGTTTTTCGGTTTGGGTAAACCCAACCCAATAGCTAGGGTAATATATAGGTAAAATACATGGACCCGAAAAATCATAAGGTAGCCCGATGGGTAAGGTTGGTTATGGTAAAATTAACATATATTTTGGGTCGGTTTGGTTAAAATTAACTCGGTTTTTTGGTTTTGTTAAAATTCTGCTCACCCCTACTCGTGATGATGAGGATGCTACGGAAATATTAACGAAAATGGAGAGAAGGGATGGATGGGTCGTCTATCATCATTGAATTTTGGTCATTTGCGCGGATTGATCTCTCAGAGTATCGATAGTGTGAGGAAGATTGAGAATGTTGAAGGTTGGGTTGTCGATCTGCATCAAGTTTGTGTTTGGGCCTACTGGGCCACTGCGGGTGCTGGCTATAGGGTTGGTAGGACATAGGCTACTCAAAAGGAACCTATTTGTAAATGAGTTTATTTGAATGGTTTAATTAAATTGGAAAAATTGCCTTCAGTTATGATGGATATTTTTTGTTTCTTTGGTGGTTCATTGTGAAAGGAGGATGAACAATGATTTTCGCTGATTAGGTGTAAAAGAATTAGGAGTTTCTGTCATGACACGGCTGGGGAAGCAATTTAGTGTGTATGGAATTAAATTGTTTTAATGGAAAATGTTGGATATTAGTGATTTCGTTTCGACAAGTGGAAAGGAGGTACGAGCGAATGATTTTGATATTTGGCTTGGTGGGAGGTGGATTACTCAAAGGGAATTGGCCACTGGAAAAATAATTACTACCTTTTGGAATTCTAATATTATAATTTACCTTGTATTCTTAAATTATTTGTGTTATACAGAAATAAACTCAGATCGAGTAATGATTCACTTTGTTACTCAAAGGGGAGAGAATTTTAAAATGAGGGCGGGTTCCTTTTTTGGATTATCTTCGGCGGGCCAGGAGATCGATGGACACTTGTGGATCAACGTGTGCACTTGAATACAAATATAAGTCCTAGTTAACTTATTATGTAGGGTACATTCTTGATATGCACTTTAGGTTTTATTTGGTTAATCAGGTTGCTAGCGATTACATGTAGGATAAGACAAGTTAGAGGTAGCGGCCACCCGGTTTTGGTTGTGGTGGTGAAATGATTATATTGTTTTGGAACTGTCAGGGGATAAGGGCTCCCTGACGGTTTAGGTGTTGAGGGCCTTGGTTGGGGATTATAGACCCACCTTGGTGTGATTTTGGGAAACTATGTTAATGGAGAGAGACGCTCCGTTAGTGGTTAGAAGATTAAATTTTGATCACTTTTTTGTTGTGAACCCTTAGGGTAGCTTGGATCACTCTGGGGGTTTCTTACTTGTCTGGAACAAGCCCATTTCAATTACTATTTTGCATGACAATCCTTACTTTATTATTCCCAAGTTTAATGACAATGTTTTTCGTATTATTATGTGTTTTTGCATGCTCCTAACCTCTACATGGAAAGACAACGTATTTACAATTACCTAAGTGAATGGAAGTCAGACCACGATGACCCATGGTTGGCGACTTTAATGACATCCTCAACTCACGAGAACGTCTTAGCAAAAACCAGCAAACCAACAACATATACTCAACTTTAACACTTTTATTTCTAACAATCTTTTAACTAAAATTCAGACTTTTGGAATCTTCTACACTTGGTCCAACAAGCGCACAGACAACAATATTTTGAAATCTAAAATTGACAACGCCTTTGCCACAATTGAATGAATAGACAAACACCCAAATTCACTGGCGTTTACACCTCTGGCTATGGGATCGGATCACTCGCCAATTATTTTTTTAACCACAAGGTAAGGGAAGACAGAACAACCCGCACTTCAAATTTGAAACAAACTGGTTTGAACACCCAGACTGCAAGGCAATTATTTCCACAGCTTGGGGTAATCCTAGTGACACATGATCAAGTGATACATAAAAGGAATAACACCACACACACATTGACTAACTGGAGTAAGACCACGTTTTAATCAAAGAGTACGCGTAAGCTAGCCCGGACACCCATACATAAAAAAAATCTGAGAATTGAAACGAAAACTTATCATAGCTACCAATGGACCATTCTCTCAACAAGCACATGAGGAACAAATGTATATTTAAGAACAGTTTAAGATGTATTGGACACGAGAAGAGATTTACTGGTCAGACAGAGCAAAACAACAACGGATACATTATGGGAACAAGAACACAAAATATTTTTTTGCCTTTACTAGCCAACGTAGAAATGTTAGAAAAATTGCAGATATTCACAATTCAAATGGTGAGTGGACACAAAATGAGAGCGAAATCAAAGCACAATTCAACAAGTTCTACGAAGAATTACTAACATCTCAAGAAGGAGATGAGATAGACGAAGATTTATGATGTATCAATGAAAAGGTCACCCCTGAAATGAATGAGATGCTTACAAATATTCCCGAACGAGACAAAGTCAAATAGGCAGTTTTTAATAGGGGACCCCGGAAAGCACCAGGACCAGACGGTCTCATGTAAAATTCTTCCAGGAATACTGGGACATCTTAGGAGAAGATATTTTCAGGATGGTCACAGACTTTTTCATGAATAATATATCACTTGAAAAGCTTAACGAATCTTTGATTACTTTAATTCTAAAAGGAGACATCCAGATGGGTGTAGGTGATTATCGGCCAATTTCATGTGTTAACTTTGGGTACAAGATTATTTCAAAATTACTGGCAAACAGGTCACAAAGAATTATAAATACCTCAACCTCACTAACTCAATGACTTTTACTAAAGGCGGGTCAATTCAAGACAATATTATCATTGCGCAAGAGGTGTCGTTCTTTATGAAACATAAGCTCAAATAAGAAGTTCACTTTGCGGCGGTTAAACTGGACATGGCAAAAACATACGATCAGGTATGTCGGGACTTTTTACGTCTCCTGTTGAATCGTATGGGCTTTGACCAATCCTGGATCAATTGGATTTGGAATTGTATTACCACGGTCACGTTTCAAATCAATATTAATGGAGAAAGCCAACCTCCTTTTAACCCTGGGCAAGGCCTGAGACAAGGAGAACCTCTTTCCCCACTTTCGTTTTCTCTGTTAACAGATGCACTTATCACACTCATTGAAAATAAGGTCATGGAAGCTTGCATTAAAGGGACGTATTACGCGTAATTTTCCAGTTATCTCACATTTACTTTTTGCAGATGACTCACTTATTTTCTTTTCGCTGGATGGACATGACATTTTAGAATTCCAAGAATGCATTGACACCTACTATAGATGCTCAGGTAAAAAATTAACCGTAAAAAAAGCAACAATTTGCTTTAGTAAACAAACCCAGAGGACATTAGGAAGCATGCTACAGATACACTTCAAATTTAAGGAAAACGAAGACCTTGGTAAGTATCTTGGAATCCCACTTTGTCACAAAAGGTCTAAATTTGAAATAATTGCTTCGATTGTGGACAAAGTGTTCAACAAAGCTCAAGGGTGGAATGCTAAACTACTCTCAGAATGAGAAAAATAAATACTCATTAAATCGGTCCTTCACGCCATTCCCACTTATTCTATATCTATTTTTTCTTTTCCAACTTCATTTTGTAAGAAAATCACCTCGATTATTGCTAGATTCTGGTGGAACTCACTGGAAAAAAGGAAAATTCACTGGCTCGAATGGGAAAAGATGATGGCGGCCAAAGTTGTGGGGGGAATGGGTTTCATATATTTAAAACACATGAATACAACTTTACTTGCAGCTCAAGCTTGGCGCATTCTACAAAATCCAGACTCAATGGTGGCCAAAGTGCTAAAAGGTATATACTTAGATCCTGGTCGTGGGCCAGCATTTTGGAGGGTCGGGACCTGCTTATACAAGAAGAAATCATTCAAATTGGGAATGGGTAAAATAAGAATATATGGACACACCAATGATTGCCCTCTGGAACTATCAAAGATAAATCAACTGATACAAATATGGAAACGGTCGACCAGCTCATGAAAACTGATACAAACGAATGGAACTGGGACATTATTGACTCAGCCATACTAGAACCGGTCAAAGGCGAAATTATCTGAATCCCTATTCTCACAAGACAAGAACATGACACATTTACATGGCCACACTCTCATTCTGGATAATACAAGACGAAGTCTGGATATCGAACTCTTTCCATTAATGTTGATCATCGAGAAATACAGTCATCAGCGCAAGCACAACTTCGAAACTCCGCATTGTGGAACATAATTTGGAAATCTGATGTACATAATAAAGTAAGATATTTTACGTGGAAGACCTGTAGGAATATCCTTCCTATATAGAAAAACTTATTTATACAACACTATAGCACTGACAAATGGTGCTGGTGTGAAGGTGAAACGGAAACGACCACACATCTTCTTTATCATGTCATTTTATTAAACTGGTATGGACAATCTCTTCCCTACAATTTCGATCCAAGAAGACCTACCAGACAACATCGGTGAATGGCCCACAAAGATTTAAGAAGGAGTTGAACCTGAGCAATGGGATAAACAGAGAGTGGTGCCACATATTATGTTAACAATATAGAACATTTGGAAACAAAAAATGAAATCCATTCATGAAAACTCTAAACTGGACACGCACACCATTCATATTGTTTTTCATGCAGGTATGAATGACCTTTTTGGTAATGATTGGGATTGAACTCCTTTACAAAGTTTACAACCTAGCAACATGTCAAACCTATGGACACCAAACGAGTTGATTGGCACCCAAACAATTTTCACTTGTGACGCATCTTTTAAGTCCAAAACGGAGCATAGTGGAATCAGAATCGTCAAACGAGATACACAATCAGGCAACATGATCATGTTTTAAAAAACGGTATGGGAAGACTCGGCTACCGAAAGGAAGGGATGGCAGTACTTGAAGCCGCTAAACTGAGTTTACAGGAAACCGGAAAGAAAACCATGATATGCTCAGACAACCTTAATATTATTCAAGGTATCAGGTCACTACCAACTGCGTGGTGGAAGGTCAAGTCGTTCATCAAGCGGATCAGACAGATTGCTAAAGAACATGCGAACATGTTTTTCAAACATCTACCGTGAAGATTCAAAGGGATGGCGGACCGTACCGCGCGCACAACTAGGCAGAGTACCGTTTTTTAAGTGGGGCATCAACTTCTGGTCCCCCAATTTTCCTGGCTCGGGATTGTCTAATGGCGATTAGTTTATAGCTACCAGTTACGTCGTCCAAAAAAACGCAAAACCTCTCTTTTCTAGTTTTTCCATCCTTTATATTGCCACAACCCACTAAAAATCTCTCTTCTCTCTGTTTCGACATGATTTCCTCTTCATATGGGTGGATTTACATCTCTTATGACCCCGACATCAACAACGATTCCATTTGTGGGTACTGGTGTGTTATAAAATTAAGAACGGAAATATAAGGAACCACAGTACTGCAAGTACAAGGTTGTCCAAGTAAAATACGATAAATCGGGTTTCGTTCTCAGGGACGGATTTGGCACAACTCAGGTATTAATCGAATAGTAAGAGTAATTGCTTGACAGAAAAATAAAATAAAGATTTTTGTTTTGTTTTTGAATTAAAGATGCAATAAAATAAAATACTAAAATAAACTAAAGCAAATAAATAAGATTTAACTTAATAAGAGAAAGAGTACTTGATCCTTGTAAGGGTTCACCTAACTTATCTAATAAATGCTTCTGTTTAAGGGCTAAACTAGTATTATTGTGCTAGTCGGGACTCTAATATCTCCTAACCCCCGTCAGGGTGGACTTAGGAGCTATCCTACGGTATTACAAACCCCGTCAGGGTGATTATAAGCTATCCTACGGTATTACAAACCCCGTCAGGGTGATTATAAGCTACTTTCAGACGAATAATATTTACCTCATTGGCTTCATGGTTAGTTAAGTCCGTCAGGGTCAATAACGAATACTACGTGTCTATTATCTAAGTCTGTAATTAAACCCCCGTCAAGGCGATCACTTTGCCACTTAAGTGAATAGCTTAATTACTATGAGCTAAGTTTGATTCATGACTTCAAAATTAGTGATTAAAGCAAAATAATAGTCAACACAAAATACCTAGTCTAATTTAAACAATTAAATCCCAAATTCAGAAAACATAAATTATATAGAGTTGGGTTCAACCCATATAGAGATTCTCAAGTACTAAAGAAATTAGTTCATAAAGGAATTAAAAACTGAAATAAAATAAAAGGAATACATAATTCTCAATACAGAAGAGAAATAGGATAACCTAATGGTTGGGTTGTCTGTTGTTGGAAGAACAGAATTCCTCCAGCTCCAACTTCTCCTCTGCCTTCTTGCTCTGACTTGAAAATATGAAGCCTCTGATGTAATTCTATGAAATGTTTCTAAAGAGGAGGCTAAAGGGTCTATTTATATAAAAACATTTAAGGCTTAGGTTAAGAGAATTAGGTCAAATTATAAAAAGCCGAAGCCCATCTCTTCTTTTAATTCACGTAACTGGTGTGCAACCTTTAGTAAAACGGCTGTAACTTTTGCATAACAAATCCGAATTGGCTAATTCAACTTGGAGAATCTTCCTAACTCAATAGGCTATCAAACCATTTTACACGGCCCAAGGCTAAATCCTCTCCTAAGTTTCCCAAAAACAGAAATCTTTAACAGCCTTTCAAATCTGCAACTTCTTTAATTAAGTTCTTGGAAATTCTTTTCTTTCCTTCAGCTCCTCCACTCGATCTAAGACTTTAATTCTCACTTATCCTCCTTGTAGTGGTTTCTTGATGAATTCATAAACCTACTAACTTTGCACTAAAACAAACAAATTAACGCACAAAAGCTCTAAAAATGCAAATAGTCTAATTTTAAGGGGAGAAAGTGCAATATGACGAAATAAGCATAAAAGTCTATCAAATAAGTCAAATATTCACCTAAAATAATGTCTCCTAAGGGCTAATATTTATTTTTTTGATCAAACTTACCATTTTATATCCACAAAATGACAAGTACAAATCAAACCCCTACTTGTTTTTGACTAAAAAACAAGCATGGCTAGGAAAAACAAACCCTATACAACATTTACTAGAAATTAAGCCTATCAACTTGCAAAAAACAACCTATACACCATTGCTAGAAAATAAAAACAAAGTAAAAAACCCTATACAACCATTGCAAGGAAAGTAAACCCTATACAACAATTGCTAATGTCTTATACTAGGTCCAAGCTCCAAGATATCTTCCTTGATCTTCTTGCTCTCCTCTCTTGAGTACTCCATGTAGCTTTCATCTTGACACCAATCTCATATTCTCAACACTCCTCTTAAATAACTTTCTATTCCAAAGTGTATATTGAACATCTTTCACAACTATTTTCACAATATCCTCATATTTGGGATGCATCTTCTTAAACACTTTTTTATTCCTCACATCCCAAATAAAATAAAGAAAGCTAAGGAAAGTAATGTTTTATATGGTATCTTTTAAGGTATTACCATAAAGTTAAGCATAAAATCAAGCCTTTTTTCCCAAGTATTACCCGAGTTGTGCCAATTGTGAAGAGCACAAATCTCCTTCCAAGCCAAAGTAGTGAATTTGAGATTCACAAATAAGTGATCCCTAGATTCATGTTCTTCAAAGCAACGGTAACACATCTTGTCCACTTCCATTCCCCACCTTCTAAGCCTATCGTTAGTGCTTAACCTATCCTTGCAAATTAACCAAACACAAAACTTGTGCTTTAGCATACTCCATTTATGCCACACCACACTATACCATTTTGTTTTCTCATTAGGACCCCTTAGGTCATACATAACAACCAAGGTCCTAAAGCCTTTATCTCCCCATTTTATAGTGTCATGTTCTTCATTAAGAACCATATATTTTACCACCTCATACACCTTATTAAGCCTAGGTGGAAATCTCCACCTCTTACCCACATAATAATCCATCACCTTTTTATTAATATTGTAATTACCCAAAGAAATAGCATCCTTTTGTTCACAAATATCACCAACACACTTTCCTTCTATCCATCTATCATTTAACATATAGGTTCTCTTTTCATTTCCAACATCATGTATAATATATTTAAAATCAAGTTACCTCACATTAAGCATATCTCTCCATGTCCAAGGAAGTTTACTATCACATGTAATGCTCCATATACTCTTGTTCCTTAGCCAATTTGAGTAGACCCATTGAGACCAAATATTATCTTTATAACCATACATTCTCTAAAAAGCTTTAAGGATAGCAACTTGATTAATTTGGAGAAGATTAGGTATGCCTAGTCCTCCATTTTCTTTACTTTGACATAATTATTTCCAAGCCACTTTAGCACCATGAAAATCATTAGTATTACCCTTCCAAAGAAACCTACCCAAGAGTGATTCTATCTCATGAATAACTCCCATTGGAAGGATCATTACATTACACCAATATCTAGCTTTACTTTGCAAAACACTCTTGATTAGATGCAACCTTCCCGCAAATGTAATAAATCTATGCATCCACCCTTCAACACTTCCAACTATATTATTAATAAGGGTAGCTCACATTAAAGTATTAGGGCCTTTTGTAGTTAAAGGAGCCCTAATATATCTAACAGGAATTTTACCCTTCTTAACATTGAGAATACTACTCAAATCATCATGAAGCTCTTTGTTACAACCTCCCATATATAGCTCACTCTTTTTAGGACTTATTTTAAGGCCAGAAACTCTAGAGAAGAGCTCAAGGCCTTGTTTAAGTCTCTTAGCCGAGTCTTTATCACCATTAAAGAAAACTAAATAATCATAAGCAAATATAAGGTGGTTCAAATCCATTCTAGCACAATTAGGGTGATAAGTAAAAGCTTTATTATGTTCCACTTTCTCAAGTATAGAAGAGAAACCTTGCATACATGTAACAAATAGATAAGGAGATAAAGGATCACCTTGTCTTAATCCTCTTTCTTCTTTGAAATAACCACACACACTTCCATTAATGCTTAAAGAGAACATAGGTGTTGAAATACACATCTTGATCCAAGATATAAGCTGTTTATTAAATCCCATAATTTGAAGTAGTTGGAAAAGGTACCTCCAATATATTGTATCAAAAGCCTTTTGAAGATCAATATTTAAAGTACACCTTAGACTCAAGTCCTTCCTATCATAACCTGCCACCACACTTTGAGCAACCAATATATTATTGGAAATA
The DNA here is from genome assembly GCA_029959085.1 of Nemophila menziesii. Classification (NCBI taxonomy): domain Eukaryota; kingdom Viridiplantae; phylum Streptophyta; class Magnoliopsida; order Boraginales; family Hydrophyllaceae; genus Nemophila; species Nemophila menziesii. The sequence continues at coordinate 38,953,270 of JARWIR010000001.1, forward strand.
CTTCTTCCTCCTCAAGGCTTTTCTTCATCCTATTAGCAATGCTTTTAGATATAGATTTATAGAGGATATTACAACAAGCAATGGGCCTAAAACTCTTTAATGAAGTGGGGTTTTTAACCTTGGGAATAAGAACAAGATTAGTAGCATTAATTTGCTTCAAGATTTGTCTATTCTTGAAAGTTTCTTTTATAGCATTACAAACATCATCCCCAATAATATTCCAAGTAGCTTTGAAGAAAGCACTATTAAAACCATATGGGCCAGGAGCTTTTGAGATATCAATAGAGAAAATAGCTTCTTTAATCTCCTTGCTAGTAATGTCTTTCACCATTTCTTTTGCTTCTTCCTTAGTGATAGCTTTATCAACAAGCTTGTTTAAACAACTAGAGCTAACACTTTCTTCATAAACATCCTTAGTACCAATTAGACTAGTGTAGTACTTAATAAATTCATCATGAATAGCCTCATATTCAACAACAATATCACCATTTTCAGTCACAATAGAAGCAACTCGGTTTTGAGTGATTCTTGCCTTGATGCTCTTATGATAAAGGGTAGCGCTACAATGAGCCCAAGTAATTCCAGATTTTTGCTTTAAGATCTCCTCTTGAATGTTAAGAAGATGCATAAGTTTATCTCTTAGCTCCTTCTCAATGATGAGCATAGATTGATCACCATTCATAAGCTTTGTTGTACCTTCTAAAGCTCCTCTTTAAGCTCCATTATTTCTTTAGTAGAGTGATGAAAATATTTTCTATTGAAGATCTTCAAAACTTTCTTTACTTCCTTCAATTTATTCACCACTTTATACATCATACTCCCTTTAACTTCATATTTCCACACCTTTTCAGTAATTGAACTCCCCTGAATTTTGAGGATAAAATTAGAGTGATATGAAATTCCAGGAGCTTCAATCATCAAATGAGACTTGAAACAAGTGAACCAAGCATCATTTATAAAAAATTTGTCAATTTTACTAGATATAAACCCTTCTATTCTTCTATTAGTCCAAGTGTAATAACACCCTTGGCTAGGATGTTCAACCATCCCATTATCATTAATACAATCCACAAATTCACGAGAACTCTTATGAAGGCTAGTGCAAACCATTCTTTCATCAACTTTAGTCATTTCATTATAATCCCCACACCAAATACAAGGAGAGTCCCCATTAATAACCATCCATTCACTAAGTGTTTCCCAAAGAAGCACCCTTTTATCATCATCATTTTCAGCATATACCATCACATAATTAAATGTTTTCTATTTATATATATCATGTACCTCAAGGAAGATGGCTTGGCTAGTTGAATTAAGACGCTTTACATCCAAAACATTCTTATTCCACTTTACACATATTCTTCCTCTATCATCCTTATCATGATTAGTTATAGTACCCCAATTGCTCAACAAGTGTTGTGAAACTTATTGTAGCTTTGTAGAGTCATTTTAGTCTCCAATAAACCAACTATATCAACTTTTTTATCTTGTATAACATGAATAACTTCTTTTTGTTTGAGGCTTTGATTCAAACCTCTTACATTCCAAGAGCTAATTATCATTTAAATCCGAAGGTTCTCCTTCACAATGGGTACTTCCAACAAACCTATTCAAAGCCTTTTCAAGGTTTTCATTAGCCATATTTAAAGCACAAAAGGATTTACTTAACTCCCCTTCAAAAATATTAGAATTATAAGCACTTCCCCTAGGTGTAATAGAGTTTTTTCTTTCCCCTTTGCACAACTACTTCCCACACTTTGTGATGGAGTTGTAGGTGTATTTTTGGTGTTAGGAATCTGAACTTCATCATCCTTCTTCTCTTTTTTCTTTCTTTGCACTACCCTCCATTCTTCAACTCTATTTTGAACTTTGTATTGGTTTGGTTTAGGTTGGTGGTTTACTTGGTTTGGTTTAGATTGGTTGTAGGTTTGGTTTGGTTTAGGTCTAGGCTCTTTCCTTCCTTGACTACAATTAATCTCATTATGCCCCCAAAGCCTTGCAATTAGAACATCTTGGAGGTAACCACTCATAATAAGCCTCCACCACATGAATCCCATCCTCCTCAAGATCAACTTCACCCTTTTAACAAGCTCCTTTGTCATATCTACTTCAACACATACTCTAGCAAAGCTTAGCCTATTTTTTGTCTTAGTAATAGGGTCCATTTGGAGTGGAATACCCAAAGCACTACTAATGTAGCTTAACCCATCATTAGTCCACAATTGTAATGGTACCTTTCTCAGTTTCACCCATAGTGGGACCTTAGTCAAATCAAGCTTATCAAATTTCATGTTAGGTTCCCACTTTCTCAAGATCATAATTCTACCATTAACATGCCAAACTTGCTCTAATATATTGTTGCATTCTTGCTCACCTTTGAATTTGAATAGAAACACTTCCATATCTGTAGACTTTATTTCAACTTGACCATAATTTCTCCATTGAGAATTAACCATACTTCTAACCATGTGATATTCAGGAGCTTCTCCAAAGAATTGTCCAACTAAGCAATTATTTCACTCCTCAACTCCACTCTTCACTATATCTCTAGGTGGTTTAACCATGAGTTCATCTTCTACTTGGCTAGGAGCAAAGTATTTTAGCTTCAAATCTTAATCACTTTTCTTGAATAATTTTGTCCATTTACCTTGCTTCGCATTGTTTTCCTCAATAATTTCTACCTCGGATTCATCCTCCTCCTCCACACTTTGACCTTGTGCTACTCCCAAGAGGGTACTTTCACTAGGTGGAGAAATTATCCTGATTCCTGCACCTAAAGTGGAGTAATCCTCCTTGTGACTCACATTTAGAACAAATAGGGAGACATCATCCATCTATCTGAATACTCTTGTTATGAAATTTGAATCTAACAGTTATGATGCTTATATAAGTTCTTGTTCTACACATGCATATGGTTCTTTATACCCCTTTTGTTAGATCTGATGAATATTGGTCCCAATATTTTTTTTTAATATGATAAATATGTTTAAATACTATTATTCTTGGATTTATGGGAATACGGACTTGCCTGTTATTGATCGTTACACTATGGTTTTTCTTTTTCTGAAGAATCTCTGTCTCAATCTCTCTCTTTTTAGGTTTACAAGGACACTCCTATAGAGATTAACCTCTTAGTTTTATCTAATATCTATATATTAAATCTTCTTGAAACTAATCTGATCTCTGGTCTTTGTTTCTTTTTTTATTCTTTCGTTGGAGGTTTTCAAAGGGATATTGAGAAAATAAAAATGATGAGATTTACTAAGTCTATTTTGGATTATTTTCTTCAGATGATTTATGATTTCAAGAATGTTAACATCTATTTTTGTTTACTCACTCGACTTTGTAGCGATTATTCTAAAATTAGTATTGACAAATGTAATATTCAAATGGTGAGTTATGTTGGTAAGTTAAATCTAGAAGAAGCTAGATCATTGACTTTGATTTTACAGCAATTATTTGATAATTTCTAGAAACATTTTGATTTCTTATTTTTTTAGGAAAAATCAGTAGTCATTTTGTTTATTGTTGGCATATGAAATGTTTCATGTTATTTTGTATAACTTATTTTGGCCTTGATTTTTATTTTAGTTGTGATAGTGAGGAAAGGAATTGTTTTCCTTTTCAATTGGTTAAGTGTTGTAAAGGTAATGAATCTTGGGTTAATGGCACTAATAAATGAGATATTCTAATCTTGGCCATGAAGACATGTTGGTGTTCATTGGATGACTTATCAATGGTGGTTACAAAGATAGAAGAAATAAAGTTTGGCCGATTAATGAACTTAAGGGGCCTCACCTAAAAATCACAGCTGTAGTCTGGTGGAAAAAAAAAGGGTTGTCAAGCCTATAGAAAGAGCTAAGGGTAAAATTAAAAGTGGCCAACGGTGGAGTGTAAAAATTTATTATGTTTTTATTTTTAATTATATAACAATAAATACAAAACAAGGTTAATAATTATAAATCTAATTCTATTACTAATATGTCTTGCTTTTTTCTGAAGTGGATTTTTTACGAGGATGGTACCTAAATATGTGCGCAATTTTCTGATTAATTAATTTTCTTGTTTTTTGATGATTTTGATTACAAGCTTTTGAGAAATTGTGAAAAGAGAATGAGATGAATTTAAGTATGATGATGTCAACGAGGAGGATTCCAACCATAAAAAAACAGAAGGGAGGCGGCAACTCCTGTAAAAAGTTACGGTAGAAGAAGGTAATAAGAACTTCATTTATGATGACGCTGAGGAGGAGGATACTGGCAAGGAGAAGACACAGAAGGGAGGCGGCTACTCCCTTGGGAAAGCCGTGGAGGGCAAATTGCTCTTTTCTAGACTGTCAGGGGATTCGAGCCCCCTTGACAGCTCCGCACATCAGATCTTTGGTGGCTCGTTATCGTCCTTCTATTGCAGTGTTTTGTGAAACAATGTTGAGGGATGCTGACTCCCTTGATATTGTTCAGCGCTTGGGTTTTGGAAACACCTTTTTTGTTGACCCCACCGGGAAAGCTTTTCATTCCGGTGGCTTCATAGTTTTTGGCATTCCTGCATTTCTATTTTGGTTATGTTTAGCTGCGCTCATTTTGTAGTTCTTAAAGTCAATGAAATTTTGTTTTCCTATTATATGGTTTGTATACACACCCCAAATGACTTTAACGATAGGAAGAAATTATGGTATGAATTATCGAACTGAAGTAAAGATATAGATGATCCTTGGCTAATATTTGGAGACTTTAATGACATTCTAAACATTAATGAAAAGAGCAGCAATAATCAAGCGGATATAAATCATATTAACGAATTCAAATTTTTTACATATAGTAATTCACTTGTAGAAATGCGCACTAATGGTTGCTTCTTTACTTGGTCTAACAGGATGCTTGGAGACAAGCTGGTAAAAACAATAATTGATAGGGCTATGGCTTTATATGAGTGGCTCAACCGATTTCTGAGGGCACAAGTGTTCGTCCCTCCGACAATTGGTTCGGATCATTCACCCCGCATCTTGAATTTTGATGTTAATATGAATAATCACCCAAAACAATTTAGATTTGAGTCCTTTTGGCTTGATAACGAAGAATGTAGGAACATAGTAAACAAAGGTTGGAACATCCCAAAAGTTAGTCCTCCTATTACTAGTTACATAAGGAATAAGGGAAACACTACAAAAGAATTTAAAAAATGGAGCAAGAAAACATTCAAAAATCACGAAACACAGATTAAAGAACTCCAATAAAGACTAATAGAGGTCAATGAAGCGACTCCAAGTGACAAAAACACAGAATAGGAGAAACTAATAAAATAAAAAATAAAATTTGAATATAGTTGTGAAGAGAAGTATTTGGGAGATATGTCGAGACAAAATTGGTTAATATATGGGGACAAGAATACGAATTTTTTTCACTTAGCAACTATACAAAATTTAATAGAATTACTAGAATTAGGGATGGCCATGGAGGTTGGAGGGAAGAATCAAGCGAGATAAAGGAATGTTTTAAGAAATATTATGAGAATCTTTTTATAGATCAACCAGCAATGCAATGGACTATGGAGAGAGCAACAAAGTATATTAAGTCGAAAGTAAGCCAATAGATGAATGACTTTCTAACTCAGGAACCGACCATGGAGGAGGTGGAGAGGGCAGTGCACGATTTATCCTCGTCAAAAGCACCGGGGCCAGACAGACTTAACAGTAAATTTTATAAAGAGTTTTGGGACATTTTAAGAAATGATATTTTTGAACTGGTGAAAGGTTTTTTCACTAACAATATTAGTCTAGAAGAGATAAATGATACACTTTTCACCCTCATTCTGAAGGATGAAACACAAGAGCGGCTAGGAGACTTCTAGCCAATATCTTGTGTAAATTTTATATATAAAATCATTGCTAAGATTCTCACTTTCGGGTTACAAAGGTTTATGAATACTATTGTTTCGCCTACGCAATCAGCTTTCATAAAGCGACGAGCGATTCAAGATAACATTCTAATTACACAAGAATTTTTTTTTTTATGAGTAGGAAAAGAAAGAACAAAAATCATATGACGGCAATAAATATTGATATAGCAAAGGCATACAATCAAGTACGGTGGGAATTTCTACTTCTAGTCATGGAAAGGATGGGGTTTTGTGATACGTGGATTCTATAGATCAGGAATTGCATTACTACAGTTTCTTTTAATCTCAATATAAATAGAGAGAGGCTAGAAATTTTTTATCCAGGAAGAGGAATCCGACAGGGTGATCCTTTATCACCTTTCCTCTTTACATTGATGACTGAATCACTTATAAGTATGGTAGAATCCTATTCTTAACAGGGTAAGGGGATACAAATAAGTAGAAATTGTCCGAAAACATCTCATCTGCTTTTTGTGGATGACTCTTTTTTCTTTTTGACCATAGATGAAACTAATATTAATGCTTGTAACTAAGGTCTTAATATACATTGTTCAGGTTCAAGACAAAAATTAATTTTAACATATCGGCGGTCATATTTAGCAAAGAAACTCCAGAAGAAAAAAGGGAGATCACCTACAGAGAAACAAACATCAAAGAAACAGAAGACTTAGGAAATTACCTGGGGATCCCACTATGCCACAAAAGGTCAAAAGTAGAGTCGCTTGAATAGATAGCTAATGAGCTGTTTAAACATACGGAGGGGTGGAAAGCAAAATTACTTTCAAAAGGGGGAAGGAAGTTCTAATTAAAGCAATCCTTCAGTCCATTCCAACTTATTATATGTCGATATTTTCGTTTCCAATTACTTTTGGTAATAAACTCGTTCAACAATTTCTAATTTTTGGTGGAATTCAGGTGAAAGCAATAGGATTCATTGGATGGCTCGGGAAAAGTTAGCGATTGGGATGCTTATTGGAAGATTAGGGTTTAAAGATTTCAAAAGAATGAATACATCTCTGTTAGCGGCACAAGCATGGAAGATTATGAGAAACCCCAAAAACTTGGCGACTAAACTACTAAAAGGTATATATTTTCACAATTCGGAAATATTAAAATTCAAATTAAGACAGAGTCAGACATGGAGTTGGGCTAGCATTATGGAAGGAAGAGATTTTATCAGGAAATATGGAATTTATCAAATTGGTAATGGAAAGGACATTGATATTTGGAATGACAGATGGTTGGAAACGGAAGGGAAATTAGAGAGACCAAAACATTGCGACCTTGAAAAGGTAAAACAATTATTTTATCCCAACACTAGAATATGGAATTTAGAGCTTTTAGGCAATATTTTCCCAAAACCTATCATCCCCCTCATCACTAGATTACGTATATTTGATTCCGATTAATAAGATATATTCATCTGGCCATTCTTTTAAGGAGGGAGAGTATAATACAATAACGGGATATAAGGTTATCACTGATGAACATGTAGTTAATAAACCACAATCTATTAAAGAACCAGAAAGCTTCAACTAAAAAATTTGGAGAATCATTTGGAACTCTAATATTCCGAAAAAAATAAATATATTTGTTTGGAAGGCTTGTAATAATGCCATCCCAATGAAGAAAAATATGTACAGTAGAAAAAAATCGAACACTAATAAATGTGTTTGGTTCTTAAATTCGATTGATACAGTGGAACATCTACTCTTGAATTGTCATATATGCAAAGAGATTTGGGCAGGTACATCACCTTAATTCAGAATAGAAGAGGAAAATGCACTTAAGCTCTTTGAATAGATCATCAGAACAATAGAAATCGATACGGAAGGAGGATGAGATAGCAAAATATTGACTGATTATTTAATGATATGTATCTGGAATATTTGGAAAACAAAGAGGAAAGCTCTTCATGAAAGTACAAAAATTGATGGGAATAGTATTATATACACCACTAACAAACTTGTGAGTGAAATTTATGGAATAGACTGGAAGAGCATAAATAATACCAGGGGAATATCACCGAATATGAAACAGGAAGAACAAAGCATACATGAGGAGAATGACTGCGACATAATAATGAAATGTGATGTATCTTTTAAATACAAGTATGAGACGACGGGTATAGGGATTGTCAAAAACCATAAAACAATAGAGAAAACATTAAGACAGAAATAAATTGTGAGTCAGCCTTGGAAGGGAAAGCGTTGGCTATTTTGCAGGCTGTGGAAAAAAGTGAAGCATTCTTTTTTGAAAGGAAGCTAATCCTTTCGGACAACCTTGAAGTTATTCAAGGTATAAGGTAGGTGTCAGTTGCGAGTTGGAGAATCCAACTAATCATTAAGAGGATCACCAACAGAGCGGATGAATTCGGGTCAATTTCATTTAAATATCTGAACAGGAAGTTCAACAACAAAGCAGATAAACTCGCGTAATGCACGGGACCGGATCGTACTCTACGAAAGAAGTTTCAGTGTTGAGCTAGTTCGTCATTTTGGAAGGACGGGGATTGGTTAGCAGTCCGGACCCTTGTTTTCTGTATTATTTTATTTCTCAGTTTCTTTTTTACGTTTTCTTTTGGTTGTATAGGCAACTTCAAATTTAAAAAAGAAAAAGAACGCAAACGCGTAGTAAATCGGTCTTAAAAAAAAAGGTAAGACTTCCATCAAATATTGGATAGTCCAATATTCATATCATGACTATTGATAATTATAACAAAACACATGTCATTAGATTAATAAGTTAATTACTTTTGTAAGTTTAAAACATGGGTTATGTGTAATAATATTATTGGTATAGGATCCTCCAATATTGGATGGAAGAATTTTCCTAAAAAAAAAGTAGATAATTGAAACAAAAGAAAAAATGAAATTGCAAGAAACAAATAAAAACAAATTCTCGTTCGAGGAAACTTCCTTGAAATATTAACATCCATATTACAACAGCCAATATAATCTAGAAGCGTTTTACTATATGACAAATCAATTCGTCCCTATGTCAAGGCATTCGGTTTCAATTTCGAACAATGTCAACCATCCAGAAGAAAGTCGGCGGCAGAGGAAGAAGAATACGTAATTTCAGAATAAACGACATGATATTTGGAAAAAAAAGAACAACATGATATCTGCATAATTATTTTTCATAATGCAATTTAAGATTAACTTATATGTCATTTCCATATAATTAACACCCAGTCACTAGTTTTATTTGAAAGTCAGGGTTAATTTTTAAATTTTAATCTGATACCGTGTCTTAATAGAGATCAATTCATTTTTTATTATGACTATAGTAATAAACGATCAATATCGGTACTAAAAAATCCTAAATTATCTGAACCAAAACAAACTCATTAAAACGAAAAGATAGGAATCACAAAAATCAAAAAAATCAACTGATACCTGAACGTACAAGTGGTGTCTAAAGATATAGCCAATTACTTAACTATCGTACTCTTGTAATCATAAAACTATAAGAGTCATATCCCAATTGAATCAACAGAAAAAAAAAGAAAGGATTTGCATTGAGAGTGGAGAAATGTAAGTATACTAGCTATGCATCTAATTCTCTATATGTACACAACCGGAATTAGGGGAAAAAGGAGTTTGAATAGAGTATTATTTAATACTTTATCTCGAATCCTGGACCATGGTGGATATTAATTAAGATAATTTCCACGGAAGACACTGAAGATTGGAGCAATTTCCACTCCATGATGCTGCACATTCTCCTCCAGAAGCACCGTCACAACACTTGCAAACTATGCCAAGAGTTACAAAAACTTTTGACTGCCCTACAAAACAATTTACAACATAATCAATATTAATTATGAGATATATGCATCAACATGTTTTGCCTTAAATGAATTGGGCTTCTTCTGAAAAAGCTTATGTATCTAGTATAATTGGTCGTTTTAATGGTAGACTTTTTACAAGTACTAACAAGATTTGGAATAGGCTAAGAGGTGGAGTTGTATTTTTGCTTAGAATTTTTCGTTTCATTTTTTAGTTGTATATATTATATATAGCGCATCTTATTGAAAAAGGAGGGGCAGATTTAAAATTATATTTTAATAAGGGTTAATACATATCAAGAATGTTTGGTCATTAAAAGAATAAAATCATTTCTCAAGTGTATAACCATATAAGTAAATATATTCTGGTTCTTAGTATTTGTAACAGTGTTATTATGCTTACTTTGTGGTGGAAGAGGCCTTGCTTGCACTATTGTTGTTTCTTGACATGCAAAGACAACAAGAACCAAAAGCAACAAGAAGTGTGAGGCTGCTGGCTTGGATAAACGGATCATATTTCTGCTTCCTTGTAATGCTTGATAAAGCAAAAAGTATAATGATTATATAACTAACTTGATGGTGCTGCGAAGTATCTACATTCCTACATATTATATAATAATTGATATGTGGTGTTTATTCTTTTTTTTTTTTTTTTTTTTTTTTTTTGTCAAAGCATTTAAAATTAAAACGAAATAAGTTCATTACAAGGCCAAATCAACCTATTCCACGAGAAATAGGGAAGGAGTCTAACAACCTAACTAATTGGGGAGGGGGTTTTACAACCCAGTTACTTGGCAAACACCCAGCGAGCATTTGCTTTGTAACCCAATCAGCACAAACATTTTCTATCCTATTACAATGGAAGAACTTAACACATCTATTACTATTACATAAAGAAGAAATATCAAGATAGGAATGCTTCAGGCGAGTAACAGAAGGAGGAGAAGGCATCTTCAAGGTCTTAACCACTACTTCATTATCGCAAATAACTCTAATATCCGTAGCTTGGAGATTAATAGCTGAAAGAAGGCCACTCCTAACTCCTAAGAACTCAGCTTCCTCAGCACTGTTACAAACAAAATTGATAGCATGTCCATGAATTAGTTTATTTTTGTTGTTTCGAATTATAAATGCAGCAGAAGAATTCTTATCTGTCTTAAAGGATGCATCAGTGTGTACAAAAAGAGTATTGTCATTCGAGTTTTCAAGAAATTGTTTCCTATCATAAGAAATATAGTTCTTATCTATATTACCATTGGTTTCACTATTACCTGTCATGTATTTGGTACCTTGGTTCTTATCATCTTTTTTATCAAGATTTGTTATATAGCCTTGATTAGCCTCAGATATTGTATTTTGTTTACTTTTTACAAACTCATCATAGGCTTTAAGGGCCTGTGATAATGCAAATATTGGGTCAGGAGGGACACCTTCATATAGGGACTTATTCCTTGTTTTCCAAATTATCCAAAAGAGAAAGGGAACTAAATCCCTCAGCTTTCTATCAGCTATATCAGTACACTTATTTATACTATCCAAATTCAGAAGCCATTTCTCAACATTACCTGTACTATAGTGAGTAGAGAACAGTTGTAGAGGTGATATTAGCCAAAAGGCCCTAACCCAAGAGCAAGCGAATAGTAAGTGTTCCACATTTTCCACCTCATTGTTACATACCTTACATATAGGGTTTTCACCACATTTTCTTTTGTATTTCAATTCCTCAGTAGCTAGTATACCTTTACAAACCTTCCAAAGAAAGTTTTTTATTTTAGGAGGGGCATTAGTACTCCATACCTCCTTCCAGATAGAATCTGGGGTGGCATTGGAGCTAGCGCCAATATGGAAGTCCACATGTACCTCCTTTAATTGTTGATTTCTTTTAAGGAAGGTATACATAGCTTTTGAGGACACTTCTCCATCTTTAGAGAAGTTCCAAATAGCTATATCTTCACATTTTTGTATTGGAGTAATAATATTTTGAATTAGTTTGCTTATATCTTGAGGAAAGTATTTATCAATAATTTCAGGATTCCAAATGTTAGAGTTTTCAAAGCAAAGATCCGAGACAGTATGCAAGGGGCAATCAACCACTTTTTTTAATCTCCTGACACCTGGAATCCATTCATTATTCCAAATACTAATATTTTTACCGTTCCCAATTTTCCATCTTAAGTCTTCCTTAAAGGTATTTCTACCTTCAAGTAGGCTTCTCCAACCCCAAGAGGGGTGGTAGCCAAGTTCCGCATTCATAAAGTGAGTATTTTTATAATATATTCCTTTAAGGATACGCGCAAGTAATGAGGTTGGTTTATTAAGAACCTTCCAAGCATTGCGAGCAAGAAGAGATATATTTTTTTGTTTCATTTCTTTAAATCCCATACCACCCTCAAACTTATTTAGGGTCATTGTATTCCAATTAGCCCAATGGATTTTATTTTTCTTTTGTTTAGTATTCCACCAAAAATTAGCTATCAAAGAGTTCATCTTATCACATATAGTATTAGGAATAGAGAAAACCGCCATAGTATAAGAAGGAATAGCGTTTATAACGGCTTTAACTAGTACTTCTTTTCCTCCCTCAGACAAATATATAGTATCCCATTTATCAACTTTTTCATTCATTAGTTCAAGAAGCCAATTCATGGTTTTCACTTTGGACCTACCCCAGTCAGTTGGGAGGCCTAAGTATTTACCAAGCGAGTGCATTTTATTCATTCTCAAAATATTAATAATATCTATTTTTTTATTTTCAGGAGTATCTTTACAAAACAAGATTCCACTTTTGTTAAGATTAATGGTTTGTCCAGAGGCATTACTATATTCATTGAGTATAGTATTAAATTCTTCAATTTCATTAATGTCAGCTCGTAAGAAAAATAAACTATCATCGGCAAAGAATATATGACTAATATTAGGGCAGTTTCTGGTCATTTTAATACCAGTGATTAATTTTTTTTCCATTTTATCATTAATCATATAGGATAAAGCTTGTGTTATAATACAAAAGAGAAAGGGGGACAAGGGATCACCTTGTCTTAACCCTTTAGTTGGGTTATTTAGGCCAATTTGCTCTCCATTAAGTAGGCATGTGTAAGAAAATGTAGTTACACACTTCATTAGCCACTTAATCCAAAGATTATCAAACCCCATTTTAATTAACATATCATTAAGGAAGTCCCACTCTACATTTTCATAGGCCTTAGCAATATCAGCTTTAATAGCTAAATAGTGATTAGGGGAGTTTCTTTTTCTTTTTAAGAAGTGATTCACCTCATGGGCAATTAAAATATTCTCGGTTATTTCCCTACCAGGAACAAATGCATTTTGACTGTCATTTATAATAAATTCCATTATCAATTGTAGTCTTTTAACTAATACTTTCGCAAGAATTTTGTAAATCACATTAGAGCAACTTATAGGTCTATAGTGACCAATTTTTGCTGGACTTTTAATTTTAGGGATAAGGGTTATAACAGTTTTATTTATGGAGGTCAGGTCACCATCATTCCATAAGAAATCCGTTATACACCTTAAAATGTCCATTTTAAGTAAGTTCCAATGTTTTTTAAAGAAGTACACAGGAAAGCCATCAGGGCCCGGGGCCCTATCATTTCCCATACTCCAGAGGGCTATTTTAATTTCCTTAAGGCTCACAGGGCAGGTAAGATTCTTGTTCATAGAATCAGTAACACAAGATTGGATATTCTCAATCACATGAGAGTAATCTCTTGGGCCCTTAGTGAGAAAGATATTATTGAAATAAGTTTTAATTTCATCACTTATTCCTCTTTTACTATCCACCCATTCATCATTGTCTTTAAGAATTCTCTTGATTTTATTCCTACTTCTTCTACCTTTAGTAATCGCATGAAAGTAGGCAGTGTTTTTATCACCTAATTCCAGCCATCTCAATCTAGACTTTTGTTTCCAGTAAGTTTCTTCTTGTTTCCATCTTATTTCCATTCTATAAATAATGCTATTATATTCAGGCCAGTTAATAGGTTCAGATGAGTTAATCATTTGTTCTAACTTTATTTTATCAGATCTAAATTCATGTTTTTTCTTTCTTGCCTTGAGTTTAGCCCATAAAGTAATTTTTCCAGTAAGATGATTTAATTTCTTTCCCATTTTAAGTATACCATTACCTCTAAGACAGGCCAATTCAGTCCAAGATTTATTAATCAGTTCAATGCATTCATCTTCATTTAGCCAGTTCTTATCAAACATAAATCTTTTTAGCATAGGAATTTGAGTAGTGTCATTAATTACTAGGAGCATAGAATGATCTGACCCCATAGGGGGTAAGATAGCAAGCCATGAGTTTGGAAATTGATTATCCCAATTTCTATTTACACAGCATCTATCTATCACTTCTTTTATAAGCTTATTATCTTGTCTTTTATTAGTCCAAGTAAAGCTACAGCCTTTAGAATAAAGGTCAGTCATATCTAGTTTATTGAGGAAACTATTAATTCTTTCCATATTATTTTTATTAGGATCATCACCACCCATTTTCTCATAGGCATATCTATACATATTAAAGTCACCAATTATATTCCAAGCTAAATTGGGGTAATAATTTTTACAGTGTGCAATTTTTTTCAGTGCAAGGTCTTTTAAATTATCATAAGAGGGGACATACACAAAAGTGGTGCAAAATTTAATACCATTATCTATACTAATCAGACAATGGATGTGATTTATAGAGAAATCCAAGACCTCAATGGTACACGAGGGTTTGGCTAATAAAGCGATACCCCCTTTCGCATTGATGGGGTTTTCAATATGAATCACATTGTAATTTAAATCAGAGGCTATATTTCTCACATAATCATCAGAATTTTTAGTTTCAGATAAGAAAATTACTTGAGGGTGATGCTGAACAACAGCATCTTTGAGTGTTAGAACTGTCAAGGCGTTGCCAAGACCTTGGCAGTTCCAACTCAGGTGATTCATTGATGAAGCTGAGGTTGATGAAGTTCAACCTCGCAAGACTTATCATTAGTAGCAGCCATACCTTCAAATGTAGTACCCATTTTTGAATCAGAGTTCTTTTCAGTTTCTATATCCATTGCCAGCTTAATATTACCCATTTCCGGGTTCCATCTTGCTTTCCAGATCTTCTCACTCTTTGAGATAGCACTTCGTTCATTATGGGTCTCAATTCTTCTCATCCTATTATCTTCCTTAAGTCTCTCACTTCCGTAGGTAGAAGGTCTATCCTCCATACGCTCATCATCGGAATAAACCTCCACCGTGACGGGGTTAGTGAGTGGGGGTGGAAGGTTTTCGACATGAGGGCTAGGGTTTCTGTTTTGGATTTTAGAAATTGGGGGAGAAGAAAGAAGAGTCGAATGTTCCGCATTTTGTATATGGGTTATTTTTGATTGGGTGATAATATCTACTTTGGGTTCAGCTGATAGGGCCTTTTCAATATCATTTTTTTTAATAGACCCAAAAGAAAGAGATAGAGGCCCATTAGTATTCTCCTCAACTAAAGATAAAGGCCCAAAAGTAATTGGGGTAGTGGGCTCATTTTCTTCCAGTGTATTTTTGAAATCAAAGTGTTTTCCAAACATATTCTTTTTCGTGTCACATACCTCCACAAAGGTTAAACCCGTACTCACTTCCGGTACCACGTACTCCTTAGTGGTGGTGGCGTTTTTGATCTTTTGTGTAGCAGACACCATACAATTTGTACCCATTTTGTCTTTTCTCTCTTTATAGTACACAGTTTTCTCTCTCTTCTCACTCGTGATTTGACTCACCGGTTTTGATTCCGAGTTACCCTTTTCCGCCATTGTAGATGAGAAAACAAAGATTGAGTTTTGTTTCTCCAAATCATTGAAATCTCTATCATTACCATGAAGCCATTTACCAAGTCTCTTCCTTAACTTAAGCTGATTATTGCATTCCTCTTCTATATGGTCTAATTGACCACATAAATAACAGAATTCACCCAATCTCTCGTATTTGATCATACCTGAAAGGCTTCTAAACTCAGTGATGTTGAAGGAATAAGTCGGACTTAAGGGTTGAGTGATATCCCATTCAACTCGAGCCCTACAGTAGCTGATTTCCTTAAATGTTTTAACAGGGGGAAGTTGGATATCCATGACCTTACCGTATCTGCTAGCAATAATTTCAACATTTTCATTAGATATGTAGTTTCCAGGTAAACCATGGATTTGAATCCAAAAGATTGATGTATTTTGGTTGTGAATAAGAAGGCCTTCTTGCTCCGTCCATTCTTGTATAAGGATATGTTTTCCAGCTAAATTCCATGGCCTCTTCCGAAGAATATTTTGATAATCATCCTCCGAGTTGCAGTTAATCAAGCAAGCGTTGAAGCCGACTTTCTCCGTAGTCACTTCGTCCTTTAAACCCCATGACTTGTTGATGGTTTTCACATTTAATTTCTAGAACAAGTTTAATTGGAAAAGTACGGCCCTAGGTCCCATATATTGATAACCTTTTGTACTTTTGTTGTCAAGCCTATCTTTTTTACTTAGACTAATTCGAATTGATTCAAATAATTATGTTAAAACATGAGGCAAGGAAAATAAATATAATACAAACTGCATAGAGCAAACAGAACCGACCAAAAAAAAAAAAAAATAACCCTATGCCACTTTTAGTCTCTTTGTTTTTCTAAATGTGTAATTATATAAGTACGCATAAAAAATAAGATACAAAATATCACCCAACACCACAAGTAGTTTAGTTTAGGTGGATAAGTTGAGTTAACTGGGGCGGAAGGGGAGTCCTCCAGTCACCAAACAATGTGCCAACAAACTTGTGTTTGGCGATCCAATCAGCTACTCTATTACCTTTGCGGCTACCAAAAAAAAAGTGGATTACACAATTCCACAGTACTGTATATCGATTTAATAATATTACACAGAAGTTTAGAAGCTAAAGGTTTCACTATCACTTCACAATCACTCTTAATAATTGTGGAGTTGGCATGAAAACCTTGAGCTAATTCGCAATCCCACAAAAGGTCATGTGCCTCCGCTTCGATTAAACTTCTAGCTTCTATAATTTTTGCATCCCCTTCAATAATCTTGCCAAAGGAGTCCCTGATTATTTAAAAGATTGCACAACCAGTAAGAGAATAACTGGGGGATAAATCCATTTAGTATTAACTAAGTCACTTTGATTAATTCCATTTGACTTAATAATTGACAAGTTGTTAAGATTTAAATCCTTGAGCTCAGTATTAGAAATTGCATCATTAATATTTGAATTTACATCTTTATAATCTTTCCAGTTTGAGTAAGCAATTTTACAAGAATAGTTAGGGTTAGGAGAAACACCACTGAACACAAAATTGTTCCTTCCTTTCCATATTTTCCAACAGATATTACTAAAAAACTCAGCAATTTTTTATTTACCATGAATTTCTTTCAAAGAGGTAATAGTTTTTAAAAACCAGTCACCAATCCGTGAAGTACTATTATTCATTGTTTTAAGTGTTAAAAATGAAGAATACCAAACAGCTCGACCCCAAAGGCAAAGAAAAAAGTAAATGCTCAATTGATTCATCATTGCAATTACATATTTTGCAAACTTTTGAATTTGTGCATTTTTAGTTATAAAGATTGACTTCGGTTGGGGTTTTATCCTTTATGCACTTTCTCATAAAAGGTATACAATTCATTTTCCAAATTGTACTCGTAATTTATGGATTGTTTAAATGAGATGAAGAAAGAAGTGAGGATATAACATCTTTTTTCTTTTCATCCTCATTATTTTTAAGTATTTGATAAGCACTTTTAACAGTATAATTTTCATCTTTAGTTGTATTCCAAAAACAAAATCGTTACATTCATAGGAGGGGATAGGCATACAAGAGATTATCCTTGCTATCTCATGGCTGTATTATGAGTTTACAAACTCTAAATTCCAGCTCTTATTATTAGGCTTACACAATTCTTTAACTAATATAATAGTACTATCTTTAGGCTTTATAACTTCATCCTTATTATTTATCCACTTATCACTTTGAACATTAATTTATAATCTATTCCTTAATTTTCATTTGATATTTTTTCAAACACTTTCCTGCTCTCCAATACACTTTTTCGACCAAAAGAATAAGCATATCCTATTTTGGCTTCCAAAAAATTATTATTATGGTAATATTTACCTTTTAGTAGTCTTGCTAGTAGTGAATCCGGGTTATGGAGTACATAACATGCAATTTTACCCAATAAAGCTATATTCATTAAATTGATATCTCTAAAGCCAAGCCCTCCCAAGAATTTGGAGGAACAAAGTGATTCCCAACTTTCATAATGAATTTCCTTATTATTATTTTTACTCCACCAAAAATTGGAAATAATGCTATTTATGGTGTTGCATAGTTTTTTTGGAATTATAAAAGAAGAAATAATATAGTTAGGAAGACTTTGTAGAACAAATTTAATAAGTACTTTCCCATTTTCAGAGAAAAAATTTGTTTTCCAATTTCCAATTTTGTTTGAAATTCTTATTACTAATGATACAAGGTCTTCACATTTATTCCTACTCTAATCTTTTGGTAAACCCAAGTAAGAACCCAAAGATTCAACTTGTTTCATCTGTAATCTCTCAGTCATCATATACTTAATGTGGCTTTGAGTGTTGGGACTATAAATAATAACATATTTAGATTTATTAAGACACGATCCAGTAGCTTTACTATGCCTAACAAAGTGAATAAGTGATATTTGCGATTTCAAGAATTTATTCCGTGAAAGCTAAAACTTTTAACAAGCAGATAAGTTCAGCCTGATGTATATTTTTTAGGTTAATATCTAGTTGGGGGTTAACTAAAAGCATTATTAATCACTAACATTTAAGTCGAGGGGCTTTTAATGTTTTCCCAATTTTTCTGGAAAAATTCATATTGTATCCAGAGATGGGGTGCATTGCAGTCCATCCCGACCTACCCTCCACATCAGCCCTTCAATAGGATCGAGACAAATCAAAATGGTTTAGCACAAAAATCACAATGCGAGGGCGTGAATGTTGAAGAAGTTGTGTGCGTGAACTTGCTTGAGTGCGAATTTGCTTGATCTTTGTAGAAAAGATAATTTGTAAAAAAACTTATCTAACTCTGGACTAAATATTACCCCTCCATAGATTGATATATATATATATATATATATATATATATATATATATATAAAATAAGTTTTTTTGATTTTCAACTCACTCAAACTAGATATTAATCTCAATAATTTTTCAAACTTTCAACTTTTAATCTATATTGTAGAAAATTTGTCTAGACAGTCGACCGAGTCCTAGCGACGAGACAGGATTATAGAGAGATTATGCGGAGGACTAATTTGGGAATCTATCTCTAACTCGTACTATAATACAAAATGTGGCAGGATATTTTTTTTGAGTGGTTTTATACGTTTTATGGTCAGTTTTAGTGTTTTTGAACTTAGTTTTACAAATTTTAACAATCTAGTTTCAGTTTAATGTTTGAATTTGTTATAAACATTGTTTAGTGCTAAAAAATTTAAACTCAATTGCATAAAATTTAAAATAAGTCAAAAAATTGAATAAATACTACAATAAAAATATCAAGACTAAATAAACAAGTACATGTAATTAGTTACAATACAACTGGAAATTAAAAGTTATACACACACACATATAATATATATATATATATATATATATATATATATATATATATATATATATATATATATATATATATTACTTTTTGTCAAGGACAAAGAAAATTAGAGTTTAAAGTTATTACAGACATAAGATAAATAAGAAAAAAACCGATAAGAGAAAAATTGCGCCATCTAGTGAGATTAATGTAAGTAACTATATAATTGGTATCCTCGTTTGTTGACTTCGAGTGGAATGGAAACTTGATAGCTTCAGTGAGTGTCTTCTTTTACATGTTTTTTTATCATTTGACATCGGGATCTTTTGAGTTATTCAAGGTCTTTGTGAATGATATCTTTGAATAGAACTTCTTGGTATGCATTCCATTTGTCTGAGGGTTAAGTGAAATTTTTACCCTATCAAGTACCCCTTTAAATCCTCGTGTTCTTTTCATGGAGGAGAAGATTTGGATTTTCATTTTGTTAGATCGAGTTGATGGATTTTTAGTTAGGCTATTTTTGTTTACGGGATTTTTAATAAGTATCCTAGCAGAATTCGTTTGGTCTGGTGGGACGCCTTTGATGTCTTCACTCTTCATAGGAAAAAGAGTCGTTGACATTTTACAAGGAGTGTTCTCAACGTACCCCTGACCTTTTTGGTTTTGACCATTACCTTGACTAGTGATGTCTCCCTTTTTGGTCTAAATATAAGCCCTTAGGAGACATGATTTTAGGTAGAAAATGGTATTTTTATATAGTCTTTTGTGCTTAAATCGTAGTATTCCTATTTCTGGTCTAGATTTGATGAATTATTATTTTTAGAGCATATTTAGTTTAATTTGTGTGTTAATGTGAAGCTTTAAAGATAATATGGAAATAAATTATATGCCAAGTCAATCAAAGGAAATAAGGAAAGAAGATATTGAAGAAATCTAAAGATAGAAGGAAATAGAGTTCAACTAGGAAAAGGAAAAGTTGTCAAATAAATTTGAATTTCTGCAGCTACGTATAAAGAAGGGATGATAACTCTAAATCCGAGACGATTCTGAAAGATCCCTTTCATAGGTAGATAGATAATTCCGTGAGGATTCTTTTGATATCTTACGGGACAAAAACGGTCCAGTAACGAAGAAGATATGGTTAAAACAAGTCAACAGTCATTATGAGTAAAGATATATATCACCCTTTTTTGTTTCACCCATGTATCACCTCTTACGTGGAGGTTTTAAACACCAATAAGAAATTTTCTCTCTCTTAAGTGATTATTTTGTCTTTCCTTTATTCAATGCCACATTAGATGACACATAAGAGGTGATAATTGGGTGAAGCAAAATAGGGTGATATATAGCAATCCTCTTATCCTTATCTACTTACGAATTTGAGTTGGGCTTGGACTCTTTTGCTTGGTCCCTACTCCAAGATTTCGACCTAGCACCTATATATATCAGTTGGATGCATAAGCTTAATATACACACATAATTCATCATAGAAGCAATCAAGAGGATCTAGAGGAGGAAGAAGCAAGAGCTAGAGCTTAACTACATCAATTCAACACTTCTCCATCTCTATTCTTTGGGTAAATTAGTATTAGATCTATTTTGTCTATGAGGTATTTCTAAACTAATTATTCAAGAGTTTTGTTATGCATAATTTCTCTTTAGGATTGTAATTATATGAACCATTGATTATTGTTTTTTCTATTTTAATTTGAATCTGGGATTTTAGTATTTAATTGAATTGGTTCTTAATTTCCATTGAATATATTCTTGTTCTTGTTTACTATCATTGAAGTCATGAATCAAGGGTAGGTTTTAGTAATTGAGCTATTCACTTTAGTGGCGAAGTGATCATCCGACAGGGGGTTTAATTACAGAACTAGGATATAGACGCGTGGTGTCTGTTATTTGACCGACAGTCTTGACTAACCACGTAGCCAAAGAGGTAAAAGAACTTATCATCCAAAGAGGCATATTCTCCCATATAGGGGTTTATAGTACTTTAGGATAGCTCCTAGGTCCACCCGATAGGGGGCTAGGAGATTATAGAGTCCCGACTATTGTGAGATTTCCCATTCACCCTTATTCTTAGGAATCATAAATTCAATAGGATAGATTCATACTTGCATCTTCTTATCTTATTTGCATAATTGTTTATTATTTATTATTTGCTTTATTAGTTAGTTAATTAGAAAACAAACTCGTTTGATATTTATCTTTTTAATTATGACAATTGGAACTATCAATTCTAATATTAAACACGAAGTTAGAATAACTACTTAAATCCCTGTGGAGACGATAATCCCGATTTTACTTATTTATTACTTGGATCGACCCGTACACTTGCGGTATGTGGATCCTTTATTCCTTTACTTTTATTGCATTATTTTATAACACACCAGGACCCACCAACTAGTCTTTTGAGTGTTTACCCTTTCCTTGGTTTTCGCAACCAACGTGGCCATTTACCTTGATAACTTTTCTTATGTAAGTGTTTGTCTTGACCTTTTCCTTTACTCTTGCGATCATTGTTTGATTTCTATGGATACTCATCACAATACACCTACGATGCTTTTCTTCTCCTACAACCTTAAGTGCCATAGAAAAGAGGTTAAGTTGGAGAGGAGAAATTACAAACCCTTTCCCGATGACAGACCTTTTTACTATACACTTCAAGAGTTGTTGGCAAGGTGAACGCTTCTTCAGTAGCTAACACTGTAATGGTCGGGGCGATGGAGAAAGTTTATGACCTGATAGCCTCTAACTTTCAGTCCGAGCAATCAGTTCTCAATGCTCTCCAAGATGAGACTATTGAGATCGAGTCTCCAAGATGACATTTTTAAATATAATTAGCCTAAAAATGATATTTGTTTTTATATATATGGCATAAAAATATTTTCAAGCCATAAATAATACCTAAAAATGGCTTTTCCTCAAATATCTATCAAAATATTTCAAAATCTGTAATACTTTGAAGTCGGTTATAAATCTAAACTTAGGTATCGTTTTTTTGGTCTGAATGAATCAGACTTAACTTGAAATCTTAATGAAACAGACTAATTAAGAGTTATTCAGATATAAATTTATCAAGAAAAATGAATTGTCTTATTAATCTATTATCTTAATAAACTAAATTAAAATCAATGTGCAAACAGAACACTCTCATAAACGTGAGGTGACAGGTTTCCAAAATATCATCGATCGTTAAAGAAAAAAAGGTTTTACATAACATATAAAGGGTGTACTATGGGTCATCTTCTAGTACTTCTTCTATTCTTTCTAGGGTTGTAAACGAGTCGAGCCGAGCCGAATACTAGATGTACATGCTTGTTTGTTTGACTTCTCAAGCCGATCCGAACTGAAATTTAAACTAGTCGAGCCCGACCTTTCAATGATCCAAGTCAGATATATTATAACTTGTTTGTTTAACTTATAGAATACTTTATTTAGAGTCGAGCTTGTTGTATATGTGAAGTATTATTATTATTTTTGTTATGGAAGGTTGCTGAGCTTTTATTTGACACACCACGATGACACATGGCACATTCCTAATGGTTTTACATGTACCTTATGTTGCACATTCGGTGCTTTAGATCT
The DNA here is from genome assembly GCA_029959085.1 of Nemophila menziesii. Lineage (NCBI taxonomy): Eukaryota > Viridiplantae > Streptophyta > Magnoliopsida > Boraginales > Hydrophyllaceae > Nemophila > Nemophila menziesii. The sequence goes on from JARWIR010000001.1 coordinate 38,976,171, forward strand.
TGGATGGATTGGACGGATGAGATTAGTTCTCACTTATGTGTCATATAAAAGGCTCTCTTTTAACCTTTGGTCAGACTTACTTCTTTGATTACTCTTCCTCTCTCCTCTCTCTCGCGTAAACCCTAGATTAGTAGAAACCCTTGGTTTCTTCATTGATCCTTTGATAGATTAGTTACGATTTAGCAAATCTTTATAGATTGAATCCACTGATTCAATTCTAGTTGTATTTCAGCGTAGTTGTTATACTAGATAGATTTGTGGAAGAATTATAATATTGCGATAACTTTGAGGGGTTCTTTGTGAGGTGTTTCAATCTTGTAATCCGAGGCATTTAGTGGAGCAGAGCCTTATTCATCTGGGCTAAACGTGGATGTAGGTCCTTTTGTGACTGAACCATGATAATTTCTGTGATTTACTATTTTTCTCTGATATTTCTTTCAAACCTAAACTCTTTTTCAATCTATTGAGGTTTTCAATTTACAACAGTGGTATAAGAGCTTGTTTTTAAAATCGATTCGTTTTCACCTCTTTCGGAAAATTAGGGTTTTGTTTTAATCAATTGATTTCCTGGAGATCTCTTTTGATTTCTGAAATTAATTGAAGTTTCAAAATTGTTTCACTGCAGGTTTTTTTCTTTATTTCTTGATTAACTTCCTACGATGATGACGTCAACTCGTATTGATATGTCGGTCTTCGATGGGAAAATAGATTTTGGTGTTTGGCAGAAAATGATGAAAGTCTTATTATCTCATCATAAAGTGAGCAGTGCCTTATTGAAAGATATAAAAGAATGGCGAGAGGGCGAGCTTGATAGAGAAGCTGAAATTAAAGAAGAGGCTTATAACATCCTATTCTTGAACCTATCAGACTCTGTGATACGCCAGGTAGATAGTGCTGATACAGCTCTTGAGCTGTGGGGTAAACTCGATTCTCTCTACTCTACTAAGTCTGTGCCTAATCTTGCTTTCTTGAAAGGTTCTTTGTTCAATTATAAAATGGATAGTTCTAAATCTATTGATGAAAATCTTGATGAGTTTACTAAGATGTGTCTTGTTTTAAAAGGAACCAATATGGCCCTTGATGATACTAGTATATGTATGATTCTGCTAAATGTTATTCCTGATTCTTTTCAAGTTGTTAAAGATGTTTTTCAATATGCTACCTCTGTCTCTGAGTATGATCAAGTAGTAACTGCTTTGAAAACTAGAGAAAATGAACTTAAAACACAGAAAAGAACTGATGCAAATATGTTTGTGGAAAGAAATGATACCGCCTTTGTCCCTGAGCCTGTTAAGGATAAAAAGAATAAGAAAAATTCTAAGGGAAAAGAAACAAGAAAATGTTTTCATTGTGGTAAGGTAGGACACTTAAAGAAAAATTGTTTTAAACTGAAAAACAAAATGAATTCTTTGAATAATGAATCAAATGTTGCCTGTATGCCTAGATCAGATGATATATGTGAAGTACTGAATGTTACTAGGGTGTCTAATGGTGATAGTTGGATTCTTGACTCTGGTTGTACCTTTCATATGTGCCCCAATGTTGAATTATTTCATGACTTTGTTGAAACTTGTAATGAAACTGTATACATGGGCAATGATAATACTTGTGCTGTCAAAGGCATAGGAAAAGTGGAATTGAAATTGAATAATGGTAAAAGAATTATTCTGACTAATGTTAGGTTGATACCTTAGTTAAAAAGAAACCTAATCTCTCTTAGTGCTCTAGATGATTTAGGTTGTGTGTCTAAAGTTGAACATGGTGTTATGCATGTCTATAGAAATTCCAAATTGATCTTGACTGGTACTAAACTGTCTAGTTTGTATGTGTTTGGTGTGGCCTAAGGTGTGATAAAATAATGATATAAATAAGTGCAAATGCACACCCTAAACTAACATTGTACTGCAAGTATTACAGGACGTATGCAAGTTTTAATGATAAGAAGATTCGTTCCTCAGGGACTGACGAAAGTTAGAGAGAACTTATGCAAATTATCAAGTGCAGATATTAAAGATAGATAATAATACGCAAGTAGAAAGAAGAGAAAGATAGATATTTATTTGGTTTTTAATAAGAAAACTAAACTACTAAATTAAAGACAGAAAATAAATAACAGAAAAGAAAAGAAGATAGTATGAAAGATATAACTTAGGTTTTACTAGTATGCACTAATCCTTCTAATTCTATCCATGAATCTAGTTAATAAGGGAGAATATTAGCTCTTGGTATACTTAGTCAGGATTCTAAATTCCACTACCTTAGACCTTGAGAGCGACTAAGGGGGCTACGGCACAACCAAGACGAGGACTCAAATAGGGTTATCAAACGCCACTAAGGCCCTATCCAGCACACTACAATCAATTGGTGATATGGTGGTTAAAACAAACCTTAATGACTATCTAGTTAGAAGTATGTTTTGTCAGAACTGCTATCGACACTAGACGTTATGTGGTGGTTCAATAGTTAAACACCCTTACAAGGTGACCATCTAACTACTATTAAGGTAATCCTATACTCGTGCACTAGCAAGGAAAACAATCATTAAATCAAAACACATAATCAAATATAAGGGTAAGTAGCTAATATCAGATTAAAACATATAATTCCCAAAGAATTTAGATAGAAGAACTAGAATTCATAGATTATACATATGCAAAACCTAAGCTAAGAGAATTAGTTCATACAAAGAAAAGAAGAAGAAAGAATTACAAAATAAGAGGTTGAAGGAGACATGATTGTTGCACAGCTTCCTCCAAACTTCTTCTCTTGTGTTGCAGCTTCATCTTGGCCTTAGGGTCTGGCCAAGGATGATTTAAGAGTGTTAAGAGGCTGTATTTATAGTGTAGAGGTTGACCTAATTCGTTTCTTGGAGATAAACTTAAGTAATGGACTCCTGGCCCAACTCAAATTCGTAAGGAAAACATTGCTGCGTTGTTTTGAGTGTATCTTCTTCGTTATTGGTCGGATTTTGCTCCCCAAGATACCAAAAGAATCGCAACAGAATTATCTAGGCCCTTTAGAAGGAAATTACCAAATTCGGCCTATTTCTTAGGTAAAAACACCAATCTTTGGACGTGTACTGCAGAATCCCAGATTTAGGCAGCTTTTCCTTTTCCTAATTGAACTCAGTTTCCTTCTATCTCCAATTTCCATGCATATCTCTTTCCATAAGTTGTAGTCTTTGACTTGGACTCTAATTAATCTCCATAATTATCTTTAAAGCTTCACACTAAATAAACAATTAAACCCAATATGCTCTAAAAATAATAATTCTACAAATCAAGACTCAAAATAGGAAAGTGTACTAAATTAAGCTAAAATCAACCTATAGACTAATAAATAAGCCTAAAATGATGTCTCTGAAGTATATTTTACTATCACAAATGAGGAGACATCAAGACCCCCAACTCAAAGTTGTATCGTCCCGATACAATAAAAGTAAAGAACAGTAGGGTAGTCAAGAAGAAGAAGTAGGAGGATAAGAACAGAACACAATGAATGATCCCTAGAGCATTATATCTAAAAAGTCTCATGTAGTAATGCTCAAGAAATAATGCACAAATATGCTTAATATACAGGTAATCATCAATCCATAAATTCAAGTCCAGATTAATTTCGCAATGCCAGAAGGAGAGGATGATAACTTAGTTCAGGTTAATGGCTATAGGTTGTTCATAGGTCCCAAATACAGCATCCGATGGTCCACTTACCTACTACCTAATAGCTCAATTGTTTCTCCATCTAGTAGTTAGAAATCCTAAGGTCTTTGGTCATAACTTGGCTTAAGGACGGGTGTGGTATATTTGGATAATGAAAAGTGAGCTTTTGGCTCTCTCCTCACTAGCCATCAACGAATCGCCCTAGAGCTTGAGTTTTCACTCGAAGATGTTCTCACTCAACCCAATTTATTGATGCTTTTGATGTGCATCCCCAATAATCCCAAATTAAAACCTTTGATGATATAAAATCCACTTTGTCGGTCCGAATATATATTCTCTTTCCAAATCAATTTTTTCTTTTGTATAGCTATGACTATCTTTTGGTGTTGAGATATCACACTATTTTCTTTTTTCATATATATATATTCTTTTTCTTTTTATGCCCTTGTTGGCAAAATTAGCTCGTAGCTTCTTTTTCATTCACTATTACCCCGGCAAAGGGTTACAATAATAACAATTTCATCGTCAATAAAATCACAAAGATAATTCCCAAACCCAATGTTTCCGAATGATGAAACCCACCACCCCAAACTCAAGCTCTAAAACGAGTTGTCTCAGGTTTTGCGATTCGAGTGCGGGTCATATAGATAAGTCCTAAAAACTAGGGTAAGGATTATAATGTGTTTCAATAAAGGCTTTAGAAAGGCTCAGAGGGGCTAAGACGGATAAATACAAATAATCAAATAAAAGGGTGAGAAAGTATAAAGGCTTCAAGTGTTTTAATCATGAAAGAACTGCCTTATTCATTTTTCTAACTACCAGATTTTGTTACTTTTTCACTAATAGTTCATAGATAAGCGGGTTTTCAACTAATTTTAAACCTCACGTTCTACACACCAAATAACTATTCCTAAGTTTCAACATACTTCTTAGCATTGCTCATTAACTTTTCTATCTTTTATTTCCTGTTTTCATACATGCAAACTAACAAATTTGTTGCATCTTTCAAAAACATACTACCTACTATCATTAACTTAATTAAATCATGCTCAATAGGTACATTCAACATATTCTATGCCTAATTCAACCCAAAAAAAATTTAAATTTTATGAAAAACACAAAAAGGAAGATGAGGACAACGAATCCCCACCCCCAACTCAAAAATGAGCCGTGTCCCCACGACTCGAAAAAGACTCAAGAAAGAATAAAATTTAAAATTAGCATACATATTGCACATAAAGAAATGGTAGGGAAGAAAGAAAACATACTCTTTGAGGCTATTACCTCGCCTTGTTGATCAGATTAAATTCTAATGTATCTTCTTCACCCAACTTCTTATTCGCTTTTCGTTCAAGACACGTGATCATAATAGGATATTGCATTAAATAACGTCATGGGAGAGATCGAAAATTCGTATCACCTCCTCATAGATCAACTGTGCCACATCTTCTTCTTCTCCTCATAAAATATAATTCACAAACAACCCAAAGCATTCCAAATCCCCATGAACCTTCATGTATTCACCTTCAACTTCTTCTTCAAATACTTTCTCATAAGAAAAAGGTAGTTCCTTTAATTGTTGCTTCGGAGAAGCTATCATGGCCATTGAAGCTTTCTCTATTTCTTCTGGGTATAAGGTCTTTGATTTGTAGAGGTTGTGTTGTCTTCTTCACTAAAGTTAGAATCTTTTTGCTCTTTGAATCAAACACAACATGCTAACCTCTCTTCTCTTGACTTGTTTTACCCTTTGAATTGGAACTATGACTTGTCTCACTTGATTTCTTCTCAATTAGATCCAATACCTTGATTTCTTCATCACCCTTTCAGTAGATAATGTGCATGTTCTCTTAATCATCTCAATTGACCCCCAACTCAAAGCTTTAACCACTCTTGAAATTTGAAACTCTTGATTATTGGTTGTACAAGCTTAATTGGGTTAGGAAAGGTGATTTGATGATGATTCTCTATGTGGGTAAGATGGATTATTCATGGATTGGCTTGGATTTAAGAAATTGTAGGATGAATTATTGAAATTTGAGCTTTTGATTCTTGGATTCAAGGTGTTTTGGTATGATATAGGTGGTTGAATCTTCCTTGTAATGATGTGGAGAATGAATTGGATGTGTTTTCATGGTGATTGGGTAGTGTTTTGATGATTGGTGAAGGTTTTGATGAGCTTCAATGGAGTTAGGAGAGTTTTGGGGAAGAAGGAGAAGCTTAAGGATTAAATAATTCGTAATAGAGCAACCTCCTCACCCTTATAACCTAAAAAACGCGTTTTTTTTTCTCTCTCCAGCAGTTCCGGGCGGTATACCGGCCGTGGGGCCCGGTATACCGGAGTTCTGGCTTCGAAATTTTTCGTTTCTGGATCAAACCCGCGGTGGCAACCCGTGGTACGGGTTTTGACCTTGCGGTGCACCGCGGCTGAGGTCCGGTGTACCGCACGTGGCAAAAAACCTCCCCATCAACTAGATCTCGAAAAGTTATGCACTTTAGGCTCAAAAATCACCTGATTCCGATACCCGAGCGCAAAGATATCACTTGCCGAAGTTTTCTCAGATTGTGTCAATTTTTTTTTTTTTTTTTTTTCGACACAGCGAGTGTGGGCGGTATACCGCGCAAAGGGTCCGGTACACCGCCACATCTGATGCTCCAAAATTTTTGCTCACTGACCTAAACCCGTGGTAGGACCCCGTGGTACGGGTTTTTGGCTCGCGGATTAGGGTCCGGTGCACCGGAGGGTACCCCGCGGTATCTGTAGCTACTCCGTCAAAATACCCGTGGTACTCACCCCGTGGTATGGGTTTTGACCTCGCGGACTATGGCGCGGTGTACCGGAGGGTAGTCCGTGGATTTTTTCTTTGCTCCAAAAATTTTCCTCGCGTTCCCTAACTCTATTTCTCCAATTCCTACACACCAAAAAAACACTAATACCTTCCTCAAATATGCAATATCAACTAAAATTAACTAAACTAAATATAAATTAAAAACTAAAAATGTAAAAACATAAAAGAAATTACGGGTTGTCTCCCGTATAGCACTTTTGTTTAACGTCTTTCAAAGTTAGACGTGTTACCTCGATTAAGGATGACGAAATTTCCACCCTTTGCCTTTAATTCCCACGAACTTTTCAGCTCGATTCTTAATGATCATGGATGGTTCCATCCAAGATGTCGTGGGAATAGGTGGTAACTCAATTCCAAGTGTAGCATTACACTCCTCTAGTAATCCATTCATCTCTTTAACTTCGAATCTTCGTTTGTTAGAAAGAATGTCCTTCATGAATTGACCGTATCTTAACATTCTTGTGAGAGCTTCTACAAACGGGCTGCTGATCTTTAACTTGTTCACCATGTCAACGAACTTCTTGAATTCCAGGTTATTGTCCTTTCTGACATGTGAAGGGAATGGTGGAGGAGGAGATGTATTGGTTACCACTGGGCTTTCTTTTTTCTCTGGTGTCTTCTCTTGGACACGTTCTTGTTCAACTACCTCTTCGACCTTATCTTCTGTTGCTTCTTCCCTCCTCTGATCTGGAATAGGGACTGATTCTGGTTCTGGTCTTGGTGGAGATAGTTGTTTTCCACTTCCTAATTCAACTGCATGACAAACTTTGTTTTCTGGAGCAGTAGTATCACTTCGGAGTTGCCTTTCTGCAAGGATTTTAGTTTTTTCCACCATTTATGACATTGTCTGTACCAGTTTGTCAATCGCATCATCTGAGTTTTGGATTCTTTGCTGGTTATTCTCCATCTTTTCAATTAGGTTCATCATCTTAGCCATGCTTGAATTCAAACTCGGAGGTTGTTCTTGTATGGTTTGCTGCATTGAATAAGGATGTGGTTCTTGATAAGCTTCATTATAAATCGGCGCTTCTTGATAGATAGGTTGTGGAGGATAGTAGGATTGTGGTCGTGGTTGATAATAATCATCATAATAATGATTACTATGATTATAATTCTGTTGATCTCCGACCCAATTGTAACTCTGTGGGGGTTGATAGTCAGCGTAATTTCCTTGAGATTGATAATAACCATCATAATAATGGTCTCTTTGATAAGGCATGAAGGAAATTGAGGCTGGATTGTTCATGCAATGTCCCCACGAGTGATCTCTTGCTCCACAACTAGGACATGAAGGTGAGGCATGTACTAGATTCCTCTGAGCTAGTTGTTGCGATTGTTCTCGTAATTCCTCAAGTTGTCGGCTTAACTCCTTGAGCTTTAGAGATTCCATCTTTTAATAGCTTCTTCAGGATCTAATAGCACGAAACCTTTATCTCCTAATAAATCTGCTCTCGCCTAAAGAAATCTATAAAACAAAAACTAAAAAGAAAAGCGTAAAATAGAACTAACTAAAATAAAAGCACAAGATAATTGCACAAGGACTAACGATGTAGTCCCCGGCAGCGGCGCCAAAAACTTGGTGTGGCCTAAGGTGTGATAAAATAATGATATAAATAAGTGCAAATGCACACCCTAAACTAACACTGTACTGCAAGTATTACAGGACGTATGCAAGTTTTAATGATAAGAAGATTCGTTCCTCAGGGACTGACGAAAGTTAGAGAGAACTTATGCAAATTATCAAGTGCAGATATTAAAGATAGATAATAATACGCAAGTAGAAAGAAGAGAAAGATAGATATTTATTTGGTTTTTAATAAGAAAACTAAACTACTAAATTAAAGACAGAAAATAAATAACAGAAAAGAAAAGAAGATAGTATGAAAGATATAACTTAGGTTTTACTAGTATGCACTAATCCTTCTAATTCTATCCATGAATCTAGTTAATAAGGGAGAATATTAGCTCTTGGTATACTTAGTCAGGATTCTAAATTCCACTACCTTAGACCTTGAGAGCGACTAAGGGGGCTACGGCACAACCAAGACGAGGACTCAAATAGGGTTATCAAACGCCACTAAGGCCCTATCCAGCACACTACAATCAATTGGTGATATGGTGGTTAAAACAAACCTTAATGACTATCTAGTTAGAAGTATGTTTTGTCAGAACTGCTATCGACACTAGACGTTATGTGGTGGTTCAATAGTTAAACACCCTTACAAGGTGACCATCTAACTACTATTAAGGTAATCCTATACTCGTGCACTAGCAAGGAAAACAATCATAAAATCAAAACACATAATCAAATATAAGGGTAAGTAGCTAATATCAGATTAAAACATATAATTCCCAAAGAATTTAGATAGAAGAACTAGAATTCATGGATTATACATATGCAAAACCTAAGCTAAGAGAATTAGTTCATACAAAGAAAAGAAGAAGAAAGAATTACAAAATAAGAGGTTGAAGGAGACATGATTGTTGCACAGCTTCCTCCAGACTTCTTCTCTTGTGTTGCAGCTTCCTCTTGGCCTTAGGGTCTGGCCAAGGATGATTTAAGAGTGTTAAGAGGCTGTATTTATAGTGTAGAGGTTGACCTAATTCGTTTCTTGGAGATAAACTTAAGTAATGGACTCCTGGCCCAACTCAAATTCGTAAGGAAAACACTGCTGCGTTGTTTTGAGTGTATCTTCTTCGTTATTGGTCGGATTTTGCTCCACAAGATACCAAAAGAATCGCAACAGAATTATCTAGGCCCTGTAGAAGGAAATTACCAAATTCGGCCTATTTATTAGGTAAAAACACCAATATTTGGACGTGTACTGCAGAATCCCAGATTTAGGCAGCTTTTCCTTTTCCTAATTGAACTCAGTTTCCTTCTATCTCCAATTTCCATGCATATCTCTTTCCATAAGTTGTAGTCTTTGACTTGGACTCTAATTAATCTCCATAATTATCTTTAAAGCTTCACACTAAATAAACAATTAAACCCAATATGCTCTAAAAATAATAATTCTACAAATCAAGACTCAAAATAGGAAAGTGTACTAAATTAAGCTAAAATCAACCTATAGACTAATAAATAAGCCTAAAATGATGTCTCTGAAGTATATTTTACTATCACAAATGAGGAGACATCAGTGTTAGATGGCTCACATTTATCTGCTTTCGCCAATCATGTTACTAACAAGTTATCACAGGGTGTCACTGAGAAATGGCACTTAAGGCTTGGTCATATGAGCCTTCAAGGTCTTACTATACTCAATAAACAGGGTATGTTTGGTAAGGAAACAGTTAGTACTCTCTCCTTTTGTGAAACTTGTGTGCTTGGAAAAAACACAGACAGAAATTCAGTGCTGGTACTAATAAATCTAAGTATTGCCTTGAATATGTTCATTCTGACTTGTGGGTCCTGAAAAGGTGGATGCTCATGGAAATTTCAAATACTTTCTATCTTTGACGGATGATTACAGTAGAACAGTGTGTACTTTTCTTTTAAAATCTAAGGATGAAACCTTTACTAAAATCAAAGAGCGGAAATCCTTACAAGAAAAACAAACTGGTAAGGTGCTTAAAGTTCTCAGAACTGATAATGACCTTGAGTTCTGTAATGAAGAATTTAACAATTGACACTTATTGTAAAGAAAATGGTATCTTAAGGCATAGAACTGTAAGACACACACCACAACAAAATGGTGTGGCTGGGAGAATGAATAGAACCTTACTTGAAAAGGTAAGGTGTATGTTGTTCACTTCTGGTTTACCAAAGGCATTTTGGGGAGAAGCTCTTTACACTGCCACTTATCTGGTGAATAGGAGCCCTAATAGGACTCTTGAATTTAAAACTCCTTTGGAAGTTTGGAAAGGGACTAAGCCAGATCTACATCACCTGAGGGTCTTTGAGTGTGCATCTTCTGCACACACTAAAGATGGAAAATTGGACCCAAGGTCACTTAAATGTATTATGTTGGGGTATCAACAACAACATGGTGTGAAGGGATATAGGTTATGGAAAAAGATGCTAGAGGCATCAAAATTATATGTAGTAGAGATGTAATATTTGATGAACTGGCTTTCCCTTTTAAAGTTTGTGATGTTGCAGGCAGTGATGCTCAGCCTGAACCAGTACTTCAAACTGTGGGAGTAGAGCTGGAGGTGGAGCCTCAAACTGTAGCTGATCATTTGAATGCAGATCCAACTGATGAATTTGAGGGTGATGTTCAAACCAACCAACCTGATGATGCAAATGAACCTAAGGGAAATGAGCCACTAGAACAACTCAGTGAGTCATCAGTAGGGGAGCTTTCATGATTACCAGTTGACCCGAGATAGGCCAAGAAGAAATATAACTGCTCCTTCCAGATACTCATATGCAGATTTGGTATACACAGCACTTAGTGCTGCAGTTGAGGTTAAGAGTTCTGAACCCTATTCTTATTTAGATGATCTTAAATTCCCTGACTATGAGAAGTGGTATGATGCTATGTTAGAAGAGATGAACTCTTTAAATCTGAATAAAACATGGGTTTTAGTTAAATTACCTGAAAACCAAACTGTAGTTGAGTGTAGGTGGTTATATAAGCTTAAAGATGGTGTCACTGAGCATGATCCCCCTAGGTACAAAGCTAGACTTGTAGCTAAAGGGTACACCCAAAGGGAAGGAATAGATTATACTGAGATTTTTTCACCTGTAGTTAAATTTAAAACCATCAGATGTATGTTGTCTTATGCTGCTTGTTTTGATCTTGAGATAGACCAGATGGATGTGAAAACTGCCTTTTTACATGGAGAGTTAGAAGAAACTGTTTATATGAGACAACCTGAAGGTTTTGTGAACAAAAGGTTACCTGATCATGTGTGTTTATTGAAAAAATCTTTATATGGCTTAAAACAATCACCCAGGCAATGGTATAAAAGATTTGACTCTTTCATGATTAGTATTGGGTTTGTAAGATCTGAATATGATGCTTGTTTGTATTTCTTACTTAAATAATCTGAAAGTGTGTATGTTCTCTTATATGTGGATGATATGCTTCTTATTAGTAAATCTTGCCATGCTATAAAATCTTTGAAACTGTCTTTGAGTAAGATGTTTGAAATGAAAGATTTAGGTGGAGCTAGTAAGATTTTGGGTATGATTATCAGTAGAGATAGGAAAAATTGCATGTTAAAACTTCATCAGGGACCATATTTGAAAAAGGTAGTATCTAAATATGGTAGTTTGAATTTCAAATATGCTTTGACTCCTTTGGCTGGTCATACTGATTTGACTAAGCAGCTTTGCCCCAAGACTCAGTCAGTAGTAGAAAGGATGAGTTTTGTCCCTTATGCTAATGTAATAGGTTCTTTAATGTATGCTATGATAAGTACTAGACCAGATTTATCTTTTGCTATATCTTTACTAAGCAGGTATATGTCTAATCCTGGCTTTGAACACTGGCTTGTACTGAAACATGTGTTATCTTATGTTAGTGGTACCTTAAATATTGGGTTATGTTATGGAGATCATAATATTCCTTTTGAGTTAACAGGTTATGTGGACTCTGATTTTGCTGGTGATAAAGATAGCAGAAAATCAACAACTTCCTACTGCTACACTTTAGGAGGCAACTGTATTTCTTAGAAATCCCAGTTGCAACCACTTGTAGCATTGTCCACAACTGAATCTGAGTATGTGGCTATCACTGATGCTGCTAAAGAAGGGTCATGGTTACAAAACTTGTTAAATGAGCTAAAGTTACTTAAAGGAAAAGTTACTCTATATTCTGACAGTCAAAGTGCTATTCAACTTAGTAAGAATCCTGTTTATCATGAAAGAACTAAGCACATTGATGTTAAATTCCATTATATAAGATATGTACTTGAAAGTGGAGAACTAAAGTTGTTAAAAATTGCTACTGAAGAAAATCCTGCAGATTTTGGAACAAAAATTGTGACTAATACTAAGTTTAAGCACTGCTTAGACTTATTATTTCTTGGTTGAGTTGTGTGCAGGTGTCCAGGTGATGAAGAGGAGCTGCTCCATGCCAATGAAGATACAAGGAGGGTTATTGCGAGTGGTTTTTTGGAGGAATAATCATACTTCAAGGTGGAGATTGATGTATATGTGAAGTATTATTATTATTTTTGTTATGGAAGGTTGCTGAGCTTTTATTTGACACACCGCGGTGACACATGGCACATTCCTAATGGTTTTACATGTACCTTATGTGGCACATTCGGTGCTTTAGATCTTGGATGGATTGGACGGCTGAGATTAGTTCTCACTTATGTGTCATATAAAAGGCTCTCTTTCAGCCTTTGGTCAAACTTACTTCTTCGATTACTCTTCCTCTCTCCTCTCTCTCGCGTAAACCCTAGATTAGTAGAAACCCTTGGTTTCTTCATTGATCCTTTGATAGATTAGTTACGATTTAGCAAATACTATAGATTGAATCCACTGATTCAATTCTTAGTTGTATTTCAGCGTAGTTGTTATACTAGATAGATTTGTGGAAGAATTGTAATATTGCGATAACTTTGAGGGGTTCTTTGTGAGGTGTTTCAATCTTGTAATCCGAGGCATTTAGTGGAGCAGAGCCTTATTCATCTAGGCTCAACGTGGATGTAGGTCCTTTTGTGACTGAACCACGATAATTTCTGGTGTTCTTTATTTTCAGTGATTTACTATTTTTCTCTGATATTTCTTTCAAACTTAAACTCTTTTTCAATCTATTGAGGTGTTCAATTTACAACAGAGCTCGAGTTAAATGGTTTTTTCATGGTTGAAACGGAGATTTCATGAACATTTGGTATTTAATAAAGTGTGTGATATGAAAATATGAAACGTAATATTAATAATAACATAAATATTCAAGGAAATTATAAATATCCAAGTTGATATTTGAGATTTAATAATATATTAATATATAATTTATATAATATCATGGTTCTAAAAGGCGCTAGGCGGTACTAGGGCGGTCAACCACCTTCGAGCGCCTAGATGGTTAGGCGGCCTATTAATCGAAATTTAGGCGGTCTTTGCCTAGGCGGTTTTTTCTATTAATTTAGATTAAATATATAGACTAATATAATGATCTAAATAACATTTACATCTTAATATATTTAAAGTAAATCAATTTAACATAAATATCATATATTTTATAATAAAATAATAATATTTCATTATTATTCAACTAAAAATGTCAAATTTAAGAATTCTAGACTTGAAATATAAAAATCCTACCTTCTTGATTTTCTCGCGCGTTCAAACTCTAACCTAAGTAGTTTTTCTTTATAGTTTTCTTATGTGTTGGGTTGGATTAGATGAAATTACTTATTTATGGGCTAGCATGCTAGGTAATGTTCACGTTAGGCAACCCATTAATCTGATTGGGTAGTTTATTAATTAGATTATGCGTAGACGAACCTTCGAGCCACCTTCGAGAGAAATTCTAGGCGGATCGCACCTTGGAACGCCTAAGCGGAGCGCCTAGTCGGCTAGGCGGCCTTTTTTTAGAACACTGTATAATATTAACGAGTCATTAATGAACGAGTTCGAGCAGACTTATTTACGTTACGAGCTTAATTGGAGCTTGAGCTTGTTTATATTCGAGCCGATTTCGAATGAATTTTTTTCAACCTGAACTTTCAAGCTATTCACGAGCCGCTTGATTCATTTACGACTCTAATTCATTCTTTAGTCGAAAAGTAATTCTTCTATTCAGCACAGCATATCTGTCTTTTTCTCTTTTCTTGCAACTTTGAAAGGTAAATTTATATGAATTTATTAGAGCTTTATACAGACTTTTTGTTTTGTTTGTTCTAATAGCTTAAAGACTTCTAGTTCGTTCTAGAGAGCTGATTACGTGGATAAATCTACATCACGATATAACACGAAATATTGTAGATGATTTCAGGCAAGTTGCACAGGATGATTAATGTAAGGAATCAATTTGACTATGCAACTGAAAAACTGAAAATCCATATCAATCTAGTAATTTAATTGAGACTCGAGACTTTTTTTTTTTTGGACATTTGACTTGAGAGTCGAGACTCTCTGTCCAGTTTTAATTTATTCACATATTTTATGTACAAATTTTTTTAAGAAAACCTTTAATACTTTTTATATAATTTTCTAATTAATAGGCAGTAACTTGAATCTTATTATACTACTTAAAATACGTATTACGTTATTTAGTTAAGAAAAATATTATATTATAATCGAATAACTTAGTTCAACAGACTAGAATTTTAGTTTGTTTTTCAAAAAATATAAATTCAAACCAATCAATAATTCTTATCTAAAATAACTTTTCAATATATTAACAAAAAATTATATTAAAAAATAAAGAAAATATATCTTACAGAATCTAGACGAACTATAAATATTGTCGATAAAGTTTACTAAAAAGTTTTTTCTTAAAAATTAAACTATTTTTTTATTCTTAAAAAGTATATATTTATTAAAGGTAAATGCTTAATATACTCATGTAACTTTGTATACTAGCCCATAAAAGACGTTTTTTTTAATCCTTTTTTAACCACAACATATGTCGTCGAGCTTCTCTATATATTACAACAACTTCTTTACACCTAAATTATTTGATATCGCTAATAACAAACCTTATCTATATCTATTAACAAACCTTAGACAATTGATCTTACTCGACAAACTATACTAATTACATCCCACCATCAGTATAATGCTGAAACAGCATATCAACAACTTTTAAGTAGCATTTAGTAGATGTATAAATGTAAAACTCTGTTTCTTATAATATTAGAAATAAAAGATTTACGATTTGAGTAATAAAATGACATTTGATTGGTAATAGAAGTACGTAGTTATAGTTACAGAACAAAAAAACAGTAAAAAAAGAACAGTTTGAATTCTAGGAAAATTCCCAGAATTCAGATGCTGAGTTTTGGGAATTTTTCCCAGAAGTCAAACTGTTCTTCAAATTAAAGGTACAAAAATTAAAAAAATGTCGTATGTATCATATATTATGATACATATTCATTATTTATTACTTCATAAACATTTAAAAAAACTCAAGAAATCCAAACAAGATAAAAATGAAGCGAAAGAGAAAAGCAGTTTGAGTTATGTTTATGTAAGAATTCCCAGACATATGATATATATATATATATATATATATATATATATATATATATATATATATATATATATATATATATATATATATATAATATTTTATGATATATACTTATTGTTTGTTACTCATAAATAAAAAAAGTAATAAAATATATCAAGAATGCAAAAATAAAGTAAAAAAGAAGAACAGATTGAGTAATTCCAGAACCTTAGAATCTGAATTCTGGTCCTAGAACTCAAATTGCTCTTTTTTTTGTTACATTTTTGTTATGTAATCCACAAACATATGGTGTATATCATATTTTATGATATATACGTATTGTTTGTTATTCACAAACACTAAAAAAGAACTAAAATATATCAAGAATGCAAAAAAGAAAGAAAGAAAAAACATGCTATATTAACATTTAACCGTGACCTATAGTACAATTTATTATAATTAATTGGATATATATATATATATATATATATATATATATATATATATATATATATATATATATATATATATATATATATATATATATATATATATATATATTTAAGAAATATCATGATTAATTTTTAAGCAGTTTTATTATAATTCTACTTTTCACTTTTGTTTTGATGTTTTCAGTTACAGTGATGTCAAATGATTTAAAAAGATAGAACCTGTTTGGAAGATATATAGAAGATCGACAATGACAGTGGTAAAAAAGGGCAAGAAAGGAAAGAACAAAATGTATAGTATGTTTTATGAAAAAAATGCCGATTGTGATAAGGATAAATTAAATTTAGGATGAGGGATTTCTTAGGCATTAATCTATTACTGAATTGCTATATTATTTTAATTAATTGATATATCATTTTTAATCAGTTGCATGAAATTAGTAAATAATATAAATTGTTATAGTGAATTATGTATCTATAATGAATAAAGTGGGTTTATATTCTTTAAAAAATAATTATAAACTTATCTTTCATATCCATTATTCTTATTAGAGATAATTTTTAATTAAGTTCAGAACTCAAAAAATTGTATCTTAAAAAGTCTAGTCTAAAAGTTTGGATGAATAGGGTCCAAATTTTATTTTTAATCTTATGATATACCCAATATAACCCTATTTTCCTTTATACACTAAAGCCATCTTTTTCTAATTCCTATATACACGCAAGAGAAATAGGGTTCCTTCTATTTCTCCCTCACCAGCCATGGCCGCGCTAGAACACCGCCGCCAATCCAAACCCTCTCCCTCACTTCTGACCTTCTTATCACAGCATCAGCCCAACAGGATCGCCACTCCTTCTGTCTCTTCAGCCATGGCCAAACCTCCGCCAACCCAAACCATCTCCCTCACCTCTGACCTCCACATTGCAGCAGCAACCCAATACAACCGCCACCCCTTATGTCCGTTCAAGCCCACCAACATAGCCACCACTCTCCGACCAGTTAGCAGCCCCCTTCTCCACAAATCCAACCGCCGCCGATCTAATGGAACTACTTGTGATCCAAGGCTGAATGAATATCCGAGGCACCTCTTTTAATCCGGCGTCTACTAGGCCTTTAACATCAGTTTTGGTTTCATCAAATGCTTTTAATTCACTATTTCGATCATAGTTTGATTGATTGATTGTAGCCTCATCTTCTTCTTTCCTCTACATTGACATTTCTTGTCAATTGTTATAAGAAAATATCTCATCAATTTAGAGACTGATATTTATGTCTATCTTGGATTAGGAAAGGTTATATCAGCCACAAGTTATTAGATATGTTGACAATTCAAAAGATAAATTAATTTTAGAGATAATTTTAATGGCGGCTCGTACACAACCCTTTCCGATCCAAATTTTATCACCAGAATTGTACAGAGCCAAGCAAATGTCTATAAAGAGCCCACCAAATGTCTATACAGAGCCCACCAAATATCTGTATAGAGCCCACCAAATGTCTGTACAGAGCCCACCAAATGCAGAGCCCAACACTCCATCAATCGGGCTTGTAGATGTTTGTTTTAGTCTTCTCCGTCAATGAGCCCACAAGCCCTCCATGATGATGGGGGATGATCTGATTTGATTATGATAGTGAAGTCTCTTCCCAACCAAGTCGCTAGCCTGTATTTTTTGTAACCCCATAGTTGTTTAATAGAATATTTGACGACAGCCCACTAAATTGTAACATAGCCTACTAAGGGGTATTTTGGACTTGAATTATTAGTGAAATTGGCTGGACCTTAGGAAGAAAGTTATTTTGGTCGTGGCCCTTTATAAATTTAAGACAAAAATACCATCATGTATACTAATAAAAAATAATTGCTTCCATAGTCATCATAATCCACTCTTAAAAAACAAAAAACACAGTAAGAGATAATTGCTAATAATGAAAATGAAAGTAAAACCTCCGGCGAAAAACTCTTTTTCAAAAAAAAATCAACGTTAAAAATCATAGTCCACCTAAGTGTTTATCTCACACTCAAACAACATAAGATGATCAGTCGACAGAATGCGAGAGCCCAATTAACGAAGGTAATACCTCCGATAAAAATGCTTTTCCAACAAAACCCACTGCGAAAGGAAATAGACCACCTAGGCGTACATCGCGGGACAATAAAAAAATCCAGGTGGCGGTTCGAGAGAACGCGAGAGCCTAGTGGAAAATTTTGTTTGCAACCCTACTAATGAAATTGACGGTGTTATTAGTTGGTGGGTTGTGCGTTATTATTTGATGGGTTGTATGTTATTAGTACTGGGTTGTATACCCAACTTAATGGACTGAATATTCAATGTGGGTTGTGTGTTCTTATGAGGTGGGTTGTTTAGCAAGGTTACGAGATTGAAAAACGAAAAGGACTCATCATCATTAAGTGGTGTCAGTGAAATTTATTAACAATGGAAAAGACTCATATCCAAAACAGAACAATACAATAAAAAAGACTACCTAATTGATGATAGATTTGCTCCTTAAATTCCTCCAAGACCGTTATGCTAACGATCTGATTATGATATGAGCCTATATTAAGTAAGAACCCGTATCTAGATATTTATTATTTTTGTTTTGGTAATGAATGATGAATACAAGGGTACAATGGGCATGTTATAATATTTATAAATTATTTTAGCTCTTAATAAGACAAACTATATAGATGAATCTGTTAGATCATGCTTTTTTGGAATTAGGACTTTATTAGTAATTATCTCTTTAAAAATATATATTTATAATTATAATAAATAACTATTATTATATTTATTTCAGGAAATATAATAGAAGGTGGTATGTATATTTCAAGCTTTTAAATTAACTACCCAGATTCTCTTAATATTATAACATGAGCATTTTTTTAAAATTCAAAATATAATATATATTTTTTAAAGGAATAATTCCATTTTAGGCCTAAAAAGTAATCTAACTTCTAAAAGTAGGCCATCCAATAATGTTTCCATTGCTAGGCCTTATAAAAATACTACCCATGTATAACATATAAAATAACTCGGAGCGTGAAGTCGCCGCATATGGATCATACACGGGCAATGGTGGAGTATGAAATCCATAAATAGGACCTCCTTGATAGAAGTTCTAGGCCTCGCTTCATTAACATTTGCTTGAGGTCGAGGTTGATATGAATCACCTTGATAAGGGATCCACTTGGATTTGATCGTTGGAACCTCGAATGGTTTTTATTTCCTTGAACATAGCTTGGACCATTCGAATGGTTAGGCCTTTGATTTTACACAAAGGAATCTGAATCTGGATTATTATCACACCCTCCCCAACCATGATCAAACATCCCACAACTCAATCAACCATTCGTCTCCTTCACAACATGAACTGTTGAATTCCTACTCTTGATGCTTTCCTTATTATCGAAAGCAAGTTTCTTCAGATGATCTTCTACCTTATAGAAATTAGCATCTACAACAATATTACCCTCCAAACTTGATGTATCTTTTGGGATTGTGGTTCTCCATGATGGACAACTTTGATCTACATACCAATTTTTTTTGTTAGAATCCATCAAGACAAAACCACCACCACCGAGGTCATCTACTCTTAGTTTGGAACTATCTTTGATTCCCTTGTAACACATGGATAGCTGTTTTGCGGGCGTGAACCCATGTAATGGTCACCTCGCCAAATTCTCTTGAAATCTTGTCCATGCTTCTCCACACCCTCACCGTCTTCTTGTACGAGAATAAATTGGGATGTTGACTATTAAACCATTCACTCGCACTTCTGGTAAATAAGAATTGAAACATGGAATAGTACATATGTTCTGCTGTGACACCTTGAGTAACATAGGCATCACAAATTTGCATGAATTTCTGAATAAGCGGAAAAAATCTAGATGTGTGTCACCATTATAATTCTTGTAGTTTGAGAATTGATTTAACATGCCCTGATCAGACTTGAATTGAATAACTTGGATTATATAAAGGGTGAATCCCTACGGGTTGCAATCAAAATGTCCCAGGAAGGCCTTGCTCTCGCCGTTGATTAGCCATCTAAATACCCTAAAAAAGACAAAAACACAAAACTAACGATGTAGTCCCCGACAGCGGCGCCAAAAACTTGTCGTCTCTCAAGGTGTGATAAAATAATCATAACTAATTCACACCATAAGAGAGCTAACTACCTAAAGTGTACGGATTGTTGACAAGTAATAAAACTAAGTATGTAAATAGTATCGTATCCACAGAGACTACTATGGTTGATTCTTGAATAATGTTTTATGGAGTGTTTTAGAATGAGTTGTTAAATTAACTGAGTAAGATAAAAGATAGATATTTGTTTTGTTTTTATTTATAAAACTAGAATGTGATAAAGATAAATTAAATACGTATACAGATTAAACTAATTAACTAAGAATGCAATTAAAGTAAGGAGAAAAGATAAGAATATAGCTCGAGAACTCGCAAGTAATCCCCATTACTATTGATTTTATGTTTTATTGATTAAGGATGAATTGGTACTTATGTAATAGTCAGGATTCTAACTTCTTCCTAACCTCCGTTAGGGTAGCTTAAGAATCTACTTCAACACTACTATGGGACCTAGGTGAGGTGACCCTACGCAATGATCGGTGAATAAAAATCTCTAACCCTATTGACTATTTGGCTAGACTAGTCCGTCAGAATCATTAATGCATTACAAGATGATTATGTATCATTTTCAGTAACCGAAACCCCATCGGGGTGACAGTCATAATTACTAAGGGAAATCCTATACTTGGCTAGAGTAAGGGTTTGAATTAACGTCAAATACATAAGTAAAACATAAAGAATAACAATTCCATTTAAATATGAAATATCCCAACTTCAATAAACAAAAATAAATAACTACGATTCATACATAATATCGATTCTCAAGCCATGAGAATTTAGTTCATACTAAAGAAATTAAAACTAGAAATTAAAAGAATAATATTCATGCAGAAGATAAAATAGAATAAATTTACACTAATAATTGAAGAAGAACGATGGAAGATAGAAATGGAATGGCATGAATTGCTTCAAAAAAACTTCTTCTAGTCCTCTTTTCTCTGCTCCAGTCAATTCCTTTTTGTAACTAATGAATGTGGACCTTTTCTAATGTTAAAAACTTATATATATATATATATATATATATATATATATATATATATATATATATATATATATATATATATATATGGTCCAATGTATTAATGGTCTCGTGTCCTCTTTTAGCTAGCCCAAATCCACAAAAAATGTTTTAATGATGGGTGGACTAGTTCAGACTACGGCATTGACAAATTTAATAACTTTCTCAATTCATCTTCAAATCACAAACCTTTAGTTCCTACGCCCTCCAGAATCCAATTAATATCTAGAAACCGAACATATCCTCCAGAATATTTATCAATCGTGAGTGGTAATTCAAACAAGTCGCTTTCTAAATGTGGTCTATACATGCTTTCAAATTATATAAGTGGTCGAATCTTCATTTTACGTCATGACTAAGTTCTTGACTTCTTATCATTTTCTCGAAGTATCTTAGCATGCAAGTACATAATATATGTTCACTTAAACTCTAAAAGTAACATAAAAACCAAGACTAGTCAAGAAAGTGTAAAACATCAAATAATGGGGAAAATCTCTCAACTAAGTTCTAAATACCCCTAATTTTATGTCTTGTGACTAGATTAATTTATCACATAAATATAGACATCAACCTTGAAGAGATTCGAGTAGCTTCGTTATTTATACGGATCTCTAGTTACCCTAGCACTCCTTTGTAAAATACGACAAAATCCCATCTAGGTATAATGAACATTTCGTATCTATAAATACCTAGGCCATTAACTCCATGAGGCATCACTTTCTTTACTACACTGTTCATATTTATAGTCAGACTTAATTCATTAGTATTCTCCTCGATCTTCGGCCTTAATATTACTTGCTTGTCGAAGTGCCATCGGGAGTCACCCTTCCATGTGGTCCTAGACCTTGTCTTAATTCATGTCACCAAGATCATCAAGAGATATATCCATCTCGGGCAACAATCAATAGAAATTTTGAAGTTCAACCATTTGTGTGTTTTTATTGCGCGGGTATTACACGCTTTATCAATTGGTGTTGTCTAAGTGAACAAAAGGTCCAAACCAATTTAGATACCACGTAGGAAAACTAGATTTGGGCGAGATTTACCAAGACAAGAAGAACTGGATGCACCACTCATAGTTTCACCAAACACCGAGATGGAGTCACTCTTGGTATCTGAAAATAGAAGCTCTGAGGGAATGATGTAGAATCTCCCCCAGGTTTGAGCAACATCACCCCGTTATGTCGTGAAATTCAGTAGTATCTACTCGCTGGGGATGAGGCAATTTATTTAGTAGTAACCAACCAGTTTGAAAGTTTAATAGGACAAGTTATAGAATAATTACGTGGTCAACAGATACCTCCTACTCCGGATCCCCCGATCGTAAACATACAGGATGACACCACTCGCTGAAGTGAAAGTGTCTACACCCGAGCACCCAAAGATGTCAAAAGTTATAAAAGTGAAAGAAGAGGAAGGGAAATATACATGCAGTGAGAGGACCATTGACGAAGAAGGAGCCCAAGTGCAAGATGAAGTATTATAAAATGACTTAGTATCTATTATAAATACAACAAGACCTTTCTTGTGGGCAATACTCGACGCCCCTAATGCCGCCCAAACTCAAACCACCGACTATCCTGACCTTTGATGGATCAACGGACCTACAAACTAAGATTAAAACCTTCTGAAGCTACATGGAATTCATCACAGGATCAGATGTTGTTTATTGTCGATATTTTTCTTCAACTCCATAAGGTAACACGCAAATATAGTACTCTAATTTAGAGCCACATCCCATTTAGACTTTCATTCATTTAGTTGATAAGCTACGTTCTCGATTTCCAAACCTGAAGACTAGCAAAAATGAATTCATCCTTACTCGATCTAATGCAAGGAAAGAGAGAAAGCCTGAAGTCTTTTATGGATCACTTCAAAGTCGCATATAAAGTGGAGGAGCTAGACCAGTTTATTGGTTACCATTCCTTCACATGAGGGTTGGCTATCTACAAATTACAAATACATTTGGCTTCTTGGCCACATCACGTCATGTCGGGAATAATTACTGTATCGAGAATACTGTGAAGGCCTAGGAAATTTGCAACAATGTTAACAAGCACACTTAGGTAAACAACTCCGACAAAGATAATAAGGGAAAAGAAAAGGGTTGTCGAGACCCCCCCCCCCCTTTGAGGAAGAAATAGAGATCCTTCTACCGCCTTGTGCCAGATCAACCGTCTGAAAAAGGTCATCCGAGATACACATTATCAACTAAAGAAGAATAGCTCGGGTGAATCTATCTAAGGAGAACCATAGATCGAGACCCCGACAAACTCGATCCCCTAAGGAACGCACGCCACCAGAGACACTAACTAGAGACTCAATGGATTCATTCAGTAAAATCCTGTCCCACCGACTTGACGATATGAATTTGGAGTCATCACCATTTACAGAGCAACCAGAGTCCAGAAACAAAGGGTCATGATAACTCAAAAGGCACAACGCTAGGTCTCAACCAGATGCCCCTTTAATGGAGAGACATCCGATTTACTGATCAAGACACCTACATAGTGTCCTTTCCACATGACGACACGCTTGTCGTACCATAATTCATAAGTAAAGGTTTGATTCGTCGAGTATTATTCAATATTGGTAGATCGATAGATCTATTATTGATGAATACTTTCAGCATTTTAATATCGATCACAACAAAATCAAACCTTATCGCGACCCCATTCGAGGATTTTCTGAAAAAGCTTCGAGCCATCGGGGTGCATCTAGTTTTCCACTTACCATCGAGGAAGGAAAATTGTACAAGACCTTACTCATGCGATTCGTAATAGCGCAATGTGAATACATTTACCATTATATCATTGAAATAACAACTTTCAACAAGCTCCTTTCTATTAAATCTACTACCATCTTATTGTGAAATTTCCGTTGGTTATTTAAAAAAGTCAAGTACGGGCTTAGGAATGCTTTCCAACTCGCTAACCAAAAGGTGAAGATAGGCAAAAATTGGGAGGCGAGCAAAGAGGGCCCCTCCGAGAAGAACAAATGGACTTGTTTTCATGGGAGATTAAAGATATGGTTGATATAGTCGATAATCTGAACACTAATTAAATGTTGATCCTTGTGTTCAATTTAGTCTCCAAGGGTAGAGCTTCTATTCCACTCTCAGTCTCAAGAATTGATATCACACAAGGCATTAGTGGCCTTACTTCAGGCTAAGTCTACAAACACAAAAAGGCGATATAAACACATCCGGAAAATTTAGATGTGATATATACTCTCTGTCTCAAGCATTGATATCGCACAAGGCATTATTAGCCTTGCTATTGTAGTTGCAGGGCCGGAAAAAACTGTAAATATTAAGAAAATAAAGTAAAATGTATTAAATTGACTTTCTTTCTCAGAATCTTCATTGTCAGATTTATACTTCTCCTCTTCTTTATTTTATTGTTTTCTCTTCTTAGCCGATTCCTTAATTACCACCACCACCACCTTCTTCTTCTTCTTCTTCTTCTTCTTCTTCTTCTTCTTCTTCTTCTTCTTCTTCTTCTTCTTCTTCTTCTTCTTCTTCTTCTTCTTCTTCTTCTTCTTCTTCTTCTTCTTCTTCTTCTTCTTCTTCTTCTTCTTCTTCTTCTTCTTCTTCTTCTTCTTTGTTGCTTTATTTATTTTTGTTATCTCCCCTTCTTATCAACTAGTTTTTATTTCTTTTCTTTTTTCTTCCTTCTCATCAACTCCTCGTCCTCATCTTTCTCATCCTTCTCACCTACCTTCTTTTTCGTCTCCCTCATCTTCCTCATTGTCTTATTTTTTTTCGTCATTTTCAGTTCCTTTCTCAAGAACTAGCTTTTCAACTTCATCATATGTTATTTCCAGTTTAATTATGACCTACAATTTGTAAATAAATACATTGACTAGATATAGTATATTTATTATAGAAAGCAAAGGTACAAATGTCACCTCCCCTACAACTACAATATTGTAGTTGCAGGACTTCAAGTGTTTTTATTCCATTTTTTCATATAGTTTATACCTCATAACTTTTTAGGTTGTTGATTACTTTTGTTTTGTATCCGTTTTCCTTTATCAAGGACCTCCACTTCAAGCATCTAGGAAATGTATCAGACCATTTCTTATCATGTGCTCGTAAAACCATCCCTGAACACAATAAAATATTTTTTAGTCGATTCAACTGAAAAACATACACATTAGGAAATTGATTTTTTAAAACTCTTACCACAAGTGTAGTGACACATCATGTAACTTGCTTTGGGTTGGTGTGCTTTGCCTCCAACGAATCAATCAAGTTGTTGTACATGCTTCTTGACCAGTTGAACTTCATCAAACTCTTCAAATCTTCTACATACTTTACATATCTCCTGTTTAGACATTACCGCTGGTGCTGAAGAATAGCGTATTAAAAGACAACATCACTAGAAGCTTCAGGAAGTTTTCTTCGACGCTTCTTTCATCGTTTGAAGTTAGGACATTGCCTATTGTTATCTCTATCTTCTTCTTCATTATCTCCTTATCTTTTATATCTGTTCCGAACTGTTCCTTCTCCTAATCGGACATCGAAGCTAAAATGTCTTGTTTAAGTTTGGGAACTAGTCCAGACCCTTCCTGAACAACAAACAAGATTTTTCTGTCTCTCTTCGTGATTTCAACGGTCTTCTTAACGAGCTTAAAGTTTTTATTAGAGCTCCAGTAGCATATTATTATCTCACATGGTAAGATGTCGCCTACTACCGTCTTGTTTACCGTTTGGATTCTTGTAATCGAACAATTGTTTGTAAGAAGTAGAATAGAGTTTTTCGGCACGCCTCTATATACCGTGAAGTCACCCGGTTTTCTGACATGGTATTATTGATAGCCTAAAAAGTTGATTGGTATCCTCTTTTGGTGGATGATGATTGTGCCCCATATTTGCATTTACCAAAAGTCAGGAAAATAAATCATGTATGTGTATCTTTGTATCTGTCAATGAAAAAAAAAACTTGTTAGTATATACTAGTAAAACTCCGAGCATACTCGATGTATTATTATCTCTTTGATAATTGGAATTAATTTTGATGCCCTATTTTTATTTTACTCGGTGTTTTTACTAAGTGCTCAGTATTTTTTGTTGAGTACTCAGTGTTTCTGCTGAGTATATTCAAAGAATTTTTTTCGATACTCCAGAAAATTTTGACCGGCGACGCTAATAATGGTCGGTGATTTATAATACATAATCAATGTTTTTTGTATCATACTCAAAATTCAATAAGTCTAGTCAAATACAGTAAAATTACTAAATATCATTAAGTACTTAGAAAAATTACTGAAATTTGAGCATACTTGGAGCTGACCTAATTATTTTACTACTTAGTAGATTTTTGACCTAATTATTTTACTACTTAGTAGATTTTTCTAAAGTATACTCATTGATTTCACTATTACTATTACAAAATGATACATCGTAAACTCAACTACTTTGCTAACTAACTAACTAACTGAAAAACATTCATTTCAAACATAGAACAATTAATCATAATAACTTAACGTTCATATCACCATTAATTCTCAAAAATACGTCTAACATTCATATCCAATTACATCATTATTATATCTTATTACAACAAAAAGTTTACAAATTATTTAGTCTATAGCTCAATTCGCTTAGAAGTGCAACATTCACGTCCAAGTCTGTAGTTGAGAAATCAATTCATTGTTTGATTTTCGCCGCCTTAAGCATTTGCACCACCTGTGCAAAAGTTGGGCCTAGCATCTGGGTTAGTGTCCCATCAACGGGTCATGATGTCACACAGCAATGGAAGGCTGTCATGAGGGATCACAGCAAATGCAGCTTGGACAGCTGTCATGTTCTGAAAAAGCTGTATCATTTCGGAAAAAATAAAAAATTAGTACAAATATTAATAACAAGTCACGACAAAAGGGTGAAAGTTGAGGCACGATCTTAGAAAGATTAATAGCTAACTTGACAGAATCACACTATCTAATTACTAACTGACTTAAAATATTTAATATTAATTGTTATGCATTACTCGCACACTGTATAACTCCTAATGTTATTTAAATATGCTCACATGCTTTGGTTTTCCTACTTTGGGACTGTCTAGGTTTTTTCCATATTTGGGGTCCTGACCAAATCATCTCATAAACATTTCACCATAAACCCTATTATTTTTTAAAGGATTTCAAGTGTTGCAATGATGGTTGTACTCATATTATCAAGCATTAATCAACAAGAACACATATATATCAAACACAAAATCATCAAATTATACAGTGCAATACACACCAACACTGAGCACAAGGTAATACTCATAATAGTAAGGTTTAATTCTACCATTTATCCCTTGGTTATGTGAAAGCAAGAGACTTGGTGGCAACAACCAGAATAACCAGATATACCCACACGTTTTAAAAGTAGCAAATATTATACAAGAATGTTGCCAATCTAAATTAGAAATATTTAAGAAACTTACGGAGAAACTTACGGCGCCATCCATCTGTAGGTACCCGTCTCTGGGCTCTTCCGTCAGCACTTTAATTCAAGCCTCCCAAAATCAACTATCGACCTATCAGCTGAAATCAAAATATTGTCAGACTTCAATCACGATAAGTCAAGCTCAGCCCATGCACATATTTCATAAATTACATTGATTATTGTCAAAATACTAGGGTTTTCCAGAAATTACAACCATAATAGAGAGGAGAGAATCGCTTCGCTTAAGTTTGTTTAATCTATATATAACGAATCCTGTGAGTGTCCTGACTAGTGTCGAATTTTCTCTTCGTCGGTTCCGATGCCAGAGAGAAATTAGGATAGAGAATACCAAAGAAGGGAGAGAAAGTGGGAGCTGAAGAATGAGGGGAATGAAATGTTTTTGGATTTGGCATTATATACTCTAGGATCCTATATAATTTCATGGCTTCTTTGGAAAAAAAACGCACACCCTTCCTATAAGCTATAAAAATGGTTTCTAAAATCTTATAGATGAATTTTTTTAAACAAAATTTTATGTAATAAAGAGTTTATTTAAGAATATATATATATTGTGGTATAAAAAGATATGTGTCAAAACCAACTCATATAGATTAGTTTTTCAACTTCGGCTTTAAAGCCTCTTATGTATGCAAAAAAAAAAAAAAAAAAAAAACCAACTCATATAAATAATTTATTTACCATAATTGCAATACATATGCCAAAAAGGTTTACTTAAACATTGAACCTAAATGATAATATTTTTTATTTCTTTTACCATGATATATGTGAGAATTAATTTAAAGACAAGAAGTATTAAAATCTATATGAATATAATATACTAGAAGAAATAACTTACTTGATTGAAATATCATGATCAATGATCTTGTTATTTTGATGATAGTTTTTTTCAATAAATACATAACTGTTACACAATATAAAAAAAGTATTTAATCAATTTGATAGGATTACACATGAATTTTTTTATCTCCCTTCATTGCGAATAAAGTAACAAAAATAAATTACATATAAAATATATTAAAAATAATTAAAATATATATCATACATAAATACTTGTATATTATGTGTGTAGTGATCATAATATTTTAATCGTATAATTAAAATGTCCAACCATTATGAATATCATAAATCGTGTAACCGACCTAAAGTACAAAAAAATCCGAACAAAAAAAGGTTGGGCAAAAAAAAATTAAAATAAAATTTTAACTTTATATTTTTGGCCGGGTTTCAAGCTATTCATAATTAAAATAAAATTACTTATTATAAATTTTAACATATGTAAACATATAAAAAAAATTATTTGTTTACCTCAAGATATAAATCTATTTATCTTATGTATATAAATATATTAAAAATAGAAATAATAATATTGATTATAATCGAATTATGAACCTATGTAACATATATAAAAATCATAGAAATAAGATCTAAATCATAGACACAAATTTTAATATGATTGAAATCATATATTGAACACGAAAAACCCAGATCTACAATATTAACATAATAGAAGATATATTTCAAAAAAAATCATAATATAATACATTTCATATTTCATAAGCGCTAAATTACCATCACTGATAAAAAAGAGTGTATAATTGTTGTTGTTCTTCATCTTCTTCCATTTCTTCATTTTCAACAGAATTGGTTGATACACGTATTTCACGGTTTAAGTACACAAAATTTGGATTCTATAATAAATCTCTTCCTTTTTAAAATTTAAAGGAAAAATAAAATTGATAAAAAAGGATTTCCAAAAAGAGGCGGATGAGAAAGAAAGAGGTATGTACTAGGATTTCAGAGAAGTGCTCAAATATTAGGTTGTATGGTTAGAAAGGTAAGGGTTGAGTTAATGCATTGGTTGACCAAAAAAGCCTGGTTTATAAAATCGACCGTGTTTTTTACTAGAGAAAAAACAAAATTAATGGGTTGGTCAGTTTGGTTGGGATAGACGGTTCGAAATCCCAACTGACTACTCACCTATATTATATACGGCTCAATAATAATCTAATATTACATATTATCTAATTCACACAACAGTCTAATAAATAAGGAAAACAAAGCGAAGGAATAAGATTCATAGTCGAGAAAGAGATCAATTTCATGGGTTTTTTTTTTTAGACAAAGGAAGCTAATATATTAAAAACAAACCACAGGAGTTTCAACCAACTCCTGCAGCAACAAAAGAGTTACAATCATTACAAGCTATAGAGATAAGATCACTAGGTAAATTACATAGCCATGTAGGAGAAAGTAAAGATTTAGAGAAAGTCTTCGCAAGCCAATCAGCAACTTTGTTCGCCGTTCTTCTAATACCACAGATAGTTAAGTTATTGTGATCTCTAACCATGTTTCTAATATCACCAAGGATAGCCCTGTCCTTCCATTGACAGTTCGGGCTTGGTGAGTACACAGCTTTAAGAACGGCTTCTGCATCAGTTTCGATTCTGTCGCAAAGGGGAGCGTGGGCTAAGGCAAACTGGACACCAGATCTAAGTGCTTTAGCTTCTGCTTCAAAGCTGGAAGTAGCAACAATGTTCATGGCAAAGCCATTAACAATATCACCTTTCCAGTTACGGATCACTGCAGCAGCGGAGACTTTACCAATCTTGAAGGAAGCATCAACATTCATCTTCAGAGTTTGCTGTGGAGGAGGTGACCAGCTAGGGAAAGTGGAGATCCTAGGCAAAGGAGAGCTAGGATCAGAAGGTTCAACAGGGGGTTCAGAGGAGTTCCTATCTCCGTTGAAGAACACTTGGCTATGGAAAAGGTCCAGTAAGTTCATGCAAGCATCCAAATCAACAGGGATATGATTGAAAATAACCTTATTCCTGGTTAACCAAATGACCCATAGACAAAGTATGATGGTCAAAAGCAGATGGGATTTATCCTTAGCATTATTCCCTTGATCAATAATCGATCCAACCCAGGACCAAACCTCAAATCACTACTTGGGGGGATGTGACAGTGGAGGGGGGAAATAAACCAGAATTTTCTAGTCCATTCACACTTCAAGAATAGGTGTTCAATAGATTCTTCTTCTTTGAGGAAAATATGGCATAAATCAGTAGAGGAGCAAGAACGGGAGAACCTATTCTGTTCAGTGGATAGAGCATTCATCATCACTCGCCAGAAGAAGAATTTGAACTTAGGGGGAGCTTGGGTTTTCCAACTTAATTTAATAATGTCAGAAAAGGGGAAAGAGGATGTAGATGGATGAATAGAAGGGATGACAGTAGGATGGAAAGCTGAGAGGTAGCCAGATTTACACGAGTATTTACCATCCTTTGAGTGAGGCCATATCCAACCATCCTCTTGAGTGGTCCAAGGGATGTTAAGCTTTGAGATAACAGAGATCACATCAGGGGTAAAAAGAAGGTTCAGCATGTCCATCTTACAAGTTCTAGTAGGGTTGTGAATCAACTCAGCCACATACTTAGGAAAATAAGGATCATCAGAGTAAGAATCAGGCTTCTCAATAAGCATCCCAGTCCAGTTGTCATCCCAAATCAAGGTGTGATGACCATCACCAAAAACTTTAATCAGGTGGGATTTGAGAAATGAACACCCTTTACGAATACTATTCCAAATCCAAGATCCTTTCTTTATATCCCCAGTTTCCATCAGGTCTTTATCAGGGAAATAAACACTCTTGAGCACAAGATGGACCAATGAAGAGGGACGAGTTAGGATAGACCACGCCTGTTTTGCCAGGAGAGCTAGATTAAAAATCTCAAGATTTTTAATACCCAGACCTCCTACTTCTTTTGGGGAGGAGATTTTATTCCAGTTAATCCAGTGGATACCACGGTCCTCTTCATTTCCCCAAAGGAATTGACAAGTAAGGGAATTGATCTTCTTAATAACCCCTTTAGGAATAGCCAATAGGGACATAAAGTATGTCGGGAAAGCATGGATAATAGACGAGATAAGGATAGCTTTCCCAGGCATAGAAAGTAGGGATTTTTTCCAACCACTTAGTTTAGAAGCCATCTTGTCGATAAAGGAGTCCATTGCTTTAGTCTTGGAGTTTCCCCAGTTAGTGGGAAGTCCAAGGTAAAGACCAAGGTCCTCAGAGGTAGGCATACGGAAGGCTTCAGCTAGTAGGACTCTCATAGAATCAGGGCAATTAGGACTCAAGAAAATGGAGGATTTGTCAAGATTGATGGATAAACCTGAGGCAAAACAGAATTTATAGAGGATTTCCTTAAATGAATAAATCTCCAAAACCGAGTTCTTAAGGAAGAAAATAGAGTCATCAGCAAACAAAAGGTGGTGGATATGAGGGCCATTTTTCCCAAGTTGTATACCTTTGATGTCACCCAACAGGAAATCAGATTCAATGAGGGAGGATAGAACGTTAGAGACTATAGTGAACAAGTAGGGTGAAAGAGGATCTCCCTGTCGAAGACCACGAGAAGGTTTAAAAGCTCCTACCTTATTACCATTAACCAAGACATTGAAAGTAACAGAAGTAACACATTCTTTAATACAAGAGATCCAAACAGAGTTGAATCCCATTCTATGAAGAACAGCAAAGAGGAAAGGCCAACTAACTCGGTCATAGGCTTTGTGAAGATCTGCCTTGATGATGGAGTAGCTGTCTTTAGAGTTTTTCCTTAGATGTTTAAGCTTGTGTAGAACTTCATGGACTATGATGATATTGTCTTGGATGAGCCTTCCTTTAATAAAAGCCGATTGGGCGGGCGAGATTACATGAGGGATAATACAAGAAAGTCTAATCACCATCACTTTAGAAAAGATTTTATAAAGGAAATTAGTACAAGATATAGGCCGATATTGTCCTATTTTTTGGGGGTGTTTGCACTTGGGTATAAGCACGATATTAGTATCACTAATAGAGCCTAAGGGAATGAGCCCCGCAATAATCCCATTACATATAGCAAGAATGTCATCCTTAAGGAGGTCCCAATACTTACGAAAAAAGGAACCTGGAAACCCATCAGGACCAGGAGCTTTAGAGGCCCCCAGTTGCCATGTGGCTTGCTTCAATTCAGAAGGGGTAATAGGTGAAATAAGCATATTGGTATGGGAAGGGGAGATACAAGGGTTGATCTTTTGAATGATGGGATCAATAAGTTTAGGACCAGAGTCCTCATAAAGATCTTTAAAGAAATTAATAACCAGATCATTAAGCTCAGAGGGACTAGAAGGCCACGTATCATCCTCCTTCATAAGGGATACCATTTTGTTAGACACTCTCCTGATACGAGTAGAAAGATAGAAGAATTTAGAGTTTCTATCCCCTAATTTAAGCCAAAGAACTCTGGATCTAGTGGCCCAATATTTCTCTTCCAAAGACCAAAAAAATTCAATTTCGTTAGAAATTGACTTGAAAAGTTCCTGAGAAGAGGGTGGAAGACCATCAGGATTAGCTTGCATAAGAGTCTCGAGTTTTTTAGACAATAAATTAATGATGAGGGCATTATTCTTCAAGTTAACTTTCTTCCATCTAAGGATTGTTCTTCTACATCTAGCCATCCTTTTTGGGAATCTGATAGCGGGGGGACCTGAGAATCTTTGGGTAGATGAGAGACACTCTTGTATAGCCAGGGAACAAGATTCAATATCAAGCCAAGAAGGATCCAGTTTGAACGCAGGTCTCGGTATAGCAAGGGGGGTTCATCCCAATGAAAAATCATTGGAGAATGGTCAGAACCAATGGGGGGGAGATTATGGACCCAAGAATCAGGGAATAAATCCATCCAGGCTGCAGAACCCAGGCCTCTATCCAGTTTTTGTAGAATCAAATTATCCTCGCTACGATTGTTCCTCCAAGTAAAGGAGCAACCTTTAGAAGGGATCTCAGAAAGCTCATTAAGGATAATATTATTGTTAAATAGACGCATTTCAGTGGGATTCTTCCCTAAACCCCCCCCCCCCCCCCCCCCCCCCCCCCCCACTTTTTCTTGGGCAATACGTATATCATTAAAATCACCAATAAACAAGTTAGGGGCTAGAGGATTATTGTTAGAAACATCAAAGATATAATCCCACAAAATGTAAGATTTAACAAGCTTACATACTTGCTTCTCCTTACCTGGAACTACGTAACCCTCAGGTTGTTCCATATATATCTCTCCATTTAGGAAGGCTGTTTTTATATCCATCTGATGTATTTCGAGCTTGTATATTGAAGCTATAGCGATTAACATTCGAATGGATGATATTCTCGTGACGGGAGAATAAGTATCAAAATAATCAAATCCTTCTTTTTGACTATAACCTTTTACAACAAGGCGAGCCTTGTATTTTTCAATAGACCCATCGGTCTTTAGTTTCTTCTTGAATATCCATTTGCATCCAAGTGGTTTATTCCCAGGAGGGAGATCCACTAATTCCCATGTATGGTTTTGCATAATGGAATCTATCTCGCTATTTACCGCTTCTTTCCAGTATGGGGCATCAGGGTTTGACATAGCCTCCTTGAATGTTCGCGGTTCGTCATCTAGCATGTAAGATAGAAAGTCAGGACCAAAAGACGTAGAGGTTCTAATCCGCTTACTTCTTCTTGGTTCTCCTTCATTTGGCAATGATTCTTGATCTTGCTTTTCAGTTGGCAATGATTCTTGATCTTGCTTTTCAGTTGGCAATGATTCTTGATCTTGCTTTTCAGTTGGCAATGATTCTTGATCTTGCTTTTCTTCAATTGCATCACGTGTTCTTTTTAAGGAACCAGATTCTGGTGTGGTCTTGTACGGAAAGGTTGTTTCAAAGAAATGTGCATTTCTTGATTCAATCACCGTATTGACGTTAATGTCAACATGACAAGATTTGTGTACAAGGAATCTATATGCAGCACTGTTGTGAGCATATCCAATAAAGACACAATCGATGGTCTTTGGTCCTATTTTGACCATTTTAGGAGCAGGAATTGCTACCTTTGCCAAGCATCCCCACACTTTTAAGTATTTGAAGGAAGGTGGTTTTCCTTTCCATAATTCGTAAGGAGTTTTATATGCCTTCTTGTGTGGTACCTTGTTGAGGATGTGATTTGCGGTGAGTAAAGCCTCTCCCCACAAGTTTTGTGGTAACCCTGAGTTAATCAACAAGGCATTCATCATTTCCTTCAACGTGCGGTTCTTACGTTCTGCAATCCTGTTTTGTTGAGGCGAGTAGGGGGCCGCGGTTTGATGGATGATTCCATGTTTAGCGCAAAACTCTTCAAAAGGAGACACATATTCTCCTCCCTTATCTGTTCTAAGATTCTTAATCTTTTTATTTAGTTGATTCTCAACTTCAGTTTTGTATTGCATAAATGCTTCTAAGGCCTCATCCTTACTTCGAAGCAAGTATATTTGACAATACCTTGTGCAATCGTCAATGAAAGTTATGAAATAATTTTTACCACTTCTAGTTTGCACAAATTTCAAGTCACATATGTCACTGTGAATTAACTCTAAAGGTGTCGAAGTCCTTTCTATAGACTTAAATGAG
Source organism: Nemophila menziesii (assembly GCA_029959085.1). NCBI lineage: Eukaryota > Viridiplantae > Streptophyta > Magnoliopsida > Boraginales > Hydrophyllaceae > Nemophila > Nemophila menziesii. The sequence goes on from JARWIR010000001.1 coordinate 39,011,284, forward strand.
GTTTTTGTTAATTTTGACTCAACGCATACTTCACATTCCTTTTGAGAATTGAAATTCACATTAGGTAATAACCCAACGTTTACTAACTTATATATTGAACCGAAATTAACATGTCCTAATCTTTCATGCCATAAATTAGGTGAGTCAAGCATATAAACACAATCAAAATTTTCATTCATTTCTTTATCGGTTACAATTTTTGTAGGTACTACGGTCATTACGTTTATCTTAAACAGGCCATCACATAGGTACCCTTTTCCTACATACATTTCGTTCTTAGTTAATACAAACTTATTAGCTACAAATACAAGTTTAAACCCAGACTTGCTAAGTAAGGAACCAGAAACTAAGTTCTTGCTAATGTCTGGAACATGGAGGACATTGTTCAAGGTCAACTCTTTCCCGGAGGTCATCTTTAGTACAATCTTTCCAGTACCTTGAACCTTTGAGGTGGCAGAATTTCCGATATATAGGATTTCTTCATTTGTAGCTTTTTTGTAGGTTTGGAACACAGATTTATCTGAGCACACATGTCGAGTTGCTCCAGTGTCTATCAACCACGTTCGTGGGTCGCTGACGAGGTTGACTACTGAGACTGTTGCCGCCAGATCCAAATCGTCAATACCCTGAGATATCTCAGTCACATATGACTGACCACCCTTAGCTTTCTTTTGGTTTCCTTGTGCCTTTTTGTTTCGACAGTCTTTTGCACGATGTCCATGCTTTCCACAGTTGTGACAATCCCCGTTGAATTTCACCTTTTTATTGTTTTCATTATTTGACTGCCCTTGCCTCTTGCGCTTGTTGTTTTTGTTGGTCCTCCCTTGTTCCACAACATTTGCCTTGGCTTCATATGATCGAGGGTTAGTTGCCTTTTCAGCCATTCGATTGTCTTCCTCGATTCTTAACCTTACAATTAGATCTTCAAGACTTATCTGTTTGCGTTTATGCTAGAGGTAATTCTTGAAATCTTTATACAACGGGGGTAGCTTTTCCACAAGAGCACCAACTTGGAAAGGCTCTACCAGATTCATACCTTTAGCACTCAACTCATGAAGGATCAACTAGTACTGTTGTACTTGAGACATTAATGATCTTGAATCCACCATTTTGAAATCAAGGAACTTACCGATCACAAATTTCTTTGTGCCGGCATCTTCAGTCTTGTATTTCTTCTCAAGAGACTCCCATAATTGCTTGGCAGTTGGCATGGTGCTATACACATTATATAAGGAGTTATCCAAACAGTTTAGAATGTAATTCTTACATAGGAAATCAGCATGTTGCCAAGCATCTACTGCATTATATGTCTCACTATTTGGATTGGATCCCATTTCTGGTGGATCTTCCTTTAGAAATTTTGCCAAGCTTAGAGTGGTCAGGTAGAACAACATCTTTTGCTGCCACCTCTTAAAGTCAGAACCATTGAACTTTTCTGGCCTATCGGCTGGTCCAATGGGTGTTGGTGCGGGTACACGAACTTCTGTTCTTGAGTTATTACCCGTCTCAGGTTGCCTTTCACTTTGTCCAGTATTTTTCTCCATATTCTATATGAAGTAGAAATCTGACGTTAGTAAGTGAGTAATTTTCTAGTATGTATACACAAGCCTAGAAATCAGAATAAGAGAAAGGAAATAGAATGTAACAATTCTGTTCTGTATACACAGACCCAGATATTATTGCAAAAGTAAAGTTTATAAAACGAAAAAAAAAACGTTTTCTGGTTTATACAACGTGAAACATAACTACCTTAAATTGTTGTGTTTTGTTTGTATAAACCAGTAAAACAATATAGAAACTAATGCAGAACTAAAATAAAAGTTAATAATTAAATAACTTTACTTGTCGAGGCTCGGATTGGATCCGATGTCTTTAAGGTATTTAGGCCACGTACAGGTGTCTTACGTTTGTTGGCTTCAACCTCCAGGATACAGCGACAAAACTATTCAAAAGAAACTGACACACGAATTCTTAAGAATTTCAACGAACTTAATAATGCTGCTTCTTTCTATCTCTCTCTTATAATTTTAATGCTTTTGAAAAATGAATGAATTAAAATGTTTGAGTTGGCCAACTATTTATAGAAGATGAAAAGGTGGATTTGGCAAAAGAGTTGTGATGGTTCATTTGAAGATACGTTACATTAAAAGACACAACGTTTAGTTTAGTATAGAAGACCAAAACATAAGCTTGTCCAGATGGTATGAAAGTCTGGCCCAAAAGCCCAATATATTGGAGACCCAGATTCAAAGCCCAGCAGTACCCTTTTTTTTTCTCTTGTTTTGCTTTGCTTCATAACCAAAAGAAAAATAAAATAAATAACATGTATTATTATTTATTTTAATTTTTTTTCCTTTTAATCTCTTCAAATTCTATGACTCAATTTCTCATTCAACTTCAAATGATTTTTACCAGATGAATGTAATACGTTAATTAATATTCGAATCATTTCTTTAAATTGAGTCACCCACTGTCATCGTAAACATGGTCATCCCTTGGGTAAAAATCTCATTTGACCAACACTTTCTTCGTTAATAGTGAGGTAACGACCTCAATCGGCTGAGGTCTCTACTCAAATGGCTCGTTCTTATCAGTCGTTGCGCGCTAGCGCGCTTCTCTTTTTCAGTAGGCTTCTTCAAATATCCCGTAAAACCATACAGCCAGCGGGGAGGATGGCAATACTGGCCGACTCTTTTTATCTATCCCTTTGCCGACTTTATTTTTTTCGTGGTCTATATCATGCGCGTGTTCGTTTTGGCTCCCGAGCGATAAAAGACATTAAAAATAAAAACTAAACAAGATCTGATACAAGAATCTAAAAGATAATTTGCTACTAAAAATGAAGAAAAGAATAAACTGAGTTATTGAAAAATTCTCGTAACTCCAAAAATGACTCCTTCAAGTATTTTTGTAGATATCACATGTCATCTTGAACATATCACTTTCAGATATGGGCGACATCTCTTACACTTTCTAAATTTTTTTTGTCCTTTTAACTCTTTTTTTCCAATTTGACATCTTTTCCCAGACTTCTTATCCTTGATTTGTAATATAATACCATCAATTTAACTAAGATCTTCACACTTAACACACAAATTACACCTAAAAATATCTAAAAGTAACAAATCTCTAAAACTAGGCAAGGAACGAGAAACTATCAAATAAAATCCCTCAGTTAAGCTCATAATGAGCCTTAAATGATATCTCGTGACTAGATCATTCTATCACAAATATGGATACATCACTTAATTTTTATTTTTATTAGCCAAGCATGAACTAAATATATTTTAGTTTGAGACATGTATGAACCATACCTTTAATGTGGGATAATTTTCAATAAAATTCAGGATTACATGTTGATTTAATAAAATTATGGTAAAACGGGTTGGACACTTCTGAACCTAATTTAACAAGTTTAAAGGGGGCCCAAACGTTTTTAGAAGTTATATAAGCTATTTTTTCAGCCTCTTTTCAGACACACTTCATTATCCAGACTTATGCATTAGTTTAGAAAAGGGGAAGCATCAGATGAGAAGGAAGAGGAAGAACAAGGGTTTGTCTACAAACCCAGCTATTATACCTTAACCAATCACCAATTACCTTGGTCATCAACAATAAATCCTATTTATTTTCAGATTTAAACATGAATAAGTTCTTAGTTTTTATTTTATTATTTATTATTTTATTAGTTTATCTTAATTTAGTTTTAATTCAATTATGAGCTAAACATTAATTGCTTGAGATGTTATTGTAAGACGTCGTGTTTATATTTTTGATTAAGTTATTGTATTCTAGATAATCCATTTGATATTTAATTGAGTTGGGTTTATTTTATACTTCCATTGTTTATGTTTATGTATCTGTATCAAATACTCATGTTCTCTTTCCAAGTTGTACGTAGCTGCTGTATTTGAGTTAAGATCTTAACCGGGGACCTAATTACATGACTAGTACACAAGCACCTAGTGCCTTAAACCAGTTGGTTCTTGCATGCTAGGTAGTCAATAGGTTTACGGAATTAAATCCACCCGAAAACCTCAGGTGTATAAGATTGAGAGCTAAGATCACTCGAGCGGGGACTTAGATGCATTTGAATCTCGACTAATATGAAGACAATCGCCCATCCTTATTAATAACAAAGTTAATTAGAAGCACAATTTATTACTAGCGATTTCCTCAAGCAATTATCTCCTATAGTTTATCCCTTATTTCAGTTACTTGTTTGTTATCTTCAATCTTAGTTTAATCACATTCTTAGCTTAATCTCATCTGCATGTATTTTACTTTTAGTTTTAGTCATTGAAACCCAAACAAATATTCTGCTATTTGAATCGTTTTATATTTTGTTATTTAGATTACAAACTTCATACATTTACCCTAGAAGTAAATACTGTAAATCGCAGTTTATTCCTGAGGAGACCGATACCCTACTTATCACTTTTACTTGTCTCCAATCTGTATACTGCGGAGTTGTCGCCCCATTTATATTACTACTTATTTTACCGCACACTAGGGGATGGCAAGTAAAATGGCAACGCTGACAGAAATTATTATTATGAATTTTGTGTTTTTGTTTTAGTGTAAAAGTGTCTAGTTTGTTTTATATTTTACTTTGTTTTTATGTTTTTGTCTCTTCTTAGATTTACAAGTTTTGGTGTATACACTCGGATCTGGGAGGCTATTTCAAGACCAAATAAAGCGAGAAAGAGAAAGGAAAACACAAGAGTTAATTGCTAATCTTAACCACCCGCCTAGGTTGGTAGCTAATGAGAATCGATTGAACCCACCTTTAATGCTAATCCACCTGAGGGAGTTCAAAATAATATTTCGCAAGGAGCAAACTTAAATGGAGTTAATCAACCAAATGGAGCCAATCGGCAAATGCAAGTGATCTCTGAGCCAGGAGTGCCTTTCCGTGTTCAACCTCTGGAAATTCACCCTCCAGCTATTCAAGCCGCACGTTTTATGCCCAACATGGGTGTGTTGAATCAATTCCTTAATTATGGAAATTATAGTGGATCCACTCACCAAGTTCCAATCCGTGCTATCCAGAGGTTCATTCAGATATATAACGCCTATATCACTCAAGGTGTTACAGGGGAGCAAATGTACTACTTTATGTTCCATTTTTTCTTGACCGGAGGAGCGAGTGAGTGGCTAGATAGAAAACCATCTAAGATGCTCTGTGATTAGGATTCATTTCAAGAAAGGTTTTTAGATAGATTCTATCCACAAAGTATGAGAATGAAAGACCAATTTGATCTTGCCAATTTCATTAAAGACGATGATGAGACATTAGGGGAGGCATATACTATATTTCAACAACAATTGATGAAGTGCCCTCTTCATGGGTATACTCCTTTAATGCAGCTCTCAATGTTCTATATAGAGCTTGATGGAAGTTCAAGTTTAAGAGTGGATAATCATGGTGGTGGTAGTTCTGTTCCAAATAGATCCTACTTAGGTCACACAATCAATGCAAAAGATTTTTGATACCAAAAGAAGTTGGCCCGTTCCGCAAGCATATAGAGGTATTTTGAAGGTTGATAGTGATATCACGCTAGAGGCAAAGTTCTCCACGTTGGAGAGTCAAATGAAGTAATTGGATATGGTCGTGAACTATGTTGTAGATCTCGGTTTTGCGTCCTAGGCAATCGACCGGGGCCTAGCGCCTAGGCGTGATTATACGGGAACTAGGAGGTATTAGGCGGGTTTGAATCTCGTCGTGTAATTTTGTATATTTAGGAATATAGACGTAATAATTATAATAATTTTAACTCTTTAAGTTATAAAATTCATCTAACCACACTGTAGTAACTATAAAACTATTAAAATTTAAGTAATAATAACAATTCAAAAATTCTCGAGAATAAGAAAAATAAAAAAAGACCTAGAAACGGCCATTTTTTCCACTAATCGGCGCCTAGGCGGGCTAGGCGCCTCTTCCACGATGACTAAGGCGCCAAGAAAAAAGACCTAGCATTCTTACTAGGTGTAAGCGGCTAAGGGGGGAGTTGACGCCTAGGCACGCTTAGGCGGCAATTTTTACAACATAGGTCGTGAAGGAGGGATTCCAAAATAAGCATAAAGGAGTGAAAGTTGTTCAATAATCCTTTGGGTGTTCTAATTTTGGTGCTAATGATCATGTTTTAGAGGAGTATCAAAGTAATCCTAATTTTTTTGTGTTTATTTAATCGACGTAACCACTATGTAGGTTCTTATGCCTATATGCAACCTAATCGCAACCATCCTATATTCAACAAGTCAAATACCAACGGGGCGGCAGATCTAAGGAATTATCAACAACGCTCCCAAGGAAAACAATTCTCAACCAAGACCTCAGAATCAATTCTTAGGAGGCCAAAGGACAGTTCAAGACACCTATTCTGAGAGTCTCGCTCAAAAAGCACTTTCTGAGCATCCACAAGAAGGTACCTCAAACGCTATTGTGCAAACTTTGAGCTCATTCACGACGTTGACAGTTGAGAATTTGAAATCCAATCAAGAGATGTGGAAGTCCAACAACGAGATAATGAATGAACACTTTGCGGTATTGAAAGTGCTTGAGAATCAGGTATCTCATATTGCTAACCATTTAGATATGAGGCCACAGGGTCAACTACCAAGCAATACTGAGAACCAGCAAAAGAACGAGGAGTATAACTCGATTGAGTTGAGAAGTGGGAAGAATTTGCCCCATCTTTTCCAAAGATGAAAGAGAAAAATCTGATCTCTAAGCCTAAAGGAGTGGAAGAAATCCTAGAAGAAGATGTTGAGTCGGTGATCGTGAAAGATAAAGTTGAGAAGATACTGTTAGCTCCAAAAAATAAGAAAGAAGTTGTTAATGAGAATCGTCCTCCACCTTTTCCTTCACGTGTCTACAATAAGGACAATACTAAAGAGTACATAAAGTTCACAGACATGATGAAAAAGTTGAACATTAATTTACCATTTTTGGAAACCATCCAAAGCACTTAAAATTTATGAATGAGGTTCATCCAACAAAACCGAAGGAGTGTAGTGCAATATGTCAAAGTTAACTACCTCAGAAATTGAAGGATCCCAGTAGTTTCAGCATTCCTATATCGATTGGTCAAGGTTGGACCGGGAGAGCTTTGTGCGATTTAGGTGCGATTATCAATATCATGCCTAAATTATTGTTTGAGAAGTTTAAAATTGGGCATTTGAGTCCTACGACTATGACTTTTCAAATGACGGATATGACACTTACACATCCTAAAGGTAGAGTAGAAAATGTACTAGTCAAGACAGGTAACCTTATAATTCCTTGTTATTTTATTATCTTGACTACGATGCAGATAGGAATGTGCCAATCATTTTGGGTCACCCATTCTTAGCCACGGGGAGTACATTGATTGATGTGTATTATAGAGAACTGGTCATACGAGTGCAAGACGCGGAAAATAAGTTAGTGTGTTAAAGGGTATGAAGTTCCCTAATCCACCGGAAGATTTTTTTGCTTGGACACATTCAGTAATGAATCAAATAATCCAATCAATCATTTGGATACCGTAGGATTGGAGGAGAAAAATCCGAGGAAGAAATCTAAATCCAACGCTCCTCTTAACCTTAAGGGTGGTCCGTTCATTAATGACATGAAGGAGACCAAGAAGAATACGGGAAAGGCTTCAAGAGAATCTAAAATAAAATGGAAAGATGGTGAGTTTTGAGTGGGAGACATAGTAGCAATGAAAGTTCCTGACCCCCCCCCAAACACACCATGCAAGCTCATGTGCAAGAGTTCTTAGAGTGGCCCTTACAAAGTCACATGACTTATTTCCGAGAGATTAGTTGAGTGGATACCAAGAAAAGTTGTAAACATCGCTTGGTCGAAGTTAATCACCTCACCCACTGCAGGGGAGGTTATGTGAAAAGGAAATAACCTTGAGGTAACAGTCGAACTTCAATGACGGTAAACAAAAGTGCTTCTTAGGAGACAACCCATATTTTATTGCTTTAGTAGTTTTATCTTTGTGTCATTAGTGTGTATTAATAGATTTATTTGATGTATATTACGTAATGAGAAAGGTATTTAGTGTTTGATGTATAGTGAGCAAGAATCTGAGTTTGGGGTGAAAACTAGGTAAATTCGTGTACCAAGACAGCAGACAGTTGTGGTAAACCACACCGCCTGCGATATGCCAGCGAGCAAATCAATGTCCACGACAATCAACGCTTGATTAGGAAAGAAAAATTGGAGTGGTAGAATTGAAGTTGCGGTACACCACACAACAGTTGCAGTACACCACAACGAGAGAGGTTGAACCGTGGCGAGAACTCGCGACACGGTACGTCTCGCGAGATACAAACCGTGACCACTATGACCCACACTATGAAAGTTAGAAAGTAAAAGTGGGAGACCACACCTGCAGCATAAATCAAAGAAATGTGGTGTGCCACACTGTGAAGAAAAACAAAAATTAAACCTTAAGCCTCCTTTTGACCTAGCCTTTAAGCATCTTCTTCCCCAAGCTTTCAACCACCATTCAAACTATGACCCAAGCTTCACCAAACACCAAAATACACCTAAATCACTCATATTTCACAATCTAAATCATCCTTACTTCATTCCTAACAAAAATTATCATCCCAAATCATTCCAACATCACAAGAAATCAAATGTGGGAGTTTTTCCGATACATTATTTTGGGAGTTTATTGGGCCTAAGTGTGGGATTTTCCCCGTTATATGCTAAATTTCACTTTTACCCCTTGTTTTGGATATATTACTGTTTATAGAGATTGTGCACCTTAATTGTGTTAAATGGGTATCTTTTAGGTACATGCTTGATACAAGGGTCCAAGATGAGGAGAATAAGTCAAAGAGTTAAGATTAACCCCAAGTCAAAGCAGAAATTTAGCCTGGAGCCACTTTGGGAAGATCTTACACCTTAGTGTTTCGGTCACAACGTCTTATTGGTGAGAGATATGGACCTGATTACTTTTATTTAGAAAGATCTTGAAGTAAGGATCGTTTCGCAAGTGACGATAGTCAATTCAGAGTTAAGATGAAGAAGTTATGTCAGTTGGATCCACCGTGGTCCAAACCAGAAATCTGGTTAAGTAAAACGGGTTAGGCCCCTTTTACACCTAATTTAACAAGCCTAAAGTGGGTCCAAACGTTTTCAAAATCTATATAAGCTATTTTTCTAGCCTCCTTTCATACAAACTTCATTTTCCAGACTTATCCATTCAGAAACGGGGAAGCACCAAAAGAGAAGGAAAAGAAGAACAAGGGTTTGTCTATGAACCAATTTATTCTACCTCAACCAATCACCAATTACCTTTGTCATCAACAGTAACTCCTAATTAATTTTAGTTTTAACATGAATGTTTTCTTAGTTTTGATTAGTTTTTATTTCATTAGTTATCTTTATTTAGTTTTAATTCGATTATGAGCTAAACTTTAATTGCTTGAGGATGCTATCGTGAGATGTTGTGTTTAGCTTTTTTATTGAGTTATTGTACTTAGGATATCCATTTGATATTTAATTGCGTTGGGTTTATTTTATACTTCCATTGTTTATGTATTTGTATTAAATACTCTTGTGCTCTGGCCAATTAGCAAGTAGCTGCCATAGTTGAGCTAACATCTTAACGGGGGCCTGATTACAGAACTAGTACATAAGCACTAGTACCTTGAAACAGTTGTTTCTTGCACACTAGGTAGTAAATAGGGTCAGGGAATTAATCCACCCGAAAACCTCAGACGTGTAAGGTTGAGAGCTAAGATCATCCGGGCGGGGACTTAGATGCATTTGAATCTCGGCTAACATGAACACAACCGCTCACCCTTATCAATAACAAAGTAATTAGCGACATAACTTTACTAGCATTTCCATAAGCAACCATCTAATATAGTTTATCTCTTATTACAACTACTTGTTTGTTATCTTCATTCTTAGTTTATCTCATTATTTATCTTAATCTCATATGCATTTAATTTACTTTTAGTTGTTAACATTGAAAACCAAATAAACATTTTTCTATTTGAATTGTTTACTATTTTGTTATTTAGATTACAAACTTCATACAATTACACCATAATAAATACCATAAATCGCAATTAATACCTTAGGATACCGATACCCTACTTGTCACTTTCTTGTCTCTGATCCATACACTACGGAGTTGTCACCCCATTTATATTACTACTTATTTTATCACACTTGGGGACGACCGGCTCATGTCATACTAGTGGTGAGTATACAACCTTGAGCTATATCTTTCTCTCCATATATCATCTTATTAATACTTTTAGTCCTTTAGTTTCATCTTAGTTAGTAATTATATTTTCATTTCATAATTTGTAGTTTTATATTTCTAAAAACCAAAACAAAAGTATTTCTTTTGATTTTAGTTTATTTCCAGCGAATATGTTGATTCAAGACGAAATTATGTGTGTAACTTCTTCATCCCTATGAAGAACGAACTTTACTTACATATTTATTACTTTTGATTACGCATACACTTGCGAGAAGTCTTAATCTCTTTGATGCAACAAGCTGACGAACTTTGGCATTCCACTTCCTTCTTCTTCTGGTGGTCCGTCCTTGTCCGTATTTGTTTTTTTTTAATTTTACCTCCAAGTTTATAAAAAAAATCAAAAACACTTCTTAGGTTAACATCTTTGAAGGAAACCCTTATGTTATCACCCACACAAGCTAACCAAGTATACAAACTATACTCATGATATGTCTTTCACAACCTCGTGAAGCCTTCCCTTGTGTATCGCCACACAAGTACGAGTATACAATATATACTCACGATATAATACTTCACATACCCATTAAGCCTTCACTTGTGTATATCGATAGAAAAACCGAGTATGACTTTGATACTTGCAAAACCACTTCACACACCCGTGATGTCTTCTCTTATGTATGCACCCCACAATGACCACGTATACTCCCAATACACTATTACCTACTTTGTAATCCTGAAAGACTTTTCTCTCATGTTTATCCTATAGACAAACTAAACACTCTTTCGTTTCTAGTCTTTAAATATCACACTTCTATTCCAGAACAATAAAAAACCTAGAGTTTAGATTTGAATCTATTCTGACCTATCTCTACATTCCTTGATGACAAGATAAAAATATATCTTAGAATAGCATCCTAAAGATGATAATTGTGTAGCTCGATTTCTTTGGGTCTTCTTATCTAAGATGTGACATTAAAGGGTTGGGGAAAGCCACTTTTTCTCTCTCTTGAGATCTCCCATTTATAGGAGAAAAACTCTCCAACTAATATGTTCACGTGACATTCCTCACTGTCTGATTTTCAAGTTGTTAGGGGTTGTGCAGCCTTTCTGTCCATGTGTCTGAGCTCTTATTGGTGTATGTCCTTCTAACAGATCTATTAATTTGTCAATTTCAACAGTTTTTGTCCTTTCTTTCAGGTGTCTTCAGAAACTGGGTATTCAACATCTTCACTTCAGGGATCCATTGGAGTCAAAACTTTAAATATTGATGTATAACAAATCAAGTATCCGACATCTCTAGTTTGGAGGTCTGGTCTTCATTTTCCTTTGATCCTCCATTGGATACTCTGCATCAGTTCAATCTAGGATGTCTTAAAGTTTTGGTAGCTCTTCTTGACTTCTACTTTGGATGTTATGCGGCAATACAATTTAGAAGTATTGGAGGTTTAGAGCTCTTCTTTATTGACTTATTAATCGGATACCCTAAGGTAGTCTAATACTGAATAAGTCACGAGTCCAAAATTTACATTTTTCTTTTTGGATTTTTGTTAGTATTGTATTATGCTCTCTGCTAGTAACGATGGATGTCTCACCCTCATCAGAGGGGATATTTGTTTCTCGTGGACTGTCTTTGATTTCTAATAGTGATTATATGGGTCCTACACCATTCATTGAGGGTTCAATATTAATTATAGCGATAGTCTAATTGATTACCTTTTGAGCTTCCTTTACACTTGATAATTTTATGAGGCTTTGTTAGCCACCGATCTTATTTCTTTTATAGATCCTTGATGCACATCTTTCTGTGGTTTTCAAACTTGATCTTTGAACTCCCTTGAGTCTTTATTTGTAACATTCTCAAGCTTAATTATGTTTCTTAATCTTCTTTATCAAGCCAAGCATCTCATTGAGTCTTCAAGCTTCACCTTCAATGAACTTCTTTTAGTCTTGTTCATATTCCTCAAGCTATGCTTCTTGATTTCCCTTGAGTCTTGATCTTCAATCGTCTCGATCCTTCAAAAATTAAGGGGGTAACTGATATACCAAAAGAACCATCGATCCGTCCAAAGGTGTTACTACACACGGAAAATATGGAGTACTTGATATTATCATGGCCTAAGTGCATAAATACCCACCTTAAAGTAAATTAGTCTGGTGACCCTCACGTTCACATTAGTAACGGCTAATATGAAGGTTATTTGGCCCCATGATTCTCAGTAATCCTCTTTATCAAGCGGTTGAGGAGTTACGCCAAATAGAATCCATGTAGTATCCCCACTAACAAGGTCATTGCATGATGGGGGGAATATGGGTATTTTTTTTCATACATGAGAGGCTAAAGAAGCCGTTAAGAATAAAGAGTTACATAAAGCACAAAAGCTCTTATTATCTATCTAGTACAACTCTATTAGTTGCACACCCACTTCTGTCTCGTGTAATCACCTTCCAAAGATAATCCGGTGGATCCTTAAATATCTCCGGTTGAGCACAAAGCAAAGCTCCTTCTCTTGTATCGTCACAAAAGTTAGCTTCTCGATATACATGAACAAATTCAATTTTCGGGAATTTACGAAGTAAAGCACAACACTCTTTTGAAATTGAAACATACCGACTACCTAAACTCCCACCGCCCTTCACTAGCGCGTGGAGTTTCCCCGAGTCCATCTCATAGAGAGTAGAGCTCCCACGGCCCTTCACTAGCGCGTGGAGCTCCTCCGAATCCGTTTCAATCACTATCTCAATATAGCCACTGTTACTAGCCCATCTAAGACCAAAGTGTAACGCAAGTAATTCCAATATAAAGGGGGATACAAAATCACACGAGCCCAGGAACCCAGCAATACATGTTCCAAAACTATCCCGAATTATACCACCAATACCTGCTAAACGTTTTGCTTTAATGAAGCTTCCATCTATGTTCAACTTTATGCCCTTTTCCGGTTTTTCCCATTTTACCATAATATTATTGGCAAGCTTAATAATACCACCATCAAAAGACTTACCCCATGCAAGAATAAAGTTACCCACGAGAGAGAAGATATCTCTCTTTAATTCAAGTACATGAGGAATACTTTAGCCCTCATTAAAAACTAAGCGGTTTCGATTAATCCATATTGTCCATAACACGGCTACGAACACCAATGGCCAATCAAAACCATTAAATCGCGTCTTGGATCGAAGATGTCCTTCCACCCAGCCTTTTATGCCCCTGGGAGGGGCTGAGTTACTGTTTTCTGCAATTTTCCGCGCTGCAGCAATTTCCGGACATGTACGGGTTGATTCCAGCAACTGCGCCGCCCCTGGACAGCGGCCTGCAGCATTTAAGTTGCCTCTTGATCGCGCCCAGCACCTATTCAGTTGTTCCAGGTGCCTTCTGTCCTTGCTCTCCATCATTCCAGCCTCCATTGCAGCAGCTGAATTTCTTCCCACCGAGACAGCAGGAACATCCAAAATAGCTGATGTGCTCCTTCTAGCCGAGACAGCAGGTGCATCTAAGAGGACAGCTCCAGCAGCATCATCTCGGGCAGCAGCAACTGAGCCTCCAAACTCCACAGCTACGGTACCTGCAAAATCAGAGGAGAAGCCCAATAATTTCCACACCATGGTAGCTAATTTACACTTTAAAAAAACATGAAAAACATCTTCCCTTTCAGCTCCACAAATAGGGCATCTTCGTGACTCAAGAATATTCCTTTTGTAAAGGTTTTCCGCTGTGGCAACTCGGTTAAGCACTAATCTCCAAAGGAATACCCTTATCTTTTGAGAACACTTCAGTTTCCACAACAAGTCCCACTCAAAAGACCCCTCTTCGCTACCTTCTATCGAGCTCATAAATGCGGATTTAACGGAGAAAATGCCTGAACTTTCATACTTCCACCTTACACTCGGACCAACATCATCATTTTGGACAATAAATCCATCCCGAAACATCTCTACACCAGCTAGTATAGCTTTGCAAGCATTCGATTCATTCCCATTGCAACTACGATTTAATAGCCCATTCCTAAAATACTTATTTCTGAACACTTCCACCCAGGCAACCGATTGCTCCTCTTGAAGGATTTTCCACCCAAGCTTTGCTAATAAAGATAAATTATACCTCTCAGCACCCCTTATTCCTAGACCACCATTCGCCTTTGATTTGCATACTTGCTCCCAAGAAACCCAATATGATTTTCTTTCTGAAGTTGAAGAAACCCAAATAAATTCTTTGACCACTCTATCAATTCCATTGCAGACATATTTTGGCAGCTTCATAACTTGCATTTGATACATGGGTATCGCGTTCAAGACTGACTGAGCAAGAGTGATTCGACCCGCAAGCGATAAAGTCTTTGTTTTCCATGAGGCTAACTTATTTCTCATCTTTTCCACTATACCCTTGTAAAACCCCTTTGGTAGTCTACCCGAGAGAATAGGGACTCCCAAATAAGTACCAAAGGATTTACTAAGGCAATACCCACTAGCCAATGCAAGGTCCTTCTGAACTTGTTCCGGGACATTCGAGGAAAAATAAATTAGGGACTTCTCAGCACTAACTGTCTGTCCAGCTGCATTACAGAACCTATCCATCACCTCCTGAATAACATGTACCTGCAATAAAGAGGCCTCACCAAACAATATTAGATCATCCGCGAAAAATAAATGAGATAACTTAGGGCCTTGGCGACCAATTTGAATCTCTTTCCACTTCCCCGAATCGCAAGGCTCTTGGATAAGTAAGGATAATATCTCCATACACATGACGAAGATGTAGGGCGAGAGAGGGTCCCCTTGCCGGATACCCCGGTGAGGAGTAAACGGAGCTAAGGGCTCCCCATTCCAAAGGACTCGCATTTCATTCTCCTTCATACTGGACATGATAATCCTTATCCAATTCTCCGGAAGGCCAAAAGTTCGCACGGTTTCTTCGATGAATTCCCATCTGATCTTGTCATAGGCTTTCGCGAGATCAATCTTCACCGCCATGATTCCTTTCCTTCCTACAATATGGCGCATCTTATGGTCCACCTCACGAACAAGCACCACGTTATCCACCGTAGAACGACCTGGCAAAAAACTACTTTGGCAAGGCCCAATAATGTTAGATAATATAGGCCTTAGTCGATCGACCATTGCCTTCATAATAAATTTAACTGGAGAATTAATAAGACTAATAGGACGAAAAAGGCGTACCCGGTTCGGGTCTGGTACTTTAGGAATAAGGTGTATAAGTGTACTATTCAGACCCGAAGGCAAATGACCAGTATCAAAGGCTTCACGAACCATTTTGCAAACCGATGGGCCCACTGAGGACCAACATTTCTGATAAAACGCCGCTGACATCCCATCCGGACCCGGCGCCTTAGTCGGATTAGAATGAAACACAACCCTACGAATTTCTTCATCCGAAAACGGGATTTCAAGATCACTTTTAACCACTTCCTCGAGAGGCCCTATAACCGGGAGACTAGCCACCTCCATTTGGTCTTCCGGTGCAGCATAAAGGGAATCAAAATAATCACAAACTAATTGTTTCAAACCTTCCTCTTCCTCAACCCAATTACCCACATCATTTAACAATCTAGTACAAATAGCCTTTTTCTTTCGTATAGACGCTGCGATTTGGTAGAACCGAGTGTTCCTATCACCTGACTCCATCCACTTACTCCTTGATTTCTGAAAATACATAGCTTCTTCTTGTTCAAGTACACTCTCGTATTCCTTAGTTAATTGTGCACCCATATGCCGAAGAGAGGAGTTATATGAGACCTCCAATGACTTCTGGTACCTCTGATTCTTGCGCTTAACTCTCTTTTCTTGCGATTAATATCACCAAAAACTTCCATTTTCCAATTATTTAAATGATTTTGAATAGACACTACCCCTTCTCCTACACCTAAGTTGTTTCCTTCCTAATTTCTCTCTACGAAGTCAAGAAAACCTTTATGTAAGCACCAAGCGGATTCAAATCTGAAGCAACGAGTGTTTACTTTCGGTCTCTAGACTGGGCAAACTTGAATTAGGATTGGCATATGGTCCGAGTGGACCCTTGCCAAGTGGACAACTCGTGTATTCGGAAAAAGCTCCTGTCATTCTAAATTGCCATAAGCTCTGTCTAAGCGCTCCATGATTTTTTTGCCCCGAATTCCAAGAATCGCTCCAAGTGTAACGCGGTCCAATGAATCCAAGGTCTATCAGGCGACAACTGTTTCTCCACTCTTCGAACTTCTCAATTCGTCTCGAGACACCCGAAACCCCACCTCTCTTGTCAATTTCTAACCCCACTTGATTAAAGTCACCAGCAACTAACCATGGAGACTGTATGTTGTGAAATGCATGGTAAAGAGCATCCCAAAGATCCTCTCTCCGTTTATAATCCGGACTGGCGTATATTGCTGAAAACACCCACGATTTACACCCTTGTTGGCTAACCTCGATATTTATGACTTGGCGACCAGCTGAAAGAACCCTTACGTTGATGTTCGAGTCATTCCAAAGCAACCAAATTCCCCCACTATAACCTTCTGAATCCACTCTAATCGAGTTATCCTTTTGCACAGTGTTGATAACTATATTCGCGTTAATACCGCTTATTCGAGGTTCCACAATTACTGTAAGCCACACATTGTTGTTAACCATCATATCTCGGACCACTTGCCTAAATCTGGGTTTGGCGGCGCCATAACAATTCCATATCAAATTATTAATGGGATTTTTAGTTCTTTCCCAAGAGTTTCCTGAAACATTCACTAGATTCATTAAATAATTAAAATATAAACACGGAAATACCTCTAGGCGCACTAGGCACGAGCCTCCATATCCATTTCATCGTCCGAGTCGCCATTGACTTGTTCTTGTTCGCGCGTGGCAGTGGAATCAGGCCCTGTTTCCTGGACTTGACTGTCCAGCCATGCCGCGTCAGTAGCTGCTCCGCCATCAGAAGCGTCCCACAGAGGTTCTGGGATCATGTCTGCAGCGCTACTGGACATCAGCTCCTTGCCGAGCGCCTGATTGTCCAACTCCAAGTGAAGGTCTTCAGCGCAGGCCCTGTGCTGGGGTGTAGGTGGACCCGAAACAAAGGCCCCAACTTTGGGGTTAATTGCAAAAAGACCCCTGTGGTCATTACTCCCTCACTGATATTAACCTCCACCAGATTTTCATTAATACCCACTATAGCAGCCCCAACCGAGAGCTGATAACTCTCTGAAATACCTGTTTTTTCCACACCCTTATTCTCATCCAGCTTTGCACTACTTTTCGCCACATTCGAACCTTTTTTGCCCACCTTCTTGCTACCCGTTTTAGCCCCAACTTGCTCCTCCACAAGCCCAAAACCGCTCATCTCTACTTCATCTACTAACATTCGTCTTTGCTCAAAATTAGGGGAGTTAATAATCCCATGACTTTTGGACCCACCATTCTTTTTATTACCCGTAAAATTCCCAGATATACCTTTACCTTTATTTGAAACCAATTTCGACCCCGAACTTTTCCCCTTATTCATTACACTTTGTGCATTAAACTCATCTCACTTGGCATTTCTTCCATCCTAAGAGCATCAAAGCGGTTTCCAAGATTGCTATTAGAAAGGTTTTTAAGCGTTTTATTCGTAGTATTTTTCCCATTCCCTCTATTCCCTCGCCTCACCGTCATCCATTCACCGTACTTTTCTTTTGGCGCCTGTATCTCAAATACTTCTTCCACCATAGCTTCCTTACCTTTCCCAATGTCCCGATCCTTTGTCATGTAATCCCCTAAGGTAGCCGGGCAATTCTCCCTTTTATGACCAAATTTACCGCAATCAAAACAAATTGAATGAAGGCCTTCGTACTCTACCTTGCATATATCTGATCCAATTCGCACCTCAGGTTCTAGAGGTTTTTTCAAATCAAGCTCAATTGCTAATCTTGCGTAATTCCCCCTTAATCTACCCTTACTCATCAGATCGATCTTAATCGTTCTACCAATTTTGTCCCCAATCTTTCTCAATATACGCGCTGTGTAATTTTTCATACCAACATTAGAGATTCTTACCCACGCGGTGGTTTTCGTTATCGAGTTGGATGCAGCGTTAAAACTAGGTGTCCATTCTCTAACAATAAGATAATGATCCAAGATCATCCAGGGTCCCCCCGAAAGCGCGAAATCGAAATCTCCCTTCAACTCAAACTTGACTATGTAATACCCATGCCCCATATCCACTAGCTCAAAATGCCCCTTGGGCGCCCATATCTGTCTTAGCTTCGAAAGTAAACACGTGAAACCAACCTCCCTCCCCAGTAGTCGAATAACAGCCGAATTGCGCCATAGCCTAACCCCTTCTTGTATTTCATCTCTAGTCCTAATAACGGTAGGGATTGAATCAGTTATTATCTCCTCGTCATCATCCTCTATTAAATTCTCTAGTTCTAAGAAATATTCCTCGCCCATTATATACCCAGTCCTAGTTTCCTCCCTATCTTCAATGATAGGTATGATTAAATTATTACCCGTTACAGTTCCCTTCCAACCACCAAGATTAGGTCTTATAAAAGGGCCTGGATTATTACCTTTTGTTACAGCAGGTACTGGAGTTTGATTTCGCGGCGGTGGAGCATGGTCAGACTCTTTATCCGTAGGGATTAACACAATTGCAGCACCATTAGTATTCAATTCCTCCGGATCGATTCTAGTTCTCTTGCTCGTTCTACCCTCTTGAATGGCGGCAGAGAGTGTAGGAAAATCCTCCATTCGGAGGTCAGTAGCGTTTGGATTGTCCTGCACTGTAATCTGCGTATGGTTGTTATCTTCCATCGGCTCAGGTGCGCCCTCCGACGGTGGCTTCTCGCCGGCCTGGACTGGCGGTGCCGCAGCCATGTTATCAGCAGTTTCTGTTATTTTGACGTAAAAGATGGAACTTTTGTTTCTATCCGTTGAGAGCACTTTTTTTAAATATGGGTATTATCCTAGCGATTAAACACCCTTATCTGTAACCACCCATAATCTTGACCTCAAGTGCTTACATCTTATACCTATGTATATCTTAATTATCCTCATAATAAGGTATGCACAATACATTAATCAAGAATCAGAGCATAGTCTCTCATTTCTCATTTCATACATTATAGTCCATGCAAATATACTTAGACTACTTTCGATAAGATATATCACATATTCATCACGAGGAAAATTCAACTCTTGGCTTATATTCCACTAAATTGAGTATCAAAGGGTCAGTAGGAGCACTCCACCCCTATGGTTCATGAATTTGTCTGGTATCAAGTTAGTTAAACCTATTCTCGAAGTTGCGCCATTGATTGCTTACTTGTCGTTTTCGTTCAATCGGTTACTAGTACATTTGAAGTAGGAATTTTTTCTATCATATTAATTATGAAAATAAATAAATCCTTATGATTAATTGAGTTAGTGTCTGATTTCATATTTCATCCATCATTTCTTACAATTCGCTAAAAATTGTCTAATTATTTGTCATTTTACTTGTAGATTACCCATTCACGCAAAATGTATGTTCGTTCAATGTCGACAAAAAATCTATTTAGAAAAGAAAAAACGAGAGAGAAAAGAAATGACAAGAACACTATGCAAATCACAAAGAGGGTGTTAGAAAATGTTAAATATAAAGATTTAATTAATATTTTTCATCAAAAAAGCTTATAAAAAATAGGATAAAAGATATTTATATATAGGAGACCTAAAATTTAGTTTCGTCTAAGTTCTCCAAATAGGTAGTGATAACTGTGGTTCCTCTTGTATGTGAATGGATGCCGAGGCAATGGAGAAAACTTCAAATTAAAGCCCAAATCCATTCCTACCCCAATTTTAAAGCCTATGTTAGAAATTGTTCTTTTTAAAGCCTAACCCAACCAAACAAGCTCTTTCTCTCTCTTACTTTTTCTGACATACAATTCTTTGTTTTATTCTTTTGTTATTTCCATTAATCCGTATGCAATCCGCACCATCGGGTACGTACCCTTGTTGGGGGTTTTTAGGTTTTTATGTTGTGTAATAATTTTTATTTTTTTTGTGTAGAGTTTCTCTACATTATATCCATGTTAAAGTCCATGGCTATGGGGCTATACCTAAGCTTTGTTTTTGTCCAAGTCAAAATATACCCAAGTTACGGGTTTAGTCCAAGTCAAAATTTGTCCAAGTATGCACCCATAGGGCTATACCTTTCTTTATTTTTTAGTGTAGGTTATATCCACGTTAAAGTCCATGGCTGTGGGGCTGTACCCAAGCTTCGATTTTTTCCAAGTCAAAATGTACCAAAGCTACGGGTTTATCCAAGTCAAAATTTGTCCAAGTCTGCACCCATAGGGCTGTACCCAAGCTTTTTTACTAAAATACATGTCCAATGAAATAAAAATAATCTAAGTCTTTACCCCTAGGGCTGTACCCAAGCCAAAATTATCCAAATATATCCAAGACTAATAAAATTGGCTGGATAATAAAGATCCCTAACCTAATGGGATGGTATAAACTAATCCAAAAATCGAAACAACTAATAACAGTATATTTTTTAACAACTAATCAAAAAAAATATGCCCCTAATGTCTAGACCCTAATGTATAAACCCAAAGGGTTGTCCCTAATGAACTAGACACAAACCAATAACAGTATATTTTTTCAAAAAGAGGCTGGGCCCAAATAAAACCCAACAAAAAAAGGAAAGTACAACCAAAACAAGCTGGACACAAATGGGCATCAGGACTGGGCTAGACAAACAAAATAATTTTTTTTTTAAAACAAGCTAGATCCCATAACTGGCTAGACTTATTAATTATTGAAAGCCTTAAAGGGCTTGCCAGATCTGTACTGCTCGGCCTAAAATGGGCTGGACATACACGTTTAAATAAAACAAAAAGCAGCGCCGAGGTGGGTTCTTCTACAGCAGCGCCGAGGTGGGTTCCTTATACAGCAGCGCCGACATGGTTCTTCTACTGCAGCGCCGACATGGTTCATCACAGCAGCGCCGAGGAGGTTTTCTTCTGCACTGGATAAAGGTGAGGATGAAGGTAGTGGATCTAGAGCACGGTTGTTTTCTGCAAAAGCTTGCTCGGTGGCGTCGGAGAGGATATGCAGCGAAGGTTATTGATGGTGGTGCGATATGGAGCGGATCAGACCTGCTATGGTGGTGCGAGATGGAGCGGATCTGCAGCGAAGGTTATCGATGGTGGTGGGGTGCTGCGCCGGAGTTCTGGTGCAGGGTGGTGGTTGTGTGGGAACGGGAGTGGTTCACGTCAGTGGTGGTGCAGGGTGGCTGTGGTGGGAAGCTAGGTGAGGGGGAAGGGAGGCTGTAATTGTGGGGAGGTGAAAAGTTGGGAAGAGTGAGGGGGAGGGCGGTGGGGGGAGGGGCGGTGGGGGGAGGGAGGCTTGGGTAAGGAGAGTGGGGCACACTAAACACAGAGAGCAAATGAATTTGTGGATCCAAATCCTATATTGAGTTTTTGTTTTTGTAAAATCGTTTTCACTGTGTACAATAGGGTGGGGTGGTTTTTTACCTTCTTTAATTGGGTTAGTTAGGTTAAGTAACTATAGGCTTTACTATAAAAGTTTCATAGTTGTGGGGTTGTATAAAAATATTCCCCCGAGGCAATGAGATTAGGCCCCGTGACGTTTTACTTAACAAATAAAACCGCACACCTAACTAGTCACTAACCAGTCCATTAGACCTCAACTTAAAATAAAATAAAAATACCCAATAACCCCTCCCTCTCACTTCTTATTACACTAAAAAAACAAAACCCAAAACAAAAACCCAATAGGGTTACAGAAAACACCAAACCCAATAGGGTTACAGAAAACACCAAACACTCCCTCTCCCTATTCTCTCTCATCCCACTCTCTATTCTCTCTCTATTTTAGATAAGAACAAAAAAAAACGAAATCTCTTAACCGCCATTAGTGGACCTTCTTCACCATTGCAAGACTCCTCTACACAAGCAAACTGCCTCTACCTTTACCGCTCCCTGCACAAGAAACCGTCCACCATTGCAAGGCTCCCTCCCGCACAAGAAAAGCGCCTCCACCTTTGCCGCTCCTATACACAATAAACCCGCCGCCGTGGACCAACTTAAACCATTCCCCGCAGTTTAAACCCAGGTCCGTTAACGGACCTTCAGATCTGAACAATCCAGAAAGTCGCCGCAAACTTAAACCATTCCTCGCCACCATCACCTCGGCTTGGACCATTTTCCACTATTAGATCGTAACCTGCACAACAGATCTGACCATTCTCCACCATCTTCTACACAGGTCCTCGTCGTCGGAGATCCTGCACAAACCACCACCGCCTGGAAAATTTAACACCATCTTCAAACCTTCTAGCAAAGAACCCAGATGTAGGTACCTTCTTTCACTTTTTTCTTTTCTTCAACGTTAACTTTTTCATTTATTTTATTGTTTATTTTTCACGACGTTATGTTTCATTGATTTTATAACATAACTTTTTTTTTTTAGATCGAGATTTGCAGGTAAGAAGAAGGTGTAGGGTCCATCCAATATGGTGCAACCCTTATGGTATAACCCATTGAGTGCAGCCCTTTATGTTAATTGTTTTGCGGTAAAAAAATCATTTTTAGTTTAGGGTTTAGCCATTAGGGTACATACCATTCTTTGGTATATCCACTTGGGTCCAACAATTCTTGTTGATTGTTTTTTATTCCTGCGAGTGTGAAGGTGAAGTGATTGTTTCTGTTTCATTGTTTATTTTTTAACATAAAAAAAATATGTCATTGTTTTGTAGAGATTTTTTTGTTTCTTTGTTCCTATGCGTGACTGACTAGGATACAGTACATTGGGTCTAGCTAATTGGGTTAAAATTCGGTTTGGAACACCTGGTGGAAATGGTATGATCTTATAACTGGGCTTGGGTACAGCCCCCTAGGGTACAACGATTTGACGTTGACTTGGCAAAACCCGATAAGGGCCCTCTTAGACTTTGAAATGGACAAAAACTTAAGTTTATACCGAAAATGATATTAGAACTTATGAAACAAGTATGTACAAAATCACATTACAAAAATTAAAAACCGACATAGTTACATACTCTCATACTCTCAGGGTAATCACTTTATAATATTAAAAAAATTGCATAGGTACGTACCCCGTAAATTAGGTACGTACCTCCCTTGTAAATTAGGTACGTACCCTCCTTTAAAATAGGTATCTACCGAATTAAAACTAAAAACAAAAAGATAATATGAAAAAAAGGGTATAGAAGTAAAAAATTTAACCAAAAAAATTAGTATACAACTTTAATAGGATATTTTTTAGTTGGGATTTAAATAATATATTTGCTAAGTCTTAATTTGTAGAATTCTCATAAATGATGCTAAACGATATTTTTTTTAATATTTAATATTTAATAAATACAAAATTTATTATTTGTAAATATAACGTTAGTGGAATTTAGTACTTCGTTTCTAGTCAATAAAAAATAAAATTTAGTATATGTTTGAAAGTATTTTTTTATAGAAAGTGTTAAAAATGTTAGATATTTCAAAATATTTTAAATTTTGAAAAACATTTTTATAGTTTTTTTTTTCCTTAAGAATTGAGTAATGATATATACCCCAAATTCATATCACCCAAATACCATCTATGACATGACATGAATTAGTTGGTAATAAATCTTTAATCAAATCAAAAAAGTAAATAAATTAAAGATCTATTACTAACTAATTCACGCCACGTCATTAGGTTGTATTTGGATAGTATGAATTTAAGTGGTATACATCATTACTCAAGATAATTAGCATTTCCAGACAGACAACCCTTAGTAGGCAAGTGTTAGCCATTTTGGCCTCAGATGTAGAGGAATAAAAAGAAGAAAACTAACGAGAGCTTGGTTTGTTTCGTTTAACAAAGAAGAATCATCTTGTTCAAATGAAAAGTAAGTGGAATGGAGCTTGAACGATTTGTTACAACACCGACGACCACTTCAGTATTAGTAATTATCACACGAACATAACCAAACCCCTCTCGGGTGGGCTAAACCTTGTAACCGTTTCTATTATCTATATTATTATGCATTTGAACAAAAAAAAACTTTACACACATCCTTTTTTTTTTTGTCATTGAACTTTACACACATTCAACTCCTCTAACCTTGTAACTATCTGAAGCATATCCGTGTCATAATCTGCAAAGAAAACTTCTGTGTTTGATTTTTATCGACCTTCTACCAGAGTATCAGTCATATCGTTTGTTGACCAAAATGTTCCACCAGAATCGAATCTTTCTGTAAAATATCCCGGGCGTGTAGGTTGTGGTAACATCGCACTCTCACTATCCAACATCAATAGCACAGATGACATTATTGGTCGATCCTCGGGTCTTTGTTGCACGCATAAGAGCCCAACTTGTATACATCTCAACACTTCAGACATTGAAAATGAATCCTCCATTAATGGATCAAATAGCTCGAAGCCTTGCCCTTCAACCCATAGTTGCCATGCCTGTGATCATTGATCGCGTAAATGCTAAAACACAATTACAAGTGTAGTAAAGTTAGAACTATCATTGCTTACATGTCCAAGAAGGTTATAATGGTGGTCAGGATGATGAAATTGACTGTTCCTTTTCCCGGTCACTATCTCTAGAACTAAGACTCCAAAGCTGAAGACATCTGATTTCATAGAATAGATGCCTTCAATGGCATACTCAGGTGACATGTATCCGCTGCATTTCATTGTGAAATATAAGAATGAGTACAACTTAATTATAAGTAACTAGTATTTGTACATTTATAATACATATATACTTACTAGGTTCCGACAACTCTTGTAGTTTTATCCATTGATTGTTCTTCTCCGAAAGCTCTAGCCATGCCAAAATCAGAGATTTTTGGATTCATCTCAGTGTCTAAAAGCACGTTGCTTGCTTTGAGATCCCTATGAATGATTCTAAGCCTTGAATCTCGATGAAGATAAAGAAGCCCTCGAGCAATCCCAACAATTATAGAAAAGCGCCGCCTCCAAACAAACAAATGACTATTTGCACCAAATATATACGAGTCCAAGCTTCCATTAAGCATGTACTCGTAAATCAGCATTCTTTCTTCTCCATGGATACAACATCCTAAAAGTCTTACTAAATTTCGATGTTGAAGTTTAGAAATCAACATAACCTCGTTCTTGAACTCATTCAGCCCTTGACGAGAATCCTCTGCAAGCCTTTTAACCGCTATGTCTTGTCCAGTTAAAAGTTTTCCCTAAGAAACAACATAAGCATCAGATTTTGACATCTAATTCTTCTTTTTAATGATACAAAACTTCGACAATAGTTCAATACTTCTTACCTTATAGACTGGACCAAATCCTCCTTCTCCAATCTTATTCATATCAAAAAAGTTTTGAGTTGCTCGTGCAATCGTAGCGATATCAAAGCAAGGTAATTCAAGATCTTCCTTGTCTAGACACTTGCCCTTTTTATGTAATTTCCTCTTCCAAATGAAAAATAGAACAGCTAACAATAGCAAGATTGACGCAACGATTATCACCACTACAATAATTATTGTCTTCTTTTTCTTCTTTGATACTGATTCCAACACTAGAATCTTAAAAGAATTATTCCCAATTTCCAGAAAAATTACTAATATATAACATAAAAGCAAACCAATATTAATAGTTACCTAAGTCTGAAGCTAAAACCCGAACATGGAGTGTCTGATTTACCCACGTGGTTAATTTCCTAACATCGATTAAATCTCCAAACCAGAGTACACAACCATGACCATCTCCAGTAGCATTTGCATTAGCATATGCTGTACACGAACAATTCTTTGAGCATTGAGCTTCACATTCCTCCACAGAGATACTAAAATCCACCCTACTCTGCAAAAGATCAGGCATTTTCATACCTATAAACTCTTTATAATATCCTTTTTCTGAACAATTAAATGGATTTTCTTCTACACATCCACCAGACCAGACACGAGAATCCCACTCATGTGAATGCTTAGGAATATACCCGGTCATGCAAATGCAAGGTTGCGCATCACTTATAGTGCAAATAGAATTGGGCCCACAGGGTGCATAATCACCACAATTGTCTTGGGGTATCGCATACATCACACGCCAGTCTTTGCTACTATTGTCTCGTATAATAACTTGAATTGTACCTGAGTATGTAAGAGTAGACATCACAATCGAAGAATTGTTGTATAGACGATGTACATAGTAAACCTCTTCTGAATTTACGGTCGATTCTGTATAGAAAGGGAGGATCGGTTCAAAACTTACTCCACCAAAATCAACTCCATTCCATGGTCCACTTCTATATACTTTCGAAGAACCTCTCCATATTATTATCTGTGGTAGTTCCTCAAGGGAAAAACCATAGGTATATTCTCCAGGAGAAGGGTCGTCTGAATTTCTCCAAGACGTGAGATTTCTACTAAGACCAGTCCTTAGGTCCCATCCGAGCTTCATTCCAGCTATCATGGTGTGTGATGGATGATCAAAACTTTGCCAGAGAAAATTTTCTTTGTCTCTCAAAACAAGATTTCCCTCTCTCAAAACAAGATTTCCCGAGTCTAGAAGTTGTGCAACGGTGCTGCTCCCTGATGAGAAGTTTTGCATACCAGTAGACCAGAGGATCGAATCTGTTTTGTCCAGAAGGACTAAGTTTCCATCATTTCCGATTTTAAGAACACCCGAAGTATCATTGAGAGGAGTATTTCTGTTAGCGATCCACACAACTTGAGTTGGGATAATATTAAACCATATGGCTAAATAAAACTTCTTGGAATTTCCTGGACTGTAGAAGCCGAGCTGAAATTCGTTATTTGCTGAAATTAAGGTCTGATTAGAAGTAATCAGTTGCGATATGATCAATGTGTCGATCGACATGGATATTTTGGTACATGATAAAATAACAACAAAAACATAACACATATTTACATTCATCTTGTTGAGATTCCTTAATCAGTTCTATGAAGAAAGAAAGAACAATATTAGTATACTGTAAAGCTTAATCAATTATTTTGTAACTATGGGTATAAGTAAATACAAAAAAGAATGATATAAAAATGAAATAGTTTGTTTGACCATTCCACATTGCTCTGCTAAGGAAATTGTAGTAAACGACTTCGACTGTTTGGGTTGACAAAAAAAAAAAAAAAAAAAGACTTCGACTGTTTGGACCTCATGTTGTGTATCTTGTATGAAAATGAAGTGTCTTAATATATTCTATACACAATTTTTTTTTTTTTTTTTTGACGGACTATACACAATTATTAGATAGTCATAGTAATGTCATTTTCATGTTCCTGTAGTGCTTCAACTAATGAAGGTCACATAATGAAATAAAAGGCCACCTACTAAAATTAGGATTCACCCCCATTAGGAGGCTAAGCAAAGACAATTTATTAGGAGGCTAGGTCGTTTGGTTTGTGAAAATAATATATATTTTTTATTTTTATTTTTTATATTTTCCAAAATACTAATCAAAACATGTTTAACTAATAAAAATGAAAATATTTTTTTGAAATATTGGAAAACATGTTATCAACGTTTTCTATATTTTCTGAAAATATTGAAAAGAAATCATTTTCTGAAAATATACTTTAAAACCGAAAATAGAAAATATTTTCAAAAACCAAACATCGTTTACTCTATCTATTCAACAATGTTTGAACTTTTGAACAAAAAAAAAAAAAACAATGTTTGAACTATGTTCTAAAAATTGCCCTAGTTCTGGTTAGGTGCCGGAAAATGGTCGACCCGTTTTAGGACCGTCTAAATGACCTATATCACTACGAACTTATAATTTGAAAGAATTTTTATTTTATTAAATAAATAAATTAGTAATATATATTTTTTATATAAATAAAATTTAAAACCATCTAAAAGAAAAAAATTTAGGCACAGTTTAGACTTCCGCCTAGGTTTCAATTTTTTTAAACATTATATGAGACTTTAATATGTATAGATATATTAAATTGTTATCTACAACCTTTTTAATCCTAATTTGATTTAGAACATTATATGCGACTTTTATAAAAACTAGGAGGTAATGACTTTAACACCAAAAATTTGTAAAAATGTAACAAGCTCTACAATAAACTTAATATGACATGTAAATAGTAAAAGTTGTGCTTATATTTGGTCAAATAGAAGATCAAGTAATGAAATTATAAAACAAATCGCAGATAGATGTTGTGCTAATAACTAATGGACGCTACTATTCTCTAAATTAGTATGCTTATTTCCGACCAAAAAAAAAAAAAATTAGTATGCTTATTCTACACGCTTAAAAGGAAAAAAATATATGAAAAAAGAATTCATGAATGAACAATGGCTCAACCATAAGTTTTTTTTTTTATCATTAAATCAAACTTTTATTAAATGAAGCCCAACTACAAATATCTTTATGATTCATTTCTACTTAGTCCACTAGCTTTTCGGCCCAACATGACCAGAAAAACCTAAATGAACTTTACACCTTACTAAGACAATTAACCTTTCTTTAGAACCCAACTACACTATTACATGATATTCAACTATATCTATTAAGTGAAGTCAGCCCGTTTTGGTGTAGCCCATTACTCATCTCTTATCTTCTCTACCAGGCTTTGAACTCTTTTGCTTTTAAACTTCTTTTTCTCAATCTTCACATGACTTAAACTAAAAAAATTATTCCACAATTGCTCTTCATTTAAACCTGCACCATGTTCCCTTTCATTTCTTTCACACCACATACAGTATATAAACGTTGTAAAGAAGATCCCACACAAGTTAATCATCTCCTCGCATCCACTTTGAATCATTTGCTCAATTAACTCATCAAGATCATTTGGAGTAGTTTTCATTTCACATAAATCCAACATTCTCTTGACTATTCTTTTTGAGAAGGAACAGTTAATGAGTAAATGATTGATATCTTCAGAGCAAGCTTTACAAAAGTTGCAAAGTGAATTAACCTGAATTCCCCAGCTCACCATCCTCATCTTTGTGGAAAGCCTGTCTTGAACAGCTAGCCAAGCAATAAAAGAGCACCTAGGAATACTCTGTTTTGCCCATACTAGCTTATACCATTTCACCTCGGAATTATGACTAGATATATGATCAAGAGTTTTTTTAAAAGAGAATTTATTCTTACTATTTTGTGTCCAAACTTTCAGATCAGCTCCTTGTGATAAATGTATGTTATTTAGATAAGGTAGTAAGTTACCAATCCTCGGAGGTAATCTCTATCTTTGTCTTCCAAAACAACTTGCAACTGTCTTGTCATTGTTTATACTCTGCTTCTCAATATCACAATTTAGAATTTCTTGAACATTTTTCCCATCTAACCATCTGTCCCACATGATGAATGTACTATTACCATCCTTTACTTTGTGATAAATGAAGTTATATGCAGTACTTCTTATTTTCATTAACTGCTTCCATATCCATGAGTGAGCACTTTTTATATCTAAACTCCAAATACATTTCCCTTTGACTATATTATGATTCACCCACATACTCCATAGATTGTTAGGTTGAGAATACATTCTCCAAAAGGTGAAGAGCAGACATACTTTATTTAAATTTTCTATGTCAGGAATACCTAGGCCACCTTGTGCTTTTGATACACTTATGTTTTGCCAAGATACTCTTGCTCCAAAGGCTCCATCTGAATTCCCTCTCCATAGAAAGCTGCTGATCTTTTGATTAAGCTTATATATTACTTGTTTTGGTAATAGAAAGACTCTACACCAAAACAATATCTTACTAATTAATACTGTTTTGATTAGCTCGGCCCTGCCTGCGTATGAGAGAAGCTTTGAGGACCATATATTAATACAGTTACAAATTTTTTCCACTAGCTTATTGCCATCAGGTACATTTAATTTCTTTGAGTTTAGAGGCACTCCTAGATATCTAACAGGTAATTTTCCTGTCTTAATGTTTAGAATTGAAGAGATGCTTTGTATAATATTATTATCTGCACCTCCAAAGTATAATTCGCTTTTGCCATAGTTTATTCTTAATCCAGACAGTCTAGTGAATAAGTCTAGCGCCTCTTTAATTACCCTTGCTGAGCTGATGTTTGCCTTCATGAAAATAAGCAAATCATCAGCAAAAATCATATGATTAAGCTTTAAGTTTCTATATTTGTGGTGATAATAGAATTGATTTTTCTTTGCCATATGATCAAATAGCCCTGTGAAGATTTCCATGCTTATAGCGAATAGGTAAGGTGAGAGAGGGTCTCCTTGTCTGAGCCCTCTCTTCCCTTTAAAATAACCACACAACTGTCCATTAATACTCACTGAGTAGTGAGGAGTACAAACACACATGATAATCCATGAAATGAACTTTTCAGGGAAGTTGAATGCATTAAGTGTATTGAGTAGGAACTTCCAGTTTACACTGTCATAGGCCTTTTGAAGGTCGAGATTATAGTACACTTTGGTTCAGCCTTTCTCTTCCCATAATCTGAGACAATATCTTGTGCAACAAGTATGTTGTCACTTATATATCTCCCCCCAACATAAGCAGCTTGATTGACTGAAACAATGGAGTTTAGGACTTTCTTCAGTCTATTAGCTATAATTCTTGAGATTGTCTTGTATGTAGTGTTAACACATGAAATAGGTCTAAACTTTTTAAGATTTGAAGCATTTTTCTCTTTATGAATTAGTACCAGTTTAGTAGCATTAACTTGAGATAGCAATTGACTTGTTTCAAAGCATTGCTTAATAGCTTTAATGAAATCTTCTCCAATAACATTCCATGATGCTTTGTAGAAACTTGAGTTGAGACCATCAGGTCCAGGGCTTTTGTTCTCATTTATAGAGAACAGAGCATCTTTAATTTCTTTGTCAGTAATAGGAGCAATTAACTGTTGAGTTTGTTCTTCACTGATTCTTGAGTTTACAATTTGTTTTATAGTTGAGACTGAACAAACTTCTTCTTCATTATCTTCTGAGCCAAGTAGATTTTTATAGAAACTAAGAAATTCTTTTTTGATCAGTTCAGGCTCAGTTATCAACTCTCCATTATCAGTTATAAGTGAAGATATGTTGTTTTTAGCAAGTCTTCCCTTTATAATTTTATAGAAGTACTGTGAGCTACAATCCATATCAATAGTAAAATTAGCTCTTGCTTTTTGCCTTAGAATCTTATGTTGATTGATCATGGCATCTTCAAGTTCTTTCTCTATTATTTTTTCTTCCTTGAGAATCTGAGAATCCATATTACCTTGCATAATACTTTTTTGAATTTTATTAAGCTGATTTCTGAGAGCATCAATATTATCAGCATTCTTTTTAAAGTATAGGTTATTAAACTTCTTCAAAGCTGCCTTTGTGTTTCTTTGCTTCATACATAATTTGAACATCCAATTTCCTTCCAACTCTGTTTTCCAGGCTTGTTTGACTGTCTCTATATACTTTTCATGATTAGTCCAAGCATTAAAGAACTTGAATGAGCTAGGAATGAACTTCCTATCTTCACCAATATTAACTACCAAAGCACTATGATCAGAGGTAGAAGGAGGGATTACACTGATAATTGATATCTTCTTTTCCATCCATTTTGAGTTAATAAAAACTCTATCTATTTTACTTGCTCTAATACTATCTGCAGAGCCTTTGTTTGTCCAGGTGAAATATTGACCACTGTAACTATGTTCAAATAAATTTGCATCATCAATACAATCTGCAAATTCAATAGCTCCTTTCTCAAGAGAGTCACAATTAAGTCTATCTTGTATTGTAAGTATTTCATTAAAGTCACCCAATATACATACTTTATCATGCTTGTTATTATCACTCCATTGAATAATATCCTTCCACAGTATTCTCCTCATGTCATCATCATTATACGCGTATACAAATCCTATAAAATACACCTCATTGTTGTTTACATCTTTTGCTTCAATGAACATGGCTTGAGCTGATTCCTTAATGAGTTTAACCTCAAAATATTTTGTGTCCCATAATATCCATATCCGGCCTGAATCATCTGAATTATAATTGTTTAGTGTCTTAAGGTTGGAGAAATGAGCTTTAATTATAGCTTCATAGTTGTGGCTTTTCACTTTAGTTTCTAATAAACCAACTAATTTAACTTTATTACTACCTAAGAAGTTCTTTACATCAAGTTGACGCAGAACATTATTTAGTCCTCTAACATTCCAGGCTGCAAAATTCATATATTTGGAGGTCTTGTTATCTCTTTTCCTCCATTATGATTAATAAACTGCAGGATGTCCTTATAAATGTTAGCTTCAGCTTCCTGTAGATTACTAAACTTGTTTATAGTAGACACCAAACTTTCATTTGTGTTTTGACCTTTACTTGATTCTCCCTGATAATACTTAGTACTTTTGTTTTTAACAACACTCCAACTTTCAACTGCATCTTTTTGTTTATCTTTGTTTTGATTCTCAGTGATTGTTTGTTTTGGTCTCCAAACTTTGTGTGTATTGTTGCACTTTTCTTCAACATGCCCAAACTTTTTACACTTTATACATATTATTGGTTTCCAATCATAAACAACCTTGACTTCATGAAGTTCTTCAGCTCCAATATCAACATACACAACTTCAGGTAATTTCTCTTCAGTATTAACTTCGACACAGACACGAGCGTATCCTAGTCTAGTTTTTTATTCAGTCACTGAGTCCATTTGAATTGGAACACCAATTCCACTCGCTACATACCCTAAGCCTCGTTTAGTCCACAGATTCATCGGTATATTAACAAGTTTTGCCCATATTGGAATTTTCGTAACATCTATCGTTTCAAATTGAACCTCAGCACTCCAAGGCCTAAGAAGAAGGGGTTTGCCATTTATATGCCAGATCTGCTCCATGGCTTTGATACTTTGTTGTTGATTTTCAAATTTGAATACATACATACCCTTTCCGCTTGATTTAACTTCAATTTTGCCTAAGGACTTCCATTGAAAGTTGACAAAGTTTGTTATAGCATAGAAATTCGGTGGATTATCTAGGAATTGACCGATTAAACAGTGGTCCCATAACTTGTCTCCTTCTTCAAACACATCTGAAGGTGGTCTTACAATTTTTTTTCCTCCATCTTTGTTCGGTGAATGAAACTCCAGCTTATAGACTTCATCAACCTTCTTTTTTAACAACGTTGACCATATTACAGGTTTGTTGTTCTTACTTTCTTCCGATTTATCTTTTGGAGTTTGAATCCGAGTGACTATCGGCGTTTGACTTTCAGCTTCTTCCACCGGCTCGACGATTATACTCGACTTTTGAGCTAAATCACTCTCTTCGACAGGTTCAGAACTGGGAGGAGAGAACATTAGTTTTGTGATGTTCGTGTATTTCGTCTTCGTCTTTGGATTTGAGTTACTTGATTGATTGACTTTGCTTGATTTTAACATTTTTGTCAATTTGAGAGTTTAGCACGACTTAGTGGGAAAGGTTTGGGGATTGGGTTATATAGTAGGTGGTGGTCGGTTGAATAGGTTTAAATGAATGGATGATTTTTTGAAGTTGACTTGGTGATAGATCCCAGATTTTGGAATAAACACCAAATCAGCTAAAAGAAAAAGCAAAAAGGTGGGAGTAAGTGGATAAAGTGGTGAAAACAAGAAAGATTCTTTGGAATGAAAATTAGGTGATATGAATGGCTAGAGAGGGTTTTTTTTCTGCGTTGACTCTCATTTGACTTTTTTTCTGGCTCAACCATAAGTGATCAACTTAATTAGAATCAAATGGAACACAATAAGTAAAATTAGAAGAAGGAATACTTAGATATGGAAGAAAACTTGAAAAATTTACTAGAGAATTAACAAAATGGGGAAGAAATAGAAATAAAAAATACAAAAGAATTTTTTTTTTCAAGAAGTAGAAAATTTTATCAACGAAAATAGTATAAGAGATTGGGATAAGTACACTGAAATTACGAAACGAATTAAGATATATTGAGCCCAAGAAAATTTTAACTAGGCCCAAAATTCTAGGCTAACTTGGCTAAAACTTAGGAAAAAAACATAACTTACTTTTATGCTATAACAAAACAAAGAAAAGTCAAAATAAAATCAAGAGACTTCAAAATAATAATTAAAATTGGCTAGAAAAATCAGAGAAAGTAAAAATAGAAATCAAAAGATATTTTAACAACATTTTTACATCAATGAGTTATATTATTTTAAAATCAAGAGGCTTCAGAATGATTTTTTTATTGTCTTTTTTCCTAAAACTTTTTTTAGAGATTATTACCCAAAGGGTCTTGAAATCACTACACCGTGACCTAACAAGACCGCCTCTTTTGGCTCTTCTTACTAAAGGCCACAAACTAATTTTAACACTATAAGCCAAAATCTCAATTACCTTCTTACCCTTTTTTATATTTTAATTTCCTATATATATAAATATTTATCAAGAGAAAATTAAAATTCTAAACATACACTCTCTTCTCTCTCTCCTCTATTCTCTCTTTTTTTTTTCTCTTAAATTTCTGACGCAGCAGCTTTGTAGATCTGAAAAAATTGACAATTATTTCCAACAACGAACTAGAAAATGAAATCAAATCACATCTGAGTTGTCGAAAATGGGGAGGAAGAAAGGAGTTGTGTTCGATGAGGGAGCATCAGATGGCTTTGACCCGGCGGATCCGTACAAAGACTAGGTAGTACCTTTGACGCCACTTGCGGTGTCGGATGGAGAAGAAGAGCCGTGAGAAGATGGCGGCGGTTCGAGACCTCCGGTGAGCTGCCGTTCCTAACCTCCAAGAAGAAGCGCCGTGAGAAGATGGCTGTGGTTCGAGACCTCCGGTGAGCTGCTTCATGGATCTGGGTCATCGAAGACCTGATAATTGAAATCCATGGATAAAATGCTTAGATCTGTGAAGACAAGATCGAATACTTTAAGCAATGTTCATGAAATATTAAAATCTTTATATTTTCAGTCGAACTCAAAGCAATGTTCAGATCTTTAATTGTTTTTTCGTGAGCAAATCAATAAGAGTCTTCAAAGTCCATTTGTTATTTTCTTCAGCTTTTCATTTGCAGCAACTAATTCTGCCGCTATTGTTATAAAAGGATCTTATTCTTTACTCAATTTCTTTTAAATCTTTATTAAAAGAGTATTAATTTCAATGTCAAAGAAAAAAAGTATAGTGATAAGATGAGCTTAAAATAATCTCATTATTTAATTTCAAGACCCTTTGGGTAATAATCTCATTATTTAAACTCGAAAGTTTTGTCTAAATGCTCAGCAGTTTACTGATTATACGAGAAATGCTCAGTAAATTTACTGATTATACGAGAAACACTCAGCAAGTTACTGAGCACGCTCAGCAAGTTACTGAGTAAACGAGCATGCTCAGTAAAGTCACTCAACAAAAAAATTCGAATACTCAACAACTTTTATCGACACTCAGAACTTTTTTACGATACTCAACAATTTTTTTCATGCTCTGTAGCCCATGCTCAGTACTTTTTCCATGTCCAATACCCCATGCTCAGAACTATTTTTTCAGACTCAGAACTATTTTCCATGCTCAGAACTATTTTTTCAGACTCAGAACTTTTTTTCCAGACTCAGAACTATTTTCCAGACTCAGAACTTTTTTCCATGCTCAGAACTTTTTCCGGCGGTGGCCGGAGGCGGTCGGCGGTGATCGGTGGTTGTGGTCGGAGCTGGAAAATATTTGATAATTAATGAAAGAGGAGAGAGAAAAAATGATAAAGGAGGAGAGAGATTAATGGTAATGGAGGAGAGAGAGAGTAATGATAGTGGAAGAGAGAGAAATAATCTATTTTTTTGTCTTATATGTACTAGAAGGGTAGTTATGACATTGGACATTTTATTGGCCTCTAAGAAGGAGAGAGGAATTGACTAGCTCCTAAGTGGCACATTGATTTTTCTCAAGTCTCTTTGGGTAATTGACCCCTTTTTTTATGATTAATTTTAAATTAAAATTATCTTTATATTTTTTTTTATTTTTTTCCATAAATTCTTTTACCATTATTTTTTTCCTAAAAAATCTTTTTTTAACATTAATTTTTTTTCTAAAACTTCACTAAAGAGTATTTGCACTAAGGTCCTCATATTATACTAATTATCTAAAAAATTCCAAAAAACACAAAAAAAAATTCTAAAACTCTAAAAAAATTCTAAAACACTAAAATTCTAATAAAAATTTACAATAATCCAAAATAATTACAACTCATATAAAAAAGTTAATGAATCATATAAACACAAATTAAACAATACTTGTAATAAAAAAATCCCTAAAAGCCCTAATTTTGTACCTAAAACAATATTTTACCAAATATTTTTCACAAATCTTATATACACCACAATTTACACCTTAAAAATGTTAAACAACCTATAATAACCCAATGAAAATTCGGAATACACTAAATCATATAAACAAACAAGATTTTTTTGAAATAAAAAATGAATATGTTGGAAAACGTTTACACATTACAACAAAATAAAAAAAGGAGGTTGAATTAGTACCTTTTACGTGTGAATTGTTGTGGTAGTGTTGATTAATCCATGCCAATAATTCGGGATAAAAAACAACAAAGCAAAAAAAAATTGTTAAAACTTTGATAAAAAAATTGGAATTAAAAGGTGTTCAAATTGTTGAATTGTTTACCTTGTTAATGTTTTGATGATGATTCGGCAAGATATTCAACTCAGAAATGGCCTGGATTAGCTTTTCTCTCGTTTTGGAAATTTTTTGTTGCGTTTATGGTTAAAAATGAGCTCACGGTTAGAGTTTTATAGATTTTTCAACTTAGCGATGACATATGTCGTCGCTAGTAATTAAAAAGTCGTCGCGAGAGATTGACACGTGTAACGGATCAAGCACACGTCTGTTGGGTATCCGTGTTTAACGACGACAAGTGGCATCGTTAATAATTAAAGTCGCCGCTAGTTACTTTGAGCGGGAAAACGAACCGCCCCAAGTGACCAATTGAAATAATTCGCGGTTAATAGCGACGACCGACGAGTTCTTGTGCATGAACTCGTCGCTAATGACGAGTTCTTACTACGACGGGTTCTTCATAGAATGTCGTCGCTAATAATTTTTTTACTATTTTTATTATAACTAATTCTTAATTTTTTTTGATTTTTTACATCATAACATAAACAACAGCACTTTATAACATCAAAATACATTTATAAAAAATTTATCAATCTTAAAATTAGAATAAAAAAAACACAAATTTTTAAAGAAAACACAAAACGATAAGAGTATTTCACTAATCAATTCTGTATCCGCTAGTGTCTATAGGTTACTCATCACTATCAACGTCGATAGGTTCCTCATCTCCATGCTTGTCTCATATGTCATCAAATATCTCCTCGTCTTCATCAATAACTATATCATTCCGCAAATAAGATGGATCAAACTTGATCTCCTCACCAGTTTCCAAATCCAGTCGCGAGTAATTGCCATGTTCACCAAAGGAATCGTGATGCGTTGGTTGTTAGCAGATAGTGACTCCGCCCCCATAACTCGGGACTCCATCTGTGCTGATCATTGATTTCCCAAACAACTTTCCACCCTTTCATTGTTTTACTTGCATTAATCTCGTCAATGTAATACACTTTTTTAGCTTGCGTTGCTAAAATTTATGGTTCGTCCCTCCAAAAAAACTAGATGTGTTGATAAAGGTTACTCCATGTTCTTTCCTCGCGCTGCTCGTTATATACCACCTACACTCGAATAACACAACCGAACAACCACCATTGAATGTAACCTCAAAGATCTTGATTAATTCACCATAAAACGGTTTACCACCACACATTGTACATACTTCGTAATCTTGAGTCACTATTTTTTCTCCCTTTTCATGAGTAACCCATTTGACACTGTTCACAACACATGAATCGTATCTATGAACCAGACCTTGAAACATGCTCGCCAAGGACATCATCCCAGGGGTAGCTAATGCATCACCAGCCTTGTGCATTGCATAAATTTATCATAAGAAATAAGAATTATACCTTTGAAAATAATTGTGTATTATTTGAAAAATTTATATTTTACATACCTTTTCCCAAAATTACCCCCTTAAACGTTATCAGTGCATCTTCTCTATAGCATTTGCAGTGATAGCGTGGATTTGTGTTCACTACATGTTAAGAAAATAATAAAACATAATGTACAAATAAATTAAGAAAAATAAATTAATGTTATTTACGTCATGTACGGTTCGATCTCGTCACAGTTATGTAGAATATACCAATTGGTTTGCTCATTCTCTTTATGTGGTAAATGACCAAACTCTTTTTTACCAACTGGATTACGCTGACTCTTAACAACGGACAGCTCTTTTGGTTTGGGAAGTGACTTATTGTCTCTACCAGGATCGTTGAACTTTGTGTTTTCTTCTCGAAGATAACGTGATATGAATGTCAACGTCTCTTCCACCACGTAACCCTCGGCGATTGAATCCTCTGACCTAGCCGGTTTTTTAATATACTTTTTTTAACTTTTTCAAATGGATACATCCACCACATTTGAACCGGACTCCCTAATAATGCTTCATCGTATAAGTGTATCACCAAGTGAATCATTATATCAAAAAAAAGCAGGAAGAAAAATCGTTTCGGGTTTGCACATCACTTCAATCACTCCTTCCTTACCAAATTCCAACTCTTTCCTATTGAGATTCTTGTTACAAATGACTCTGAACATGTTAGCTAACCCAATAATCGCATCACTAATCGATTTATCATCTATAAAACCAGGGATACTAGCCACAAAAAGATACTGCATCATTACGTGACAGTCATGTGATTTTATTCCAATATCACTTTGAACATTATTCCTCAAACTAGACGTGAAACCATCAGGAAACTTTTGTGCCTTCAACCAGTCAAGAGATACTTTCCTCTTATCTGTTGGCAACATATACTTTCCTCTATTTAGTATCACTTTACCTCCTCTTGATGTCAACCACAATTCTTTACTGATGTCCATATCTTTAAGATCCATTCTCGCCTTCACGTTATCTTTGTTTATTTCCCCATCAAGTCCTACAACTGTACCGAATAAACTATCACACACATTCTTCTCGCAATGCATAACATCGATGCTATGTTTTAACAAATTTTCTGACCAATAAGGTAAGCGATAAAAAGTACTCTTTTTCTTCCAATTGAACTCACAAGTACCTGTTTTCTTCGTCGCCTTGCCCCCAAAATCCTTGTGTTTACTGGGAAACACAATGGGCAAACCATCTAACTGCGTCTGAATATCGGTCGGACTATGTTTTCTCGGGGGGCCCTATGATCGGTATTCGAGTACAAACTTTGTCTTTTCTCGACTGATGTCTCATAGGTAACCACCGTCTATGATCAAAATAAACTACACCTTTCTTCACCTTTGTCGACGGAGTAGAATCCATGCATTCTGGGCAAGCTAAGTAACCTTGACCCTGCCACCTTGACGTGTATGACCTAGCAGGGTAATCATTAGTTGTGGACAACAAATAAACCTTCATTTGAAACTCTTGCTTCCTATGAGCATCATACGTAAGGATAATTGTTTCCCACAACATCTTCAACTCATCTATAACAGGGCGGAGAAAGACATCCATGTCCTTACCGGGTGAATGAGGACTCGGAATCAATAACAAAGCTGAAATGTGGTTTACTTCTTGCATACCCACGATGACAAGTTGTAGACGGTCCATATAACTAACCACAAGCTATATGAGTTGTTTTGCATAGAAAACGGATATAAACCATCAACACCTATTTCCAAATATACATTTTGAGGTTCACTAGCGAACTCAGGATGTAACTGTACGAATCTTTTCCAACTATCAGCATCAACATGATGGATGAACACATTTGGATCGGTACTCTTTCCGGTATGGTGCCTGATCATGTCTTCGGCGGTGTGTTTCGTATCGTAAAGTCGCTGCAACCTCAGGGCAATCGGAAAATAACGAAGCTTTATATGGGGTACTTTCTTACCCTTCTTCAGATCATCTAGATTCATTACATACTGAACACTTGTCGAGGAATACATTCTCCTTATAATAAAGGGTACAATCATTCAAGAAAACATCAATCATAGTGTACCCCATACCCATACTTTTCAAATTTTTGTTGCATTCCTCGTAAGACCCAAGCAAATTGTGAGGTTTGGGCAAAAAACGACCCACCAATCCCAAGAGCTCGGTGAAAGATGTGTTTATGAACTTGTTCTTCATCTTTATGTGCATAAACTTGACAATGAAATTCAAGGACCTCATCATTGTGGTCTGTGGATCCATGGTATAATTCGATCTCCAATTCCTCGAACAAAGTTTCAAAACTGCCACGGCTTGTTTGATGTGCGTCTCTCTTCTCGGTATCACATGAATGACCACCAACATTGTAAGTGGTTCTCAAATCGTCATACAAATTCAACATTTTCTAAATTTGGCTTGGGATTTTCTTCGAGAATTACCAATTTTTAACCGTGTTTTGTCCAAACCTCATACTTGGACATAAACCCGAACTGTAGAAGGTGACCCCCTAACCGTTTAGGTGGGATATCGACAATTATTCGAACATCTATTACACTGGTAAAACATATAACCATTAAAACCATCTTGTTTTTCAACAAAAGCGATAACTTATTCTAAACGATGAATATATTCTTCTGTAACATAATCATGCGTTAATCTAACTCTTATCAATACTCGATGCTATTTTTTAATAACAATTTGATATAACTAAACA
This sequence comes from Nemophila menziesii, assembly GCA_029959085.1. Classification (NCBI taxonomy): domain Eukaryota; kingdom Viridiplantae; phylum Streptophyta; class Magnoliopsida; order Boraginales; family Hydrophyllaceae; genus Nemophila; species Nemophila menziesii. Next base: position 39,052,164 of record JARWIR010000001.1, read on the forward strand.
ACTACAAAAATATATGGAAAAAACAAATATTGTTACACTCCAGTGAATAAATAAAATAATTATTACAAACCCAATGAATAAATAAATAAAAATTACAAACCAATGAGTGAATAAAAATTACAAACCAATTAATGAATAAACAATTTGATATAATTCATTTAACAACTAAAAAAATATAAGAAAGAAATAAAAATGAATAAACATATGCATATTTTACCCCATACAAATCAAAAAGACAATTATAAAACAAGTATTTATTAACCTAATTTAATCATATAGCATGAATTCACAATTATAATAAAAAAATTAAAAATATTGAATTTTAAAAAAATACCTTGATTTGGTTGAAGAAATTGAAGATTGATCATGAGTCACATTGAATATCGACCCGCAAATGGTGTAAGATGAAGTGAATAACCAAGTGTTAAATATTAGACCAACGGGAGTTAGGGTTTTGAGAGAAAGTGGGACAAAAATATTTTTTTTGGGAATTTTTGATCTAGAAAAACCTGTTATCTGCAATAAATATGTTTTCTAATAGGGACGACATAAGTCGTCACTAATTAATAGAAATTCGTCGTTATTAATCATTACTCACGACAACAAATGTCGTCGCTAGTAAATTAAATCTTTTGCAAAGACATTTTCAAGTTTTAAAAAAAATAAAAAAAGATACTAGCAACGACTTTTTTAAATACTTAGCGTCAAAATCGCGGAGTCGCTAAAGTAAAATCATACTATCGGCGACTTTAGGCCGTCGCTAATATACTTTCGTTGCTATAGACCATTACTAGCAACGACTTTCATGTCGTCGCTAAAAAACATGTCGCTATTGAAGCGATATGTAGTAGTGACAATCCACCACCATTGAGATTAAAGTTATGGAATATACTAAGAGATTGGAAAAATCAAGTAAATGACAACCCTTGGTGCATTCAACGTGATTTAATGAAGTAATGAAGATAGAGGAAAGACTTCATAACTTTGAACTTCTTGAAAGTGTAGAACAAATGATAAAATGTGTCAATGATCTACACAAGGGTGTGGGACCCTATGTTGCTCGGATTCTTCAAAACTGTAAAGAATCGCGAATTGAAAACGAAAACAGAAGCGATTCTTCTCGGATTCGCGAATCTTTGAGTCAACTATTTCGAAAGCGTCGACTATTTTTGGAAGTGGCACCAAAGCGCTAGGATTCTTTTCGGAAGCGCCAACTAATAATTTTTTATTTTTCTAAGGTCTAATTTATAAACTTACAAAGTTTAAGGGGTAACCAGTTGGGTTAGCTCAACTAGCCAGAGCCGTGCTATTTCTTCAGCACTTAAGGGGAGGTCTAGAGTTCGAATTCTCTCCCTAACGGGTGTAAAGTAAAAGGTTTAAGGCTCGAACCCCTCCCTGAACATGGGTAACCTAGTTCTGATTAACCTAGAAATATACATGGGGAGGCATGTATATCTCTGTGGGGTTAGTTGTGGTGCGTGCAAGCAAAACGGATCACCCATATACCTAAAAAAAAGTTTAAGGGGTAAAATTGAATATTCAAAAGTTTATATTAACTAAATCTTTATTAAAAAAATTATTTACGTTTTTTGAAAAACAAAAAAAATAGAGCATTAAAAAATCATTTACATCAAACTTTGATATTTTGTTATGTTATGTTAGAAATTATTTTGAAAGATAATATAATTAACTAAGTGTTTGTTCTATTACAATTAAAGTATTTTATTTTATAATATTGTATCTTTATAATCGTAGAATGCGGAATAGGTTATTGGAATTTTTAATTTATTTGAAAATACATATGATGTGGTATGAGAATTGTTATTCTATAATTTTCTAGTTTAAATATATATACATATATCCCCGAATCGAAACTTTTTTGGAGATGCCAAATCTCCGAATCGCATCAAATCGTTTCCCCGCACCCGCACCCGCACCCGCTCCCATGTAATCTAGGTGGGACCATTTTATACTTGGACAAATAAGCCAGCTGGTGATGATATGAGAGAAAACAGAATATATAGATAGGTATCTAATAATTATGGGATGGCTTTCTACATTTCCATATTCAGTGTTGAATATCAATACACCAGGAGTCTCAGATCACTGCAACTTGATTCTTGATATGAAGCTAAAAGGGAAATATATTCCTTTAACCTTTCAAATTCTATTATGTTTCGATGAAACGTGGGAAATTTGATGCAATAGCGGAAAATGTTTGGAACAAAAAGTTGAATGAAATTGTATGCTCCAACTGGTTAAGAAGCTCAAAATGCTAAAACGTGGGCTTAAAATCCTATGTTAAGAACATTTTCAAAATTCTTCAGCTAACATTTCTCAATTAAGGAGCAGAATTGAGACTGTTCAAATTTGTATATGAATGGGATCAAAGATCAAGCTTTATTGCATGAATAAAATTATTTGGTCAATCAACTTAATTAATAAAGAGTTAGAGGCTGAAGAAATCAATGCAAAAACAACAATCTAGAGTATTACATACACTACACCCCTCCTCCTAGTTCTTTTAGTTAATATTAACCCACCCTGATCGATGAATCCTGGATGCACTCCTGATTTGGAATATCATCCCGAAAAAAAGAATTAGGGTTAATTTCTTGTTTAGATGGGATAAAGGTGTAGTAACATTTAGATCGGGGAGGGATTATAATTAGGTGTGTAGAGTGTGAGGGAAGGAGGAGGCTATTGAATTTTTTTTTTCTGACGGTTTTTTCTTCAAAAAAATTGAACAAATTTATACTGAATCGGGGTACTGCCAACCATTCCTCACCTTTAGAACCGTCTCTCCCCGGACCAACACCGATTGTTCTAGTTTTAATCCCCGGATAAATTCCTATATCTGATCCTTAATAGATATGACATTAGTTGTATAGTCAGGTTGAGATTTAAGAACAAAGTAATTAAGGTGTATTCTGCTGTAAAATAATGCTTTTCTTGCCAATATGATTTTCATGTTTTTTCCCAATTATACTAGTTTGTAATACAAGACTGCACTATCAAATCCTACAAGAATTTGTGTACAATATTAACTAAAAAAAGTGAATTAGATTTCACCAACTATATATGTACATTTGATGAATTAATCAAACTTGGGTACTAGGCTCTTCAATTTTTGTATTAGCCTCTGTAGTTCTCCTCCTAGTAGCTCGAATGTAGCAGCCAACAGCCACCAAAAATGTGGTGGCTAAGCCTCCAAGAATCACTCCACCACCAGCGTAGGCCTCCTCTGGCGAATGGTGGTGATGGTGAACAGCCTCCATATCCTGTGCTTGCCCAGTCTTACTCTCACTCTGATGATCAGATGGCCTTGTTTCTTTAGAAGAATACTCATTGTTATCAGTATGTGGTGCTTCGGCCGGGGTCATTACTCTTTGTTGGTGTTTTCCTAGTTTTCGAGCCGCAGGCACCATCTCGTCAGGTACACTTAATGTTAACACATTATCAGCCATGGATATAATCAGAAAAGCTTCTAATATGATCAAGCAAAGAATAAGAAACTTAGCCATTGTGGTTGCTAATACTTCTGAATATGGTCTGTGTTTTTTCTTTTTTTGCTTGGTAATATGATATGTGTCCTTTCAGCTTCAACCAGGTATAAATATAGAAGATCTAAGAACCATGTGGTTTGATGGAAATTTCCGTTTGTTTCAATTAAGTGTTTAATTAAAGAATTAAATATAGGTTTGTCTGCAGAGTGGAAGAAATCAAAGGAGTTACACGTGAAAACATTAGATTAACTAGTATTTAACTTAAATGGCCTTCAAGGAAACACCATCTCTACTGTGTTTATAGGTAAGAAGTAGATTAATAATATTGCCTTCAATTATTATGTTTCTTTGCCTCAAAAAATAGGTTGTTCCAACCAGTGCCTCAAGAATTATAAGGAGAGATTTAAAGTCAACGAGGATACCACCCCCAAACATATATATTTTTTCAAAAAAGGAGATGTATAAGACAAATAAATATATAAAAAAGAAAATTAATAAGGTAAAGACGACACGGTCTCACCGGGATAGCTAATCTGTTAGGCTTAACTAGGGTGGTAAGACTTAACTCGTACGTGAGCCGTTTCGAGCTATATTTAACAAATAAACCTAAACTCTAATAATAGCTAGTTAAGAGAACGAGTTTGTTCATAAAACGTTCGTTAACATTTAGAAATTGTAAATTAATATTTTATTTATCTAATAGTTATATTATTAAAACTAAATTAATTAGGATATTATTTTTTATTAGACCCTCCTCGATATAACATCATACACTCCATTTGATATAGTTCGTTCATGAATATTTCAATTAATCCATAAAAGGAAAAAATTACTAAGTGGACTATTTGAGTCCGGTTCGAAAAAAGTTAGTTCCATTTTATTTATATAAACAAACAAGTTTAAACATATTAGGTTCGTCTCTTTTAAAGTTGAATTTGACTCGACTCACTATGAGAAGTTAAATAAAGAAGGCTAGACATCTAGTATTCGCATCGTCTCGACTCGTTTACGGTCCTAGGCCTAACGGTAGGACAAAGACCGCTATGACAATACTCACCAAAAAAAACATTTAAAAAAGAATAATATTTTTCAAGTGAAAACAATGAATACTTTCTACTTACATTTTTTTTTTGAAATATAGGTAAATTTTCACATTGTTCCAAAAGTTAGTGGGGTTATACATATAACACACAAATTACAAACAAAAACTCTAACAGTAACATAAATACTGAAACTAGACAAGAAAGTGTAAAAACATCAAATAATGGGGAAAAATTCTTCAACTAAGTCCTAAAATATCTCTAAAATGATGTCTCGTGACTAAATTAATCTATCACATAAATAGAGACACCAGCAATGAAATCCTCCAACCTTATAGTATACCACATCTTTGATAGTGGACTGTTTAATCTACATTTTTAGATCTGATTGGCAGGAAGGCCTAGACCTACATTGTGCGACATAATAGCCAAATCTAGAGCATACATGCGAGTCGAGGAGATGTTAAATAATGTTGTGAAAAGATAATGAAAAAGTTTTCATAAAAAATACCAACTTCTCTGGCCTCAAAGACCAACTTTGTTGGGAAATCAAAAGACCAGCATAACTGAAAAAAAGACAAGCTCCTCTGGCCTCAATGATCAACTTTGTTGGCAAATCAAAATACCAGCATCTCTAAAACTTGAAGAACAACTCATCTAGAAACATATGACCACTTTGCTAGAAACTGGCCCCACTATTTTTTTTTATCAACAAGTATTTTATTCCATCAATTATAACATGTACACAACAAGCCCTAATTTGAGCTAATGACTCAAAAGGTCAAATTCGGCAACAAAAACAACTTTATACAACAATTGCTAACCTAACCACCTAAACAAAAAACAAAAACAGCCTAAAACATAGCAACCCTAGCACAAAACCAAAAACTTACTATTTCTTGGGAAGTTTCCAAAAATATAAACAAATAGAACCTATACTAAAAAAACACAAACTAGACTAGTCCAACTCCAGCCAAGCAGCATCCTCTTCATTCCTCAACAACAGTGTCAAACAAAACTCTAAATCACAAACCTCAAAACCTAACACGGCCAAACCAGGAGCAGAACAAACTCTCTTACTCACCAAACTCAATTACAAGTATCAGAAATCCACACATCATGAAGATTCCAACTCAATTTAATCATCGCATTATCTGCAAAATCTTTAAACTTCCTTTTCTTCCACAGATTGTACCTAACATCATCTTGAAAAATCTCCAGAACCTCAGTCTTGGCAAAATTAATGCCCTTAAACTCCTTCTTGTTTCCAGTGGCCCACATATTGTACACAAAGCTAGCAAAACTCAAACTGCATTGTATCTCTAAAAGAATTACTCTTGTGATTCTTCAAAAAATCCAGTCTTTCTCCCAAGTAACACCTCTATTATAATGCCAACAATTCATAAAATAAACCTCCTTCCAAATTGCCTGAGTAAACACACAATTCACAAAAAGATACTCTCTATCTTCAAGTTCATTACAATACAAATTACACACACCCTTCACATCCATACCCCACCTCAAACGTCTATATTTAGTGGTTAATCTATTCTTACAAACTAACCAAACACAACATTTGTGTTTGGGTAGAATCCACTTGTGCCAAACCACTTCATATCAATCAACTTCTTGAGTATCACCCCTTAAATCATCCATAATCTCACTATTTCTGAAGCCTTTAACACCCAAACTAATCACATCAGTTCTACCCAACAGTTTATGTTCTCTAATCAAATGAATTATCTCATTCAAGCTTTCAAGCACTCTCCACCTACCATTAACAAAATAGTGTTCCGCCTTTTTATTGATATTATAATTGGCCAAAGAAACACTATCATTAGAAAAAATGTCAGCTACACTCCTCCCATCTATCCATCTATTAGTAAGCATATAGGTTTTCTTTTTGTCCCCAACTTTTTGCACTATATAGTCATAAGATATACCTAACATTGAGCATAGCTCTCCAAGTCCATGATAAAGTATCGTCAGACTCAATACTCCAAATTCTCTTGTTTTCTAGCTTGTTTGAGTAAACCCAGGTAGACCAAATATCGCACTTCCTCCCATACATTCTCTAAAAGACTTTAAGAATAGCAGTTTGGTTGATATGAATAAGCCTAGGTATACCTAAACCACCCTCCTTTTTTCTCTTACACAAATCATCCCATGAAAATTTTGCTCCATGAAAATCCATCGTGCTACCTCTCCAAATAAATCTACCCAGAATAGACTCAATTTTCCTTACAACACCAACCCACTGTTTCATCAGCTAAGGGATTAGCGAAAGGAAAATTCGGCCTGGAAAACGTCAAAAGATACAAACTTTTCAAAGACTAATTTTGTATTGGAAAATATGGGACCAATTTTGCGTTGGAAAAGTAAAGACTAATATTGCATTGGAAAATATAAGACCAATCTCGCATTAGCAAAGAAAATCCAATTTCACATTGGCAAATATAAGACCAATTTCCCTTTGGCAAATAAAGATAGATTTCGCATTGGTAAAGATAAGACCAATTATGTGTTGGAAAACAAAGACCAATATTGCATTGGAAAATATAAGACGAATTTCAAATTAGAAAATATACCAATTTCACATTGGAAACTGAAGACTAGCCTTGCTAGAATATCAACGACATTGCTTAATAGGCTAAGAGGTTAGCCAAAGGCGTTGCCAGAAGAAAGACTGGCTAGGTGAACAAAAGCAAGATGACCTGCATGTTGGAAAATACAATATGATAGAATGTTGGTTAAGAAAGCCTGATGTATACTGACAAAGAAAGACCGAAGTATATAGATGAATCGAAGACCGATTGTATGTCAGCAAATGAAAATTCGACTTCGTTGGCTAGTAGAGACAAACTTCGTGTTGGAAGTCAAGCTCCTATAATCATTAAAAGCGTGTCAAAAAGACTAAAAAGTTCCTAAAAGGTAAATTGTGTAATAGACCAACATTGAATTGGAACCCGATCATCTTTGGTTGATAAGACAGGGGGTCAGTTGAACTGATTACTAATCTAGTCAAAATATAGAGGTTACTTTATATCGGTATATTATTATCTTTATTCATAGTAAGGTAATTATTATCATGAATACCTTTAGCGGGGATATGCAAAAATCTTTATACTTCCCAAAGTAAAGGGAAATAATGAATGTGACTAAAAGATCAAGCAATACTTCGAGAACCATAAATCAAAGGAAATAGAATAAAGCAGCATACATTAAGAAATTCTTCATTACAAAAAACAAATTTTTATTCCAAATCATACAAGAAGGGACAAGCAATTCCCCTCCTATAGTTACAAAAGGAAGGTTAAATTCTCCAAAATATCAAAGAAAAATAGGCTAAGAGACCAAAGCAAGAATTTAAACAAAAAAAGACCAAAACAAGAGGGTTCGTATAAGCTACAACCATTAGCGAGCTTCAAGCTCAAGTCAGAGAGTAAAGACGCTCCCGAGCGCAACGCGTCAAGATGCTCCCAATAAGAATAGGCACAAGAAAGACTCGACCCTAAGACATATTGGTGTCGCCTAGGGTGTGATAAAAATAAAATAAATAAAGTCTAGAAAACTACACACTCTCACCCTAGACAGGCACAGTACTGCAAGTATTACAGGACGTATGCAAGTTTTAGTTAGTAAGTTGAGTTCGTTCTCAGGGACTTAAGTGTGTTAAACACGTGGGTAGGAATAACGAGTAATCAATAATTAATTAAGAGAGAGGAAATTAAAAGGAATAGGTTTTCGAAATTAAGAATTAAACTAGGAAAATAAAGACAATAAAATAAAGTACGAAGAATATGAGATGAGAAGTATAGCTTAGGTTTTTGCTAGTATGCACTAATCCTTCTAATTCTTTCTATTAGATCTAGTTCATAAGGGAGAATATTAGCTCTTGTATACTTAGTCAGGATTCTAAATTCCCATTCCTTAGACCTTGAGAGCGACTAAGGGGGCTACGGCACAACCAAGAAGCTGTTTCAAATAGGGTTATCAAACGCTACTAAGGCCCTAAGCAAACAATTCATTCATTGGTGATATGGTGATTAAATTATACCCTAATGACTATCTAGCTAGAATCAGTTTTGTCAGGTTTAATATCGACACTAGACGTTATGTGGTGTTTCAATAATTAGACACCCAGTTAAGGTGACCATCTAACTACTTTAAGACAAGCCTAAAGTGATCAGTTCTAGGACAGGCAATAAATCAAAACACATATTCAAATATAAAGGTAAAAAGATAATATCAGATTAAAACATGTAATTCTCAAAGAAACTTAGATAGAAGAATTAGAATTCATAGATTATACATGATGCAAAACCCAAGCTATGGGGAGTTTAGTTCATACCTGATGGAAATAAACTAAAAGAAATTACAAAAGACATTGTCTTGCTCTCTACAATAATCTGGAAGAATAAAACCTTAAGAACTAATTACTATGAGGCAAGGATGATTTACAAGTGAGATAAGGGTGTATTTATAGGTGTTTAGAAGACCTAATTCGTTTTCTTGAGGGAGAGGTAAAGTAGTGGACTCCAAGTCCAACTCAAATTCGTATGGAAATAAAGATAAACACTGCTGGACTGTTTTGAGCATATCTTCTTCGTTATTGGTCGGTTTTTGCTCCACAATATACCAAAAGAATCCTCACAGAATTATCTACGTCCCTATGAAAGGAATTTTCCAAAATCAGCTTCCTTTTGGAGTTATCACCACTTCTTTAGGCGTTGCTGCAGAAATTCAGATTTAGACAGCTTTTCCTTTTCCATATTTTTAACTTTTGTTTCCTTATCTCCAATTACCATGCTAATCTCTTTCCATATCTTGTATTCTTTGACTTGGACTCTAATTAATCTCCATAATTAACTTTAAAGCTACACACTAAATAAACAATTAAACCCAATATGCTCTAAAAATATTATTTTACTAAATCAAGACTCAAAATAGGAAAGTGCACTATTTCTCAAGAAAATCGACTAGTATGACTTCTAAATCACTAAAAATGATGTCTCATCCTAATATAAATCTATCACAAATGAGGAGACATCAAGACCCCCAACTCAAAGTTGTATCGTCCCGATACAATAAAGATAAAAACCAAGGGAAGTCTATAAATATACACTTATAAAATTCTCAACACAATAGGAAGAACATAGCAGAATATATAAAATAAACCTAAAGCAACAACCCAGAAAATCTCATGCAATAATATTCATAAACTACATACCTGTACACTTCTCATATCCACAGTCAACACGGCTTGAATTCAAGATCAGATTAGTTTCGCAATGTAAGAAGGATTGGGACTTTACTTAGTTCCCCAATAAAGCTATAGATTGTTCTTCGAACTTCACTAGTATTCAAAGATCCACTTAACTACTCTCTAATGGCTCAATCACTTCTCAATCACATAGCAAAGAATCAAAAGGTCTTTAAGGTTGTAATTTAGGCTTAGGGACGGTATAATAGTATATTTGGATAATTTGGAGTGAGCTTTTGGCTCTCTCCTCACTAGCCATCAACGAATCTCCCTAGAGCTTGAGTTACTCTCATAAAACGTTTCTCACTCAACCCAATGAATTCCTTGATGCACAATATAGCATCAATAACCCAATTAAAGCATAAGATGTTCACATAAAAATTCCACTTTGCCGGTCTGAATATATATATATATATATATATATATATATATATATATATATATATATATATATATATATATTTTCTTTCAAATCGATTTTTGTCTATAGCTATGACTCTCTTTTTAATGATGAGATATCACGCTATTTTCTCATATATATATATATATATATATATATATATATATATATATATATATATATATATATTTTCTCTTTTAGTGACCTTGTTGGCAAAATTAGCTCGTAGCTTCTTTTTCATTCACTATTACCCCGGCAAAGGGTTACAATAAAAATCTGTGAATCATCATCAATATAAAGCACAAAGCACAATTAATAAGCTAAAAAATATCATCCCAAAAACAATTCCCATAATGGTGGACCCACCACCCCAAACTCAAGCTCTAAAACAACTGTTTATGCATCGCGATTCGAGTGCGGGTCATATGGAAAAGTCCTATAATCTAAAGGGATATGGTTTATAGTGTTTCAATAAAAAGCTTTAGAAAGGCTAGAAGGGGCTGAGAAGGATATAGCATATAAAATCAAAAATAACAAGGTGAGAAGGTATAAAAAGGCTTCAAAGGCTTCAATATGAAAGAACCGCCTTAATCACTTTCTACACTATGTAATTTCGTTATTTTCTTACCTTTAGCACGTTAATCAAATGGTTTTGTTACTAGCTTGGATCTCACAGCCTACACACTTCTCAAGGTTCCCTGAGATCGAACATACTTTCTATCGCATTGCTCACTAATCTTTTCTTTACTATCAACGTGTATTTTCCTGCAAATACTCAAAGCATACAAATAACATAGCTCATAAACATACTACTTACTATCATCAATTCACTGAGCTTATGCTTTTAAGCTATTAAACACACTCTACATCTAATTCCCATGTATCAAACATTTTAATTTCTACCTAAAAACAGAAAAATGGAGATGAGAGACAACGAATCCCCACACCCCCAACTCAAAAATGAGCCGTGTCCCCACGACTCGAAAAAGACTCGAAACAGAAATTAAAATTAGCAGATAAACATATTTATAGAAATGGTAAGGAAGAAAGAGAACATACTCTCGAGGCTATTGCCTCGCATTATTGACATCCAAGGTTGGATTTGCTTGATCTTTCGTTAATTGCTCAAGGAGTTTCATGATGTGCACTTGATTAGCGTTTATTTGTGCCACATTGTTGACTAAGGAAGTTTGAGCTGCTTCGAATTTTGTTAAACGCTCCTCCATCTTCTCTTGCCAATTTTGCTCCTTTTCTTCTTTCGAGATTTGCGTAGAACCCGCTCTTCGAAAGATATCTTTGATCCAAGCATTATCAATATAACTCGTCTTAAATTCGAGTTTCTCTTCTTCACCCAATGTAACATTCGCTTTTCGCACAAGACACGTGATCATAGTAGGAAATTTAACATTATAAACTGATTTAGGAGAGACCAAAAATCGTATCACCTCCTCATAGATCAACTGTGCCACATCTACTTCTTCTCCTCTCAAAATACAGTCCAACAGTAGAGCGTTCTTCATCGTCACATCCAAAGTTTGTGTGTTTCCAAAAACATTAGGAATAAGGAAATTGTGCCAAATTCTCGCATCTGATTGAAGATATTTGTAAGGCCAAGGTGCCTTCGATTCTCCCTTATGTGATTGCAATTTCTCCTTGTCTAATACATGCTCAAAAAGTAATTCCTCATCAAATATTTTTCGTATAGCAACCGCTTCATCAAACTTGCAATAACTTTTCAATTAACTTGAAGTGGTTTCTAATCTCCTCAACTGTGAAAGGAACTAACTTTCCTCTAATCGGAACACAACCTTTACTATCTCGGCTAAAGAGGCCTAAATAGAATTCCAAAACTAACTCATGACATAATTTAGAACGTCTTACCATGAACGTAGACCAACCCAATTTCGCACCAAGCTCTAAGAATCTCTTGTATTCTCCTGTACCAACTTCTTCTTTGAATACTTTCTCATAAGCAAAAGGTAGTTCTTTTAATTGTTTCTCTACAGAAGCTTTCAGTGCCCTTGAAGCTTCCTCTTTCTCTTTGGGTGTAGGACCTTGTGGAAGTTGTGTTTTCTCCTTTGCATAAAAGTAGAGCTATTTACCATTACGATCAAGCAAAGTTATACCTCCATCTTCAACATCGTCTTTACCCTTTGATTTAGAACTAGAACCTTTGTTATTTGATTTCTTCTTGATTACCTCCAATCCCTTGTTCTTCTTCACCTCCCTCTTGTTAGCTAAAATTTTTGTTCTATTAGCCATCCTCAATTAACCCCCAACTCAAAGCTTTAGCAACCCTTGAAATTTGAACTTGTGAATTTTTGGTTGAACAAGCTTGATTTGGTTTAGAAAGGATGAATCGATGATGAATTTCTATGTGGGTGAGGTGGATTCTTGATGGATTGGCTTGGATTTAAGAAATTGTAGGATGAATTTTGAAAATTTGAACTCTTGATTCTTCAATTTTATGGATTTGGTGAGGATTCGGTGCTTGAATCTCTCTTGTAATGATGTGGAGAGAAGGTTTGATGTGTTTTTCTTGATGATTGGGTAGTGTTTTGATGATTGGTGAAGGTTTTTATGAGCTTCAATGGAGTTGGGAGAGTTTTGGAGAAGACAAAGATGCTTGAGGTTTATGAAATTCGGAATTAAAAGCATTAACCCCTTTTATACACCTAAATCCGCAACTTTCTCTCTCTGGCGGCGCGTTGCGGTATACCGCGCATATGGTCCGGTATACCGCACCTTCTGATGCTCCAAATTTTTTCGTCTCGTCAATAAACGCGCGGCACCTACCCGTGGCACGGGTTTTTGGACCCGCGGTATACCGGGCATGTGGTCCGGTATACCGGACCCATCGATGTGATTTTTTTCGTCTCGGTATAAAACACGTGGCATCTACCCGTGGTACGGGTTTTCTTCATATGTGGTATACCGGGGCTGAGGTCCGGTATACCGCACCCCTGCTTCAGCTTTTCCGAAAAAATTTTGTTTGCTTCCCTAACTCGATTTCTTCAATACCTAATCATCAAAAACACTAATACCTTTCTCAAATATGCAATATCAACTAAAAACAAGTAAACATAAACTAAAAACGTAAAAGACATAAAAACTTAAAAAAATTGCGGGTTGTCTCCCGTACAACACTTTTATTTAACGTCTTCCAAAGTTAGACGTGTTACCTCTATCAAGATTTGTGAATATAACCTCCCCAACAAAGAGTTAGGCTATGAACGTCAACTAATCTGCGCTTGATCCCCTTCTTGGGGTGAATTTCTATCACCTTGGCAGAAACAACCTCAGTGACAATGAATGGTCCCATCCACGAGTCTTTGAAACTACGTGGCCTATTCTCGCGTTTGTGAGCTTTCCATAGATTTTCATGGCCAACCCCAAACTCAATGTTTGGCTCAGTATCCACAGGCTTTAAGTGGATCTTCTCAGGAGGGACTTTATGATGTGAAAGGCTGTGGATGACAGGAACGGTGGGATCTAACTTCCTTGGTTTCTTACCCAAGACATAGAAGGTCTCGGATACGTTCTTTGCATGAAGGGTGATGGTCCCTTCTTGGAAGTTGATGACACTTTGACTTGTGGCCATGAAAGGTCGTCCAAGTATGAATGGAACCTGCTTATCTGCATCAAACTCAAGTATAACAAAGTCAGTAGGGATGGCGATACTACCTGCACGGACTATGACGTCCTCCACTGTTCCCCATGTCCTGGTATCTGAGTTGTCAGCGAACTGCAACTTCACTGGAGTTTTATCTGATATCTAAAGTCCAAGTCTCTCGAACACGGACTTAGGCATAAGATTCACACCAGAACCCACATCGTACATAGCTTTCACCTTGAGCATACCATTGATTTAAATAGGAAGGTTAAAACTTCCCGGATCTTTAAGCTTCGTTGGTAGCTCTCGTTCACTTCTTCTTGAGACTCTCAGATTCTCTCTTGGGATCTCTACACTCGCTTCTTTCTCAGGAATAACTTGCGTGAAAACTTATTGCGGTGTAAGTCCTTTCTTTGCGATCTCAAGCATTTGGGCGTTGATATTTTCAGGTGTGTACGCCTCTACAAATGTCTTGAGTTCAGTGTCATCCTTAGGATTTGTATTAGGAATAGTTGGTGACACTGTTTGAACAATAGGTGGCGATTCCACCTTCTCTTTTTCTTTTTCTTCTTGCACAACAGGTGCAACTTCATCTTCAACTTTCGAATTTAGTTCAGCTTGATATTCCATAAGCAATCAAATTTCCTCTTGAATTTTCCTCAGAAGCTGTATAAATTCGGCTCCTTCTGAATCGTCCTCCACATAAACCACAGAACAGTCAGATTCCACGGGGCTAGACTTGGTTGGTTCGTCTTCGGTACTCGGGACTTCCACGGCACTAACGGCAGCATGCGGTACTTCCTTCTTTTCTTCTTCAATCTCAAGGCAAATAGCCTTACAAGCTTCGAACCCAACATTGTCATCACCTCCTTCGATAGCCCTCACTTCTTTCTGTTCCACTAAATTTGTTAGAACTTTGTTTAATTGTTCTACTTGACTACCTAAAATCTGAAGTGCGGCATCTTGTCCTCGGACTTTCTCTTCCTGAGCGTTCATACTTGTGGTCAAACAGTTCAAGATTTGTATTACTTGTTGATTATCCATAGATCCTTCTTGAGGATACTGAGGTAAAGCTTTCTGATCTAACGCATCGGTATAGGAATCTTGAACAGGTTGTTGAGGGGAGCAGGTCTATTTTGATATTGTTTTTGATACTGACCTCTCGGTTGGAAAGAGTTGTTCTGGGGGCGTGGTTGATAATGACCAGGATTAGCGACCCCTTGCAGATTTGACTATTGCATACCCGGTTGGTTTCGGTTACCCCATTGATAGCCTCCGCGGTTGGATATAAAGTACACAGATTGTGGATTTGTTTCGCACTCTTCCCATGTATGATTATTAACCCCACATTGTTGACAACCTTGTGCTTTTTGTACTACGTTTGCTGCAGCTAAATTCTTTTGCATCTCTAACTTCAGCTCTTTGATTTGATTTTCTAATGCGGATATTTGAGCTGAGTTCGCAGTTTCTGCATCTAAACGAAACGTTCCTCGGGTCTTTGCTACAGAAGCTCGCGTTGAAGGCCAACTTCTTTCTTGTTCAATAATATTTTCTAAGACATCGGATGCTTCATTATGATTCATGGACACAAAATTACCCTTTCCAATGTTATCCACCTTTTCTCTACCTTTATCGTTGAGTCCTTCATAAAATATAGCAAGTTGTAGAGCAGAGGTATAACTATGGAGCGGACATCTAGCTAATTTATGTTGAAACCTTGTCCATGATTCTCCTACTGTTTCTCCATCTTCTTGACAAAATCTTGCAAGCTCGGTTTGATCTTTGAGTCTCATGCTCTTTGGATAAAAACGGTTAAAGAACGCGGCTTGAAGTTCTGTCCAAGAATTAATTGTTCCAGGTGGTTGTCTTTCTAGCCATTCGCTAGCTCTACGGTCAAGAAGAATGAAAACATATGACAATACAGTTGGTCGCATGTAATGCCAGGAGTAATATAGGCATCACAAATCTGCATGAACTTCTGAATCGATCTTACCGGATCTTGAATTGTTGTACCATTTTAGAGTCCAAAACTTTGAAACTGAATAAGCATACCCGGATTGGGTCTAAATTTGATATTCTGGATCTCTGGAGGACGGTAACCTATTGGTTGAACATGGAACGGCACATGAAGACCAGGGAGGTCTTGCTGTACGCGATTCTGTTGATTATTATTAACGTTATTCTGCCCATTACCTCGTCCTAGTGGATGTTGCTGACCACCAAGCGGATATTAAGTTGTGGTCTTCCTGGTGGAATTCCTACATGTGGGACTCCAAGTGGTGGATTTTGTTGATGTCCTCCAATTGGGACCTTGAGTGGTGGATCTAGTTGGGTTGCCATTGCTCTTCTTAAGGCTCTTTCCTCACGAACTCGTTTGTTGTAAGGTCTGAAGCTCCTCTCAGGCTCCGATAAAGGAAGCCAAGAATTAAACACTGTGAAACCTGAAAAAGACTAAAGCAAACCACTAGCGTAAATCCGGAAAAACAAAAACTAAAAACTAATTAAAAACTACTACTCGAAATAGATAACCCACACGCTAACGAGACACAAGTCCCCGGCAGCGGCGCCAAAAACTTGGTGTCGTCTAGGGTGTGATAGAAATAAGATAAATAAAGTCTAGAAAACTACTCACTCTCACCCTAGACAGGCACAGTACTGCAAGTATTACAGGACGTATGCAAGTTTTAGTTAGTAAGTTGAGTTCGTTCTCAGGGATTTAAGTGTGTTAAACACATGGGTAGGAATAACGAGTAATCAATAATTAATTAAGAGACAGGAAATTAAAAGGAATAGATTTTTGAAATTAAGAATTAAACTAGGAAAATAAAGACAATAAAATAAAATACGAAGAATATGAGATGAGAAGTATAGCTTAGGTTTGCTAGTATGCACTAATCCTTCTAATTTTTTCTATTAGATCTAGTTCATAAGGGAGAATATTAGCTCTTGTATACTTAGTCAGGATTCTAAATTCCCATTCCTTAGACCTTGAGAGCGACTAAGGGGGCTACGGCACAACCAAGAAGCTGTTTCAAATAGGGTTATCAAACGCTACTAAGGCCCTAAGCAAACAATTCATTCATTGGTGATATGGTGATTAAATTATACCCTAATGACTATCTAGCTAGAATCAGTTTTGTCAGGACTAATATCGACACTAGACGTTATGTGGTGTTTCAATAATTAGACACCCAGTTAAGGTGACCATCTAACTACTATTAAGACAAGCCTAAAGTGATCAGTTCTAGGACAGGCAATAAATCAAAACACATAAACAAATATAAAGGTAAAAAACTAATATCAGATTAAAACATGTAATTCCCAAAGAAACTTAGATAGAAGAATTAGAATTCATAGATTATACATGATGCAAAACCCAAGTTATGGGGAGTTTAGTTCATACCTGATGGAAATAAACTAAAAGAAATTACAAAAGACATCGTCTAGCTCTCTACAATAATCTGGAAGAATAAAACCTTAAGAACTGATTACTATGAGGCAAGGATGATTTACAAGTGATATAAGGGTGTATTTATAGGTGTTTAGAAGACCTAATTCGTTTCTTGAGGGAGAGGTAAAGTAGTGGACTCCAAGCCCAACTCAAATTCGTATGGAAATAAAGATAAACACTGCTTGACTATTTTGAGCATATCTTCTTCGTTATTGGTCGGTTTTTGCTCCAAAATATACCAAAAGAATCCTCACAGAAGTATCTACGTCCCTATGAAAGGAATCTTCCAAAATTGGCTTCCTTTTGGAGTTATCACCACTTCTTTAGGCGTTGCTGCAGAAATTCAGATTTAGGCAGCTTTTCCTTTTCCATATTTTTAGCTTTTGTTTCCTTATCTCCAATTACCATGCTAATCTCTTTCCATATCTTGTAGTCTTTGACTTGGACTCTAATTAATCTCCATAATTATCTTTAAAGCTACACACTAAATAAACAATTAAACCCAATATGCTCTAAAAATATTATTTTACTAAATCAAGACTCAAAATAGGAAAGTGCACTATTTCTCAAGAAAATCGACTATTATGACTTCTAAATCACTAAAAATGATGTCTCATCCTAATATAAATCTATCACAAATGAGGAGACATCACATATCAGTAAGGGGTGAAGGGGTGATATATAGCTTTACTCGTTTGGTAATTTTCGGTTCAATCAACTTGAATAGGTAGTAGTAATTAAATGAGGAAGTAATACTAACTCTCGACTCTTTCTTCTCCTCTCCATAATATAGTAAACCCTAACCTTCATCTTCTTCTCCAATCTTCACACCAAATCAAATCCAAAACTGCTTGTACCTAACACCTAACTAAACTACTGTTCGAAACCATCATGAGTTTTTTCTCAGATGGAGCTCAACTTCATATTTACAAAAGGCTCTTTTATTTCCTTTACTTGATTGTATCTCATAACATATCTCTACAACATACATACGATGGCTACGAGAATCAGCAAAATAATACAATAGCTTCACACAGCCTTGAGGAATCTAAGTCCTTAGGCGATGCTTACATATGGAAAGCTCAAAGTTGGTGGAATTCATGTAGCATGGAAAATGGTGGTGAACAAATATATCACTTTCGATACAGGCTTCATTATCCAGGTAATCTCGAGTTTATGCTCTTATTTTATTGGACAGCAGCTTTTGCTCATGTTCGTATATCACTTTCGATACAGGCTTCATTATCCAGGTTAATTTATCTCGAGAAACAACCTATAACACATCAAATTTTAGACGAACAAGTCACAATTAAACAGGATAAAAAAACTTACGAGGCTGAAGAAATATACTGGTACGATAGAGCAAGGAAAGCATGGCTCAAGTTTGGAGATAAGAATATAAATTTTTTCTTTCTGTCGACAATTGCTAGAAGAAACGTCAACCGAATACATCAAATCAAAGATTTACAAGGTATATGGATCGAGGAAGCTTCAGAGGTTCGGGATAGTTTCCAAACCTTCTATTCAGATTTATTTCAAGAACACAATCTGGATGACATGACTCCAGCAATAGGAACAATACCACACAAGGTTACGCAAGCCATGAATGATAGACTTATTAGACCACCGACCATGGAAGAGACAAAGCGTGCGGTTTTCAATATGGCACCAAGCAAAGCGCCAGGACCAGACTGCCTAAACGGTAAGTTTTACCAAGAATTCTGGCATATTATACAATTTGATGTCTTTTTAATGGTACAAGATTTCTTTAATAACAATATTTTTCTTGAAAAATTGAACGAGGCACTAATTACTTTGATCCCGAAAGGAAACATACAAGAAGGGGTAGGAGATTCCAGACCAATATCGTGCGTTAACTTCAGATATAAAATTATTGCAAAAATCCTAGCAAATAGGCTCCAGGAATTCTTTCCAGACATTGTTTCTCCAACCCAATCGGCGTTTATAAAAGGTAGAGTTATCCAAGACAACATCATAATTGCTCAGGAGATCTCATTCTACATGAAGAAGAAGAGGGAAAATCCTAAGCCAATGGTGGCAATTAAACTCGACATGGCCAAAGCCTATGACCAGGTACATTGGGAATTTTTATTACTTGTCCTTCATAAATTAGGTTTTCATCAGCAATGGATTAAGTGGGTCTCGAATTGCCTATCGTCGGTTAGTTTCAAACTGAATTTTAATGGGGACCGACTATATAAATTCACACCTCACATGGGATTAAGACAAGGGAATCCCCTATCTCCCTTCTTATTCTCTCTGATGACCGAATCACTTATTAGCCTAATTGGCACTAAGGTCAAACAACACCCCTTTATGGGAATTCAAATTAAAAGGAACTGTCTGGTGGTCTCTCACCTACTTTTTGCGAACGACTCTCTATTTTTCCTCAGGCTACAAGATAATTTCATAGACCATTTTGAAGAATGCGTTCTCATATATTGCAAAGGTTCAAGTCAACGAATAAATTACCAAAAGTCGTCGGTTTGTTTTAGTAAGGATACGCCAAAAACATTACGAAGACAAGTAACATCTTGATTAGCGATACAAGAAACAAATGATCTGGGGAAGTACTTTGGCATTTCTCTTTTCCATAAGCAGTCTAAAGTTGAGACGCTTCAATGGATAGCGGAACGTTTATTCGAAAAAACAGAAAGATGGAAAGCGCACCTCCTATCAGACGGAGGCAAGGAAGTCTTAATAAAAGCGGTCCTACAGGCGTTGCCGACCTACTCAATGTCCGTGTTCTCCTTCCCGATAACCTTTTGTATAAAGCTAATTTCGGCAATCTCGAACTTCAGGTGGAACTCAGGCGAAAAATCAAGAATCCATTGGTTATCTTGGGAAAAACTTGCAATGAGCAAACTCGTTGGAGGGATGGGTTTTAAGGACTTCAAACGTATGAATACAGCTCTGCTCGCTGCGCAAGATTGGTGAATCCTTCATAACCCAAAGACTCTGGCTGCCCGCTTACTTAAAGGTATTTATTTTCCCAAAACTAACTTTCTAGATGTTAAGTTAAGATAGTCCCGAACATGGACATGGGAGAGTCTTCTCGAGGGACGAGATATGTTGAAGAAATATGGAAGATATCAAATAGGAGATGGTAAAACTATTAATATTTGGGAGGATAAATGGTTAAATACTCAATGGAAGCTTGAACGACCCGAGGGGTGTAAATTAGAAAAGCTGAACGAGCTATGGATCAAAGATTCAACACAGTGGAATACAGAGCTACTTAATGACATCTTCCCAAGTCCCATCATTCCTACTATACTACGAGAAAAGATTTTCCCGACAGACTCACCTGATAAGTTTATTTGGCCACATTCGAAACAAGGAGAATACGTAACAAAAACAGGATACAAAGTTCTTACCGACCACAACACTTACGAAGCACCACATCAGTCAACTGGCATCCCGACGGAAATCGCACTCTGGAAAACAATTTGGTGGTCAAATGTCCTTACTAAGGTTAGAATCTTTAATTGGAAAGTTTGCAACAATGCTATCCCTACAGGTACAAATCTAGAAAAAAGAAAGTGAGACATACAAAGCAATTGCCGCTGGTGTTGCTCGGATCATGAGACCACATAACACCTCCTTCTTACTTGTGGATTATCTAAACGCATCTGGGCCGGATCGGCTTTACAAGTATATATTAGACCACTGGAGGATAACATAGGCGACTGGTTATTGAATACGATCAAATCATATACCACGGGAGGCTGGAGAAAAGAAGTAGTAACCGCATACTTGCTCCTTATGATTTGGAAAATCTGGAAAGCAAAAATTAAGAACAGGCACTCGAATTTCGACGTTGATTCTACAGAAGTCATTAGTATTACAACGGCCAATGTTCAGGAGCACTTTGGCAGGGATTGGTTTGAAAACGGGAACAACCAACAACTGCAGACCAATCCCCTGCCCCTTTCAAATACGAATCTCGACTTTAATACAGAAATAGCATTCTCTTGTGACGCCTCATTCACACAACAGCACCTCCCTACCGGGATTGGAGTGATACAGCATAATAAATCTGACGGTTCACGAGTCAAATTTCAATGAACGGCGAAGTGTAATGTTAGTTCCATTGGGGAGGCACAAGCAGTCGTCACTGCTCTCGAGTTAGGAAAATCTTGGAAGAACATAGAGAAAACGATTTTCTCTGATAACCTTGAGTTAATTCAAGGTATCCAGCAAGTGTCGCCGGCTAGATGGGAGCTCAGGTGGTGGATCAAACACATACAACAACTGGCTATAACATCCGGGCCAGTATTAAACAAACATATTCCACGTCGTTTTAACAATGGAGCCGATCTTCTACTCCCTCCGTTTCAAAATGTTTGTCCACTTACTAAAATTAGTGTTTCAAAATGTTTGTCCACTTAGTATTTCAAGACACTTTTTCCCAATTTTTTCCATTACTACTCCTATTAAAAAATTAAAATTTATATTTCCAATACACATTTAAGATATCAAGACACTTTATGAAGGGTAATTTTGTAATAGGGATTGTAATCATTAATTTTCTTAATTCGTGTGAAAAGCAAAGTGGACAAACATTTTGAAACGGAGGGAGTAATAAAAGACGCCAGACACAGGGTATTACAGTTTCAACAAACTGCTCTTTCTCTTGAGAGCAACTTCTCGAAATTAGGAATAGGTTAATTTTGGCCTTTAGCTTCGGTAACGTTTGTGTTTCTTTACATGTAAAAAAAAAAAAAAAGTACTTTATACAAATTCACGAGCATTCTCCTCGAGGGAAGCTTAAATACACCGCCCACATCTGGAGCTACGGTGGTAAATATTAATTTTATTAATTTTATTACATGTTAATGAGACAATAAGTTATGGGTCCTAGACTTTGACTAAAAGAAAAAGTTACGGGTCCTAGACCGGCTTTGCACATTCGCCATATTACATTAACTTCTCAAAATACAATTTTCTTATCAACGTAGGGACCGGTATGGGCAATCACTTAAAGAGAAGATCCCTTGAATTGGTCGGCAAATAACGACGTGAAGCTCTATTCCGTAAATGGTCTAAACTAATCAATATGAAGAACATTAATTTATATATATTTTTTGGAGTTCTTTTTTTTTTTAGCTTTTTCAAAAGAAAAAAAAAATTAGCAATAAAGCATATTTTTAAAAAAAAAATTAATGCCCAAGAAACACCTCAAGTTAGAAATAATTTCCCTCATCTCAACCATTATTTTTTTACTCATAAAATGCACCATACATTTTGGTTTTTGCTTTATTTGCCCATAAAAAAGTTGTTTGAGTTATGAGAAACTTCCCAAAACTCATATTTTGAGTTATGTGAAGTTTCCTAATACTCGGATTTTGAGTTTTGAAAAACTTTTCATAACTTACTACTCTTTAAAAAAACAGTGTCTTTTACGGGGTAGTGGATAAGGCTGTAAGGGTTTATTGAGCATTAAACCCAAAAAAAAATTGGTACTCTAGCACATTGGTCGTGGTTCGAACACCGCATTTGTGAAAGGCGATTAATGGCCGTCTTTCCTTAGTTAATAGATTAACGTATTACGGTAAAAAAATACGTATTTAAGAAAAGGAATACATCCAATGACCGTATCCAATGGAGAATACTCTTTGATAGTATTCAATTTATTTCGATCATCCTCGATCTTCATTCTTATTAAGAAAGTTATCGCTATAACACTATTACTATCATCACCATCACCCTAATTAAAATAATAAATTAAATTATATCCATGGGTATTATGGTCATTACACAATATTATGTTTTTTAAAGTGGATTAAAAAATTCAAAAGAAACTAGATGTACATTAATTTTTAAACCACAAACTTTTGTTGAGACCCCGATTATCTCTTTTCAGTTAATTGCACTATAGGTTCCTTTATTATGAAAAAAATATTATATGGTTTGATATTAATTAATTACACTACAAGTCCTTACATTATACAAAATAATCTATATTTTTATTATAGAAAAAATAAAATCATCATATAAAATATAGGGTGATTGACACATAGGATCTTGGAGACTAGTTATTTGGCCTAAACGAACTAGTGGGAATCTTACTTCTTTAAAGGGACCTCAAAGATGACCAAATACTAAAATACCCTTACTAACACTAAAAGACAAAAAAGAGTGATGTCACTGTTCATCTCTCTGCACTGCACACTTACCTCGGACCACCGACCTTCGACCACCGACCTCCGACCTCCGACCTCCGACCACCGACCTCCGACCTCCAGTCTCCGGTCACCGGATAAAATGATGAGTTTCAAAAAAAATGATGATTTTTCTACAGAAATTGATGAGTTTCCTGCCAAAAGATGAATTTACTGCAAAAATTGATGAGTTTACTGCAAATATTGATGAGTTTACTAAAAAAATTGATGAGTATTCGATATAAAAGCTGAGTATTATTAAAAAAGTTTAATTATCACTTTTACAACCCGTTTGTTACAAAAATGGAACAAAAAAACTAATTTAAAATAGCTATTAAAACAAAAGGAAAAGAAAAAAGCTTAAACTTAACCAATCTTCAACAAAAAAAAACTAAAAACTACCTATGTTGACCAGATCTGGTCAAAACTACACGTCTAAGCATTCGAAAACAAAACAAAAAAAACTGGAGCTCGTCTTCACCGTGACAGCATTGGAACTCAAATCTTTCAACATCCATGAAGCTCGAACAACTGATAACACTGGATCTACTTTGAGCACCACCACCACTGCAACAAACGGAAATGAAAAGCTCACGAATTGAAATGGAAAGCTCACGCCAGAACTGAAATGGAAAGCTCACACCGAGGACTGCAAACTGCGAACTGCTGCTACACACCGGATCTGCTATGCGAACTGCTGCTGCACGCCGGAACTAGATCTCGTCTCCACTGCGCTGGTCTTCACGAACGACGCTTGACACAGAGCTCTTGTCGGAGCTTCGAGCTTCTTCTCACCGACCATCTTCGAAGCCATTGCTGCTGCTGGTGAAGCTATCTTCTCAAACAGCATCTACAATGACAGTGGATCTGAACCTCGAATCCATGGAGATCTAACTTCGAATCCATGGAAACAGCCTTCAAACTGAACCTCGAAGCACGAGTGGCGGACTTCCATGGCTGATAAACGAGATAAAGGAGAGGTGGGGCTGTGCGGAGGTATGGTTGTGCGGAGCTGGTGCTCGGCGGTTTTCGCCATAAAACAGTGAAGCTTAAAAAATTTGAGAGAGATGGGAAAACGAGAGAGAGGAGAGAGATTAGCTAGGGTTTTATAAAAATGATTTCTGAAAATAAATTACTATTATATGTACCAAATGAAAAACAAAAGGGGGTAATTTTGTAATTGAGAATTTAGCCTATATTGTTAAAATTTTATTGAGGTCCCTAGTAAGAAGAATAAAAAAATAAAATAAAAAGAGGTTGGGTAAGAATTAGAGGGTAGGTGTTTAAGATCTCTTGGGTCATAATCTTTAAAATATAATAAAACTTAGGAAAATTAATTTGTAAAGTTGAGAAGTCAAAAGGCAATAATATAAATTTTTTTATAAAGAGAATAGATATCAAGAAAACCCTAGACTAAAATAATCAAAAAAACATAATTAAGATTCTTACTTAAAATTAAAAAAAAAATATTGATTTATTTTAAATAAAAATCTTAATTGTTTATGGATTAAATTATCATTTTTTTATAAAATGTATGGAATATAAAAATAAATCAATTATAAAAAAAATCTTTTATTCTTTTTTTAAAAATCAATTATAAATTAATTTAAAAACTTTATTAACCATAAAAAAATTCTTCTATTCTTTTTTATTAATTAATCTATAAAAGTTGTTTTAATGAAAGATGGTCATTGAATGACCGTCTTTCTTTAAATATGTTTTTTTAGACCGTAATACGTTAATTAATTAATTAAGGAAAACGGTCATTAAATAACTGTATTTCATAAAAACTGATGAACCACGACTAAAGTATTAGAATACTAATTTTATTTTAAGTATGCTTTATTGTCAATTATTTTTTGAGTAATGCTGGATATCACCCCAAATCGCATCACCCTTTTATCACCTCCTAGGTGGATTTTAAATTAACCAATCATATGATTTCTCTTTCCTGATTTATTATTTTCTCTCTCCTTTATGATTGGTCCACCTAAGAGGTGATAAAAGGGTGATGCAATTTGGGGTGATATCCAGCATTACTCTTATTTTTTCTTAAAAAAACAAACAAACTCTATTTTTTGTCATTTCAAAGTATAAATTTTTAAATAGTTATTCTAAGACTCCGCCTTCCTTACCAACTTAGGTATTAAATTTCTTTCACTTTTTTTTTGTTCCAAAAGCTTATATTAAATAAAAGGACGTTACAAAGTGTTTTTTACTAACCAAACCCAAAGAAAGAAATACAAAATGCAACAATACATAGACTAACAAAACTAGACCAAAAAACTCTCGAACTGTTGCTCCTAGTCATAGTGAACCAAAACCGAAGATGCCACCGAAGTAGCGGGCATAGACCGCTAAGGGTCAGAGAAAATTGATCCTTAAGAAAGACATACTCAAGCCTCGAAACGAGGGGGAGTAAATCGACTACCATTAAACGAACTTCTGTAGTTACCAACTCGAAGCAGACTCTCATACCCACCGTATAAGCTAAGACAACAGTTGCATTAACAAAAACAAAAGTACTGATATCCCTCAGATCAAAAGAAGTATCACTTGCCCAAGTGATAATAGCAATGTAAACTGAGACAGGAGAGGTAGAGCGAGAGTACAAACACCATTTCTGCAGCCAAACCACATAATCGCAAGCCAAGCTAACCAAACAAGGATAGACCAAACAACAAAAGTCCCGACTAAACAGCATACACCCGAAACTTCTAATATCGGACTCTACTAAATGATTAACCGAGGCCACAAATGTATCACCACCCGCAATTATAGGACACCTGCAAGAAACGGAGACACTACACCAACACACAAGACCACATAAAATTCGCCTCAACCACAATCCATCACTAGTGCAGGTCAAAAATATCGAACATATAAGAAACGCAAAGAGAAAAAACCAAGTGAACGGCAAACACCCAGATTTCCAGAAATCAAAACCAAACGAACAAATAAAGTTAACCCAAAGTGAACCACCACCAAGCAATAGTGAGGGAAAGTGGTAAACAAGGCTAGAAATACCGAGATAAACACAAAAAACAGACAAGGAGGCGAAACAGTAACCGCAATCGAACAATATTCTGAAGTCCTGTGTAATCATACTAAGAAAAGCCCGATAAACAAATAGGACAGCCATGTAAAGTGAGGAAAGATTAACGGACTCCATACCTAATGACTTACGGTATCTCATATGGGCTAAGCGTCCAAACTCTTTTAGTTGGGCCTTCAAATGGCCTAAGCTTTCTACTTGTATGATCCTGGGTATTGTTGGTAAGGAAACAAGAGCATAATGGGCCCTTGAAGCCCGTCTCATCGAGGGGCTAAAGAAGTAGGCCGGAGGATGCAGATTTAGGAGTCCACCGCTGTTGTCGAGAAGGATATTGCGATACTGACCTGAAGCGACAAAGCTTCTCACAAAGATTACCCAGTCCGAAGTCACCATTATACCAACACCAAGACAGCACCTCAAGAAAACAGCAAAAAACACCCAATACAGACTCATAAAAATTGAAACAGAAGAGGCCAAAGATCGCCGAAAGAAAAGAAAAAGAGCGCTTAAATAAACAGTAAAGGGATGGGGCCGCCATCACCAGCGAGAAACCACCAGCGACGGCGGCCCAGATGAGGTGGAAAGGGGGGTTTTCAAAAGGGAAGAGAGAGAGGCGTTGTAGGGTTTATTTTTGCCGAGGAGTTCGATATAACCCATATTTTTAACTTTAGAAGTTTACTCTATCACTTAACTTTAGAGATATTTTGTATTTTTGGTAAATAATTATGTATAATTTCAAATCATTAAACAATATTGCTATATTCCATATTTTTAACGACCAAATTTTTAGCAACCATTCTAACTCGTTGCTAGAATGTTAACATTGACTACCATGAGTGGTCGTTGATAGGTTATCTGGCCAAAAACATTTAAATCTTTGTCAACCACTTACATGATAGTACAAATTTCATTTTTTTTTCTTTGTTTTCAAAGCTGATTACCGAATACTTAGTGCCCGTTTAGGATTGATTATTTTGAAGTTAAAAGCGCTTTTTGACTAAAATTAAAATATTTGTAAAAAATATTAAAAAATATTTTGACATCTAAAATCACTTTAAGTGATTATTTTAATAATCACTAATCTAGTGCTTTTTCTAAAAATTGTTTTTAGAGTCTAAAATATTGTTATGCATCTAAAATCACTTTAAGTGATTATTTTTAAAAGCAATCCCAAACGGGCACTAAGTATTCGGTAATCAGGTTTGAAAACAAAGGAAAAAAATGAAATTTGTATTGATCATGTAAGTGGTTGACAAAGATTTAAATTTTATAAAAAAATTATAAAATAGTTTTACCGACCATAATAGCCTCGACAATCAAATATTATTTGTAAGCCCGACGTAGTCTCAAAAATTAAGATAATCAGTAAGTCCGACAAAACATCAACAATCAAAATTATCCGTAAATCCGTGATAACCTCGACAATCAAATATTATATGTGAGTCTGATGAAAACATTGGGAATCTTATATTATATGTAACTCTGACATAGACTAGGTAATCAACTTATCTAAAAAGACCAACATAATTCTTGGTCTTATCAATAACAAAGTATGGATGAAGACATACCAAGAAGAATAAAGAGTGGATTTAACCTTGTATCCGCGTGAAACTGTAAGAGGTGATGAATTAATTTTGATCATATCCAGTCGAGGGGTATTGATCGAACAAATTCAAAGGGGTGTTGATAAGTCAAAATATAACGTTGATACCAGAATAAACCAGCAGATATTTGAAAAGACCGAACCAGACTGAGGGAAAGGTACGTCTTTCAAAGTGTAGATGAGTGTCAAACTCTTCGTAGAATAGATGTCCTGAGTCATCCGAGGTCACATCCGAGAGTAATCCCATAGTACTGCATAACAGTCTGCTCGATATCCTGGAGACAACAACGACATATAGTGCGCACTCATCCTCGCCTAGTATTTCACACTATGTTAGCGTTCCACAACTATCTTTGAGACCTATAAATACCTCATTCCATAGCAAAATTCGGCATATTTAGAAAATCCTATAAACTCTCTCTCTCTCTCTCTCTCTCAAAATGGATGTGGTTATATAACAGTTGGCATAAATCTCCTCAACTACTCGAGTTAAGTAATCTCTAATAGCAATAATGCTAATATTGAGCGTCAGAGTGTTATCAGGAGCAGACCTCTCTTTGGCCATAATATAGTTTGGTTTCAAGAAAGACTCAGCAAAATTACCAAAGCCCCAAGGCGAGGAAGAAAAAGACTCGACATTAATCGAGAGAAATGTATGTAGTTATTACCATGATTCATCATATAATTCCTTCTCCGGTTCCTCCTCTTCTTCGAATTTTTTTGCTTATATGTGTTGTGTTCGTGTCTCGGGCAGAGTCCTCAGATCTAGTAGTGTGACTTTTTGTGATCTACGACCGGCGAGCTCTTCTTGGTCTTTTATGTATTGTATATTTGTTCAGAATCTACTTATGCAATGTTTTTCCGTACTTAATGAAATTCTAATTTGATTCAACAAGACACTGAGACAATAAGATTTGTTTTAACAATTTATTAAGATCTAAAAAGTTTCTAATGAGTATGTTTCACTAAAATTTAAGTACGTTTCATTTAAAAAATTCAGTAGAATTTTATTTATTATAACAATATCTCATTATAAGTAAAAAATAATTTGACCATACAAATGTTATGGTATATATTTGTCAAAAAAAAAAAGTTATGGTATATGAATTGGGAATTCATTTCTTATTTTTTTTTATATGAAAAAGTCATTTTTTGGATTCAGTGTTGTTGATACAGTTTGAACCTGTATCAGATAATCAAGACTCTAATCTCGGTTGAACAAACCCCTGGTAATTAAAAACACTTGGCATGAGATCAATAGTTGGCCTAGTAATTAGGTTACTCCGCAGAGACCAAGAGGTCTTGAAATCGAATCTCATTAGAGTCATTTATTCTGAGTCCAAAGTGGTTCTCTCATGTATTTAAAAAAAAAAACACTTGGCCTATATTGGCGGACACTTGTTTTGTAATTAGAGACATGATCTTTATGCCTTACTACTATATTATTTGAGACTAGGCAATTTGAAATACTTTTGTTTATCTAATACATTGAAATTATTCATATGTCTCTGTTTTTAAAACACGCCGAATATAGAAAGAACAGATTCTTGACGGTCACTGGTGTATTGCCGACCCAAAGAGTTTTTCAATTAGTTGGTCGTGGGCATCTGGACAATCAAATAAAGACTTTTCTAAATAGAAAATATATTTTATTATAACCTGTATAAAATAATAGATTTATTGACTAATATTATCACCTACATAAATAATTTTTTCAAAGTTACTTTTTACTAATACAAATTTTAAAAGAATAAGCAATGTGTAATTAATAATAAATAAAACAAAATATTGTTTATTTATTTACAATTACAAAAATTATACATAATTAAAACAAAATCATATCTAATTAATAATATATCCATCAACTTTTAATTATATATACAATATAATATTTATAATCTTGACTATTAATCATTATAACATTTATTTATTTATTTATTTTTTATTTATTTTACCACCGATTACCACCACTTATGTATTTCCACCGACCACCACCACCTTCGTCCACAACTACCACCTTCGTCCACAATCACCACCTTCTTCCACAACCACCACCGACTAGTTTCGCCACCGTCGACGCAACCAATCACCACCAACTAATTTCACCACACCAATCATAATTAATTCTTAAAACATCAAAAAAAATTACACTTTTTGATGGGGTAAATTAATATCTACGGCTATAAAAAATTTGTATTCATTTAATTTTGATATTCCGTTTTATGTATTTCTATAATACACAAAAATAGCTTTGTCAATTACATCACAGGGGCGCCCGTTAAATTTTTTTAAGATTCAAAATTAATTCCAAAAGAAATTAAAAAATATATTTTTTTGGAAAGGCAAGTTCATAGTATATCTCTGACTTTTTTCGATTTTTTTTATTTCAGTCTTCAGTTTTATGTGATTCTATAATACACAAAAATATATTTATGTATTCCTATAATACATAAAATCATATAAACAATCTATAACATTTACGTTTTTAACAATATTATTTTTTCTCTTTGTAATCGCATATGCTTTACTTTTAAGTTTTAGCTTTGGGATACGCAACTCAATTCTCACTGCAATGTTTCAAGATCATGAGCTCAGACTTGCGAATGACTCTGAGAATGTGATCAAGCAACTTCAAGGAAAGAAAGAGTTGTATAACCAAAAGACTTCTATTCTTATTAATGATTGTAATATTTTAGTTTGTAAACGTTTTAAGTTCTTCCATGTGGGAAGAAAAAACAATGTTGTAGTCGATTCGGTTGCAAAGCAAATGCTACAAGACAAATTGGTTGGCAATTGGGCTTCACTACCCTCTCCTAATTGGTTGAACTTATTCGAGTTGATGTGCCTTCTAGGGGCATTGGTTAAACTCGTTCTTTTGTAATATTGTGGGTGATCCACATTAACGGTTTTTATTTAATATATTTAGCTTTCGACAAAAAAAAAAACTATCTTGATATATTCTCAGTTTTGTTCAACCCCATTCTGTTATTCTATGTGTCGATGTAATACACAAAACAGAAATTTGTGTATTACGAAAACACACGAAATCACGTATTCCCTTTCCGTCAAGCCATTTTCTGTCTGTGAATTTGTGTATCACATGAACACACAAACCGACTGTTTTGTGTAATGATGTAACAAACAAAAATTTAAAAAACCAAACATGGACTTGTCCCTTTTGGTTGTGCAACAAAACTTCTTCACTCTGTTAATCTATATAAACTAAAATCATAACCCAAAAGATGGTAAGAAAAGTAACAAGAGTAAACTAAAATGATTTTTATGAGAGTATAAAACTAGAAAACCATAAACCCTAACCATAAACCCTAAACCCTAAACCCTAAACCCATGAACTCTAATTAAAACAACCCAAACCCTAAAAGGCCTCAAAACCCATAAATCTTAAACCCTAAAAGGAGAAAAATGACTAATGTGATAGAGTATGTTATTTTAAATCCTTCAAGGTTAAGGTTTAGGGTTCTCTAGTTTTATACTCTCATAAAAATCATTCTAGTATACTCTAGTTACTTTTTTACCATTTAGGTTTACGGTTTATGAAGATTAAAAAAGTGAACAAGTTTTGTTGCACAACAAGAAGGGACAAGTTTGGGACTGGTTTTTTATTTTATTTTTGTGGATTACATCTTTACACAAAACCGTTGATTTGTGTGTTCATGTGATACACAAAATAACTGACTGAAAAGGGTTGGACTGAAACGGATTATGCGATTTTGTGTGTTTATGTATTACAAAAAATAGAGTTTTATGTATTACAAAAACACACAAAACAGAATTTTGTGTATTAGAACAACAAGAAAAAATATAGAAAGGGATTGGATAAAAATAGAACATATTAAGATAGTTAAAAATATGTAAAAATAGGATAAATGCGAGTAATAAAGAGAAAAAGGGATTTTGTTAAACATGCAAAAGTTTTAGATAGATTCTATAATGTGTATTATAGAAATACATAAATCTATTTGTGTAGGTTAAATGAACACATAAAACAGAATCTTAAAAATTCAAAACAAAATTGAAAAACTTCGCATATATAGATATGAACTTGCCCCGTCCAGATACATAATTTTTTAATTTGCAATTTTATTTGAAATGAATTGTAAATTTCCAAAAATTTAACGGACGCAATTGTGTGATGTAATTAGAAAATCTAGACCCTATTGGACTTAGTGGGGGATTGGCTATATTCGCTAAAAGTGATACTGTTGTTAAGATTATATCTAAAACTAGCAATCATATGCATTGTAAAATTATAGATGATAATGGTAATACTTTTTTCACTACATATGTCTATGGTGCCCCTACTGAACAATATAAAGAAGCTTGTTTGGACTTACTGAATAGTTGCAAACCTAGTAATGATGAACCTTGGAATTTGATAGGAGACTTCAATAACATTAGGAATCCTTCTGATAAAAAAGGAGGAGATAATAGATTTACTAAAAATATGAAGCAATTCAATGGTTTTATAAAACATAATAAACTTGAGGAAATTATTCAGAAGGGTTGCAAGTACTCATGGTCTAATAAGAGAAGCAATGATGAAATGATTAAAACCTTAATTGATAGGGGTTTTTGCAATGAACAATGGGGTAATCTTTTCCCAACAGCTTGGATTGCACTTTTACCAGCTGTAGGGTCTGATCACTCTCCTCAAATTTTATTTATGAAAGATACATTTATGAATAAAGACAGGAGATTTTACTTCGAAAATCAATGGTCTGAAGAGGTAGAATGCTTAGAAATTATTAAAAATGTCTGGAATACTAAAAATTACAGGTATGGACACTTTAGAAATGTGCTCAATAACAGATTAAAAAAGTGTAGTAGACTGCTTACTCAGTGGAGTAAAAAGAAATTTAAAAATACTAGGAAGGAAATTGATAAGAAAATGGAAAGATTAGAAATTATATATAATGATCCCAATACTAAGTGTTGGGATGAATATCATTATATTATAAAAGAAATAGAAACTCTTTGGACTAAAGAGGAGGATTTTTGGGCTAATAGGTCTCGTGTATTATGGCTTAAAAAAGGGGACAAAAATACCTCATATTTTCACGCAGCTACAAAAGAAAGAAGGAAGATTAATAAAATTAAAAGCATTACCAAAGAAAATGGAATTTGGGTAGACAATTATATAGAGATACAAGACGAAATTAGTACTTATTTTAATAATATCTTCAAAACCATTGGTAACAGAGATTTTACCTCTATTTCCAATCTTATTAAAAAAAGAATAAATAAAAATATGAATGAATCTTTAGATAAACCATTACTTATTGAAGAGATTGTTCAAGCTATTGATGGTCTTGGGCTAAATAAAGCCCCGGGACCTGATGGATACTCAGGAATTTTTTATAAAACATATTGGGAATATATTAAAGGAGATGTTATCAAACTGATTAATGAATTTTGGTATAATGGAGGTAGTTTGGAGGAAATTAACCATACATATATCTCCCTTATACCAAAGATTCCAATACCTATTACTATAAAACATTTTCGGCCCATTAGTTGTTCAAACTTCATTTATAAAATAATAGCAAAAATTCTTGTTAATAGAATGCAACCGGTAATGGATGTAATTATTGATGAAAATCAATCCGCATTCGTACCTGGAAGGCATATACAAGAAAATACGATGGTTGCTCATGAAATTATTAATTATATAAAAGGGCAAAAAAGAACTAAAACTCATTACCTCACTATTAAAGCGGATATTCAAAAAGCATATGAGAATGTCGAATGGGATTTCCTAAAAACAATAATGGAGAATATGGGCTTTAGTGAAAAATGGATTAGCAAAATTATGAGGTGTGTTACGTCTGTAACATATTCGTATTTATTAAATGGGACCCCTATTAAACTAGATAATCCCCAACGAGGATTACGACAAGGTGACCCCTTATCGCCTTTCCTCTTTTGCATTGTTACTCAAATGCTATCTATTCTTATAGCTAATAAAAATGAAGAACAAATATTGACTGGTATTAAAATTGCTAAATTGGCCCCTAGTGTTACCCACTTACTATTTGCTGACGATAGCATTTTCTTTATGAAAGCTAATATGATGGAAATAGATGGTTTTAATGATGTTATTAATAAATATAGCTTCTCCACTGGAATGAAACTAAATTTAAATAAGTGTGGGGTGAAATTTAGTCCCAATACACCGGACTATATTCAAAAGGTACTAGCTAATAAGCTTAATATGCATATTACGAATGACTTGGGTAATTATTTGGGTCTACCCACAGAATGGGGGAGATCTAAAATAAATGATCTCAATATATTGGTAGAAAAAACCTTAAAAAGAACGGAAAATTGGAAAAATCTATACCTATCTTCAGCTGGTAAAGAAACTTTAATAAAAGCGGTGCTACAAAGTTTACCAAACTACTTTTTATCCTCATACCTTATACCAAAAAGAATTTGTGACCTAATTTCTTCACAAATTGCTAACTTTTGGTGGGGGAGTAATGGAAAAAATAAATGTCACTGGGGCAGCTGGAACTCTATAACTAAAAGTAAAATGGATGGAGGTCTTGGTTTCCGAGATCTCAATCTTATGAATGTAGCCTTACTTAGTAAACAGGCATGGAATTTGATTAATAACAACAATACACTACTATATAAATTACTAAAAGGAAAATATTTTCCAATTACTAATTTTATGGAAGCTCAATTAGGGAGTAATCCTTCATGGGGTTGGAAAAGCCTAATTAGTGGAAGAAATGCAATAAAAGATGATATTAAATGGAAAATAGGCAATGGCTATACTATAAATTTACATACTGATAAATGGATAAATGGTATTAACCAGGTTATAACACCTAATAGAAGTGAATTACAAAAAGTAAATGATTTAATGATGAGCAATGAGAGAAAATGGAATATAGAGGTTATAAATCAAGTGTATACTAGTGATATTGCACAAGCTATTTTCAACACATTTATACCTCTATCTGGAGGGAAAGATATTCCCTTTTGGATACATGATAAAGATGGTAACTTCTCAGTTAAAAAAGGTTACTATATTATGAAGAATAAAAAAGATGGAGAGGAAAAAAATAAAGGTACTGATAAGGCCACCTCCTCGCACCAGGTTGATAAAATGATCTGGAAAATGATATGGGGTCTAAAAGTAGCACCAAAAACTAAAAATTTTATTTGGAAAGTAGTTAAACATTTGTTACCTACAAATGAAAACGTGTACAAAAGGAAAATAGGTTTAAACCCTATTTGTGACATTTGTAATAAAGAAACTGAAACTATTGAACATATGCTACTAGACTGTGTATGGTCTAGAGCCATTTGGTTTGCCTCCCCTTACCACCTTATTACTTGCAACCACTCTACTTCTAAGATAGATGTTTGGATGGCAAGAATATTGGAGGAAAGGAGAGGGGCAGGAATTAGTACAGAGTTCATAATGGAACAAATATGTGTCATCTTATGGCATATATGGAAAGGAAGATGTGCTTATAAATACAAAGGCACAAAGCCTGACCCTTTAAGAAGCTTAAAAAATGCTATGAAAGAATGGGAACAATATAAAAATATAGTTTATCCTAATGATGTTATTTCTAAACTGAAGGATAATAAGAATCAAAATATAAATCTGGCGCATAAAAATGGTAATAATGGAGATACTGAGTTTGAAACTAATCCTGAGATGGATAACAATAATCGAAAGCTTAAGTGGATTCCTCCACCTAGAAACTTAATAAAAATAAATTGTGATGCTGCTACTAAAGATAATAATGGAGCTATATCTTGTGTTGCTAGGGATTTTACAGGTAAGGTGATCTTTTGCAAAGCTTGGGTGGTTAAGGTGGAAAATCCTAAAGAGGCTGAAGCATTGGGGGTGTTAAAAGCTTGTCTTCTCGCTAAGGAGTTCCCTCCTCAAAGTGTGATAATAGAAAATGACTGCCTCCAAGTGATGAAGCCTTTAGAATTTAGGAACCATTTTAATTCGCCTTTAATTTGTAATATTATTAAAAGTGTTTATTTTGTTTCTGAGGATTGTAAACCTATTTTTCGATGGATTAATCGTGATAGGAATAGACTAGCTGATGGGGTAGCCAAATATAAGCTAAGTGGCAATATGTTAGGCTCGTGTTTAGACACGTACCCATCTAGGTTAGAAGAAATAATTAAAACTGAAACCGTTCCGATGGGAATTGGTTAAATTTGTAATAATTTTTTGAGTACTAGTAGAGAAGGATTTGGAACAAAAAAAAAAAAAAAAAAGAAAATCTATTTTTGTGTATTATAGTAATACACAAAACAGAATATCAAAATAAATAAGAGATAATTGCTAATTAAATCCATAAACTAACAAATCATGCTTTAAGAAGTCCAGCCTACAAATTTGGATAAATAAAGTCCAAAATATTATATTAGACTTATAATATACCTAATATAACCTTATAAAAAATTAAGATAAAAAAAGATATATTACCAAATGCATTGAAAAACAATGAAACATAAAACCTATCTCTTTCGCACTCAATGTCGAACAAAAAACAAAATTGAAATTTCTTTCAACCCAGCCGCTCTATTACACAAGAAACCGCCGCTATTCGTGGACCGATCTCCACCATTTTCAAGCCGGAGTGTTACGCCATGAACAACCGAAGAACCCAAATTAAAGTAAAAAATAATCTTTTAACATTGAAACTCCAAAAAATTGAATTATTTTTAACCTAGTCTCCTCACTTTTACAATTTCCAAAATTATCCAGTCTAAAAGTAAATGCAGTCATGATGTATATAATATCTTAATACAAATCCTACATTGGCCATTTCATGACCGATGTAAATCTTTTACCGTATGAGAAGGGATGCACTAAGGCTAAGTCCAATGGGCTCCCGATTGTAGCAAAAAGCTACAATTGGGAGTTGAAAATCATATTTTAGCACTCCAATAGCCTCCCGATTATAGGGAACCCAATTATAGGGTTCCCAATTCACAAGTTTTCTTAGCTAGATGTGGCTAAAAATTTCACCCCCAATCCATCAATTTTAATTTTTTTTTTTAAATCTAATCTATTCTTTATTCTTGTTTATTTAAATATAAATATATATATGTATATTTAAATCTTTAGTTGATAATTATAAATTACATATTATTATTTTAAATTATTTATTAATAAATATTTTCATAATAATAATAATTAATTTAAAATTAATTTTATGTTTACTAATAATAAATTAATTTTTTTATGCACATTATAATTCAACAAATTTATCAATAAATTTAATATTTTCAAAAATAAAGTAATAAATTTTAATATTATCAAAAAAAATATCTTAAAACTATAAATAATTGATAGAAATAATTATAATTATCATTTAATTATTAAAAATAATTTATATTATTTTTTAAGATATATAAATTATAAATAATGAAATTTTATAAGAATGATTAATTAGAATTAAAATGGAAAAAGTATTAAAATAAAATCAAAATATAGATTAGGAAGTTGAAATTGGGAAGCTGTTGGAGTAAAGTTGTGATAGGGAGTGAATATTTAAGAAAAGTTAGCTATTTGACTCCCGATTCTGGCTAAAAAATTGGGAGCTGTTGGACTTAGCCTAAGAATAGGGGAGGGGATATCATACTTTTATACAAATCCTACAATAACCATTTTGGTCCTATATTGTAATTTTTTAAATTGTTTTGCAGTGAATATTCATTTGATGTAATTTCCATTTTGTTTTTTTTTTACTGCAATTTTTTTTGAAATTGTTTGTAGTAAATATTCATTTACCAATTGCTGAAATTTGGTTTTATACTGTATTTTTTGAATTGTATTGCAGTAAATATTCATTTGACGCAATTGCTGAAAATAGTTACACAACCTAGTGAATTGTATCGCACAGCCTAGTGCATTGCATCACACAACCTAGTGAGTTGTATCGCACAACCCAGCGAATTGTATCGCACAACTTAGTGAATTGTATTGCACAGCCTAGTGAATTGTATCGCACAACTCAGTAAATTGGGTCGCACAGCCCAATGAAGGGTATTATTGACTTGAATTGTTAGTGAAGTAGGCTGAACCTTATGAATAAAGTTTGTTGAGTTGTGGACCTTTTGGATTAAGAGCATGACTGAAACCTTATGGAATAACTTTGAATGAGTGGAGATCAAAAAATTTCAAGACTAGTATTTATTCAATATGGAGTCTTAGGACTCTTATTTTAAGGTACTTGGGTAATTAAAAAAACTAAACCTTTTATTCTAAGGAGGTGGAAAATTAGGAAAAATTTAGAGAAGTTCAAAATTAATAAATTCTCAATTCTGGTTAATATTTGAAAGAAGCCAAATGAATATGTTCTCATTAAGGGTTAAGTATTGTGCCTTGTGTAGTTGGCAGGCTTGAAGTAATAGTCGGGTATTCTAGATTGAGTTACTATAATGGCATCTATTAAAATTGATCATCTAAAAGACATTATTGGAAGGTTTTATAGAAATTATCTTAGAGGTAAAAGGTGGAGATAGAAGTATAGGATTCATGAAAACCTAAGATTTGTACATTATGCAAATCACTAGGGCATACAAATACTAGATGTAATCAAACAAATGAGGTTTGGATTGAGAAGAAAAAATAAGTGGAAACATCGCATAGAGTGGATTAGTGCCTATAACTAGAGCATATCTACCATTAGGTGAGAACTTGAAGATACAAGAAAATGTGGCATGGGCATTGGTATCTAATTCCATCCTACTGGAAAAATTATTGTATCCAAATCTAATATTTGTAGTGTCATCAAAAACTCCGTAGATTTGATGCTTTTGGGTTTATAATTTTTAATGTGTCCTAATGATCTAATAGTGTAGAATGGACTTTTCACTTTTATTTGTTCGTATATTTACTATTTCATGATTGTGAGAGAAAATCAGAGTGATAAACTTAAGGAAACTCCTAACCTAAAACCCCTTAAAAACCAAATTACATTAGCCTGAGACTTTCTGTGGACGTGTGGTAAGAAAATAGATAGAGATTTGATCATTTTGGCAAAAAAATGCCTTGTAAAATGGGAAAACCTTGCTATCATTTTCAAACTCAACACCAATAGGTGTATCAGTTAGGTGTTGGCCAAGGCTGGTATTGGTGGAATTTTCGAGACATGGTAGTATTGTTAGTGGTTTTGATGGGGTGTGTGTATTCGAGTCGGCTCTTGGTTCAGAATGTATGCATTGCATTATGGTTTCAAAATGACAGAAACACGGGGACTTGAAAATGTTTCTTTTGAGATTGATTAGCTGGATCTATACGCGATATTGAAGGACAGTATGAGATCTGGGAATTGATCAAATGACATGTTACATGATTGTGGAAGTATCATATGATAGAATAGAAATTTCGAATTACGACATATCTACCGCGAAGCCGACAATTGTATTGATTGGTTGGCCAAAAGGGAAGCGGGATGGATAGGGGCACTTACA
The DNA here is from genome assembly GCA_029959085.1 of Nemophila menziesii. Classification (NCBI taxonomy): domain Eukaryota; kingdom Viridiplantae; phylum Streptophyta; class Magnoliopsida; order Boraginales; family Hydrophyllaceae; genus Nemophila; species Nemophila menziesii. Next base: position 39,091,761 of record JARWIR010000001.1, read on the forward strand.
CAATATGAATACCCACCAGATTGAATATGGAGTAGGATAACGAAAGACAAAAATGGCTATAACCACTCTTAGAACAAATGTAAGTGTCTGATAAGGTTGTAGGGTAGCCTACCAATATTTTAGATTCCGATGTATGAAAAATCCCTTAAATAGGATAATATCTTTGTAAGACATAAGACATTATATGTTGTTAAAACAAGTAGTTTAGTAAATGAATTTTCAAAATTTGTTGTTGGAATGAACATGTTTTTATGGTTCCATATTTTTATAGTTTTAGATATGAGTAAGGATATGTATCACCCAAATTCATATCACCCATTATAACACTAATAATATGACATGATTTGATTGGAACTTAATTGTCAATCTATTTATTTTCTTGTTATGATTAACGATTTACTTCTAATCAAATCACGCCACATTGATCATATATTAGATGGAATATATCATTACTCTTTAAATATTAACTGTGTTGAATTAGCAAAAGATTATGTCTAAATATTTTTCTTTTACGAGAAAAACATAATGATCTAAATCGTGGTTTTATTGCAAAAAATGAATTGCTTACATATTAGTTTAATGAACAACATACTACGTTTTTGGTTAGCTGGAATTTTGATATCAATTGAAATTAGTTTAGGAATCTAGGATATTATGTATGAAAATAAATTTACAAGAAGCATTTTGAGAAAAATCATATGCCAAGAAACATTATATAGTTATTCATCAATAAGTTAAAAATATGAAATGTGTAAAAAGGTAAAAGAGACGAAGCTATCATCAACAACAGATAACTAGTCCTTGAAAAAAATGAAAGCCATAGACGAAGTTGATAAGTCTGGTGAGGTTGGGGCACCTGAAAAATCATACCAAGATGGTAGGACCCCGCAGCAAGCATAACTGAAGAGGAGTGTGCTAATATGAATTACCTATAAAATTTTACGATTCACAATTTAATTCATGCGACATGATACTGTTTCACGATACATATCATAAGTCATATAATAGTTTCAGGATTACGTTCAAGTTTGGAAGTGCTTTTTTGGAGGATTTTAAGAGTTTTTTATCCTGAAAAACATTTTTATAAAAGACATTAAATATGTGTTTCTTGAAAAAAAATATTTTAAATAAATTTAAATTTCAAAATTATTAAAAAATAATTTTTAAAATTTTGAATTTTATTCAAAATATATTTTTTTACTCTAAAATAAGGACTTCCAAATGGCCCTTAATACTTTTGAATTTATTTTATTTTGTAACAGGTTTTTTTTACGGTCCGATTGAAAGTGTTTTTTTAGAAAAGCACTTAAAAATGTTTTTAGTATTTTAAGAGTTTTTTTGATTTTGAAAAGCACCAAATAAATGCTTCTTAAAAAAAACACTTAAAATAATTTTAGATTTTAAAAAATTATTTTTAATAATTATTTTAAATTTTAAATTTTATTTTAAAAACGTTTTTTTACTCTAAAATAAGCACTTCCAAACGTTTTTTTATTTTAAATGCTTCTTGGCATGATGCCTTTGTCAACTAACTTTCTTATGGCATCTTCAAACTAAGTTACCATACTTGCAACTATTATTGAGGGTTGTCGTTTCTTTTGTTCCATTTATGGGTAAGGAAGGGTGAAATAAATTTAAATGTGTTTCCAGGACTTGTTGCAGAGATCCATGCACAGAAAAAAGAAAAAAAAGACCACCTAGAATGATTCTAGATTTCAAATTTTTAGTAACTTTTATGAATATTCTAAATTTATTCAACAAAATGCTTCTAGCTCTAATTTTAGTCTTCTTGTCCCGTTAAATAAAATGGTAAAAGATGTAATAACTGTATTATGTACACATTCTGTCTTATGACTAGAGGCTGTCTTATGACTAGAGGCAAATGTTGAAACTCAATTAGCAAAACAACCAATTCATGACTAGAATTAGTTGCTTAATGTTAGAGATCTATTATTCACAAATCCCTTGTGTGAAGTGTGTTTTGTCAATATAAATCCCATCTTCTAAAAAAAAAATATAGTGGTTGTGAATTGACAAATTTTTGATCCCATTAATTCTGAAATTAAGCAAAACTAATCATGATAGCATAAAATTCAAACTCAAAATAAGAATCCTTGAAAGATAAATAAAACAAACAAGATGAAGTTGTACTTATATTCTACTAAAGATACATACGAGTTATAACTCGAGATCAAAGCCTCTACATGTATCCTTTTCAAACATTCGGAGGCTCATCATGTTTTGTAGATTTATGCAACCTAAATTAGGAGCTTCTCAATAGCATCCTGCAGATCAGAAATAATAGTTTAGTATTTACCCATACAAGTAAGAAAAGTGAGTAATTATTATTCAAATTTACCTTGAGTTGCAATATCTGAGATTTCAATTGACTTCCCTCATTAGTGGTCACTGAACAAGCAATCACTGGTCTAGTAACTCCACATGCCCTTCCTAGAGATTGCTTTGAAGGAACAAAAACATACGGCACATTCTGCATAAATCACCACACAAATCACTACTTTAAACTCAAGAAATTAACATAGCATTAGTTAATCTATTAAAACAACAACAGAGTCACAACAAGAGCTTTGTCATAAAAATAATAAATCGAAACACAGGTATACATAAACACTAGTATACAAACAATAACAAGAATTAGCAAAGCACTTATTAACCTTATCTTCAGCAAGGAGAGGAAGATGAAGAAGGATTTCAAGAGGCTCAGCATCAGCCGCCATTACAACAAACTCTGAAATTCCCCTATTAAGTGTCTTGGTAGCTGTAACAAAAAACAATTCAATTAGGCCTATTACGCAAAAAATAATAATAATGAAAAAGGTATAAGGATTTAGGGGAGAATAATGACCTTCATTAGCACCCTTTTTAAGTTGCTTATAATTAGCAGCTTGTTGTACTAAGTCCAGAATGGTCATAGCCAGTTGAGAATCAGCCAAAGGGTATGCTTTTGGGTTAACAGCATCTGCAGTCTATAGAAATTCACAAACATATGCACAAATAAAAACATTAAGTCGACATTAATATATGAATATAGATTATAAAGATAAAATTCGAGCTTGAACAGAGGGAGGAGTAGATTACCATTTTGGCGGAGAGTATAGTGTAGAGAGAGAAGTGGTTTGGAGGAGATTGATTAGGTTTTGTAAGAGGCGAGGTAGTACAAGGGTTTAAAAAGGAGCGAGCAATGGGTCAGGTCAAATTAGGTTTTGGGCCACGGGATAGTTAATTATTGTTGATGGATTGAAAAAGACAAAACAATATTGCACCAGCCGGGAATCGAACCCGGGTCTGTACCGTGGCAGGGTACTATTCTACCACTAGACCACTGGTGCTATGTTTTACAAATCAAGACATTCGTTTATTTGACCGTTCCTTATACTAACACTACTAGACATATAACACTACAACATGAAGTTGTTTCCTTCTAAAACTTTGAGTAAAAACAAGAGAAACATAGATAAACTTTAAAACTAACAAATGTAATATTTGGGACTTTTAGTTGTGAAAATCGCCATTAAAGCTAAATCACACGTACCAGTTTTATGAGTTTTGACTCTGAAGTCTAAACAACACTCAAAACAAAAGAATATCAGAATAGTAGCTATTATCAATGATTTTGTCAAGAACTGCTTCAAACAACCTCACAATACAACATGCTAATTATAAAACTACATAAATAAATAACCCAACAAAAAAAATAATGTGGTACTCGTACCATAAAGGGCACACAAATGAGGGATTATGGAGGCTAATGAGGTATTATAGTGGCTAGCTAGTTGTCGTAGTATCCACCTTGTCAAAAAGTCCTACCACCTTTGATAATCTGAGCCAAATATAAAAAATAACAGTTTCAAACTAGAAAGAGCTCGTTTAAGGTTTGTAAGCATATACCTCATTGATGACAAAATAGTAATTATGAAGATGATTAATTTTATCGTATGGTAATAATATTTGGTATGTTATTTGTAGTCTTTTAACATGTTAAAACTGACATGTAGACTTGAGGAATTTCCTTGAGATATAATCAAGAACCAATTATTAGCTTGTAATATTTTCAGAAACGTGCTTAAGGAGCTATCAAGACTCAAGGGAGATAAAAAAAAGGCGTAACTACGCTACATGATCAAGATATTGGAGCCAAACCAACATCAATCAAGTATCGAGAGAAACTTGAGTTTGATCATGATCATTAGCAAAATGTAATTAGCTTTCTTTAAATTTTCATTAAAGCTCTAGGCCGCTTGCAATAAATATTTTTGGAAAGATCAAAAATGAATAAATACTAATTCTAAATCATTAAAACACTTTGATGTTTTGCATGCATTATATCTTTAGTTATCGAACTATGTATCTTGTTTTGAAAGAGAGTTCTTACAAAAACATGACACATGGTTGAGTTTTTCAAAGTTCAAAAGGTAACTGTTGAAATCACGTGTAAAAGCAAGTCTCTGGATTAGATATTTTGAAAATCTAGTGTAATACCTCGACCAATTACGGTTGAAAGAATTCAAGCAAAAAAAAAGGCCATATGTTCAACCAAAGTTAAGCCATGTTGGTTGAGAAAAATAAACTCAAATTAAGCTTTCCAGGATAGCATGTCGTCTGACCAGCATACGTTGTTACACTCCTTACAAAGGATATAATCTAACAACCACGTTAGAAAAGAAACCTAACAATCAACCGACCAACACTAGTCGTTCAACCGCCCGAGAATAGATCCATTGAGATTTTTTCTTATTCTATCAAACTTAATTCTAACTTCTTTTTCATCTCTTTCATCAAACAATTTACGCGACATTGATTCATACATTAGAAAGAGTTTTGTTAGCCTTTTTACAATCCTTATGGGTTAGACTATGACAAATCAGTGATAATCTTATGTTATTTATATCTACATAGTTGTGTATTGGGTATTTTTATCAAGTCTAAGATAACGTATGATATGGACGAAAATGCATGGAGGACTGACGATCTATAGTTTTAGACTAGATTGTTTGTAAGTTATCTATGAATGCTGATTGGTTAAATTGAGTTATAGGGTAACTTGGATTATAGGTTCATAATCTTATGTCTTCAAAATCTTGCATATCTGACCTTTAACTTATCCTTTGAAATCTCTTGACATTTTGTATCTTTTCGTCAATGTTTGGAAAATGACCCTCGAGTTTAAAAATGCATCTCAATTTTTTATGGGTTTGAAAATGTGTATTAGAATCATCGAAAGATTGTTTAAAATGATAGATTTTTCAAACATTTTTTATAGAGAAAAGTTACTACTGTTTTTTTATTACAGTGGCATAAGGACTTATATGGCGGTCCACTGTGGGTTGAGTGCAAAAAATCATAGTAAATTTCTTAGTGTGAGCATAACGCCATGACCAAAATGATGGTACACCCATTTTAGAGGTCATCATGTTTTTAAAAAGTCTACGACCTACCACTCACAGCCTAGCAACAAACACATGGTTCACCGCTACCAGGAAAAAATTAATTTGTACAGATCCACGTAAATTTATGATCGTTGTGGTGCTTTTATTATAAGTAGTTGGGTTCATTTAACATGAAAATCAACTCTTGATGTACCCATCTTTCGAGACAATGAATACTAATTATTTAGAAGAGTTCATTTGCCTTCTCATTAGAATATAAGCTATATTTTGTATTTACTCATTTGAGGATTTGTTTAAGCAAAGTGTAATCACAAACTCATCAAACCTCGGGTCTATCCATTTTTTCTAGATTAGAAAAAGGGTTTTCCATGTATTAGAAATGAGAGTCATTTACGTATTGTGTGGATATGTGGTTTCTTGTTGAGATAACACAGGTCAAGGCTTCATGAGACATGAAGTGGTTGTATCTGGTTTGTGATCTAACATTAGTTTGAAGATACACAAAAAGTTTTAGTGGAAAGTTTTAAAATCCTAAGGAATATTAACCTTAGGTTGTGAACTATTTCTTCAAGAGTTAAACCACTATAAACAGTGTGGGTCGTATTTATTCCTATACTTTTAAATATCACTTATATTATGTTTGTCATATAGTCTCAATCAATTTGTCAAACCTACATCTACCATATGTTGTAGAATTTGCCGCCTAGGCGGCAACTCATCATCAGCCTCCCACGCCTAGTAAAAATGTTGGGCATTTTTTCCTAGAGTCTTAGACACTGTGGAAGAGGCGTCTAGCCCTCGTAAAAGGCGATTAATGGCAAAAAATGGCTGCCTAGGTCCTCTTCTTATTTTTATTAATCTCGAGAATTATTTAATAGATATTATAAGTCTAATTTTAGTATTGATAAATATACTATATTGTTTTTAGAAAATTTCATGACTTGAATAATTAATATTGTTTTAATTACTATATATAGTGGGATTCAAAACCATTTCAATACATAGTGGAATTCAAAACCACCTCATTCCTCCTACGCATTAGGCCCCAGATGACCCCCACTAGAAAAAGAGAAAGTTATGAGAGTTTAGCTTGAGAATTAGCAAATGATCCTCACTAGTATTGTTCTACTATTATTACTTAAGAGAGAATTGTGTGATATATAAGCAATATACGTGATTCTAACTTCCTCCTAACTCGTGTAAGGGTAGCTTAGGAAGCAACCTCAACACTACTAGGGGACTTGGTTAAGGGGACCCTGCGCAATAATTGGTAATTAAATCTAACCCTATTGACTATCTAGTTAGGCAAACTCATTAGGATCACTATTGCACAATAGACGATTATGTGTTGTTTCTATAATTGAATCCCCCGCCAGGGTGACAATCCAACTACTAATGGGACAACTATATACTTGTGCACCATATAGGACTACAAACATATATCGAACACAAAATACAGATCAATCACAAACAATTCATATAAATATAAATTCCAAAATCAAATGAAGCATAAAACAAGTCTAGGGTTCATACCCATATGCTATTTTCAAGCTAAACAAAATTGGTTCATGCTAAAAAAATAAAAACTAGCAATTAATAATATCATATTCATGTTCAAGAGACAAAACAGAATACGAATAATATACTAATTGTTGAAAACTGATAAACAATAGGGTTGGAATGGCATGACCAACTTCCAAGCTCCTTCTTCTCTTTTTCTCTCTTGTTCCAGGCGGCATCCTGGTCTTTTTATGATTAGGGACTGAACAAGGATGATCTTTATGGTAAAAGTGGATATATATATATATATATATATATATATATATATATATATATATATATATATATATATAGAGAGAGAGAGAGAGAGAGAGAGAGAGAGAGAGAGAGAGAGAGAGAGAGAGAGAGAGAGAGAGAGAGAGAGAGAGAGAGAAGTTGGGACAAAATTAGGGATAAGGACCAAGTATTTGAGTCCAAATCCAACTAAAACTTGTTTTCCTAAAATAGTGGACTAGTTGGCCCATTGACTTCATAAAATTCATAACTTATTCATTACAACTTCGAATCTAGTGATCTTGGTATCAAAACGACCATAATTCAAATACCTTTCTAGATTTAAAAAGGATCCTTCAAATTCTTTATCGATTTTCTACAGTATTGAGAATACTAGATGTTTCCAAATCTGGACAAATCACTTTTACTTCTCAAATCTATCCAAAGTTTTCTTTTTCACCATGACTAAGGGTTTCTTGGTTTCTTCACTCCTTATCATCATCCCAAGGTATATTAGATTTCAAATACCTAAGTGCTACATAAATAACATACAAGTTACGCAAAAAAACTCTTAAAATAGCAAAACCCAAAACTAGATAGGCAAGTGTAAAACATGAATAAATAGGGTAAAACCCTAAACTAAGCATTAAATACCCCTAAAATGATGTCTCGTGACTGATTATTCTATCACTTAAATAGAGACACCAGTACGCCTTGGGTCGCGATGCTTTGAAACCCTTGCATCACCCCAAACATGCAATCATCTTATGGCTTACACTTAGAGGGAGAACAAAAGATCAAATCATATACATGGAGCTAAATTTGATGTATATGCTTGCAAGAAAGAGATAAAAACGGTGAAACATCTTTTCTTTGAATGCGCGTTCACAAAAGCGAGATATATGCGCATATAGGGAGAGCTACGTATACTGTTCAAAGTGCACTCAAGTGGTTGTAAAAGATAAGACGTGAGTAGTTTGAACGTCCAAGACATAGAAAATTGCTTTTGCAACGACCATGTATATAATTTGACAAACTCAAAACAAAAATAATATGAAAGGGTGTACTACCAAACTTAAAGGGTATAATAAAAAATATTAAGATTCATATTTGCTATTTCTTTTTTTGTTATATTCTCATCTTGCCTCTTTGGATATAGGAGACTTTTGTTTCATTCCACATAATTTTGTTGTATAGAATTTTGTAAAGGAAAGAAGCTCAACCTTTTTATTAGATTATAATTATTATGTACATAAAGTGATTTTTACCAATTAAATTTGAAAATGTTGTATATTTTATAATTTTTTTATTTTAATATATTTATTAAATCAATAAAAAAAACTGAAAGTAACGATGCACCAAGTGTCACTAGACTCTCATTTCAATCTTAGTAATCCATTTAACTTGGCGACTACGTGATACTACAACAATGCCGACATCGACCCTCATAGAAATACCGTCACAAGCCGAAATTTTGTTTTTTGTGACGCTTCATTCAAGGAAGTATGGAATCCAACAGGAATTGGAATCATGGAAATACATAAATCAATGGGGTATCAAAAAACACACTCAACTAAGCGAATCTGTAACTCCTCACTAGAAGGGGAGGCACATGATGTTCTACATGCAACAGAAATATGCGACCAGTTTGACCAAATTCCAAAAGCTATCTACTCACACAACCTTGAGGTCATTCAAGGTATCCAGCGTCCATCGACCTCTAACTGGACGATTCGACCTTTGCTGCGAAGGATCGCACGACTGGCTGAAAGGTATGGTCCTTTAATCTTTCGCCACATTCTACGACTTCTTAACAACAGAGCCGACACTATAGATAGAGCTTCCAGACGTGACACATCAACTTTATCGCACACATCAGACCTTTAACAGAGTTCTTAAAAATAGGAATTGGATAACAAACAAAGATATATTAAAAACAAAATAACGTGCAATACTGACAAAAAAAAAAATACAGACAAAGAAAGATAGTCTCCCAAATATTGGACGCCAACAGCAACCTCATTGACTACCTAAACTTTTATCCTAAACTAACATAGAAGAAAGGGCCGAGAAAAAGAAAATATTAGCTTTATTAAATAATTTATCAAAGATAAATTGAGATAATTTCTAATTAATTACACTTCCTCACTTTTCATTCTCAAAAAAAAGGAAGGAGAAAATTACTTCCTATTTACTCACAAATTTTCAACTTAATTCTCATTTGAACACATTGTCATATTTACCTTCCAATGTTACCCTTATGTGATTTTTTTATATTTTATATTTTATTATTTAATTTTTTTTTTAATATTTTTTTTTTCAGATTTTTTTTTACAAAAAAATTTCCCGAATTTTTTTTAAATTTTTTTTTTCGAAATTTTTTTTCCCGAATAATTTTTTCGAAATTTTTTAAGTTTTTTTTTTCAATTTTTTTTTTCAGATTTTTTTTTTCAATTTTTTTTTTAGAAATTTTTCCTGGATTTTTTTTAAAACATCGAAATTTCAGGTTATGTGTTGTTGTAACACACAAATATAGATTTATGTGTTTCTGAACACACAACGTCATAAAATCGAGCTAAATGATTCCCTTCTTTAACAATATTGTTTTTTTATATTTATTAATCGCATATACCTTATTTTTATTCGTCTTTAACTATCTTGATATATTATATTTTTGTCCAACCCTTTTTTGCTATTTATGTGTTTATGTTTTAGGGTTTTGTGTTATTCCAATTCTGTGTATTCCTGGAACACACAAATCTCAGAATTGTGTATTCTTAGAACGCACAAAAATTGAATTTACGTATTACTAGAATACACAAAACTTGATTTTGTTTGTTCCAATTCTGTGTATTCTTGGAACACACAAGTCTTTGATTTGTGCGTTCTTGGAACACACAAGTCCATGATTTGTGTCTGGACCACACAAGTCTCTGATTTGTGCCTGGAACACACAAGTCTCTGATTTATGCGTTCTTGGAACACACAAGTCTCTGGTTTGTTCGTTCCTGGAACACACAAGTCTCGGATTTGTGCGTTCTTGGAACATACAAGTCTCTGATTTGTGCGTTCTTGGAACACACAAGTCTCTGATTTGTACCTGGACCACACAAGTCTCTGATTTGTGCGTTCCTGGAACACACAAGTCTCAGGGTTGTGCGTTCCTGGAACACACAAGTCTCTGATTTGTTATTGATGGAACACATATAAATCAAATTCACAAAACTTGATTTTGTTTGTTCTAATTTTGTGTATTCCTGACACAAATCGCAAAATTGTGTATTACTGCAACACACAAATCTGAGATTTGTGTATTCATTGAACACATAAAACTCAAATTTATGTATTTTTTTAATACAAAAAACTTGATTTTGGTTGTTCCGATTCTGTGTGTTCCTGGAAGACACAAATCTCAGAATTGTGTGTTCATGGAACACATAAAAAAAATTCGGGGAAAAAAATTTCAAAAAAAAAAAATTGGGAAAAAAAATTTTGAAAAAAAAAATTTACGGAATTTTTTTTTTTTTTGGAAAAAAAAAAATATAAAAAAAAATTTCCGAAAAAAAATTTCTGAAAAAATAAATTAAAAATAAAATTTACAGAAAAAAAAAATTCAGAAAAAAAATAAAAAAAAATTCAGAAAAAAAAATAAAAAAAATTTCCGAAAAAATAATTTTGAAAAAAATTTTAAAAAAATATTTCAGAAAAAAAAGAATATAAATAAATAAATAATATTATAATTAAAATAATTAATTAATTATCTATAGATATTTTTGTAATTTTTCATTTTTTTTTATAGAAATTAAGTTAAAAATTTTCATTATCTGTGTAATTAATTGGACATTGCTCCATATAAATTTTACTACGCGTTTTTTTATCAGATCTTTTCAGTATAAAAACAAAACTTCTTTATTTCCATGATATCAATAACCACCTAAAAACTAAAAAATATACGAGATTTTTATCTTACTCTTGTTGAATAGGGACATGACAAGTTGGTGTTAATATTTTAAGTGATGGTTTGGAGAGTAGATTTTCCGTCAATGGTTCATCATTAGTGGAATATGACTTTTGTTGTTATTGGAACCGAAAGGGTCATACCGCTAATTGGTTGGAGAGCAATAATCTTAACAACAAACAAACTTGTGGATAGGGTAATTCCCAATTATATTGGGAAGATAGTAGTTTGTATTGTAATTCAAAAATTTATCTTCAGAAAATAATATTTTATATATGTATATAATACTAAAAAAAATCTAATAAAAATAGTTAATTATTAAAAATAATCTTCAATAATTATTGTTCAAAAAAAAATTCTAATAATTTATTTTATAAAAAATATATAATAAAATAATAATTTATAAAAAACATCTCATTTTATCTTTTTTAGTCATTAATCCATAAATGTCTATTAAAAAACTTATTTGCTAAAAATATCTTTAAATAAAATTATTTATTAAAAACATCCTTTAACAAAAATACCCTTATATAATTTTTTTAATTACTCTATTATTTATCATTTAAATTTAACCGCACTATTACAACTTTCTACCACCACTCCCACAACCACCACCACACCACCCAACCACCGCCACCACCTTATTACTACCACCACCACCACTACAATTTCAACCACCACCACAAGCACCACCACTTACTACTAATTTCATCACATACGCGCGTCCGTGATTTTTTTTTTATAAATCGTCACAACTAATTCTAAAAAACCAGAAAAAATAAAAAATTTACATTTTTGGATAAAGCAAATTAATATTTACGTCTATGGATTTTTTTTGATTTTTTTTTTGAATTTTTTGATTTTTTTTCCGCAGATACAAATTCATTGATTCAAACAGTGAATTTCATGTTTCGAATAGTGAATTTTTTTCGCAATCATGAAATTCACTATTTAAACCATAAAATTCACTGTTTGAAACAATGAATTTCGTATCCGCGAAAAAAATATAAAAAAACCAAGTAGATTCTAAAAGAACTATAGACGTACATATTTATTCGCTTTATCTAAAAATGCAAGTTTTTTATTTTCATGATTTCTTTAGAATAAGTTATGACGATTTAAAAAAAAAATAACGAACGCGGGCGTGTGATGGATTAGTTGTAGGTGGTGGTGGTGGTGGTTGTGGTTGTGGAGGTGATGGTGGAGGAAGTGCCTTATTAATTATTTAATATTAAAAACTGAATATTGTATAAAAAATAAAAGGGAAAATTACCAATTACATCCTCAAAACAAGAATAATATCCCTCTCACATCTTACCTATTACATTGTCTATAAAAGTCCTATAAAAAGAAAATTATACCAACTATACCCTTCTTTTAATTTTAATAAATCCTGGTCAATCTCTTAAAACCCAAACCAGACTTCTTCTTTTTATCAAACAAAACAAGACGCCGCTTCTCTCTCTAAGGAACCACCTTGCCCCGAGACCCCGAGACCCTGCTCCGACGCCTCCACCCCGCCACGACGTTTATCTGGTTAGTTAGTATATTGTTTGTATATTTTATTCGTTTTATTTATGTTTTAACCTGTTTGTATGTATGTTTGTTTTGTAGAAGGAGAAGCATCTAAACTAAGGTTCTATGTAGATGAACCTGCTTTTAATGATCTTCACTGGATAAAACTCATTTTCTCCCATTATTTTTTCATTTATATAATTCCAAACTAACCCCTATTGGTGAACTATGTAAAGAATGTTTATCCCTGTAATTAAGGGACAAGAAACCGATGAGCAACAGAAGAAATGGTTACCACTTGCTTATAAAATGAAAACAATCGGGTGTTATGCACAAAAAGAGCTTGGTCATGGCTCAAATGCTCAAGGTCTTGAAACCACTGCAACATTTGACCCTAAGACCGATGAATCTATGATTTATAGCCCTACATTAACCTCTAGCAAAGTGAGTGTACTAGTTTATTATGTTTTTTGTGTTTATTGTATTATATCTAATATAAAATGAGTTTAATATATGAATAGTGGTGGCCTGGTGGCAGGGGCGGAGCCAGGATTTTTTGTTAGGGGGGGCTAAGGGGGTTCGGAGGCAACGCCCCCGAAATTATTTTTTTTGCCGTATTTGCACGATAAGTCTACATATTATGCAAAAATTGCTAGATAGATCCTTATATAATGCTAAAATGCACTATAAATCCCTATATTGTGTAAAGATTGCAATATAAGTTTGAATATTATTTTTTTAAATTAATCATTCGAAAAAATTCTTTTTTTTATTCAAAATAACATACATTTTGTTGTAAAAAAACAAAAAATCATATAAATAAAATTATTTAAAGTCTAATAAAATAAATTTTAAATTTAGGGGGCTCAAATGAAATTTTTCAAATTATTTAAGAGTTAATCACAAAAAAATCTAGGAAAAAAAAATTAAAACGAACCAAGAAATTGAATATCTAATGGTATTTACGTTCCAATTTCGTTAATAAATTTTATTATTTGATAGAATTAATCTCTAAGTTTTAAGTTAGGGAGGGCTAATTTTATGCTATAATATTTTTTAGTTATATTTTTATCTATTTTTTTAAAAAAAAGTAGGCTAAATTATAATGGGCTGGATAAGTTGGGGTGGGCTGCAGCCCACCTCAGCCCACCCCTACATCCGCCCCTGCCTGGTGGGTTGGGTAAGATATCAACCCATGGTGGTATGCTCGTTTGATAATAGATGGTGAAGATCACGAATTTCATGGTTTTATTGTGCAAATTCGTAGCTTGGAAAATCACTCACCATTTGCTGGTATAAATGTTGGTGATATTGGAATGGAATTTGGAAATGGAGCTTATAATACTATGGATAATGGTGTTTTAAGATTTGATCAAGTACGTATTCCAAGAAGCCAAATGTTGATGAGGGTTTCACAAGTAACAAGAGAAGGAAAATATGTGCAATCTAATGTACCTAGACAAGTAATGTATGGGACAATAGTATTTGTTAGACAAAGTATTGTAGCAGATGCATCTTGTGCTTTATCAAAAGCAATTTGTATAGCTACAAGATATAGTGCTGTTCGTAGACAATTTGGATCAACAAATGGTGGATTAGAGACACAAGTTATTGATTACAAAACTCAACAAAGTAGACTTTTTCCTTTAATGGCTCCAGCTTATGCGTTTAGATTTATTAAGAGATTGGTATTTGATTCACTAAGTGTACAAATCGAAAAGTAGTTAGTAGACAATAACAATATAAACCAAAATATAATTTGGTGGGATATCCTACCAAACAATATATACGCAAATACATATTTTTGGGATTTGTCCCATAAAACCATAACATAACCCCCAAATATAATTTGGTGGGATTTCCCACCAAATAACAATATAAAAATTAAGTGAGAATTTTGTTTGGTGGAAAAAAATTGGTCGGAAAAGTTTGGTGGGAAAAAAATTGGCCGAGAATTTTTGGTGGGAAAAATATTGCGGAAATTTTTTTTAGGAATTTTTTGGTGGAAAAATTTAAGCGTTTTATTATCTATTATGTCATTTATATTAGACATGACTTTTAAGGTCAATATAAACACCTCCTAAGGTGGTATTGGTAATTGCTTCAAAATAAAGTAATATATATTTAATAATAAAGATAGTAAATGTATAAAAAGATAGAGGAGTTGTTTTCTATAAATAATTATTTCATTAGGCATTTTATTTTATAAAATAAATTATTGAAGGCTACATTTAATAATTAGATACTTTTATTAGACTTATTTTAACAAATACCCAATCTTTATATACTTTTATCATCTTTATTAATAATATTTTTTTTTTAATATTAAACAAATAACATCATACTTCCACCACCATTACCATCACCACCACCACCACCACCACCACCACAACCACAACCACAACCACGTAAAAAAAAATTTAACCACCACTACAGCCACCACCACAACCACAATCACAACCACCACCACCTACCACTAAATCCATCACACGCGCGCGTCCGAGATTTTTTTTTTAAATCGTCATTACTAATTCCAAAAAAATCAGAAAAATAAAAAATTTAAATCTATGATTTCTTGATTTTTTTTTTCCGCAAACATGAAATTCATTATTATAAACATGAAATTTGTTGTTTGAAACAGTGAATTTTTTTGTCGCAAACATGAAATTCAATGTTCGAAACAATGAATTTCCATGTCTGCGAATTTATTTTCAAAAAAATAAAAAAATTCAAAAAATTTAAAAATATATTATAGACGTAAATATTATACATTGGCTCGTCAAAAAATACAATTTTTTTTATCTTTTTGATTTTTTTTAGAATTAGTTAGGACTATTTTAAAAAAATCAGACGCGCATGTGTGATAAAATTAGTAGTAGTAAATGGTGGTTGTGGTTGTGGTTGTTGTTGTTATGGTGGTAGTGGGGGTGGTGGTGGTGGTGGTGGTTGTGGTAGTAATAGTGTGGTGGTGGTGGTGGTTGCGGCGGCGGGGATGGTGGTGAGAAGTTGCAATAGGGTGGATAAATTTAAAAGTTAAATAATAGAGTAATTAAAAAAATTATATAAATGTATTTTTGCTAAAGATGTTTTAATAAATAATTTTATTAGGAGATATTTTTAACAAATAAATTTTTCAATGAGATGTTTTTATTTATGGCTCTTTTGAGTGAATGCCAAATAAACCTAGCAATCTTGTGTATTATTTTTTAAAAGGCATAGTTTTTTTTATATCTTCTTAAATATAATTGTTTGAATTCCGTTGATGTCCGCAAATTATTCTAAATGTATATATCAAGAAAATTGTACAATAATATCATAAATATTGAATCATTAATTATGTTTTTTTTCCATTACAAAGGAGATCCTAACGGATCATTAATTATGTTAAGTACAAAATAATATGAAAATAATTAAAAAATAGTTTAAGTTATGGAAAATTCTCAAAACTTAAAAAATTGATTTATGAAAAAAATTTGGAACTTAAAAAATTAAGTTATAGAAAAATTCTCATAACCCATTAAGGAAAAAGTAACAAGTTGAGTTATGTGAGTATTTTTATAAATGGAAGTAATTTTAAAAAATTCGAAATAATGGATCATTAACAATGATAAATACAAAACAATGAAATGATATGAATAAAAAAAAAGTTTTGAAAAAAAAAGATAGTTTGAGTTATATATTAAATATATCATTAATCCATTCTTTGTTTAGATTACAAGGGATTGTAGGGAAAGGTTAGTAAAGTATTTTTAGAATACCTTATGTTCTTATATATTCAATTCGTCCGATTTGGTGGTATTGGGAGGAAAAGATTATTTTATTGTGTTGTAATATCTAAATTAACCTTAGTCTTTATTTATAAAATATTCTAATAAAGGTATATGAGTCTCTTAGTTATAAGAATAATTTATTTCTCCCATTATTTTCTAATCCAAACACCAAATATGTATAATCTTTTAATACAATCTCCTATTCTATTTTTATATAATTCAAACAAGATTAAATACTCTCATTCTATTCCTTTATTATACCCTCCCTTCCTTATTTTTACTAAAGAATCTCTTCTTAACCCAAACATATCTAAAGTCTAAGAATCTCAATAATTTTGCACAAATGACTAGGGATGAGTCATTTTCCCTATGTTTTAGCCCTACCTTCTTTTAAAGTTGTCCCTAAACAAGAGTAGGCTTAATTATTAAATAAGTTAACCCTTTAAAGCTCGGGGGAGGTTGAATGAATTAACACGGTGATATAAGACTTGCTCGACCGACACTCATATATATCCGAATGAACCCCATCTCTATTATTTTTACACCCCTTCTCCTTATGTGTAGTAAGTGCTTCTTCATACTAGTCAGTTCGTATCTTCTTCTTCTACATTTGTAATATATGACACTGTAACCCTGGAAAGACAACTAACCGTATTTTAATGGGGTTTCACATCAAAGGCTCAATTGTGATGAGCCTAACATTTAATATTATATAACTCGTCATTGTATATTGTATTTTGCATTGAGTAATGCTGAATATCACCTATCACCCAAACATCACCCATGATGTGTATGTTAAGTGGTCAAATCATGTTATTTCTCTTTCCAAATTTATTCTTATCTCCCTCTTCCATGATTGGACCACATAACATACCCATCATGAATGATATTTGAGTGATCACTTTTCAGATGATATCCAATATTTATTTTTTTGCATTTGATGCCTTTAGATTTGGATGTACATAATTTGTAGCATTAATGGTTACGACATAACTACCATTTTATCCATCAAAGTCATGTTAAACCATTGCTAATGTACTAAAATTTTGTTTTTTTGGTATTGTTTGGCTGTAAGAAAAACTAGTGAGATGGTGGTAATTTACAACGAGTTATAAAGTATTTGTATTTTTGCTTACTCCAACATTTTTCTATTTCTTCATATGAATGTAAGCTCTCAAGTTTTTGTAGTTATTGCAGAAACAATTTTATAATATATTGACGGATTATCTTGCCTATATTATACCCTAATCATTTTAAGTTTAAAAAAGTGCTAATTTGATAAAATATTGGAGAATATTATCATCTTAGTCTTGTCATAGATTGGCTAATTAGTAGACATCAGAAAATATATAACACCAATAAACAAAGAATAATGATTTAAAATAATAATCTAACCACATTATTTATTTTGATGTCTTTTAATAAGAATTTGAACAAATAAAGATGAAACAATTAATCTGATACCAGATCGGTTACAGAGACCTCTTAAATAATTAATTAAAACGGGAACATGGACAGATAACCAATTCCAAAGGAGAAAATTATATCTAAAACCTCTAGCTATATAATTAATCACTTAATTCCTGATTCCAGGAACATGCTTGAAGAATATATAAGTCTATATCTAATAAAATGTATAATTTTTTGCATAAGCGGGCGAGCCTTCCAGTTAGTGTCATATTCATAAGTAAGGCTGTGGGTAACATTAAGACAATGAGTATGTACAGTAACCTCCCCATCCTTAAAGGTATTAACAATTTTTCAAGCCTTAAGCACCATTCCAACCACACCTTAATAACCGAGCTACATCTAATTTGGTTGCAATCACAGGGAACCGCTGTATTTGTGTTATTAATCCAAATACAACAATAATAGTAGATAGATTACCCCCTAGCAAAAGATGCATCACAAAAGATGTCAAGGGCAGACTTTGACTCGATATAGGATTCCAAAACAAAGAAGCCCGATGTTCCACGTCTAGGAGATATGTGATTTATTATCCTAAATGCCTATTTTGATTGATAATTGGTGAACAAATAATGCATCTTCAACATACCTAATATTATGATGAAGTCGAGATTGGTAGTGTTCTATTTATAGTTTCAAGAAATCATGGAAGAAAGATTAAGGGAGACAATAGCATTCCAAGAGAGATGAAGAAAATGATTAGAGTGGCATTCAGAATAGAAATGGAAAAATATTATTAGAGTTTGAGCTAGAGAAACAAGGAGTAGATGAGAGATTAACTTAAGAAGATGATAGAGCCAATAAAGCTTTTAAGAGCTAAAAGAAAAATGAAGAAGATGGGTGTAATACTTAAGGAGTTGATTGAAGAAGATATGAATGCTTGAATTGAATAGAAGAGTAGATGAAATTGAGTGCTAAGATGAAGAAGATTGGATAACAACAAAAATGAGTGAGCTTGGAAGAGATATGGAGATGCTGTGAAGATAAAGAAGAAGGATATGGAGTTTGAGATGAAAAAGAGGATGATCGAAACAAAGAAGTTGGACCTACGAACGAGAAACTAGGCGAAATGCCTATATTAGTTGGAGTATGAGGCTGAGACTGAGAGAATACCCGAACCTCCAAGACAAATACTAGGCAAAATTACTAAATCAAATGGAGATTGGAGTTGTAAAGAATTGAAGACCGGACCTATGAGAAGCATATTAGGCAGAACTCCTAAACACATTGGAGGATTGGAGTTATGGTTAAGCATAGTCCAGACCTCCAAGAAGCATACTAGGGTGGAATGCCGAAACCAGTTGGAGTATGAGATAAGAAGGAGAACGATTATCCAAGCCAAAGAAGAACAGATTCCCGAGCACTTTATGATAATACTTGGGGATTTGACATAAAATGTTGAGGAAGAAATACAAAGATAGGATATCCGAGCATATTCACAACAGCTATATAATACAATCAAAGAGTTGTTAGTATACTGGCTGGCAAAGAGATTTCAGAGACACATGACCGAACATTAAACCCAAAAGACGCAGACATCCGAGAAATTCAAATTTGCAGCTAACGGAAGAGTAAAATGTGGCCAAAAAAGTTGGAGGGAACTTGACTATAAACAGAGGCACTATGAGACTCCATTATTTGACTCTTTCTTTTCACACATTTATAGAAGCTACAATTTGGGGACTCCCATATATCAATATTTCTCAAGTATTTATTTGTATATCATTACTCCATATACATATTTGATCCAACTCATATAGGATTGTACTAGATAGGATAGGTAGATTATGGGGTAATCATAAAACCCAGGGTTTGATCTTGGTCTACTAAAGAGGGTGTTATTCCTATACAATACTAGATTTAGGTAGAGCTAGTGTAGGAGAGACACTTAGGTTGAAGGCTTCATGGATTTGAAGTGGTAGATTGGGGTAAAGATTGTCTACAAATCCTTCTATTGTGATACACAAGAGAAGGCTTCACTAGAGTGTGAATTGATACATAATTGTAGAGAGTGTCTACTAATCTTTGTGTGGTGATATACAACAGAAGGCATCACGGGTTTGTGAAATGGTACATCAAGAGTGGACATTGTCTGCTTGATTTCCTAGTGTTGGAGATAACACTAGCTTTCCTTTGGAGGGTGATTTTAAAGAGGGTCTAAAAGGTTTTGGTCTCACCTAGATAGAAACAAGGAGTTCTAGTGGAGGGGTTTGAAATCCTAAGGGTTCTCATACCTTAGGTAGTGGATGTAAGGAATCTGAACCACTATAAATCTCATGGTTAATCTCTTTTCTTAACTCTTTAATTTGTGCATTCCCTCTGTATATAATCTTATTCTTTACTTTGCATATATTGTTAGGCTTAGAATCTTGCATACTAGTTGTTTGTTATTTTACCTCAATTGATTCTTGACTAGTGTTCATCATATAACATATCCACCTAGAGTTAGATTGAGTATTATTACTCATATATCTTATCTCTAAGTGTAGATATAGACTACTTATATAAAGTCCACGAAAGCTTCGACCTTTGGGTAAAAATGAGTGTATAATATTCAAGTTTTATTTTATATATTTGCATTGTCTTATTCACGCACCCTCTAGGACATATTATTGGGGGGGGGGGTTTCAATTAATATCAGAGCTAGATCTAATATTGATTGTGATTAAATGCATCTAGAGTTCTGTATAATGTGGAATCTAGCAAATCGGAAGGAACAAGTTTTATTACTCCTTTATTGCTTGTAGGTAAAAATTAACCTTTGAGGAAGGTTATAGAGGAGATTCAAAAACTCACTTGGAGAATGTTTTGAAAAAAATGATGAAGATGACTCTTGTCCACAAGAAAAAGACTACACACTTAAGATACTAGAAAGTGTTGCATCAAGAAGTCACTCAAAAATAAAAGAATAAAGAGAAGGAGGGTGTCAAGGAAGTAATGAGAATGCCTTAAAAGCTCTCACCATGGGTGAATTTGAAAAAATTACACGACTTTCTAAATCTTCCTTATCACCCAACATATATCTGTCTAACCCGGATATCCGATAAAGTCAATGATCTATATATATATATATATATATATATATATATATATATATATATATATATATATTCTCCCACCAATACTAAATCTACAACTCTCAGTTTTCATATCAAAACCCCCATTCTCATACAATCATGAAGTCAAAATCCAACTAGTCTCACCAAACCAAATATATTCGTCTATTTGAGTCTAATCCTATCAATGAATCCCATGGTTATTTTGAAAACGATGAAGTATAGAATCATAAAATATATCATATTTTATATTTAGAAACCATGTAAATTACAGTAGGACAAAAAGCATATAATCTACATCCCTAAGGTTGTATATATAAGAGTGATTTTAGTGGTATGGATATAATGTCTCTTCTTAGGTTTCAAGGCCTAATTTTCTTAGAATAGAAAGATCATTATACAATTAATTGGCTTAAGAATTCCATCGTAATCTCCCAAATAAGAGGTAAGTCACAGTCGAGATACATTTCATAATCCACCCAATTTATGTGTTAAGGATACCAAGTTTTTTCGGACCACTTCGAAAAATTCCCATCTAACATGTTCATATACCTTTCTATATTCGCTTGATCGCTGTATAATACTTAAAATATTTGCGTGTCTTCCTAAAATAGTAAGTAATTTCATTTCTTAGAATGATATTATCTTGAATAACTTTACCTTTCACAAATACTAACTGAGTTGGAGAGACGAGGTCTTCTGGAATGAGTTTCAGTTTTTTTGCTAAAATCAACGAGATTAACTTATATTCATAATTTGCATATGAAATGGGTATATAATCCCCAACCTTAAGTTGGGTATCCCCTTTCACAACGAACGCTAATGATAGATTGATCAGCCTTCTTCCAATATCTAGTTTACCAAAAAGAAAATAAAAATCGTACTCATATCCAAAACATTAAATTTAACAATTACTTTATAATAGAACAAACTTGAGATACCATATGGGCCAAGTGATTTTTTGCCACTTATTTAAAAAACAGATGCTTTTACCTCTTCCATTGAATATGAATTCATAAATTCCAGATTTATTTAAGCAACTTTCAGCCCAGAAGTTCCCAATTTCCATTATAAATATTTGAGTAAATACCACTTTTGTCCCCTGCGTTTTGACCTGATTGACAGGTTGCCCCCTAAGTTTTAAAATGCGCCTTCTTACCCCCTAAGTTTTACTTTTGTGCCACGTTACCCACTGATCATGTTTTCCGTCCATTTTTTCCGTTAACTATGACGTGGCATTTCCATGTCAATTTTTTTCTTTTTTTTAAATCCTAATTCTAATTAATCATTTAATTAAATAAAACCAAGGGTAAAATAGATTTTTGACAATAGTTTTAATATTATTAATAAAAATAATAAACCCCCCCCCCCCACATCCCCTCACCCTCACCCCCACCCCACCCACCCCCACCGAGACACCCCAACCCCCCTCCCCCTCTCTTCCCCTTCTTCTTCTTCCCCATTCTTCTTCTTCTTCCCGTCTGGTTATTCTAAAAAAAAAAAAAATCAAGCAAACTCTTAGGGGACAAGGATAACAGCGTCCTGCTCACTATATTTCCCATCCCGTATGACCTTTGTCTTGGGCGCGAGACCCACCATTAAAGCGGCTGCCGCATTTCCTGCGTTATTTTCTTCGATAAAACTTATGGTGGAATTGATGATAAGTAAAGCGAGTATTCCGACAAAATCATGCCAATCGGGAGGTTCGCCTTGTCCGTTAGCAAGAACAATGGCGATAATAGCAGCAATTTCCATAACCAAGGATAAAGGATTCCACATAAAGCCTAAGAAAAGCTTATTTGGACCAAAGATTTCAAGCCTCTTATTAGCTTCCTCAGTTGTTAAGCCTCCTTTTGATGAGCTTAATTGTTCAAACACTTCTTCAACTGGTATATGATCCTATAAACAGTTTAATAAATGCCATTCTTCAACTAGACAAATTATTATGTCAAGCTCAACAACTACAACAAGTGATTTGTATCTTTTCATTACATCGAAGAGTTATTTAAATTTCTAACATGGTAGAATAACTATCGACCTTGTACCGCAAGTTCTGTAAGAGACAGAAACACATAAGTATTAAGTAACATTGGAGTAACAATGTACAACATTTCTCCCATTTGATTATCGACAATTATTTCTTAGGGAAAATAATAAATTGATATTTGCTTACCAAAAAAATAATGGAATTGATTTTTTTTTTAGAAGAACCAGACGGGAAGAAGAAGGGGAAGAGAGGGGGGAGGGGGGTAGGCGTATCTTGGTGGGTGTGGGGTGGGGTGGGTGGGGGGGGGGGTTATTATTTTTATTAATAATATTAAAACTATTATCAAAAACCTATTTTACCCTTGGTTTTATTTAATTAAATGATTAATTAAAATTAAGATTAAAAAAAAAGAAAAAAGCTGACATGGAAATGCCACGTCATAGTTAACGGCAAAAATGGACGGAAAACATGACCAGGGGTAACGGGGCACAAAAGTAAAACTTAGGGGACAAGAATGCGTATTTTAAAACTTAAGGGGCAACCTGTCAATCGGGTCAAAACGCAGGGGCAAAAGTGCTATTTACTTTAAATATTTTTAAAAAGAACGAAAATATTCTTAATTACTCCAGATATGTGTTTGATATTGTTAAAACTGCATCTTTGCATGACCGCCGCATGGAAGAATACTGTGTTGCGTGTCCAAATATTAGTTGTTTACTTCAACTTCTTATTAAGTTTATAAAGGAAATGTTCACAATAAGTCCTAAAAAAGTCACTATCAACTACTAAATACAAAAAATGATCGATCTCAAGTCCATAACTTATATATTGTGTATCACGAATCATACGACTTGCTGACGATTCTTTATTTAATTTTGTAAAGCATTTAGTCTTTTATGATGTATGGTTCTTGATTATTCAAAATTCTTTTATTGTTTGTCAAATTATGTGGTTCTTGGTTTTAAGAGAACCAATCAAATGTGAAGGATCGAAAATGACTTTCTTTTAGTGGGATGAATTACACTCATTACACCATCACAATCATTGACAAGAAGTTATCTATTTAATTATGGTGCTTGACTCATCTATTTAATATTCTAAGTAGGGCTTGGAAATTTCCTGGATATAAAATTTTCAACTGTGAAGAGTTCTCCTCTATATAAGCATCACAAAGCAGAAATAAGTTACCACTCACCAACAATTCTTTACTTTGCTTTCTTTAGTAAACAAATTCCTATGGAGAAAACAAAAAATGGTGAATTAGTAGTAGATTTTGATGAGGAAAAATGGGTTTATGACTCTTCTGTTGATCATAAAGGAAGAGTTCCACTTCGAGCTTCCACTGGTGTATGGAAAGCCTCGTTGTTCATCATCGGTAAGAAACAAATATAATAATATAGATGTAATTTTTCATAAACACCTTGTATTTCATTATATGTAGTTACTTGCAGCTAGCATGCAATAGTGCATGTTAGCTATCTTTTTATTCTGTTTTCGGGAAGACGTGTTTGACAACAACTAACGGAAAGGAATAACTGTACCTGGATTCTACTTTAAAGTGGATATAATGGGTTGATATAATATGATATGACTTGAGAGTTTAAAGTAATTAGCTTTTGAATTTAGGGACTTTAACGAGATAACTGTTTCATGTCATGAGAAGTTCACGCTAAAGAAGAAGTGACATGACCAGATTCTTTTTTTTTTTTTTTTGTTACAGCAATTGAATTTAGCGAGAGGTTGACTTATTTTGGACTAGGAACAAGCTTAATCATATATATGACTAAAGAGATTCATCAAGACCTCAAAACAGCAGCTAAAAACGTTAATTACTGGGCTGGGGTTACCACACTCATGCCTCTTCTTGGAGGATTCTTAGCTGATGCTTATCTTGGCCGGTTCACTACTGTTCTTCTTTCATCAATTATCTACCTCCTGGTATTTATTCCTGTGATACTCGCTAATGAAACCTTTATTTAATTTCTTATATGATCTTTATATATTGTTCGGAAATAGGGTTTGCTTCTATTAACTATGTCAAGAGTAATCCCAAGCTTGAAACCATGTGAGACAAGCAGCTGTGACAGTTCTAGAAATATCCACGAGATTGTTTTCTTTATCGCAATCTATTTGGTCTCCATAGGAACAGGAGGACATAAACCTGCTTTAGAGAGCTTTGGAGCTGACCAATTTGACGATGATCATCAAAAAGAAAGAAAAAAGAAACAATCCTTTTTTAATTGGTGGAGTGTTGGACTTGTTTCTGGTTTATTTCTTAGTGTAACTGTAATTGTTTATATTCAAGATCATGTTAGTTGGGCTGCTGCAGATATTATTTTCACCATTGCAATGGCTTTGAGTGTATTAGTATTCTGCCTTGGAAGACCCTTTTATCGTTTCAGAAAGACCAATGGAAGTCCATTAACACCCATGTTACAAGTAGTTACAGCTGCTATCACTAACAGAAATCTTCCTCATCCTTCAGATCCAGCTAAATTATACGAAGTTTTAAACTCAGAACAGTCCCATGGAAGACTTTTATTCCACACCAATAAGCTTAAGTAAGTTCAAATCCATGGAAGTAAAGGTTAGAGACTATAGGATACTGATGCTCTTGTTTATTATATTCTTCAGGTTTCTTGACAAAGCTGCGATTATGCAAAATTCAACGGAGAAGGTAAAGAATCCATGGAAGTTATCGACTGTAACAATGGTGGAGGAGACAAAGCTTATTATCAACATGATTCCCATTTGGATAACAACTTTACCTTTTGGTATTACTGTAGCACAAGCTTCGACTTTCTTCATCAAACAAGGCGCAAATCTTAATCGTAAAATCATCCATGGTTTTATAATCCCACCAGCTTCAGTTTTTTCCCTAACAGCCATTGGAGTAATATTTGGTGTAACCGTTTACGATAAAATCCTCGTACCTTTCTTAAGAAAAGCCACGGGAGATGAACGAGGCTTAAGTATTCTCAAAAGGATTGGAATTGGTATGATATTCTCAATTATAGCAATGATTATTTCAGCCTTGGTAGAGAAAAAGAGACTAGACATCGTGAATATTGATCCACTCAAGAGTTCATCTTCAATGAGTGTGTTTTGGTTAGCCCCACAATTTGTTATAATTGGATTAGGTGATGCATTTACACTAGTGGGATTGCAAGAATACTTTTACGATCAAGTACCAGATAGAATGAGAAGCTTAGGAATTGCATTCTATCTTAGTGTAATTGGAGCAGGAAGTTTCTGTAGTAGCTTTTTGATAATAGTGGTGGATCATATTACTGAGAAGAGTTGGATTGGTAAGGATTTGAATAGCAGCCGTTTGGATTTATTTTACTGGTTGTTAGCTGGTATTTCAGGAGTAAATTTGGGTGTTTATGTGCTCGTGGCACGAAAATATTCTTATAAGAATGTACAACGAAGCACATACAACTGTGTCAGTAGCTGATTGCTATGATGCTAAAACAATGCCTCAAATGAAGTAATATTTAGTATTTTATACTGAAAGTATATGATATTAGCTGAAAATAAAGCTCAAGAAAGTCATAGTTTCCTTTAGAGCAGTGTGTATCTTAATTTCTTACTGATTTGCAAATATATAATTATTAGCGTTTGAAAAATTCTGGTATTTTTAGAATTCTATCTATATTCTTCATTTTAGGAACTAATCGGGTTTTTCTTATAAAATTTCATTTGTTAATTTTGAACCTTAACACTCACTCCCTACGTATTAATGCCCGCTCTCTGATGGAGTAGGCCCAGATGGCTTTCCATGCTACTCAGTAGGCTTAAACTCACTCTCATTTTCATCCTGCCTTATGATAATCCCAGCTAACTTGCATTAAATATGTTATCAACACCGGAAATTTAATCGAACCATATTTCTCATTACTATGAAATTTCTTGATCTCGATCCAACAATTTTTTTCCAAATCCACCTTCTTGTTTGTCAACAGCAATAGTAGCCATATGTGTAGCCTTGTGAAATAAGATTTATGCCCATTTGGGAGGATGTTTTAGTATATGAACGAACGGCCACCAAATCATAGCTTCCTCTGTCAAGTACAAGAATCGATCAACTTCGTGAATGGTGATTGGTGTGTTGTTTCTAGCAGTAGTTCCCAAAATCAGTTCACAATCACCAATATCTTTGGAGAATTTTATCCCTTTTGAGAATTCACAATCTTGTGGTGCAGCGATACAAAAGGCTTTGTTAATAGCATCTGCTAATGCTGACACCTCTACTTGCTTGATTGTGATTCTTCACTACTCTTGTGAAGAATAGCATTAATGACCTAACCCAAAAATCCATGATTAACACATCCTTAGTCCTAAAATCCATACATCCACGTGGCCATTGTTCCATCCTCGCTTATACACCAACCATGATTTCTGGAACATTTACCGGGAAGCAAATGTCTTAACTGGTTAACTCACTTAGGTTTAAATCAGTTTCATGTATACTCTTTGTATATCGACACACCAGGATTTAGAGCTTACTCACTCAAGATAAATTCAAATGAACAACACCATGGTTGATCTTTAATGCGGGTTTGGTCGATGATGTGTTAGCGTAATAGTCTTTTCCACAGTCTTTGGATCTCCATTGTAAGAAAAAAAAAAAAAAAAACAGATGATTTTCTAAATTTCGTCTTTTTTGGGCTTTATCTCAAAAGATCGATCACCCAAATGACTAACCATGTTTTCTTTTTATTTCCTATTTTTCGTTTACTTTTTAGTTTTTTCCCGCTATTTTCTTACTCCGAGTCTCTTTTGAAGTTCCCTCATCAACACATCTTCCTATGTTATACCCAAATATTTTTACAGATTTCTATAAATATTTCACAATCACAAATATTTCTTTTATCGATACCCTCATCAATCACCTCACCTTTAACCTTCATTGTTTTTCTTTTACAAAAGATTCTAGAAAAGTATGTAAAGCTTCAACACCCCTAATGCGGGTGAAGTTGAAGCACTGAGAGTTCTTTAGGGATGTGAGGTGGCAACTGAGTTTCTTTTTGGCTCGGTGATTGTCGAGAATGACTGTTTATCTATTATTCAGCCTCTTTCTTCTTCCACTCCTTATCCTGTTTTTGATTGTTGTAATATTTTGAAAGCTATATATGGTATTGCTAAGTTTTGTAGACCATTTTTTCCCTTATACCTCGTAAAAGTAACCGTGTGGCTGACTGGGTCGCCAAACATAAGCTGTATGGCAATATGTTTGGTGATTGGAGGGTGTGTTCTCCTCCCCAGTTAGCTAATTTGCTTTGCCTTGACATTATTGCTTCTGGCATTGGCTGATCTTTTGTAATTTGCTTTGCTTTCTAATATAACCGTTTGACAATATAAAAAAACTGATGATCCTTTATCAAAACAACATCAAACTTGAGCGATACAGTAATATATCCTCAACATATTTCAACAAAATTTGTAAGTCTTTAGTGTTGAATTTTTATTCACGTTTTCAAAATATGATTCATGAGAAATAGATAAAAACCGTCAAGGAATATCAAATTTATATGATGTTAGGAAGTTTTTTGCACTATTTCCTTATGTGGTCGCTTACTAGTGATGTAGGCGCCAGGTAGGTGAGGTATTGATTGTCTCTTTTGTTGTATGTCGCCGCTCACCCATCACTTTTCTTGTAGGTAGATGACAGGCTGTCGACATACCACTAATTTTCAGTTTTCACGAAACTAGCTCTCAGAATGCTATCATAGTGGTAACTGACTGCTGAAATAGGTGCCAGGTGGGTGAAGTGCTACCGACCATTTTGTGAATAATTGCTCAGGATTTTCGCCTACCTCTAGCTGACTAAGAAGGTAAGTGATCAATAGGCGAAATCCTGTTGTTTCGCTCCTTTTCATTTTTCTGTTTTTTCAGGATATTTTCTTAGCATCCCGGACTGTTTTGAGGTCCCTGAATCTTGTGATCATTGATCCAGGAGGATCCTTAAAACTGCTTTTACTCCTTCTACATGCACATCACATGGACATACTTTTTCCTCAAGCGTAACATATAATATTTCCTTTGACTATTGTTGCAGTAATAGCAAAAGAAAAATAGAGGAGAAGAGAGAAAAGTGATAAACTATGGAATGTCTCCCAAATGTACTTTTTTCTATCTTTACTAAACCCGACGTTTTTTTGTTCAAATTACTAAACTCGAAGTTTGTACCTTATTTCTTTGATTTCTAACAACCTCACCAACTCCTTCTCACGTTCAAAGCGTTCCCCTAATTGGGGTTTCTGTCTATGTCCGTTGACTAAACGTGCTTGAGTTTTAGGATTTCATACTTTGTAAGTTCTATATGAGTAGACTCATGACTATGAATATGGTTCAATCCAACTTGACCTTAACTTTTCTGGAAACAATTTTAACACGGAGTTGAAGACCAAGATTTTATGCCTTACAATTTTTTTAAATTTTTATACAGTTGTCATGCCACTTTTTCTGTTGTCTCCTAGTACATCTTGGCATTCTCATGTGCCAATTACTGAAACCTGTCAAACCCATTTATCTGTTCTCAATTCTATAGGAAAGACAGTTAGCGTCCATCTTAGCGGTCGTTAGAAATCTCGTAATTGCTCACTATTAGTTAGATCCACCTCTAACTACCGTTATTGGTCACTAGTGTTTTCTCGTTAGATGTCCACATGTGGTTGTTGTACCGCATATTTTTCTAGCGACCACCCATCGATCGCTAAAAGTATTTCTAGAAAAAAAATCACAAATCTTATACTTTCCAATTATTTAAAATCAGTCATATTTGAAACTATACAAGCAAATAAAATCTCATCAAATCAACACAAAACACCAAAAGTAAATATTCAACACATATAAGTTATTGTTTTAAACAAACTAATAATAACCAACTTATACTACTAGCCTGTTTCGTATTCGTCCCTCTCAACGTCTATGAACTCATCATCACTATCGATGTGTATCGTTTGGTTTCCATCAACCTCATTTGCTATGCATCCCAAGTATCGTCTGACTCTTTCTCAAGATCTACAGTAGTTGGACCGCGCTCTAATCTCTCTTGGTCGACTCTAGTGTATTCTCTGTTATTCATGCGTAATCCATCTATCTTTGTAGTATCATTCACAATGGGTATGAGTATCGACTTAGAGGCATCAAATACTGACTCGACACCCCAAACATTTTTGTTCCACCCATGACGACCACTCACTTCCCAAACAACTTTCTACGCACCGCATCACGATCCCTTTACGCGTACTAAGTTAATAATGTAAAATACCTTCTTGGCTTGATTGGTTCAGATTGTCCTATTCAACTTCGTACAAGTAAGAACTAGTGTCGATTATGGTCACATCGTGTTTGTTTCATATTTTTACTTTTTAGGTACTATACCAATTACACTGAATACCGTACGGAACAATATTTTTTGAAATCTACCTTGAACAAGTTATCATCGTACCAACTAATACCCTCGGCAAAGCAACAAACACCGTAATCTATAGTGACTCGTTTCCTCCTTTCTAACGCGAGACCTATTTCACTCCATTGATGACACACGAATCATACCTCCACACGGTTTAGGCGGTCAGATACATGCTGGAATTCTTCGTTACAACTTCATCACCAACTTCCTTCATGTAAACACCTAACAACGGAAAAAATGGTGAGTTCACTATGTTTATTAATGTTTTCATTTTGAAATATAGTTTACCTTCTCCAAGAACCAGTTTGTAAAACTATTTCGATGAATTTTTTCCACATCTACACGACCCTCTGTAACTAGTATTGCCTTTTTCCCTAAAATAAAATATTTTTTCTTTAACCAACGAATATGAAAAAGAAAGAAAAATTGAATTTTAGGCATTGAATATGTAAAGTACTTACTCCATATAAACTTGGATCTCATCTCAACTTCATAGAATGCACCAAACAAGCGTTTTATTGTCAACTTTGGGAGGATATATGAATTTTTTTTCCACCGGGTGACATTGTATTTGGAAGAGATATATATATATATATATATATATATATATATATATATATATATATATATATATATATATATATATATATCTTGGTTCCGACAATAGATCCACATATATATCCAAGATTGATAAACTTGGGTTTTTACTCTTTAAGATAACATGATATGAAAGTCAAAGTCTCCTCCACAATATAACCCTCGACTATCGAATCTTCTGGCCTTGACACATGTCATATGCACTCCTTTAAATTTTCAAATAACGGTAGAAGAATTACATCCGACGCATATGTACCATCACACCAAGAAGTTTTTTGTCGTACAAGTGCACGACCAAATGAATTATGACATAATAAAAGCTGGTGGAAATATCATCTCAAGACGACACATCAAAATAATAACATCCTTTTTCCCTTTTTTCAATTCACGGATACTCAAATTACGTTCGCAAACCATACATAAAATGTTACACAAAACCATTATGGACTTTCTAACCACTTTATACTCAACCAATCATGTGCCAGTCGTGTGATTTTTTTTTATGATCTTTCCAGTGTCAATCACAATATTATTTCTCAACCTCGCCGCAAAACCATCAGGAAACTTTTAGTCCTTCAACCATTATTGGAAAATCCTCCTGCTTTTCCGAATTAAACACATACTTTTCTATCGGTTGCATCATCCTACCCCTTGCATTCGTAGACAACCACAATTCCTCTCGAACGTGCAGATTTATAAATTCCTGTCACGCCTACACATTATC
Source organism: Nemophila menziesii (assembly GCA_029959085.1). Taxonomy (NCBI): domain Eukaryota; kingdom Viridiplantae; phylum Streptophyta; class Magnoliopsida; order Boraginales; family Hydrophyllaceae; genus Nemophila; species Nemophila menziesii. The sequence continues at coordinate 39,123,436 of JARWIR010000001.1, forward strand.
TTCATTAAATTTGGCATCAAGACCCACATTGTCCTAAGTAAACTATAACATACATTCTTCTCGCAATGCATAACATTGGTGTTGAGTTTCAACACATTTTCAAACAAATATGTAATTCGTAGAATATACTCTTCTTCTTCCAGTTAATTTGTTGATTGCCCGTTCTTTTGATTGCATTTTCCACCAAAATCCTTGCGTTTTCCTAGAAACACAAAGGTCAAACCGTCAAGTTATGTTTAAATACTGGTGGGGCTGTACTTCGTAGGATGAGATCTATACCCGCTCTTCAGATACAAAGTCGTGTTTTTTGAAAAGGATGTGAAAGTGGTAACCATCATTTGTGATCGAAATACACTAACACTTTTTAACTCGAAGGGAAGACGTAGAGTCCATGTACTATGCATATGCCTTGTAACCTTATCTCGACCAAACCGATGCGTACGGTCTTGCTGGATAATCATTTAAAATATACGATACACATCCATGCAAAACAAACACTTCTTGCTTATGTGCATCATAAGTAGGGATGCTTGGACCCCGCAACATATTTAATTAATCTATTATAGAATGAATTAATATATCCAAATATTTCCCTAGGCAACACGTACCATTAAACAATAATGTTAACATGAGCGCAGATTCATTCATGCAAAAGAACAGTGCTAAGTTAAAAACCGTCAGTATAACTGGCCACATGCTATACAGATTGTTTTGCCTGGTAATGGACAAAATTAATTAATGGACAAGCCCAAATGAACATTACGAGCCTTTGTAGAAAAATCCAGGTGGTGCTCGTCAAACATCTTCCAACTTAGGCCATCAACTGGATGAGGCAAAACATCCCCGTGTTTATATTTCACAACCTTGTGTCAAACCATATCCTTTGCAATGTACCTCAAAGTACAATCGACCTCAGAGTGATGTGAAAATAACATATTTTTTTATGTGGCACTCTCTTCCCCTTCTTGGGGTCCCACCTGGATATCTTATAAATCAGACATGTCTCCAGTGTTTTGTACTCAATTTGGTACAAAACACAATCGATCAAACATACATCGACTGTTTCATACCCTACACCCAAACTCTGTAACTTCTTATTAGAGTCTTCATATGATGCAATAAATGTATGTCCACCGGGGAAAACATGACTAAAAAACTATAAGAGTTCCTTGAATAAAGCACTTGTCCACTTATTTTTGACATTGACGTGCATCAATTTTGCAATAAAATTCAATGAACCCATTTTCATAAAATCAAGATACAACTCCAAAATTCATGTTGAACAAGTCATATGCATAAATATGGATATACACTCCAAAATTGTTGATTTGCATTTTCCCTTGATTTACATTAACATGCTCGATTATCTCAGTTAGTTTTGTATCTGGTGATATAAGTTTGTGTTCATTAACTATCACTCTCTTCAACAGCATTTTGATCACCTTATCTACATTTTCATTTGCTTTTCCACTTGACATTTTATTTTTAATAGCAGACTAGGATTTGAAGTGGTAGAAAATACTTGATGTATTTTGTCGTATACGAGCATAGTCAACAAAGCTGTCGAGCCATGTCCAGTTTGTAATGGAAACATCGTGTACCAGATCAATTTGTGGATGGTTATAAATGGTTCTTGGACTTTATCGTATATCTCTTTCCACTATGATTTTTTCCTTAAGTCAGACATTTTTTTATCACATTTAGTCAAGTAGTATAGTATTAACACACTTGCATCAACAACTGATTCATAAATGATATATCGAATTTTCTTCTTACAATATACTTTACTATCATATGGATCACGCTCTATAGGTGTGGGTATTGCTTGTACCATATAGTGTCCTTCCTATTTTTATATTGTCGTTACCAAGAGTGAAACATTACACCAATGAAATGTATTAGTTAATCATAAATATTAATAGACTATATGAAACTTATACATTTGTATCCTATGAAATAAACTTACATTCTAGTGGTTTGGCTTATTTGTTCCTACTTGCATAAATTGATCCACATTCACTCTGATTTTTCCCCCATGCCACATTCTTGAGTTTCTAGTATATTCATTCTTATCTTAAGTATCTTAGAATAATCCTCCTCTCGATATGTTAAGTCTTTGGGGATAATTGTATCTTTGGTGTCCATGAGTTTCTCCTTTGGTTACTTGGATAGCAGACCATAGACATATTCATCACCAATCCCTTTCATTTTAATTTCTCTATAACCATCCTTAATTATATTCACTATAAAAGTTTGTGTTGAAGATCTTCATGATTACTTTTCCTATCTACCTTCACTTATGTAGATACATCTTCTACTTTGGAGCCGATTGTCCAACTAATCGACATGCCGTTTTGGAATCTTGCTAAGTTGTTTTTTTTTTGGCCTTTTCATCTTCATTGTTCAAGTTCAGTTCTTCGGCTACTAGGCTTAAGAAACATACTATTACAGTTGATCCATCTGTTTCATCTACCGTTGGTCTGATGGCATCTTCTATTCCAATCATTTTTGTCTCGGGCTCATTTACAATCGACATTGCAGGTCCATCATTCATCGATTGTTTGAAAGTTTATAATTTGTTCTTCAACCTATCTAAATATCCCTTTGACGACTTGTTTTCTACTAGAGAATATATTTTTTGTGCACTCGCTTCAAGAAGTTGAATATACAATTCCTTTGCCTTATTTTGGAATCACCCTGTAGTCGATTTGTGGTTCATTACCCTACCTTGAAGTGCAACCTCTTGTCTCTGCCTATGAACCAAGTTTTTATAAAACTAAGTGCTTATAGTCTTGTACTACCCTATTATATGTTGTAGAGTTATGTAAATTCCATCCATTACAGTCTCCAATTCAACTTATTTCTTGTTTTTCTCATCCAATCTTTTGAAAAAGTTGATTCTCCTCCAACATTTTTCATGAGCAACGGTTAATTAATCTTACCTTTTATTTAGTACAACATTTTATCGGGTACTTATACCCATTCAATCACAAAATTAGGTGCATTTACACCTCTGGTCTTATTATCTTCTATGAATGGAGCAAAATCTTCAATCATAAAGTTGGAAAAAAAATTCTCCTTTATTTTTCTTCATCCACTATGTTCATTTGTGGTTCAAAAGTTTCTACATATGCTCACGTATTTTCAAATTACATAGCTTCTTCAACTCTTTCTTAATTTTTCATTTACCATGTAGTCCATAGCTTCTTCAATCCTTTCTTCATATTCACACTATCTTTATTCATGGTTCATAAATTTCTGCATCTGCTCCCGTATTTTCAAACTTCATAGCTTCAACCCTTTCTTCACCTTCATCTTCAATCCTTTCTTCACCTTCGTTCACTAGATGATAATTATATTTTATATATGCTCACGCATTTTCAAATTGAAAATTGTATTGTGTCATTAATATTTTGATCATTTTTAGCTTTAGCTTGCCTTTGTATCTTTGCTAGAGTGATTTCTTCTTCCGGATTCCAGTCAAAACCGGGTTGCTTTAATATCTTGGTTATTTTTTTGTCTTCTACCTTAGTATCATCTACTTTCGTGTTTTCTTCATCTTCACCATCATTTTAATTATTATCATCTTCTCTAGTCTCCTCTTGATTGTCATCATCTTCTTCGTCACCACTCTCTGTGTTATTATTAATGCATTCTCTATGACTTTCACATGCAGGAATTATTGGAAAATGGTTGTGATTTTTCAAAAATGTTGTTAGTAGATGTAATCTTACATTTAAACAATGAACTTGACTCATTTTTCTTTGACGATATCTAAAAAGTTGACTAAAAACACTACCCATTGAGTACTTTGTCACTTTAGAATCCCAAGGTATGCATCAACTTTTGATGGATTCAATTGGCCTGCACGTTCAAAAAAGAAAGGTTCCAAATAATAGAATTTATGTTATTAGTTAGTACAAATTGCGCACATTCAATTATTGTATTTTAATATACTATTTATCAGAAACATAACAAAAGCACGCATGTTGGACCCATGATGTGTGACATTCTCTCTCTTTTTTTTCAATTGATTCTACATGTTGCACACACATTTTTTATGACTAATAATATTTTCAAAAATTGTCTAAAACTTCAGGCACACCAACTACCCACCGGTCTACCCTGCTTGTTAAGTTTGGAAAAAATAATATGTTTAGCCTTATTATGCATATAAATCGGACAAAATCATTAAATGCATCTGTCACACTTTCGTACAATATTATGTCAATCCTTTATTTAACACAAGATCAGAAAATTTCCAATGGTATCAATCCAAACCAAATACATCTTCTCATGATTTTATTGGTATTGGTTTGGTACACTCTAACCCCATGATTAACTTGATATATGTCAACCATTGGGACTAGCTCAATGGCCAGGATGCATGTCTCTCATCTAGTCGATACAGGGTTCGAATCCCCTCAGTCTTGTTGTTTCTTGAGCCCTTAAAGGGGGTAAGCAAGAGGTGCAAGGTTCGAGTCCCCTCCCTGAACATGGGTAACCTGTCCCGGATACCCATACATCTAAAAAAAAAACTTGATATATGTCGGTCTAAGCTTGACTATCTAGTCATCGATAAAGAACCCTCATTTTCGTTTATTATAAGAGTTGTTGCTTTGGGCTTTAATTACATTGATTTTAGGGTCCCTACTTTCACGTATAGGGATTTTCTAGCAAATAAGATTGCGGTTTCTTGCAAGATTTTTCAAGTTTGCGAGTCATCTTCTTTAAGCACACCATCTGATATATCCCATCAACTTCCAATTCACCATTTTTAAAATAAAGTAACATATCAGTATTTTCTCTACTAAACAATAACAAGTTATTTATCCCATTAAATCAAGAACATTACACCAAACAAGACAATCCAATGCAGTTTTGTAGGAAAATTCCCAACAAACAACAACTGAAAGCATTCATTTCAACAAATGAAATGGTAACTCCCCCAAAATAAAAGTTAAAGTTTGGTGGGACAATTTCCATCAAACAAAAACAACTTAAAGCATTAATTCCACCTGAAAGCATTCAATTGTTGTTGTTTGGTGGGACAATTCCCACCAAACAACAAAACTAAAAGCACTCATAACACAAAAATCAAATGGTAAATTGTATTAGTATGCATGAAATTTTAAGCATATTAGTATATTAGAGTTATTTAAGAATTGTATCGACCATATAAGCTTAGCCTAGTACAATTACTAGTATAACCCTACATATATAATTAAAATACATTAGTACTAGAAATTTTATGTTCATTACCAAAATTTATGTTCATCAGATGCAAACCTGAATACCCACCCATAATAACAACTGTTTAACGACACTATCAGCAATTTGTATAAAAGTGCAACGAGGTTTCTATTTATTCTATTAATTCATAAGTATATTTAAATTTTCACTTCTTTTCATCCATAAATGCAATAATTTTTTATTTTTGCACCTTTAGATTTATTTTTGTTTGATTATAATGTGTTTGATCCACCGGTCTTTTCGAACAAGTGATTTCTTCCTTTCACTACAAAATTTAGTGATTTTGCTTGATTTATGCCTGGCGTTTTGCCTAATTTTAGAGTGTCTTATGTGTGTGTGTAATGTTGCAAATTTTGTGTTATACTTGTCCGCCTTTTTAAATTTTAGTTGTAAAATTATTTAATAAGGGATTTGTGGTCTTTTTGCAACTTTCAAGTAAGTGTTGTCTTTTTACAGACAATATTGGGATGTGTGAGGATGGGTTGTGTCTTAAGCTCATTTAGAGATTGTATTTTATTTGGAAATTAGTAAACTTATAAGTTTCTTATTTATTAAATATGATCCATTATATTTCTTATTACATCTATTAATGCGTTTGTTTACTTTCTATAGTATTTGTGACCTGTAAATGTATGCAGACAAGTATCCAACTCTTCTTCATTTTATTATCAATATAGTTTTGTGAATGATATTTTTTATTAGTTTATTTGTGTCCTATAATTCTGATACAACAAAATTCAAAGTCATATTGCTTCATCTAAGGAATCTCATCTTATCCTTTAACTCATTATGATCAAATTTAGGTACGAGGCACATTCAAACAATGTATATCTTCTCCTATATAATGACCATACATGTCTTTCCTCAAGACAATACTCAACTAATTTGATATATTTACTAATATCTACAAGTTTACCCATTTTTCACAATTCAATCAAGAATATTTATAGAAACTGCAATGGGTTTTATCACACAACATTTGTATTGAAAACTATAATATGGTCCTATAGGGAAGGGGGTGAATATGACTATGGAAAACTAAAATTATCTAAGCCAATTTCATATAAAAATAATTTCTTTTTATGTTTTTATATTTAGATGCAAGATTAGCTACTCAATAATTTTTAGGAACAATAGGTCAAACACTGTGCATGCAATGATAACTATTTAGAGTAAGTAATTATAAATAGATGGAACACATATAACATACAAGAACGTAAAGAGGTAAGGGAAAAAGATAAACATGATATTTATAGTGGTTTGGTTCCCCTAATCCACTACCTAATTTATGACAATCCTTAGGAATTTCAAGCTCCCCCACTAGAACTCCTTGTGTATCTTGAAGGTGAGATCACATACATCTACAACCTCTTCAAAGGAACACACTAGTGTTATCACCAGCACTACAAAACTAAGTGGTCAATCTCCACTCAAGTTCTCTCTCTTTCTATAAAACTAGGACACACCAATCCTTTTCTAGAGACAAATGAGGAACAAACACCTTAGGGTTTGTAGATTACAATCTAACCTACTAGATATAGACTCCTTGATGCGTAGATTTGTGAAGTGTGTGACTTATATGAACAACTTTTGAATAACTACAATGAGGTTGGTTGCTTAATGAACACTCTCTATAAAGGCTAATATCTTTGGATATGATCTTGGTACAATTTTAAAATTGATGATGTGAGATGTTAAGTTTTATCAAGAGAGAGCGATCTTGCATTTATATGAAATTATGAATAAAGAATCTCTCTCCTTGGTCTTCATTCTGGATCCAAAAACACAGGTCGGATGCCTGGATGCCCGATGTGGTACCATGGATTCCAACAGATATATAAGGACTATAAAATAACTCTATTTTTACTATTTGGAGGTCCTCTTTATCTTTGTGTATCTGATACCCTGAATGCTAGATTCTTCCAGAATGTTCATATAATAGGTTTGGTTCTTATATATAGGGGGTCTGAACCCAGTCTTCTATCTTTACTTTGCATTATATAGTTAGCTTCAATTTCTGATGAATTCATGAATTTCTCCATTTTTACGACTCGGAGGTTTGTCTTCTTGCACTTCAGTCTTCATTTCCAACTGGTCTTCCTAGGAAGTCTGCTTCTCTCTAGCTTTGGTGGTCCGTGATTGTTCATCTATTCTTTGTCTCCAGTTGGTCTTCTTAGGCAGTCTGCTTATTGTAGCTCTAAAGGTTCGTCCATGTTTTTCTTTGTTGAAGCTCCTAGTTTCTTCATTTTTCCTTCTTGTGTATTTATTAATCAAAAACATTCTTTGGGCTAACATTCTCCCCTATTTTGATTGTTGATAATGAATCATATTCGACTTCATGTGATCATAAGGAGAGGCTCCCCCATATATGATTCGTCTATTTTATATTTTGTATTCTTCCCCATAAAATATGCACGTGTTGTGTGATTATAATGCTTCTTTTCTCCCGTGTTGGCAAAATCAAAATGAAAAGATATAGGGGATAAAGAGGATATATACCTTTTGGGTTTCCCCGAGGCGTGATATAGTAAGGCCACACAACTCGGGGAAGCAGCTACTCCTCAAAAGTGTACGAGTCATACCAAGTAGTAATGTAAGTATTTATTTATCATTCTCAAAGGAACTAAGGAGTTAATTGTCGTGTTTTTATTATGTAGTTGGGGTGGTAGTTGTGATAGAAATATAAACGCGAGATTATAAATGTTTTTGGGTTTTCTGTAAATAATAAACTACCAGGACTAAAGTTCAAATATTAATATTAAGTAATAACAATGTAATAATAAAGGAAAGGACTAAGATGTAAATTATAAGAATATAGATGAGAAAATAGCTCAAGGACACTAGTAATCCCCACTAGTGTGATGGATAGATTTTTTTTAACTTGGATAGAACATGTAATGGTTGAGTCCCTAGAATATAATAGGTTTAGTTTATATTTTTGTTGGTCATTGCATCATTAATCATGTTTCTAGATTTAGAAATATAGAGACAAATATTATTGTTAGAAGTTTAGGTATATTAAATTACTTACGAGATGACTAGTTTTATCCCCGACCTGATCAAGTCTCTATGAAGGTTTTATAACCGATTTGGGATTAGATGAACAATTTGTACTTTTTATATTCCTTTTCTAGACCAAAAAAAGTTGGTCATTGTACATTTTTAGGGATAATTTCCATGAGTAATGATATATACCACCCAAAATCATACCACCCAAGTATACCACCCATGACGTGGCATGAATTGGTTGGTTAAAAGTCTTTAATCAATTTATTTTCTTGATTTGATTAAAAATTTATTACCAACCAATTCATGCCACGTCATGGGTGGTAATTGGGTGGTATGAATTTGGGTGGTATATATCATTACTCAATTTCCAATTAAATCATAATAAATCTTCAAATCCCCATTTAAATCAAACAATTATCAAGCATGCAAAGTTACTAAACTACCCTCCTTTGAGCTTATTAAAAATAATGATGATTGATTACTTATTATTTTCTATTAAAATCTAACAAATATTGGGTATGAAAGATGTTGATCGTGTCCTTTTATATTTCCCATTTAAATCACAACAATATTGGGTATAAAAGCAGAAAAAAAATAACCAAAAAAAAATCGTTCATAAAGCAACTAAACTCAAGCGACATGACAAAACTCAAGAGTCTAAACCGCTGAAGAACAAAATGAACAAAAATCAAACCAAAAAGTGATAATCGAAGTGTTAATCGTATATGAAAACTGATAATCGAAACTGCTTCAATTATTAACTTGAAAGGATTCAAAGTTGCTGCAAAAGGAAAAACATTCTCAACAATAGAAGCTTATTTTTATAAAAATTAGGTATAATATTTTGTTTACTTTGTTGTAGTGATTATTAATGGGATAATAATATGTGAGATAAATTACAATTAATGCATGTAAATTTTAGGGTATAAATGTTGTTTAAGAGTTATGTTTGGTGTTATACATATATGGTATAAAATCCCACTTCCTAAAGTTGTTTAAGGGTTAAGTTTGGGGAATTAAGTAAGCTACATAAATTGTTACTGGTAGATCAAAATATGTGTAAATTATGCTAGAGGAAAGCATATGTGATAAAATCCCACTTACTAAATCTATTTAAAGGTTATGTTTGGGGTAATGTGCATTTTTAAGTTGTATAACCTAGGGGGACTGCAAAAAACTGTTACTAGTGTAAATTGTGCTAGAGGAAAGCAGATGTGAAAAATTCCACATCCCAAATGTGTTTAAGGGTTATGTTTGGATAAATATGTGATGTTTTAGCTATATAACCTAATGAAATTGTAAATATCTGTTATTAGTAGATGAAGATATGTAAAATTGTCCCATGATAAAAGAAGACGGGACAGTCCCAACTCATGTATGTTACAAATGGGAAAAGATCACATAAACAGTGCAAATGGGACAAGTCCCATATGTTATATGTGTTTAATGGTTTTGTTTGGATAAATATGTAATGTTTTAGCTGTATAACTTAATGAATCTGCAAAAAAATGTTACTAGTAGATAAAAATATATGTGAATTGTCCCATGGTAAAGGAAGACAAGACAAAGTTCCAGCCCCCGTATGTTGCAGAGGGGAAAAGGTCCCATAAACAGTGCAAATGAGATAAGTCTCATATGTTAAATATGTTTAATGGTTATGTTTGGATAAATATGCAAATGAAAAGATATGTGACAAGTCCCATAAAACCTTACAGAACGGGACAAGTCCCATCTCCTAATTATGTAGAATGGGACAAGTCCTCTTTGCTAAACAAGTTTATTAGTTTGTGTTACGTATTGTGTAATTTTTGATTTATTTATTTTACTAAAACTGCCAAAATATATGCTAGTCGGTTGTTATAGATGGGAAAGGTCCCATAAACATTGCAGTGTTATAGATGGGTCTTGTCCTAAAATCTGCTAATTATTATATTGATATTAATATTGACTAACAATCATAATTCTTGTGTATTAATACATATATCACGCTCATGAAGTAAGATCATCTGTGGATGGGTTGTTCCAAGCACTAAAACATCCCAAAATCAAAAAAGCTCACATACGTGCATGTAAGAAACTATCATTTTATTTACTCATCACAGAATTACATAAGAAGACAAAAGTAAGAATGTCAATGAGAAAAGACAATACAACTATTGCAACGATCACAGAGACTTACAAAAATAATACAAAGAAGCCAAAATTTGTACAATGTGGAATAGAAATAACAAATATCGATGTCAAGCTAATATTAGGTATAGAAGGTGGGGACATGGAAGTACCCTGTTTCACTAGAGAAGAGGTTTTGGAAACAAATTGGTTTAGGACTCAATTTGTAGATAATGCGGGCCAGTTGATACCAACAACTCTAAAGGAAATAATTAAGAGTTTTCTAGATGAAGATGATACAAGTGATCAAGCATTTCGCAATTTTGCACGCTTGATTTGCATTTTAGGTTTACATACATGCTTTACACATATAGAATTGGGAGAATAGAATAGTTGTTGTTGGACTTTCAAAAGACCTTTAAAGATTGAAGTCATACAACTGGGTAGGTGACATGGCTAATAAACTAACGACATCTATAACAACACAAAAAACTTCACGTTCGAAAGGTCCTGAGTGCATGATTGTTGTAAGTAATCTAATTATGTAGTATATTATTATATTTAAATGCATAATTTACATTTACTAGCTTAAATTTCATCTTTGAATGTATTCGTTCTTCTTCAAGCACGTAAATAAATACAAAAAATCTAAAAATTAGGTTTATTCATGCTATTTCAAGTGGCTAGACATGATTGACTTGCAAGAAGGGGTGACATTCAAGTCAAAATATATTGATACCCTTACACCTGATAATGTAAGTGAAAATTTTAAGTTTAATAAACAAGAAAGTACCGTTTTATCTTGAAAAATATGTGTAGTAAAGTTTAATGTTTTACATGTAAGAATTAATAACCTAGTGATCGAGCCATTCGCAAATCAAATGATCGAGATGGCAGCGGGAGATGAAGAAAGTGAAAATAAAGATGATGAGGAAGAAGAAAAGAAGAAGAAGAAGAAGAAGAAGAAGAAAGTAAAAATAAGGATAAGGATGACGAAGGGGAGAAGAGTGATAATGATGATGAAAAGAATGACGAGGATAATGAGAATGAAGAGGATGATAATAATGTTCAGGATAATGAGATGGATTAAGAGTGGAAAGTTGATGATGGATAAGATAATGGTGAGAAAGAATAGAAAGAATAGGAAGATAGTGAAGAAGTCAAAGATGCGGTACCTGCAAAGATAACATGCAAGGACAAATTTAAGGGTAAAGCCCTCCCAAAAGCCTCCAACCATGGCCAAAGTGCAGTATTCGCCTCTAATATTTGTTTTTACCCTTTCGTGCCATTGATCTAACTAGTTTTTGTCGCTGTTAGCCCTTTTTCTGTTTTTCAGTCAATTGACTGTTAGTCAACGCCACATGGCGCCATGTCATTGCCACATGTACTCCACCTCAGCGCCAGTACTCTTCGTCAGCTTCATCTCTAACTTAAAAAAAATCTTTGAAGGTTTGAATGCTTCAAACCTTCAACAATGGAGGAAAACTAGCCCATCTCCAACAAAGAAGACCACCACCACACTGCTACGCAACCACTCCATTTCCGTTCAAGCCCAGCGCAGACACGTTCAAACACAGAAGATAGCCGCCGACCTCCGATCGACTTCAGTACAGAAGCGGTTCAAGCCCACCCCATTTCGCCGCCTCCGATCCAACACATTCACTCCGCCTCATCAATAGAGGTCCATTCAAATCCCTCATAAAGAACTACGAGCCCTACCTCCGTTCACATCACAGCCCCACTCAACGCCGCCCTGCCAGCCCATGCAAACTCCGGGCCATCATCACTCCGCGAGACAGATCTATTTATTGATAAATTGAGAAGGTATGAGTAAATTACTCCAGCATCTACGATCTATTTATCTCGATTCCACAATAACAGATCTAATAAGCATAAAATAAAAAATCTGAAATAGCTCTTGACAAGAACAAGCTTGAAGCTGAAGCTTCAGTTATTCATTTTTACAAAATAGCCCTCAGTTGGGATTACCTTCGCTTACTCAAGGAATCAGATGTAAATTCCACAACATTATTTATTATTTAAATTCTTTATTTGATTATTATTTATTCGTTTTTAATTCACATGGTTGCAGAATCACTCCAAAAACAAGGGAAAGACGTCGATGAATATCTTTCGACTTTTGAGCCTCTTTTATTCGAAGAAGTTAAAGCCCAAATTGTTCAAGGCAAACACAAAGACGAAGAAGAGAGTATGTGTTTCCTCATTAAAATTTATTCGCTAAATGAAGCATTCGAATTTTTAAAATATATTTGGCTAATTTGATTTGAATTATATCTGATTGTGATTTGAGCTTCACCAATATGTTATTCAAACCACTGATATATGATGAAGAAATATATCTGATTGTGATTTTAGCTTCACCAATCTGTTATTCAAACCACTGATATAATGAAGAAATTACTTTAGTTGCAATTTAGTTTGACTTTATAAACGAATTTTTTGGTTTTTGTGTTCTCCATTGTTTAAGATATGGAGCATTCAAAGATTTAAAGATTTTTTTATTAAGTTAGGGACGATGATGACGAAGGCGATTGGTGCTGAGGTGGCGCCCGAGGTGGCGGTGACATGGCACCATGTGGCGTTGACTAACAGTCAATTGACAGAAAAATGGAAAAAGGGCTAACGGCGACAAAAACTACTTAGATCAAGGGCGCGAAAGGGTAAAAACAAAGATAAGGTTGGATGCTGCACTTTGGCCATAGTTAGAGGGCCACGGGAGGGCTTTACCCCAAATTTAATGATGAACAAACTAAGCAAGGTAAAACAGAAATTGGAGAAGAAGGTGTTGAGAATGGCGAAACATAAATTGGGGAAGAAGGTATGGGGAATAATGAATCAATTCATGAAAAACACAACCAAGTCCCCGACACTGATGCAATAAATGAGAAAGATAAAATCTCATTTGATGATGGAGTCCCATTTGTCGAACTTTCAGACAAGAATAATGATAGCAGCTCGGATATACACTTATTCAGCTTGGATCTATCACAACTGGATAGTTCAGTGTATAACTGTCAATTACGTTTTCATGGGAGAAACAAGCACCAAGACACAAGAACAAAATGGATTAACAAACGAGGAGTCGAATAATGAAGAAAAATTGAGTTCAATGGAGGAAAAAATTGTATGAGACAATAGAGGATAAAGAAAAATCTAAGGAAGAAATACTTTTGTAAGACGAAAATATAAAACAAATAAATAGTCAACGAAGAGAGACCATTGAAATGGAAAAATGGCCGAGAGATAATGCAGAACAATATAAGTTTGAGAGGGACAATATGAGAAAGTTATATGTCCAATTCTGTGAACACATCACGTAAGCATTTTATAGACAGCAAGGAAGACGAGATCGGAGAATTAAAAATCCAACTTGCTGCTAAGGAAGAAAGTGAAAGAAGGATGGGTAGAGATGAGTATAAAGAAAGGACAAAAGAAATTTAAGACGAGTTCAACAAGGAGATGAAGATGAGAAGAGGTTTATTGAAAGTTAATAGTAAATTAGAAGAGGAAAATGAAAGATTATATAACAAAAAAAATCAACTACAAGCGGATTTGGATGCTTTATTACAAGATCTCAATATTGACGAGGAAGGTAACTTCGTGAACGCATGAAATTGCCATGATCAGATCTATGTCGATTCAGAATCCGTATCAAAAGTAAATGATGAAAAAAATGGATAATGTCACACCCAAAAAAATGGAGATTAAAAAGAAGAAACCCCCAGATTTGAACAAAGAAAAGGTAGTCAAAGAGAAAAAGATAGCTCTTGAATCATCTAAACGAAAAATATCTGACGACAAAATGAGCAAAAAAAAGGAAAGAAAGTGAGAAAGGATCCTATTACACCTCCTTCAATGATTACAAAAATTAAAGGTTTTGGCAGGGAATAAAGGGAAAAAGTGATCGACATCTCTTATATTACACATTCTATCAGAAAAAGTCATATATTGCCTCAGATGAAAATTTAAAAGTCGTGCCACAAGAAATAGCTTATTCTAGGGATACTTATGAATTGCGAGTGAAGTTGGGGGGAAAATCTAGCAAATGTAAATATTTGGGAAGAGGATGATTTGCTTATAACCATAGCTGAGGAAATAGAAGTTGCCCAAAAAATAAGAAGAAATCCCACAAAAGGTATATAATTTTTTTACTCCATATTTAAGTTTGATAAGACAAAATGTTATTAAATTTATAATATGGTTTTTTTATTAGGTTATATCTAGGATATTATATATGATAGAAAAAAGAGTACAACAAGACTGAAAAATTGGAACTTAATGGGAAATTTAAAAATGTTACAATAATATTACAGATGAGGTGTGATTGATCATTAACACGAATTAGAATTTGTGTTGTATTTGTCACTATATTATCTTTATTTTTATATATAGTTGTTCTGTAGGTATTTCAAAATGACAATGATGGTGATGCACAAAACAAATATATAATCGAGCAGTTTAGCAAAGTCTACCACACATATAAATATGTGTTGTTCCCAATACAAATAAAAAATGCATGCAGTACACTTTGGACACTCATGGTGTATGATAAAAATTGCAAAAATATTTTGTCACCATATCCCAATACCTTGTTCGAAGGAAGGATCAATAGAAAGTATAACAACCGAAAACATTGAGAATCTAATGAAACGATTGATTTTTGTGGTGAATATTTCTAAACTTGAACCGAAACTGTATAACGAAAGAAGTATGCGCCCAAGGTTAGTTATCGATGATTCAGGAGTATGTCTACATCAATACAATTCTAAAATTTACAAGAAGGAGAAGTTTAAAAATCAATACAAAAAAAAGCAAGATTGAACAGTGAAGGGCTTGCATCATGAATTGGTTTGCGATGTGAAAGTATATCAATGCAAGTATGTGGTTAGATTGATTATTAATTTGTAACTTTTTAAGTAGGTTAAATATAGTTTCTTTGAAACATTTCTATTGTTCATAATTAGTAAATTCATGTATCATAGGGGATTTGAAATTAAAATGTTGGAAGCAATTAGCAAACGTAATACCGCCAATCTATGTGCGTTCTTGGGGTAAGTTGAGTATACTAATATATATATATATATATATATATATATATATATATAAATCTTTAGTAAGTGCTAATAAATCATGTTTAGAATATAAACAACAGTTTGTATAAGATATATTACGAAGACAATATTGTGGAAAAATCAAGAAAAAGAATGGGGTTAAATTTGCATATCATAAGGGATTGAACTTAGAACCTTGGGGATAATTGGCAAGCATATATATATATATATATATATATATATATATATGTATATATAATCTTAGTTACAAAAACCTTGGGAGAAAATTTGCATATCATAGGAGATTTGAACTTGAAACCTGGGAGCAATCTGCAAGTGTATTACCACTAAACTATGTCTATTCGTCAATTATGTTTAGTACATTACTATATATATCTTAGTTATAAAAAGCCTAATAGGAC
This sequence comes from Nemophila menziesii, assembly GCA_029959085.1. Classification (NCBI taxonomy): domain Eukaryota; kingdom Viridiplantae; phylum Streptophyta; class Magnoliopsida; order Boraginales; family Hydrophyllaceae; genus Nemophila; species Nemophila menziesii. The sequence continues at coordinate 39,139,301 of JARWIR010000001.1, forward strand.
AAGTCCCATTACACATAAAACTGTCAAATCAATACCAATAATTTTAAGTTCATATAGTTTGATCACATATGAATAATATTGAACAAAACATCAAAAGTTGTATTATTATGGAGAGTAAATTGTATAAAAATTGTATATAAACTGGATTATTCTGAAGAGTGAATATATTCAACTACATTAAAACAATATAAATGTTTGATACTTATTTTAATCATGAAAAAATGAATAAGGAGCTTTCATCGATTGGAGAATGATTTCTTAGTTAACAAAGAGAAATATTACATGTAGAACGATTATGATAAGCAAGTTGTTTTCAACGCCCGCAAATCTTTTTTACCGAGTAAATTCTACTTCATAAAGTATACGATTCTTTCTCGACTGGCCAAACATTCGTTTGGATAAATGAGGAAAACAAATATATTGTTGTATTTGTTGGGTTTCATCCTAAAATTTGAAAGAGTTGCGATACTAAGAACATAAGTCTCCCTGAACTTGGACTGGTGGAAGCATGAATCAATAATTGAATATTTGGTAGCTTTTCTACCAATTCTATTGATGTAACTGTATGAACACATTGGGAACAACTATTTTCCAGCTACAACAAGAACATGTGCATGATAATATATTAACAATTATTATAAGGTCGGAATGAACTTGGAAAACATGGTCACTAAAAGGTTTCAAAGTCCATGAATGACAGTAATTGAAATTAACCCTGTATCTAGCATCAGAAGCGATAGACAATATAGTGGTGCTAAACTTGGACTCCTTTGAACGTCTGCACATTTGCATCATCAATAAGTTTCGAAGACTAACAATTAATTCAGCCACAGGTAACTCACGACACTCCTTGATTTGTGCATTAAAAGACTCAGTTGCGTTCAATGTCATTTCTCCATATTGTTTTCCCTTGAAAAATGCATTATAAAACTGCTCATTTGGAAAGTTTTGCAAAAACTCAATTGCTTTTCGGGTTCCTGCCTTTTAAAAAGCTTGTACACGCGTATTGTACCCAAATTCATCATAGCATACACAATATAATTCTGATAAGACATCATGTTTTTTGTGAATCCAGTAGAACCTTTGTACTTGGTCTTTAAGTTCTTTTTAAGGTGTAACATGCAAAAAACATGAGGAAAAGAAGGAAAAACACTGCGTAAAGCTAAAGCAATTCCAAGATGACGGTCAGAAAAAACATAATCTCTCGTTCCGAGATATGTGGCTCAAGAAAACTTAAATATCTATTCCACTTGTCACCATTTTTTGATCCTTCAATAGAAAACGCAGCGAGAAACAATCTTGAACGAAAAAGAAGAGATGGGATAAATAAAATTACAAAAGCACAGATGGGACAAATCCCATATCACATAGCCTGCATGAAAAGGAATTTTTGTACCACTATTTGCATTCTTCGCAGTAGCAATAAGCAACACTCCCTTATAATTAGACTTCAAAAACATTCCATTAATAAATAGAAACGGGCGACAAGTACGGAACCCGCAATACAAGCACCAAAAGCAACATGACAACTCTTGAAAGAATGGGTTACATGATGAATTTGTAAAGATACTTCTGTTGAAGGATCGAATGTTTTTAACTTTTGAATATATGGACATATTTTGTTATAGTATAGACCAACATCACCAAATACTTCATTTCATAACCATAAATATGTTTAAAAAGGATAACAATATTTTTCGGTTTTGTAGATGGAGTAGACTTAATTTCTTTCATGATTATGTTCTTAATGACTTCAAAACTGAGATGAACACTACTCATAGATTTTTCTGGTGCACCGCAAGTGTATTGTTTACGGAAAGTACAAACATAATGCTTGCGATTTGATTTTTATATATATATATATACACACACACACCAAGTAAAACCTTTAGCTTTCTTCTTCTTGCAATACACACTTACATTGGAAGCACAATTATGAATGAAATCATGATCATACCAGTTTCACATGAGTACTTAGAAACAACACATCTTAACTCACAAATACCACCATGGTAGATTTTACCTACTAACTTTAAGATCTTATCCCAATCACTGCTGAGAAGTTTCTTTTCAGTAAGAACATGACGCCCTTTATCAACATCACGATGCTCAATGAGCTCAGCAGTTTGATCACTAACTGAAGAAACAAGTTGGTGTGTTGTGCGCGAAGAACATGTAGGAGCAGATACCAAGGGTAGTCTAGAATTTATCTCGCTACAAGTTTAGATAAAGAAACTAACACAATATGAGGAATTAACCAGAAAATAGTGGAAAAATCATCTTCACCTAGCATTAGTAAGGAATCATTCTATTCCTTGTACGTTTGACTGCATAATTCTTGATAGACTGAAATGAATCAAAATACTCAAACGAATAAAAAGAACACTGTTCACCATATTTGATTTCAACAAAAATATTTGATGTCATATTACACAAAACCTATAAAGAAATAGCTACATAATGAGTTTTCATAGTTTAGAAGATGAAACTCGTTTCTTAAGATGAGAACAGAACAAAAGGAAAACATCATTAGGAAAAGATGGTAATAAAGAAGCTCAATTTTTATTTAAGTAAAAGAAATATCACAACTAAATATCATTAAGCAATAAATCAAAAACACAGAAACAATAAAGTTTGGACAAATGAATATCATTAAACAATAAATTCAAAATGCAAAAAAAACAAAATAATCATAATTCATTAATCATTAATGAATATAATCACTCATTCTAGATTCTGCAATAACTTGATTTGAAAGATGATAAAGTATAACGATAAAAGCTAAAAAAATGCGATGATAACACTAAAAACTGGAATAACATAGAAATAACCTTTAAAAACTCAGCAACAACTCGTCAAAATATTAACAATCAGAATGCTTCATTCATCATTTAGTTAAACAACAACTTCATTCGACCAAATCTTCAACGATTATATGAACATCTAGGCATTAAAGTATAAACAAAATCTATGAGAATTAAATAAGAATCAACTAAAAAATCCAGTGAAAATCGAATTTATATATGGAACACGCACAATTAATAGACTCTCCCGGGATTTTGGACATATAATAGGCAATTAATGGCTTGTACACGTTTATTAGCTAAAATATAGGATTAATGGGTTGCGAGAAACAGTGGTATGAAACGTGGTAATAATGATCGGTTGGCCATTAACGATGACATATTAATCGTTTATCTGCTTGGCCATTAAGCCTCCTACAAATATGTCTGAAGGTGATATGACTAAACTCAACGACCATCTGGTTGATCTTCGAAATGATCGGTTGAAATCTCTAGCGCTACTGAAACCTTCCTAATACCTTGAACAAGTTCCAAGTTATCTGAAATGATTGTTTTGTTTTCTCCAGGGAAGTCTTTGCATATTTCTGTACTTTTAAGAACTGTCATCGCCTACCCTTCAAAGATAGTATCGCAAAAAACTGTATATTTGGAAAGATCTTTACAACCTGCTTTATTGTGGAATTATAAAATTCCAATCCCTATTTCTTCATATGCCTTATTAAATGATGCATCACATAAGAAAGTGATAGACGAATCGTAATTGAATTATCTTCCTCCTGATTAGAATTTACTTGTTGTCACTTAGGTGTTGAATAATTGATCTTTCTCCAATCTGTAACATGTAATTACCATCATGAGTTTATTAGTAGAAAAAATATTTTATCCCTATCAATATTATATTCTTTAAGTAGAGGTTTCTTTGTTGCTTTCCATATGTTCCACATGCATATCAGGATATAATCGATTACTTTACTTTTGTTCCAACCTCCTTCTGTAAAAATATTGGCGAATTCTAAAATCTAGTTTCCGAGATCAATGTTTTGATTTATGTCAATTTTTATTCGTAAAGATGAACCTGCCCAGATAGCTTTGCTGGCATTACAATTTAAGAGTAGGTGTTTCACAATTTGCGTATTACCATGGCACCATAAACATTCATCTGAGTCAACACACTTTCTTTTAAATAAATTTTTCGTGGTCGGATTTTCGTTGTTACAAGCTTTCCAAATAAAATTATAATTTTTTTAGTATATTAGATGTCCATACAGTTTTCCATAAATTAGAATTGTAGCCTTCATGAGTTCTAGCTGATTGAGGTTGTTGAGGAACTTTCTCATATTTTAAGACTTTATACCATATTTTAGTAGTATATTGTCCATAAATAGAAAAAGGCCAAATCAATTTATCATTAGAATCAATGTTAATATTGTGAATTCTAGTGATACTCGGAATAATGGGTTTAGAAAATATATTATCAAGAATTTTATAGTCCAATTTATAGGAGTCTTGTTTCCATAATTGGTTAATTTAATAAGATTGCAATTCACAGGTTTCTCTAATTTGTAGTTCGTATTGATCCATTTATCTTCTCAAATATTAATATCCTCCCCATTTCCAATTTGATAAATCCCATATTTTTTTTATAAAATCTCCGCCTTCCTAGATGCTAACCCAACTTTCAAGTTCTACTCTGACATAACGTAATTTAACATCTATAATTTTTTTATTATGAAAATATATACCTTTGATGACTCCCCAGAGTTGAGGATTTTCATAATTTTTCAGGCTTGTGCTTCTAAGTGTGACGTGTTCATTATTATTAAGTCTTTGAAACAAATTCCTCCTAATAACTTTCAAATCGCCAATTACTCCACACCATCCAATGAATCCTATTGCGTTCTCCAGAATTCCACCAACATTTAGAAATAGTTGATATAAGTTTAATACAGAAGGAAATAAGATAGGGAACAATAGACATGGCACAGTTAGGAATAACTTGAAAATAGCTTTAATGAGAATCTCTTTACCACCTCCGGACAATCATTTTGCTTAACCATCAGTTTTTTTTGTGATCCACTCCAAGGATACAACTTTAGATCTTTTATGTCATAAAGGAATCACCAGGTGATTACCTAAACCATTTGTTTCTTAATTGTTGATTTTTGAAAGAATCAAGTCTCTCTTGTCTTGAGGAGTTTCTTTACTAAATATTATATCGGATTTATCAAAAATTATTTTTTGTCTAGAACCATCACAACATTCTTTAAGGCAGTTCTTAAAATCTTGTATGTCTGTATCATCAAGAGTCGAGAAGAATAGATTATCATCTATAAACAGTAAATGAGAAATACTAGGGAAATCTCTATTGATTTGAATCCCTTGAATGTGATTATTATGAACATAATTATAGACAAATAAGAGACCAAGTCATAATAGTGAAAAGAAAATGAGATAATGGGTCACCTTGTCTTATGCCTCTACCAGGTGTAAATTTAACCATTCTTTCGCCATTTATATTAATTTGGAAGGAGAGTGTGGAAATACAGTTCTTAATCCAAATAATACATTATTCACAAAAGCCTAGTTTTTTTTAAGACGGGTAAGATAAAATTCCATCTTACCTGGTGGTGGGGGAAAAAGTGTGATAAATAAATAGATAAATAAGATAATAATAAATGACACACAACCTTGTATACCACGAGAAACTCACTGCAAGTGTTCCAGATCGTTTGCAAGCTTAGTTGATAAGAAAAGTTCGTTCGCAGGGATTTAATCCGTTAGATCTACTTGTATTCAATAAGCGTAGATGAATTTAGATGTTTAGATAAAAATAGGAAAAGATGAATAATTATCTGATATGAAATAAAAAAATACGAATGCAGATAAATAAATATGAATGTAAGTCAGATAAATTAGGGTTACTAATATGAGTCTATTTTACTAAGTTGTTATTCTAACCTTAAGGTGAATTGAGCATTATATATTAACTGGGATTCTAAATTCTACCTAACCCCGTCAGGAAGGACTTAGGAGCAACCTCTCCACTAGCAGGGAACTTGGGTAAAGAAATCTTGAGTAATGATTGGTGGTTAAATCAAACTTTTATGGCTATCTAGGTAGGGTCACTACTAGACGATTTTGTGGTGTTGTTAATAATTGAATTACTAAGGATAGTCCTAAGCTTGGCTAAATCTAGGGCAGAAAATAATAAGTCAAAGCACACAATAACAATATACGCCAAGATCAAATCAATTAAAATAACAAATAGTATTACGAAATGTAAGACAAAATAATAACCCAACAATTAAAAGTAAAACTTACAGAATAAAAGCTTAGAAATATGGTGAAGCCACAACTCTATAGCTAATTACCTTAAATATAGAGGAGAGATGTAGAAGAGGAGTTTGTCACTCTCCAAATCAGTGCTTCTTGTCTCCTCTACAGGTCAGCTTGCTTATTAGATGAATAGCTTGATACTAAGGATGAATATTAAACTAAAGGACTAAGCTAATATTTAAAACTGAGATAATATAAGCAAGGACTAAGCCTATACTTGGCACTGAGCAAAGACATGTTTACAATGGTTTAAGGGCGTATTTATAGGTGTTTAGGAAGACCTAATTTGTTTTCTTGGAGTGGAAGACAAGTTTCTTGGACTCCTAGCCCAACTCAAATTCATAACCCTAAAATATAGAAAAGGTAATAATCTGTCGCTGTTTTGTTTTGTCCATAACTTCTTCGTTTCAACTTCGATTGACGCGTTCCATATGTCGAAACTGATCGTCTCGGAAAGATCTATAACTTTGCTTGAGACCATTCTTCCAAATTCCTAGCCAATATCGAGTTATGATCACTTTTATGGTCGTAGATGCTGGAATTCAGATTTACTTGGCAACTTTATCTTTCCATATTTTATCTTCTTTCCTTTATCTCCAATTTCCATGCATATCTTCTTTCCTTTATCTCTTATTATTGATTTGACATCTAATTAATCACCATATATATATCTTTAAAGTTTCACAATAAATAAATAATTAAACCAAATATGCTCTAAAAATAATAAATCATTAAATCAAGACAAGAAATAGGAAAATGCAATAATATATGATAAGATCGACTACTAGACTTCCTAAAACACTAAAAATAATGTCTCCAACTAAGATTAATTCATCACAAATGGGGAGACATCACCTGGTTATAAGCTTTAGCCATGTCTATTTTAGTTGCATCCATGTGTTTTTGATTTCTCCTTTAATGACTCACGAAGAAAGAAATTTCCGGAGCTATAAGGATATTATCTTGAATAACTTTTCCTTTAATAAAAGATGATTATGTGGGTGATACAATATCATTCACGAAAACGTGTAATCTATTAGATAAATTTTTTGCAATAATTTTATAGCCGAAAGTAACACAAGAAATGAGTCTACAATCACCAATTTTTCCTGAATATCACCCTTAGGAATTAGGGTAATTAAGGTACCATTATTATTATTAGAGATATTATTAATAAAGAAATCATGCACCATTAAGAAAACATCAGTTTTTATGATATTCCAATTTTCTATAGAACTTACCGTTTAAACCACTTGGTCTCGGGGCTTTTGATGAAGATAAATCCGTAACTGCTTTCTCTACTTCTTCCATACTAGGTTGTTTGGTAAATATTTCGTTCATTTAATTTGTTACTTAATTTATTGAGTTGCTCTATCCATTTGTTCATTGTTAGCTACCTATTCACAAAATAAAGATTTAGAAATAATTCTGAAAATAGTCTTTAACTTCAACCGCGTATTCTTTCCAAATGCCTTGAACTGATCGTCCTTAATTCTAAGGATTCTATTGTAACTCCTCCTTTGGATTGTTGATAGGTGAATCTTTCATGTGTTTGTATCCCCATGTGTATTCTAGATTTGACATGATCTATCTACCCAATATTTTTCTTCACATTCATATTCAAATTTGAGTTGTGCCTTAATTTCAATTTCCTCTTGTTGTAATGCCGATGTTGGTTCTGAATTTGTGATCTTTGTCAGTCGTTTATGTAGTATTTTGATATGATATTTTTTATTTTTAAAGACTTCTCTACTCTATTTTTTAAAATCCCATATAGTATCATTTACTTTATCGAAAAATCTAGGCAGTGAAGGAAAATTCCCAAGGTAACCCAAATCTTTATCGACAATAGACACACATTTATTGTTATCAAGCCAAAAGGATTCAAGTTTGAAGTGTTTAACTCCTTGTGTCATATTACCATTATGTTTTAATATTAATGGTGAATGGTCAAATCCGACTGATGGAGGTATACAATCATGTTTTAACATTCATAAGTAACTAAGGCTCTATCAAGTTTAATTTTTACCAGATCATCTCCCGATCTTCTGTTAGACCAAGTATAGAAACAACTATTAGATCTTATACATTAGAGAGTTATGGAAAGTAAAGTTTTTAAATTCATTAAGATGGTTGGTATTAACAGGGATAGAACTATATTTTTTCGTTAATATTGAGAACATCGTTAAAATCATCCAAAATGATCCATGATTCTGAAATATTTTTACTCCAATTTGATAAATCTTTCCAAGTGTTTAACCTGTCATCAACTTTGTTAGGAGCATGTATACATATCATATAATACAAAAAGGAAACTTCATTGATATGCATGATAACATAAAAGGGACAGCAAAAAGAGTCTTCCAAGCGCAAAAAGAGTGCCACAAAACGCGAAATCCCCCGGAATAAAAAGTAGTTCCGGTGGGGTCCAAAACAAAACATTTACCAAACCAAATATCCCAATAGTGTCATGAGAGTCCACCTCTCTCATCATGGTCTCACAAAACAATGCCACTCTAGGTTTAAAAAGCGCCAAACTGGCTCTGATGTTCGAGACTGTTAAAGGCTCCCGAATTCCCTAACAGTTCCAGATTAATGTACTCATTTTGTCCTCGCAACCACTTCAAGGGTATGGCCGCTTCCCTTTTGGATTTTAATGGGATCAAACTCATCAACATCTTTTTTATTATAATAAAGAAACATCTCGCAATCCTCCTCTTTGCCTTCCATATCTTCATTTCTATTCTCTTCTCTAAGCTCATAATCCTTCTCCTCTTTTTCAGGCTCATCTTGCGAGTCATACTCATCTTCTATCATTTTTGAACCATCTATATCCTCACTACCCACCTGTTTATCCATCTTGACTAAAACCTTCTGATTGATATTAATATTGATATTGTCTGAAGGAGTATCTTGGCTATGGTCATACTTATCCTCAATAACATGAAGTTTTTTAAATTTTTGATATCAATGGATTTCTTCTTGATCACTTACGCAATGAACTAGTGTCTCCTTTTCATAGCTTTTTGCTTATCTGTGAGGCTGTCACAACTTGAGGAGGGACCGTCCTCGTGTTCCATCGTCATTTTCCTTTGTAGTTGTGATTCAACTCATTGTTACTGCATCTATTGATTTTATTGGATCTACTATTAATGCTCCCCTCATTATCCTTAGTGTCAATGATATATTTAAAGGCGCCCATCCTTCTAGAGCTACTGCGAATTTCTTTACTAAGAAAATAAACCTGGAGAGTCTAGTTAATGAGATTATCCTGTTCTCCAACATCATCAAACCTATGATCTCTATTCTCCAGAATTTTTTGAGCTCTAAGATACTGGTGGCTTTTAGGGTGTGATAAAATAATGATAATAAAGTAAAGAACTATTACCCTAACCAATAACGTTATTCACTGCAAGTATCACAGGTCATACACAAGTTTTAATGATAAGTTAGATTCGTTCTCAGAGACTTGGTGTGTTATACGAATAGATTACAAGCAAGCGTAGTAAGAATTCAGCTTAATGAATTAAATGAAAATAAAATTAAATATGAGAGATTGTGGAGAATAATGATTAAACTAAAGACAAGACAATAAAATAAAAGATGTAAGAATAAGATGAGAAATATAGCTTAGGTTTGCTAGTATGCACTTATCCTTCTATATCTACTACTAGTTAATAAGGGTGATTAAAACTCTTAAAGAAAGTAGTCAGGATTCTATATTCCTCCTAAACCCCTTCCGGGTGGACTTAGGTGGCGACCTAACAATTACTATGGGACTTGGGTAAGGGGACCCTGCGCAATGTTTGGTGGTTAAATCTCAAACCCTAATGACTATCTAGTTAGGCAAGCCCTTCCGGATTACTATCGCACACTAGACGTTTATGTGGTGTTTCAACAATTAGACACCCCTTCCGGGTGACCATCCAACTGCTATTAATGGGTTAGTCTATACTCGTGCACTAGCAAGAACTACGGTCAATGAATCAAAGCACATAAAATAAATATAAAGTCTAAGAAGCCAGAATCAAATTAAAAAGGTTTTTTCCAAAAAAACTTAGATAGAAGAAAATAGTTTTCAAAGATTATACATATGAGAAACCCAAGCTATGGGAAATTTAGTTCATGCTAACAAGAAATAAACTAAAATAAAGATACATACTATCAACTTGCTTCTCTTGATGTTGCTACTTGATACTAAGGACTAATAATTAAGCAAGAACATGTTTACAATAATAAGAGGGTGTATTTATAGTTATTTAGAAGAAACTAGGTTGAAATCTTCGAGTAGAAGGAAAGTAATTTTAGTCCAAGTCCAACTCAAATTCGTTTCCTAAAATATCGGTGAGGATAAACACTGCTCACTGTTTTGATCATATCTCCTTCGTTATTTGGCCGATTTTTTTCCCACTTTATATTGAAACGACCGTAGAATAAATATCTATCACATTTAATAAAGGCTTATCTAAATCCGCAGCCTATTTGAAGTTATCTTCACTTTAGTGGACGTAGCAGCAGAATTCAGATTTACTTGACAACTTTTCTTTTCCTAATTTAACTTTAGTTCCTTTGATCTCTTGATTCTTTCCATATATTCTTTACTTATATATTTAGAATTTATTTGGTATCTAATTATATTTCATAAACCTCAAGATCTTCACATTAACACACAAATTAAACCAAATATGCTTTAAAAGTAATAACTCATCAAATCAAGACAAGTAATAAGAAATTATCAAATAATGGGTAAAAACCCATAATTAATTAATCAAATACACCTAAAAAGGTGTCTTCAACCTAGATTAATATATCACAAATAGGGAGACATCAAGACCCCCAACTCAAAGTTTTATCGTCCCGATACAGTAAAGATAAGAACAAAGGGAAGTCTCTAAATACACACCTAAGTCAATTAAACACAATCGGAAGAAGATATCAGAATATATATATAAACTCAAAGAAACTACTCAGAAAATATCATGTAGTAGTACTTACAAACTAGATTACCTGTACACTTGTCATACAAACGATCAACACGGTTCAAATTCAAGATCGGATTAGCTTTGCAATGCACGAAGGAGGGGTTCTTTACTTAGCTTACCAAGGAGGCTATAGATTGTTCATTGAGATTTACTAGTATATAAAGATCCATATAACTACTCTCTAACGGTTCAATCACTTATATCTCACATAGAAAAGAATCATAAGGTCCTTAAGGTTGTAATGTTGGCTTAGGGATGGTATGATACGTATGTTTGGATAATTTAGAGTGAGCGTTTGGCTCTCGCCTCACTAGCCATCAACGAATTGCCCTAGAGCTTGAGTCACTCTCATAAAACATTCTCACTCAACCCAATGAATTGATGCACTAATTAGAATCCCCAATAACCCAATATAAATCATAAAGATGATCACATAAAAATTCTACTTTGCCGGTCCAAATATTTTCAATCCTTTCATATCAATTTTTTCTTTTGTAATATAGCTATGTCTCTCTTTTTAATGTGAGATATCATGCTACTTTTCACATATTTCTTTCCATACCTTTTATTTCATTGACTTTTACTCCATCAAAGGGTTACAATATAATAAAAGTGAATCATCATCAAAATATAGAGCACAAATACATATGTTCAAAATTCCAACCCAATAATAATTCCCATAATGGGGGACCCACCGCCCCAAACTCAAGCTCTAAAACGACTGTCTATGCATCACGATTCGAGTGCTGGTCATATAGAAAAGTCCTAAATATAAAGGGATGTGGCTTAAAACATGACTAAATAGAAAGGCTTTAGAAAGGCTAGAAGGGGCTGAGAAGGATATAAATATAATAAATGGACATCAAGCTAAAAGGTAACAAGGGGCTTATCAAAGAACCGCCTTAATCACTTTCTAAACTATGCAATATCGTCATTCTCATACCTTTAGCACGTTCATCAAGTGGGTTTATCAACTAGCTCGGATCTCACGGCCTACACACCCTTCAAGGCGCCCTAAGATCGAACATACTTCTACCGCATTGCTCACTAATCTTTTCTTTACTATCGACGTGTGTCGTAACTACTCAAAGCATACAAAATAAAAAAACTCATAAACATATTACTTTCTACCATTAAATTACTAAGCTTATGCTTTCAAGCTATTAAGCACACTCTACATCTAATTCCATGTATCAAACATTATAATTTCTTCCTAAAACAGTAAAATCACATAAAAATGGAGATGAGAGACAACGAATCCCCACACCCCCAACTCAAAAATGAGGTGTGTCCCCATGACTCTAAAAAGACTCAATAAAGAAATTTAAAACAAGCAAATATTGCATATACAGAAATGGTAAGGAAGAAAGATAACATACTCGCGAGGCTATTGCCTCGCTTTATCAACATCCAAGATAGGATTTGCTGGATCTTTCGCCAAATTGCACTTTAATTGCTCAAGGAGTGACATGATGTGCACTTGATTAGCTTTTATTTGTGCCACATTATCAGCCAAGAAGGTTTGAGCTGCTTCAACTTTATTCAATCGCTCCTCTACCCTTTCTTTCCAAATAAGATACTCTTCTTTTGATTCTTGTGGAGGTTTCTTAATTCCTGCTCCTTTTAAAATTGTCTTGATCCAATTATTGTCGATATTGTTGCTCACTTTATACATTAATATCTCTTCTCCACCCGGAATCACATTTTCTTTTCGCACAAGGCACGTGATTATAGTAGGATATTTTACATTAAATAACAAAAGTAGAGAGACCGAAAATCGTATCACCTCCTCAAAGATCCACTGTGCCACATCTATTCTTCCCCCTCTTAAAACACAACTAAAAAAGATGACGTTTCTCTTAGTTACATCTGAAGTTCGCGTGTTTTTGAAGGCGTTTGGTGTGAGGAAATTGTGCCAAACTCTCGTATCCGCTTGGAGATATTTGTAAGTCCATAGTGCTTTCAATTCTCCCTTGTGTGATTACACTTTTTCTTCATTTAATTCATGCTCAAAAAGTTGATTACAATCAAAAGTCTTGGTATTTTCCATCGCTTCTCTAAACTTACATGGCTTAACCAATTTCTTGAACTTGAAGTGGTTTCTAATCTCTTCAATTGTAAAAGGAACTAACTTTCCTCTAACTGGAACACGGCCTTCACTATCTCGGCTAAAGAGGCCTAAATAGAACTCAGAAACTAACTCCATACATAAAGTTTAACGTCTCATAATGAATGTAGTCTAACCCAATCTATCTCACATATCTAGAAATCTCTTGTAATCACCTTCTTTAACTTCTTTTTCAAATATCCTCTCATGAGCAAAGGGTAAGTCTGGTAGATGTGTTTTTGCGGAAGCTAACAAGGCCTTTGAAGCTCCATTCATCTCGGGTATAGGAATCTCGATTGTAGAGGTTGTGGTGTCTTCTCCTTTAAAATTGTAATCTTTTTGCACTTTGAATTTACAACAGTTAGCTTTTCTCAACTTTCTTGACCTATTTTACCCTTTTTCTTCAGACGAGAACTTAAACATTTCTCAGTTTTCTTCTTCTAAATAGTACCTAATACCTTACTTTGATTCTTCTTCATCTCCCTAACAGTAGATAATGTTTTTGTTCTTTTCGTCATCTCAATTGACCTCCAACTTAAAGATTTAGAACACGCTTGAAAATTTTGAACCCCTTGATTTTAGGTTGAACAAGTGTTGTTTTGATTAGGAAAGGTGTAAGGATAATGTTTCTCTATGTGGGTAGGATGAACTCTTGCTTAATTGGTACGGGTTTAATAAACTTTTGGATAATATTTGAAAATATTGGGTTTTGATTCTTAGTATCTAGGTGTTTTGATTTGATTTGGGTGGTTAAATCTTCTTTGTAATGATGTAGAAAAGGATTTGGATGTGAATTTATGGTTATTAGGGAGTGTTTTGATGTGTAATGAAAGGTTGTAGAAGCTTTAATGGAGTTGGTTTTAGAGCTTTGGGGAAGAAAGAGAGGCTTAAGGTTTTGATTTTCATAACTGTAAACTAACCTTCTCCTTTTATTCCCATCTTCTGGTGGCGCCATCCAATGCACCGTGACTGAGGTGTAGTGTATCGCAGGCATCTTCTGTTGGACCCTGTGACACGGCCTTGACGATACGTTTTATATCGTGGGGTATCGGAAAGGACCCTAAATTTGCATACCGTTGTAACGGTGTTTTGTCGTGCGGTGCACCGGACTGGTCATGCGATACCGCATGGAAATTCTGTTCGAGACCATGTCACGGTCTGGCGCGAGTGAATACACGGTCTTCTTCATGCGGTGCACCGGAGCACCCGTGCGGTATACCGCACAAAAGCTCTAGATTACACCTTTGCTTCGACATTGAACCTGATTCCTCCCACCGTTGTGACGCTTTTTGGGGTGCGGTGCACCGCAAGGATGATGCAGTGTACCGCAAGTACATTTTTTTCGCCAAGTTTTCTCACTTCTTCTCCCTAACTCGATTTCTTAACTACTTTCACATTAAAAACAATAATACCTTCCTCAATAACGCAATATCTACTAAAAACAACTAATCTAAACATAAATTAAAGACATAAAAACATAAAAAATTGCGGTTTGTCTCCCGTACAACACCTTTGTTTAGCGTCTTTCAAAGTTATACGCGTTACCTCTATTAAGATTTTTGTATATAGCCTCCCCAAAAACGAGCAAGGCTACGAAGGTCTACTAATATCCATTTGATACCCCTCTTGGGTATGATTTCTATCACTTTAGCTGAAACAACTTCCGTGACGATGAATGGTCCCATCCACGAATCTTTGTGACTTCGTGGCCTATTCTCTGGTATGCGTGCTTTCCATACAACTTCATGGCCGACCTTAAACTCACTCATTCTTCTAGTATTCACAGGAGTTACGTGGATTTCTTCTGGGACTCTGTACTTTGCAACCGTGTGGATGACATGAACTACGGGATCTAACTTCCTTGGTTTCCCACCCCAGACATAGAATGTCTCGGAACGTTTTTAGCATGGAGGGTAAATGTTCCCTCCTGTGAGGTTATGATGCTTTGACTTGTGGCCAAGAATGGCCTTCCAAGTATAATTGAAACCTGCTTATCTACATCATAATCAAGAATAACAAGGTCAGTAGGGATGGTGATATTACCTGTTTGGACATGAACGTCCTCCACTGTTCCCCATGTCTTTGTTACTGAGCTATCCACAAATTGTAAGTTTATGGGATCTTCCCACATCTTATATTTCAATGCTCCACATAAGTAGCTCGAGCAGCTTCCCACATCTTATATTTCAATGCAAAGGGCCCATTTTTTTTTTGAAGTTTTGATGGAGGTGTCTAACACAATGCCTGTGTTCGACATTTGGTAATAATTCCTCCAAAGCAATTCCTAAACCCTGCAAAAAAATAACCAAATTTTACTATTAGACATTAAGAAAATTCAAAGTAAAATACATATATACAGTATTTATTAACTATACCTTTTGTTTATCTGTAACAAAAACCCACATCTCAGGTCATCAATTCCAAGATCATCTACTAACAAACCCACAAACCATCTCCAAGTGTCCAAATTTTCAGTTTCAACCAAAGAATAACACACATGATAGATGCAATTATTAGCATCTATCCCAACCGCAGTTAATATAACACCTGGATGAGGTCCTTTAAGATGACATCCATCCAACCCAACCACCTTTCTACACCCAGCCTTAAACCCTCTTTTCAGAGGTTCCAAACAACAATAAAATCTTAAAAACCTGTGTTCCCCAGTTAATTCATCTTCCTCAGTTTTTAGAAAAATTGTTGAACCCGGATTAGTCCTTAACAACTCAGCACAATAGTTGTTGAGCAAGCTATATTGGTCTAAAAAATGCAATTCATCTAACGCCTTACCCTTCTTGATGGTCCTATATGCTTGCCTCCTACTAATACTTACATGAAGATCATGTAATACCTGTTCTTGTAAGTCAATTGCTCACAAAGAAGAGTTTAACTTCAATTGATGAGCATACCTCGTGGATAGAACGGTAGAATTTACGTGCGTACTGTTTAATGCATACCCACAGTTATGTATGTGATTAAGTGTCCTAATTTGAAAGCTACCATCCAAGAATTTAGTCGCATACACAAACCAATCACAATTTGACCCTCTACACTTAGCTCTAACTCTTCCTGGTTCATTACAAGGGAACCAAACATTCCTTACTTCACAAATAGCATTTGCTTTCACTGCTTCCTTAAACTCAACTCCATTTGCGAAAATCATACCAACCTTCAATTTAGGCTCATGCTTGTCAACCACTACATTAAAACGTTGACTTCTCCTTCTTCGAACTCCCGAACCTTCACCATCCTCCTCATCCGTTGATCCTTCCAAACTTCTCAAATTCTCTGACTCTCCACACGAATCCTCGTTGAAGTCGTCATCGTCTATAACAGGTAGTTCTTTAGGACAAGGGAGCTCTACCCCTTTAATTTAACCGAAGGAGAAGACCCGACACCAACGAACTCAACACCGATATCGACGTTGTTCTGGAACAGAATGTCATCTTCATCGTCATCGAGATTATTATCGCTATCATGAAACGAAAAATCTGAACCGCTATCATCAACACCGGAATTAACATTGTCGCATTCACCTTTCTCCGAATCTGCGATTAACAATAGACACTACTATTAAAAACTATTCCCAATCACTGTACCATGAAACCCTAAAATACCCAGAAATCACAAAATAAATGTGTCTAGAAGAAGAATAGTACCTGAATCACTAACGATTTCACTTAAATACGCCATCAGAATTGAATGGAATAACCGCGTATGAAGTTGCTGCTCAAATTGTTCTTGAATTCGAGAGGATACACCGAAAATTTGATTTGTTTCTTCAAGTGTTTAACGGCGAGTTGAGAAATGAAGAGGGTTTCTTACGAGGTGTTTGTACGTAGGTGGGTGGTAACGAAACTTAGAGATTCCTTCTTGATTGGAATGTCTTTGTGAAATTTTCTGTCAAAATTGGTGAAGAACACCAAGAACACGCACTACTATATGCGATTTGATCCGATTTTAGTGAGGTTATAGTGAGAAAGGGGTGTTACAGGGTACTTGGGTAGGTAAATCGATAGTTTTTGGGTAAAAAGACAAAGATAACCCTCGCCACGTTGGATTACACATCTCAGCTATAGGTGACGTCATGCTGAGTTGGCGATGAGGTGGCACTGACGTGGAGCCATGTGGCGTTGACTAACGGTCAACTGACAGAAAAATGAAAAAAATGGCTAACGGTGTCACAAAAGGTGAAGCTATGGGGCATAAAAGGGTAATTTTGAAGATCAGGGGCGGACCGCGCACTTTGGGCATAGTTAGAGGGGCAGACGAAGGCTTTACCCAAGTAGAATATGTGTTAAATTTGTAGTAAACCACTTAAGGTTCGACCAAAAACCCAAAGAAACATTAGAGACTAACAAAGTAAGATCAATAGCGTAATAGGAAAATATACCTGTCGTCATACCAATTTGATCCAAAAGATCATAAAAGAGACTCTGATTCCAACAAGATCTAAAACCAAAGTCAAGATCAAGACATTCATAATAAAATGTTTTAGTATTATAAGTTAAAATGGGTTTAGATCCAAAAGTTAAAATGTTTTTATTACAAAATAGACCATAGTCATTGATTCTCTGAATCAAAGAGGGTAAGAAATTGATGTAGAGTTTATTGTGGAAACGAAGAAACTAAATAGCAAAGGTGCGAATTAGATACCGGGAAGCAAAGTAAGGATATGATATAAGGTTGGTGGAGATAGAAATTGACGGGAAGTATTTAAAGTATCGATGAATGGGTAGAGAGAGAATTCTTGTTGATATCAATTTCCTTGCTAATTTGTGCGGTTGATCTTGCTTTTAATGAGAATTGTTTCACGGGACCAAAAAAGTTTTACAAATAGTTTTGGCTCACTAATATTTGGTCAACTCCACAAAATGGCACTTAATTTGATTAGTCAACAGCCGAATTAGAAAAGTATGATTCTTTCCTCCATATATGGCAGCGACAAAAAGAGTTTAACTTTTCTACAAACATGATTTTTTCCACTTCAACATTTAGTTTATATAATAAATTGTTTTTTTTCTTTTTTTTTGAATACATATGAGAGCCACTTTGGACTCGGAATCATTTTGACTCCAATAAGATTCGATCCCAGGACCTCTTGGTCTCTGCGGAGTAGCCTAACCACTAGGCCAACTATCGATCTTAGTTTATATAATAAATTAGAACACAATAAACGATTAAAACTTGTTTTAAAAAAAAACGATTAAAACTAAGAGAGGTTAAGACCCTTGTATATGTCGACACTGAAATAAAACGGTCACATACATAAAATTTATTAATTCACAATCTTTTAAGACATTTTTTCTCTCATATTTAATTTTCTTTTAAATTATATTACCAATTGCTCTTTTAGTGATACAATCAACTATTTAAACCATTTAAATTTATAAAAAAATCTTTATTATTGTTGATATATTTTTGTTATTATTATTAATATAAATTTTTTGTTACATAGGAGAGCCATTTTGGACTCGAAGTCATTGACTCGGTTCGAACCTGCACCACTAAATTGGTAGACCAAGGCCCTGGCCAGTGAGCTAATCCCATCTGGTTATTATTACTATAAATTTACATACAATTTTTTTTCTTCTTTTCTCTTGGGAAACGATTCCTTAAAATTGCAATATACAAAACGCATATATTGAATGGCCGTTTTTTTTTTTGAGAATTTTGTTATTTTGTCTAGAAGTGCATGCGAGTCAGTTATCCGACCCATAAAATCTAAATGTCTCCCACATCAAATGTTCAGTTTTGTATTTTGTTAACTCTAAAATCAATCCTAAACAAATTTATCAAACACTCAGTGATGTTAAAAGAAGATTTAGATGCCACGGTTGATACATAGACAACCAAGACATGTTTGGCCATTTTGGACAAGATTTAGACCTAATCCTATTTCCCTTCAACCAAGATAAAAAAATAAAATTAAAGGACTCGTTCTCTGTCTTCTTTCAAATACCACTCTGAGTCAATGTATATAGATGTATTTTTTTAGCCATGAAAGGCTGAAATCTATTGCCAATAACACAACTGAAATCATCTAGCACACCAAAGATTGAGTTTTCCACTTCACCACTAGCACTTCGATGTCTCCATTTATGTGATAGATTAACCGAGTCACGAGACATCGTTTTAGGGGTATTTAGGACTTAGTTGAAGGATTGCTCCCTATTATTTGATGATTTACATTTTTTTGTCTAGTTTCGGTGTTTATATAATTTTTAGAGTTTTTATGCGTACTTTGTGTGTTAAGTGTCCAACTCTTAGGTATTTGGATGCTAGGATACTTCGATACGATGATAAGAAGACAAGAAAACGAGATTATTTTTTAGTCATGTCGCAAAAGGAAGGTTCAACCACTTTTAAAAAGTGAAATCATGTGTCGGCCCGATTTAGAAAGCAACTTGTCCGAGTTACCACATGAGATTGATGAAGATTCTGGAGAAGACCTTTGATTTCTAGATAGTGATTGGAGTCATGAGAGCGTAGGAACTGACGGTTCCTGATTCGCAGCTGAATTGAAAAAAGTTATTAAATTTGCCGTTGACGTGGTTCGAACAAGTCCACTCTTTATTGAAAATATTTTTAGGTTGGATTCGATCATTTAAAAGAGACACATAACCCATAAAACGTGATGGACTCTATATGTGTGTGTTTGGGTATATATATATATATATATATATATTTTTAATATTAGAAAAGGGGTCCATTCATAATTACATCATTAGATAAATTGCATACAACAGAGAAGAGAAGAGAAGAGAAGAGGCGAATAAGTTTGGAAGTAGTTCATACCATTACAATTTTTCCTCCATCATTCGTCTTCAAGTATTAGTGTAATTTTAGGGCGAACACTCCGTACCGCCCTTTATGTTTGTCCAAAGTGCAGAAACCGTCATTTATCTTTTTTTTTGACACAAAACGCCTTTAGGAACTTTTTTTGTCACCGTTAGCCATGTTTTCCATTTTCTGTTAGTTGACCGTTAGCCAATGTCATCCGGCGCCACATCAGTGTCACTTCACCGGCACGTCTGTTCCACCTAGGCACGATGTCAACACCATTTACACGTCATTTTTTGAACTTTTTTTTATATCCTTCTTCTTGCCGAGCTCCACCATCATCAAAGAACCCACATATCCAAACAACAAATGATCCACCGTCCACCTTTTAATGGTCCACCTATATAATAAAGGTGGATACCATGAGCTGAAAATCATTGCTGACCAATCTAAACATTACTTTCTTCCATCAGTTTGAGAAAAATTTCAACTCCAAAAGGATATTTAATTTTTACAATATATGCAACTGCAATATCTACTCAATTTGATTATAAAACTTATCTCAACCTTCTTTTGCTTTCCAAACAAAAATTACAAAGAATCCTTATCAAACGTTGCTGCTCTTTTTACTCAATCCAACCATAGTTAGTACTCTCTTTTCTCTCATTGACTACTAAAGAATCCCTCCTCAATCGAAACATACACTAAACACCAACAAATGACCAATTTGTAAAGGAACTTCATATGCATAAATTTGTAAGAATTCCTAAACTTCCAGGTCGGGTCAATAAAAAAGATGAATCTGTATACCCATTTGTTAATTCAACTCCTCAACTCGACGCAATTAAAACAGTATTTAAACTGGTTTATTACAAGATTACATTTTACCAGAAATTTATGATACGTGTACACATATACCAACCAAGGCTTGTAGATTTCGAAATTAACTGTAAAAAAAAATAAAAAATATATTATATATAAATTAGAAAAAGAAATAGGCAGATTAGGGGGGCCCACATCGGTCTCCGATCTTGGACTCCTCTTGGTTTCGAAAGAAGAACTAAACAAAATGATTTCATGAAGTTTTACGTGTAGAAACTTTTAATTCTCCATGAATTTAATTTTAGCTTGTAGTTCTTAATTGCTTAACTGAAATTTTAGTCAAATGGTTGTTGCCTTTCCATTTGCCTTATCTTGTTATGCCCATTTATGGGATTCTTACGGACATGAGTTTCAATGAAGCGTGGTGGACAAAGTGAAGGCAATGAGCTGTTTTCGTTGCAGACAAAGTGAAGCCAATTATGAATGAATCTCACTAATGTGCGTTTATCATGAGCCTCTTTAAGCAACAAAAAATTTGACCCTATTAGGGTATCAAGAGGAGTGTTTTGGGTTCGATTGATGATGGTGGAGTGCGGCAAGAAGAAGAAGAAGGAAATAAAAAAAAATGATGTGTAAATAGTTTAACATAGTGTCTAGGTGGAGCAGACGTGGCGCTGAAGTGGCACTGACGTGGCGTCAGATGACATTGACTAACGGTCAACTAACAGAAAATGGGAAAAAGGGCTAACGGTGACGTAAAAAATTCGTAAAGGGCGTTTTGTGTCAAAAAAAAGATAAAGGGCAATTTCTGCACTTTGGGCAAACATATAGGGTTGTACGGGAGCTTCACCCGTAAATTTATTATGTTTTATCTTTAAAACATGATTCTTTTCTTAATTCTTTGGTTTTAATCTCCTTAGTATGAATTATACTTTCATAGCTTGAGAACAAAATTATGTATGAACCCTAGTTATTTTAGTTTCGTTCATTGAATTTGGGAGATTACACTTTAAACTGAATTGTTATGCTTTATGCTTTGCTTATGTATTTGCCGTTAATTCCAGCCCTTGCTCTGGCCAAGTTCAGGATTTCCCTTAGTAATTAGGACTGTCACCCTGGCGGGAGGTCCAGTTACTTAAAATAATACATAATTGCCCGGTGTGAGGTAGTTATCCTTACGGGATTGCCTATCCGGATAGTCAATAGAATTAGAGACTTTTATTTAATAATCATTGCGTAGGTTAACCTCACCCGGGTCCCTTGGTAGTATTGAAGTGGCTTCCTAAAATACCCTAGTGAGAGTTAGAAAGAGGTTATAATACCGGCTATTGCATACTTACCAATTCACCCCCAATCAATAAAACGTAAACTCAATACTAGTGGGGATTACTTGCGAGTTCTCGAGCTATACTCTCATATGTTCTTTGTTTATTTGTATTCTCAGTTACGTAGTTTAATATTTAATTCTTAGTTAATTTATCTCTATTGCATCTTCGTTAAATATTTATATTTTAGCTGCAACTCATTCTAAGACACTTTCAGAACACACATCCAAAAAATTAACATTTGTAGTCCCTGTGGAGACGATACTCTTTACATAATTATTTGTATTACTTGTCAACCATCCGTACACTTGAAGTAGTTAACTCTCTTAAACTGGATGATTATTAAGCATATTTTTATCATACCTTCGGAGACTACAAGTTTTTGTCTTTGTTGTCCGGAATTACATCATTAGATTGTATTTTATTTAGTGTAGTAGAATTAGTTGTTAGGTTTTATGCTTTTTTTTGTACTTTTCAAAGTATTTAGATGGCTAATCAACGGAATAAACGACAAGAGAAATGCCTTACGGGGCCATTTTGAGTGCAACCCATAGGAATTCTCCCTCCAGTTATTTATGTTTTTTTGATTCAGGCCCGATCAGAGCATGCTAAATCAATTCTCGAGCTACATTTTATAGTGGCGATGCACATCAACATCCAGTCCGCTTTATTCAGAAATTCATACAAATATGTGATGCCTACATTACTCAAGGTGCCACAAGAGAGCATATGTACTACTTAATGTTCTAATTCTTCTTGACCAAAAATGCAAGCAAATGGTTAAACAGTCAATATCCCGATCTAATCCCAACATGCGATGCGCTTCAATATAGATTCCTTGAACGATTTTACCCTTAAAGTATAAGATATAAGGATCAAATAGGGCTTGCAAATTTCGTACAAGCAGACGTTGAGGGAGTTTACGAAGCATGGACGAGATTCCAAAAGAAGTTGGCAAAGTGTCCATTACATAGGTACACTCCCGCACTACAACTATCCATGTTTTACAAGGGATTCGACACGAGTTCTATACTGGGAGTAGATAAACACGGTGGGGGTGCTTTGTCTTAATGATACTAATGAAGCCAAAATTGGTATGGAGAATATTATTAAGACCGAGTTAAGCTACGAAAGCCACAATTCCAAAAGGTACGTCACAAGTAGAGGGTAGTGTTGTAGATGCTAAGTTATCTAGTTTAGAGGATCAAATGAAACAACTTGTTGAAGCTGTGGAGGAGAGAATCAAGCTCAGAAATTCCCCAGTTCAAGTGGTTCAAGATATGTATTTTGTCTGAGTTGTGAGATGCGAGATCATTGTTGGAACAAATGTGCTAATATTCCAGAATCGATTTTCTTTGTGTCGAATAGAGGGGACTACCATTAGAGTGGTCCAACTTATGTTCAAGGAAATCAATACCATTTGAGTTTCAACAATCTAATGCAAGTGGGGTCGCTTATCAAGGTAACTCATATCAACCTCGACCTCAAGCAAATATTTATCAACCCAGGCCTCAATACTTATATCAATTAGGTATGAGTTATAGAGTTCAAGCCCCACCACCGCCCGAGTATGATCCATTGCGACGACTTTCACGAAACAAGTAAGTCCTCCTCCTTAAGAAGACTCTACTAGTGAGCTTTAACAAACATTAGATGCATTTATAAAGATGAGGGGAGACAATATGCTTCATTAAAGTTGTTAGAAAGTCAAGTGTCACAGATCTCCAATCATCTACAAACCCAACCTCAAGGTCAAATTCCGCACAATACTGAAAATCTAGAAACTGACAATATATGTAAGGCGATTGCACTAAGAAGCGAGAAACAACTAACTCCACCCTTAGCTGTGAAAAAGAACAAGAGAAAGAGCCAGCCTTAGTTCTGGAAGAGGTAGTTGAAGATACTGTTGAAAAGGTAGTTGAGTCGGTCAGTAATAATGATAAAGTTGAGAAAGCACTAGAGAAGCAAAAGAATTAAAACTTAGTGGATAACGAGAATCATCCTCCTTCACCATTCCCTTCAAGTTTCCAAAGAAGAACAATGATCAAGTACAATGGTCAATAATTCAAGAAGTTCATGGACATGGTTCGTAAGCTAGAAATTAATATGCTGTTTGTGGAAGCCCTCCGAAGAATGCCAAAGTACTTGGATATTATGAAGGACGTGCTTTCCAACAAACAGAAGTAGGAAGAAGGAGAATTGGTTAGTTTTCCAGAGAAGTGTAGTGATATTTGTCAAAGTAAGTTACCACCAAAGTTAAAGGATCCCAGAAGTTTCACGATTCCTATTTATGTTGGTGAAGTTTGGACTGGGAAAACATTGTGTGACTTAGGAGCAAGTATCAATCTCATTCCAAAGTCTCTGTTCGAGAAGCTTAACATTGGGAAGGTTGGACCTACTATCGTGGTCTTGCAAATGACGGATATGTCTCTTTCCCAACCCAAAGGTAAAACTGATGACATTATAGTTAAAGTTGGTAGTTTTATTTTTCCATGTGATGTTATTATTCTTGACTACAATGCGGATAAGAATGTCCTAATTATTTTGGGGAGACAATTCTTAGCCACGGGGCATACACTAATAGATGTTGAGAATGATGAATTGATCACGAGGATCAAAGATGAGCATATAAAATTCAATGTGTTTAAAGCTATGAAGTTTCTCGATTCTCGAGATGATTGTTTATGTGTGGATGTTATGGACTGTTACACAAGAGATATACAATAAAACTAGTTTCTATGAAATCTTGAAGGCCACCTTAACAATTAAATCACCAGATTTGTATGATGAGCTAGCCAATGTTGTGGTTGCTCTAATATCTAAAAGTGGAAGACCAAAAGTGAAATATAACAAGTTTAAGGTTCTAGAGAGACTAAACCAACAAAGAAACCATCTTTTTTATCTCCTCCCGAACCCGAGGAAAAAACCATTCCTTCTCATTTGAGGTATGTGTATCTAGGTGTGACTAATACTTTGCCTGTTATACTTGTCGCTAATCTTTCAATCCCTCAAGAAGATAAGTTACTACGTGTGCTTAGAGCTAACAAAGAGGCGATTAGGTGGACTATTGCTGATATCACAAGTATTGGTCCTACCAATTTCCAACACAACACACATGCCTAAAACCAAGGGTTCGCGATTGTTTGAGGGGAAGAGAAGAATTATGCTAGTAATGAAGGAGGTGGTAAGGAAAGAAGTGATCAAGTTACTAGATGCAATAATCATTTTCTCAATCTTAAATGCAAGTGTGTGAGTCAGGTGCAATGTGTTCCAAAGAAAGAAGGTATGACTACTGTCCTTAATGATAATTATGAAGTCATTCCGTTAAGAACGGTTGTGTGGTTGAGAGAATGCATGGACTATCGCAATGTCAAAAACGCTAAAAGAAAGATCACTTTCCTCTACCTTTTATTGATCAAATGTTAGATAAGCTCATGGGGTGAGAGTACTATAGTTTCCTTGATGGCTATTCAGGGTATAATCAAATTTATGTGGATCCACCTAATAAACACAATACCACTTTCACTTGTTCGTCTGACACCTTTTTCATTTCTAAGGATGCCGTTTGGTTTATATAGTCTACTGATACTGTTCCAGTGGTGTATGATGGCGATATTTTGGAACATGATTGATAAGTTCTTATAATATTGGATGACTTTTTGGTGTTTGTAGACAGTTTTGGTGAGTGCTTTGATAATCTTGAGAAAGTTTTATTACATTGTAAATAAACCTACCTTGTGCTTAATTGGGAGAAGTTCCACTTCATGGTCCATGAAGGAATTGTGTTAGGACATAAAGTTTCGAGTAAAAGTATAGAGGTTGACCATGCTAAGATCGAGGTAATCAAAACCTTACCACCTCCAGGTTTTGTCAAAGGAGGTAGAAGTTTCTTGGGTCATGCGGGGTTTTATTGTAAATTCATCAAAGAACTCTCCAAGATCGCCAAGCCGCTTTGAAATTTACTTGAGAATGAAACCACCTTCCGTCTTGACGATGCATGAATAGAGGACTTCTTGGCCTTCAAGGAGAAGCTTATCACCACACCGATTGTCACTCCTCTAGATTGGAGTCTTCTGTTCGAGGTAATATGTGCGATGCGAGCGATCTTGCTATGGGTGGGTGTCAGGTCAACGTAAGGAAAAGATATTTCACACTAGTTATTATTAGAGTAAGACCTTCACAACATCACAATTTAATTTTACCGTAACCAAGAAGAAGTTGTGGTCACTCCTAGAGTGTGACAAAAATCAACACTAAAGAAGAGAAGAGACTACCGAAAGTGTACGTGTCGTTCAAGTAAGAACAATGTGTATACTTGAAAAGAATAATTACTTGCAAAACAAAATAGATAAAGATACAATGTTTGTTTTGGTTTTTTAAATATGAAAAGACTAAAAACAAGAAAGTAAATCAATTAAAGAGTTAGACAGAATGAAAATAAATTAAATACTAAGGAGTGGACACAAATATGAGAGGTATACTTGAGTCTCGCTAGGGATTTGCCTAAGATTATGTATTTAATGCATTCGTTTAAAGGTAGAGTGGTATTTTCTATAATAGTCGGGACTCTACAATCTCCTAAATCCCATCAGGGTAGACTTAAGAGTTATCCTACAGTATTATGAACCCCATCAGATGGTCTCCTAAAAGTTAATGTCTTACCTTTGAGTATAGACCTTAGCAACTAGTCTAACTTTATATCTAGATGGTCAGATTCTGAGCTACCTTCTTTAAGTTTATATAGACATCTACATTCAACTAGTTTAGGATCTCTAGGTTTAAAAACTAAAGTCCAATTATTATTAATTAAAAGCGGATAGAATTCTTCATTCATAGCATTTAACCACAGTTTTTTATCCTTAGAACTTATATCATCAAGATAAGAGTAAGACTTTGAATCTCTAACCTCAACTGCAGCAGTTAAGGCAATATAAACTTAGTTAGCATAGGAATGCCTGCTAGGAGCCTTACGCACTCTTCTTTTCCTATATCTAGCCAACTGGTAGTCTTGAAGTCCTTCTATTGTTGACTCGTCCAAGTGTTCATCCTCCTCATCTTCGAGTCCATCAGGCTTCTCAACACCTTTATCCTTTACCTGGTCTTGAGGTTGATCCACTTGATGGCCTCTAACAGAAGTCTAAACTGTTGTCTAGGGTAAAGGCGCTCCACCTTAACTCATAATCCACCGTATCAATACTTGGTTAAAATAAAGCACCATTACTTGTATCTGTATCTGTAAGATTCTTGCAATGTTAACTCATCAAATTTAACATCTCTACTTACATAATTTTTAAACCCACTAGCAGTTTTATCCCACAACCTATAACCTTACACCCATGATGTTGATAACCCTACATAATACATTTAATGGACTTGGGGTCAAGTTTACCATACTCGTTATGAGCATAAACTACACACCCAAATATTCTTAAGTGGGACAGGTCAGGCTTCTTGCCAGTCCAAACTTCCCGTAAGAGATTTGAAATCAATGGATACAATGCTTCCCCCAAATTTTTTTTGGTAAAATAGAAGTAAATAACAGGCTTCTCACTTTTTATAGAAGAGTTCTATGCATTCTCTCAGATACCCCATTTTGCTAAGGGATTTTTCTAACAGTTACATGTCTCAAAATCCCATTTCCTATACAAAAAAGTTCAAACTGTTCATTACAAACCTCAAGTCCATTATCAGTTCTAATAAATTTAACAATTTTACCATTTTTTTCCTCTAAAATTTCCCACTCTTTGATTTTAGAAAGTTTCATATTTTGTTTTCTATTAAAAAATTCCAAACCCTTATACTAAAATCATCCATAATAGACAAAAAATATTTAAAGTTACACAGTGAATCATACCTTTCAAGGCCCTATAAGTCAGCATGAATATACTCTAGGCAGTCTGAGGCTAGGTGCACCATGACCTTAAACTTAAGCATGTGTTTCTTTGCTAAACATAATTTTCACAGAAAGATAAATCACAAATCAAACCCTTACTAAAGCATCCCTTCTTGCTTAGCAAAGTGAGCCTTGCTGGCTATATACCCAAGCCTCAGGTTCCATTTCAGATTATATGCATTCTTAGACTCAAAAACAACATTAGATAAGCCTGTAATATGATTTCCATTGAGAACATACAATCCAGAACACTTAGTACTAAAAAACAAAAGCTTAGAATTCCTATATACATGAATATTACCCTTAGACACTTCAGACACACAACCAAGATCATCAAGAGAACCCAAAGAAATCAAATTCTTTTTAATTCAAGTATATATCTAACATTTGTCGAAGTAATCAATTTTCCATCATACATTTTTAGTTTTATCTTACCAATACCCTTAACATCACAGGTTTGATCATTTTCCATATAAACAGTTTCATTACTAGTATCAACAAGATCATGTAATAATTTAGGTAAGGGACACATATGAAAGGTGCGATCAGAATCACGTATCCCATTTACATGACTAGACTTATATGTGACATTCAATACTTCACATATATCATCATCTATTTTAGGCACGCAGACTACATTAGATTCATTATTACTAGCATACAATTTGTTCTTTAGTTAAAAATAAATTTTCTTTAAATGTCCAACTTTACCACAATGAGAACATTTTTGAGTTTCTTTAGACTTAGTGTATTGTTATGAAAAGTTTCCTTGTTTTTATTCGCATCCAGGACATGTGTAGTATTTGTTATTGGTTTAATAAACAAGTTTGAGTCAGTTCTCTTACTTACTTTAATTTAATATTCTTGGGTTATTAAAGTATCAATAACTTGATCAAAAGTAGGGACAATACTCGCATATTGAAACACATCTTTATCAACTTGATAAAAATCAGGAATAGAGTTCAGAATAATCATGCATTTACTAGTATCATCTAAGGCTTAAGGGTACCATTTAACATCAAAGTAATTTTTAAAAATTCATCAACATTATCATCCAAATATTTTTTTAGCATCCATTTTATAATTAAACACATATCCTTTCAAAACAACCAAGTTAGGTAAAGACTTAGAAGAATAGAGAGAGGCTAGCTTACCCAATAGTTCAAGTGCAGTATCACATCCATCTACCTTTGAATAACTGAATCTGACAGATTAAGGAACAAGATATTGAACGTCTCTTCATTAATTTCTCTGGTTTTGTCTAGGAGATTTTTAGGCCATGGTTTTATGTCCTCAATCAGTGCATGTCTGACCTTATGATGAGATAACAACGCCTTCATCTTTTTCTGCCATATACCAAAGTTAATATTTTCATCATAGACTGATATCACAATACGAGTTGTAACCATTAAATTAGTACACAAAAAATATAGATTTGTATTAACTGTTAAAGAAGAAACTTACTTTCTAAATCACGAGTTTATAAACCACCAGATCTTGGAAACTGGAAAGTCTCCAAGGAGATCTGAATATATGAAAACTTTTTTAAAAAACCTTTTAAGATTTTCAAGAACCCAAAAACACCAAATCAAACAACCAGTAAAATCAAAAGAAGTTCAATCGACTTTTAGATCTGGACCATCAAACCCTCAAAGAGTCGAAAATACCACAAATCTGTAACAGATTTAAACAAGCTCTGGTACCACTATTGTAAAAACGTTTAGATCTTAATGTTTGAGTTTCAAATAGTTCTCAAAAAAGAGTTTAGAACAGAAAATAAAGAACATAAAGATTTATCGTGATTCGACAAAATATCTATGTCCACGTTGGGCTCCATTGAGATAAGCGTCGTCCACTATAATAACCGCCATTACAGATTACACTTGTTGCTCAACAATATTCAGAGAATCAAGCCGAACCCCTCAAGCTATCAGCTAATCTAAACTAACCAAACCAACTACGCTGACTAACTAAACAAGAATCAAGATGATTCTTGTTATATTTAGATTTTACAAGCTATTCAGAAGTTTTCAACACTCTAATCGAACAAGAAGACAAACCCTAAATTTATATTTGAGAGGCAAGAGAGAAGATTGAAAAACTAGAGAATGAGAGAATGAGCCGAAATCTGAAGAAGAGTGCCTTATATATGGGGGTGTGTAGGGTTTTAAACTGAATCGTACAAAGTGATCAAGATCAACGGCTTTAATCCATCCCGTGTTTACTTAATAAAACACAACCGTATTGGACTCAAGTCCAAGAACCCACACAAATTTCAGCCCAAGTAATAAGATCACATCTAAATTATGATAAATAGATGACTTGGATTGGCCCAACCAAAAGATCAAATACACTTTACAAATATATCAGCCCAAATCCAACTTAAATGAATTTATACTTAGTAGTATTCTTTTTTCTTTTGTTGTTAATTTGCACGTGGTGTGATGGAGTGACAGATACACCTACTCCTATCTTGTAATTTCTTAAACTGGTTTGGGCAGGGACAACATTGCAAATACGAATACCTGAGGAAGACCTTGTTTCACTGGGGGTATGGCTGCTCAAACTCCGTCATGACATGGAAGGATCAGTATGGGAGAGCAACAGAGTTACTGCTTATGTGTTGTTGACACTTTGGAATATCTAGAAATCTAAAATGAAGATGGTTCACGAAAATCGCAATATTAACCCACACGGTGTTATTATGAGGGTCCATGCAGGTATGAAAGAACTTTTCGGGCACCAGTGGGATATGTCCCCACAACCTATCAACAGGCCCAACCGTCACCAGGCGGATACCTCATGGGATGCCCAAGAGTTAAATAGGTACAAAAACAATTATTACTTGTGACACATCTTTTATTGATATAACTCAAGAAAGTGGTATCGGAATAGTTCAACGAGATACTAAAACAGGGGATCAACATATTTTTCAAGGGCAATTTGGACAGATTCGGCGGCGGAAGGAGAAGCGGTAGCCGTTCAGGAAGCCGCGCAATTGGCCTTTCAACGGCTGAGAGAGAAAACCATTATTTGCTCGGACAACCTTGATATCATTCAAGGTATCAAGTCGCTGCCAGCGGCATGGTGGATATTTAGACCTTTTGTCAAGCAGATTCTTCAAATAGCTGAAAAGTATCAGATCATGTTCTTTAAACATTTGCTGCGAAAACTGAATGGTATGGCTGACACTGCTGCTAAAAGAGGCAGGCAATCAACAATTTCTGAAGAAATGCACCTGGCCCTAACAATGAGATTAACGAGATTAGGAATTGGCTAACAGCTTTTTAGTTTGTATGAGTACGACCCCAAAAAAAACAAAAATAGAGGTGTCCCACTTTACATCACGATCTAATCTAATGAAATGAAACAGTAGATTTATGTTATAAAAAGAACAGTAGATTTACACTTAAATTACCATCATAGACTGGATAATATTTTAAATTCGAATATCAACCCTAATGCCCCACTATAATACACCAGCAAACTCACTTAGTTTAATTTTAGAGTATTTGGAATATAAGTCAAACAATTATATTTTTCTCAATATCTAAATAATTATTAGATTTACACTCTTTGTCATTACTTTTAGTGTGGTCCTGATGATGGATTTGGATCCTCTCCTAACTAGCTTTCTATCCTAACTATCCTAACAACCAATCATAATCAAAATAATTATATTTTATTATATTTATCTAAAATTAATTTTCCAAATTAATAATAAACTTCCTCCAAAATGGATTTGGATCCTCTCCTAACTAGCTTTCTATCCTAACTATCCTAACAACCAATCATAATCAAAATAATTATATTTTATTATATTTATCTAAAATTAATTTTCCAAATTAATAATAAACTTCCTCCAAAATGATTCCTAATAAAATAAAACTTCTATCATAATCTTTTAATTGATTTACCAACCATTTATAGATAAATATAGAGGATTAAAAATAGAACGAAAGAGAAAAAACTAGATTAAAAAACTAATTATAGATAAATATAATAGTTAGGATAGTTAGTATAGAAAACTAGTTAGGAGAGGATCCAAATCCTTAAATATTGATGATAAATATGTGAAACATTCAGACTCCAACAAAATATCACTAAACTAAATCTATATGATTCGTCAAACAGCGCAATAAATAAGTAAGCTCAACCCATCAAATTGAGAAGAACAGTAAACATCCATTATGGTTACCGGACATCCCATCAAATTGAAGGAGTCAACCGAGCCATTTTTTAAAGATAGCCCACCAAACTTAACGCTAGTCCATACTGCTGATTTTTTGGCTACGGTTGGACTCCCAAATCGTACTCTCATAGAGCCAGGGTTTTTGAATCAGATGACAAATCCAATTAAAATCAGACATACCCTAGTATTGTTGATGTGTCAAATTGAAGAAAACACCCGTTGGAAACCCTAATGTCCAAAATAAAGCGTTTTCCTGCCTTCATCTCCACTATACGATTCATTCGACGTCTTTTTTCCAAAGGGGGAATTACCTTCTACTTCTTCTGCTCTGTGGCATTTGTGGTAGGGTTGCGCAGACATTTCACAGATGAACTTTTGGGTTCTCTTTCAGTCGACCCATCCACTCTAGCTTGGGCGACAATAGCTATGGTGGTCTTTGCCAGAAAGAGACTTTTGGGTTCTCTCTCAGTCGACTCGTCTAGAACGCCTAAATGGGTTGTGTCGTTTGTTAACTAGGCTCGCCGGAAATCTCTTCCCTGTTGAACGTTTCATTTACTTCTTCATGCTGCAGACACTTCTCTCCTGATTGATTATTGGGTTGCACTGATTACGAAAAACTCTATTTAGTATGGCAAGTTGTACTGCAACAACATTTGAACTCCCCTAAATCACCGCGTGTTCCTAATGTGGTTGCTAATATCAATGACCCAGACGCATGTGCTCACTTAAGGGCAGTGGCGGAGCCACATTAACAATATTTGGGCTCAAGCCCACCCTCAAACTTTTAAAAAAAAACTTGTTTTCCTATAATGTGAAACTGTTATAAAAACAATTAACAGTTAAGTTATCAATTTTTTTAATTTTTTTCTAATTTTTAATATTTATAATAAACATAAGAGCTTAGATGATTCAATCATTTTTTTTTTCAAACATTTCATTAATAGAAATTATATTTTTTTATTTTTTTATTGTATTCATTTTTCATTTTGTTTGATAATTAATGTTATATATTTGATTCAATCTTTATAGTAAAATTCTTAATCTTTTTAATATAAGTTTCGTTAAGAGTATAGAAGTTTTTATTTTTATTTTTGTTTGATTATTCTTGAAAATTTATTTTACTGAATTCCTATTTTCTAATATGATATCTAAGGTGTAAAAATGAAATAAATAAACAAATCGCAATACAGGAGATTGAATAATTTTTTTACTTTTTTTATAAATTTTTTTATTAGATTATAATTCACGATATTCTTGATTCATGAAAACACACATCCAAAAACTAGGGTTTCAAAATTGGGTAAGAATTTAATAGACATATTATCAAACTCGACCTCAATCTTATTATCAACCAAAACCTATCTATCAAGAAGCGCCAATTTATAAAGAAACTTATCAAGAACCACCTACATTCAATGCAACAAGCTACACAAGAACAACCTTCGAGTTTGGATTCAAATATGGCTAAGATGATGAAATTAGTTGAAGAAAATATGAAGATGAGCCAACAAAGACTCCAAACCCAATCCAAGGTAATCAAAAATCTCGAGTATACACTGTCACAAATGGCGAGTACACTTCAAAACAGGCCAAAAGAGCAACTCCCAAGTGATACTATTGCTCATCTAAAACCCTTTGTATTTTAAGCCTATTCTCAACTTTTGTTCTGGATTCGCCACTGCTTAAGGGTAATATAGACCCGGCTTTCTAAAAAATTGTGTCGGATCTTATGAAAAACTTTGTTGTGTTATGATCTTTTTAAGTTAAAAACGCTTAAAAAATGAATAAATAATATTTGACATATTTTTTTAGAAAATTAGATAAATAATACCAATAGCACTAAATAGTGAAAGTATTTAAGAGAGTTTTTTCTTTTTTGTATTAACTACCTAATTGGATCTAGTCATAATGTAAGCATCCAATTAGTCAACTAAAAGTAAAATCAACGGGGGCATAACTACGCTTAATTATTACTACATAATCATTCTATTTATGGACAAGACCATTTTAAGCAAATAAATCTTTCATAATTGAGTAGACTGGAGCACATTATCATCAGGGGATTTGGATCCTCTCCTAACTAGTTTTCTATACTAACTATCCTAACTATTATATTTATCTATAATTAGTTTTTTAATCTAGTTTTTTCTCTTTCGTTCTATTTTTAATCCTCTATATTTATCTATAAATGGTTGGTAAATCAATTAAAAGATTATGATAGAAGTTTTATTTTATTAGGAATCATTTTGGAGGAAGTTTATTATTAATTTGGAAAATTAATTTTAGATAAATATAATAAAATATAATTATTTTGATTATGATTGGTTGTTAGGATAGTTAGGATAGAAAGCTAGTTAGGAGAGGATCCAAATCCATTTTGGAGGAAGTTTATTATTAATTTGGAAAATTAATTTTAGATAAATATAATAAAATATAATTATTTTGATTATGATTGGTTGTTAGGATAGTTAGGATAGAAAGCTAGTTAGGAGAGGATCCAAATCCAATATTTAATACAATTGATGATAAATATGTAAGATTCTCACAAACTGTTTTGGTAACAATATGTTAATCAAATTAACGTATATAAGGTAACATAATCGTGTAGAGCTCTTTTATTCTTTTTTTATTTTGGTCGAATAATGATAATTAATAATAAAGGTATATGGGCATGACCTACGTGCTGATAATTATTTTTGGACCTTAATAAGACAAACTATATAACTGGAAGTGTTAGAGCATGATTTGTTGGGCTCAAGACTTTATTAGCAATTATCTCTTATTTCAATAGAGTAATGTTGGATATCATCCAAAAAATTCTCTCTCTTTTATGATTATATTAGTCAAAATCCAAATTATGAGGATATTTGAGTGATATCTTTTTGGGTAATACTCATCATTACTTTTTTCAATACCAAGACATTTTTTTCAATATTATCCCTAATTAAAGAGTAGAAAAATTATTGTACTTCCTACATTCCATAATAAATGACTTTTTAGAGTTTTTCACATATATTAAGAAATCTAAAAAGTATGAAAATTTTAGTTAAAAATTACCAATATATATCTATGTATTATAGAGAGTACAATTAATTGTTTAGTTGTTAAAGAGATATTAAAATGAAGGTATAGTAGAAAAAGTATAATTTATTATGCATTGGAAATTTAAACGTGACATGTATTGTGAAACAATTCTTTTTTAGCTAAAGAGTCCATTTTTATGGAATTGATGAAGTAATAGATGACCTCATATATATTAAGGGAAATTATGTAAATAAGAGAGTGTTAGTCCTACGAGGAGGGGGGAGAGAGGTTGAACATGACTCTAATTTAATCCATGACTAGTTCAATATTAATTACTCCTAAGTCAATATAAATAATATTTGATCAAGAATACAAAGAAAACTCAAAGGAAGATTACTATAAGAAGTTCTTAAAAGTTTGTTAGTGCGGAAGCAATGTGTTAGGAGAGTTAGAATGCTAGCTAAGGATATTAGGAAGTCAATATATAATGTAGGATAATAAAAAGAATGATAAAGAGAAAACTAGGATAAGTACTACCAATGAAGCACCTAAGGGAGAAAAGGAGATAGTCTAACTACTAACAAAGTTAATCTAACTAAACTAAAATCATAAGGTACGATAAATCAGCACTTAAATGTGATAGGAATTATCTTAAAATTTCTATCAAATACTAAGGTAATATAAAAATTAAAAGTTAGGTGATAAGCAAGTAAAGATAAAGAAATGCAAGTGAAAATTAAAGAGATTACACAAACATTTATAGTAGTCTGATTTCCCTACATCGACTACCTAAATTATCCTTTTTCTATAATTTTCAAGCTTCTCCGCTAAACTTCCCGATATCTCTTAAGTGTGAGATATAAACTGGTTACAATGAGGGTTTTATAGGATAAATCACAACATAGAAACCTAGACTTTCACAGGAAAAGTCACACCCCGATAGTGAGACTTTTAAAGATTATGTCACAACCCGCAGATGAGACTTTTAGCGATTAAGTTAAAACCCAAACTCGAACACCTCAAACTAAAACTTCCTTGTGTAATCACCTACACAAGAAACAACTTCCGAACGAAAGCCTTCTCCTCAAACTCAATCGCGGTCTCAAATTTCCTTTCTCTTCACTTGGATATCTAAATCTAATATAGAGAAAGGGCTACTATCTTGTTTGTGATATACGTTTAAGTACAAGAATAGTAAAATGACTCCTAACTAGTGGATAATAACAATGAATACAACAAGCCTATAATTATGTTATTAAAATAAAGAGTATGTCTTATGTAACCTTCTTGTAGTGTATGGTGATATGGTGATGAAGAGTTGCTTCAAGAGGTAAGTTTGTGATTCACCCGAGCTCCAGACAAGTGAGGGTCAAAATCTCTATTAAATTATTCCACCTTAGAATTTTCAAGCTTCTCCACTAAACTTCTCGATATCTCTTAAGTGTGAGACATAATCCGGTTACGATGAGGGTTTTATAGGCTAAACCACAACCTAGAAACCTAGACTTTCACTAGATAAGTCACAACCCGATAGTGAGACTTTTAACAGTTATGTCATAACCCACATATGAGACTTTTAGTGGTTAAGTCAAAACCCAAACTCAAACACCTCAAGCTAAAACTGCCTTGTGTAATCACCTACACAAGAAACAACTTTATATTGGAAACCTTCTCCTCAAACTCAACCCCGATCTCAAATCTCTTTTCTCTTCACTCGTATATCTAAATCTATTATAGAGAAAGGGATACTATGTTGTTTGTGATATACGTTCAAGTACAAGAATAGTAAAATAACGCCTAACGTGTGGATAATAACAATGAATACAACAAGCGTATAATTATGCCGTTAACATGAAGATTATGTCTTATGGACTCTTCTTGAAGTGTATGGTTATATAGTGATGGATTTTTATTTCAATAGGTGAGTTTTGTGATGCACCTGAGCTCCAGACAAGTGAGGTTCAACTGCTCTATTAAGTTGTGCACCTTTTTTATTCAACGTAGAATCATGTTTTGTATAAACCAGGATACGTTTTGTTCCCTAACGACTGTATTCCATGTGGCTCTGAGTGATCAAACAATTATATATAAAGTTGGCATAAAAACTACGTCATAAGGTTACAAGCGGGATTACGTTTTATCCCTAATTTTGGGAACACGTTTCAACTGGGATGACTTTTCATAGAAATGGGATGTATTTTACTGAAAGTGGTATGATGTTTTGTAAAATTGGGAACCCGTTTCACATTATCTGTTGCGGTGTCTTTTATAGTATTGTTGTTAGTTAAAGCGGGAACACGTTTTGTAAACCGGGATCCTGTTTTGTTTCCCTTTGAGCAGTCTTCACCTAATGAGAAAACTTTCTATTCAAGAGTTGTTAGATATGATTTAAATATATGTGTAGTTAAACTCGATAGTCAATCCTCACCATACACAAAGATATGAAATGGTGCACTTGTACAAATATACTCTCAAATATGTTAAAATAAGTGCATGTTATGATGCTCAAAAGAGAATGATTCAAACAACTAAAGTGTTTGTGAGAAAGTATGTAGTTAAGAATATTACATAATGAGCAACATATATAACATATGACCTCTATAAGTGTAAGATAAAATTAAAAATTCGAAGGTAAAAAAAGTATACTAAATAGCAGATGGGTGTACATATAATCCAAGTGTTCATACTTGTGTGCCTAGATCCTAGAATGTGATGTGATCAAGATGTGAATTCGTGTAACAATGAAGTTTACAACATTTAAGACACATAAGAAGTTGTTGCATAAAAAGTGCTCATACAATTATGATGAAGGCACATTTTAACAAGCAATAAATGCGTGGATGCTTTATATCATAACATGGATGGTTCATACACGTAAGTTCTTAGTTGATCAATTATTAAAAAGCAAACCATATAACAAGTTATAGCATAGGAGTGATCAACTCATGTGAATGCATATCTAACAAGAATAATCATGTTAAGGATGAGTCAACTAGTACAAGAGACATAATGCACAAAGATATAGATAATCACGTATATAAGTGCAATTAAAATGTAAATCACAAAAGTATTTGTTATATAAAAAACACACATATAATTATCCCTTGCAAACAAATATCGATGTGCGTGAGAATAATTAAGAGAATGAAAAAGAAGCATAAACATAAAAACAAGTTTAAAATTAGGATATGTAAATCTTAAAAAACATTATTAAAAATAATAAGACTAGTTCTAAGACTAATGTAGGACTTTACTAATGCATTGTATCTCCACTAATTAATACCATCTACCACAAATTTCAAAGTTACCACCTTTCTAAGATAGGTATATAATTCATAATTTATTTTGATAATAACTATCATGAACACACAAAGTGGACAACAACAACATCTGTGACCTTTGGTGATGACAAACCTTTAAAAATTGCTTATAAAGGGAAGGAGAGGGTTATCATACATTAGACTAATTGATAGTTCTTACATATAGTACCTAAATATGGCCATGAGTAAATTGATGACTATAGACTGCTTGCAATCAACCGACTTTACTCTCCAGAAAAGTTCAATGTACCTCAGACTTTTCAAGATTCTCCTTTGCCTCTTCATATGATATACCATGGTTAGTCAGATGGATAATATTAATAACCTACATGTGTAAGATTTCATAAATCGATAAGGAAACCAAATACGTGAGACTGGTCATACACCAAGTAATGATCCAAGACTTCTCACCTGGGTGACTGGGTCCCACCACCTCAAATTCAAGAGGGGGGTAATGATATTAAATTTAGTTTTTTATTTGTCTTTCGCTTAATTTATTGGGTTTCTAAGTATAGAAATTCCAAATCCCGTTAGAAAATATGTATTCATAGTCAAATTATAAGACTACACAATTTATTAAGCTTAAATCGGTTTCGTAAAACATTATGTCAATCAAAAAGTAAATATGCAGACTTTGAGGCATGGTGTGGGCCTATGATTATAACTAATAGGTCCACATACTCACAAAATCTTATAAATAAGAGAACATGGTCACCACTGTAGTCAAATAAGATTCTTATTTGAGTCATATTACTTGAATAACAACAAAGTATGTATTGATCACACGATAAAATGAATCTCTTTCTCAAGACTAGGGGTGGATAATCTAAAATATGACATCGATACTTGGTCAAGACCGAAGAGGTCTGAAGGATCCTAGCCAAGGAGTATGCTGAGGATATGCATGTCTACCCAAGGGAGAGGAGTGTCAAAGTCTTCTCCAAGTAGATATCACGAGTCGTCCAAGGAAAGGGAGATCAATTACATGTAAGGCCATAGCTCAGTAAGATCCAACTTTTCCTTTGTCTTATCGTGCACACACGTAATCTCCCTGTATTGTGCACTTGATGGCGCTTTGCATGCATATTATACATCTATAAATACCATTCTCT
The DNA here is from genome assembly GCA_029959085.1 of Nemophila menziesii. NCBI lineage: Eukaryota > Viridiplantae > Streptophyta > Magnoliopsida > Boraginales > Hydrophyllaceae > Nemophila > Nemophila menziesii. The sequence continues at coordinate 39,179,001 of JARWIR010000001.1, forward strand.
CCAGTATAATAAACACACTCTGAGTACCCCATAAGTTGCTCTATTCTGTCTCTATCTATCTCTAAAAATGGTTGTCGTTATTATACAACCCGCTTAAGTCTCCATAAGTCATCAGGTATAGTAATACCTGATAGTAATAATGTTAATGTTGAGCGTTGAAGTACCAGTCAGGAGCACATACCACTTTGATCCTGACATAGTGTCTGGTTTTGAGAAGGCTCGGAGAAGCGGGTGAAGCCTCGGGCAAGTGAAAGCTCCTCAACAAGAGTGGAGAGTAAGGTAAAAAGTTGTAAACAATTATCACCATTCAATTACTTACATTTATATCACATCCTCTTCACCGATACTTCCACTTATATATTGTTACACTTGAGGCCTCATACTGAGTCATCGGGCTAAGAGTGTTGATAGTGTGACATTTTTATGCTCTATCATCTAACATCGTCTTTGGGAGACAAACTTTAATCCAATTGATATTCCACATGGTCTTAACACGATCAAAGAAGAGTATATCACCACATATTGCTAACAAAATAGAGAATAATACTTTAGTAATGAGTAAAGGATATCCTTCTAAGGTGAGATCTCCTTGGCCCAAGGGTAGTGGAGGAATAGACTAGTTGCATGTTGATAATCAACCTTCAGAAGTCAAACCATATATACCAATCATGGCAGGTAACCACCGAGGTGATTGTCGAGGCAGTATAACCATGTAATTCGGTCATACATGCTACTAGGGAGGGCATATAACCATATATTTTGAGCATATCTACATAAACCTAATTGTAGAACCTTATAACAAAAAATGTCTCTTATTGTTCATGTTACTGATGGATTACGTCTCGAGAGTAAGTCTGAAGAAGTAAAAATAGTGTTACTATGCAACTGAGGAAGAATGATAAACTTTGGTACGCATATGAGTTCATGAAATTGGGCGACTCTGAATAACATGGAGTATTCCATCATACATAAATACTAAGTCGAACTTCCTCCTATGTCAGAACCTATACTTCTGGTCAATATACCTTTTACTATCATAGTTTCCTTCATGTGTTCTTAGGAAACACGGACACAATCGGTATAGCTGGATGGATTCCCGACCTGAAAATGTTGATAAAATGTAAAAAATATTTTCTCGTCTCCCTAATATCATCGACTAGGGGACCGACCAATGGATTCCTGACATGAATAAATTGATAGAATGTAAAAAACTATTCTCCTTACCTTAAGATCATCGACTATGGGATTAACCAATGGATCTCGACCTAAAAAAGCTGATATAATGTACAAAAAAATTCCCGGCTCCCTAATATCACTAACTAGGGGGACGGCCAATTTTTTCCCGACCTAAAAAGGTTGATAAAAAATTTGAAAAAAAATCTTGGCACCTTAAGATCATCGACTAGGGGGTCGACCGATGGATTCCCGACCTGAAAAAAACTATAGATTGTAATTTTTTTCATGAGACCAAATTTGAATTGTTCTCATTATCAAAATACCAACTCATCTGGAACACCGGTTACATGCCTAATCAGCTAAGGAATCGCCTAATAAGGATGATCACCAAAGGAAATGATCGACCAATCAGTTAAAAGCATCATTTTTTATGAAATATAAATATTCTAAACTATGAATGCTATTTGAAAATATTACATAACATTGACAATCAAATATATCAGCGAGTCCGACGTAGTATCGACAATCAAATATATCAATAAGTCCGACATAGCATCGACAATCATAGATATTCTTAAGTCCTACGCAAATTCAGAAATCAAAGATATCCGTAAATCTGATTTAGCATCGACAATCAAAAATATTTGTAAATCCGATTAAATATTGGTGATCTTAATCATGGGGGCTAAAAGACCCTGTTACTACTGAAAAAACCAGGTTCAATTCTTGCTTGATTACTTGTGCAAACAAAGAGGATTATGATCTAATCCTCAAGAAACAACCATGGAATCTAGCAAGTGAACATGTAATGGTTAATGAATGGAGTACTTATCATGAAAGTAACTCGGTGGAACCAGATAAAACTCTGTTTTGGATTTAAATCCATGGTTTACTTGGGAGTTTTATCTCAAAAGATAACGCTAGAGCTATTGCAAGCAGGTATGGGAATGTTTCTGAAATCCAACTTCCTTCGATTGAAACCTTTAAAGAAATCAGTTATGTAAGAGCTAGAGTTGAATGGGAACTGGCCAGTCACTTAGTGCAATTTACAATTTTAATATCAATCAATCTCGTAGTCTTACAGGAATGATCAAATACGAAAGATTGGGTGAATTTTGCTTTTTGTGTGGGTTACCAGATCGTTTAGAGGAGGAATGTAATAACAAAAGGAAACTTAAAAGACGCCTAGGTAAGTGGGTGCATGGTGTGGAACGTGATTTTGTTAATAGCTCATAGAAACCAGAAACTTTCATCTTCTTGGCGATGGAAAAAACGGTGAATCTTTTTTGAAACGAAAAAATGAGTTACCTCGCTTGACCCAATGAGTGAGAAACGAGTTCGTACGTGTACTATTTAAAGAACCATGGTAGAGAAGAAAATGAAAAAGGTAAAGACAAACACAAGGATGATGGTACACGAGTAATGGATGAGGTAATGGACTAATTACCATTTCTATATCCAACTCATATTATTACCATTACTTAACACATGCCACGTGGAAAAGATTCGTTGGCAACACAAACGAGGTACCCGCCTTTGGACTCAAATTTGGTACATGATGTCAATCATTAAAGGAACAAATTCTTATGATTGTTGGTAATTAGTGGAGAAAATCTCAAAATCCTAAGTGTGGTTCCTAACTAATTAACTAGCATATGAATATACCTTAATTCGTGAATCCACATTTTCGCTTCCAATTTATGGAGATCCTCCCATGTAATGGGCATTTTCTGATTGAATCAGATGTGGATCGTCTCGAGGCCTGATTTTTCCAGCAAAGAAGCGGTCTCATTTGTGAGAACACCAGCTTCAACAACTATCCAAACAAGATCGTATGGTACATTCATGAGTAAATGTATCACGCCGGTTAAGTGAAGCGATTGCAAAGTCCTTGCATAAGTTGGAGTAATGGCAATGATCGTCCTAGGGTTTTTAACGTCGTATTGTATTCTCGGTCTTTTTGTACTCTCTCCAATATATTATACGCTCTCATCACCTCCTCGATATTTGGATCTGGCCATGGACGTATCAAGATCTCATGCCTACCTACCACAACATGGTTGTTAGCAACTGTCTCCTTAAAATTGACGGCGTGGGTGATATTTTGCTCTGAGCGCCTAGGGTTTCGGCGTTGTTTGTAGGCGACGTCGTGGCGGAGAAAAGGCTAATTGAAGTAGTGGCGCTAGTAGAGAAGACGATATAGAAAATTAAACGAGAGAATCAGAAACTGAGGACTAGACTTTTGAGACAGCAGGGGCCATGGAAGAGTAGCCAGAAAAAGTCATCGGTGACTTGATTGCGTCGACAACTGATGAATTTAACTGAGATGATCCTCGAAAGGTGGTGTTCAGGCGGCTTTGTTGCTGCAACGTCGTTAGTTTCATGTCGTTCCGGCGCCTTTGTTGCTGCAACGTTGCTCTTGTTTCTCGTTGATGGAACAATCTCGATGGAGGCCCAGTTTCAGACTTCAGACAGTAAACACCGTAGAGATTGTTGTTGGGTAGTATATGTATGTATCGATAGAGAGAAGGGAGAATGAAGTTGGGTTATTGAATTGAGTGCGAGAAGATGATTTGGGGGTTTAAATAAAATAATTCCTAATTATATGTAAAATTATTGACTGCTTAATATTAAAAGAAAGAATTTTAGATTTTTGAAAAAGTAAAAAATATAAATTTCTTAACAATGTGATATTATATTTTATTATTTTTATAAATTGATTTCTTCTATTATTTAATTAAAAAGGTAGTAGTAAATTCAAGTGTTTACTAATTTGTATTTTTTATTGGAAATTTTTAAAGTATAATTATTATTTTAATTTTAATACAAGTGGATTTTTAATTTTTTTGGATAGATTTTGTGCCCGTTTGGGATTGCTTTTTTAAATAATCAGTTAAAGTGATTTTAGATTCGTAGTAATATTTTAGACTCTAAAAATCACTTTTAAGAAAAGCACTAGATTAGTGATTATTAAAATAATCACTTAAAGTGATTTTAAATGTAAAAATATTTTTTAATATTTTTTACACATATTTAAATTTTAATTAAAAAGCGCTTTTAGCTCCAAAATAATCAATCCCAAACGGGCTCTTTGACTTTTAAATGTTTATATGAACTTGAATAATAATCATGAATTCTTTTTATAAATTAAATTTTATTCTTTTTTTGTTGAATTAATTATGAATTTCTTATCATATTTATAATTCTTTTCAAAACATTCTTGTGAAACAATTATGATTTTACAATATTTTTGTAATTTTTAAAAAATTTAATAAATAATTATGTGACACCATTTCTATATCCAACTCATATTATTACCATTACTCAAAACATGCCACGTGGAAAAGAGTCGTTGGCAATACAAACGAGGTACCCGCCTTTGGACTCAGATTTGGTACATTATGTCAATCATTAAAGGAACAAATTCTTATGAGTGCTTTTAATTAGTGGAGAAAACCTCAAAATCCTAAGAGTGGTTCTTAACTAATTAACTAGCATATGAATATACCTTAATTCATGAATCCACATTTTCGCTTCCAATTTATGGCGATCCTCCCATGTAATGGGCATTTTCTGATTGAATCTGTTGTGGATCGTCTTGAGGCCTGATTTTTCCAGGAAAGAAGTGGTCTCATTTGCGAGACCACCAGCTTCATCAACTATCCAAACAAGATAGTACGGTACATTCATGAGTAAATGTATCACGCCGGTTAAGTGAAGCGCTTGAAAAGTCCTTACATAAGTTGGAGTAATGGCAATGATCGTCCTAGGGTTTTTAACGTCGTATTGTATTCTCGGTCTTTTTGTACTCTCTCCAATATATTATACGCTCTCATCACCTCCTCGATATTTGGATGTGGCCATGGACGTATCAGGATCTCATGCCTACCTACCACAACATAGTTGTTAGTAGTTGTCTCCTTAAAATTGACGGCGTGGGTGATATTTTGCTCTGAACGCCTAAGGTTTCGGCGGTGTTCGTAGGCGACGTCGTGGCGGTGAAAAGGCTAATTGAAGTAGTAGCGCTGGTAGAGAAGACGATATAGAAAATTAAACGAGAGAAACGGAAACCGAGGACTAGACTTTTGAGACAACAGGGGCCATGGAAGAGTAGCCAGAAAAAGTTATCGGTGACTTGATTGCATCGACAACTGATGACTTTAACGGAGATGATCCTTGAAAGGTGGTGTTCAGGCGGCTTTGTTGCTGCAACGTCGTCAGTTTCATGTCATTCTGGCGGCTTTGCTGCTGCAACGCCGCTCTTGTTTCTCGTTGATGGAACAATATCGATGGAGGCCTAGTTTTAGACTTCAGACAGTAAACACCGTAGAGATTGTTGTTGGGTAGTATATGTACGTATGTATCAATAGAGAGAAGGGTGAGTGAAATTAGGTTATTGAATTGAGTGAGAGGAGATAATTTGGGGGTTTAAATAAAATAATTTCTAATTATATGTAAAATTATTAACTGCTTAATATCAAAAGAAAGAATTTTAGATTTTTGAAAAAGTAAAAAGTATAAATTTCTTAACAATGTGATATTATATTTTAATATTTTTTATAAATTGATTTCTTCTATTATTTAATTAAAATAGTAGTTGTAAATTCAAGTGTTTACTAATCTGTATTTTTTATTGGAAAATTTTAAAGTATAATTATTATTTTTAATTTTAATACAAGTGGATTTTTAAATTTTTTGGATAGATTTTGACTTTTAAATGTTAATATGAATTTGAATAATAATCATGAATTATTTTTATAAATTAAATAAATTCTTTTTTTTTTTGAATTAATTATGAATTTCTTATCATATTTATGAGTTTTTTTTAAATATTCTTATGAAACAATTATGATTTTACAATATTTTTGTAATTTTTAAAAAAAATTAATAAATAATTTTTTATTTTAAAATTCTTTATTGAATTTTTTTTATTATTAATCATAAATATTCCATTTTTTTTTAATTTTTTACAAATTGATATTTTTGTGGATTAATGATGAAATATTTTTTATGATTTTTTAATTTTTTAATAGATTTAAATTTTTATGAAAAAGTTAAATTTATTGCCAAAAATAATTATTTTCAATATTTAAACTTAAAACAATTAATTTTTAAAGAATAATGGTTAAAAAATATGAATGTTTAAGATTTAGGTATTATTTGATTATTTTTTGTAAGTGATAAGTATTGATTGATGAATAATAGTTGAATAGGGTTTTATTTAGGTGTCTTAGCCGCTAATCCTATCCACTTTTGTAGTGTAAGGTGATTCTTAGGATTTTATTTCGTTCTCTTAGTTTTTTTTTTTTTCGAAAACTTTACTTATTGTATGAAAAATATGTTATTCTAACCAGATGGGATTAGCTCACTGGCCAGGGCCTTGGTCTACCAATTTAGTAGTGCAGGTTCGAAACGAGTCAATGACTCCGAGTCCAAAGTGGCTCTCCTATGTAAAAAAAAAAAATATGTTATTCTTATTCCCAAATGTATCCAATAAATACTATATATGATAAATACCAAGTCTTTTTCCTCAAGGTGCTCCGTCCATCTTTATATTTGTCAAGCGAATAGAGACTCCCGCAAAAAACAACATGGATCTTTAACAGAAAAGTATTCTCATAATTGCTTTGAAGAATAAAATCCATCGACGTGCCATCAAGAGTAGCTGAGAGTATAAACACGTTTGATGTTTGGTAGCAGCTTTCACATTGCATATGTTGATCATGCGGTGGTCCTGTAAATTTGCTGTGACAACTGACATGACTATGAAGGAACCAATTCTGAGAATCGAAAGCTAAGTCTAATGCACATAGGCATATATATTATTTCATTGTAAATTGACTCATTTCATATTCAACCTATAAGAAGTATTGAAATTGAGAGGTGGCTTCAATAGTTCATGATAAAAAACGTCCTACCAATCACAATTAGAGTACTCGTGGAATATATTAAATCTAATTCTAATAAATTCATGCATAAATTGAAGATCTTGAATCGAATTCTATCAAAGATGCTTTTCAAAAATATTTCAAGAAAATCATGAAAGAATTATGCTAGATTTGATTATGGATTAGAATCTTATTAAAAATTGGAGTAATAAAACAACCTAATTAATTAACTCTTAACTGAAACTTTATCTAACACGTGCATAATCTAAAAAGCATTCAAGTTACTGTAGTTTAGTGGTTTATTATCTTTACATATTAGAATTTATCCCAAAGCATTTTTTTAGCATAAATCTATATAATAAAGCAGAATGAAAACTAATTTACCCTATTTATCCTCAAACTTCCCCGTTAGTCTCATAATCCCCCCATTTGTCTCATAATTCCCATATTCTTCTCATTCTTTCATTTATTATATACACATACATATGAAAATATTAAATAATATGAAATCCATTTAACTTTCATATAAATAAAATTATAAGTCTTTAAATTAACTTTCATATAAATAAAATTTATTCCTTTTTATTAAAATTTACAAAGTACTAAAAAATTTAATTTTTGTTTAAATTTATTATAAGAAAAGTTCAACTAGATATAATTAAAAAAACCACTTTACATTACAATATTTAAATAAGGGTCAATGACCCAAAAAATCAAAATAATATTATACTTGCCCCAAAGAATCATCCATTAACTTACTATTATAAGATTACATGTTTACCCGTCAAGGACGATTCCCGTTAAGACGATTCCCATCAAGGACGATTCCCGTCAAGGACGATTCCCATCAAGGACGATTCCCGTCAAGGACGATTTCCGTCAAGGACGATTCCCATCAAGGACAAAATTTAGTTAATGATGTTATTGGGAAGAAATTTTGTCATTGATGTTATTGGGCTGAAAATAATATTATTTTGATTTTTTGGGTCATTTTCCCTTTAAATAATTTTTTATATCTTTTATTTTCTTTGTCAAAACATGTATAATTTTGAAAGAAATCATTTCAACTTTATAAAAATAAACTTTTCAAGACAAGAAATATATTGATATATCCAATAAAAAATTATTAAATATTATAAAGTCAAGATGGAATTCATAGGATAATAAATATATATATGTGTATATCATATAAAAATTTAAAATTAATAAACACTTAAAGGATAATTAATAATTAAAAAAATCTGATAATTGACTATTAACATTCATTATTCATTATATCTCTATAATAAAGTACTTTTTTAAATGGGTTGGACCCTCTACAAAAAAGACGAGCATGATCGTCTTTGGTCCCTTAATCAATTTTCCACAATAATTGCATTAATTTTTTTTCTAATAAAAACTTAATTGTCCCTTATCCCACTCCATTAGACATCTAAAAGTTCCGTATTTGATCCACGCTGACCGCAAACCTCTAACCTTAACCTAAATTCTCAACCGTAACCTAAACCTTAACTTTAACCTTAACCTCAAAGTCAACCTCAACCTCAACCTCAACCTTTGAATTAAACTTAACATCAACTTCTAACTTAAATTTAACCTTAACTTTAACCTTAACCTAAAACTCAACCTCAACCTCAACCTCAACCTTGAATTAAACTTAACATCAACCTCTAACTTAAATTTAACTTTAACATTAACCTTAAACTTGACCTTAACCTTCTCCTTAACCCTAGCCCTGGCCCTATCCCTAGCCCTAGCCCGCGACCTAGCCTTAGCCTTAGCGTTAGCCTTAGCCTTAGTCTTAGCCTTAGCCTTGGCCTTACCCTTAGCCTTAGCCTTAGCCTTAGCCTTAGTCTTAGCCGTATCCTTAGCCTTAGCATTAGTCTTAGTCATAGCCTTAGCCATAGCCTTAGCATTAAACTTATCCCTAACCTTAGTCTTAGTCTTAGCCTTAACCATAACCATAAACTTAACATTAACCTTAAACTTAACCCTTAACCCCTTAACCCCTTAACCTTAACCTTTACCTTAACCCCAACCTCAACTTTTAAATAATAACCTTAACCCTAACCTAAAATTAACCTTAACCTTAAACTTAAACTTAAACTTAAACTTAAACTTAAACTTAAACTTAAACATAAACTTCAACTTACACTTAAATTTAAACTTAAACATAAACTTAAACTTAAACTTAAATTAACCTTAACCTTATTGTTAATGTTAACGTTAACCTTACCCTCACCCTTACCCTCACCCTTACCCTCACCCTTACCCTCACCCTTACCCTTAACCTTAACAATAATATTAACCTCAACTAAACCTTAAACTTAACCATAACCTTAGATATAACCTTAAACCTAAACCATAAACGTAATCTTCATCTTCACCTTCACCTTAACCTCAACCTTAACTTTAAACTTAAATCTTAAAAATTTACATTAAAATTAACCTTAACCTTAAACCTTAAACCTTGAACCTTGAACCTCAAACCTTAACCTTTACCTTAACCTTAAACCTTAAACCTTAAATTTAACTTTCACCTTCACCTTCATCTTTACTTTTTTTAACCTTTATCTTAACCTTAAAGTTAAAACTTAACTTTAACCTTAATTATAAAATTAATCTTAACTTGAACCATGAACCTTAAAGCTTAAACCTTAAACCTTATAACTTAACCTTAATACTTAAAAACCCCTTATTCTTCTCATAATTTCCATATTCTTTTCATAATTAATTAATATAAAATAAAAACATATATATACTAACGTTTTACCTCATATTTTACTCAAGTAAGTAACAAATTTATTTCCTTCAATCTCGGATATTATAGTATTCAAAAAATAGTGTCGTTTTAATAATTAATATATCTAAATATAAATTCATATATGTAGCAAACATACGGATAAATTAAATTGAAAAATGATTACTCATGAAAGACACGTTTAAGCATTCTATTTTTAATAAAGTATGTGGCATTCTATACTCAACGTAGCTATATATGTTATATAATATTTATCATGTATAAATTAGAAAAATAGTTTTTGCTATTAAAAGACCAAGTTTTGCATTTTATATTTGAATCATAAAAAAAATTAATACTTATTTAATTTTCAAATTTACCTTAACCAAAATAAGATATCTATATAAAATAGGATACACCTAACTTTTAAATTTTGATTAATATTAAAATATGACCAAATGAGCATCACAACTTAATTGCATATTTTCTTATTTATTTTTATTACAAGATCGTTTATATTATATGAACTAATCAAACATTTTTTTAAAATCAATATTATATATCGGAGTACTAACGTTTACCTTAAATTTATAATATAAAACCATTCCTTACAAAACTTCTCGAATTTCCCAACCTTAAAATTAACCTTAAAATTAACCTTAACCTTAACCTCAACCTTAACCTTAACCTTACCTTACCCTTGACCAAAAACTTGATTTTAACCTTTAACCCACAAACTTAAACCTTAACCTTAATATTAACCTAAACTCATACCTTAACCTCAACCTTAAACTTAACCTTAACCTTAACTTGAAATTTAACCATAGCCTTAGCCTTCACTGTATCCTTAATCGTAGCCTTAGCCAAAGCCTTAAACTTAACCTTAACCTTAACATTAACCTTATCCTTAACCTTAAAATTATAATAACCTTTACTTTAACTTTAACCTTAACATTAACATTAACCTTAATTCTAACCTTACCCCTTAACCTTAACCACTTAACTATTAACCTTAACCATATCCTTAACCTTATCATTAACCTTAACCTAACATTAAACTTAACCTTAACCGTAACTTTAATCTTAACCTTAATCTTAACCTTAACCTTGACCTTAACCTTAACTTTAACTTAACCTTAAACCTAACCTTAACCTTAACCTTAATTTGTCTCAATTTTTATGTTTTGAAGTGCCTTAAGGCACGGGCTATACCTAGTATACATATAATAGAAAATAGTAATTTAAGATAAGAATAAGACTTCAACTTTATTCTTATACTTTAACCGCATAAATAAATCTTTGTTTTATAATATACTAAATTTAAGTTATAAATTTGTCAAAATATGCAATTCTTTTATACTGGTCTCTGTTTTGAGTTTGGTGATAGCATTACTTAGTAATTTATTATACACATTACTTTAATAAAATTAATAATTTTTGTAAATAATTTATTTCTTATATTTATAAATTACAATATTAATATAACATGTCGAATATTAATATAATACTAATGATACTCTATATAAATTAAGTGTATATAATAGTGTTGGTCTACATATTTTATGGATAAATAGGAACATGTAAGTTCATCAATTAATGAGACGAGTAACATAATGGTGTTCAATTTTATATTTGCATTTTGACATTACTAGTTATATGTTTATGTATCCTTTTTTTACCTTTTTTTTTTTTGAAAGCGTTAACCCCCAATTTTTTATATTTTCACCCCCCCCCCCCTCGATTTAACTTCTGGATCCGCCCCTGTTAAGGCCAGTTTGGAATTGTTTTTTAAAATAGTCACTTGAAATGATTTTGCATCCATAAAAGAATTTTAGATTTTTAAAATCACTTTTAGAAAAAGTACTAGATGAGTGATTATTAAAATAATTACTTAAATTAAATTTAGGTGTCTAAATATTTTTTACAAATAATTTAATTTTAGTCGAAAAACACTTCTAACTCTAAAATAATCAATCCCAAACGGGTTCTAAATATATCACACATGACATGACTCTATTTTATTAATTGAAACCATTTATAAGGTAAGACTTTCATTATATGTTTATTAATAAATTCTAATCATTAATTTATATAATATACATGTATCCTTTAATCACATGTAGGGAATAGATAGAGTTTGGATTTGAATTTTTTAAAGGTTTGTTTGAATTTGTCCCCTTTTATTAAACAAGTCAAACTCAAGTTTAAAATTCATACTCATTTATATAATTTTGATTCGATAAAATTGTAAATTGTTTGATAAAGGCTTGTAAAATGCTTGTTAATAGACTTGTTAGATATTCAATTAAAAATTATATATAGAACAAAGTGTTAGGGTAAGATAAAGAACGGTCGAAATATAATATTAGAACAAATAAGCTTTAACAATACCTATTATACATAGTTCAAGATTCGTAAATCGTATCGTGATTCGAAATGTTATTTTTTTTAAATCGTGAATCGTAACAATTTAACTATTTTTAAAATATAATATATTTAATATATATATAACTTTTTTATTTATTTTTATAACTTTTTTAATATTTTTTGAGTTTGACTAATTTATAATAATGATATATATATATATATATATATATATATATATATATATATATATATATATATTTCAACCATACTAATATATGTTTTCTTTGTTACATGGGAGAACCATTTTTAGATTCGGTGTTATTGACACGGTTTAAAGCTCTATACAGTTTAGAAGGATAACTATGGCTTTAGCTAACCCCAACTGGTTGTCAAGATGATTTTTATAAGTCACCGTTCAAATATTTTGAATCAAGTTTTTATATCTTTTTAAAATATGATTCTTTTTATTTTATTATTACGATTATATAAAATTATAAATATATGAGAGAGAGTCACTTATTATCTAGTAAAACAAAACATATTTTATTTTGTGATTTATATAACTGTAAAGTTATAAAAAAATAGAACAGATACAATTCAAGACTGTAAAAGTATAAAAAAATATAAAAAATAAACAATTCATGATTCAAGCAAATCATAGTCTAAAGCAAATACAAAAATTAAAATATTAAAAAAAGAAATATCTTTCATATAAAAAAATAAGTAGGATTAAAATTATAGAATATAAAAAGTCTGCGTTGTTATTCTCTTCCATTTCATAATTTTCATTTTTCAGAGTAATAATATAAAAGGTTGGTTGTAACCTTTGATTTTAAGGTTTATTTAAATAGAAATTTTAGGTTAGCGGAAAGTTTAGGCATAAATTATTTACTATAGTTATTATCTTATTCAATTTACCAACCTGTTTTTTTTTTTTTTCTCGTCGAATTGGGCTGAGAATTGAAATGAAGTTATGTAGTGCTCAAGTCTACAATTCGAATCGAATCGAAAAGATTCAGTGGGATTCTCTTACGGTTCATGACTAAAACGTTTACATATGTATATTAAAAGTCAAAACTATGTAAACCTTTTGAATAAATATTAATCTTAACTATAATATATTATTTAATATATATAATTTATTAAATCACCATCACCGTTGTTGGACGGTCAACTCCGACAGTCAATGGCGGTTAACTTCGGTGGTCAATGATCATCTCGGGTGGTTTTTTTAAATTCGGGGCGATTGCCGTCAACTATGTCAGCGAGTACCAGTCAACGTCACTTAACTCCGGCGAGTTTTTTTTTTACAGTCTTTGGATAAAAATATAACACTGTGATTTTTCAGATTTTTTTATTTTTCCAATTCTGATGAAAAGTTATACCGAAGTTGTACCAGTCTACAAGTACGATATTGTACTGTACAATATTGTACTTGTAGTTGCAATACAACTATTCACTACAGCAGGTCGAGGATTTACCGACGACAGCTGTCGTCGGTAAAAAGTAGGATTTCGTCGGTAAAACTGTTTACCGACGACCACTCGTCGGTATCCTGTCGTCCCTAGAAGTTTGTCGGTAAAATCAAGCTTACCGACAGCGTTTTTGGCTTCTCGTCGATAAGCAACATATTTTACCGACGAAAAACATTTTGTCGGTAAAATATATCTTACCGACGACTTTGTGTTAAGTCGCCGGTAATATGCCTTTGGTTACCGACGACGTTTATTGTCAGTAAATAAATTATTTACCGACGACTTTGTTGTCGGTATACTAGTAAATGATTTTTTTTTAAATATTTTAAATAGTTTACCGACGACATTCTTCACATGAATGTCGTCGGTATACCTTATTATTTATTTATTTTTAAAACTTTGCGGACGACATTCATCACATGAATGTCGTCGTTATACTTTTTTTTTATTTTTTTTAAAACTTTACCGACGACATTCATGTGATGAATGTTGTCGGTATTCTTATTATTTATTTATTTTTAATTTTTATTTTTATTTTATTTTTAAATTTTTATTTTTATTTTATTTTTAAATTTTTATTTTTATTTAATTTGGTTTTTCGTTTTTAAAAAAAATAATATACTAGAAATCATGACTATAACGTGAAAACTGGAATTATATTCATAAAAAATAAATAAACCCGTGTAGTCAAAACCCGGGCAATAAAGTCAAACCCCGGGAATAAAGTCAAACCCCGGGAATAAAGTCAAAATATTACATGAAAACTTAAGTAAAAGTCATGAATATAAACGTAAATAAAATCAAAGTCATAAACGTAGTAAAATATTAATCAATCACGGGCCCGAAAGATCTTCTCCTCGATCACTAGCTTCACTCTCTTCATCTTCATCGTCATCTTCATCGGAAACCGGAGGTAGACCATTTTTTTCACGAGATTCGTTGAGGCCTTTGAGCATCTTCGTGAAAAAATCATCGGACCTAGAGGAGGAGCTCGGTGGAGCATCGTCATCCGGCATAGGAGGTAATCCTTGGATTGCGCGGAGCTCGTTCATCCCGTCGAATATCCGCTGGATCTTTCTCGCGTTCTTCTTCGCGGTCTCATCCGAAACAGGCGGCTTCGGGTCCTTCTTTTTCTTGAAGACAGCTCCGATTGACGGGATCCAGTGACTGCTCTTAGCCGGTTTCATCACCTCCTGAACCGTCTCCTTTAACGCTCCTATCTGCTCCTCCACTGGAACATCATCAGCCGATTGGGACCCTGTCTCGATAACTCGCTCCCTAAGCTTATCCTGATAAACTCTCTGTAATAAAATTTCAATTAAATAATTAATAAAACTAAAAAAGAAATAAATTTAAAGTTAAATACTTAATTTTAAACAATAAAAAGTAAAATAAAATACTTACACTAGCCTGCTCTCATCTATCATCGACCCATTTTACCTTCGCCCCGTCATAGCCCAAGTACTCGAAATATCCGCCCATCGGTGGAAGTGGGACCTCCTCTTGGGTCTGCTCGTCGATAAAGCTCAGGGGCTCCTTCGTGTTAATCTTCAGCTTACCCTATAAAATATACATAAAAAATTATAATTACTAAAAAAATTAAATTAAATAACTAATAATTTTTATTTTTACTTTAATAAATTATACCTCGATAATATCGTGCCGGGTCTGGGTTTGGTTCCGAGAACCTGACTTGTTCGGCTTCTTCTGGTTCTGCCGATTCTTCTTATTAATCTCCGCCTGAGCCTGTTACGATTCAAGATAAAAAATTAATTAAACACTAATTTAATAATAAAATAATTAATTTAAGATTTACCTTCTTCTGAGGGTCATTCATCATCTCTTCTGTCAACTTCCAATCCTCGGGAAGCACATCCGGGGACACTCGTCCGTGCCCAAGTAATCGGCCTTCAGGTCGCTCTTCCACCGCCTGTAGGCAGCGGACTGAGACTGCTGTAGCTTCCCGCTGATAAAGGCCCAATCTTCGCGGGCCTTCCACTCTTCGAGGTTGAAGAACTCCTCCAGTTTTCCGAGAATCGAGACTTTAAGTCCCCTCGGCACAGCACTCCACGATCTGTAGTAGGGGGGACTGTTTCACGAACCGCGAGACCCACCACTTAGGCCACGTGTTTCCCATATTCTCCGTATGGGTTCCACGTGTCATCTAAAATGCAGAAATCCACTGGAAGGGCCCCACCTAGCTTCTCCTTAGCATCGTTTGCGGTTCTGAGGGTCGAGACATTTCGGGGTCTCCTCCTTCGCCTAACTGTTTAATAAAATTATGTTAAATAAATTACTAACATATATTAATTGAATTTTATAAAATAATAAATATTACCGGGTGGCTGGTTACAGTCATTGAGGTTTGGGGGTTGATTCCGGTTCGGGTCTTCACCGCTACCATCACCCCGGTGGTAATTGGACATCACATTGGCCATTTGTAATTTAAATGAAATTAATAAAATTGCATTTTAGACCTTTTTTTATTAAAAATTACAAAAATACCCGTGTAAATTTGAAAAATAATATTTTATATAATTACAAAAAAACCCCTAAAGTCCATAGTATTTTTTTTCTAAGTTTTTTAATTTGCAATTTAGTCCTTATACTTTATTTATATAAAAAAATACCCTAAAGTCCATATAAATTTTTTTCTAAGTTTTTTAATTTGCAATTTAGTCCTTATATTTGATATATTTACAAAAAATACCCTAAAGTCATGAAAATTGCAAAGTTTATTAAATTGCATTTTAGTCCTTAAATTGCATTCTAGTCTCTTAATTTTTCTTATTTACAAATAAAAACCGTAAATTTCACAAACACCTAAATTAATAAACACACACAAATTTGAAAACTTGAATTCCATACCACATATTTACAGTTTAATCCAATAATCCAATAACATGAATAAATTAACAAAAAATCCAAAAATTATTCAAAACCCTAATTTTGCCAAAAATTACAAAAACTTCTAATTACATGGTGTATTTAACTAACAAAAACGTTTAAACAAACACTAACACTAACATAATAACTCGGAAATCATAAAAACCCATATACAAATCCGGAAAAAAAAATTCAGTTCTTAAAAAAAAAAAATAGAGTTTAGATAGGATTTCGTGTACCTATTACGTGATATTTGTGTTGAGGATGTCCAGGAATCCATGCCACGCAAGAAAGGAAGAAGGACAAAAACAACAAAAAAGTTAGGATTTGATTTAGAAAAATAGGAAAAAAATTGAAAAAACAATTGATTTTGGCATGAAAACACTTACATTTGATGTTGTTTGCTTGTGGGGATGCCTCGGAGTAGCTTGTTATTGCTCGGGATCGAATTTCTGGAGAGAGTTTTGAAGATTTTGTGTTTCAGAAATGAAGCTCGGTAGGGTTTAATAGAACAGTTGTTTACCGACGACACGCAAGTCGTCGGTAAACAGGTCAAACTCGTCGGTAACTGTGACACGCGTCAAACAGTCGTACGCACGACTGTTGCGTGTCCTGGTTTACCGACGAATTATTTTCATAAGTCGTCGGTAAATCCTTGGGCGGGAAAAATGAACCGCCCATTTTGGCCAATAAATTTTGGATTTGGGTTTACCGACGACTAGATTCCTTGAATGTCGTCGTTAAAGGTTTGCCGACGACGTTCAATTTATGAATGTCGTCGGTAAACCTTTTTTTTTTTTTTTTAGTTATTTTTTACCTGATTTCTTTTCTTTTTCTATTCTTATTGAAATTAAGATACACACACAAATTTGTTTGAGGTGTTTAGTCAACAGTAAGGGTCAAACTTGAGTGTTCGAGGTGTTTAGTCAACAGTAAGGGTCAAATGTTAGTGTTTGAGGTGTTTGGTCAACAGTTAGGGTCAAATGTTAGTGTTCGAGGTGTTTGGTCAACAGTTATGGTCAAACTTGAGTGTTCGAGGTGTTTAGTCAACAGTAAGGGTCAAACTTGAGTGTTCGAGGTGTTTGGTCAACAGTTAGGGTCAAATGTTAGTGTTTGAGGTGTTTGGTCAACAGTTAGGGTCAAATGTTAGTGTTCGAGGTGTTTGGTCAACAGTTAGGGTCAAATGTTAGTGTTCGGGGTGTTTGGTCAACAGTTAAGGGTCAAACTTGAGTGTTCGGGGTGTTTGGTCAATAGTTAGGGTCAAATGTTAGTGTTTGAGGTGTTTGGTCAACAGTTAGGGTCAAATGTTAGTGTTCGAGGTGTTTGGTCAACAGTAAGGTCAAATGTTAGTGTTCGGGGTGTTTGGTCAACAGTTAGGGTCAAATGTTAGTGTTCGAGGTGTTTAGTCAACAGTTAGGGTCAAATGTTAGTGTTCGAGGTGTTTGGTCAACAGTTAGGGTCAAATGTTAGTGTTCGGGGTGTTTGGTCAACAGTTAAGGGTCAAACTTGAGTGTTCGGGGTGTTTGGTCAATAGTTAGGGTCAAACTTGAGTGTTAGGGGTGTTTGGTCAATAGTAAGGGTCAAATGTTAGTGTTCGGGGTGTTTGGTCAACAGTAAAGGGTCAAACTTGAGTGTTAGGGGTGTTTGGTCAACAGTTAAGGGTCAAAGAATATCAAAATGCACTAAGACTAAAATACTAATACAAAATATCCTAATCAGTTTCACATCCACTAATATCAATAGGTTCATCATCGCTATTAACCTCTATAGGTTCTTCTTCATCACCATATTCCTCCCACGTGTCGTCTTCGATTTCCTGGTTTTCATCAATAACCATTTCAAAAGCCATCTCAATACGAAAATGAGCTGGGTCAATCTCGATCTCCTCGGTAGTTGCCAAGTTCTCCGGTTCGGAAACCGTCTCAGTGTTACCCAAAGGTATACTAATGCTCTCGTTGTTTGAAGATAGTGATTCCGAACCCCATAACTCGGGACTCCATCCGTGACGATCATTTATTTCCCAAACGGCTTTCCAACCCTTCATTGATTTCTTCGCACTAATCTCGTCAATGTCGAATACTTTCTTGGCTTGCGATGCTAAAATGTATGGTTCGTCTTCCCACTCAAAGTTTGTCGTGTTAATAAAGGTTACCCCATGTTCTGTCCTTGATTCAGCCATTTTGTACCATTTACAAACAAATAAGACAACTGAACACCCTTTAGTGTAATTAACCTCCAATATTTTCACTAATTCTCCATAACATGGTCTATCTTCGTACGTGGTACAAACTCCGTAATCCTGCGTCACTCTTTTTTCTCCTTTACCCTTAGTTACCCACTTGACACCATTCACGACACATGAATCGTATCTGTCCACCGCACCAAAAGACATGCTGGCCAAGGATACCATCTCAGTGGTAGCTAATACATCACCTGACTCTTTCATCCCATGAACCTGTCATACATAAATAATACTAAGAACCTCGGACATAAGTAGATTATGTTTAAACCAACGTCGAAAGTACATACCTTTTCCAAAAACCAACTCTTAAACCGTTGACGATGCATAATCTCTATTTCGTCACCCGTTCCCGTAAGTGTGGATTTGTGTTCACTAAAATCATAAATGAATATAAATAAGTTAATGTAAATAAGTTAATGTAAATAAGTTAATGAATATTTATATATTTATATATATATTTATATATTTATATATATATTTATATATTTATATATTTATATATTTATATATTTATATATATATATATATATATATTTATATATATATATATGTTTATATATATATATATATAAATATATATATATATATATATATATATATATATATAAATATATATATATATATATATATATATATATATATAAAGAAACGTTACTTACGTCCTATATGGTTCGAGCTCGGCGCAATTATTCAAAATATACCAACTGACGTGCTCCTTCTGAAGAGGTGGTAAAGCAACTGACTCTTTCTTGCCAATAGGAGTACACTGAGAATTGAAAACGGATATCTCTTTTGGTTCTGGCAGCTGATCGTTGTATCTCCCTGGATCGTTGAACTTTGTTTTTTCTTCACTAAGATACCGCGATATGAAAGTCAACGTCTCTTCCGCCACGTAACCCTCGGCTATGGAACCCTCAGGCCTAGCCGGGTTTCGAATATACTCTTTCAACTTCTTCAAATACCTTTCAAATGGGTACATCCACCGCATTTGAATTGGGCCCCCTAACAACGCTTCATCATATAAGTGAATCACTAAGTGGATCATGATATCAAAAAACGCGGGAGGTAAGATCATTTCTAACTTGCACATCACTTCAACCACTTTCGCCTTACCATCCACCAACTCTTTCCTACTCAGGTTCTTGTTACAAACGACTCTAAACACGTTAACTAACCCAATAATTGCGTCGCTAATCGATTTATCATCTAGAAGCCCAGGGAGACAACAAACAAAAAGGTACTGCAGCATAACATGAAAATCATGAGATTTCATTCCAATGATCTTCCCCGTATCGGCGTGAACGTTATTCCTCATACTAGACGCGAATCCATCGGGAAACCTCTGTACCTGTAACCACTCAAGAAACAACTTCCTCTTCTCCGCTGACAACGTATACTTTCCACGTTTTAGAATCGTTTTATTTCCTACTGTTGCCAACCACAATTCTTTCCTGAATTTCATTTTCTTAAGATCTTCCCGCGCATTAACGTTATCTTTGTTTGGTTTCCCATCGACTGCTATAACTGTACCGAGAAGAGCATCACACACGTTTTTCTCGCAGTGCATGACATCAATGTTATGTTTCAACAAATTTTCGGACCAATAAGGTAAACGATAGAAAATACTCTTTTTCTTCCAATTCGTCTGGCGAGGACCTGTAGTCTTCGTCACCTTGCCTCCAAAATCCTTGTGTTTGCCGGGAAACACAATGGGAAGACCATCTAACTGTGTCTGAATACTAGCTGGACTATATTTCTTCGGTCGCTTAGTAAAATTGGTTGCCGGGTACGAAACATAATCTTTTCTAAACCGATGTCCGAAGGGTAACCAACGTCTATGGTCAAAGTAAACCACACCTTTTGTCACACCCAATGATGGTGTGGAATCCATGCATTCCGGGCAAGCCATGTAACCTTGACCCGACCATCCTGGAGTGTATGACCGAGCGGGGAAATCATTGGTGGTGGACAACAGACAAACCTTCATAGTAAACTCTTGTTTTGTATGGGCATCATACGTAAGGATCCCTTTACTCCACAACTCGTCCAACTCATCTATCATAGGGCGGAGGTAAACATCCATGTCCTTACCGGGCGAACGAGGACCCGGAATCAACAAACAAAGCTGAAAAGTGGTTTCCTTCATGCATACCCACGGTGGCAAGTTATAGACGGTTAATATAACAGGCCACATGCTATACGAGTTGTTTTGCATAGAGAAAGGACAAAACCCGTCGATACCGAGACCCAAAAATACATTACGAGGTTCGCTAGCAAACTCATGGTGTAGCGCTGCAAATCTCTTCCAACTATCACCATCAACAGGATGACACAACACATCCGGATCGGAACTCTTACCGGTATGGTGCCAAATCATGTCTTCAGCGGTGTGCTTTGAAGCGTATAGTCGCTGTAACCTGGGAGCAATCGGAAAATAGCGGAGCTTCTTATGTGGTACTTTGATACCCTTCTTTGGGTCCCATCTAGACTCGCTACAAACTGGACACTTATCGAGGTCTTTATACTCTTTATAAAATATGGCACAATCGTTCAAACAAACATCGATGGTAATATACCCCATACCTAAGCTATTCAACTTCTTGTTGCATGAAATCATACGAATCGGGCAAAGTGTGAGGTTTGGGCAAAAAACGACCAATCAACTCCAATAGCTCGGTGAATGACGTGTTAGTCCACTTGTTCTTTACTTTTACGTGCATAAGCTTGGCAATGAAGTTCAATGAACTCATCGCTTTACAACCCGGATATAATTCTGTCTCCAATTCGTTAAACAGTTTTTCGAAACTACTTGGAAGTCCTGCGTCTCTCATCTCGGTGTCACCCCGATGACCGCCAACATCGTAACTGTGTCTCACATCGTCATAAACCTCGACAATTTCATTAACTCTATTCGGAATAGGGATTTCTTCGGGAGCGACCGGCTGCTCACCGTGTTTTATCCAAACCCGATACGACTTCATAATCCCTTCATTATAAAGGTGGTTCGTAACCGTCCGAGAGGCTAATCGACGATTATTTTTACAATAGTTGCACGGGAAATAAATAAGATCTCCATATTGCGATGTTGTTTTGCATATGCGATAAAACCCAAAACCCCAACAAGATAGTTTGGATCGAATAAATCCGTAGCATCCATCCAACTCTTATCCAAAGCCATCTCTTTACAACAATTTTAGATAACTAGACAACTACATTCATATGAAAATAAAATAAATAATTATTACAACCCAATTGATAAAATGAAAAAAATATTACAACACAATGAATATAATTAACACAAATTACAAACCAATGGCTTGAATATAAATACAAACCAATAAATAAATAAAATTACATCACAAATAAATAAATAAATAAATAAAATTACATCATAATAAATAAATAAATAAAATTACAACACAATAAATATATAAACAATTTCACATAAATAAATACACAAATACAAAAATATATGAAACATAATATATGAAATAAATGAATGTATGCATGATTTATACACAATATATAACAAGACAATCAAAAAATATACAAAATAATAACCTATATATAGCAACTAATGCACAATTCAAAATTCATGCATAAAAAAATAAATTAAAAAGTTTGAAATTTTAAGAAAATACCTTGAATTGGTGGAAGAAAATGGATATTGATGATGAAGTCCCAACCTTGATAATGTAATAATAAACCTAAACCCATAACATTGCAAGAATTACACCAAATATGATCATAATAAAAAAAAAAAATTCAAGAATTTACCTAATATTTGTAGATGAAATTGTGTGTTGATGATGCCCCACCTTGATTATAAGCTTGCAAATGGTTAGAGATGAATTGGAGAAGGTATTGCAAAATTTTTGAATGAGTTTGATTGATGTTTTTGGGAGAAATTGGGAGAAAAAAATGGGGTTTTTGGGGTTTAAGGAGATAAAAATACAGACTGTCCAGCATATATGCACGTCAACTTTACCGACGACACGTAAAGTCGTCGGTAAACGTAAAGACTCGTCGTTAAAATATAAACTTTACCGACGACTTTCCAATTTGTCGGCAACTTACCGACGACAATTCCAAGGAAAAAAAAAAGGAAATAACGACGGCGTTTTGTCATTTACCCACGAGACTAGTCGTCGGTAAATTGCCGGCGAAAGGTTTCTCGTGGGTAATTACTTGTCGTCGGTAAGTTTGAAAAGTTTACCGACGACTTTACGTGTCGTCGGTAAACTGTCGTGGGTAAATCCTCGATCTGTAGTAGTGATTTGCTAGAATTCGTCAAGGTCTAAAAAAATTTAAAAAATTTAAAAAATCAGTACAGTACAAAAAAATCATAGTGATATATATTTATCCGAAAATTGTAAAATTAAAAACAAAAATCTCGATGGAGTTGACCGACGCTGATCGCTGGTCGTCGCTGGAGTAAAATGGTGGCTGTCCCGAAATTTAAAAAGAAAGAAAATAAAAATTCGCCGAAATTGATTGGTGGTCGTCTTGAAATTAAAAAAATATCCTTGTCGGAGTTGATCATTAGCCGTCGAAGTTGATCACGATCGTTTAAATTAGATATCTAATTTGGTGGAAATGGTCAAATAAATAATTTATTTTGTTTTATTATTTACTATATAAGGACATCTTACTAAAATATTATAATAAAAAAATTATTTGTTTTGCAAAATTTTAAAATAATTAAAGGTTTTAGACCACCCTTACAAATTGAGTTTTTTTTGGTTTTCGTTTTTTTACAAAAAAAATAATTGGCAATAAAGTATATTAAGAAAACGAGTTAGCACTTCACCACTTTGATAGTGGTTCAACCATCGTCTTTGTGAAAGGCGGTCATTGAATGACCTTCTTTTCTTAATTAATTGATTAACGTATTACAGTTAAAAAAAACGTATTTAAAAAAAAGTGGTGACAACCGCCTTTTCTTTAAACAATTTTTTAATTAATTAATAAAAAAATATATTAATACTATTTACCTATTTTTAAACCTGTCAAATGAAATTATTATTATTATGCTTACTAAATTGAATGCCATGACATGGCATTTTTTTTTCAATGGCATGGTATTTGATGGTACGTTTTTTTTTAATAATGCTATATACCACCCAAATTCATACCACCCAAATAACACCAGTGATGTGGTGTGAATTGGTTGGTTATAAATCTTTAATCAAATCAAGAAAATAAATACATTAACGATTTGTAACCAACCAATTCACGCCACGTCACTGGATGGTATTTGGGTGGTATATATCATTACACTTTTTTTTTTTTTGGACGGAGATGCTACACATTCACCCACATAATTAGGATTAGGGGCACTCATCCTAAAATAGTATATGAATTGTCTTAAAGGAATTTTTTATTTAAAAAAACTGAAATACTTAACTAAAAAATGTCTTTTAATTAACCAGTTGGAATTAGTTCAACTGGACAGAATCTTGATTATTATCTAAACGATACAGGTACGAACTGTGTTAATGACACCAAGCCGAAATAATGGCTCTCCTATGTAACAAAAAAAATCCTTTAACTTAGAAAATCATAATCGATCATTATGGATTAAACTATCAACTTACTTTAAATAAAAAAGTTTATTAATCTATTTTAAATAGAAATCTTAATTATTTATGGATTAAATTATCAGTCGTTTTATAAAATATAGAATATGGAAATAAATCAATTATAGAAAAAATCTTTAATTCTTTTTAAAAATTATAAATCAACTAAAATTTTCTTATTATTATAAAAAAATTATTTTTATCCTTTTTTATTAATTAATAAAAAATTTGTTTTAAAAAAAGACGATGGTTAAATACGTTTTTAGACCGTAATACGTTAATCTATTAATTAAGAAAAGACGAGTCATTGACTTTTTTTTTAAAAAGCTGTTGTTAAACTACGATCAAAGTGCTGAAATGTCAATCTGTTTCCTGGTATGTTTTATTGCTAACTATTTAAAAAAGAAAAAACTAAAAACAAAAAACTCTTACAAATTAGACAGTTTCATGAGATTAAAAGCGCCAACCGTCCAAAAAAGAAAAGAGAGAGAGAGACGGCGGAAGGTGCAATATATGTACAAAAGTTGTTACGCATATTTCAGAAGTTTGTCTTCATACTTGGCGAGGAAAGGTGATATACGTGAACAAAGTTCAATACATACCGGACGCTGGCTTCTTAGAGTGTCATTCACAAACAGAATTTTCGTAACTTTTTTTTTGGACATTGTTGGAATATTTGAAAGTAAACAATAGTTTACTTCCCACATCGGTGGGTGGAGGGAGTATAAAACACTTTTTATACTTGGTAATTTCAACAATGTTCAAAAGCCAACACCCATTCACATGGCAAAACAATGATCTAACCCACACGCGCGCACCACCACCACCCCCCCGCCCGGCCCGGCGTGGGGCGTGGGGCGTGGGGCGTGGGGAGTTTGGGGAGTCAAAAAATGAAAAATGAAACAAGGCTCCACCAATCACGTTC
Organism: Nemophila menziesii; assembly: GCA_029959085.1. NCBI lineage: Eukaryota > Viridiplantae > Streptophyta > Magnoliopsida > Boraginales > Hydrophyllaceae > Nemophila > Nemophila menziesii. The sequence continues at coordinate 39,204,279 of JARWIR010000001.1, forward strand.
CCATCAAGATGATTATTCCATTAGGTGGGACGTGATTGGTCCGTTACAATTGACAAGGCTTTTCAGAACTTCCCCTCTTCTATATATAGTGTTCACTCCCCACTTGTAATCTCACCGAAAATCAACAAAGCAAACAAACACTTCTCCCTTTCTCTCCGAGATAAAGCTGTAATAGTAGTCTACCGGGAAATCTTTTTTAACGCTAGGATTATTGTTTTTCCGTTATTAGTGTTTCGTTTTCCGTGTAAGTTGATTTTCATTTGTAATTTCAATTCTTGTAATAGTTAGTTTACATTTAAATTGATTTTACATTTCATCTCTTTCAAATCGTTTCTTCTACTTTGCTTTAAACGGTGATATTTTCATTCACAATTTAAAAAAGATTTTCCTTAGCTTTTATCTTATCACCGTTTTTTTTTAATGGTTTTTCCAAACACGACAGTTGCTTCATCATTGAATGCAAAGGCCTTTCCCAACGTGAATCAGGTGGAATCTCTTAATGGTTCCAACTACAAACGTTGGGCACAAAAGATCCTTATCTGTCTTGAACAGTACGAACTGGACTTCGTTTTATACGAGGATCCTCCACATTTAGTGGACAATGGGGTTCCCACTGAAGAAGAACAGACTAGGCATCTTGCTCTGGAAGCCAAGTTTAAGCGAGCTAACACCATGGCTCGAGGATGGATGTTGAACAACGTGTCAAACCTCATCTTTGATCTTCTTGCCAAAGAAAAATCGGCAAAGATCATATGGGAGACACTTGAGAAAAAATATGGGGCTGAGGATTCGGGTAAGAAGAAATATGTCACTGGGGCCTGGTACAACTTCCGTCTCACCGATCAAAAATCTATGACCGAACAACTCCATATCTATGAGAACCTATGCGCAGATGTGATTGCTGAAGGTATGAAAATGTGTGAAGTTCTCCAAGCCAATATCTTGTTAGAAAAATTTCCACCTTCCTGGAGCGAATACCGCAATCAACTTAAGCACAAGAAGAAGGAAATGACACTACAAGAGCTGATTAGCCACATTCAAGTCGAAGAGGCTAATCGACTCAAAGACAGGTCTATCTCTTTTCCTACTCACAATTTAAAAAAGATTTTCCTTAGCTTTTATCTTATCACCGTTTTTTTTAATGGCTTTTCCAAACACGGCAGTTGCTTCATCATTGAATGCAAAGGCCTTTCCCAACGTGAATCAGGTGGAATCTCTTAATGGTTCCAACTACAAACGTTGGGCACAAAAGATCCTTATCTGTCTTGAACAGTACGAACTGGACTTCGTTTTATACGAGGATCCTCCACATTTAGTGGACAATGGGGTTCCCACTGAAGAAGAACAGACTAGGCATCTTGCTCTGGAAGCTAAGTTTAAGCGAGCTAACACCATGGCTCGAGGATGGATGTTGAACAACGTGTCAAACCTCATCTTTGATCTTCTTGCCAAAGAAAAATCGGCAAAGATCATATGGGAGACACTTGAGAAAAAATATGGGGCTGAGGATTCGGGTAAGAAGAAATATGTCACTGGGGCCTGGTACAACTTCCGTCTCACCGATCAAAAACCCATGACCGAACAACTCCATATCTATGAGAACCTATGCGCAGATGTGATTGCTGAAGGTATGAAAATGTGTGAAGTTCTCCAAGCCAATATCTTGTTAGAAAAATTTCCACCTTCCTGGAGCGAATACCGCAATCAACTTAAGCACAAGAAGAAGGAAATGACACTACAAGAGCTGATTAGCCACATTCAAGTTGAAGAGGCTAATCGACTCAAAGACAGGTCTATCTCTTTTCCTACTCAATCCTCCAAAGCTAATCTTGTTGAAAGTTCTGCTGAAGGTAACAAAGGCAGGTTCAAAGGAAAGGGTAAACAACAAGGCCACAACAAATCCAAATCTGGGGGAAACAAGAACCGCGGCAACTCCAAAGGTGGTGGGTTCAAAACCTCTGGTAAGATTCAGAAACCCAAAGGAGCTTGCTACGTTTGTGGGAAGGAAGGACATAGGGCTTTCGAATGCAAACTTAGAGCCGATCAAGGTCCTAAACCTGCCGCAAATCTGGTTGAGACTGAAGAGGTTATCGCTGCAGTAACGGTTGAGGTAAACCTAATTGAGAACAAAACCGAGTGGATCCTTGATACTGGAGCTTCTCGTCATTTCTGCTCAACGAGATCCATGTTCAAGAAATTCGAAGAAGCAACAAATGGTGAATTTGTCTACATGGGTGACTCCTCAACCGCCATGGTCTTCGGTAAAGGACATGTTTCTCTCAAACTCACTTCTGGTAAAACCTTAGAGTTGAATGATGTTCTCTTCGTCCCCTGTCTCCGTAGGAACCTAGTTTCCGGATCTCTTCTTAATAAATTAGGCCTTAAACTTGTATTTGAAGGGGGGAAAATGGTTATTACCAAAAATGATGAATTTGTGGGGAAAGGGTACATGAATGGTGGTTTGTTTGTTTTAAATACTGTACCAATGAATGAGAATGCCTCTGATTTTGCTTATGTTGTTGAATCTATTGACACTTGGCATGGTAGACTAGGTCACCTTAATATCTCCTCTATTAAAAGGCTTAAAGAACTTGGACTAATACCCCTCAATAAAATAGATGATTTTTCCAAATGTCAAATTTGTGTAGAGTCCAAACTTGCGAAGAAGTCCTTTAAGCCCGTGACCACTAGAAAGACTAGTCTCCTTGAATTAGTGCATTCTGACTTAGCTGATTTTAAAAACTTCGCTAGTAGAGGAGGAAAACTTTACTATATAACCTTTGTAGATGACTACTCTAGGTTCACTAAAGTGTATCTTCTTAAAACTAAAGACGAGGCGGAAAACGCATTTTTAAAATACAAAGCTGAAGTAGAAAATCAACTAGACTGTAAAATCAAAAGACTTAGGTCAGATAGAGGAGGCGAATATAGTTCTAATTCACTTAAAGAGTTTTGTGAAATAAATGGGATAATCCACGAACTTAGTGCCCCCTATACACCCCAACAAAATGGCATAGCTGAGAGGAAAAATAGATCCCTTAAAGAGACTATGAATGCTATGTTAATAAGTTCAGGTTTACCTACCAACATGTGGGGGGAAGCTGTTCTATCAGCATGTTATGTCCTTAATAGGGTACCCCATAAATCCCTAGATAAGACCCCCTATGAGATGTGGAAAGGGTTTCCACCTAACCTGAAATTTTTAAAAGTGTGGGGGTGTCTGGCTAAAGTCAAACTACCTGATTTTAAAACAGTCACTGTTGGACCAAAAACAATAGACTCCGTTTTCATAGGGTATGCTCAGAATAGTGCAGCCTATAGATTCCTATCATTAGATGATAACTCCGTTTTTGAATCTAGAGATGCTGAATTCTTTGAAAAATCTTCCCTTTGAAAAGTATGCATAGTGTTGATGCTCCTTTGTCTTCTAGTAACTTATCTGATGAGGTTAATGTTCCTTTATGTGATAGTGCCCCTGGCCCCTCTACCTCCTATGAGCCTAGTAGTATTCCTGAGGAAGAAATTAGGAGGAGTAAGAGGCGTAGGACCGAGTCCAGTTTCGGACCTGATTTTATCACAGCCTTCTTAACCGAAGGTTTTCACATTGACCTGATAAGTGAACAGGTTGTCACCTGTCTCCTCATGGAGGAAGACCAAAAAACTTATGCCGATGCTTTGAGATCGGTAGATGCTAGTTTTTGGAAAGAAGCTATTAATAGCGAACTTGAGTCTATTAGAAGTAATCATACGTGGGAATTAACTGACTTACCCAAAGGCAGCAAACCCATAAACAGCAAATGGATTTTTAAGAAAAAGTTGAGACCTGATGGCTCAATAGAAAAATTCAAAGCTAGGCTCGTCATTAAGGGTTTCACCCAAAAGAAAGGCCTTGATTACTTCGACACTTATTCCCCGGTGACCAAAATCGCCACCATTAGGACCCTCATCGCTCTTGCGGTCATTCACAAACTTGTCATACATCAGATGGATGTTAAGACTGCGTTTCTGAATAGGGACCTAGATGAAGAGATCTATATGGCCCAGCCTGAAGGGTGTGTGGTTCCTGGTCAATGGGATAAAGTGTGCAAGTTGAAGAAGTCTTTGTATGGCTTATAACAGGCACCCAAAAAATGGTATGAAAAACTTGATAGTACCCTTATCTCCAATGGGTTTGTGGTCAACACTTCTGACTCATGTGTTTACTCCAAAGTAAGAGGATCAGAGTGTACCATCATCTGCCTATATGTAGATGACATGCTCATCTTCGGCACTTCTCTTCATACCATAAATGAGACCAAACACTTCTTGTCTTCTAAATTTGACATGAAAGACATGGGAGAAGCAGATGTAATTCTTGGGGTAAAAATCATTAGGAGCAGTAATGGTATTTCCCTGAGTCAGTCTCATTACGTAGAAAGGATGTTGAAGAAATTCGACTCCTTTGAGGTGACACCTGTAAATACTCCCTATGATTCTAGTATTCATTTGTCTAAAAATTCTGGAGATGTTGTATCCCAAAATGAATATGCCAAAATCATAGGTAGTGTGATGTTCTTAATGAACTACACTCGACCCGATATTGCCTACGCCGTTAGTAGACTTAGTCGCTATACTCATAACCCGAGTAATGACCACTGGGTTGCACTTCGTCGTCTTCTAAAGTATCTGCGAGGTACCATGGATCTAGGTTTGCATTTCAGCTCATTCCCTGCAGTTCTTGAGGGATTCTGTGATGCAAACTGGATCTCTGACAATGACGAAGTCAACTCCACCAGTGGTTATGTTTTCTCCTTAGGAGGAGGTGCTATATCGTGGAAGTCCTCTAAACAGACTTGTATAGCACGCTCCACCATGGAGTCTGAGTTTATAGCACTAGAGATGGCTGGACAAGAAGCTGAGTGGTTGAGAAGTCTCTTATCAGATGTGCCCCTTTGGGAAGGCAAGGCCACACCTGTGTGTATTCATTGTGATTCACAAGCAGCCATTGCAGTTGCTCATCAAAGTGCATACAATGGAAAGAAGAGACACATACGCATCAGACATGGCTCAGTAAAACAGTTACTGAAGAATGGTGTGATAGCCTTGGAGTATGTACGATCAGAGGAAAACCTCGCTGATCCTTTTACCAAAGGCCTACCCAGGAGAGTAGTCCTGGAAACGTCGAGGGGGATGGGGTTGAGACCCGTTAATAGGGAACATGTGACTCTTGAGTCAAGATGATCTCCATCCATCCCTATGGCATAAAACTAAAGTAATATGGATTCATAGCCACTTGTGGTGGTCCTTTTGAGAAGGACTTGATGAATCAGAATTCATAGCCTATATGGCGGTCCTTTCGAGAAGGACTTGATGAATTCAAGGGTAGCAAAACCCAAAACCTTTATCAACAAAATGTTAAGGAGACGTCCTTGAACAAATGTAAATAAAGGTATCCACAAAGTTCATAGCCCGCAAGGGTGGTTCTTAGAGAAGGACTTGATGAACCCAACGAAAAAGTGAGGTTCGAGGAAACCATAACCTTCAGCAGGGTAGAGTATGTATTGTGAGGGCCTCGATCGAAAACCGTTAAAGTTCAAGAGTACGTTCACTAGAACGGAATTCGGTGGTTGCCTCATTTCACTACGTGACAATTCAAATCGAAAGATATTGGCACTTAAGTACAATTCACCCAAACGCCGAAAGCCGTGGAAACCTGATCACCTTCTCTTCAAACTGTTTGTTGACCTTCAAATATGTGGGGGATTGTTGGAATATTTGAAAGTAAACAATAGTTTACTTCCCACATCGGTGGGTGGAGGGAGTATAAAACACTTTTTATACTTGGTAATTTCAACAATGTTCAAAAGCCAACACCCAAGCACATGGCAAAGCAATGATCTAACCCACACGCGCGCACCACTACCACCACCACCCACCCGCCCGGCCCGGCCCGGCACCGGCGACGGCGACGGCGGCGTGGGGGCGTGGGTCGTGGGTCGTGGTTCGTGGTTCGTGGGTCGTGGGGGCGTGGGTCGTGGGTCGTGGGTCGTGGTTCGTGGTTCGTGGGGAGTTTGGGGAGTTTGGGGAGTTTGGGGAGTTTGGGGAGTCAAAAAATGAAAAATGAAACAAGTTTTGGTCCAGCTCTTATAGTGAAGTGGTGAAGCTGGCAAGCTATCAAAAGAAAAACGGAAGACAAGGCTCCACCAATCACGCTCCCATCAAGATGATTATTCCATTAGCTGGTCAACTCGTCAATCAAAACGTGTGGATTGAAAGACAAGTCAACCAGCGGTTACACTTGCATTCAAAACGTGGGGGAATTAAAAGTCAGCAGAAACGTGTGGAATCAAATCAAATCCAAAACAGTCAATCATTTACTGGAGGAAATCACAGACGTGATTGGTCCGTTACAATTGACAAGGCTTTTCAGAACTTCCCCTCCCCTATATATAGTGTTCACTCCCCACTTGTAATCTCACCGAAAATCAACAAAGCAAACAAACACTTCTCCCTTTCTCTCCGAGATAAAGCTGTAATAGTAGTCTTTCTGTTAGAAGATACCGGTACGCCGGAAAATCTTTTTTAACGCTAGGATTATTGTTTTTCCGTGTATTAGTGTTTAGTTTTCCGTGTAAGTTGATTTTCATTTGTAATTTCAATTCTTGTAATAGTTAGTTTACATTTAAATTGATTTTACATTTCATCTCTTTCAAATCGTTTCTTCTACTTTGCTTTAAACGGTGATATTTTCACTCACAGACATCAATTAGTAATGAATGGAATTTTGATAAAAAGAAATTCCATTTGCTTACTAATCTAGGCAGAATTCAAAGGTAATTGTTTTATGGGATAATTTTCTAAGAGTACCAATTAGATTCGGTTTTTGACTTCTTGGTGTCTAATGTTTATAATATTTTTTAAGTGGTTCGAATTCTCGCGGTTCTAATACACCACATAAGATAGCCACCTTAGGATTATAAGTTTCTCTACTAAACTTCTTGCAATTATAAAAGATGAGTTACTGTTGTGGTTCTAGGTGTGATATATCTGTCACCTATGGAACTAGGACTCCCCGCAAGCGTACGGGATGTCGCCTATGTTGTAGATCTCCCTGCCTAGGCGCCGCCTAGGCGTCAACTCCCCTCTCTGCCGCTTACGCCTAGTTAAAACTTTAGGCGTTTTTGCCTAGCGCCTTAGTCATCGTGGAATAGGCGGTTAGCCCGTCTAGGCGCCAATTAACGGAAAAAAAATGACCGCCTAGGCGCCGATTAATTGCAAAACATGCCCGCATAGGCCTTGTTATTTTTCTTATTCTCGAGAATTCCTTAATTGATATTATAACTCGATTTTTAGTATTTTTATATTTAATATTGTGTTGTTAGATGAATTTTTTAACTTAAATAATTAAAAGTGCTATAATTACTACATATATGTTACTAAATATAAAAAATTACACAACGAGATTCAAAACCGTACAATTTCGCCTAGGCCCCGTGTAATCCTGCCTAGGCGTTAGGCCCCGGTCGACCGCCTAGGCTGCAAAACTGAGATCTACAGCATAGGCTGTCGCCAAGTAAAAGTATGATAAGTTTTAGGGATATCATTCCTCAGGGACTACTAACAGTGTATTAAATATGTTTAGAGTGTAATAAAATTAAAAGTTGCAAGTAGAATAATAATAATATGAAAGATATTTGTTTGGTTTTTTATTAAGGATCTAAAGTGAAATTGCTATAAAGATTAAACTAAGGTGCATATAATTAAAATACTAAGAAAATATGAAATGCAATGAGAAATATGCTTGAGTCTTGTGGGTTATCCTACTAATCAACTATTAATTCGTTATTTTTTATAAGGGTGAATTGGGCGATTTTCATTAGACGGGATCCAAATACACTCTAATTCCCCATTTGGGTGATCTTAGGGCCTCAACCTTACACACCCCTCGGCTTTTTGATAGCTTAAAGTCCTTAACCCTATGACTACCTAGCAGGCAAAACCTTCTGGTTCAATACCTCGTACTAGTATGTTTGAAATTCGACCCCTGACTTAAGGTGCAGCCAAAAATCTCAAACTATCCATGATCAAAGAATGAATAGGAAATTCTAATTAACATATAAATCAATGTAAAATAATAGTAACCTCAATTCAATTAAACAAATAAATATCCAAAATACTCAATTAATATAGAAATAGTCAATTGAGGTTCATACCCATTGCAAGCCTCAAGCATAAGGGATTTAGTTCATAAAGATAAACTGGAAATTAAAGAAAACTAATGCTAAAATCATGTTTAAAAGCTAAAATAGAATATAATTAACCTAAAGAACGGCTGGAATCGGGTTCCGGATGTTTGAGAATGATGGAGTTAGGTGAAAACCCTATTTCTGGTCTTCTCTTCTTCTCCAGAACGTTTCTGACTTTTTTCCTCATCAAAATATAATGTCTAAAGACTTGGGGGCTGGAAAATATAGCTTATAAATTCTTCTAAATTTGTGAATTTAGGAAATTAGGTTTGGAAGGGGCCCACCCCGTTTTACTTAACTAGATTTCTAGTTCGTACCACGACGGGTGCAAATGGCATAACTTCTTCATCTTAACTCAGAATTGAGTTCCGTCACTTGCCACGTGACCCTGACTTCAAGGTCTTTCTAAATAAAGGAATCAGGTCTGGAGCTCTCACCAAAAAGTCATATAGTGACAGAAACACTAAGGTACAAGAATTCTCTGGTAAACGCTTCAACTTGCTAAAGTGGCTCTAAGCTAAATTTACGCTTTGACTTGGGTTTTCTTTTGACTCTTTGACTTCTTTATCTCATCTTCGACCCTTATATCAAGCATTTACCCAAAACCTACACACTTAATACACAATTAAGGTGCAAATCTCTATAAATAGTATTATATCCAAAACTGGGAATAAAAGTGAAATATAGTTAACAATAGGAGAAATCCATCACTTAGGCCCAATAAACTCCCAAAATAATGTCTCGTGTATATATTATCTATCACGAATATAGAGATATCAATTACAAAACCTTTACATTGAGGTTTTCCCGAGCTCAACCACAACCTAAACTGTATTTTTACCAGACTCAATCTTAACCCTTACACGTGCTTTTTGAAATCTCAATTATGAAAAATAAAGCGTGATTCTTGACGGGCTCAATCACAAAACCTAAACGAGACTATTACGGGCTCAATCTCAACTGTCAAACAACTTTGATCACACAAATCCTTCTCTTCTTCAATGAGCTAATGACCCTTTACTCTAATCTCGGAATCACATTTCCAAACTAGAGCTATTGTATAAGTGTTTATGAAGGATTACAATAATGAAAGATAATATTCTATGGAGTAGGTATTACAATGAATATCATGAACTACTCTTTGAGTAAATAACATAAGGATGGTTATTGAAAACTCCTTCTTGAGTGGACTGAACAATGATGTCCATCAAGTTATTCTTGTGATAAAGTGAAGATCATAACTTGTGATCTCTTGTGGGATGACCCCTTTTATGGTGTTATAGTTTAGGCTTCAAGATATGTTTTGAGTGATCCTTTGGTGGGGGTTCTTATATCCTTTTAAGGCTCCAACAGATATTTTAAAGAAATTTGTCATGACTGGAAAGTAAGCCACGGTTTTAACAAAACGGGTACCCCTTTAGGGATAATTTACTTTATTCCCATTCAGCTCCAATGTATTAATTACAACGACCATTTTCATAAGATTCAATGATGTTGTATGCATAAAAACGTGATGTCATTTAATATCGCGGTGATGTTTTTGGATCAAAATGGGATCCCAAAAACTCTCTATAAGTTAAGACAAAAAATGGATTCGTTGCCCAAATACACTAACTTATTTCATGAGATCTGTCCAAAATCAAATTATAAGGATGTTCGTAGTTAATCATTTATTTGGATTCCAAGCACACACTAAGTTATAGCATGAAACATTTCAAGAGTATAAAAAGAAGTTTTTGAAGATAATTGAATGCTCTTAAACTTAACATATAAAATGTTTAAATAGTTCAACTAAACAAGTTTATATTTTAACACTTTATCAAATCAATACATATTAAAAGTTATGTTTTAAAAGTGTTCAACTCATGCAAATGCACACAAAGGCTAAAACATTTTAAGATAGGTGAAGCCACGTTTTAGAAAGTATATGATGCTTAAAATAATACACGGTATGTTTCAAGCCTAAATCATATAAATATGAAATTAACACATAAGCACACAAATATTTGTCACATATAAACACGTGAAAATGGGTAACTTGCCAACATTCTCCCCCTTTTCTTGCAATGATATAGTCCTAGAATAATATTTAATGTAACATATATGGAGTCTAAAATGCATGGCTCCCCCTCACAAAGTGCATGTAAATCAGATGATAAGAAAAATAACATATAGAGTCTTTCAAGGCACGACTCCCCCTCACACAAAAGACATATCTCAATGTTTTCTAAGTGACCTAATAGTCATGGTTAGAATATGCAAATATGTAACAAGTAGAGCAAGCAACATAATTTGTATAAGTATATCATTCTAGCACAATATTGCAACATGTCATGAAATAAGAATATAACACCAAATAGATCATATAAAATATATAAGCATGACATCTCTAAGCATGATATTTCTCCACCTTTGTCTTCATAAAAAATAGGGTAATCTATATATTCAAATTAAGCCTAATCAAGTGAACAAAATCACATACACATCAATGACCCTAAGAGGAAAGATATACAAGTTAAAACGTGAATACTTAAATAAGAGTGAAAGTATAGTCTTACAAATTGGTGAGTGAGTGAGTCGTGAGCTTTCTTTAAAAATGAATACTACGTGACAAGTTCTCAAACACAAGTGATTATCCAAACAAGCAAAAATAAAATAGCAAGAAAATCAAGTCAAGTAGCTCGAAGGAGAAACATCATTTGAATACCGAGTTAGTATCATAAGATAGACACGTTAAAATTAATAAATTTGAATCATTGGTATCTCAGACCTTGAAAGGGGTCTACTTCTCTAATAACATGTTCTAGAGCGCATTAATGGGTAACCACACCTCGTGTTTGTGGTCTAGCATTATACTATATCTATTTGGTATGGCCCGTGGCTCAAAAGGCATTCCCCCTGCCCCTTCATCTCTAAACAACCTTCTTACAATAGCTTTTGAACTTATCAACGCAAAAACTAAAATATGGAATTCTTGGTTAATCGCTTGGGTCATAGACTTGGAAATTGCACAATTAGTATAATCTATCCATCTTCCTTGTCTATCGCAGCCTGGTCGTTTGATCTAGCCTAATTCGGGGAACGAGATATACACATCTATGTCCAAGTACAATCAAACTCTAAAGTTCCTAGAGCCTCTTATTGAAATCCTTAATGGTCAAATTAGAACCCCTCCACCCAGGTCCCAAATATTTGGACAAGATATGGAAGGGTACTCTACCTCTCTAGCTAAAATATTTTCCATGGAAAACATGTCGCAATACTCTCCCCACACAATAAAATAGGTTTCAAAGAAAGTGTGTAATATTTCTATTTGAAACATATGATAACTCGTTGACGAGTCAGTCGAGCACATGTTTATTCACTGTTCTTGGACTAGAGAAATCTGGCTTAGGGGTGCCCTTCAACTCAGAAAACTTTTCGCTTCGGAGTCTAAATTTGTTTGGTGGATCGTGTACCTTGCATCTAATTGTGTTAAGAATGACGTTAAGATGAAAGAAATTATACCTAGGATAGACTTTACATGTTGGTCTATCTAATTGGCACGAAATAAATTTGTTATGGAACAAAAAAATACCAATGTGCCTATTATTCTCATTCAACTGTATAATAACCTAAATGATTGTTTACTTATGATATCATTGAAATCAACACAGACGCGGTCGTGGGCCCTCGTGGAGTTGTTATTGGATCCCTTGGTAGAGACCATTATGGAGTTGTTGTTTGTGGGTAAACTGTTGGAATTAATAAATAATAGACAGTCTTTTTTATTAATTCATTCATGCTCTTAGGAGAAGTGGAAATGATTTTGTGTGTACAATTAGTCACACATTATAATTGGAAAATAAAAACCATTGGAATTGTTTAGTTTCAAATAATTCTTTATTCTTGATGAAGGATTAATGGTTTTATATATATTAGTTGTTATGGGAGTTACAAAAACTTGATAAAGGAAAAAAAAACGGCTAGCATTAATGAGTATTGAAGAGCCATTTATGTGACGGTTTTTTTCTTTGTCTCATCATTTTCTCTATAAATAGTGACTTTGTCACTTGCATTTTTTAGAGAAGAGAAAAAATGTAATTCTAGAGAGAATGGAAAAATTATTCAAGAGAGAATAGGAAAATAATTTTAGGGAGAAAGAATATTATTCTAGAGAGAAAGAAAAATTATTCTTAAGAGAATAGAATATTATTCTTAAAATTCAGAAAAATGAAACACTCCATTCTCAATGATTAGTCAAATCATTTTGACATAGAGATAAGAGTAGAAGAGTGATACGATTGTTGGAGATACCGGGACTCCCGGAATATCTTTTTCAACGATGCACGTTTTGTGTATTCGTATCTAGAATAATTTATTTTTTTGAATATTTCCATGTAAGTTCATTTTCCATTTCTTGTAATAGTTGTTGTATTACGGTTTATGGGATACCTTTATATTCCATTTTCCATTGTATTGTAATAGTTGTAGTATTACATTTTTTCTAAATATTTTTATATGAAAACAATTTTTACTGTATCGGTGATATTGTTAGTTTTTACCAACAATTTGAAAAAGATATTTTCAATATCACCGATTGTAAAATAGTTTACGTATTTCGGCGGTTGCTTCATCCTTGAACGCAAAAGCCTTTCCCGACGTGATTATGTTGGATCCTTTCAATGGTTCCAACTACAAACGTTTGGCACAAAAGCCACTGATATTCCTTGAAGCATATGAACTAGATCTTGTTGTTCTCGAGGTACTCCCCGCCATTGAGGGCAATGTGAAATTACCAAAGAACACTATGCTAGGATCCTAGCTCTTGATGTTGGGTTCAAGAAAGATAATTCAGTGGTTAGTGGATGGATATTGGATAATTTGACAAACCCCAACTTTTATTTGTATACCGTTGAGAAGTCAAAAAGACTATATGTGAAACGGTTCAGAAAAGGTACGAGGGTGATGATTCTGATGAGAAGAAATACATCACTTGGGAATGACCCAAAAAGATCCAATCGGTCTCATACGAGTCTAGAAAAGTAAATCGACTCAAGGATAAGTCCTTATTTTCCACGTTTATATAAGTTTAAGGACTACTTTTCTCCTTTCTATTACAAATATCTAACTCTTGTTGCACTAAATATCATTCATAGACTATACACCAATTGAATGTTAACCCTATGTTTGAATGAAAATATAGATGAAGATATCTATATAGTGCATCTTGAAGGGTTGGTGATTTTTGGTCAAGGGGATAAAGTATGAAAACTTAGGAAAGTGTTTTGGGTTTTTAAACGGCCACCTTGCTAATGAAATAGTACCTTAATAAAATATGGATCCGTTTGTGTTGCACTATTGATAATAGGTGTATGACATGATCCACTTTTGGTACTTTCATTCATGGGACTTACTTCTTTTATTTTCCTATTTGTGAATAAAAGAGGTGGGGGAAGCGGATCCTAAGGAAAAAATTCATTTGCATAAATAATGGCATTTACCTTAGTTAGTCTCACTTTGTTGGAAAGGTTTGACTCCGTTGATATAATGTTTGGTAAAAACTTCCTTATAATACTAGTATTCATGAATAAGAGAATTGTGGGGGTTGTACCCCTTAATGAATATGAAATAATTATAAGGAATATGATGTTCTCTATGAACTATACTCAACTTGGTATTGTCCATATTGTAAAGAAACTCAAGTGGTGACAATTGGGTTATTATTTGTCATTTGATAAAGTACGAGAGGTACTATTGATCTAAATTTGCATTTTAAAATAACTTATGTAGTTATTGAAAGAGTTTTGCTACGCAAACTTGGTCACATATAAATGATGAAATAAATAGTTGATTTATTTACTAAAAAACTTAACCGGGAGAGTAATCCTAGAAATATTGAGTGATAGGACTAGAACCCATTAATGGGGGAACCTATGACTAATAATTCTATATGATGCACTAAATTCCTATCTATATAGTGTAAATTGTGCATACATGAGAAATTAAAAACTTAATGAATTCATAGCCCTGCGTGGTGGTCCTATTGAGACGGACTTGATGAATTCACCGTTGAGGTTGTTGTATAATTCTCAAACTTAATGAATTCATAGCCATGTGTTGTGGTCCTATTGAGATGGACTTGATGAATTCACCGTTGAGATTGTTGCATATTTCTCATACTTAATGAATTCATAGCCATGTGTGGTGGTCCTATTGAGACGGACTTGATGAATTCACTGTTGAGGTTGTTGTATATCGATCACAATATGACCTCAAGGAGACGTCCTTGATTTTCCCAAGGGATGAGCTTTTAGACTCACCACAAATTCATAGCCCGTAAGGGTGGTCCTAAAGAGAAAGGACTTGATGAATTCGCGAGACACATGATGAGGTCGAGTTTTATTGCTCTTAATGATCTTAAAATTTGAGATAGGTCAGCTAATGTGGCTAGACACTCTAAGAGATCACCTATGTTTAAAGAAAGGGTGATGTTCGAGGAATTTGTAACTATCAACTGGGTAGAGTATGTGCTGTGAGGGTCTCGATCGAAAACCGTCAAGTTCAAGAGTACATTCACTTGACAGGAATTTGGTGGTTGCCTCACTTCACTACGTGTCAATTCAAAACGAAAGATATTGCCACTTAAGTACAATTCACCCAAATGTTGGTATTTATGAAAACCTGTTCACGTTATCTCCCAAAGACCCTGAGTGGGGGATTGTTGGAATTAATAATTAATATACAGTCTTTTTTATTAATTCATTCATGCTCTTAGGAGAAGTGGAAATGATTTTGTGTGTACAATTAGTCACACATTATAATTGGAAAATAAAAACCATTGGAATTATTTAGTTTCAAATAATTCTTTATTCTTGATGAAGGATTAATGGTTTTATATATATTAGTTGTTATGGGAGTTACAAAAACTTGATAAAGGAAAAAAACGGCTAGCATTAATGAGTATTGAAGAGCCATTTATGTGACGGTTTTTTTCTTTGTCTCATCATTTTCCCTATAAATAGTGACTTTGTCACTTGCATTTTTGAGAGAAGAGAAAAAATGTAATTCTAGAGAGAATGGAAAAATTATTCAAGAGAGAATAGGAAAATAATTTTAGGGAGAAAGAATATTATTCTAGAGAGAAAGAAAAATTATTCTTAAGAGAATAGAATATTATTCTTAAAATTCAGAAAAATGAAACACTCCATTCTCAATGATTAGTCAAATCATTTTGACATAGAGATAAGAGTAGAAGAGTGATACGATTGTTGGAGATACCGGGACTCCCGGAATATCTTTTTCAACGATGCACGTTTTGTGTATTCGTATCTAGAATAATTTATTTTTTTGAATATTTCCATGTAAGTTCATTTTCCATTTCTTGTAATATTTGTTGTATTACGGTTTATGGGATACCTTTATATTCCATTTTTCCATTGTATTGTAATAGTTGTAGTATTACATTTTTTCTAAATATTTTTATATGAAAACAATTTTTACTGTATCGGTGATATTGTTAGTTTTTACCAACATAAACTAGCCGCACAACTCCTTCTACCGTTTTTAAACAAGAGTGTTTGGCTATTAAGAGTGTTATTTTGTTTGTTAGACATTCGTTTTTTATTCGTGTCACCATTGAAAATCATGCTTTAACATATATCCAAGCTATTAAGTCTCCCTCCAACACAACATATTGGAGATCTCTGTCGATAGAGAAATATTTTCGATTGTTGGCTAATAAAACCTTTCAAATTTTTTTAGTTGAGTCAGAAGATTAGCAAATTGTACTATTCATGAGGTAGTAAAGAAAATTGTTATGTTCACTTTACTGTTAATAGGCGTATAATTTTTGTTTTTGATTTTCGTTCAATTTTATATTCTGATTTTACTTTTCGAAAATGGGATAATAATATTATTGTTATATATGTGAAATTACGTATATGATCCCAAAAAATAGCTATCTAGTATTCAATAAACTGACAAATTAGCTAAGCGTGTATCTTAAAAGTTTGTGGGAATAAATGTGCTTAGCATGCACCAAGGTACCTAGATGGATTGGAACAAATTTGCATTCATGCATTATATAAAACATGACTAAACTTATAAGATCAATCTAATCTAGCTTTTAGCCCTCTAAAATATTATAGATACCCTTGGAGGACACATATAAATTGAGTAGTCATTAGATTCTTCATTCTATATATGTTATTTTCATATCAAGTACCAAATATGACTTATTTTGGGAGTAGTGGACGAATCTAATGTGAAATAACAAACTAAATTATAGGGCTTTCTTTTAGTGGGACGAATCATACTTCATTACGACTATCACAATCATTGAGAAAAATTATATATTTTAATATTCTATTTTGCAAAGTAGACTTAGTGATAATCATGAAAATAAAAAAAGGTCAAACAGTGAAGAATTCTCCTCTATATAAGCCGCACAAAGCAGAAATAAGTTACCACCCACCAACAATCTTTTAATTTGATTTCTTTGGTAAATATAATATATATTCCTCTAGATCTTCGTATCTAAGAGCTTTACTTGAATAATATGGAGAAAACAAAAAATGGTGAATTAGTAGTAGATTTTGATGAGGAGAAATGGGTTTATGACTCTTCTGTTGATCATAAAGGAAGAGTTCCACTTCGAGCTTCCACTGGCGTATGGAAAGCTTCGCTGTTCATTATTGGTAAGAAACAAACAAAATAACCACCATATTATTCTTATATTTCATGAAACTTCATGCATGATAGCTTTCTAATTCTTTCAGTTTTAGATATGACACAGGTCATATACTTGTGCGTTCTAAAACTACACTATTTACCAGTAGTCTTAGTCTTATAAGACGATGTCAGCATTTCTCCTCTATATAATTCCACATGAGATCATGTTATTATCACAAAAGATGGTCATCTTTTGTGATAAATTTTTGTTACTTTCTTTCTTAGATTTACCCATACATGTGCGTCAAGAATTACTCATAGTAAGTGGCTGGCCAGTGTCCTTTAAAAAATTATAACCCAGAAAGTAAGTACTAGGTAGGCTTTGTACCTAGCTATAAGTATAAAGGGAGAAATGCTTAATCAGATATCAAGAGCCACCAAATAAAAATTCGTTATACTTGTACCATTGATAGAGGCTTTCCTCGTTTTTCTACCATTGATGGAGGAAATGGAAACTATATATGCCTAGATTCCATTTTATAGAACAAAGTATTTTTTGACATGACTATAGTTTAAGATGCCTAACACTTTCGAATTTTTAGTCACTTTATACATGGTCATGGAATAAGATTCCTTTCAATCTTAATATTTTAGTGGATTATCTTCATGAGCATATCTAGGAAGTAATGGACAATATAGTGCTCAATGGTCCCAAAATATTGTCAACCTATAGTTTTTAAGAGATTAAAAAATCCAACCCAGAGAATATAAATTTTACTATTTTTGTATGTTAACAGTATGTAAAAAAAGTTAATTAAATGACCAAATATTTGTTTTGTAGCAATTGAATTCAGTGAGCGATTGAGTTATTTTGGAATCGCTACAAGCTTAATCATATATATGACTACGGTGTTGCATCAAGATCTTAAAACAGCAGCTAAAAGCGTTAATTACTGGTCCGGAGTTACTACGCTAATGCCATTACTCGGTGGATTTTTAGCCGATGCTTACTTGGGTCGATTCACCACTGTTCTTGTTTCATCAATTGTTTACCTCCTGGGTTTGCTTCTCTTGACCATGTCCAGAGTGATTCCATGTCTGAAACCATGTGACTCTAATGACTGTGACAATTCTGGTAAAATACACAAAATGGTGTTCTTTATGGCGATCTATTTACTGTCCATAGGAACAGGGGGACATAAACCCGCTTTAGAAAGCTTTGGAGCTGACCAATTTGATGATGATCATCAACAAGAAAGAAAAAAGAAACAATCTTTTTTCAATTGGTGGAATGCTGGACTTTGTGGTGGTTTAATACTCGGAGTAACTGTAATTGTTTACATTCAAGATCATGTTAGCTGGGCTGTTGCAGATATTATTCTTACTGTTTCAATGGCTTCTACTATACTTATATTCTGTATCGGAAGACCATTTTATCGCTTCAGAAATACTAAAGGAAGTCCATTTACACCAATGCTACAAGTACTTTTAGCCGCTATAACCAAGAGAAATCTTCCTCATCCCTCGGATCCAATTGAATTACACGAAATTGCGAAATCAGAACAGTCCAATGGAAGACTTTTATCCCATACTAACAACCTTAAGTAAGTTCTAACTAATCGCTTCAATGTGTTTATTATATTACAGATACTAACGCATTTCGTATGTTCTTCACTCTTCAGGTTTCTTGATAGAGCTGCGATTGTGCAATATTTGACAGAGGAGGCTAAGAATCCATGGAAGTTATCGACTGTGACAATGGTGGAGGAAACAAAGCTGCTTATTAACATGATACCGATCTGGATAACAACTATACCGTTTGGTATTTGTGTAGCACAAGCTGCGACTTTCTTTATTAAACAAGGGATGACACTGAATCGTGATATGGGACATGGTTTTTTGCTCCCTTCAGCTACAATCTATGGTTTAGCTGCAATTGGGATGATAATTGGAGTAGTTATATACGACAAAATCTTAGTACCTTTCTTACGAAAAGCGACTGGAAATGAAAGAGGCTTCACTATTCTACAAAGGATTGGAATTGGTATGATCTTTTCAGTTGCAACTATGGTAACTGCGGCTTTGGTAGAGAAAAAGAGACTCAACATTGTCGAAAATGATCCACTAAGAAGCTCGATTTCAATGAGTGTATTTTGGTTAGCACCACAATTTATGATACTTGGAGTAGGTGATGCGTTTACTCTGGTGGGATTGCAAGAGTACTTTTATGATCAAGTTCCAGATACAATGAGAAGCTTAGGAATTGCATTTTATTTGAGTGTAATTGGAGCAGCAAATTTTGTTAGCAGCTTTTTGATAACAATGGTGGATCATATTACTGAAAAGTCAGGCAAGAGTTGGTTTGGAAAGGATCTGAATAGCAGTCGATTGGATTTATTTTACTGGCTGTTAGCTGGTATTACAGCAGTTAATATGTGTGTTTATGTGATGGTGGCACGAAGATACTCTTACAAGAATGTGCAAAGAAGGACAAATGTGGCGGTAGCTGATTGCTATGATGCTGAAACAATGTCTTAAATGAAGTCAATTTTAGTATTTTTAATCTTTAAGTTTATGATATTGGCTGATAATAAAGCTCAAGAAAATCATAGATTTGATATTTTTTACTTTAGAGGAGTGTGTATTAAAAATTTCTTACGAGGCATAAATATATCTAGTAATGTTTGGAAATTCAAATTTATAAAAGTCATTAATTCCCTGGGCATGAAAAGACCTTGAGTGTCGACTCCATATGGCTGCTCCAGGGGCATATGGATACTTTGGGATAGAGGGGAAATCTAGGTAAGTAGGTAACCAGACTAATTGTGTCTCCTGGTTGTCATGTGTAGTGTATGATCATCCCCTTACGGAGTAAGGGAGGGATTGTGGGAAGGTGACAACATAGGCCATTACAACACCTTGGTTTGGTTGGTAAGAGAGGATTTTAGCTACATCAGTGTCGAGTCAGATCAGTGAGGGGCTCATCGGGAACCTACAGAAGAATGATTCGATTCGAGAACTGTAAGTTGGTAGACTTAGGTTTTGTGAGAACTTGATTCACGTGGTGTGATTATTGAAACACAGGGAAACGCATCTTGAAGCGTGTAACATCCCGAGAATATGTAAAAGTTTTTCTTTTTAAAATTTAATTATCCTTTTCAACTAATATCTAAGTTCAACTCTTTTTTGTTGTTCGTCAAACAACTTATATCACAATAAATTACCTACGAATGTTTTCTCTCCCATGCACACTCTCTGAGGCGCCCAGAAAGAAAACACACCACCACTCCTTTTCCATTCCACCACCACAAAACTAACTGGCCACGCCCTTAATCTTCACATTCTTTCGCTTTTCTTTTCTCTGCAAATACCCTCTCTCTCTCTCTCTCTCCATATTTGTCGTTCTTTTCTTTGTCTCCATTCTTTTCCCTCTCCAGGGTCTCTTGTAAACCAACCTTGCAATAGAAAAATTATCATAATCAAGCTTTAAATTCTATGCAAATGAAGTTGAAAATAATGTTAAGGATGATGACTTAACAGTCTCACCGGCTGAGAGTAGCAAATACACGGCTTTTGATGAAGCTAAATTTTTATTCAGATGATTGCTACAAGGGCTATTACTTCACTTATATTCGAACAATTTCCATTAAATATTAGGGTGTGAAAGGAAAGATCTCCATTGAAAAAAAGGTTCTTAACGTTTGTCTTCTCAAATTTGCTGAGCAGGAAGATCGCGACAAGGTTTATGAATTCGCCCATATCACATCTTTGAATTTCATGTCCTTGTTCATCTTTGGGATGGAGTTATCAAAAATTCAAAAAAATTGGAATATACATCTTTTTGGGTTCATATTGATGGAATCCCAGCTCTCCTCATTAAAGAGAGTAATTTTAGGAATGCAGCAGCTAAGCTTGGTGAAGTGGAGGCCATTGAGCTACCAGAACCCGGAAAATTTTAAGGATTATTCACCGATGAAAGTTAGAGTGTTATGGCCAATCAACAAACCTCTTCTCTCGAGGTTTCAATTTGTCCAAAAACACAGACAACCTTACTGGGTTTCTTTCAAGTTCGAAAAACCTTTTGATTTTTGCTACGGATGTGGTATTATTTCTCATGAGGAAGAGGAATGTGGGAACACTACTAAACTAAAATTTCGACATGGAAACTGGATTCGAGCACCTGAAACTCCGACCACCACTGGTGGAGGAGTTGGGGGCTTTGTGTTTAAAGAGGGAATACAAAAATTTCAAATTGTCTCTGGTCAGTTTAGACAGCCAACAAAAAAACTAAAAAGTAAAGCTAGACATGGTATGGTGTATGGTGAGTCGGCCTGGCTAACATGCCAGTTCGGACCTGTTCGGTCCGGTTCTTAGCGTTACTGGGCCTTACCGGACCGTTCTGGTCCACCGGTCTTGCCCCTTATCAGACCGTTCCAATCCAGTTCTATAAGAGAAATACTGGGACACGAACCGGTAAGAAGAACCGCTCTGACAGGTTCCGTACCGGTTCTTTTTTTATAATAACTAATAAAGATCTGTCTTTTGGGTCTTTGCTCATAGCTTTTCAAGTTCCCAAATACAACAGAAGTTAAGAACAATTTCAATATCTTGTTTTACTCTACACAATATTTAGCCTTCCTAAGTTACAAACAAATTCATATAATGATATAAGCACCCTTAAAAATACAATTTACATATCAGTTTCAATCCCATAAATCACTCTAGCTCCCTATCTCCCAAAACTTGATGGTGATTTATCATTATAAACCAAAAAAAAATCCCCTAGTCTATACATCTACTAATTCACCTATAAGAACATCAAACAAATAATCTTCTATCTCTTTACACACATGTTAAACCTCCTCTCCTAACTTAAACCGTTTGATTTTCGTCCCAAAAACCTTACAATTTCAATTTCAATTCTCTTTTAACCCTTCATTTATTTGGTTGTAAAACCAATCTCATCTAGTACATCGATTAAATAATAAAAATTCCTACTTTCTTTCACATGAAATGTATCTAGTAAAAAAAATAGACTCTTTTTCAGTTTCTTCATCGCTTGATATAGCCATTCCCATACCTACCAACAGTTTGAAGTAAAAAATATTACAAATTCCGAAACTGAAGGACCGTAAATAAATTCTTCAAGGGATTACTATGAAAATCATTGGAATAAATAATCTCTTCTTGAAAAGATGTATCGAGAACTGAATTTGGACTTTGATTATTTACTCTCAAGTCCTTAACAAATTCCAAAACTATTTTATTAGAATTCAAGAATCCAAATCCTTCTAATTGAAAATGATTAGATGATTTATGCATTTGAAAAAGAAAATATTTAATAAATTTCATAAAATTATAAAAGATGTAACAAATTATCCAGACCTCAAATTCTGATGAAGATTGATCAGAATTCAACTTGCAAAAGCCTTTTGGATTTTTTATATATGAATTTCTCGAAGAGTACATCTTGTGATCGTAATATCATCTTCTTTAAACATTTTATTTATTCTTTTTCTTTCAAATCTAGTCACATTTCATTTATTCTTAAAAGTATAAAAGATGTAACAAATTTTCCATACCTCAAACTTTTTATTAACCATTGAAATAAGAAAAGAAAGCTACTTACCATTTCTTTCTCTATCAATCTGGAGTTTCCAATCAAATATAAAATTTGAAATGGATTTTAAAATACACGTAGCTTTTTTTTGCAATTAATTGCAAATATCATTTTGTATCATCGTATTCGGATAAAGGTGGGACTTTTATGCAATTCCTTTTAGTCTCTCAATTAAAAAACTCATACAAAATAACTTTTGTAAGGTTACTTAAGAGAAACATCAAGAGATAAAAGTATAATAACACCATGGTGCAAATAAATATGGGATCAGATTTTTCAACCATCATATAGGAACAAAATATAGGGGCTTATGGTGTAAATTTTGAAATTATATGCATTTCGAATTTCACAAGAACTAAAACCAAACTTTTCAAGATAACCAAATACCATTTTGAAATATTTCAGGGACCATAAAAGATAACCAAATACCACTCTGAAATTACCTTACAAATAATCCTACTTTTGCTTATTTTAAATAATACGTGGACAAAATCAACAATTTCGAATTACAATTGATCACTAAGCAAAACATTGCATTTTTCAGAATTTAATTATCAATTTCGAATATCACATGTACTAGAATCAACAAATTCGAAACAAGAAAATACCATAAGGCACTAATAGTATGCATAAATCACCATATACTCCACAAATCATATCCCATCCACCATATTAATCAATTATTCATGTAAAAAAGAATATTTTTCAAGCCACAATATACTAATTTTGCCAAATTTGAATATCATAGGGGCTAGAATCAACAAATTCGCAACAAGCAAGTAACATAGGGCACAAATTCATAACCTTAGCCACTAAATCCAAGTATCCAACCCACAATTGATCACTAAGACATATCCAATATGGAGGTATAAGCACACTTACATGGTTGAATAATATTGACCAAATACAGAATATAAGAAGGCTGAATAATATAATCTTGATCACATCCACATAGCATGGTTGAAAAAGGTGTATAGATGAATTGGTGACGACCAATTGAGGCGGTGGAGAACGTCGGTGGAGTGGGTGGAAAACTAGATGAGCGGGGCGATGAGATTAGAAAACTAAGAGTGGGATGAGTGGGGCGGTGGGTAGGTTTTATATTACATATAACGTAAAAAGAATAGCGGTCCGGTCCGGTTCAGGCCGGTTCTTAGGCATGTTTTTTTAGATAACTGGACCGATAAGTATAAAACTGGTCCGGTGCGGTCCGGTTCTGGTACGCACTGTAGCACAGTTCCGGTTCTGGTCCTGGAACCAATCGGTCCAGTCCGTGGACCAGTTTGGACCGGTCCGGTAGCCTGGGCGATATGCAAGCAATAAATGCTCTTCTTTAACATTTGAAAAAAATATTTTATAGAAAATAATTTCATTTTTTGAGTGTTTTAGCCATATATTTGAGAAAAGATGTTATTTGTGGCCATGAACCTATTTTAGCCATGGGCCAGTAAGGCTTGAAAAAAGAGATAATAATAAGATTATTGTAGAGAAACACCATATGGTGTTCATGGATAATGAAGACATGATCGAGTCTCTTTTTTTGTCAAGAGAATATAATTTAGTACTATAGAGTTTACTACAATTTGCAAGACAATCAAGAGAGATAGTAAGCGAGAAATTATTCCAACCAGATAGATCCAAATTTTTCCGGGAACATTTGGCCAGTGCATCTGGTGTACCGTTAAACTTTCGGTTGATGTGAGCCACTTTCCACAGAGGGACACGACCTAACCACTTTCCAAGTTCGACAAGGATTTGTTTGAGACTCCAATGGAGACATGTCATTTTGGTTATGTCTTGAATAAGTTCAAGGTTGTCAGAGTATAATGAACAACTCCGAAGATTGAGACCAACGGCTGATCTCATAAAAAGGAGGAGGGCCCATGCTTCCCCCTCGATAGCATTTCTAACAAAACATCGTCTACTAATTTTGTGTGCAATAATTCCTTCTTCATTAACGCCGATCAAAACTATCGCTGAGGGTTCTCATTCCTTGCAAAAGACGCATTACAAAGCCAAATCATATCACCAATATCTTTCAAAACTGGGTTATCCAATGCATTCTCTACTACGCTAACTATAAGATTCTGACCAGTGTAGGAGGGATTCCGGTTACCAAACAACCTTGATATGAGAGATATAGTATTACGTGAGATATCATTGGCTGGCCATTTTTTGTTTTCAAAAAAACCTTTCATCTTTTACTTCCAAATATTCCAAACTGTTGTTAAAATATAGGCAATGATGAGTCTTATTTTTCAACCATTCTCGAAATATGTAGCGATAGTACTAAGGAGCCAATCAGAAAATATACAACTTGAATCTCAATCAACTGTAATTTGAAGTGGAGATTTGGCCCAAACTTCCATACTAAAAGGACACTTGAGGAGAAGATGTTCCATATTTTCTTTACCAATTTCACACCAGTCGCATATGTCATTCGTATACATATTCTTTTCATCGGGTTGTTTTTTGTTAGTATTTCTTCATTGCAGATTTTCTAGCAAAAATTCCTGATTTTTGTTGAAACATTTAAGTGCCATATAGTGTTCCAGAGGTCCCCTTTATTATGCTCGCCATTAACTGATGATTGGGTTTCTGACTTAATATTTTCATTGACAAGAGTGTGGTAACATGACTTAGTAGAATAGATACCGTCCTTGCAAAAAAGCCATATATTTTTATCTTCAGTATCAAGCTGCATGATTGGTATCTTTTTCATATCATTCGATATATTAGTAGGGAATAAAGTATTAATGAGATCATTATTCCAACCATTAAGGTTCTCATTAAAAAGTTCAGCCACAGCCTTAATTTCATATTTATTGGGGTTTTCAGTCTTGAAATTATTTCTGATCCAATTATTTTTCCCATATGTTTGTAGAGAGACCATTACCAATTTGCCAGATACAGAATTTCTTTAACAGTTGAAGTCCTTTGAAAATACTGGCCCAACTCTACGACCTTTTTTTGGAAGAATGGCATCCCAAAATCTCTTATTAGGAGAGTAAATAGATTTAAGAACTTTAGAAACAAGAGAATCAGGTTTATTAATAATACACCATGCTTGGTATGCGAGAAGGTCAATATTTATTTTTTTAAAATCTCTGAAGCCGCCCCCAACTTTTTTGGGCCTAGCAATTTTCGTCCAAGCCACCCAATGAATTTTTTTCTTACCGGCGAGTCCCACCAAAAGTTAGAAATAACACTAGAAAGTTTTTTACAAAGATTCTTTGGGAGTACAAAAATTGACATAGCATAATTGGGGATTAATTGCTGAACAACTTTGATAAAAACTTCTTTACCTCCATCAAAAAGAAGACAAGCCACCAACTAGCTAATTTAGCAAGTAGATCGGGTCTCAAATAGAACATAAGCATATGATCAGATTCCTTTCAATAATATAATCTAGATTTACTTTTAACTTTTATGTTTAAAAGAAGGGTGATTTACTCATGAAGTCCGCAGACTATTGTCAGTTGCCCATCAAGTCCAACCCACCCCAAAAGTCGAAATTGCCCTTTTACTCCATTAATATCTTTTGACTTACCAAAACTAATTTCCTAATTATATGCAACCAATCAATTAATATAAAAAAAAGGAAATAATTGCCAAATATATTAAATTAAAACACAAAATAAAACAAATAAACTAATAGAAAATCACTTATTATATATCTTTAATAAATTAAAGCCAAATACATTAAATTAAAGCACAAAATAACACCAGTATTTACAACCTATCGATATTAACTAGCACACCATCGATATCCCACACATAACCCGTCTGTTTTTCATACAGTCCAAAACACCAGTATTTACAACCCATCGATATTAACTAACACACCAACGATATTCCACACGTAACCCATCAGAAATGTGCAGTGTGTCCACATGTAACCCATCAGTACAAACCACCGATACTAACTAACACACCACTGATATTCCACGCGTAACCCATCAGAAATGTGCAGTGTTTTCAACCCCACCAACAACACTTCTCCACCACCAAAAAACCGCCACCACCACCTCGCACCACCCCACCAACAACACTTCTCCATCATACAAAGTCTCGGTTGCTGCATTATTTCGTGACACCCCCACCTGCTCTCTGTCATCTCTTACCTCCATAGAGCTGCTACAGCAAGGGTTCCTGGTAGAGCTGTGATGAACGGACCTGGCGAAGCAGCGGAGCAAGAGCTTGGAGACGCTGCAACGCAAACACCTGGAAGAGTCACCGAACTTGAAATAGTCAGTGGTCAAGCCATTCAAAGTCAAGCTTCACCAAATACACGTATACACATTGAATGACTTTTTCCATGACACAGTCTTTTCTTTTTTATCCAAGGCTAAGTTGAAACCAATCGCAATTGCAATAGTACTCAAGAATTTCATTTCAATTCTGCAGATGGGATAAAGATGGTTAATTATACTTTCTTCAATTGGGACCTTTATGTTTGACCATTAAAATGTCGAGACACTAGTTAATATTCCATCTGATATGGATATGTAATTTTATATTTACCTACTACGACTTCAAACGAATGTAAATAATATAAGAACACATTGTACTAACAGAAGCAAATTATATTTCTAATTTAATGTACTTGTATATAAAATCAACCAAACAAAGAATAATAACTAATAGAGTATTGACTACAAAGATTACACCGACCAAAAAAAAAATCGCAAAAAATATCTATGATAAGTTTCTTTCTTTTTCTACAAGACTCACATAGTAAATACAAGTATAGTCAATTTGTTCATAGAGAAGAACATAATAAACGAATTAAATAAGCTGTTCGGGAGGAGCTGGAGAAGCGGATCGTGAGGAAGCTGGAATGGAACGGGAAGTCCATCACTAGCGCGGCGGAGAGAAGCAAAAAAATCAGAAAAATAATGGAACATACCTTACTGTCAAAAATGGAAGAACGGTGATGGTGTATTGTTGGAGAAGATATCGGTGGTGTTGCTTGTAGAATGATTTTGTTAAAAAGTATAACAAATTTACTATAATAAAAGCATGATTCATGGGATTTAAGATATCAGCTATTAAAAGGGAATCAGTTACTAGCTAAAAATAAGGGATAGCTTGATATTGATATATTCTAATGAGGGGTAGTGATGGTATATAAAATCTAACGCAGGACTCTATAGGGGGGAAATGGGGGGTGGGACTTGATAGGGGTGGGATATTGGGTATTAGGACTATATAGGTTAATATCTCTTAAAAGAATAGGCAAAAAAAGGGATTTTGTACAACTCTATGCGCAAATTGTCAAAAAATGGTTTTATGCGTGTTATTAACACCAAGGCTTTTACACAAGACTTCTTGAGTACATTAGGAGGATCTCGTACTCGGAGAATTCGCACTTAATGACTCCCTATGTACGCTCCGGGTGGCAATGTTAGCATGGTTGACAATGAATAGTGTCGATACTCACTAACTTGATCAATAACTCGCGCAGTTGTTGGTCAATGACCATTGCCACATATATTTCGTTTTTATGTGATTTTTGTTTTATTTAGAGATATTATAGTATTTGGTCACCCCTAAAATTGGTTGTGACCTTTCGTAATAGTTTTTTTCCCATATCCTCTTTATTAGCGATTAAATTATTTTCAAAACTCGCTAAGTAATTTCACCTTTAGTTATGTTTACAATTTAAGAATCAGGGATATAATTTGAAAAAATATATTTTAAATTTTATTATTGCTTTAACTTATGTTTTTGTTTAAATATTTAATTATTATTTACAATATAAAATTTTAAATAAAAATATCATAATTACAGAATATAACTTTATTATTTTATTACTTAAAATTTAATGAGAAATTAGTCAATTAAGTCCACCAACCCAACTATCCACCCCTAACAGGTCCAACCCATCATTTTTGCCCAACCAGGTCCAACGAATAAATTAGTATTCCAGCATTACCCTCCTACATAATCAGATAATATCTTATCTACCAATAATTACGCAATTAACTAATTCCATTAAGATAGCATATCTATTAAAAATCAGTTTATTATAGCACTTTTATTCTGCAAAACGTAAGATATGCTATCTATTCCATTATCAACTCTGCAAAACGGGAGCACTCCACGCCATGGTTACGGGTCTTTTCAAAACTGATGCCTTATTGACGAAGAAGCTCGATTGAATCGTGAGAATGGTCGTCACGCGCTAAGTCAAAGTCATAGGAATCGATCTCCCAAATGAAACATTCAGAAGTACCGAGATCTGGGAGGTTACCGTCAGCATCAGTAAGTGTATAAGACCGACCTGAATAAGTTTCAAAACATCAACGTTTGATTTGAGAGTTCTGTAATGGTCAATAGTGTTCCGCCGCTCCTCCATCTCCCTCATCTGGCGATTGTAGCAAACCCTTATTTTTCCAATCACCACCCATCTCATGTCAAGCCGCCACTCCTCCATCTCCCTGCTCTGGAGATGGGAACAAACCCTCATTTTTCCAATCACCACACATTTCATTTCCAATCACACCATCGTTTTCGACGGAGAACCCATCAAAACAAAGCTAATAACCCACTGGTATCTAAGTCTTAAAACATGTAACCCACCACTTCTATCTGTTACAAAAACGTATCCCACCAATATGCTCATGCACACCATCAAAAATAATATTCATTACCTACCATGTACCACCATCTTTAACTGACAAACCATTCAAGAAACAAACATTACCCACTCCTATTTCTACTGCCCAACACAGAACATTTATGAAAAATTCATATACCATCGAGTTTAGTGGACAACCCACCATCGTCCATTTGAACAAAAGTTTCAATATTTTTTTCAGTTGCTGCATTCGAATTTTTTTGGGTTACTGCATTCGAATTTTTCTGGGTTACTGATTTGACTGATTGCATGATTTTGACGTTTTTTTGTTTTAATTTTTTTGTTTTAATTTTCAACCGATTGCATGATTTTAGCGTTTTTTTGTAACAAATTTCCAATTAATGGGTAACTAGGGGCAAGTCTGTCATTTGCGGTGGACTGTACCTGGTGGGCAATCACTGATTGCTTGTGGACTCTATAAAGAAATCACCCAAATTTAATATCAAAAAATAATCACATATATAGCTTTATTATTATTTTTTTTTCTAACTTTATTATTTCATACCATCTTAATGCTTTATTACCATTATCTTTTTTTATTTACGGTAAAAAGTGTAAAATCTGTCTTCAATCTAACAAAGATTTTCTTCCATTATTATTTTATACCATAAATTATATTTACTCTAAAAAAGGTACTTTCCGGATTTAATATTTATTTCTTAAATATTTATGCACCGAACTTGATGAACAAAAGGACAGTGTATTTTCGTTGTTCTCCAATGTTCTAAACATCTCTCTGACGTTTCACTTTTTGTCTAAATGCTTATTCAAATTTGTGTTTTTTCTCTTTAATATGTTTACTTCAGCTACAACCACAACACACCGATCCACCGTAAGGAAAATGACTTCTCCTTCCTCATTGAACCTTCTTGTCTTCTCTTTCATCTTCCTTTTCCTCACTCCATCAAGTGCTGACGACCTCCTCCCTGGCACGTGGGAACTTTTAGTCTCAGACGCCGGTATAGCTTCCATGCACACAGCTGTCACTCACTTCAACACAGTCATCCTTTTGGACCGGACCCACGTTGGTCCAACTCGCATTCCTCTTCCGGCTAATCATCCCTGTCAAACCGACAAAAACGCCAACACATCAAAAAGTGACTGTTATGCTCATTCAGTCCTTCTTGACCTACAAACAAATTCTGTCAGACCACTCACCATCCTTACCGACACGTGGTGCTCCTCCGGTCAGTTCCTCCCCGACGGTACACTCCTCCAAACCGGCGGTGACCTTGACGGCTTCAAAAAGATTCGAAAATTCACCCCATGTGGACCCACGGAGAACTGTGATTGGCTTGAGCTTCAAGATACTCAGCTCTCTAATGGAAGATGGTATTCCACTAACCAAATTTTACATGATGGCTCTATTATCATAATTGGTGGCAAAGCATCACATAGTGTAGAATATTTTCCACCAAAAAATAATGCTATAAGCTTTCCCTTTCTTGGTCAAGTTGAAGATAAACAAAGCGATAATCTTTATCCATACGTTCACTTACTACCCAACGGTTACTTATTCATCTTTGCCAACAATAAAGCTGTATCATATGATTACACGAATAACGTTATTGTAAAAGAATTCCCTAAATTAGAAGGTGGCCCTCGCAATTACCCGTCTGCAGGATCATCTGTGATGCTCGCGCTGACAGGGGATTATAGCTCGGCAACTGTGGTTATATGTGGTGGAGCAAAGTACGGTGCTTATTTGCAAAAGAGTAAAGATGTTCCAGCCCAAGAGAGTTGTGGGAGAATCGAGGCGACCCGACCCGATCCCGTTTGGGAAATGGACGATATGCCGTTTACGAGAATAATGGGGGATATGGTGATGTTACCAACTGGGGATGTGTTGATCATTAATGGTGCTCAAGCAGGATCGCAAGGATTTGATATGGGTACTAACCCGTGTTTGTATCCAGTTCTTTATAGACAGGATCAACCCATTGGGCTACGGTTTATGACGCTCAACCCTGGAACTATTCCAAGAATGTACCATTCAACGGCAAATCTGTTACCTGATGGTAGAGTTTTGCTTGCCGGAAGTAATCCTCATTACTTCTACAATTTCAAAAGTGAATTTCCGACAGAGTTAAGAATTGAAGCGTTCTCACCGGAGTATTTAGCGGCAGATAAGGCGAATATCAGGCCGGTTATTGTGGAGATTCCGGAGAAGGTGGGTTATACGGAGGTGTTTGAGGTTGCGATCACGGTGGAGTTGCCGATTGTAGGGATAGTGGAGGTGAATTTCGCGAGTGCACCATTTGCGACACACTCCTTTTCTCAAGGACAACGGTTAGTGAAATTGACGGTGACTAGTGCTATCCCGGATACTACCGGAAAGTATAAGATTACATGTACTGCACCACCAAATGGGAAGGTGGCACCACCAGGGTACTATATGGTGTTTGCGGTTAACCAAGGGGTACCAAGTGTGGCAAAGTGGGTGCAAGTATCATAATTCATGATACAAATAATGCACAAAACTCGAAGTTGTATATGAAAATAACGTTAAATACTTATTGCATGTTTAGTGACTTAATTATCCACTTTATTTAATTGAATTTAAGTTAAAACTTGGTCTAAATATTTTCTGAATTTGTGGTTTACATTTTGTTAGTTGTATGTTCTCTATTGCAAAATCTTAGTCATAAATTCAAATTATGCATCTGTGGATTTATTTTGTTTGAGATCATGGTGTTAGGGATCAGTTTTATGAGATAGTCGTTATTGCACTCTCAACTCTTATGAAATCACATGCTCAATCATTGTCAATGTTTTTGAAAGATAAAAACATCACTATCAACAAGTATTACTTATTTGTATTACAAAACAAAGAGATGGTTTTGTTTTTTGTGTTTCTAATCAAAGAGGTAGTTAATATCACTAAGAATTCAAAGGTTACTTATGTTTCATCGACAAAAAATAAGGTTATTTTCTGTATTTGTAGCATAAGATTATTTCACTTTTAGAATTGATGTAAAGAACATTTTAAATTAGTGTACTTTTATGTATAATATAAAGGTTGGTTTCAGAAGCGTAAAAGTTACACTTCACTTACAATTATATAACTACAGCAAATTAAAATACTATATTCTTTGCTTTCCAACAATGCATTTTAAGAAATGTTCTCTTACGAATGAAATTGTAATTATAGAAGATCATAGAATTCTTTGTTGGAGATCATTATTATCCTAACGATAATGATTGAATTGATGCCAATTTTTCTTTTATCGTTTAGGAGAGAAAGTAAACAACAAGTACACATGGTAGGGGCTCTTTTCTTTGGTAGGGGCTCTAAAAAAGGTAAAAGTGATCGAAAGAAGAGTGGTAGCCTGGTAGGGAAGATGCTTTGAGATCAAGGCTCGTTACACAACCTTTTATGTCGGAAGCAAATACTAATGAGTATATGTATGCACAACTTCAAAATCTTAGACTATTATTTCTCAAAACGTTGTGATCATGTCAGCGTGGGGCGGAGGTAGGGATGCCCCCAGTAATTTGTTCAAATTGTTAACATATTCTTGAATAAAATACTTGTCTTAGATCCTAATCCTACCTATTTCCACATTTAATTAAAGGATGAGGACCGATAAGGGAACTTTTGTTCCAATAACAAAATTACATTATTAAAAGTAAATTGGTATTTTTCCAAAGAAAGTAAATTGTTTAATCAATAGGACTAAAACTTTTTTTGACAAGTTTAAAATTTTATTATAACACCTCTTTAAGTTTACGAGAAGGTAAAAAAAATTAGTATTTGATTCCGTTACTTGTAATACCTTTTCAATTATCAAGATCATTGTATACCCTTGTATTAAACAAGGGAGTTTTACTTTATAAGATCCAAAGGAGCAGTTCTTTCTATTAAGGGTTTGTTTGGATATAGAAGAGATTAATTATTAAAGGATAGGAAAGGATAGTATATTAAAGGAAAGGAGAGGAGAGTATTAATCTTGTTTGGATTGAGTAGAAAAAGAAAGGAAAATATTAGTAAAGGATTATTTGAATTTTGTGTTTGGATTGTATAAGTAAAGGAAAGGAAAGGATTATTTTATAACTAAATTACTTTTATACCCCTAATAAAATATATTTTAAATAGAACATAAGGGTAATAAAGATATTTTACTATTAAAATTTATCCTTTCCTTCTAATGACCCTAAATTGGAGGGATAAGATATAAATGAATAGAAGGTATAATTTTAATCCTTTAATAACTTATCCCTTCAAAAATTTATAACACAAACAAAGGAAGGATAACTACTATCCTTTATAATCTCTTCCCTCCCCTTCTAATCCCTCAATCCAAACATACCCTAAAGTTCTTAACCTAACTAACTTCTAACTAGTCTAATTATAATAGGTAAAATACCAAAACACCTTTTTTCCTTTACATCATCACAGTGAAAAACAGAAACCCCAACCCCAACCTTATTAAACAACCCGTCTCACCTTCTCTCCCAACCATCACTCTCACTATCCCTCTTCCTCACCCTCTCTGTAAACAAGAAAACCGTTGCTTCTCTGTACAACAAAACCCACCTCCATTACCACCCCTTCCTTTCACTACCTCCCTCACCATCACCAACCCTCCCCTCCACTACTTCACCATCACCATCATCACCATCATCACCTTCATCACTAGATATCACCTTCATCACCATCACCCTCCCTCATCGTTGTCGCTCTACAGTACTAGCAAACCGCCACCATCGTGCCACGTTCTCCACCACTATTTGTGGCCATTCACACCATGGTTTCACACCCAGATGTCATCTCACCAATACCCCCATCTGATCTCCCTCTTCTTCACCCTCCCTCTTTCCTTTCCCGGTCTACTACTCTCTACCATCCACCCTCCCCTCTTCTCTCTCTTCAACCCACCTTCCCTCTGGTCTAACTTCAAACCACCATCACCATCATCCCCGATCTGACATTCCCGTCGTGTGGATTCGCACCAAGACGCACTCCTCCACCATCTGTCCTCTTTGACTAACCCACCACCACCACCAAGAAAACAAAGACAACCAATAGCAACACTTGATCTCGTTTCAAGCCCAAAAGAAGAAGCCGCCGCCAAGAACAACCCGTCGTTGTCGCGTGAGATCCAGTCTGTGATCCAATCTGTTCGTGAAGGGGTTCATTTTTTTACTGTCGTTCCTGATGGGGATAGCCCTAATATGTTATTTTTTTCTGATAAGGCCAGCCCAAGCTAGTTTTTGTTGGTAATGGGGCCAGCCCATTATGGGTTTCAATTTTTTTGTACCTTGTGTGTGAATGGATATTTTTGTATATTTGATCCAAACAGTTTGTTTTGTATTTTGTTGATGTTTTTTTGTTCCTAATGGGTACAACCCGATAGTGGGTGAATTGCGAATTTTAGGGCCATGGGTACAACACCATTTCGAGTGTAGGGAGTAAATTTTGTTTTTTGTTTTTTAATGGCCCAGCGTTGTTCCTTATAGGGCCAGCCCGTAATGTTTTTTGCTCCTCAAGGGGCCAGCCCATAATGTTTTTTGTTTCTAATGGGGCCAGCCCATATAACTACGAAGGACTTAATAAAAATAAATAAACACACTAAAAACCCTTAACAATGTTACGGGTCTGTGCCCATATAGAGTTGCACAATGACCACTATCAATGACTTAACAAAAATAAATAAGAGAAGTAATAAAAAATTATAAAGGGTACGGGTCCGTGCCTATCAAGAACGAACGGTAAAAATGTAAAAATCCAAACCAGGAATTTATAATGTTTAACTTCTCTTTCTTTTTTCTCTCTTACTTCCTCCAACTCCGTCTTCTCTTCATGAAGTGTTTAAGCTCTTTATTATATTGTTAACCAAAATTTACATGTTTTGTTGTGAGTAAACACCCAATATTAAAAGGCTTTATTCATTGCTTCATAAATAGAGAAAAAAGAGTAGAAAGAGATTAAAAGATTTTTTCCTAAATAACTCTTATTTATCACGTATCTTATCATCTTGATCTTCTGGGTTCTTCATTACCAATTACAGGATCACGTTCGAACTATATCTGGGGCTTTTCACTCGATGAATTTGATTCTAAAGACACCCAAAGCACCACATTGAGGTCTCCACAAAAATACTACTTGACTCTGTGAACCTCAGGTTATGGATCAAGCCAAATCTCCGGTCTTCTTTGAGCATGCGTAGTTTCAAGCTACCTCATAACTCGTCGGGAATTGACTATTTCAGACCTCCTTTGGAAGATCTCAAGGTTTTTTGAAGGATAGTACGAAGACATCAAAACATAGACAAGATTCGATCATGGAGGAGGAGATAAGCTCCCCCTCCTGCTGCAGTTCCATAGTGCATTAAATAGAGCCTTCCTTACACTCACAGCTGGTTCAAAATTACTTCGGTGAGCCCCCTTTTGAATTGGCCAAGTGCGATAGTTGGTGATAAAACCAATAACTTGAGTTTAGGAAGCAATTTGGTAAGGTTTGATACTAGCGAAGTGGAGGTTAACACCTCTAAAGATTCTAAATTTTCACTACGTCATGGATTTGATGTCGATGCCAAGTCATTTTTAGAGAAAGCATGAGATCAATTGAACGCCTACCAAGTGTTCATGAGAATTCTTTGAATGCAAGTGACCCCAAAGCTAGATTATATGAAACACCTCATGCATCGATAATGTGGTCGGCTTAGGGCATGAAAGGACTACCCAAGAACCCATGAACATGGACGAAAACTTGGTCACCGATGTGATAAGTCCAGGTTTGACCTAATCAAAGAATGATATAGAAAAGAAGACAAATTATAAAAGTGTTCTCCTTAATAATAGGAAAGCTTAGGGAACTTCAATACTATAAACCTATTGAAGGGGAAAAACTACAACTACTAGAAAGCGGTGTTTTGGCTATGATCAAGCTTTTGAGTTTTCGTCTATAGGATATGTAGCATGGAAAAGATTGTCGGATATGATTAATATTCTAAAAAGTGTCAAACAGTGGAATGTTATTTGTCATGTTAAAAGACATCCAAGTGGTTGGCTTGTATTCACATTTGAAAACGATGAGAATACTCGTTAAGGGTTACTATTCATCCTACAGGAGGATTCCTATCAAAATAACAAGTATACAAAATTATACATGGATTATTATCCGTAACATACCAGAGGAGACACACATAAACCAAGGTATTGCTAAGATAACTTCACAAGTAGGCTAACCTATAAGAACTGATGGGTTACATTGATTAGAAAGATATATTATATTCTCAAGTTATCATTTTAGCTTGATTAGAATAAAAACCATACAAATCTTTTTGAGTTAGCTTTGTCTAAAGTAAAGGACTATATTCTTAAAGTGGAGTAGGAAAATCTCCCAGATTGTTGCACTGAATGTAAAGCATTTGGTCACGCCGATGATAATTGCTTCTAATAATTATAGATTTCAAGGAGATATATATATAAGGGAAGTTCAGAAGCCTTAAAAAATAACCAAGGGGAGACACGAAATTTGAATATTTAAAAATAACAGAAGCAGCTCAAGTACGCTGGTATGACTTTGAATGAATGTTCAATTGCAGTCAGTACGCAAGAACAGGTCAAGAGCTTAGAATCTATTTCAACTAGAGTTCCAATAATATATAGTAAAGTGAATGAAAGATATATGTTTTAGCCATTGTAATGGTAAATTTCATAAATTTGGAAAAAACATGATACCTGAGAACTTTGTAAAAGACACATGCTTAGTAACTTGGCAGCCGAGTTGAGACAAGACATGCCGAGCTTTGCAGACTTTGTGTGGACATTGGAAGTTGTAAAATATTCAGGCGATAGTAATATAAGTGTTGCATAAAACTGGAAACAACCACAACAAAAATCACATGTAAGAACACAACAACTCCATGACACAACTCTGAAACAACAATATACCAAGAAACACCATAATTTGGTTGTTTCGAAACAACAAATTGTAGTCGATTCTTGGAGCATTCCAGCAGCTGTAATGAAGCATTTTGGCTTACAAAGTTGCAAAAAGCATAGAAAATTAAGTAATATTGTATATATATATTACGTTTGCTAAATGGGAGGTTCTTAATAAGGCCAGTTAAAGAACATGTGATATATTGTTTAGGTAGCTTTGGTTATTCAGGTATTTTGGGTAATTCGAGTATTGATGAGAGGCCTTCTAAGAAAGATGTGGAGTTAGATTTTTTGTTTGAGTTGGTGATTAGTAAAAGAACCAAGAATAGCAAAGCAAGTGACAAGAAATTATCTTAGAGAGGCGGGAGAGAGCACGTACCAAGAGGGAATTTTGGAGGGCGAAAGGCGTTGTCTTTGAAAGTGAAAACAAGGGGAAATACTTTTAAAAAATAATGATCATTACAACATGGAACACTATGAGTTTTTATTTACCTCATAAGAGACTAGGAGTAGTTAAGCTCATTCTAGAAAAAAATATTGATATCTTGGGTATCTTAGAAACTAGAAGTACTTGTGGTAGAGCTAATAACATTATGAGAACAATGCTACAAGGTGGAAACATGTGGATAGTTTTTGATAAAATCGAACATGAGAGGATTTTACTATTTTTGGACCCGAACAAAGTCAAAATAGATATACTCTTGACTACGCCTCAAGCTATACATTGTAAAGTTGTATGTAATGTGACCTCCATTAGCTTTTATAGTTCTTTTATATATGGGTTAGATGACAAGATTGAGATAAGAGAATTATGGAAGGTATTAGTTGATCATGCTACTACTTTCGATGCTATGTGGCTTCTATTACAAAATTTCAACAACATATTAGCTCACAATGAGGGGAAAAATGAAAGGGTAGTAACTATGGGAGACTTTTATTGAGTTTGCGGGTTGTTGTAACACTATTGGGATTGAAAAACTAAATTATTTGGGTCATTTTTTTATGTGGGATGATAATCATATACTTAGTGGGATAGACCGAGTGATGGGGAATCGGAGGCTTGAAGTTTCAGACCACTATGTTCATGCGGAATTTCTACTGAAATCTAGCGTACACATTATATCACGTGCATTGTATCATTGTCCTACAAAATGTTACATAAGTTATACCATTTATTTTCTTTTATATGTGGATCTATCATGAAGATCGTTTGGTGGTAAGTAGTGGATGAAATAGGATTCAAAGCCTAGGAACTAAACAAACATCGTTTGCCAAAAGTTTTGGAACTTGAAATCGGATTTGAAGCGGTTAAACAAGGAACATTATTATCATATTTTGAATAAAGCCGAAAGGACAAGTGAAATATTAGAGGTAAACGAGATCAAATTTACAAAAATTTGGATAATAATAAGAGTTAGTTGAGTTTCGGTAATCACCTCATAGACTTGAAATGCATAGATTAATTTTCTTCGACTAAAAAAGAAACATGGGTATAAAATCAAAAGAGGTCATTGTACAAAACTCTTTCATTACCTCATGAATATCAAACAAATAAGAAGGTGCATTGCCAAAATACAACATTCAAATGATGAAGAAAAAATTTCTAGTGCTCAAGTTAATAATGCTTTTGTAAATTATTATAAGAGCGTGTTGGGTCGAGGGTTGATACGAAAAGTATTGATTTGATTGGGGTAGATTGTTCACAAGGTAAAAAGGTTTAGAGATGTGTAAAGAGATTTCCAATGAAGAAATAAATGAGACGATTTTTTGAAAAGTAAATGAAAAAAACTCCCGGACTTGGTGCATATTCTTCCCTATTTTTAAGAAATCATGGGAGTTGATTGGTGTTGAAGTAATACAAGCGCTACGTGAAGAAAAAGGAGTTTCCACTTTTGAAAAATAATGGAAATTAAAAGATGAGATTGAAATTTCACTTGGTAACGAGGGAGGTGAGAAGATATTGTCTAGATGGGTTTCCTTCCGCCAACGATTATTCAACTGCCAAATATCCTCTTTGTGGTGAGTACTATGCATTGTACAAGAAAATTTGTTACATTTTTCGTCGCCGACCTTTATCAAAAATTTGGACGAACATATTTTGGGATTCATGTGTTACTCAAAAAACGCAATCACTGTATAGATGGCTATACATGGGAGGTTTCAGACAAAAGATAGGAGGGTATATAGAATTGGATCCACTTTGTGAGTTGTGTGCTGAAAATTTTGAATCGAACAAGCATTTATTCATTGAATGTGCATTTGCAAGAGATATTTAAAATGAGATAAGAAAGTAGTTGTGCATTAAAAAAATGAACACCGATCTTGAGTGAACTAAAATTGCTAAGAAACTTTTAATCCGGGAACACTGAAGGAGAAAAGTGTGAATGCTTGCTTTTACCACTACTATTTATCATAGGTTAAAAGTGAGGAACAATCTTGCTATGAGAGGCAAAACTTTCTCAAGAGAGGTGATAATAAAGGAGGCTAATATACAGGTTTTCTATGTTATTCATTTTGTACCATCATCATTCTTTAATGAATGATAGTAGGATCTTAATTTAACACATTGAGACTTAAACTAGCGAGAAAATAAATACTACCTAAAATCTTTTGGCCTACGTAGAGATTGTCTTATGTAGATATATATATATATATATATATATATATATATATCATGTCAAGAAAAATATGCATGAGCATTAAAACCTAAACATGGTATACTAAACATGATGACCACATAACCTAAAGTAGCCTTATATAAGCATGATATGAATAGTAAGATGATAATAAAAAGATATGATAAAATGAAAGGAAGATCTTACCTACCGATGTAAATATTTACCAAGCGGGATGATAACTTCTTATCAAGAGTTTTCATCAAGAGTTAATGTTGAAGTTGTGAGATTCTTCTACATATTTTGTATCAATAAGAGATAATAGTCAAAATAATATATAAATGCACAAAGGTCAAGAGTAGAGAAAAGACATCAAATGATAACATATATGCAATGTTCATAAGAGATATGGGTTCAAAGAATAAAATAATATTAGCCTTCATAAAGACAACACAAAAATACCATATCATGCATATATTCTCAAAAGATAAACAAGTAACACAATAAAGGAACTAAAGCACATAAGAAAAGAAAATACAAGACATTGAATTTTAATTACTACACAGTCATGATGATAGATGCAACAAATAACACTCAAGCATGGAAATCTCATTGAGTAACATGTCGAAAAATATATATCAAGAAAAAGCATGATATGACGTGAGTGATCAACCTGTAAGCTATAACATGTAATAGATAACAATATGAAAAAGAAACCTATATCATATATGATCAACACAATATATATCTCCCCTAAAAATAAACAAATTAAGATCATGGAAGCAAATATAGATGTGAAGAAAGTATGATCAATATAGCATATAGGCATATCATTAAGTATCATAATTTTCCTCTTAGAATAGGCAATTTAAGATAATGAGAATGATCTAGAATACATATCAAATAACACAAAATATCATATAGCCTTAAACATGCAAGATAATCAAGAAATCGATAATATAGAAATTGCATATAGACTCGTGATTATCAACAACTAAAAAACCAAATAGTCAAACAATCAAACAATTAATCGTAGCTAAGGGATAAGAGAGATTTCACCCAAAATTTTATCCTCCATTTGATTAGAGCATCTATTATCAAGAATTTATTCATTCTGCCTTTTCTTCTTTGGAGAGATTTTTGAAAGGCTTTACTTCTTGGGTTAGCACGAGGGGGACTTCTCTTGTGATCATCCAAATCTCATCGTCTCCGTATGATATATATTCCACGATCTTTTTTCTCCAAGAGAAATAGTTTGTACCTACAAATACTGGAAGTATAGTAGTATAAGACTCTTCCAATAGATTAGTTTTCATATCGTTTACTTTACTTACGTTCAACCGATTAATGTATATTTGAGCTTTGATACCACATGTAAGGTCCTAGAGGGGGGAAAATAGGACACAAACCTAATTAATGTCTAATTAAAAACCTTTTACAATAATTATAAGTTTCAGAAACTTCTACTAAGAAATTTATTAAACACCTAGGGGTCATGCAGTATGTATGAAATATTTTGATGAATAAGCTACGAAAATGTGTAAATACGATAAATAAAGGTATTAGTTTAGAGATTAACATTTGTTTTTTGAGTGGTTTAACTCCTGAAAGTCTAGGCCACCATCTAATAAATCACCCTTAGGATTTAAAGTTTTCTCCACTAATATTCTTGTAGTTCTTAAATATGAATTGTAAAACATTTACAATGATCTTTTTTGTAAACTAAACCACAAGCGATCTTCTCGTGATTTTTTTTTTGCTCAATCGCAACCCGACTGAGATTTTTACTAGGCTCAATATCAAGCATTACAACCCATTCTTCTCTAATATATATTAAGAGAGAAACCCTTAATATTTAATGATTATTACAATAAGAACACAATGATCCTTAATGATTAAAGTGATATAATTATATTCTTCAACTCCTTGATGAGTAGATTATACAAGAGATACTTGATTGAATCCTTCTTGGGTTGATTATACAATGATGATTGTAGATGAACTCCTTTTGAGTAAATAATAGAATGAAGCTTATTAAAGGTGAGTCCAAAAGGCAGAAAAAAATTATCAAATGTCCCTTTATTAGTTGCTTTCTTGTCACATAGGTCGTCTTTGACTCGTCTCCTTCTGTGATACGCGCCTGATAGTAGCCCGACACTAGATCCAACTTCGAGAAGTATCTCGCGCTTATTGATTAGGGCGAAGAAGTCTGCAATATTTGGCTAATAATTAATCTTGTTGAATTAACTTGAGAATCTCTTTGATGTGTTCTCTAATGAGTATAAGTTTTTTCTCCAATGAACTTACTAGTCTTTAAAATGCCCAACTTTAGGTACAAAAGAAAGATAATGATATACGTCGAGCTCGTAATGTTAAGGATGAAATCAAGACTAAGTTGGTCGTAACTAAGGAGAAATTATTGGATCGCCAAAAAAGTATTAGAGAGCTAGAAGGTCAATTGTGTAGATCCAACGAAGTGGCTAAGGAGGAGCTCGAGTCTGAATGGGAGAATGTTATGTTAGACTATTATTCCCACCTCAAAAGCTTAGAGTGTAGAAGGTGTATAAGAGTTATATTGAGGATATACTCGAGAAGAACCCCCATCTCGAAGTGATGGTGAATGCAAGGGTGAATGCAAGAGTGTTCCCGTTCTTGAAAATTCGGAAATTTAATCTCTTTCTTTGTGTGCATAAATGGATATGGAGCTTACTGAGGCGTTGGAGTTTAATGATCTTAGTAAATACGATGAGTCTAATATCGACGAGGAGGTGGTTATTGGTGGTAGTTCCAATGCTCCTTTGAATGATTGATTGTCCCTTTTTATTTTATTTTTCTTGATAATTTAATGAGGCCTTTCGGCCGATACTATGATTATTGTACGCCCTGACACTCTCCAATAACCAACGTGTTATCTTTTTCCATTCTGAAATTTTACTTCTTTTATATAATCTCAAAGTATCGATAATCATTTTATACTCCATCTCTTACCCCTTTACTTTAGGTAAAGTAATAGTAATTGTATTTTCCAACAATTTATCGAAGTGAGATTGGTCTTTTTTTAATAGTCTTTGTGCCGACCCTATGGTCAGACTTTACGAACAATTTGTGTCGACGTAAAAATAGCTTCACGATGATTTCCGTGTCGACGCTAAGTAAGAATTTCATGAATAATCTTTGTGCCGACGCAAAGTCTGACTTTATGAATAATCTTATGTCGACATAAAGTCAGACTTTATGAATAATCTTCGTGTCAATGCAACTTCTACACCTTCTCGCACTCAAAATTGATGTAATAAGTCGGTCTTTCTACACTGATAGATAAAGTCTTACCGAGTAAATCCCGTGTGAATTGTTTTTTCATGAAAGGTAATTCTAGGACATCTTTTACTCTCCAAATGGGTCATAGAAATCTCAATTCTCATGTAGACTTGGACGCCAACATTAAATGTTTGAAGATATCCCAGTTCTAAGTGCCATTATCCTTCAAATAAGTCTCAATCTCTTTAGACCGGATATCATTAGCAATTTCTTGTAATGTAGAGTCTATAAGAGGGATTTCTTCTACCCATACATGAAAACAAAAACCCACACTCTTTCACATTCATGTGACCCATTGGGATCCCCATCTACCACAACAATACCCTCCACGATGGCCCTACAAATATGAGAGTCAGATGATTTTGACATACACGACAAGTTGCAATATCATTTTCTCGAAATACTTATGGCATGGGACTTGTGTCCTAACTGATGTGAGCCATCTTGCAACCTAAATTTCCTAGTAGCGCCTATTTCATATCCTCTGGTTCCTGAAATTCAAATCCCTCATCCCGCTTCGGTTGACACAACTTCTCTATGCTATCTAAATGTATTTTATCCTTGTACTCTGATAAGACCAAATTAAAATACCTTCGGATCCTATCCATTTCCTAGGTACAAAAACTAATAGCTTATTTGTTTGTATGATATACAATGGGATTGCGTTGAGCACTGATTTCACGAGTATTATAAGCCCACTAATGATAACGTTTGACCCTTCCATCCAAGCATTTGATTTTGTATCTCAGTGATCATGTCCCATAAAACCCCTAGGTTTTTTTTTCTTGAGAGAATAGTAACTCCTAAGTAATTTCACAACCCTCCATTTGGCGGAATCGCTCAGTGGTGTGATAATATCTGTTAAATCTCCATCCAGGTTATACGAGAAACAAATGAGGGATTATTCTTTGTTGACTAGCTAGACCGTGTCACGACAAAAGTCGATAATTTTTTCCAGCGATAGGTCAATTTGGTGAGTAAATACCTCAGAAAAAAATTATCGACAAATAAAGCATGAGATATATGTAACCCCCTGACCATAAACACAATGTTTTTCAAACTTGGGAAGCTACTTTTTTACCAAAGCTCACTCAATTCATTGTTCATTATCCCTGATATGAATACTGACACTTATTCCCCTAATAAACCCAAAGACTCGAGCCTTATGAACTCACATTGTATCTTGTCATATCATTTGGATAGTTTTATGTTTTACAGCCATATAACTGTTTTTCACTTTCGCGTGTTTTATAACATAGTTTACCTCTCCAGGACGATATTGTTAATTATGGGCCAATTAGGGAGGAAGCTTATATAGTAATGATCTATTACCTCTGCCAACATAGGAGAGAATAATTTTCCCTTGATAATATACTCGAATAACCATGAAGAGAATAACAAACCTAACATCAGAATCCATTGACCCATAGCTACATAGATGTGAACCCATTTTGTTTCAAACATTTAGTTGCCACATAAGAATCCAACAATGACTTTTTCACCATTCCTAATAATATAAATATCACTTACACATCGGGTTGTGCACCGAGTTAGAAAACTCTCCCAACCCACTTAAACTTACCAAAAACATATACGGTTTTATTGGGTGGATTGCGATTTAAATTTAAAAAAATCATACAGATATTTACGGGTTACAGTTTTTGAAGTTAAAACTCTCGATTGCTCTTATAGTATAAAAATAAAAATATTCATATTTTTTAATTTACTTGGAATTAAACATTAGTGAAAATGTTCCTTTCGTTAGTTTTTTTTCTTTATTGTATTTTAAATTTCAAATATTTCAATAATATTTCATGTAATTATTTTGTATTTTATTATGGTATTATATATATATTTTTAAAATTCAAATTTTAATTTTGTAAAATATCAAGTTACATTTTCTAAAATCTAAAATTATTTGAATGTGTGTAGAGTTCCTAAATTTTATTTTTGTTACAACTTTCATTTGTAAAATAAATTGATATATCCAATAAAACCGAATACAAATTTTACATGTTTATTAAACAAATCATG
This sequence comes from Nemophila menziesii, assembly GCA_029959085.1. NCBI lineage: Eukaryota > Viridiplantae > Streptophyta > Magnoliopsida > Boraginales > Hydrophyllaceae > Nemophila > Nemophila menziesii. Next base: position 39,249,276 of record JARWIR010000001.1, read on the forward strand.
CATAGTTTCTCAACAAAACAAATTATTAAGTGTATTTAATTAATAATATTGTTTGTAATATTTACGATTTTGCTTAGCTATTTAACCCTAGTTTTGCTACTATCCCTAGAAACAAAAATGAGGCAGCTGACTGGATTGCCAAACATGACCTCTTAAGCACTTTGTTTGGTAATTAGAATTCTCATATTTCGACTCAATTAGCTAAGATTCTACTAAGTGATAACGAGTCTAGACGGGTAGGCTAATTTGTAATGCTTTGAAGTATTTCTATCTAATATATTAATATGCTTTTGAACCAAAAAATGCACCAAAATATCTGCAACACTCGAAACTTTATATAACGTACTGGGTAGATGCGGGTATAATTTTTCAAGGAGGAAAATACTTTCTGAAGCCAAAATAACCCCATTTTTATATTTAAAAGTCTAACTGAATATTTGTTCTTTTTAAGGCCAAAGTTCAATTTTCTGGTTTTAGTTTTTGACATTTTTACCCTTTTTGAGCTGAAAAAATTTTGTTAAAGAAGGGTACGGACCCACGACCATGTTCGTAAATATACTCCTAATGGGTACGGACCCATCACCACTCACCAGCATTTTTGTAATTAACCCTTGATGGTATGGACCCGTTTGTCGGTTTTTACGTTTTTTATGAAGTCATTTATACATTTTTTTAAGTCATTAATCTAAAAACCCTTCGTGGGTACAGACCCATTTAGACAGATCACTGCGTGGGTACGGACCCATATCGACAATCCTAGCAGTTTAATTTATTTTTTTGGCTTATTGTACCCATGACACAAACCACCTAGCCCCATGGGCCAACCCACCTATTTACAATACCCATTGCCCACTAACAACTATTAACACTCTCGCTGAAAAAAGAACACATTCTTGGGCTATACCCACGACTCGCAACAAGGAACAGATACAAAAGGGATTTATTTTTACAGTTTAATCTATCAACTCAAAAAAAATCCCTGCAAATGTGACGAGTTCTGGTGACAGGGTGTGGGTTCTGATGATCGGGGTTATCAGTAAAACTTATTGGTGTGAAGGTGATGATGATGAAGGTTTCGAAGGGGGTTGGGGTTGGTGGTGAGGCGGCGTAGGACCATGGTGTTTTTTCTTGCGCTGAACCCATTCACGGGGTCGGACCCATGGTGTTCTTTTTTTGCGCTGAACCCATTCATGGGGCCGGACCCATGGTGTGTAGTTGTTTGTACTGGACCCAATTTCATGGTGGGTCCTTGATCTCACGTCGGTGGCGGCTCAGCGGTAGTGGTGAGGGGCGGCAAAGGGCTTGGGACTGGGATTGGGCTTGGATATGGGCTCGGATTTGGGCTTGGTGGTGAGGGCGAACGGGATTGGTGTTGCGAACGCCGCAGCAAGACGAGAGTGGAGGGCGAACGGGATCTAGTTTTTCTTCTGCAGGAGGTGGCTTTGGTGGGTCCTTGTGTGTTATAAAATAATGCAGATAAAAGAGAGGAACCACTAACTGCATGTGTACAGTTGTCCCTAGTAATATATGAGAATCAAGTATGTTCGAAGGGACGGTTTAGGTTGACTCTAATGTTATTAAATAGTGGAATAAATTCAATAATGGAAAAGTAATTGATATAAAAGATTGTTTTGTGTTTTTGATTAATAACTAAAATGCAAAAGTAAATTAAAGACTAAGTAAATTAAGTTGAAATAAAAATAATGCAAATGAAAGGTGTAAACGCAAGGGAGAAAGTAGTACTTGAGTCACGCTAGGGTTTCACCTCAAACTTTCTTAATTAATGTCTTCCTTTAAGGGCTGAATCATTATTATTACGCTAGTCGGGATTCTAAAGTCTCTTAGCCCCCGTCAAGGTGGACCTAAAAGCTCTCCTACGGTCTTCTAAACCCCGTCAGGGTGATTAAAACCACTTTCGGATGATTGAAACTTACCACATTGGCTATTGGCTAGTCAAGCCTGTCAAGGTCATCGGCGGATACCAACGACAATTACCTAGTTTTGTATCTAAACCCCCCGTCAAGGTGATCAATACGCCACTATATTGAATAGCCTATATACTAAAACTTACCCTTAGTTCATGACTCTAAAGATAATAAATAATCACATAATAAAAGCCAATGTAAAATACTAATTCAAATTAAATTCTTAAGATCCCAAATTGGAAAAACAATAATGAAACTAGTTTGGGTTCAACCCACTTTTCGATTCTCAAGTACAAAGGAAATTTAGCTCATAATTAAAGTAAAAGCAAAAGAAATAAAATTAGACGAACTCATGTTTTACAGAAAGAGAATAAAATAAAGAAACCTAATTCAGAGGTTGAATTTGGCTGTTGATTTGGAGAAAGTGAATTCTCCAGCTCTTGGCTTCTTCCTTTTCCTAGCTTTTGCTCTTTTCTTTGACGCTCTAACTTCTTGTAAAATGAATTGTGTATAAAAATAAAGTCAAAAGGCCTATATATACTGTTAAAATCGGAATTGAGCTTATTTCAAATGAAACAATGGAATATTAAATGGCCCAAATCCACTCTTCAAGTCCAAATCCCGTAACTGTTGTACCCCCTCCACTAAAATGGCTGTAATTTTTTCAATTTAACTCCGAATTGACTCATTCAACTTGCTAATTCTTCGTAACTCGATAAGGCACAAATATTCTTTATAACTCAGAGGCTGAATCCACGTTTAAGTAGCTCAAAATCAGCAATTACCATCAGTCTTCCAGATTTGCAGCTCTAATTTGTCAACTCTTCGGGATATTTCTTCTAGCCTTTGACTTCTTTACACGATCTAAAACTTCCATTCTTGATTCCTCTCCTTGCTAGTATTAGAAACCTACAAACTTTACACTAAAACAAACCATTTAACGTGCAAAAGCTGAATAAATGAGAAATACTAAAATCTAAGGAGAGAAAATGAAATATAGTAATTTAACACTAAAGTCTATCGAATTAGTCAAATAATCACCAAATTTGATGTCTCCTAAGGGAATATAATTTGAACAAAAGAGGAGACATCAGGCTTCCATGGTGAGATCTGTTGCTGGAGTATGGCGGTAGCAAGATGAGAGTGGAAATCTGATGCGAACGGTGGTGGTGGTGGTGGTGGTGGGAATCAAGAGCGGCATCGATGGGTAGCTGCTATTGGTGGTGGTGCCATCGATGATGGTGGGGATGACGATGGGTAGCTGTTGTTGGTAGTGGTGCCTAGATATGGTGCAGGAGAGCGGGGTCAAGGTGGGGATGATGGTCAGAGAGGGGAGGGGAGGCAGTGACATAGAGAAGAAGAGAGGAGAGGAGGGGTAAAGAGAGAGGGAATGAGTTTTTGGGTTCTCGATGGTTAATAGGGATGGGGGTTGGTTTTTCTGCTTTTCATTGTGGGTAAAAAGGTTGGGCGGGTAGTTTAGGTATTAGTAGGTTTTTAGTTAATTTGTAATGGATTATTTACTGCTTGGCTTTATATTATAAAGACACTACAAAAAAAGGAGTGTAGGTGGCGTTTATATTGGCATTTAGAGGCGGTTATAATCGCCACAAACTTTTGTGGCACTTACCCAACCCCCACAATAAACGCCACCATGTCTAATGCCACCTATAATTTTCATAGGTGTTAGCAGAAACTGCACAAATAGTTTTGGGGGGGTTTATTATCCAAGACGCTACAAGTTGTTTGGTAGTGATTCCACTGTAACGCTTTCTAATGTGAACCTGAAAAAAATAGAAACTTAATTTCTAAACGCCACCCAAAAGACAAAATAATATAAAAAAAATATAAGAGATTTAAAAACGCTTAAATTGTAGTATTTTGAGATTATACAATACTCTCTCCGTCCCAAAAATATTGTCCACATTACTAAATATGGGGTCCCAAATATACTGTCCACTTACCTTTATTACCTCTACTTTTCTTTTAATTTATAATTATTTGAATTATTATTTTTATACTTGATTGCATTTTGCTAGGCATAGGAATAGGTGTGCATTATCATTAATGATGACATTTATTAGGGGTATTTTAGTACATGTAGGATTTAATAATGAAATTTCTTAATATGTGTGAAAATGATGAGTGGACATTATTTTTAGAACGGTTACAACACCATATAAAGCAACAATTTATTACAGCACTTTATTAAATGTTACATTTCCAAAAGATGACAAATATATCTCTTACAATATCGCATTGAGGAATCCACAAATTGAGGCCTAACTAACACCAAACTTATTTTATAAGGCCCAACAGTAAATTACTTCTATTTAAAGCCTATTTTCAAATTTTTGGTTGGATTTTTTCCAATCTTACCCTTTTTTTTCAAAAATTCGTTTTTTAATATTCCCATTCTTTACATTTACCGAATGGGTCCGTACATATAGGTACAGACCTATATTGGGTTTTCGTACAAAGGGCTGTACCAGAGTTCGTTTTTCTTATAAATTCGTACTTATTAAGTCAAGATATGTCCATTATACACGAAGGGCTGTATCCTAGAGATTGTACGTCTATGTATAATTATTTAAAACCATGTCCAAGTATATATCCAAACCTATACCATAGGGGTTGTACCCTTTAAAAAAATTTAAGGCTTTTTCTTTAAAAATCTTGACTGAAATGGGCTGGACCATGGCTTTAAAAAAATCGACTGAAAATGGCTGGACCATGATAGAGGGGGGCTGGACCATGACTGGTCAGCTTCTTTTTACCAGGCTAAACCCATGGCCCAAAGGGGCTAGACCACGGCCCAAAGGGACTGAACCATACGTGGGGTGAACCATACGAGGCTGTACCATACTCGACGTGGACCAAGTTAATAAAACAAAACCCGAGATCTGAAGTCATGGCGGGGTAGATCTGACCACGAGGAGTCGCTGGTGTTAGGGGAGAGATGGAGATGGCGGTGAGATCTGGGTGGTGGGAGGTTGCAGATGGTGGGAGAGGAGGAGAAGCTTAGATCTGTGATGCTGGGTTCGCTGTTTTCCGGTGTCTTTCTTGTGCGCAGCAGGGAGGTGGAGGTGGAGGTGGTGCTGTGCTGCTGGTTTCTTGGTGTGAAGGCAGTTGTGAGCAGCAGAGGAGATCAAGCGGCGGTGGTTATGTACCTCAGCGTCGCAGCGGTGGTGGTGTGTGGCGGAGCTTCGATGGCGTGAAACTGGGCTTCGTGATGGTGGTGGGGCGGAGCTTCGATGGCGGCGAGAAACTGGGCTTCGTGGTGGCAGATCTGAACGGAGGTGATGAAGCTCTGCTGCAGCGAGATCTGGTGGTGGTGGTTCTGCTTCGTTCGACGTGGAAGGTGAAAAGCATAGAGGTGGTGGTTCTGCTTCGTTCGAGTGGTGGTGGTTTTTCTTCTTCAGATCTGATGCGACATCGAAGGTGGCCAGATCCATGGAGGTGGTTGTCTTGCGTGGCAGCAGTGGGACGTCGGTTTCGATGATGGTGATGGTGGTACAGCGGCGCATCGGGTTTTGATGATGGTGGGGTGGAGTGAACGCGGGTGGGGTGGGGTGGGGTGGGGTGACAAAGGAAGATGGAGGGGGCGGCGTATGTTGTGGTCACAGAGAGGTCACAGGGAGAATGAGGTTTGGGTTGATCCAAACCCTATATGGGACTTTTGTTTTGGGTCAAATGGTTTTAGTGTATATAAAAGAGGTAGGGGTGGGTTTTTGGTCTTTTTGCCCCTCTTTAGTTGGGTTTCAACTAGTGATTTGGGGCTGGGCCTTATTTTATTAATCCCATGTTGCTTGGGCCTTATATAATAAATCACTCGCATTATCATCTTATGTGTCAACTTCTACATCTTGCACATATAAGTTAATTGCACTGTAAATCCTTATACTTTGAAAAAATTGCATTATAGGTCCCCCCTAGATTATGAAAAATAACCTACCTATATTCAACAAATATCATATCCAACTTTAACTGAGAATACCTGAGTCAATAGTATTGATTCATATAAAGCAAATGGCCTATGCCCTATAGGAAAAAGAAAACTGAAAACTTGGGGGGACCTTGTTACACCATGATTTTCACGATAAATGAGAAATTTTATAATAATAAAAATTCTAGGACTTATTGCAATAATTAGAAAACTCAAAGGTTAATAAATAGAGGGAAAGGGGATTAAATAAGGATAATAAAAGATGATGAGGAAAATATGCACCTCCATGCTTATAGTAACCTGATTTTTAAATAAATACCTTCTTCAATCATGGTTACATCTTCATGAGCATGTGGACTTACCTGTTCAATACAATGAATTGTTACACAAGTATTTAGACATCAACTATGTATTCTTCACCATCTGAATCACTCACCTAGTCATTTTCAAATCTCAAATAACTAAGGTTTAATTACACGGATGGTCCCTGTAGCCAAAAGATGTTGTTATATATAGTATACAACCCCATGTTTTTCCAAATCATTGCAGGGACCAACTGTGTAAATACTCAAAAACTAATTAAGTGTACACTCATTTTCCAATTAATCTTTTTCGGTTACGATTACAATACAGTAATAATTATAAGTGTAAAGCAATCGTGGAGATTATAATTTTCCTTCGTTCGTCTGAGGAGGATTTAGGAGAGTTTCTACTAAAGAAAGGGCGAGAAAAATGTGAGGGACCCACGCCTCCATTTGTAGCAGCAGCAACTTCAGGTCCCGAAATATCTCTTCTAACAGTATGATCAGGTGACAATTGTTTCCTCCTGAAAGGGACTAAATGTTAAAAAATATAAGCAGAATCAATCGGAGGACTTTGAAGGTAAAAAGATGCATTTATCGATCTATCGTAATCATCTGTAGAAAAATCGAGTTCAACGATTAGATAATAATACCCAAAATACCCTCAATCTGAAATGACATATGTTATATTATATTACCGAAAGTATAGGTAAAAGGTTTTCTATACAGAGTGAACGTCCAAACATAAGCCCATCAACATTATTTATCATATTATCGAGTAAAAAGAGCTTGTCTACGCTGTCTCTGTGTAACCGTAAAAAATTGTCAGTAACAAAATAAACTATAAATAATTACAGCGCAAAAAAAGTGAATTAATTAAATAATTAACCTGTCAACTTTCTCAATCTTGGAAGCATAGCACTTTTAAGTTTATTCCCAAGAGAAGCTCCGGTTCTGTTCTGACTTAAAGAAGAGTTTCTCCTAAACATATCTTTAGAAAAAAAAAAAACACGAAATATCAAATATAAAAAGGTAAAAGTAATAATTTTAAAAAATAACTTACAGAAACTTGTTGTAATTCATCGTCCCATTGGTAAGCAGAATTAGAAATAATTAGGAATAGGTGAACATTTTTCCTTTTCCTTTTCACTTCAACTTTTTTTTATCTCTAGATAAAGTCTATGTACAATCTCTGGATCATCTTCATACCTATACATTATCATTATCAAAGTTACGAAAATCAAAGTGTAGTAAATGTTAAACGTGTTTTTCTAATTTGTGCTAAAATAAAAAAATTACCAGTATGATACACCACGTTATTTACGAAATGTTGAAAGATTATATAGTTTTGAAAATCTTCTTGCTGTAAAAATTAACCAAAATACACATGGTAAGAAACTAAATTACAGTGATAATTGTATTAAAACTTGTAATACCCCGACTTGAATATCACATAGAGCCTTCAGAATAATTACGCGCACACCAGGGTCAAGTGTATTATAAGCTTCAATTTTGGCCCTAAAAAGAATTGACAAAAAAGAATTGTCATCTAATCCGTATATTTATTCAATTACACATGATTGACTTCAAAATAAAAGGGTTTAGCACACCAATTTTTTATGAAATTTACTATCCCATTTAGCATATAATTGCAGTCTACGGATTTTTCTTTTTATCAAAAATAATAGAAATATGTTAATAGTAAAAGAAAAAACAAATTATGGTCTGAAGATTATGTTATCAAAGAGCAAATTGGGGCTATCTTGTCCGGAGATACCAAGTTTACTTACTACCGATATAGAAAGTTTTAATCCACCATAATAAAAACTTTCCTACCAAAACACAATTTAAAAAAATAGCCGTTATGAAATACTTCCTCTAATACAAATTATTAGCTACTTTAAAATGTTAATAATCCAAGATTTTTCATAAGATTTTCATCTTCTTAAGATTTTACAAAATTTTCTATAGATTTTGATACGATATTTTGTAAAGATTTTGAGAATCATCATCATCATGCCTTCTTCACGTTGTGCAGTTTGTAAACATTTTAGAAGGAGATGCCCATCAGGTTGTATTTTCTCTCCTTATTTTCCTCCAAGTGATCCTCAAAGATTTGCTTGCGTCCATGAAATCTACGGTGCTAGCAATATCGGGAAGATACTACAGGTATATTAATATTATATTCACTTCTTCATTTATCCTAGTTTAAAGCAAGATAAATTTTCGAGCATCATTCAATGAGCTTGCAATTTGTTTTATTCGAATAATAACGTAATATATAATTTTTATATATTAATCTATGTGCTTAATAATTAACCAGCAAGTTCCGATTGTTCAACGAGCGGAAGCAATAGACTCGTTATATTTCGAGGCACAATGTCGAAAGAATGATCCTGTTTATGGGTGCGTAGGAGTAATTACATTGTTGCAACAAGAGATATTTAAGGCACAAACAGAATTAGCTAAGACACAAGCAGAAATTGCTCGCCATAATGCCCATGCACGTGAGGAAGCTCAATTTGTTGTTGAAGGTGCTGGAACAATTAGCTCCACGAATTTTTTACATGAAGAAAAGAATGTTGATCAATTTACATATTGGCCTTATTAGATTTACATATCAGATGAATAATATTAAGACCAATTTGTAACCATTTCTATTCCCTAGTCATTTCTCCAATCAATAAATATGAAACTACAACATTAAATTTGAAGGTTTCGATATGCCATTCTTAATTTATAGCAAATTCTCAACATGTTTATGAATTTCATACTATTTATGACTCCATTTGTTTTATAGGTCTATATTTGTTTTTCCCGTGTATTAAATATTATAATTATTGAATTTTTTATAATTAAAAACATTATAATATATTTCTTTAATAGTTAATAATCAAAAGGTCTTAGTGAAATCTATCTAAAATAATTGTCATATGTATTAAAAATAAACTTTTATAAGATGTTTAATTTTAAAAGTTAAATAGAAATAATGAAAAAAAAAATATTAAGAATATTTATTTATATTGTAATGGGATGATTATTTTGAAATTTTAATCTTAGCATGTTATAAATACTTCTTGGAAACTGAGGTTGAAAACAAATTTATAGAGAACTCCTTTTTTCTATATTTGCTTGCACTAAAATGATTCTAAAACTCTTCTCTTTTCTTAAAATTTTGGATAAATTGGACCTCCTTACTGCTATGTAGGATGTTACTTACAGTGCAATGAGATTATGGCATGCTCCCTCTTGGCCGAGAAAAGCCCAAGTTAAATAGATGGGCTAACCCCAGAGCTTAATACAAGCTCACAACTTGACTTCATACTTAATAGCCAACCTCGGAGCTTAATACCCAGAGCTGGTTCTGAAGGGTGGCAGGAAATCATTTTAGGTTCCACAAAATATAACTTCATTAGATCCCCTAATCCAAATTTCATATATAATCTTTTTAGATAAAAAGAGGGGTAATTAAAGAGAAATGCCTCCTTAATTAGGCCTTTAATTTTTTTAAGCCTCTAATTCTTTTATTTAGAAATAAATATCTTCTTAATTAAGTAATTAGAAAAAAAACCCCTTTAATTATTTACTTTTCCTTTTTACCCAATATAACTACTACTTATTATAAACTAGGTAATTAATTTCCTAATTATTAGCACACACACTCAGAGATTCTCTCTCTCTCTCTCTCTCTCTCTCTCTCTCTCTCTCTCTCTCTCCTCTAACGATTTTTCTCCATCTCCATTAACGAGCTATGAAGCTCACTCACACTCACGAAGGTCACTCATGAAGATTACTCAGATTTTTCTTCTTCTCTAAAGGTAAACTAACATGTCTTCTATCTCTCACGCTCTCTATCTCTCTCGTCTCTGTTTTTTTCTATTTTTTTCTTTTAATTTTTTATTTCATTTTGTTGTTTTGCTGATTTGCAGCTTTTAGTTTCTATATATACGTATACATGTGTATGTATTCTCTATTTTGAAAGCATTTTGATTCACATTTTCATCCTACTTTGCAACTTGAAGCATTTTTACTGTTTTGAAGGGTTTTCTCTTCTAATTGCTTGTTTTGTTATGATTTTGTGTTTATATTCTTAGTTTTGTTCATATTTTGCTTTGATATTTGCAAAATTTTGTGTTTAAGCTCTTTTTGTTATGATAATGTGTTTACATTCTTCATTTCTTCATATTTTGCCTCATTTTCTGTAAATTCAGTGTTATATTCTTCATTTTGTTCATATTTTGCTTCTACGTTGCTAAATTTTGTGTTTAACTGTTTTAATCGGAGTAGAGTGTGTGTTTGAGTTATAATTCTGTGAAGAGGTTTGTGCAGGCGCAGGATTCCATGTTTTAAACATGGAATTCCATGTTTTATACAGTATGAAACTGTATAAAACATGGAATTCCATGTTTAAAACATGGAATTCCGAGACTGCACAATATTTTTTCCCTTTTCTACTTCTTTCTTTGTTTGTGTTATTGTATTCTAGTACTTATGTCATGAGTTGTATTCTGCAGATGGTTATGGCTGTAGTTAGGTTCGGTTCTCAACGTTCTATGCGTTCGTTTGATCTTTTCCCGACTCTCGATTCTGTTTTCGATTACGTGTTGTCTAAATGGCCTTCCTTGCTCTTAATCTAGTTTATTCAGTGAGAGATGACATCAACTGTTTGTTGAAGAACGAAGAAGACTTTTCCAACATGCAATTTTTAGTTAGGGAGTCTACTTTGGAACGTATGGATATTTATGTTACTGATGATCGTGAAAAGGAGGCTGCTCATTCTACGGCTAGATCGGCAATCATCATTGTTGATTCTTCTTCTTCTAAAAAAGTCATGTGTTCCCACGATCCCAAGTATCATACATTTGGTGGTCACAAAGATTTGGTTCCGAAAAGCAACCATTGGAGTCAACTAATCAGTCACGTCGGTCAATGCCAAAAATTGTCAAGTTTCTCTCTGATTATTTTTTATGATCATTATATTCTTGTAACAGTTGTTTAATATTCACTGGTTTAACAATTTTTACAGTTTCTATTGTTATGTTTTGGATCCTTTTTGTTTTTATATTCTGTTGTGGTTCATTCCTTTATAATTATTATCTTTTTGTATAGGTTTTGATTCGAGTAGCTTAAATTGTTAGTGTGCAGGTTAGTAAATTTTCATGTTCCAAACATGGAATTTCATGTTTTCAAACATGGAATTCCATGTTTCAAACATGGAATTACATGTCATTTTAACGTGTTGCGGATTTTGCCTGCTTTTTTGAATTTTTTATTGGTATCAAAACTGTTCTAATCAAATCCTTCACAATATGAAATACTAATCAATTTCCATTTCTAATCAAATCCTTCATAATACTTAATAAACTAACAAGTCATTTTAAACATTACAATCTAAAACATTTCAAAATAAGTACAATTAAATACGAAATACTCTTTTCAATACAATAATAAAAACATCAACACATATATCAATATTCTTTTAGATAACTGATTCTTTGATCTTTGTTTTCGCTGAACTGTATATACACTCTTCAATGAACATAATCCACTGAGGGGCTGCTCATCACCTAGAAAAGCTAGTAGTTCTTCCTTTTCATTGCTTATATCTTATAATCTTCTTGTTCATCAGTCAATCTTCTTCTTGGAGGCATTTTTACTTGTATTTACACAAACTCCAACCACAAGAAACAAATTAGTAGTCTTGACTTGATAACTTTTCTTATTGGTGTCATTTTCACTTGTTCTTACACAAACTCCAAACACAAGAAAACATATTAGTAGTCTGAATTAAGTTAATTCCATGTTTAATACAGTTACTAAAAAAATTCTACAAAATTCCATATTATGCAGTAATTACACTATAAGGTCCCTAAACTACACATTATATCTATAATACAGTTATCAACACATGGAATTTAATGTTTTGATAACTGTATTAAACATGGAATTCCATGTTTAATACAATTACTAAAAACATTCTGCAGAATTCCATATTATGCAGTAATTACACTATAAGGTCCCTAAACTACACATTCTATCTATAATACAGTTATCAACACATGGAATTTAATGTTTTGATAACTGTATTAAACATGGAATTCCATGTTTAATACAGTTACTAAAAACATATTGTGGAATTCCATATTATGCAGTAACTACACTATAAGGTCCCTAAACTACATATTTTGTCTATAATACAGTTATCATAACATGTAATTTCATGATTTGATAACTGTATTAAACATGAAAATCCACGTTTAATACAGTTACTAAAAACATTATGCAGAATTCCATACTATGCAGTAATTGCATTTTAGGTCCCTGTTTAACACATTATTCACGTTTTATAACTCTAATCCAACTTTCGTTCATGTTGATCACAGTAAATTGAACACATTCATCAAATAATCCTATTTTAAACCCTAGAAACTTCTAAATTTGGTTTTTATATAGAAATCGGTAAGAATTTGTTGATAAATCACGCGAAATCAGTTTCAAAAGTAAGAAACACTATCAAAAACCTCAAAATAAACATAGAAATTAGATTATATTTCAGTTTTTTCACTTACATATGGTTTTTTTGGGTGTTGGAGTCGAATCGTTAGTTTGATCGATTGATTTTGTTGCCTAGTTTGCTCACCGGAGTAGACTGCCCTATTTGTGTGCACCGTCGTCGCCGATTGCCGCCGTTCGCCTATCTTCTTCGCTGGACCTTTCGTTTTTCTTAGTACGTGTTTTTGTTTGTGTTGGTGTGTGTTTTATTTATTTTTTGTATTGTGTAACTTTTTTTCTTTTATATTTCAATAACTGATTTTATAATTCTAATATTTTTTTTATTATTTGTAGGGGTATTTTGGGGTGAGGCTGTTTTCTATAAAATGTCTTATTTAAGGCACATTTTTTTAATAACTCTTTTAATAGGCATTTACCTATAATTGGCTCTAAAAAGAACTATCTAAAAAATCTCAGACCTATTCATTTATTTATTAATAACTTTACAATCAATAAAAAAAATTGTTACAAAAGAGGTCAAAAGACCAGGAAAATAAGCTTCCTACTACTTATTGTTTATCTAAGACAACTCTAGGCACAACACAACCGCATCTATCTTTCGTTAAAAAATGCCAAAGGTCATCTGGTGGATGTTGATATGGAACTGGACCATCTTCGCTGAACGCTCCAAGCTTTGTCAGCCAATCCGCACAACTATTTGCTTCCATATAGGCTATAACACCAAATTAACTCAAAATTCTCTCTAGACGCTAGTATATCATGACAAGCTTTAATTATATCACTTGAAAATCCCCTTGATTTCACACCGCCCTTCACTAGCGCGTGCAACTCACACGAGTCAGTTTCAATGATAAGTGAGAAAAAACCTCGACATATTGGCATAATGTAATCTGAAATGTAACGCAAGTATTTCTGCTTCAAACGTAGACAGCGCAACACACTTCCCCGCAACACCAAGAATATAATCCCCATTGGAATTTCTAAGCAAACCCCCCAACACCCGCCACATTTCTTTCTGAATTGTATGACCCATCCACATTTAACTTAAACCCATTTAACGGCTTGACCCACTTTACAAGGACACTCCTTGCGGAAGTGATCAAATCATCATCGCCCTCAAGACCCCAAGCTCTTATATAGTCACTTGCCGCATTTTTTATGATTGCCTTTAGCTCGCTATTCAGTATAATTCTCGTGTCGGCATCAAATCTTGTGCATCTATCAACCAGACATGCCACACATATGATGCAAACAAAATACATGTTTCAATTCCATTTATGTTTGCTTTTTTGGTCAGTAGAGATGTCCACCAGGTGGAATCACTTAAATCTTCCTGAAATTTCAAATATCCAGCTGAAATACTCGTTCCATGTTAGGGTCGAAGCTGTTGTCGGTCATCTCCCCTCATCTGCTCACCAGCGAACACATAGTTGCTGTCCCAGGTCCCCTCGCCAAGCTGTTGTTGTTGCTTCTACTGCACGTTTCTTTGGTGATAAATTGGCTCCAACACTGTCCAAGTACCTTCTCCATCTGTTGTCCGTCCAGTCATGCGTCTATTGGCTGTCTGAGCGCTGATCACTGCCCATCCTGTCCTGTCATGCTCTTGTCTGCCACCCAAGGAACCTGTAAAACAAGAAATAAAGAGATTATAGTATCCATTACAACGCCTAAAGACATGAGCTGCTTTTTCTCTGTTTGACCGCATCTCTGACACTCCGAACTCTCTACAACTCCCCGCAACTCAAGATTTCTTATTTAAACTTAAACGTAACCTGACTTTGTGAAAAAACAAAAATTACTTGAATTTTTTATTTTTTTAATCTTAATATTTATTATTTTAAATTAATCTTATTAAAAATATATTGTGTCTAATTAAAGAATCTTGTTTTAGAGATCGTTTTAAAACAAAATGTTATGGTGATAAAAAATCTTACTTCAATACATACCAAAATTCAATTCATTAATCAATCAAAATTAAATAAATAAAACAATAAAATTTGAAATACATGGGCGTGATTTCGTTTAAAATCACCAATCAGCTAATAATGTTATTGTTTACTTTGATTTTGTTAAAAAATAGTGTTGTTAACCAGTTGGGATTAGCTCACTTGCCAGGGCCTTGGTCATCCAATCTAGTGATCCAGGTTAGAACCGAGTCAATGATTCCGAACCAAAGTGGCTCTCCTATGTAACAAAAAGAAAAAATAGTGCTGTCTTTACTCGCTGACTTGACCAAATCACAAGAAATTAAAAATTATATATATCCAAATCTTTTTATGGTTATGTTTAAATTTGTTTAGCTATTTTTCATTAAATATTTTTTTCTATTAGAGTTTGTAATAAAAAAATGTAATGAAACTTTTTTTTAGTTTTCTTTATACTCTTAAAATGTTATGACTCGCCTTGGACAAAGTATTAAGTTGTATCAATTTTTCTAATGAATTGTAGAAGTCCCTACATTTTATAGGTTTCCATGCTTGGTCGTATTACGTGATTACTAAGATAGATAATACATTTTTTTCTGTATTATATTCTGTATATTCATGCTCCTGACATTTATACAGACACTTTAAGAATTTATAAGGATATAAGTAATTGGAAAGCGACACACAATGAACCATGGGTCTTCGTGGGTGATTTTAATGATATTTTTCACCCGGGAGAAAGATTAAGTCGTAACCCACCTAATTCGCAATACATTCTCAACTTTAATATTTTCATTTAATCTAATTCTTTAATTGAAGTTAACTCATATGGAAACTTTTATACTTGGAACAATCGAGGGTCTGGCCAAGAGTTAATGAATTCTAAATTAGATAGAAACCTTACTTATGCTAAATGGTGTGAGCAAATTCTAAATGCGGGGTCTGTATTCCCCCTGCAGTGGGTTTGAATTATTCACCTATAATACTGTATATACATGGTAATGTTAAATGGGGTATAAAACATTTCAACTAGATGGAACATCAAGAGTGTGAAGGAGTCATACCGCAGGCGTGGGGAGAACCGGTGGAAGATGCAATACAGGAAATTGTCGACAAAAGAGAAATCACAACAGACGCATTAACACGATGGAGTAAAATAACGTTTCAAAACAATAAGAAAACAATACAAGAATTGGAGCAGGAATTAACGAGGATAAACAACGACCCATATTTACAAAGAGCCCACGATGAAGATTGAATGGTATATGAACAATTGAAGGAAGAAATCTATTGGGCAGATAGATCAAGACAACAGTGGATTAATTAAAGGGATAGAATACTAAATATTTATTTGCTCTTACTGCTAAGCGCAGGAACCATAACATGATTTTAAATATCAAAGATAGTAATGGAATCTGGATAGAATCAAGAGAAGGAATAAAAAATAACTTCTTACTTTTTTACATGAATTTATGTACTAAACCAGTAGGGACAGACATGCAAAATGCGGTACGATTTATCAAACCAGTTATCACTCCAGAAATGATTAATATGATTACAAAACTTCCTAACATAGAAGAAGTCGTAAGCATTTTTTGACTTGGGACCAGGAAAAGCCCCTGGCCTGATGGACTAAATAGTAAGTTTTATAGGGAATACTGGCATTTTATTGGGACGGATGTGTCTGATATGGTGATTAATTTTTTTACTAACAATATATACCTGGATACTTTAAATGAGACATTAATAACACTTATACTTAAAGGAGATATTCAAGAAGGAGTGGGAGATTACATACCCATTTCGTGTGAGTTTTGGATATAAAATTATTTCAAAAATCATGTCAAACAGCTTACAAGATCTAATGCAAGAACTCACTTCACCTAACCAAACGATGTTCATTAAAAGACATGCAATACATGATAACATTATCATAGCACATGAGGTCTCATTTATTATGAAACAAAAAATTAAGAGGAACCATCATGTGCCAGCGTTAAAACATTATATGGCTAAAGCACATGATCTAGTCATATGAGAATTTATTATTATGATTCTAACAAAGATGGGTTTTGATTCAATGTGGATACAAAGGATATGGAACTGTATTTCAATAGTTTCTTTCCATATTATTATTAATTGCGAGAGATCACCAGTTTTCACGCCAGAAAGGGGTTTAAGACAGGGAGATCCACTTTCGCTACTTCTCTTTTCACTTATGAGTGAGTCCTTTATTAGTATCCTCAAGCATAAAATTGAGGGAAAAAACATAAAAGGAGTCTGGATTACTCGGAACTGTCCTAATCATTTCATATTTTTTACTTACGGATG
This sequence comes from Nemophila menziesii, assembly GCA_029959085.1. Lineage (NCBI taxonomy): Eukaryota > Viridiplantae > Streptophyta > Magnoliopsida > Boraginales > Hydrophyllaceae > Nemophila > Nemophila menziesii. The sequence goes on from JARWIR010000001.1 coordinate 39,266,215, forward strand.
ACTCAATATTCTTTCTTACTCTAGAGGATCAGAAATTGCTGAATTTCATGAATGCATTGACATTATTGAGCTAGTTTAGGGCAAAGGGTTAACTTTGCTAAATTGTCAACATGTTTTAATAAAGGTACTCAGGGTGACATTAGGAAGGAGACAATAGATTTTCTCTAGATTAAGGATACAAATGACTTGGGTAAATATTTAGGAATTCCACTTTGTCATAAACATATAAAGATTGAGACGTTGACATGGATCACAGACAATGTGTTTTCTAAAGCACAAGGATGGATAGTCAAACTCTTATTGGAAGGTGGAAAAGAAATATTGATTAAAGCAGTTTTACAAGCTATGGTGGCATATGTTATGTCTATTTTTTCTTTCCCGATTACTTTTTGCAGAAAAAACATCTATCATTGCTAATTTTTTGTGGAATTCACTTGAACGACGGAAGATACACTGGTTGGCACGGGAAAAATGATGCTCGCAAAGGTTATTGGGGGATGGGTTTCATTGATTTAAAAACTATGAATACGACGTTACTAGCAGCTCAAGCATGAAAAGTTGGGTGATTTATGTCATTTTTTGTTGCAATTTTTTTTTAATAATGCCCCTTGGGGATGAAGCTAATCCTTTTGTTTTTCATTTAATACATCAATGCTTCACCTAAATTTTTCTAACATTTGTTCCTGTGATTGGGAAGGAATATTCTCTAGTCTTGTGAGTGGTTCTGCAATGGTTTGCACGAAGTTTGCAAGTGATTCTTCCAATAGAGAAGCTTGAGGTTTTATTGGAGGTTGGTGAATGTTACTAACACATTGATTTCACAATCCTTGCTCTTGTAGGTATTGATAAGGTGATTGGTAGTAGTTACTACCTGATTGTTGATAATTCGAAGAGTCTTCCACATAGTTAAATGAATCAGGATTCGAATAATATCCTCCATGCATTTTCAAATCAATTGGTGACCTTGATATGTTATTCTACTTATTTTTTGGTACCTAAGATGAGAACAAATCCAAGAAGAAGTATAAAATCTAAAAACAAGTATCTTAAGTAAAATTAAAGAGTTATTAGCTTATAATGATCAAATACCCAAAACCCAACTCCTATGGAGTCCAATTTTTTTTGCCCCTACAAGGTCCAATATATTTATGTTTTACAATTTCTATCCTTAATTATAATTAATGAATTAAATATTATCTTATATATTAAAAAAGTAACAAAAAAAGTCAAAAGTGGAAAAACAATGTAACATAAAACAAAAAGAATAGAAAAAAAAAAAGAGTAAATGTTTTTTTTTCGGACAACAAAAAAAAGAGAAAAAGTAAATGTTGAAAAGTAATGAAACATAAAACCTAAACCTTATTTTCCTATTCGCATGAAAAAAAAACTCATCTCTTCATATTTACAGTCGCTCACCAGTATTGAAACCGCCACTTCAGAACGATTTCCCACAATCTTCAACCCAGCTTGGCGACGTCATCAACAATCGAAGAACCCAAATTAAGGTAAAAAATTGACTTTTACCATTGAAATTCTAAAAAGTTGATTTAAGATAATTTTTATTATAAACAATCGAAAAACCCAGAATAAGATAAAAAATTAATTTTCTGGATGAGTTTTAGGTTTTATGTTTTCAACGTTTATTTTTTTCTTTTTTTGTTCGATGCGAGTGTGAAAGAGATAAGTTTTAAGTTTTATGGTCCATTGTTTCTCAACGTTTACATTTTTTTCTAATGAATGCTAGTGTGATAAGGATGAGTTTAAGTTTTATGTTTTCATTGTTTTCAATGTTTACTTTTTTTTCCCAGATATATTAGCTTAAAAGGTCCTCAATCCCAATAACCGACCCACATCATGTCCAGCGCTAGTTTTCTGCCTCAAAGAGTCCAACGTTTTAAATCATATACCATCCGTACCCCTACTCCTAACAATCAAATCTAATCTTTTCCATATATACCGCTTCTGTAACAATCATATCTGATCATTTTTATAGCATATCAATTAATTTCTGTAATTATAGCTACTATTATGAAAAACTTGTTACACTCATACACGCTTAATCATATTTATGTGAGGCAAATCAATTCAGTCTTTGATATGCTATGTTTTGCTTCTTTACAAATTTCCTTGTTTGGCTGTATAAATGCTAATCAGATTACAGGAGTAAATTGTAAAAACTTTTTCTTCTTCTTGTATGGATAAAATAATGATTACAAAGTGATTTGATTCTTGTAGCATGTTTGTGGAAAATATTCAAAATTAGTTTTAAATTCGTATGGGGTTACCTCATTCATGTCCATTTTGCAGAGTATACTGATTTAGAGAAAAGTATCGAATCTTTCACTATCAAATCTATCATTGGTGACGATGAAGACAAGACACCAAATAATTCGATTACTTTCAAGGGTGATGAACCAAAAGTATTAACGGCTTCCAAATCTGGAAGGATGTTAGTAGAACGAACTGTTAGCTTTTAGAACCGACGGATCTAAATTGTCGGGTATCAAGAAAGCTAGTTCAGAAGATATTCTAGTCTTCAGGTCGAATAATTTGAACAAGATATTCTAAACACTTACATGGAATCAGAAAGAACAATACACGTAATAAAGTTGTTAAAAAGATATTCTGGCATATTGGTTATCTCTAACGAGAGAGAGAGAGAGAGAGAGAGAGAGAGAGAGAGAGAGAGAGAGAGAGAGAGAGAGAGGGGGGGGGGGGAGAGTTTACTACTGAATAAGTTTAGAGAGAAGTATTTCTTTATTCTTTTTTGATTATTTTAGTAGTATTTTGCAAATGGAGAAGGACCTATATTTGTTAGGTTAGTAGGGGGCTCTTCAGACTCGTCATAATAAATGGTCTTTATTGCTGACATTTTGGAGATACACATGCTACTATTCTTTCAAATTCCAGCCAGTTTTGACCAAGGACTGTAACAGCTGAGTCTTGATTGAAGAATATTCAGGTTTAATGTGTCTTAAATTGCTGAACATTATGTCTCTTGGTTGGAAGGTTTGAATTGCCAACGATTCCTATAAGTACTAGCCATTTTCACCAGAATCGTTTCAGAAAACTTATTTTATTTTTCATTTTTTGACTCCCCAAACTCCCCTAACTCCCCCACGGACCACGACCCATGCCTCGTTGGGCCGGGCAGGTGGTGGAGGTGCGCGCGTGTGAGGTTTTGTCTTTTCCTTTTTGGCTTTCATAGCCTTTAGTTCTTTTGGAAGGAGTAGATGGGTAAAATATTACAAGCTGTTTTTTTTTTCCATATCTCCTCCTATGTGGGACTTTTCATGCACAAAAAGTGACTTTTCCACTTCTCCAAAAGAATAGGAAATCATAGATATGTTTAATACTTTACATTAATCTACATCTTTTCCACTTATCCAAAAGAGCATGATTGGATTTATAAATAACAATTAATCTAAACAATTAATCTAAATCCTAACAATTTGCAACCTTTCTCCTCCCTTAATTCATATGTTGTTGTGTTATTATTATTTTCTTCGCTCTTTAAATGCATGTTTTGGTCAATTTTCTGAAGATTTGTCGATGTATCTTATCAGATTAACATGCCACTTTGTAGTAGCTTGCATTCTTCTGAAGAGGGTTGGGTCCAGAATACCATTTGTACACATTTTCTCAACATGTTTTTTTGCTTCTTTCTCCTACCAGACTAACCCAATCTTTCCTTTCTTGGTTTTCACCTCTTTTCCAAGTTCTTGTAAAAATTCCAAGTTGTTCATTAGCCATTCCAAATGCACCCAAACTCTCATTTTCGTGTTGTTGAACACCATGGTCGACTATTTTAAATAAATAGTATGCCAACTTTTTGTCTTCATCCTGAGATTTTGGATCCTGTACTTCCTAACATTCATTTTGTAACTGTGTTCTCCTTAAATTTTTTTCTATTCCACCACCTTCCTCTATACTTAGATTCAGTTTGAATGGTTTTCACACTTTTATCCTTCCCATCTGAAGTAACAATTTCCATATCCACTGAATTCTCAAGGCTTCAATTTATACCTTCATTACCATAACTAAAGAATACTAAAATAAAGGAAAATGAACTTTAGAAGAACGGATTTTAGATAGTTGCTTAGGTTGGATCTTGATAGTGTTACACATTTTCTTCTTGGAGAAAGAAACTTGATGTCATGTCATTAACATCTCGAAAAATGAAAAATACAAGCACGTAGATAATGAAGTTAAACGAAAAGTCAATATTTAATGGAGAATGGATTTCAACGAATAAGTCAAGAGGTTTTCAACTATATTATTAATCGAAAAGGCTCTTTTCAGAGCTTCCATGGAAGGAAGCTACTCAATGATGGTTCTCCAACACCTTAATCCGTGAAATGGGTGAAAAATATAAATAATTATGTTTTTTAACATGTATTTTAAATAACTAGTTAGGGTTAGCTCAATTAGTTAAAGCATTGGTTTTTCTTCTAAACGGAATCCCAAAATAGCTCTCCAATGTATTTAAAAAAATGTCTTTTAGACAAAAAACATTACATTGAATGGTAATCCAATCAATATACAAAAACCTTTTATAAGATTATAAAAAAAGTGAAAAATTAAAATTGTTCGGGCGTGCTTTTTTTTTTTTAGATGTATGTGTGTCCGGGCCAGCTTATGCGCACCACGACTATTCCCATAGGAAATACGCCTCCTCATGCATACGCCCATTTAATCAGAACAGGTTACCCATGTTCAGGGAGGAGACTCGAACCTTGCACCTCTTGCTTACCCCCTTTAAGGGCTCAAGAAATAACAAGGCTGAAGGGATTCGAACCCTGTATCTCCTCGATGAGAGAATGACATCCTGGTCATTGAGTTAGTCCCAATGGTTGTGCTTTTGTTATTAGAAAACAAAGGGTAATGTGACATTTTATCAAATCATAGGTAGATAAACTAACAGAAAATTGTATTTTTAGTAGTACTATATCTAAGCAGAAACCCAGTAAAAAGGAAAGCTCAGTTATGTCAAACGGCTAAACGACCTGAAGTTTTTTATTTCGTGGAGTTTTTTTTTAATCTAACACCTTAAATTAACGAGACTTGTGATTTCGATCTTCTTCGGAGTTCTTACACTTGGCTTTAGAGTTTTTTTTATTTGTAACATTTTAAGAAAAAATAATTACAGGATAAACTTGTTTGAAAAAATAATTGTAAAGATAACATATAGGCGCTCTTTCGAAGAGCGCCTCACAAACTTAATCAGCTCATTAAGCTAATTGGTCCATTAGTAAACTTAATCATGAGGCGCTTTTGTAAGGAGCGTTTTTATTTAAAAAAAAATTGTTGGCCAACGATCTTGTTGACTTTTACTTAAGTTTCGCAAATATTTTTCTAAATAAGTTTTTTATGCAATTTTTTTTTTTTAAATGTTATAAATTAAAAAAACTCCTTGGCTTTATATCACTGTATGTATAATAATAACCCAATAAATGAGATGTGAGATGAGACTTGACTCCTGAAAGAGTTCAAATGTCCATTTTATTGAATGGACGAGTTATTGAAACGTCTATATTGTATAGCTGGTTCTGAAATTTTTTGTCAAAATTACCTTGTTTTGTTAAGAGGGGTTCGTCATTGTTGGTCTGTGAAGTCGTAAGCTACCTAGTCATAGTCAGTCAGTCATAGACATAGGTAGCTAGGGAGCTTTGCTGACACTATGGCCTGTGGGTCACACAGGTTTAAAAGGGAGTAACTTATATCATTTTGACTACGACTTTCAAGACTTCATTTTTGTTTTTCTTAAAAACAACTAATTTATCTTAAATTCATTGTGCACGTATTAATTTATCTGAATTCATGGACAAATCGTCAATCTATTTTAATAAAGATACTCCAGCATATATACAAGAGACTGTCTCACAACATGTCAAAACGATCGAAAATCAAGTTAACTCAATGGGTAGCGGAAGAGGTGTTCAAGAATGCGGATAACTGGAAAGTACAACAATGATCTGACGGGGTAAGGAAAAATTGATTAAAACAGTCTTACAAGCATATTTTGAGTCTTACAAGCATATTTTGGTTTATTTTATGTAAGCTTTCTCCTTTCCTAATTTTTTGGATAAAAAACTTATTTTTGTCAGAGCAAATTATATTTTTGGGCCATTACCTATGGCCTAAAAACATTTTTAGGCCAAACGTTTCAAAACTTACATTTTTAGGCCAAACGTATTCAAAACGCCCATTTTTAGGCCATTTCACTAATTTCATAAGATATTTTATTGATTTTAAGGACAATTTAGGCATTTTAAATAAACTATATGTTTATTTAACCACATCACAAACTAGAAACTCGGTCTAAAATGTCCAAATTGTTCTTAAAATCAATGAAATATCTCATGAAATTAGTGAAATGGCCTAAAAATGGGCGTTTTGAATACGTTTGGCCTAAAAATGTGACATTTGAAACGTTTGGCCTAAAAATGTTTTTAGGCCATAGATAATGGCCTAAAAATGGGATTTCCTCTTTTTGTCATTATTAACTTTTGGTAGAACTCTAGAGATTAGAAAGAAACCAAATATATTGAATAACTTGGAAAAAATTGGTTGTTCGTAAAATGCTTGGGGGACTTGGGTTTGGGAACTTTCAGAGGATGGACACAACGTTCTTGGCAGCTCCGACTTGGCGTATTTTAAGAATCCAAATACTCGCCTACTAAAAGGTATCTACTATCCAAAATTTGATTTCTTACACGAAAAAGTGAGGCAATCACGTACGAGGTCATGGGCCAGCATTTTAGGACAGGGGGACTTTTTAAAAACACATGGGATATATCAGATAGGAAAGGGAAATACAATTAACATTTCGAATGATCAATATTATCGAACAACACAATCATTCATAAACCATGGAATTGTACATTAAATATGGTAAAACACCTAAGGGACCAGAACACTGGGGCCTGGGACACTGAAATACTAGACAATATCTTTTCACAAAATGTTGTATCACAAATTATACAGACAAAGCTGCATAAGCACCAAACAGAGGACGTGTTTATATGGCCACATCAAAAGAACGGGGTTTATAACACTAAAACAGGACATCGAGTGTTATACGAATTATATGTATATCATTCTCCGCAAACATCTACTCACTTACATACAGATCATCCGCAAATTTAGTCTATTATCTGGAAATCGGATATTCCGACCAAGGTGCGTAACTTCATGTGAAAAGTTGTTATCCCCACAAATCTAAGTTTATATAAACGATGATGTGTAGATACAAAGGAATATATGTTGTATGTGCACTAAACGGAAAGCACAAAACACTTACTTCTGACATGTACAGTTTGCAGGATTATATGGGCAAGATCGGTACTCCAAATACAATTTCGGGAGAAGAAGGTTTAAAACATTAGTTCTTGGATTCTACAAATAACTCGTACATTTAGTCAAGGAGGATGGGTCATACGGGCAGTGGAAGCATACATATTTTTACTGATATGGAATGTTTGGAAAGCTAAGATGAAATGCCTTCACGAAAATATACCTATTGAATGTGAATATGTTCTCTTTGTTACTATTACGGTCGTGCATAAATTATTTGGAGAAGCATGGTGTTTGGGGCAACCAGCACAATCACCTCGGGAGGAGTGAGGTCAGCCAGCAACTCTGAATTTAGTCAATTAGTAAGATATTACTTGGCACTATTAGTCTGTGGCGCGTCGTCTGTGGATACAAATAATCAGACATGTATAAGTTGTGTGCAACATCATAAGCGTACATGAGTAGTAATCGACAATTCCAGAGTACTATAATGCAATTCTGCTCCAGACGGAGAGGCAAACACAGTTCTCGAGGCGACAAAACGTTGTAAAGACTTTTGGAACGAATCAGAAACTATCTTCTCTGATAACCATGAACTGATTCAAGGTATAAAGCAACTGTCAGCGGCAAGCTAGACAATCCACCCACTAATATTGGAGATTTGGAGACAAGTCCTAACTGGAGGGCCAGCTTGGTTTGAACACATCCCAAGACGATTTAATGGGAGGGCATACAGACTTGCAAAAGATGTTAGACAGAGGGCTACCAGGTCTCACATGTGGGTCATATAAAAACTTTGTGACGCTTTTTGGAAACTAGGGATCACATAGAATTATTCAGTTAGTGACTTGTACTTATCCGACAAAAAAATTATCTTCATTATGCAGGCAGTAATTTATCTGAGATTCATTATTATTTTTTATTGTTCAGATATCTGAAATTCATTCTTAATATTCCATGCTTATATTGTTTTATTATATTGTAATTATTGAGCATGATACAAAATTTGTAAGATAGTGATATATATAACACCCGTTTAAAATTTTTGAGTATAAGTATTTTAAGATTATTTGTTATATTTTTTTAAAATGCTAGAAATCCGTTTTCTATTTATATCGTTGTCTTATAATCCATTTTTCTATAATTAGAAGGCGAGTTGTTAGTGCGAAACATGAAATTTTACGTTCAGAATAATGAATGTATCCCTTATTATGTAGTCTTCCGATTGTCTTGTCTATTTTTAGTAGTTTGATCTAACTAACTACAAAGAGCTCGGTGGTTATTATAAAGAGCCAACTGATATATGTTTTTAAAGGTCGAGCAAGTTAATCGAGTCGAGCATTGTTTAAATACTGAGTGGTTGGGTTTTCTTATTGACTCGACTAGAGAAATAGCGAAGTAGTTGAGTAAAGTTCTCGAGCTGATTAGGTTAAGTATTTTGTGGTCAAAGTTCAGACTTGAAATTTCATGTTTCAAACCTAAATTTCATGTTTTGGGCATGAAATTTTATGTTTAGAACATGAAATTTCCTACTTTATTCATCTTTCTCACAATTTTTCTATAATATGAGTACATTCACAAAGAAAAACATAAAAATCTTAAAAATGAAAATATTAATTGGTGGGGGTAAAGGTTTGATAAAATAATTATTTAAATAAAAATAAAGATAAGGACACACACCCTTGACAACCACGAAAACTCACTACAAGTATCACAGATCGTTTGCAAGTTTAGTTGATAGGTAAAGTTCGTTCGCATGGATTTAATCCGTTAGACCTACTTGTATTCAATAAGCGTAGATGAATTAAGATGTCTAGATTAAAATAGAATTAGATAATAATTATTTGATGTAAATAAATAAGTAAGAATATAGATAAATAAATATGGATGTAAGTCAAATAAATTAGGGTTACTAATAGGAGCCTATCTTACTAAGTTGTTATTCTAATCTTAAGGGTGAATTGAGCATTATATATTAACCGGGATTCTAAATTTTTCCTAACTCCCATCAGGGTGGACTTAGGAGCAACCTCTCCACTACCAGGGGACTTGGGTAATGGGACCCTGCGTAATGATCGGTGGTTAAATCAAACCTTTATGGATATCAAGCTATAATTTAGAGTGAGTTTTTGGCACTCTCCTCACTGGCCATCAATGAATCGCGCAAGAGCTTGAGTTACTCTCATAAGATGTTCTCACTCAACCCAATGATTTTGATAAACTGATTAGCATCCTCAATAACCCAATAATAAAGCATCAAGATGTTTACATATAAATTCCAATTTATCGATCCAAATCATATATTCAATCTTTTCATAACATTTTTTCTTTTGTACTATAGCTATGACTCTTTTTTTATGTGAGATGTCATGCTACTTTTTTCTCATATTTTTATTTTCTTTTTAATTCTTTTCTCATTTACTTTTATCCCGGCAAAGGGTTACAATAATAAACAGTGAATCATTATCAATAGAGCACAATTACATAAGCTCAAAATACCCAACCCAATAATATTTCCGATAATGGTGAACCCACCACCCCAAACTCTAGCTCTAAAACGACTGTCTATGCATTGCGATTCGAGTGAGGGTCATATGGAAAAAGTCCTATAATCTAAGAAATATGGCTTATAATATGGATAAATAAAAAAGGCTTTAGAAAGCCTATAAGGGGCTGAGAAGGATGTTATATATAATAAATGGACATCAAACTAAAAGGCAACAAAGGGGTTATCAAAGAATCGTCTTAATCACTTTCTAAACTATGCATTTTTGTTACTCTCTTACCTTTAGCACGTTCATTAAATGGGTTTATCAACTAGATCGGATCTCACGGCCTACACATCCCTCAAGGCGCCCTAAAATCAAACATACTTCTACCGCATTGCTCACTAGTCTTTTCTTCACTATTAATGTGTGTTTCCTGTTAATACTCAAGCATACAAAATAATCAGCTCATAAACATATTACTTACTATCATTAACTCACTAAGTTTATGCTTTTCAGTTGTTAAACACACTATACATCTAATCCTTTCTATAAAAAAAATTTAATTTTTCCTAAAAACAGTAAAACACATAAAAATGAAGATGAGAGACAAAGAATACCCACACCCCCAACTAAAAAATAAGTTGTGTCCCCACAATGAAGATTAAACTGTTTCTTTTGCATTTTTGTTCTTACTTAAGTCACCACGATTTATACATGTTCTTCATGCTTATATGTCATCCAAATCATGAGTATAGATTCAAATATTGTTAATTTTCAAAGCAACATTTCCAATCTCTTACAAATAACTTATTAAAATCACATTAAACTCTTACTGGTAAAATCCATCGTATAAATCGCATCCCGTATATTGTACCAAATTATTTGCTGGTATTACCACATCAACATACACATTTTCTCTGTTGGTGTCACCTTGGGCGTGATAAGATAATAGATAAAATAAGTGCAAAATAAACACCTAGGCTAGCACAGTACTGCAAGTATTATAGGACGTATGCAAGTTTAATGATAGGAGAATTCGTTCCTCAGGGACTACGAAAGTTAGAGAGAACTTATGCAAATATCAAGTGCAAATATAAAAGCTAGAATAAATAATATGCAGGAAATAAAAGACTAAATAGATTTTTGTTTTTTTTTTTTGGAATAGAAAAATTAACTAATTAAACTAAAGACAGAAAATTAAATAAGAAAAGAAACGATAGTATGAGAGATTAGCTCGAGAAGTAGCAAGTAATCCCCACTAGCCTTGTTTATTCTAATAATGTAAAGGAGAATTATGTAGAATTGCAATAACTAGGATTCTAAATTCCTCCCTACCCCTGTCAGGGTGGACTAGGGTGGCGACCTCACAATCACGAGGGGACTTAAATAGGGTGCTCCTACTCCACTAGGTTCCTAGATGAGACTGGCCTTCTAATGATGATCGATGGTTAAATCATACCCTAATGGTTATCTAGTTAGGCAAGCCCTTCCGGATCAATACCGCATGCTAGAAGTTTATGTGGTTCTTCGATAATTAGACACCTCTTCCGGGTGACCATCTTACTACTATTAAGGTAATCCTATACGTAGGCCTCCGCAAGGAAAACAGACAATAAATCAAAGCACATAAAACAGAGAATAAAACAGTCATTCATTTAAATATTTATCTTTCCAAAGTATAATAGATATAAAACAAGTCTAAGTTTCATACCCATGTGCTAAATCTCAAGCTAAAATAAAATAGTTCATACTAGAGAAAGAAAATAAAACAATTACAAATTTGAAGGCTTGTGAAAACATAATATAGTGTTCAGCTCCTTTCAGACTTCTCTTCTCTTGTTGTAAGCTTCCTCTTGGCTTAAGGATTGGCCAAGGATGTGTTTCTACTGATTAAAGGGTGTATTTATAGGGTATAGAAAACCCTAAAACGTTTTCTTAGAGTGGAAGACAAGAATTGGGCTTCTAGCCCAACTTAAATTCGTAACCATAAAATATAAAAAAGGTAATAAATTGCCGATGTTTTGTTTTGGTCGTAACTTTCTCAATACAGCTCTGATTAACGCGTTATTTGTATCGAAACTGATCGTCTCGGAAATCTCTACAACTTTGGTTCGGACCATTCTTTCAAATTTCCAGCCTTTTTTTTAGTTATGATCACTTTTGTGGACGTAGCTGCTGAAATTCAGATTTTATTTGGCAACTTTATCTTTCCATACTTTTCTTTTACTTCCTTTATCTCCAATTTTCATCCTTATCTTCTTTCCTTTATCTCTTAGAATTTATTTGGCATCTAATTAATTACCATATATCTTTAAAGCTTCACAATTAACAAACAGTTAAACCCAATATGCTCTAAAATAATAAATAATCAAATCAAAACAAGAAATAAGAAATATAATAATATGAATAAAAATCGACAATTAAATTCCTAAATACACCTAAAATGATCTCTCCAACTAATATTAATTCATCACAAATACGGAGACATCATCTGGCAAGCAAAACACGTCTTATTTTGCTAATTTTGTTCGAACGTTATTGTTCGGCTAATATTGGAGGGAGATATAAGAAGTGATGAAGTCAAATTCGGGAATCGTCCACATGTAGGTAGCCAAGGTTCCTGTTATATATTTTATATATTTTTCACAATCTTACATACTAGGGGTATGTGATATCTCCCCAAATGTTCTAATTTTATACCTTTGGGAGACATCATTTTTGGTGTTTATTTGATTATTTAGATAGACTTTTGGTGCTAATATGCAATAATTCAATTTTCCTCTTTAGATTTTAGTATTTTTGATTTATTAAGCTTTTGCGCGTAATATGGGTTGTTTTTAGTGAAAAGCTTGTAGGTTTTGAATACTAGCTAGGAGAGGAATAAAAGATTAAAGTCAAAGATCGTGTAATGAAGTCAAAGCTTGAAGATAAATCCCGAAAGATTCGATTTTAGAGCTGCAAATCTGTTTTCCAGGCCAAAGATTGCTGATTTCAAGGTGCTTAAGAGATGATTTAGCCACCGACCTTTGAATAGAAAACATTCCTTATCGAGTTACGGAAATTTAGCAACTGATTTCAGGTCAATCGGAGTTGTAACGAAGCGGGAAAAGCCGTTTTAGTGAAGGTGTATCAGCAGTTACGGGATTTTGGGCTTAGAAATTGGGTTTGGACATTTAATTATTGATTTATTCTTAAGTCCAAACCCTAATCCGTTTTTAAGCTTATAAAAGGAGCTTTTGACCTCATTATTTCTCACCTCTCATTTTATTCTTCAATTTAATTCATCCTTAGAAGAGAGTGTCCAGAGAGAAAGTCAGCAGCAAGGAAAAGGAGAAAGCTACAGAGCTGGAGACGGTTTATATCTCCAAATCACAGCCAAACCCAAATCCTAATTAGGTTCTATCTTTTATTTCTGTAATTGAAGAACATGAATTCTTTCTGTTTTAATTTAGTTTTTCTTTTTAATATGAGCTAAACAATTCATAGTGCTTGAGAACAATTAATGGGTGAATCCCAATCGTATTGAATAACGAATGTTGAATTTGGGTTTCTGTTAAATTAAACTAGATTGGGGCTTTTACTCTTTTCGATAAATTGAGAATATTTACTGTTTTTAGCGTCATGAACTAGGAACAGGTGTTACTATTTAGGCTATTCCAATTAGTGGCGATTGGATCATCCTGACGGAGGGTTTAGATACAGAACCATTTATTCAATCTAGGATAGAAGCTATTGATTCTGACGAACTTAGCTAATCCTAGGGCCAATGAGGTAATAAAACTTAAACATCCAAAGGTGGGTCATATTTACCCTGACTGGACTAGTGACACTCTAGGATCGCCTTATAGTCCACCCTGACGGGGGTATAAGGAATTTAGAATCCCGACCATTGTAATTGACCAATTTAGCCCTTAAACAACATAAGTTAGGAAATAGGATTGGGAGGATCCTTGCGTTCTCAAGTGCTACTTCTCATATTGCGTTTTACATCATTTTACTTGCGTCTTAGCTTTTATTTGCATTTTAATAATTGTCTCTCATTTATTTAGCATTAATACAAAACCAAACAAACATATTATCTTTATTTGCTTTCATAAGTGCAATCAGTCATTAATAGATAAGCATTGTAGTCAACCATCTCGTCCTTGGAACGAATCTGTTTTATCATATATACTACTTGGGACAACCGTACACTTGCGGTTGTGGTTCGATTATTTATTGCATTTATTTAGAACACACAAAGGACCACCAGTATGTACTTTGTCATCGGGGGTTAATGTGTTATGCAAATATTTCTTTAGTTTCGCCACCGTTCTTCTTCTTCTTGGATCTTTTGTTACTTGTTTACAATAACTAATTTAACAAGATTGGATCGAGGTTTCGTGCTGACTTAGTTATTATTAATATATATCAATTGGTTATATGGGTTCAAAAGTTATAGTGATTTAATGATAGTAGGTAATTTATTTATAAACAACTTGTATTATATGCTTCAAACTATGAACATGAAAACACATATTAATTGCAAAGAAAGGATAAGTAAGCAATACAGTAGAAGCAAGTTTGATCATATGAGCCTTGAGTGGTGTGTCGAACGTGAGATCTGAGCTAGTTGATAATCCCATTTAATGAACGTGCTAGAGGTGAGAAAGTAACAAATTTCATAGTTAGGAAAGTGATTAACGTTGTTCTTTGATAAGCCCATTTGTTCTTTTTTTAGCTTGATGTCCATATTAATTAAATATGATCCGTCTCAGCCCCTTCCAGCCTTTCTAAAACCTTTTATTAGCCACATTTCAAGCCATAAACCTTAGATTTTAGGAATTTTCCATATTACCCGCACTCGAATCTTGATACTTTGACACTCGTCTTTTAGCTTGAGTTCGGGGTGGTGGTTTCGATTATGGGAAATATCATTGGGTGGGTTTTTGAGCTATGTATTGTGCCTTTTTATATAATGTAACCCTTTGCCGGGGTAATATATATATATGTGTGTGTGTGTGGGGGGGGGGGGGGGGTGTTTGTGTGTATTGAAAAAAATGTGAAGCACGGTAGCATGACTTCTCACATTTATATATATGGACCGGCAACATGGATTTTTAGGTGATCATCATGGTTTTTAGTATGGTTATTGGGGTGCTAATAAGTGCACAAAGTTGGGTTGAGTGAGAATTTTTTTTGAGATTAACTCGATCTCTAAGGCGAGTCGTTGATGACTAGTGAGGAGAGAACTAAAAGCTCACTATAAATTATCCAAATATACGATTATACCATCCCTAAGCCTACATTACAACCTTAAAGACCTTATGATTCTTAACTATGTGATCTAGGAACGACTGAACCAATAGAGAGTAGTTTGATGGACCATTAGAGGCTATGTTAGGATCGATGAACACTCTATAGCCTCCATATGAAACTAAGAAAAGAACCTCTCTTTCGTGCATTGCAAATCTAATCTAATCTTGAACTAAAATTGTGTTAATTGTTTGTATGATAAGTGCATATATATTAATTATTTTGTAAATATAGTTACATGAACTTGCTACGTAGTTGCTTTAGGACTATTCTTTACATTCTCTTTCTCTCGTGCTTATTTGCCTCAACTGATATTTAGAGACTTTCTTATTGTTCTTAGTTTTATATGTCGGGACGACAAAGTTTTAAGTTGGGGGTCTAGATGTCTCCCGTTTTGTGATAAATATATCTCATTATCTGTTTTAGGTTCGTTTTGTGCTAAGATGAGGGATTTTTCCCTATTATTTGAAATATTCCCGTTTCTTACTTTGTTTTGGAGATTTGTCACTTTTAGAGCTATTTGTGCGTAATTTATATGTTAAATGTGAAGCTCTTAAGTATAAAGATTATATTAGATGCCAAATAATGGATAAGAAGTTGAGAGGAAGAGATCAAAGAAGGAAACCAAGAGTGTTTATAGAAAGTGAGAGAGTTGCCGACCGAAATTAGAAAGTGAATTGTTTTCGGTACCACGTGAGATTTACAAAGAATCTGGAGAATTACTTTTATATGCATAAGGGGATATAAGTTAGTAGTGTGTGTTAGGTTCGTTTTGTGCTAAGATGAGGGATTTTCCCTATTATTTGAAATATTCTCGTTTCTTACCTTGTTTTGGAGATATGTCACTTTTAGAGCTATTTGTGCGTAATTTATGTGTTAAATGTGAAGCTATTAAATATAAAAATTATTCTAGATGCCAAATAATGGATAAGAAGTTGAGAAAAAGTGATCAAATAAGGAAACCAAGAGAGTTTTTAGAAAGCGAAAGAGTTGCCAACAAAATTAGAGAGTGAATTGTTTTCGATGCCACGTGAGATTTACAAAGAGTATGGAGAATTACTTTTATATGCAAATGGGGATCTGAGTTAGGAGTGTGTGTCCAATGAGTTTTTCAGTTCAAAGCTGTAACGAAGAAGTTATGAATTTGCAGCCGGCGTGATTCAGTCCAATCCCTTTTTTGAGGAAAACATTTTTGGGATGGGCTAGGTCAATTAAAACCTATCCCATGATCTATGTAAACCCTAAATTTTTTTTCCACTTATAAATATCATCTCCTAGCATTAGGAATTCATTCTTCTTTGGCCGCCATAGCTTATTTTTCATCAATAATTTCACCATAGATGCGATCAGGAGGATTTAGAGAAGGAAGAATCAAGGACTGGAGTTTCACCGCGTCAATTCTACACCTCTCCATCTCTATAATTAGGATAATTTCGTGTTAGATTCTTTTATCCACTTGTTTCTACTCTATTTAATCTTAAATTTTATTATGCAATATTTCTTCTCTTTGCTTAGAATTATAATTACATGAACTATTGAATATTATTTTTCTAATTAATTGAATTTGGGATTACTGTATTTAATTGAATTGGTGTCTAATTAATTTTCATTGAATATATGCTTGCAATAACACTACCTGTGTTATGATCAAATAGTGGGTAGCCCAAGTAATTAAGCTAACACCCGAAGCAGGGGGTTTAATTACAGAAATAGCATATAGACGCCTAGTGTGCGGTTGTGATCCTGACGGGCTTGCCTAGCTAGCTAGTCAATAGGTTTAGAATTTATTACACAAACCATTGCCTAGGGTGTCCTTATCCAAGTCCTATAGTTCTGTTGAAGTTTCTCTTTAAACTACCCTGGCCGGAGTTAGAGAGATATTAGAATCTTGACTAATGTGAATTTACCATTCACCCTTATTCCTAAAAAAACGTTAAATTGAATATGATAGGTTCATACTTGCGGATTTAGATTTTATCTTACTTGCATAAGTATTTTATTTATTATAAAACAAAAAATTCATTATATTATTTATCTTTTAAACGAAACAATTAAAGCCATCTATTCTAATCTATGTTGTAGATCTCCTCGCCTAGGCGCGCCTAGGCGTCAACTCTCCTTTCACCCGCTTACGCCTAGTTAAAATTCTAGGCGTTTTTTCCTAGCGCCTTAGTCGCCGTGGAATAGGAGCCTAGCCCGTCTAGGTGCCGATTAATGGCAAAGTATGACCGCCTAGGCGCCGATTAATGGCAAAACAAGTCCGTATAGGCCCTCTTGTTATTTTTCTTATTCTATAGAATTCTGTAATTGATATTATAACTCAATTTTTAGTATTTTTATATTTACAATAGTGTTGTTAGATGAATTTTATGACTTAAATAGTTAAAATTGCAATAATTACTACATATATATTAATAAATATACAAAATTACACAGTAGAATTCAAAACCAGATAATTCCGCTTAGGCCCCGTGTAATCCCGCCTAGGCCCCGTGTAATCCCGCCTAGGAGCTAGGCCCGGGTCGACCGCTGATGTCTCCTCATTTGTGATAATATAATATACTTCAGAGACATCATTTTAGGCTTATTTATTAGTTTATAGGTTGATTTTAGCTTAGTTTAGTGCACTTTTTTATTTTGAGTCTTGATTTGTAACATAATATTTTTAGAGCATATTGAGTTTAATTGTTTATTTAGTGTGAAGCTTTAAAGATAATTATGGAGATTAATTAGAGTCCAAGTCAAAGACTACAAGATATGGAAAGAGATATGCATGGTAATTGGAGATAGAAGGAAACAGAGTTCAGTTAGGAAAAGGAAAAGCTGCCTAAATCTGAATTTCTGCAGTACACGCCTAAAGAAGTGGTTATTTACCTAAGAAACGGTCCAGCAGTGTTTATCTTTATTTCCATACGAATTTGAGTTGGACTAGGAGTCCATTACTTTCCTTCTCCTTCAAAGAAAACGAATTAGGTCTTCATATACCCTATAAATACAGCCTCTTAACACTCAAAAATCATCCTTGGCCAGACCCTAAGGCCAAGAGGAAGCTACAACACAAGAGAAGAAGTCTGGAAGGAACTGTGCATCAATCATGTCTCCTTCAACCTCTTATTTTTTAATTCTGTTATCTTCTTTTCTTTGTATGAACTAATTCTATTAGCTTAGGTTTGCATAATGTATAAACTATGAATTCTAATTCTTCTATCTAAGTTTCTTTGGGAATTATATGTTTTAATCTGATATTAGCTACTTACTTTTATATTTGATTATGTGTTTTGAATTAATGATTGTTTTCCTTGCTAGTGCACGAGTATAGGATTACCTTAATAGTAGTTAGATGGTCACCGTAACTGGGTGTTTAACTATTGAACCACCACATAACGTCTAGTGTCGATATTAGTTCTAACAAAACATGATTCTAACTAGATAGTCATAGGGTTTGTTTTAACCACCATATCACCAGGATTCCAGTATTTGTTTAGGGCCTTAGTAGCGTTTGATAACCCTATTCTTCATCACTTCTTGGTTGTGCCATAGCCCCCTTAATCGCTCTCAAGGTCTAAGGTATGGGAATTCACGCCACGTCATGGGTGGTAATTGGGTGGTATGAATTTGGGTGGTATATATCATTACACTTAATATAAATATAAATTAGAAATATCCTAAAATATTTTTTGACGCAACTATAAATGAATTTTTTAGCTTGGTAGGATGATCCAAGTTTTGACAAAAAAAAAAGGTAGGATGATCCAAGTTAATAGGAATTAGGAATAAAAGAAAAATGAGAAAACCTATGGTAATTGGGTGGTATATATCATTACATTTAATATAAATATAGATTTTTAGACCTAATTTAGGAATTAACCCAATTAATAATTCTGTTTAAACTAAATACTTTTCATATATAAAAAAAGTTATTAAAATTAGAAATATCCTAAAATATTTTTTGACGCAACTATAAATGAATTTTTTAGCTTGGTAGGATGATCCAAGTTTTGACAAAATAGGATGATTCAAGTTAATAGGAATTAGGAATAAAAGAAAAATGAGAGGACCTATGTGATGAAGCCATCGGGAAACTCGGGGGACTTCCTTCTCTTCCTTAAGCAAAAGATATTTGGTGACGTAGTTTTATTGTCTGCATCGCACGCATCTTGTTTTTCAGTTCACAGACTCAATCAATTCAAACATAGACTTCAGAAGTCTACGTGTAGTAGTTGTACTCAGATATATTTTGAAAAGGCTAATTTATAGAACGATGTGACCTGAACATATATACCCAAGAAATAATCAATCCTAGAGCGGATAGCTATGTCAATGAACAAACTAATATTTTTTTTTTTTGTCATAAATGAACAAACTAATAGGTGTGTATGTATGAGTTTTTTTTAAATATATACCATTTTTAAAAAATATTTGTAAAAATGTACCAAATCAAAAAAGATTTGCAAAAGTATACCAATTCTTCAACTGAGGTGCCGAATCAGTTTTATTTTTTTATTTTTTATAATGTATATCTTTATATGCAATGGTTTCAAAATAAAAAAATTTAAAAATTTAATAAAAAACGTTCAAACCCATATATTAAATTTGGTTTTATTTTTTATTTTCTTAATTAATATATATTTATTATATTGAATGGTTTGAAATAAAAAAAATTAAAAACAAATTTAAATAATTTTTTTATATAATATATAACAATAACCCTATTTTGTGGAATTTAGTTATCTTTAATTAAATTTTTAAATTATTTTAAATTTCTATAGAGACATTATAAAAACACTTCAGATAAGTTATAATTATTTTTCAAAATAATATTTATCTTTTATATGCATTGGCTTAAGATAAAAAAATTAGAAAACTTAATCAAAACATTCTAAAACCCATATATTAAAAATTGGTTTTATTTTTTATTTTCTTAATTAATATATATTTATTATATTGAATGGTTTGAAATAAAAAAATTAAAAAAACAAATTTAAATAAAAAAAATTGTATAATATTTTGTAGAACTTAGTTATCTTTAATTAAAATTTTAAATTATTTTAAATTTCTATAGAGCCATTATAAAAACACTTCAGATAAGTTATAATTATTCTTTAAATATTTTTAATAGACTTTTAGATAGACATGTCAAGGATTAATTAAGAAAAAAATTATTTTTGATACACTAATATATTATATCAATTAATTTAAAAATAATTATAACTTATATGAAGTGTTTTTATAATGGCTCTATAGAAATTTAAAATAATTTAAAAATTTAATTAAAGATAATTAAGTTCCACAAAATAGGGTTATTTGTTATATATTATACAAAAAAAATTTATTTAAATTTATTTTAAATTTTTTTTTTATTTCAAACCATTCAATATAATAAATATATATTAATTAAAAAAATAAAAAATAAACCAAATTTTAATATATGGGTTTGAACGATTTTTGTTAAGTTTTTAAAGTTTTTTTTATTTTAAAACCATTGCATATAAAGATATACATTATTTAGAAGAAGAAAAAAAAACTGATTCGGCAACTCAGTTGCCGAATTGGTATACTTTTGCAAATCTTTTCTGATTTGGTACATTTTTACAAATATTTTTTAAAAATGGTATATATTTAAAAAAAACTCGTGTATGTATAGATTGATCTTATTGTCAGTGAAATTAAACACTCTATCTGCTCATTTTTTTTTTACAACTGAAATTGTATTTGTTACGCTTGAATATAAATAAGAAGATTTATTAGGCAAATCTTATACGCAATAAATTGGAATGAAGATATAATAATTAAACTTTCTTGCTTTTTGATTGAAATTGAATGATGCTATCTGATCGTAAGTTTAATTACTAGAACTAACACTTTGTTTTCACCACCTAAATGTCTCATAAGTATTTCTTGTGTATTCTTGATTTGGAGAGAAAAGAATTATACTTTATTTGTTGTGAGATATTGTCTTTTGATACTCTTATGATTTTGTAAGAAAGAGAGACTCTATTTGTAGAGGTGGAGAGTTGGTTTATTGTTGGTTAATAAACCACTCTCCCACTTTCTCTACTCCCTCCACCATTTAAGTGAGAAGTTATCGAAGATAACTTTCATGTACGCTCATGTCTTTCCCATCATGGGTGACATGAAATAAAAATTTAATTTTTATTTCTTTCATTCTCCCACTCGCACATGATAGAGTTACAATCATTCCCTCTAGGTATATGCATTACAATGCACCATACATCAATAATTCTCAAATCTTCTCAAATACGCATTTCTAGAATAATTCACCATACTTGATACTAATAATCTATTAGAGTACATAGTTGCTCAAATGAAACTTCATTCCCTACGTATCTTCTAATACCCTAAACTAATAATTTGTTGTATCACATTTCAGTAACTCTGACCCCTTTAAATTTATATCACATCGTTTATGAGATCAAAAAAAGTTCACTGACATAACTTCATGTGTCTCACTATCATGTTATAGTCCAAACTGACTTACATGATCGGTAACTGCAAGCACACACACTTTGATACACAATTTTAGTCTTTCCTTTACACTTAGATCCTCTTACATAGATTAGGTTGCTTTTCCAAATATACCCCATTAGACCGAATCATTCATGATCATTGGTAGTATGTTTAAAGTAGCATACACCTAATCAAAATATCAAGACATAGTCAAAAGTAATAAGGGCACAATTTTGAAGGCATCACACAATCTATAGACAGGGATCGACTCTTCACTTCCTTCTGATCGAAAGCACATGTGGTATGACACACGTGTTATGGTATTATTCATATAGCTCCAATTGTATGTCACAATATTATAAATACCATACAGATATATAATTAGACAAGCCTCGTTGTCTAAGATGAGTTCTTCGATCGATCAACCCTTCTATGAAATCAATCAAGCAACTTATAGCTGGCTATTATAGACTAAGTAGACAGTGAGATTTTACTACGATCATAATATAAGCTTAACATGTATCATCCATGTTTATGATCTCATCTTAACACTTAGTTAAGGCGACTATCTTAACTCAAGTTCTCTCAAGGGTTCTTCACTAGTATGACTTAGTCTCATCTTTGCGCACTTCTTGTGTCAAAGGCAATTTCCATGTGATAGGGCTAATCTCTATCTATAGGACATACATACTTAAAAAAACACGCATTATAATATATATCAAACATGATAATATTAAAAGAAATAGTTAAATAAGCATACTAATGAAAATATATACATGAATGCACATAAACTTGCAATATTCATACATTATATCTTGCTTAATCATATAAATCCAACATATCCATAAATATATCCCTTATGATATCCTTTGTGAATGGATCAGCAAACATATTTCGTGAACGTATGTATTGCAAACTAACATCCTTTTGTGCAATAATATCTCTAACAACGTTATACTTTATATCAATATGTTTGGTCTTACCGTGACACTTAGGAGCTTTCACACAAGCCTTTTCAGCTTGACTATCACAATGTATAGTAACAGGACTCCCACTATCGCTTGAGAATCCTAATTGTTCAAAGAACCTTTTTAACCAAACAGCTTCATGAACCGCATCTGAGCATGCTACGAACTCATCTTCCATTGTGGACAAAATTACACTGGTTTGTTTCTTGCTACTTCAAGAAATTGTGCATTTATTCAACAAGAACACATGACCAGAGGTAGATTTACGCCCATATATCACTAGCCCAAATAGCGTAATATATCCTTCTAGGTGTAATCTATTTCGTTGAAATCATAAGGCATGAACCACAGTGCCTTTTAGATATCTCAATATCCTTTTCATACCTTTAAAATTCTCTTGTTTCGGGTTTGATTGAAAATGACTAACTAAATCTACCACATAACATATGTCTGGCTGGTGTCTCCTGGTGCACCCCTAAAAAGGAAAGACACGTACCGCAAGTGTACAGGTCGTCCAAGTAATATCCGGTAAACGGGATTTCGATCTCAGGGACAGATTGGATATGACTTTAAATGTTATGCAATATGCGCAAATAGTTGTTTATATGATACGAAAATTAAATGGATAAATATTTGTTGGGTTTTTGCTGAAGGACTAAAGTGCAAATAATATAAGATATTAAAGTAAATAATGCAAATAAATAAGACGCAAATAAATAAAATATGAATAGATGCAAGAATAAGAAGTAGTACTTGAGTTTTGCAAGGGTTTCGCCTAAACCTATTAAATCAATGCTTTCGTTTAAGGGATAAATCAGGATTTGGTATTAGTCGGGATTCGAGTTTCTCCTAACCCCTGTCAGGGTGGACTTAAGAGCTATCCTAGGGTATTACAAACCCCGTCAGGGCGATTATAATCTACCTTTGAATGTTCAAATGTTTTACCCAATTGGTTATAAGATTAACTAAGTCCGTCAGGATCAATAATTTATATCTTACATCTATTATCTTGTTCTGTAATTAAACCCTCCGTCAAGGTGATCATTACGCCACTATAATGAATAGCTTAATTATTAATTCCTACTTTTGATTCATGACTTCACAAATAGTAAATAAATTCAAGATAATAGAAAACACTAAATTACCCAATTCAAATTAAATATTTCAATCACAAATTCAAAAACACTAATTAAATAAATTGGGGCTCAACCCATTAAAGCGATTCTCAAGCACAAATGGAATTAGTTCATAACTGAATTAAAAACTAAGGAAATAAAAGATAAGAAAACCTAATTAAGGATTGGGTTTGGCTATGATTTGGAGAAGATGACTTTCTCCAGCTCTTAACTTTCTTCTTTTCCTTGCTTCTGACTTTCTCTCTGGCGTTTTCGACTTATGTAAATTGAGTTGTGTGTAAAATAGAAGTCCAAAGGTCTAGTTATAAGGTGAAAATGGGACTTGGGCTATTACTTAAGTGAATTAGTGAAATATTAAAAAGCCCAAGTCAAATTTTTAATTAAAAATCCCGTAACTGATGTACAACCTTCACTAAAACGGGTGTAACTTTCTCAAATCAACTCCGGATTGACCCATTCAAGTTGCTAAATCTTCGTAACTCAATAATGAACCAAGGCTTGTTTCAAGACTCAAGGCTTAATCCATGTCTAAGTAGCTCAAAATCAGCAATCAATATTAGCCTTCCAGATTTGCAGCTTTCCTTGCCAATTCTTCGGGAAATCTTTTCTCGTCTTTGACTTTTTTTACACGATCTAAGACTTTGATTCTCGATTCCTCTCCTTGTATTGATGCTCCCTAGCATCCATGGACCTACAAAATTTGCACTAAAACAACCCATTTAACGCGCAAAAGCTTAATAAATGGAAAATACTAAAATCCAAGGAGAGAAAATGAAATATAACGAAATAACACTAAAAGTCTATCAGATTAATCAATTATTCACCTAAAATTATGTCTCCTAAGGGCATAAAAGTAGAACAAAAAGGGAGACATCACTAGCCTAGTTCACATCATAACATATATTAGACTATCCATGACACTAGAATATGACATTGTATACATTTTATATTTCTCTTCTGGAGTACTAGGACACATGTAGAGAGTTAAGTTTAGTCCATTTGCTACAGGAGTGTCAATGGCATTGCACTTACTCATACTAAAGAGCTCACTTATATTCATGATGTAAGGTTCTTGAGAAAAAGATAATAGTCTTCTAGACCTATCTCTATTAATTTAACACCAAGAATATAATTTGCTTCTCCCATATCTTTCATATCAAATTGAGAAGCTAGCCACTCCTTATTAGCTTGAATAAACTCTTTATCATCCCCTGATAATAGGATGGCATCCACATATATAGATAAGATCATAAAAAATTTTGTGGAACATTTAACATAAACACAGTGGTTTTCACTTATCATCTCAAATCCATTTGATAAATGACTTCATGAAATCTCGAATTCCACTGTCTCGAGGCTTGCTTAATATCATAGATTGACCTCTTCTAAATATCCATTTAGAAATGTAGTTTTAACATCCATTTAGTGCAACTCCAGATTGAGATGCGCCACAATAGCTAAAATAAGACGTATTGAGGTAAATCTTACAATAGGAGAAAAAATTTCCTCAAAATCTATTCCTTCCCTTTGAGTATAGCCTTTCGCTACCAAGCGAGATTTATACCTATCAATAGAATTGTCATGCTAAAGCGCTCACTTATATTCATGATGTAAGGTTCTTGAGACAAAGATTATAGTCTTCTAGACCTATCTCTATTAATCTTAACACCAAGAATATAATTTGCTTCTCCCATATCTTTCATATCAAGTTGAGAAGCTAGTCACTCCTTATTAGCTTGAATAGACTCTTTATCATCCTCTGCTAATAGGATGTCATCCACATATAGAGATAAGATCACAAAAAAATTCTTGGAACATTTAACATAAACACAGTGGTTTTCACTTATCATCTCAAATCCATTTGATGAAATGACTTCATGAAATCTCAAATTCCACTGTCTCGAGGCTTGCTTAAGATCATAGACTGATTTTAACAATCTACATACTTTATTCTCTTAATATTTTTTAACGAAAACCGAGGGTTGTTCCATGAAAATAACCTCTTCTAAATCTCCATTTAGAAATGTAGTTTTAACATCCATTTTGGTGCAACTCCAGTTCGAGATGCGCCACAATAGCTAAAATAAGACATATTGAGGTAAATCTAACAACAAGAGAAAAAAAATTCCTCAAAAATCTATTCCTTCCCGTTGAGTATAGCCTTTCGCTACCAAGCGAGATTTATACCTATCAATAGAATTGTCAGGTTTCCTCTTTATTTTGAGAACCCATTTATTCCCAATCGGCTTACGTCTTTTCGGGAAATTAACCAGTTCCCATACTTGTTTTTGTTTTCATCGACTCCATTTCTTCTTCCATTGCTTTTTGCCATTCATTCTTAGCAGGATATAAAAGTGATTCATTGAATGTTTGAGGTTCATCTTCCTCTTATGGAGTTATCATAAAGACTTCTCCTTCGATTTCAAACCAACGACGAGCAACTAAACCTTTAGCACTTCTCTTAGATTGAGAATCTTGAGAAATAGGATTACTAAATGATGCAATGGGTTATTCTGTCTTAAACTATAATATTAATTATATTTGTGGGCGATTGACTAATAAAATACCTTCCAAATAATACTTTCCAAAACATGTTCAACACGTCTTTACGTTAAATTGGACTAATTTACCCCCACACGTATTTACGTTATAAACAAAATTCAAATCATAAATAACTCAGTTGAATAAACAAGTTAACAGATCCAATCCATAAATAACTATATCAAATAAACAAGGTAACAAATCCATAACCCATTTTAAAAATCTATGACACGTTTGCGCTAGATTAGGAATTTTTTTTAAGGTGGAAAAATAACAATAACACAACTCAGGCGCGGGTTTGCGGGTACCCGCCCCACCATATTCTAAACAGGGAGGGTTTTTGGGTACTAATTGGGGGTTGGGTGGGTTGTGGGGATAAGCCTTCCCCACTCATCAAACCCTCCCCGTATTTACATAACATATAATTAATATTATCTCTTGAAATAACACACACATATATATATATATATAATCTAATGTTATAAATAAGTATAAAATCTAACTGAAATATAGAATTAAACTTAAAAAGATAGTATAAATATGAGTTTTATCAGAGTAATTTTTATGGTTGGAAGTCAAATAATATGTATCAGTCTTATCTTACTCTATTTTTTTATATTTATTCATTAAATATTTTAATACTTTAGATCAAAACCTTGACATGATATTCAATTAAAGTGTTGTAGTATTGAATTAAGATCATTAATTTATTATGTTTATTTCACAATTACTCCTATATAAATAAAAAATTTAAGCGATTAAACATAACAATGATCATTTTCATCATTGAGAAATTGCGATCATCCTTCCCTATAATTTTTCTTAGCCTTCTATGCTAGATAATTAAAGACCATAGTCAACCATAATTTTAATACTCATGTATTCCTTGATAGTCATATTATGTTCAGCTCGTATATTTTTTTTAATTATATTCTTGTTTTGGGTTGTCTCGTAACCCGCAGGTAAAACCCAACCCCCATGGGGATTCAAAGAACGGGGTGGGCGGGTCATGGAGAAGAACGATGCAGGATGGGGCAGGTTGTGGGGCTTATTTTTCTTTTGCGGGGTATGGGGTGCGGGGATAGGTAAACCCGCCTCAAACCCTCTTGATTGACATCCTTAAACACGACAGACCTATAAAAAATTTAAAAAAGATATACAATTTTTTACGAATATCGTAATTGCATTAATGTGAGTTTGTCTATAATTAGTAGGGTTGCAGGTATGTTTTACTTAGGTTGTGTGCACACTTTGGATGAGTTACCTTTGTGTTTTTCTTGAGTCGTTTTTACAAATTGGTGGTTGGTTTGTTGTTTTTACTAGGTTTTTCATTTAAACTTGTGGGTTTTCTGAGTACTTTTATAGGCCATGTAAACAATTTGGTGGATTGTTTGACTGTTTTGACTGGGTTGTATGCACAATACAGTTGGACGTGTTGTCTTTTTATTTTGCTTGATTTTATTTTTCACAAGACATGAAAACAAATCAAAAACATAGAAGGGGAGGGTTGTGTGTGACGGTGGTGGCGTTTGTGGTGGTGCTGGAAATAATTACATAGGAGGTGCGGCTACGTGTAATCTTGTAGTAAGAGAAGTGGAAGGTTGTGAGTAGTGGAGGTGGTAGCGGCGTTAATTCTTAATGCCCTGCAAATCCTGGTGATTCAAATTTTCATTAATTATGGTTGTGGTGGTGATGTGGATTATTACTGGCCGTGTGGAGAGAGAGACTATTATGAAATATATTATTGTCAAAAGCATGCATAATTTGTCTAGGATTAATTATTTTATATTTTAATACATTAATGAGGAGTAAATTAGGTAGTGCAACCCAACAAAATTTTATTGTGTACCTTTTCAAGACAAAATAAATAGCTGGACTTGTTAGAGAAGGATATTATGGGGTTAATACTATTTAAACAATTATCTTTATATTTATATACATGCGAGGTGGGTTAGCAGAATAGGCATCCCTTATACCCACAACCTACCCAACCACTGTACAATTTTGAAAATCAATCCCCACAACTTGCCACATCCCCCTTTGGTGTCATAAAACTCTCCACATCTAGAGTTGGGTGAGGTAGGTCCTTGTAAATCCGTGCCCCCATTGTAATCCCTAAATTGGACAAGATGGGTAAACTCAAGTAAAATCTAGGTACAAGGGCCGTATCAGGGAGAAAATTATCTAAGAGGGGGTTTTGTTACTAGTCATCCATTTATCTTGGTCTTTTCCTAATATGCTTCTCAATACCGGGATTAAAGGGTGCTATTCAAATTCTGATAATATTTTACCCTTTATAAACTAACCTAATTAATCTATCTTTTTTTGTTCTTATGATTTTTTTAAACTAACTAATATATTTAAATATACTAAATCAAATAGAAATTAAAACAGGAATTGGCTTCTCGGAAAAAAAACCTGACCTTGGCAAAGAGGCTGAAAATTTATGAACTTGTCAAGATTGTTGATTTCTTATGAAATAACAATCAATAATCTTATAATTACGAGAAACAAAATTTTACTATTTTTACTCCTCTTTATTATAGCAATATGCCAAGGATCAATTCATTAGAGATTGTGGTAACTTAGGTACGTTATAGGTCTAGTTCTACTTCGTTGGGGGATTTTCTTGAATTTGGTGATTATAATAACTACTCAAATTAGCAAAGACCACAAATAATAATATATTGATTACTTAGATAAATTGCCTAGATTTTTAGAGTTGGATAATGCAATCACTGACATAGGTTTGAATATTGTCATAGAGTTGAATACACTTTCTTGTGAATTCACTAGATATTGAGGTAACACTATATTTTTCACCGTGATTCTAATTATTTCATGTCCTTTACTCCTGGAATGATTTCTCAAGTAAAAACATACCCTAATGAATTGAGATAGTGAATCATCACCCTTCACTAGATCATAAACATGGGTGTTTCCTACTTATAGATTAGTCTTCCAAGTGACACATATTCAATTGGATCACCAGTGTAAAGATAGAAACACATATTTATAAAAATTACTCATGAGTTTGGTTACAATGATTCTAGACTATCACCATAAGTGGTGGATATTAATAGCTCATAATAAGATATATTATATTTTACCAACTGACTAAATTTTTGAATGCTTAAAAAAAAGTTCTAACAGTATCCACGCCCTTAATTGTTAAAATAAAAGAAAAGAAAATAAGTTTACAAGGACTAAAGGATAACTATTGAATTATATAGGAATAAATAATAAATCTTGATATTATCTCTTCAACATTCTTTATTTCTTAACCTTTCTTTTTCTTGGTCTATTCTAATTTTTGAGCCACTTTCCAAGATGGATTGTCTTGTCTTCAAACTGGTACTTTCAACTAGCATGTCATTGGGGTTAAGTTGTGTCCCTGACCGGTCCCACCTTGTTTGTCTAATTTATATCTTTTAATTTTGGCTCAAGGTCTGATCCTTCAATTCTTTTTTTGTCAGCTGCTTAATAGCACTTACTTAATATGGTTGAAATTAGGGTTGAGCAAATGAGAACTAGAAAATCAAACCGGACCAAAAAATTGGAAAAATCGAATCTAAAAAACCAAAAAACCAAATGGTTCGGTTTTCAATTTAACAAAATACAGATTTTATTGGTTTGGTTAGGTTTACTATGCAAAAACCTAACCAAAAAAACCGAATAAAAACCAAACCGTCTAACGGAAAAAATAGGGAATGTGAGAATTTTTTACAAGAATTATGTGGCAGAAAATTTTGATGAAAATTTATCATCTGCGTGAAATTTTAGTTATACTATTCGCCGGTGTTATTAGTGAGATTTTTTTTACCACTTAACATCATTAGTATTTATTACTTGATTGGTTTTATTAATTATAACTATATAAATTAGGAAGTAATTTTCTAACTTTATATATTATATAGTATTGTAAATTAAGATAATTGTTGTTAATTATAGGTTTTTATAGTAATAGTCCGCCGTATACATATAATAGTAGAATAATTGTATTAGAATATTAGTCACAATTGGATTATGTATTTTGAGAAATGGGCTCACAAATATTAATAATCAAACATTTGAATTCGAAGTGAACCAAAACGGAATCAAAACGAACCAATTCAGAACCAAAAACCGAATATGGAACTGATTGCAAACCGTCCGGTTTGGTTTTTAAGTTATAAAAAACGATATATTTGGTTCAGTTATGGTTTTGGCTAAAAACCAAAATGAACCAAACCATGCTCATTCTTAGTTGAAATATCTTCGTATTAGGACTGTTTTCTCCAAAAGGGTTGAAAATGGACCTTCTCTTGGAAATCTCGCAATAAAACCAAATAAAGAGGTAAAACCTTAACGTGTCCTACCTATTAGGTAATAAATCTGTATTATTAGGATTAGCAACCTTGAATTTGCATAAACATTCAGTTTTGACCAGAACTAACAAGGTGGTGGGGAATACAAAATTGGAAATTATGGGTCATTACCTATCTCTCGGATCACTCGGCATGTGTAGTCATACTAAATATGAATTTTTTTAGGAGAACTATTCCATTCAGGTTTTTCAACATGTGGGCAAAACATGAAGAGTTTTAAGATGTTACAAGTGTTAGATGGTCCTGATGCTAGTGTGTGAATAAAGCGGTTTGTCTTATGAAAGAAGCTAAGGAGTTTAATATGACCTCTAGGCGCTTAACAAAAAGCAGTTCTCACATTTTGGAAAGGTTAAAAAGAGCCTTGGCATCTATTGTGGAAGTGAAGAATAAACTCTAGGAAGATATGGGTGACGTCTCCATTATTGGTCAAATTGGGAGTTTAGCACACAAGTGATAATTTTTTTTAATACATAGTGTATTTTTTTCCAACTAAAAGCAAGATTCTAGTTTGTAGTTTGTATTAAAGAGTGATAGAAGTACACAAACTTTCCATGATATAATGAAAAGAAAGAGAAAAAGGAAATATATTACATCAATTAAACTTCTAGATGGATACACTTGGACTTTAAGTGAACAAGTTCATAACGTGTTTGTGGGATACTTGGAGACTTTATTGGGTACTAAAGAGTCCACAACACATCTTGAGAAGGATGTCTTCAAATTAGATAACATTAATCCAGAGGAGCAACATATCTTTTTATGAAACAAGGTCGTGATGCAACAATTAAAAAATGATATTGAAATAGGAGCGACAAGGAGCCGAGACTGGATGGGTATGCGTCAGATTTCTATAAAACTTTTGGAATGTGGTGGGTCTTTGGGAAATCAAGATGGTAAGGGGTTTCTTTGTATCCGGAATTCTTCTTAAGCAACTAAATCATACCATATTGCACTAACTACAAATATGAATAACCCTTCTTTGGTGAATCGATATAGCCCAATTACGTTCTACAATATGGTGTATAAGGCTATTACGATGATTCTTGCAGAGAGGGTGGTATCGGTTTTCGATAATATTATATATAAATACCACAACTCTTTTCTTCTAGGTAGACTCATTTAAGATAATATACACCCGATTCTCATTGAGAGGGTATATAATAAGAGAAGCTCTTCCAAATGTACTATTAGTAATTAAGTAAACTTTTCTAAAGAACTATGACTCTGTTTCTTTGGAGTTTGTTTTTGCGGACCTCAAAGGATTGAATTTAGGGAGACATACATTGGCTGGATTATGGTATGTGCGACCACCACTTCATACTAGTTAGTACTTAATGATGGAATACATAAATATTTCAAAGGTAATCAAGACTTGAACCAAGGTTATCTACTTTCTCCCTACATATTTATCTTATGCATGGAGTATATCTCTAGGCTGATCCAAAGAAACATGGCTAGCTCATACTTAAATTATTATTCAAAACATGGGAAAATCAAGATTATGCACCTTTCCTTTGTTGAGGATCTTATGTTGAAGGGTAGAGGTGATTTTATGTTTATTGAGATATTGATGGGATGGTTGATAAACTTTACAATATTTTAGGGGATTCTCCTTAATGCCCTAAAATCTAATATATATCATGTGACAGTTAAGGAATATGAGCTTGATATAATTGAGGGGTCTATGTATCCGATAACATGGTAGAAGTGTCTATTATCTAAAACACTTTAGGTATATTTTATACCAATATTTGGTATTCTTGCATTAATTATAGGTTTAATATCAATTACATACCTTTTGGAGAAAACAAGATTAAGAAGGTGATTTTGCATCCGGTTTAGGAAAGGTGTTACTTTTAGCAATCACCAAAAGAAGAATTAGAAGATTGGACCTCGAGCCAGAATTAGAAAATTTGAGATGAACCTGCAAAGTGGGACCAACATTGACCGGGTTCGAACCTCTAAAGACATTCCAATTAAAAGTACCTATCTTGGAAGCTAGAAGAGTCTATATTGGAAGCTATCTATAAACAGAAAAGACCAAGTCAAGAAAGAGTCCAAAAATAACAGAAAGTAAGCTATCTATAAACAGAAAAGACCAAGTCATGAAAGAGTCCAAAAATAACAGAAAGTATAATCAATTAATTAAATAGGAATTTAAAATCTTGTACTTATTTGCTAGTCAATTCTAATTTCTTTCTTCCTATTTAAATTGAGGGAAAAGAAAGAAACGACTACCAAGAATCATTATTCATAGTTTTCACATTATTAACTCGATGAACAACTAGAATCCACCACTTGGAGAAGAGATCTAGGATATTTGTAATTATTGCAATGATTAATTAAATATTAGATTTAATTTAAAGAAAATGCCAAAAATAGGCCATTATGATGAGCTAAAATCATTTTTAGTCCATATCTTCAAAAGGTGCCATTTTAGGTCATACTTTTGCAAAAGTATTATTTTTTGATCATTTCACTAATTTTGTTAGATATTTAATAAATTTTAAGGTCAAGTTAGGTATCTTAAATAAAATTTCTGGTTTGTAACAAATATATATTTTATTTTAAATACTCAAATTACCCTTAAAATTTATAAAATATCAAACAAAATTAATGAAATGGCCTAAAAATAGCTGCTTTGACAACATATGGCCTAAAAATGGAAATTTTAAATATGTTTCCTAAATGGGCTTATCCCATAACTAGTGGCGTAAAATAGGATTTTCTCTATTATTTATTCTGCAAGCCATCTCCCCTCCTCATTAACTAACAAGAGCAATTAGGTGAATGATTAGAGATGGATCCAAGCTTTATATGGGATTGATAGATCATAATATAATAACCAAATGTATTGACATGATATACTTATTTAGGTGTCCAATCCAGCTTATGGTGTCAAATACAAGGCATAACTATTTGTTACAAATAATGACCAACACCCATTTGTGAATGCAATATGACCATTCCCTTCTAATATCTGGTAAAGATAACGCTTATCAATAAGTAAGTACTAAGAATCTAACTTTAGATAGTTATGCATGATGTATACTTTGATCCATTATTTTCTCTCTTTTCACTCACCAATAAGAAAATCTTACTTATAGTAAGACATATAAACCTAATCTCTCAATCAAATCCCCTTTTTTAATATAATAAATTATATAGAGAATTTATTAAAAATGGATTACCTCGTAGGAACATATCAAACAGAAAAAAATATTAGTAATTGATAGCATTACATAATAAATATTTATTGATAGTCATTAGTAAGAATTCAACGATCTTGCAAAATACACATCACTGCTCAACTACAAATAGGGAGAAACACTATTTTGTTACTTTGGAATTTATCTTGGTGCTTCCAGCCTAGTGATAAGAGATTATGATTCCATATTCGAATACTAACAAAGTATGATTAAGTCATGGAATGGGATACTCCATCCATCCCATAGTATGTGTCCACTTTGCTTTTACACATAACCTAAAAAAAGGTCATTTATCAATACATGATAACTAAAATACCTTTCATAAAATTTCTTGATAACTTAAAAAATTATTGTAAACATAAACTTTAAATATTTAATTAAGGATAAATAAGGCATAAATTGTAAAGATGACTCTTGTTTTTTCAGTTGGGCACATATTATGAGACAACTATTTTTAGTAACATGGTCATATATTATTGGACAGAGTGAGTATCACTCTCTTATGCTATAATATTGGAGCTAATATAACTGGTATTACAGGGGCATTTTCTTTGCTAGTTATAAACCTGATTAAGTCCACAATGCACGATTGGTGGTGCCTAGGGTGTGATAAAAATAAGATAAAATTAAGCCAAGAAATTACGCACTCTCACCCTAGACAGGCACAGTACTGCAAGTATTACAGGACGTATACAAGTTTTAGTTAGTAAGTTGAGTTCGTTCTCAGGGACTTAAGTGTGTTAATCGCGTGAGTAGGAATAACGAGTAAAAGTAAATAATTAGAAGACAGTAAATTAAAGGGAACAGATTTCGAAATTAATTAACTAAACTAAGAAAATAAAGACAATAAAATAAAAGATAAGAAATATGAGATGAGAAATATAGCTCAGGTTTTGCTAGTATGCACTAATCCTTCTAATTCTATCTATAAATCTAGTTAATAAGGGAGAATATTAGCTCTTGGTATACTTAGTCAGGATTCTAAATTCCCATACCTTAGACCTTGAGAGCGACTAAGGGGGCTACGGCACAACCAAGAAGTGATTTCAAATAGGGTTATCAAACGCTACTAAGGCCCTAAGCAAATACTGCAATCATTGGTGATATGGTGGTTAAAACAAACCCTCATGACTATCTAGTTAGAATCATGTTTTGTCAGAACTAATATCGACACTAAACATTATGTGGTGGTTCAATAGTTAAACACCCTGTCAGGGAGACCATCTAACTACTATTAAAACAATCCTAAAGTGATCAGTTCTAGGAAAGACATTAAATCAAAACACATAAACAAATATTAAGTAAGAAGCTAATATCAAATTAAAACATATAATTCCCAAAGAAACTTAGATAGAAGAATTAGAATTCATAGATTATACATTATGCAAAACCCAAGCTATGGGAGGTTTAGTTCATACCTGATGGAAATAAACTAAAAGAAATTACAAAAGACATCATCTTGCTCTCTACAATAAACTGGAAGAATAAAACCTTAAGAACTAATTACTATGAGGCAAGGATGATTTTACAAGTGATATAAGGGTGTATTTATAGGTGTTTAGAAGACCTAATTCGTTTTCTTGAGGAAGAGATAAAGTATTGGACCCCTAGCCCAACTCAATTCGTATGGAAATAAAGATAAACACTGCTGGACCGTTTTGAGCATATCTTCTTCGTTATTGGTCGGTTTGAGCTCCATAAGATACCAAAAGAATCGTAACAGAATTATCTTTGTCCCTATGAAAGGAAATTACCAAAATCGGCCTATTTCTTGGG
This sequence comes from Nemophila menziesii, assembly GCA_029959085.1. Classification (NCBI taxonomy): domain Eukaryota; kingdom Viridiplantae; phylum Streptophyta; class Magnoliopsida; order Boraginales; family Hydrophyllaceae; genus Nemophila; species Nemophila menziesii. The sequence goes on from JARWIR010000001.1 coordinate 39,301,760, forward strand.
TAAAATAGCACATCTTTAGGCGTGTACTGCAGAATCCCAGATTAAGGCAGCTTTTCCGTTTCCATCTTTTTAGCTTTTGTTTCCTTATCTCCAATTACCATGCAAATCTCTTTCCATAAGTTGTAATCTTTGACTTGGACTCTAATTAAGCTCCATAATTATCTTTAAAGCTACACACTAAATAAACAATTAAACCCAATATGCTCTAAAAATAATAATTCTACAAATCAAGACTCAAAATAGGAAAGTGCACTATTTCTCAAGAAAATCGACATTTATGACTTCTAAATCACTAAAAATGATGTCTCATCCTAACATTAATCTATCACAAATGAGGAGACATCAAGACCCCCAACTCAAAGTTGTATCGTCCAGATACAATAAAGATAAAAACAAAGGGAAGTCTATAAATACACACTTATAAAATTCTCAATAATATTCATAAACTACATACATGTACACGTCTCATATCCACAGCCAACACGGCTTGAATTCAAGATCAGATTAGTTTCGCAATGTAAGAAGGATTGGGACTTTACTCAGTTCCCCAAGGAAGCTATAGATTGTTCATCGATTTTCACTAGTATTCAAAGATCCACTTAACTACTCTCTAATGGCTCAATCACTTCTCAGTTACATAGCAAAGAATCAAAAGGTCTTTAAGGTTGTAATGTAGGCTTAGGGACGGTATGATAGTATATTTGGATAATTTGGAGTGAGCTTTTGGCTCTCTCCTCACTAGCCATCAACGACTTGCCCTAGAGCTTGAGTTACTCTCATAAAACGTTTCTCACTCAACCCAATGAATTACTTGATGCACAATTTAGCATCCCCAATAACCCAATTTAAAGCTTAAGGTGTTCACATTAAAATCCACTTTGCCGGTCCGAATATATATATTTTCTTTTTCTTTTCAAATCAATTTCTCAAGCTATGACTCTCTTTTAATGTTGAGATATCATGCTAATTTCTCATATATATATATATATATATTCTTTTAATGCCCTTGTTGGCAAATTTAGCTCGTAGCTTCTTTTTCATTCACTATTACCCCGGCAAAGGGTTACAATAAAAATCTGTGAATCATCATCAATATAAAGCACAAAGCACAATTAATAAGCTCAAAAATCCCAACCCAATAACAATTCCCATAATGGTGGACCCACCACCCCAAACTCAAGCTCTAAAACAACTGTCTATGCATCGCGATTCGAGTGCGGGTCATATGGAAAAGTCCTATAATCTAAAGGATATGGCTTATAACGTGTTTCAATAAAAAGATTTAGAAAGGCTAGAAGGGGCTGAGAAGGATATAGCATATAAAATCAAAATTACCATGGTGAGAAGGTATAAAAAGGCTTCAAAGGCTTCAAATATGAAAGAACCGCCTTAATCACTTTCTACACTATGTAATTTCGTTATTTCCTTAACTTTAGCACTTTCATCAAATGGTTTTGTCAACTAGCTCGGATCTCACGGCCTACACACTTCCAAGGTTCCCTGAGATCGAACATACTTTCTATCGCATTGCTCACTAATTTTCTCTTTACTATCAACGTGTGTTTTCCTGCAAATACTCAAAGCATACAAATACATAGCTCATAAACATACTACTTACTATCATTAATCTACTGAGCTTATGCTTTCAAGCTATTAAACACACTCTACATCTAATTCCCATGTATCAAAAATTTTAATTTCTACCTAAAAACAGAAAAATGGAGATGAGAGACAACGAATCCCCACACCCCCAACTTAAAAATGAGCCGTGTCCCCACGACTCGAAAAAGACTCGAAAAACAGAAATTAAAATTTGCAGATAAACATATTTACAGAAATGGTAAGGAAGAAAGAGAACATACTCTCGAGGTTATTGCCTCGCATCATTGACATCCAAGGTTGGATTTGCTGGACCTTTCGTTAATTGCTCAAGGAGTTTCATGATGTGCACTTGATTAGCGTTGATTTGTGCCACATCATTGACTAAGGAAATTTGAGCTGCTTCGAATTTTGTTAAACGCTCCTCCATCTTCTCTTGCCAACTTTGCTCCTTTTCTTCTTTCGAGACTTGCGTAGAACCCGCTCTTCGAAAGATATCCTTGATCCAAGCATTATCAATATAACTCGTCTTAAACTCGAGTTTCTCTTCTTCACCCAATACTACATTTGCTTTTCGCACAAGACACGTGATCATAGTAGGAAATTTAACATTATAAACTGATTTAGGAGAGACCGAAAATCGTATCACCTCCTCATAGATCAACTGTGCCACATCAACTTCTTCTCCTCTCAAAATACAGTCCAAAAGTAGAGCGTACTTCAAAGTCACATCCAAAGTTCGTGTGTTTCCAAAGATATTAGGGACAAGGAAATTGTGCCAAATTCTCGCATCCGATTGAAGATATTTGTAAGGCCAAGGTGCCTTCAATTCTCTTTTATGTGATTGCACTTTCTCTTTGTCTAATACATGCTCAAAAAGTAATTCCTCATCAAAGATTTTTCGTTTAGCAACCGCTTCTTCAAATTTGCAATAACCTTTCAATTTCCTAAACTTGAAGTGGTTTCTAATCTCCTCAACTGTGAAAGGAACTAGCTTTCCTCTAATCGGAACACAATCTTTACTATCTCGGCTAAGGAGGCCTAAATAGAATTCCAAAACTAACTCATGACATAATTCAAAACGTCTTACCATGAACGTAGACCAACCCAATTTCTCACCAAGCTCTAAGAATCTCGCGTATTCTCTTGTACCAACTTCTTCCTTGAATACTTTCTCATAAGCACAAGGTAGTTCATTCAACTGTTTCTCTGCAGAATCTTTCAAAATTTTTAAAGCTTCCTCTTTCTCTTCTTTGGGTGTAGGACCTTGTGGAGGTTGTGTTTTCTCCTTTGCATAAAAGTAAAGCTTTTTACCATTACGATCAAACAAAGGTATCCCACTTATCTCAACTTTATCTTTACCCTTTGATTTAGAACTAGCACCTTTGTCAATTGATTTCTTCTTGTTTAAATCCAATCCCTTGTTACTCTTCACCTCCCTCTTGTTAGCTAAAATTGTTGTTCTATTAGTCATTTTCAATTAACCCCAAACTCAAAGCTTTAGCAACCCTTGAAATTTGAACTTGTGAAATAATGGTTGAACAAGCTTGATTTGGCTTAGGATAGGTGAATTGATGATGAATCTCTATGTGGGTAAGGTGGATTTGTAATGGGTTGGCTTGGATTTGAGAAATTGTAGGATGAATTTTGAAAATTTAGCTCTTTGATTGTTCAATTTGAATGGATTTGGTGAAGATTGGGTGTTTGATTCTCTCTTGTAGTGAAGTGGAGAGAAGATTTGATGTGTTTTTCTTGATGATTGGGTAGTGTTTTGGTGATTGGTGAAGGTTTTGATGAGCTTCAATGGAGTTAGGAGAGTTTTGGAGAAGAGAAAGAGGCTTTAGGTTTAATAAATTCGGAATAATGGCTTAATACCTCATTTATACATCAAATCCCGTAGGTTTTTCTCTCTCTGGCGGCGCTGCGGACTACCCCTGCGGACCATGGGTACACCGCAGGGTAGTCCGCGACATCTGATGCTCGAAAATTTTTGCCCACTGGATAATACCCGTGGTACAACCCCGTGGCACGCGTTTTTGACTCGCGGACCATGGTGCGGTACACCGCAGGGTACCCCGCGCCTTCTGATGTGTTCTTCGTCCAAATACACGTGGACCTACCCCGTGGCACGCGTTTTTGCCCTGCGGACCAGGGCACGGTGCAGGGGGTAGTCCGCGGGTCAATTTTTTCTCGGTTCTGAACAAGACCCGTGGCTCCACCCGTGGTACGGGTTTTGACCCTGCGGTGCATACCTGCGAACTAGGGGTAGTCCGTGCAGGTCAATCCTTCGCTCCGAAAAATTTTCCTCGCGTCCCTAACTCGATTTCTCCAATTCCTACACACCAAAAACACTAATACCTTTCTCAAATATGCATTATCAACTAAAAACACTAACTTAAACATAAATTAAAAACGTAAAAGACATGAAAACTAAAAAAACTACGGGTTGTCTCCCGTACAACACTTTTGTTTAACGTCTTTCAAAGTTAGACGTGTTACCTCTATCAAGATTTGCGAATATAGCCTCCCCAACAACGAATAAGGCTATGAACGTCCACTAATCTGCGCTTGACCCCAGTGTTGGGACGAATTTCTATCACCTTGGCTGAAACAACCTTAGTGAAAATGAATGGTCCCATCCACGAGTCTTTGAAACTTAGTGGCCTATTCTCTCGTTTGTGAGCTTTCCATAGAACTTCATGACCAACCCCAAACTCAATGTTTGGCTCAGTATCCATAGGTTTTAAGTGGATCTTCTCAGGCGGGACTTTGTGATGTGAAAGGCTGTGGATGACAGGAACGGTGGCATCTAACTTCCTCGGTTTCTTATCCAAGACATAGAAGGTCTCGGGTACATTCTTTGCATGAAGGGTGATGGTCCCTTCTTGGAAGTTGATCACACTTTGACTTGTGGCCATGAAAGGCCGTCCAAGTATGATTGGAACCTGCTTATCTGCATCAAACTCAAGAATAAAAAAGTCAGTAGGGATGGCGATATTACCTGCACGGACTAAGACGTCCTCCACTGTTCCTCATGTCCTTTTAACTGAGTTGTCAGCGAACTGCAGCTTCACTGGAGTTTTCTCTGATTTCTGAAGTCCAAGTCTCTCGAACACGGACTTAGGCATAAGATTCACACCAGAATCCACATCGTACATCGCTTTCACCTTGAGCATACCATGTAATTGAATAGGAAGGTTGAAACTTCCCGGATCTTTAAGCTTTGGTGGTAACTCTCTCTCACTTCTTCTCGAAACCCTCAGGTTCTCTCTCGGGATCTCTACACTCGCCTCTTTCTCAGGAATAATTTGCGTATAAACTTGTTGCGGTGTAAGTCCTCTCTTCGCAATCTCAAGCATTTGGGCGTTGATATTTTCAGGTTGATACGCCTCTACAAATGTCTTGAGTACAGTGTCATCTTTCGGATTTGTATCAGGAACAGTTGATGACACTGTTGAACAATAGGTGGCGATTCCACCTCCTCTTCTTCTTTCTCTTCATGCACAGCAGGAACAACTTCATCTTCCGATTCCTCCTTTGAGGCTTCTTCCTCTTTCTCTTTAGCCAACTCAGCTGCGTAATCCACAACCGATCGAATTTCCTCTTCCATCTTCCTCAGTAGCTGTATAAATTTGGCTTTCTCTTGATCATCCTCCACATAAACCTCAGAACAGTCAGATTCCACGGGGCTAGACTTGGTTGGTTCTTCTTCGGTACTCGGAACTTCCACGGCACTAACGGCAGCATGTGGTACTTCCTCTTTTGCTTCTTCAGTTTCAAGGCAAATTGCCTTGCAAGTTTTGAACCCAACATTGTTTTCACCTCCTTCGATTGCCTTTACTTCCTTTTGTTCTACCAAATTTGTTAAAACTTCGTTTAATTGTTTTACTTGAGTACCTAACATCTGAAGTATGGCATCGTGTCCTCGGACCTTCTCGTCCTGAGCGTTCATAGTCGTGGTCAAACGGTCTAGAGCTTATGCTATCTGTTGATTATCCATAGATCCTTCTTGAGGATACTGAGGTAAGGCTTTATGATCTAACGAATCGGTAAATGCATCTTGAGCAGGTTGTTGAGGGGGAGCAGGTCTATTTTGATATTGATTTTGGTACTGACCTCTCTGTTGGAAAGAGTTGTTCTGGGGGCGAAGTTGATAATGACCAGGATTAGCGGCCCCTTGTGGATTTGAATACTGCATACCCGGATGGTTTCGGTTACCCCATTGATAACCTCCGCGATTGGATATAAAGTAGACAGATTGTGGATTTGATTCGCACTCTTCCCATGTATGATTGTTAACCCCACATTGTTGACAGCCTTGTGCTTCTTGTACTACGTTTGCAGCGGCTAAATTCTTTTCCATCGCTATTTTCAGCTCCTTGATTTGATTTTCTAACGCGGATATTTGAGCTGAGTTCGCAGTTTCTGCATCTAAACGAAGCGTTCCTCGGGTCTTTGCTACGGAAGCTCGCGTTGAAGGCCAACTTCTTTCTTGTTCCATAATATTTTCTAACACCTCGGAAGCTTCATTGTGATTCATGGACACGAAATTACCCTTTCCAATGTTGTCCACCTTCTCTCTACCTTTATCATTAAGACCTTCATAGAACATAGCAAGTTGTAGAGCAGGTGTATAACCATGGGGCGGACATCTAGCTAATTTTTGTTGAAACCTTATCCATGCTTCTCCCACTGTTTCTCCATCTTCTTGGCAAAACCTTGCAAGCTCGGTTTGATCTTTGAGTCTCATGCTCTTCGTATAAAATCGGTTAAAGAACGCGGCTTGAAGTTCTCTCCAAGAATGAATGGTTCCATGTGGTTGTCTTTCTAGCCAATCGCTAGCTCTACCGGTAAAGAAGAACGAAAACATATGACAATACAGTTGCTCGCGTGTAATGCCAGGAGTAATGTAGGCATCACAAATCTGCATGAACTTCTGAATCGATCTTACCGGATCTTGAATTGTTGTACCAGTATAGAGTCCGAAACTTTGAAATTGACTGAGCATACCCGGATCGGGTCTAAATTTAATATTCGGAATCTCTGGAGGGCGGTAACCGATTGGTTGAACATGGAATGGTACATGAAGGCCAGGAAGGTCTTGTTCAACTCGGTTCTGTTGATTATTAAGGTTATTCTGCCCATTACCTCCTCCTGCTGGTAGTTGTACATCAGGTGGTGGATCTTGTTGTTGGATCCCTGGTTGAATTTGTTGTAGACCACCAGGTGGTGGTGGACCTCTCGGATTGAGTTGGTCACCAAGTGGTGGATCTTGGGCTGCCATTACTCTTCTTAAGGCTCTTTCCTCACGAACTCGTTTGTTGTAAGGTCTGAAGCTCCTCTCAGGCTCCGATAAAGGAGGCCAAGAATTAAACACTGTGAAACCTGAAAAAGACTAAAGCAAACCACAAGCGTAAATCTGGAAAAATAAAAACTAAAAACTGAAAAGTAAAAACTAATTAAAAACTACTACTCAAAATAGATAACCCACACGCTAACGAGACACAAGTCTCCGGCAGCGGCGCCAAAAACTTGGTGGTGCCTAGGGTGTGATAAAAATAAGATAAAATTAAGCCAAGAAATTACGCACTCTCACCCTAGACAGGCACAGTACTGCAAGTATTACAGGACGTATGCAAGTTTTAGTTAGTAAGTTGAGTTCGTTCTCAGGGACTTAAGTGTGTTAATCGCGTGAGTAGGAATAACGAGTAAAAGTAAATAATTAGAAGACAGTAAATTAAAGGGAACAGATTTCGAAATTAATTAACTAAACTAAGAAAATAAAGGCAATAAAATAAAAGATAAGAAATATGAGATGAGAAATATAGCTCAGGTTTTGCTAGTATGCACTAATCCTTCTAATTCTATCTATAAATCTAGTTAATAAGGGAGAATATTAGCTCTTGGTATACTTAGTCAGGATTCTAAATTCCCATACCTTAGACCTTGAGAGCGACTAAGGGGGCTACGGCACAACCAAGAAGTGATTTCAAATAGGGTTATCAAACGCTACTAAGGCCCTAAGCAAATACTGCAATCATTGGTGATATGGTGGTTAAAACAAACCCTAATGACTATCTAGTTAGAATCATGTTTTGTCAGAACTAATATCGACACTAGACATTATGTGGTGGTTCAATAGTTAAACACCCTGTCAAGGAGACCATCTAACTACTATTAAAACAATCCTAAAGTGATCAGTTCTAGGAAAGACTTTAAATCAAAACACATAAACAAATATTAAGTAAGAAGCTAATATCAAATTAAAACATATAATTCCCAAAGAAACTTAGATAGAAGAATTAGAATTCATAGATTATACATTATGCAAAACCCAAGCTATGGGAGGTTTAGTTCATACGTGATGGAAATAAACTAAAAGAAATTACAAAAGACATCATCTTGCTCTCTACAATAAACTGAAAGAATAAAACCTTAAGAACTAATTACTATGAGGCAAGGATGATTTTACAAGTGATATAAGGGTGTATTTATAGGTGTTTAGAAGACCTAATTCGTTTTCTTGAGGAAGAGATAAAGTATTGGACCCCTAGCCCAACTCAAATTTGTATGGAAATAAAGATAAACACTGCTGGACCGTTTTGAGCATATCTTATTCGTTATTGGTCGGTTTGAGCTCCATAAGATACCAAAAGAATCGTAACAGAATTATCTTTGTCCCTATGAAAGGAAATTACCAAAATCGGCCTATTTCTTGGGTAAAATAGCACATCTTTAGGCGTGTACTGCAGAATCCCAGATTAAGGCAGCTTTTCCTTTTCCATCTTTTTAGCTTTTGTTTCCTTATCTCCAATTATCATGCAAATCTCTTTCCATAAGTTGTAATCTTTGACTTGGACTCTAATTAAGCTCCATAATTATCTTTAAAGCTACACACTAAATAAACAATTAAACCCAATATGCTCTAAAAATAATAATTCTACAAATCAAGACTCAAAATAGGAAAGTGCACTATTTCTCAAGAAAATCGACATTTATGACTTCTAAATCACTAAAAATGATGTCTCATCCTAACATTAATCTATCACAAATGAGGAGACATCAACGATCGACTTTTAAAGATATGTTGCAACTTCTTTTGGATGGTAAAGTCCCAATAATTGCGTAGAAGGGCAATTTTATTTCCAAAAATAAGGAGGGATTGTTATTTAAAGAGCTAGGTGTCTGGAAGAAGGCATTATTGCTGAAAATCCTATGGAGAATATAGAGAACAAATAATAGATATGGATAAATAAGTGCATGGTGAGTACTAGATAGGTGTGTAGATAGGAGAGTCTGATGTGAAGAAATGTGATTCATCATTACTTAAGGTGGACTTGAAAGAAGAACTTAAGTGGGCTTGTAAAGATTTTGATGAGGCTAGGTGCTTGCTAACAAAGTGGTTCAGTAGTGAATTTTTCTGAAACACATGACTTAAGGGATGCATGAGTACTATTTTTCAACAACCACCAATGAGCAGGAGATTAGTTGGGTGCTAATCCTATGAAGCGAAATTCATTAAGACTTGTTGACAAACTCAAGGATTGCTTGGATAATATTGTGAAACAGTCATCAACATCTGGTAGTAGGAAATCAGTAGGTTACTCAGAATTTCTATGCAATAACACTCATGGATATCTATTGGCACTTTTCTAGCTGAAGATAGTGATATTGACGTTAAAATTAAGCATCCTATGAGGGAATCTTTTGCATCAAGTGGTGTTGATGGAGATATGATGCCTCACATTTTATGATGAGTTTTTATAGACAACAGACATCATTTTAGGTACTTGGGAGCTTAAAATATGGTATCTATCCTATGATTTGGTTTCATTCGAGACTTTAACTAACAATAATGATTCACGTGTCTTTAGAGAATTTTGCATTTGGTGTCTCCCATGGCATGAATAAATAACAATGCAAACACACCCACGCATTGAGGGATACGATTAATTCCCCGCAAAAACAAACACATTTGTGAAAGAATAATATAGTCAAGAGACATCACTTTAGGTTCATTATGTTCTTAGTTGAGTGATGTTTTTCCCATTATATGATAGTTTCTCGTTTCTTGCCTTATTTAGAGATTTGTTAGTTTTAGAGATTTTTTAGGTGCAATTTGTGTGTTAAGTGTGATATTAGATGCCAAAAAATAGATAGTAAGTCGAGGAAAGAAGATCAAATACAAAAGCAAGAGTTAAAGGATAAAAGAAGCTGTTTTTAGAAAGTGCAATAGCTGCCATCCAGATTTAGAAAGTGCATAACTCGTGATGCCACGTGAGATTGACAAAGATTTTGTAGGATCCCTTTGATATACGACTAGTTTTTTAATTAAGGAACACATGGCCGCTGACGGTTTGTGTTTTGGAGCTGAAACAAAGAAGTTTTAATGTTGCAACTGGTGTGACTCGAACCCTTCAACTCTTGGAAGGATACATTTTTGGGCTGGGTTAGGTCATTTAAATGAAACCCATGACCCATAAAACGTCCATGAACCTTAAATATTAGAATTTGATATTAGAAACATGTCATTTCCATTATTTTATTCTGAATATCATTAGAGAGAGCGCAAGTTGACAGAGAAGGAAGCAACAGATGCTGGAGCATTACAACATCACTTATATATCATTATACCACTACCATTACGGTTAATCGTCTTAGATTCCTAGCTTAACTATGATTATATGTCAATTACTCTTTAATTTTATTATTGTAAGCATGAACTAATCATCCCTTATTTTGGGGTTCCACTATGTATAAACTTGATTATTATTTTGATATTCAACATTATTTGGGAATGATTTTAATTGATTTGAACTTGACTTGTATAAAACTGTATTATGAATGTTTTAATTTAATTTTCTAGAGTCTGTACACCTCTAGTTTGACCTAAGTTACCAATACTATCACCTTGACGGGGGGTTTAGGGACAAAAACGGTTCATACTCGATAGTCATTAGAGTTATAAATTAATCACCCATCATTGCATAGGGTCCCGTTACCCAAGTACCCTAGTAGTGTCGAAGTTTCCTCCTAAGCTACCCTTACAGGAGTTAGGAGGATTATAGAATCCCGACTACTTATATTATCTCAGTTCGCTCTTGTAGTTTGAATAGCGACGTAGTAAGATATTTAAATACGTGCAATACTAAGCTATATTCATCATCCTATTCTAATTAGTCTTGTTCCATTTTCATTCAAGTTAATTGTTATTTCTTGCATTTAGTTCTTAATTATAAAAATCAAACAAATATCATCTATTATTTATGTTTTTAGTTTAGACAAGTAAATTCATTTACTCTTATACTGAACATGAGTTTGAGTTATTAATTAAATCTTTGAGAACAAACTTAGACACTTACTATTACTTACAAACGATCCATGAACTTGTAGAGAGTTTGATCATGACTTTCTCGAGATGTGTGCGCTATTTATATCATTTATTTATCACACCTCCGAACCCACTAGATGAATTACGAGCACAAGTAAATGTTTGGTGAATATTTTGCCAAATTTAATATTTATTCTTACACCAATTAATAACTCTTGAAGTGTAAATTTGTGTAGGTGCAAATAGATAGTAATTCTGAGTTTGTATGAGGAAGTTATGAATATTTTGGTAAAGGCGGCATGAGCATCCCAATTCCTGCAAATTTTTTGTGTGCCAAGTAATAAACTAGCTTGATATCTGGGTCGGCGTAAGATAGAACCATGAATTTCACATTATAACTAAGTTTTTGCACTCCTTTTAACAAATTCTTATCATGACACAACTCAATAAAAGGCGAGAGGAGATGCATAGAAGAGTAAGAAACATCATCTTTTTAGTATTGTAATTTTTCCTTTAAATTGTTGTTCAAACCATGACTTTGTTTAATTTTAATTTCTTCATAAACTAATTTCTTTATTAGCCTGGGACGATTATCTATGATCCTTAGAATTGCAATTTAAGGATGTTAGATTAATTGAATGTTAATTATTTGTATATTCTATTATCTTATTCATGTCTATATATATATATATATATATATATATATATATATATATATATGATAGATTAATCTAGTAAGGAGACATCATTTTAAGGGTATTTAAGATTTAGTTGAGGGATTTCCCCCCATTATTTGATGGTTTTCACTTTCTTGTCTAGTTTAGGTGTTTATGATACTTGAAGAGATTTTGTGCGTAAGATGTGTGTTAAGTGCCCATCTCTTAGGTACTTGGATTCAAGTATACTTCGAGACAATCATAAGAAGTTAACAAAATGAGATCACCCTTTAGGAATGACAAAAAAGGAAGACTCGACCACTTTTAGAAAGTGAAAGCATGTGTCGGCCAGATTTGGAAAGCATCTTGTTTGAGTTACCATACAAGACTGATGAAGACAATAGAAAAGCCCTTTGGTTTGTTTATAGTACTTCGAGTCAGGAGCGCGTAGGAACTGACGGTCCGCGATTCAAAGTTGTTTTGAGAAAGTTATTACATTTTCCGCCCCATTTATTTAAACGTTTTTGGAGGTTTTGGGCTAGCTAAAAGAAGCTCACATACCCAAAACATGATGGACCCTTTATATATATGTATATATACATATATAAACATATATAATATTAGAAAAAGTATCCAATTCGTAGTTACACTTAGGAAAATCGCCTAGAGCAGAGAAAAGAAGAAGAGAAGAAAGGAGAAGTTTGGAAGCAGTTCATGTCATTCGAAATTTTTAGTCCATCATTCATCTTCAATATTAGTGTAATTTTATTACATTTTTATCTTTTAAACATGATTCTTACACTACTCATCTTTAGTTTTAATTCCTTTAGTATGAACCAAAATTGTCATAGCTTGAGAACAACAATTATGTATGAACCCTAGTTTGAAGTTATGCTATTATTGAATTTGGGATAATGCATGTTTAAATTGATCTGGTATTGCTTATGCTTTGCATTGTGTATTTTTTGTTTAATTCCAACCCTTATTCTGTCTAAGTATAGGTCTGCCCTTAGTAATTAGGACTGCCACCTTGGCGAGGGGTTCGCTCTGAAAAAGAAGCATAGTCGTCCGGTGTACGGTAGTGATCCTGACTGGCGTGCCTAGACGGATAGTCAATAGCGTTAGAGACTTTTATTCATCGATCATTGTGTAAGGTCACCTCACCCGAGTTCCCTAATGGTGTGGAAGTAGCTTCATAAGATACCCTGACGGGAGTTAGCAAGAAGTTATAAACCTGAATATTGCATAATTACAAAGTCGCCCTTAATCAATAAAACGTACACTCAATACTAGTCGTGATCACTTGCGAGTTCTCAAACTATACTCTCATCTTTTCTATTTAGTCTATTTGGTTTACTTGTCTTTAGTTTAATCTTTATTTCTTAGTTAACTTATCTGTTGTATTCTAGTTTATAAAACCAAAAATAAAACAAATATTTATCTTTTATTTTTTAGTTGCAACTAATTCTAAGTCACTTCTCGAAAACACGTCTAAAGAATTAACGTTTGTAGTCCATGAGGAGACGATACTCTTTAAATACTTATCTTATTACTTGTCAACGATACGTACATTTGTGGTAGTTAACTCTATCAAGGTATGTGTTTGATAGCATATTTTTATCACACCTTGGGAGACGATGATGTCTCCCATTTTGTTCTAATTATATGCCCTTAGGAGACATCATTTTGGGTGATTATTTGACTAATTTGATAGACTTTTAGTGTTAATTCGTTATATTTCATTTTCCCTCCTTGAATTTTATTATTTTTCATTTATTAAGCTTTTGCACGTTAAATGGGTTGTTTTAGTGCAAAGTTTGTAGGTCCATGATACTAGCAAGGAGAGGAATAAAGAATTAAATTCTTAGATCGTGTAAAGAAGTCAAAGTCGAGAAGAAATATCCCAAAGAGTTGACAAGTTGAAGCTGCAAATCTGGAAGACTGATGTTAATTGGTGATTTCGAGCTACTTAGACGTGGATTCAGCCTTTGAGTTGTAAAGAAGATTTATTCCTTATTGAATTATGAACATTTAGCAACTTGAACGGATCAATTCGGAGTTGATTTGAGAAATTACAGCCGTTTTAGTGAAGGCTGCACACCAATTACGTGATTTTGATTAGAAGATTGGACTTGGACCATTTAATATTTCACTAATTCACTCAGTTAAAGCCCAAGTCCGATTTTATTAGTATAAATAGACATTTTGATTCTTATTTTACACAAAATTCATTCTACGCTTAAATTTGAGAGCTAAAGCCAAGAGCAGAAGACGGAAGAAGGAGCCAAAGGTGAGGAATCTCCAGTCTTCCATCGGAAGTCAATTCCACGCCTCAATTAGGTTCTTTTATCTTATTCTGTAATTTGAGACAATGAATTCCTTTTATTTTAATTTAGTTTTTATTTCAATTATGAGCTAATTTCCCTTTGTACTTGAGAATTGCATATTGGGTTGAACCCAAACTAGATTAATATATGTTTTTCCGATTTGGGATTTAAGTATTAAAACTGAATTTGCTAATTGTGTTGGCATTTATTTTATGCTTGAATTATTATCTTTAGATTCATGAACTAAGGGTAATTTATAGTATCTACGCTATTCAATATAGTAGCGTATCGATCACCTTGACCGGGGGGGGGGGGGGGGGTTAGATACAGAACTAGGTAATTGCCGTTGGTATCCGCCAATGACCTTGACTAGCTTGACTAACCAATAGTCAATGCGGTAAGAAACTGAATCATCTGAAAGTAGTTTTAATCATTCTGACGGAGTTTAGAATACCGTAGGAGAGCTCCTTAGTCCACCGTGAAGGGGGTAAGGAGACTTTAGAATCCCGACTAGCACAAATATAGCAATTCATCCCTTAACAGAAAGCATTAATTAATAAGGTTTGTGGTGAAACCCTAGCGTGACTCAAGTACTACTTCTTCCCTTACTTCTAGCCTCTTATTTTCATTTCAACTTAATTAATTTAGCATTTGATTTACTTGCACCTTAGTTTTAGAAAACCAAAACAAATATTATATCATTTACTTTTCCGTATTTGCAATTAAATCACTATTTGATTCACATTTGAGTTGTACCTATTCCGTCCCTGCGAATGAATCCGATTTATCGGTTTATTACTTGGACAACCGTACACTTGCGGTTTGTGAGTCCTCTACTTAGCATTTTATTTTATAACACACAAGGATCCACCAGACGACACTTAATTTACATTGTTTATCTTTATGGTGTCCATGTAATTAATTAGCCTCAATCTATGAATTACACCAGGGTGGTTAATAGGTGGATTTATATAATATGACCTTTTATTGTCTATATAATTGGGAGATTCACAAAACTGTTATATAGGTAATTGCATATTTGTTTAATACATTTGTAGGTCTATTCAAGAGATTTTCTAGATTTACAGGGTAGCTCCTAATCACTTGGGAGAAATTTAGGTGAAATTTTGAGTCCCCTACAATACGAATAATTATATATCACTCTTAGTCAACTTAAGCCTAGTTTGTGAGACTTTGGTGAATTGGATCATCTCTCTCTCCCTCTCTCTCTCTCTCTCCCTCTCCCTCTCCCTCTCCCTCTCTCTCTCTCTCTCTCTCTCTCTCTCTCTCTCTCTCTCTCTCTCTCTCTCTCTCTCTCTCTCTCTCTCTCTCTCTCTCTCTCTCTCTCTCTCTCTCTCTCTCTCTCTCTCTCTCTCTCTCTCTCTCTCTCTCTCTCTCTCTCTCTCTCTCTCTCTCTCTTACGGTTAATCACTTTATTGCTTCTGCGTCATTTTTATTATTAAATTGTTTTGGTCTTTTAATTCTTAGCCCTTAGTATAAAACTTTAATCTTTATTATATTATAGTTTATTGCATAACAAAGTTATATAAATTCATTTTTTTTGTCGAAAGTAATTTTATTTGTTACAACAAACATTACACAGAAGATACATATCATAGTTAACGAAAAATAAGTCAAGCGACGGATCATTAACAACAACATTACATGACAACCAACAAAATAGAGGATAAATCCCTTGCTGCCAGTAACTATCCAAGTAATATAACCATGCATTCGAGTCCGCCATTGTTGAGAAGTCAACAAAAACTATAAATCTCAGAACCAAGTGAAAGATCCTAATCACGGTTAAAAACAATAACAATGACCTACAACCATGAAAAATACCGCAGTTCCTCCAAAATACTTAACAACCAAGTAGGTTAGGACCATGTAGAACCCATGGAATTGAAATATACCCAAATAACACCAAAAATACCTTCAACACTTTCTGATCATCTAAATACATCAAAATAAAATAATAGGGACAACATATTTGAGTCCATACCAAACCCAGTCGGACAAAAGTCAAGAGTAGAATTTGATATAGACTAATCTACGACCAACAAATCAGATGTTGAAACCAATAATAAGAGATTTTGAATAACACAATTTTATTCTAATGGAGGCTTGAACAAAAAGGACTGAGAGAGAGGAATAATTTTGATGATAAATTTTTACTACCGCTTTACTCCTTAGAATGTTGTGTACACTTGTGGAGAGTTATATTTCTGAGTCTATAAATCACCTCACACTCAGAGGGAAACCACAATAATTAATCCATGTTGAGGTGGCAGGCGAGTAGGCGTGGACATCTAGTCAGAACTCGACATTTGGCGTGACAGCCTGTAATCTGTGAGTTGCCACGTGAGCTAGTTAAATCTAATTAATATATTTTTTATGAATATTCTACCCCAAAATTATGGGCGGGGATCATTTGGGATACAAGTGTTACTCCGAAAATATGCCATTATTGTTTGGAAAACACTCCAAGATAAATTATGGACTTAAGATAGACTCGACTATATGGAGCTAGATTCAGATTGTGCTATTTGCAATAGTGATTTTGAGACGTCACAACATCTATTTTTCAAATGTTAATTATCTAAAAAAAATTAAAAAGAAGTGAGAAATTGAGTTGGTATTTCGAAAAAGATGAACACCAGTGCAGGCGATCTTAGATAGCACAAGAAAACATTGCTGAGAGCTGGAGAAAGAAATCATGACATATTGGCTTTGCAATTTCAATTTACAATATTTGACAAGCCCGTAACAAACTTACTTTTAATGAAGTGGTTCTTCGTTTGAAAATTATTTTTAGGGAATCCAAACTTCTAGTTTTTGGTCCATTTTTGAGTTAATACCTATATTTATTATTTGCGTACATAGTGAGTTTTTTTTTTATATGGGAGAGCCACTTTTGGACTCAGTGTCATTAACATGGTTCGAACTTATATCGCCTATATATAAGGATAGCCAAAACTTTGGCCAGTTGAGCTAACCCCAACTAGTTATAGTGAATTTTTTATTGACATTTACTTGATAATGTATAAGATTTAGAGGGATATGAGTACCTTGCAATTCTATTTTGGTACGAAAATGTTTGGTGTATTTTGTACAATTTATTTTTTAATAAATTTATTTACTTGGGAAAACAATTATTATAATATAATTGAAACAAGCTTTCATTTAGGGTTAATGTTGAGCTAAATAATCTCAAATATTTGATTCGATAATTTAATATTACTTAAACAGAGATGTTTGAGTGATTTGATTTGAAGGGATATAAAGAGTAAAAAAAAATTTATCACTCACTATTTTTGCTAAAGCAATCCTACATGCATACGTTAATCATAGTAAAAGTAATATTTTTTAATCTCGTTATAGGACATGACAAACACAGTATCCGAATATAGCCAACTGCCATGAAAATCTTTATGAGGTTAACAATCACCCGATCTCATGTCCAAGTGATTATCCGAAGTGACTGCGCGCGCGTGTCAAGAGTTTCCCCTTTGTGTGTGCTTCTAGTGTGTGTTTATTGAAACTAAACTAAAATGCACAAACCTTCTTCTTCTCCACGAATTAACACACAGTAATATAAATTTTGTCTGCTTCTCTAATTTGCAGCACTGTTGATCTCTGCCAAAGTAGTTTGCAGCTCATCAGATGATATAATTTTAGCCTTTTAATTCATCATCACCCCCATCTCTTTTACTATTCATTCTTTAAACCCCCACCATCAATTTCATTTCACATCATCTCTTTCCCTAAATTCTCCAAAAACTGTACTCTCATGGCTGAAAGATTTGGACCATACCATGTGCCACAACAAAGCAGAAGAGATAAGCTAAGAGAGATGATAAGTCAAAGCCATCCAGGGTGCATAGAAAACCTAATATCTCTTTACGATCCGTCTATGATCTCTCCAGATTTGTTAATTAGTGCTTCTTCATCATCATCTTCTTCTTCTTCAGCTACACACCATATGTATATGGATCCACAAAAATCTATACAGTTAAACCCTAGTTCAATTCATGATTACAATAACAACCCATATCTTTATAACACTCCACAGCCAGGCCTTAGATTTCTTGATCAATCATACCATGACCATGATAATGAAATGGTGTTGTACAAACCAGTTCCTTTGCTAGCATCACATGCTACTAACAACACAACTGATAAAGGGTTATCATTGTCTTTATCCTCACCTCACCCTCAACAAACTCAACAAACCAATCTTCCTTTAGAGCAAAATCTGCAAAGATATGGGTCTTCACTGTTCAATGCTAAGGTTACTGGAGATGGTGGTGGTGGGTATGTGTTTAATGGCATAAATAGTGGTGGTTCAAGAACCTCAGTTCCTTCAGAGAATTTTTCTGGTTATTATGGTTCTATTTTGAAAGGTTCGAGGTTCTTAAAACCTGCACAACAATTGTTGGAGGAGCTATGTGATGTGGGGAGAGGAGTTTATGTGGAAAAAATTGCAGCTGATCCAACTCTCCTATATCCTACTATAGAGAGTCTTGGAGGAAGTGATGATCCTCAGAGCGATAATAAGAGAAACTCGAGGTTAATTTCCATGCTTCATGAGGTAACTATCTTTTCCATTTTTATGCTTGTTTTGTTTTATGTTTCCTTTACAAATAATATTATTATGTTTCTACACTTTGTAGTAGTAAAACAATGTTGTATTAGTATTTGATTATTATGTAAGATAGTTGATTAATTAGCTAAATATATTTGATAGGTCATAGAATTCACTGAAAACAACTTGTGATCAAATCCATTTAGAAACTAATTAAGCTTGATCTCATTAATTAAAGGTTGCTATATAAAACCCACTTGAGCTATAAAAAAATACTAATTTAATTAGTTGTACTCTCCTTCCTGAATCTTTACCCAATAAAATTTTCTAAGTTGCTTTTGATTTGTGTTTTTAAGTACTATAGGATAATGTTTCCATATATTCCTATCATCCTATGTGATCAAAAGTCACCTATCTAAAAATCAAAGAATCCGAGCTTTCTTCCACTAGTTAAAGATATGTAGATATTTTAAGTGATGAAGTACAGTACAGTCAATAATGGCTTGTAGGTGATGGTTGTTTTTGGAGTATTAATTTATACTAGCTTCCTTCCATAAATGTAATTTATGTAAAGTAAAATGGTTGCATTTATGGAAGAGGGTCTTAAAGTTCACAATACTATCATCTTTTTTGGAAAAGGTGATTAAAAGGAATATATGCATAAAGATTTGTGCCATTTCATTTGTCTGACAAATAATTGTTTCACAAATATTGGTATATTGCACATCAACTGTGTCATTATCAAAATAAAATATAAACTATTTATAAAACTAGAATGGTGTTATAACTTATATCCACCTGATATAGGAATGTCATTATAAATAGTTGGAGTGAAAAAAATTTAATTGATTGAGACATATGCCAAATATAGATACCTTTGATACACATAGCGTTAATCTAAATGTAGTATAGAAAAGGAATATAGTATTACATTATTCATAAAATTAAAGGGATTTTTTCTTTTCTTTTTTTGGTTTGAAAAGATATTTTATTTTAAACAACTGTCCTATATATTGAAAATAAGGATGCCAATTAGGATTTGAAATTTTGACGATAATGTATGAGACATATTTGAATGCGACAAAGTGTCATTCTTCTCTAAGAGTTTGATCTCTTGGAACCATCATGTATTTATGTTATTCTTATTGATTTCTTTGTCCATTGAGTATTAAAAGTGTTTTTAGAGTAATGATATATACTTACCACCCAAATTCATACCATCCAAATGGCATGAATTGGTTGGTAAAAAATATTTAATCAAATAAAGAAAATAAATAAAATAACGAATTTATAACCAACTAATCCATGCTACGTCACTAGGTGGTATGAATTTGGGTGGTATGTATCATTACTTGTGTTTTTATATATCTCTTCGAAGATTAAAGGACATATAATCATGAATATAGAGACTAAATTGTATACAATCAACTTTTATATAGGTTCCTGTGGCTTTCTTAGTGTTTTTTATGATTAATTTATGATTGGACATGTTATTTCTGGATTCAAGCTTTTCAGGAGGTACAAGCAATATTATGAACAAATCCAAACAGTTGTTGCATCATTTGAATCTATTGCTGGACTAACAGATTCAGCTCCATTCGCAAGCTTGGCTCTAAAATACATGTCTAGAAATTTCAGGAGCTTGAAAAAAGCCATTAATGATCAGCTTCAGTTCCCAAACAAATCGCATTCCCACATTAACTATGATCATAAAGACACGATTCCTAGATTCGGAAGAACTGGAAGAGGAGTAACTGAAAATCAACCTGTATGGAGAACTCAAAGAGGACTTCCTGAACATGCCGTGAGTGTGCTCAAAGCTTGGCTATATCAACACTTCTTACACCCGTAAGTTATATATACAGAATTAATATTCATCCTGGTTTTTTTATTTAGCTTATTATTCCTTCTAGTTACCCTACGGACACGGACAAGCAGATGTTAGCTAATCAAACTGGTCTCTCGCGAAGTCAGGTATCGGAAAGTTTTAATTTTAATTTTAATTTTTTTTAGAAATTTCAATGAAAATGTTTGTATATGGTAGGTCTCAAACTGGTTCATCAATTCTAGAGTAAGATTATGGAAGCCTATGGTTGAAGAGATACATATGCTTGAGACAGAGCAATCTCAAAGGAAAGAACTTAGCATCGTGACCATGCCTAATGATCAATTTACGGCATCAACCTCCTCTCCGAAAGCTCAAGAATTTCCATCAAAACGGTCTCGAAACAACAATATGGGCGATTATAATATTGGAAATGAGCAGCCAATGCATTTATCTTATGATAATTTCTCTAATCATCATCATCATCTGGCTTATGGAAACACTGGTGTCTCGTTGACACTTGGGCTTCATCAGAACGTTGGTATTGGTTTATCCGAGGCTTTCCCCTTAACTGCAGCTCGACGTTTTGGTCTAGATGCAACTAGTAATGATCAAGGATATGTAGTTAGTGGTTTTGAAGCACAAAATACACAATGTGGAAGGAATGTTATTGGGGCACAAAATGTGCATGATTTTGGTTAAAGATCGGTTCTTTATTGGTAATCCAGATGAGAGTTAGTCCAAGGGTGTAGGAAAATCTAGTAAAGACGAAGAGAAAAAAGTCATATCTTCTAAATCTCCCTTGGTTTTATTTTGGTAATGGTGAATTAATTGAGGCTTCAAATTGATTTTGTCTAACTAACCATGAATCATGTTTTGCTGGGTACATAGACAATTTCATACGAATATGGTGTATATAACTACCATACCTTTATGTACTTCTACGTGGTGTGTTGATCAACTAAAGCAATAAAGGACTTTCTTTTTGTTAGTAATTATAGAGTAGTTGAAAAGCCATGTGGAAATTTGTGCACATTCGATTTTTTTGGTCAAAATTATAATTCACTTTTAATGATCAATTACAACTTTAAGAGAAAATTCAAAAAACGTGCATAGTGTTATAAACTAGGATAATATAAGTTAAACTAGAGGGATAAATATGGAGAGAGTAATAAGATTATAAACTAAAGAAGAAGAAGAAGAAGATAAAGAGAGAATTATATTATTCTTGTATTCCAAAATCATGAACTATATTACAATGAAAATGTCTTCTATTTATAGGGAAAGGAATGACCCTTCACTTGCCTTTGGAAAACCTTTGGCCTTTGGACATCCACCTTATTAAACAATTTATTCATAACACTCCCCCTTGGATGTCCATCCATTAGAAAATATGCCTCGTTAAAACCTTGCCAAGAAAAACCCTGTGGGATAAAAACTTGGTCGAAGGGAAAAGAGTACATATAGATAGAACTAATCATCTTGAAACGCTGCCTCGTTAAAACCTTGCCAAGAAAACCCTTTAGGACAAAACTTGGACGAAGGGAAAAGAGTACAGTCTTGTTTACACTCCCCCTGATGTTGGCAAGAGATCTCTGAGTTGTCGTATTTCAATATTGTGGACCTACTTCTTGAATATTGTGGTTGACAATGATTTCATCGGGAAAATATTGCGTGATTGTGTTCGTCGAGTGTCAATATCCACATTCTTCTGTAACTCGTGTGTGTAGGAGACTTTGATGAAATATGTTTTGTTTTGTCTCCTTTGATGCAATTATTCTAATTATGTGTGGTACAAGCAATAATATCCTCATAAATACCATCACTATATTCTTGTTGAAGATAACCACACTTTCTTTTGGTATGTTGAATCATCCACTTAATAAATATTTCATACCACTCCCCCTTGGATATTCAATGAAATATATGCCTCATTAAAACCTTATCAAGAAAACTCATTGGGACAAAACTTGATGAAGGAAAAAGAGTACACGAATCCTTGGGGGTTATGACACGTATACAGTTTGTCTTGTTAAAACCTTACCAGGAAAACCCAATGGGAAAAACCGTGGTGAAGGAAAAAATAAACAATTTCAATATATTCTCCCCCTCATTACGACATTACATATTTCCTAATACATTTGTACCTTGATGTCGTCATTAATAAAACTTTAATTAGTAAATCTTCTGGATTTTTACTTGAGGGTATTTAGTGATAGTAATATCATTTTCTTGATCAATAAAAGAGTTTATACTTCCTATGACAATGAATATTTACATGCCTCGTTAAAACCTTACTAGGAAAAACCCAGTGGGAAAAAACCTTAGTGAAGGAAAAAGAGTACAATACGCAAATATCACATTCTTTTCATTATGAGAACAATTACAGAGTATCCTTTCATAATTCATACACTTTTCTCTTTAGATTTAAATAAATTACGTTCTTCAAGAACTTTTATACTCTAGGAACTTTTAAATTTTAGTAACTTCTCAATCTTCGGTAATTTCATATACTTAAACGCTCTAAGTACTTCAAGTACCTATCGTGCTTCAGGCACTTGTTTTGCTTTCAAACACCTTTCTTCTTTGGGCACATGTCATGCTTCTAGCACCTATTTTGTTTATCAAAAACTTTAATATCCATCTAATAATCACTACACTGTATCAATAACATAAGAATGAGGACGTCTCCCCATAATTAATTCTTGGTTTCTGCGGGAACCTTCGTGATACAAGTAGTGTTTTAGATTTCAAAAATTCACTATTACACTTTCTATTGTAGTCGACATATTTTACCACTTTTTGGTTTAGGATCCTTATTATTTATTTTAAGCGCTAATATTAAATGAAAATATATTAATCCCATAAACTATTCTAACAGATTTAAATATTTTCAGTAGACTAATAATCTACATAACTTTTCTCGTATTTAGGTACCTAGGTTCTTCAATGGCCATTACTTCCTTAAAGATCAATGCATGTGCCAACACTAGTTGACTTAATAATTCCTGTCGTGCCACGTGGAGTGCACATTCCGTAATATTTACCATTTCATCATTTACTCATGAGATTTTCTTCTTTGGGGTATGGTATACTTTCAACTGACAGGCTTACCACACTTCATGCTTGGTTTTATGCATTACAGATCTACCAAACTTCATGTGTTAGTTAGATGCATTACATGTTTGACACACTTCATGCTTTGGTTTGATACATTCGTTGGAATATTTGTTATATGTCTATATGGGACAATAACCTATGTTGGAGCGTTTACAACATAGTTTGGGATTTTGAAATATTCTACTTTATAATGTATTAGGTATATTATTTGCAATACTTTTCAAATAGAGTTCCTTTTAACTTCAAGTTCCTATTCTTTAGTTGTGGATATAAATGATATAATAAATTGTATTCTACCATATATCATGCAACTTCAAGTTGCCTCGTCTATATGTTACACAACTTCATGTTGACTTGTCTCTCCCCCTAATAAGGGGGTAGTCACTTGGTAAAATGAATCTTCTGGTTCTTTTAAGTAGATACCAAGTAAGTAATCTATTATTCGACATATCATTACTGCACTAGGTGACCAAGTCGGTCTTTTAATAATACAAAGTTCTTTGGATTATGACATCTTTTCTTTTGCACAATGAGCGTTTCAACTGCTTGAATCTATATATATAACCCCAAAGAAATAACATATTTTATTTTCATACACACTTCTGGTGAGACTTTTAGTAAATAATGCAAAAGATATACATTGTTACAGACACTTTTGGCTTATACAAAATACTAATTTTGGATATTATCCTTTAAATTTAGTAAATTTCTTTGGTAATTACTTTTAACATAATTTTTCAATTTTGTACCACAGGGTAACATAACTTTTGAGCATCCAAAAACCTTTAATTAGATCAATGAAATGTCTTAGTATTCCACAAGTACACGAACACTATATAATTCCACTTTATCGATAATATTCATGCTTATCGTTTTATGATGGCTTATTTACAGTGACGTTTTACTTTCAATATATTCCTTATCATCCACTTCTGGTGGTAAGGATTTTTTTCTTACCTTAACCTCGTCTGAAGTTTGGGTCACCAAGATGTCAGACATATTAAAGACATTGCATTTTCTTCTAGAAACGCACTTCCGTTCACTTCAAGGAAGGTTTTTTTAGTTAGAAAATAATATTTAAGTCACTCCAGGTCAATTTTTGTAAAAGCTGGAAATAATGTATTTCCTTCAAAGAATGTGATTCTTTATCTCCAGAGAATAATTTCCAATCAGAGAATACAACATTAATTCACTTGTTTTGTCATCCCCACGTCTAATTATTTAGGTAATGAAAACATTTACATTCACTTTAGGGAATGTAGCTTCATTCACTTCGAGGAATGAAACGTTATAACTTACAAGAAAATAGAATGTTAAACCCTAATATTGGGATAAAACTCTACTTACGATATTACTACTTCAGGAGTACTTTCATGACATGAAATATGTAAAAGGTCTTCCCATTATCTTTTTTTTCACAAAATACTTCTAGCTACAATAATATCTACTTCTGGAGAATATTATGTAACCTTGAAGTTTAGAAGTATAGCGACGATATCTTATTTTTCCTTTGCATTCTCATGAAATAATTAACCTCGTCCTTTCTGGGTATGTTTTGCATCTAATCCTTTTTTGTTTTCACGATAAATCTTGTTGTTCTTACCTTCTTTTTTTTCTTAAACAACAATTCTAATAAAAACAATCATATATATAAATTATATATACTTTAGGAAAACATACTAGCAAAGCAAACTCTGAAACACTATCATGATTTTCAACCTCAGGTGGATTTATGATCACCACCACGCTAATTTCAATACACATTAAAAGACGTGGCATTTTCTTCAGGAAATGTAGTTTTATTAATTATAATGAACAATTTTAGCCAGAGAAAACAATATTTAATTGTATTTAACCCTACCAGTTATGTTTTCATAACCATTTTCAAAGAGATTGAAAAATTCAACAATCGTTACAAGGAATGCAATTCCATCCACTACATGGAATTGTTTTGAGCCAGAGAATGTGATTTTGTTCAATCAAATTTTGTCACCACAATGTTTAATTATTGATATGCATTTGAAAGTTATTGCATTCGTTTAGGGAATGTAATTTTAATCACTACAGGAAATAGTATTATGTAAATGGAACACGAATTATGATTATATCAATAATTCATTACTTTGCTTCTTACGAGACAAACAATCTCATAATATTTTGTAAAACCTTTATTCGCGCTATAGCTACTTCAGGAGTATAAGCGTGATTTGATACAAGCAAACGTATATTTGTTCCACTCTATAATATTACATTTGCCCGTTTAAAATCCTCACTTAATTTAGTAGTACCTGAAATTGTACTAACATTTGTTTTTGTTCAATTTACTAACAAATTATTAAACTGTCTAAATGGTAACACTATAAACATTCTTAAGGAAGGTTGCAGGTTCGAAACCTTTATTATACAATTCTTAAATATCCATATGAGTTTTTTTTTATCATATACAATCGTTTTCCTTCAAACCCATTAATTTGAATTAAGACTTCAAGTCTTTGCAATTCTTTTAGATTTCGAGCCGTTGAAATTTAATCCTACAAGCATTTAAAAAAATTGTTGTATGCTTTGTGCATATATAATTCCGCTTATACTTCTGGTTTATATTCAATAAAGTTCTCTTCATGAGATGAATGAACAAATTTTTTTTTTCTTTAGAAGTTAAATTGCATTCCTAAATTCTTTTGTGGAAATTATAACAAAATTGATTAGGTTTCAAAACCTTTAAAACTCGATCTAGGTTTCAAGCCTTTCAATAATTTTTTTATGCTTCAAGCATATAAATTGTATTCAAGGCTTCAAGCCTATGAGATTTATTTTATTTTTCTGGCATATAAAATTTGTGATAGGTTTCTGGCCTATAAAATTTGTTATATGCTCCGGATAATATAAATTTCTATTTACGCTTCGGGCCTATAAATTGTAGAATGTGAATAATATATAACAAAATGTAGAATTGTAGAGTATATTGTTCAAAAATTTCTGTTATAAGACAAAATAAATCTATAGCCTAGTGGTTATACCCAAATACTCTACTATCTAAAAGTCTCAAGTTCAAATCCCCCATACTTCTCAAAGTTATACCAATACTATTTTTTTTTATTTCGAGATGATAGCATCATCTATATTAATCGAAATTGAGACTCTGAATCTACACCATTAATTTTTATAGTTTCGGGGTTTTGAATTTTATTAAGGGTTCGAGCCTTTTAAAATTAATAATTAGCTTCATGTTTTCTAAAAATACATATAGGCTTTCAGGCCTTTAAATTTCAGTATATGCTTCTGGCATATAGAATTTTGTTTTAGGCTTCGTACCTATAAATTGAAGATGCTTCATATGTTACTCCATATGATATAATTTTGCCCTTTATAGCGTCAGATTCTGATTTTTTATGCTTCGGGCATATATTTTATTTCCAAAGCTTCGGGCCTATAATATAAAATTTAGGCTTCAGGCCTATACGATTATTTTTCCATGCTTATGCGGTTATTTTTCATGCTTCGGGCGTTGTAGGCTTCAAGCCTAGAATAAAATCTTGTTTTATTTTCAAGCCATTCAAAAATTATATTTACATATAGGCTTCAGGCCTGATAACCGATTTATCTGCTTGAATAGTATAAGAGTATTGTATTGGATGCAATGGAAGTCCATCTAATATTCATCGGTTGCAATGGAAAGTCCTTATAATATTCTCTCTTATTTTCTTTGTGAAAAATAATATATTACATATATGAAATAGAACAATATAAATCATACCTGGAAATATTCTTCCTTGATTCGATCGGCAGAGGCACGTGCTGATAACGTGTTATAAACTAGGATAATATAAGTTAAACTAGAGGGATAAATATGGAGAGAGTAATAAGATTATAAACTAAAGAAGAAGAAGAAGAAGATAAAGAGAGAATTATATTATTCTTGTATTCCAAAATCATGAACTATATTACAATGAAAATGTCTTCTATTTATAGGGAAAGGAATGACCCTTCACTTGCCTTTGGAAAACCTTTGGCCTTTGGACATCCACCTTATTAAACAATTTATTCATAACACATAGCATGTAAATTGTCTATTGGCTATTTAATTTATGAAAGATGATATACATGTCGGTTAAATTGATTTTGAAAATGGATTGGTGTTAGGTCAAGTAGTTTGAAATTTTTAATTCTGGTACAAGATTTCAATTCAGAACTTTTGATCCATATAAAGTCCTTTAATTACTACTCTATAATACTTTTCACACAAGAAAAAAGCTTATAATTATAATCTTATAATAAAAATGTCTATATATTTTAAATATTTATTAAATTATAAATTTTAATATTTTAATAAATATAATAATTAAAAAAATAAAACAAATATCTTAATATTCTAAGTTAACAATTTTTTTGAAACTGTTTTTTTAATAAGTGGACAAATCTTTCAAAAAGAAAGTAAGTAGATTATTATGATCTTATCATTTTATTTTATAAAGTATTGGTTCAATAGTTAATTTGAAGTTTTACTTATTAATCTAACAAATTATTTTATAATAGAGTAGACCAATAGGATTAGAATATGACATTTGAGTAACTATTGTAGTGGTAAAGAATGTAGCGCAAACCTAAAATTTTATTAGCGTATGCTCAAAATTATTTATTACTTGAAGTCAATGTGGGTTATTAAAGTTATAATTCTTGGACTTTAAAGGGGTTGATCGTCTCTCTCTTAGGTTATTAAAGTTATAATTTATGAAGTTTAAAAGGGTCTGATCAACAATCTTATAACTTGGGGCATTGTAAAACGTCCATTAAAGTTATTGAGTGGTGGTTTGGAAGTCATGTACGTAGTTGTGTTGGAGTCCTTTTTTTGGGTTTAAGAGTTCTACCATGTAGAAATTCAGAGAAAACGTTTTCACTTAATGTTATCCATTGATTTATGGACACGCTCATGATAATAACTGAAAGGATTTTGAAATCCCTTCTTGATGGTGTCGTCTAAAAACTATGTTAAGGTTATCACATAGTTATTTGAAGACCAACCAATGTCTTCTTTATATGCAAACCATTATCGAGGAAAAGAGACATGCTCACATAACACAACAAAACTTAACAAACTCTCATCTCCATCGTCTTCACTGTTACTATTCACAAAACGCTCCTCCTAAAATAACAGTATCACACCAAAGAAGACTCTCAACGTCAATGCATATCCATCCGTCCCCCACCCAAAAAAACTCTAATACGACCCCTTAACAAAATCTCGTTGCTAATGTCCAAACAAAAGTACCATGATCTCCGACCTAGGATCCATATAGCGTCGTCTTTGGATACCTAACAATGCATTTGTCGGGAAAATATAATCAAATTCATATTAATTCTCATTATGGTTAACGGGAAAAATCATTGACCCACCAAACAAGTCGGGCAATTCAAAGACATGAAACTCACAGTTGAAGAGAAAAAGGTTAAGATTATTTAGGCCTCACCTTGATATTCTCTAACAAAGCACCAATCATGATTTTTCGGAGTACATTAAATAATTTAATACGAATATAGTAATGATATATCATTGAAATTCATGTCACCAAAATATCATCAATGATGTGACATAATCTGTTTGGATGTGAATTGAGAAAAGTTAAAGTCTGGATTAAAAAAAAAAACAAGAATTAATATTTGAAATCTAATCTTTTTTTTTGGACATTGAAATTTAATCAAATCACGTTCTCTTATTGATGTATTTTGGTGATACGTGTCACAAAATATGATAATATATAAAATATCCACAATCCAAATTTTCTTGTCAAGCAAGTCCAACCCAACCAAATGACTAATGTATATTTTCATTTAACCCATCAACAGTAAATTAAAAACATACCATAACTGATGTCTCCTCATTTGTGATGATTTAATCTATTTCCGAGACATCATTTTAGGCGTATTTATTAGAGTATAGGTCGATTTTAACATGATTTACTACACTTTCCTATTTTGTGTCTTGAATTGATTATTTATTATTTTTAGAGTATATTGAGTTTAATTATTTATTTAGTGTGAAGCTTAGAGATATATGGTTTCGGCTGTTGACTTCGGTTTCGTTGTTGAGGTTAATTAGAGTCCAAGTTGGTTCCAAGAGCTAAAGGAAAGAAGATAAACATGGAAATTGAAGATAAGGAAGTAAAAGCTAAAATTATGGAAAAGGAAAAGCTGCCTTAAATCTGAATTCCTGCACCTACGACCACAAAGCAGCTTATATCTTAAAATCGGTGAGGAATCTGGAGAAACAGTCAAGAGCAAAGTTAAAGATCTTTCCGAGACGATGAATTTCGACTACTCATACGCGTCAAACGGATGATTATTGAAGCTGCTAGGACCAAAACAAAAACGGGGTTGATTCCATGTTTTGGGGCTACGAATTTGAGTTGGGCTAGGAGTCCAATATTTACCTTTTACTTCAAGAAAACGAATTAGGTCTTCCTATACCCTATAAATACAGCCTCTTAACATCATAAAATCATCCTTGACCAAACCTTAAGGCCAGGAAGAAGCTTACAACAAGAAGAGAAGTCTGGAAGGAGATGTGCATCAATTATGTCTCCTTCAACCTTCAAATCTGTAATTCTTTTCTTTTCTTTTCTTAGTATGAACTAAATTCTATTAGCTTGAGTGCTAGCATATATGTATGAACCCTAGTTTTGGTTGACATCTATCTATTTTGATTGAATTTATGTTTTGATTTCACTGTTTATGTGTTGGATTTATATTCAGTGTTCTTTACGGTGTACAAGGATTACCATCATAATAGTTAGATAACCGGTATATTTTACTATAGAATTAGCACATAACGTCTAGAATAAGCTTTGATCTGACAACCCAGCCTAACTAGATAGTCAATGGTTTAGTGTATTGCTATTTTATCAATTGCAGGAACAGTTTGCTTAGGTTCTTATTGACACAAGTAAACCCTATTTGAAACTACCTAGCGCAATTGAAACCAAACTATTGAAATACTACATGATTCAGACCTTACATGTTTAGAATGGCAAAATTAGTGGGGATTACTTGCTAATTACTCAAGCTAAACTTTCATACTATCTTCTTTTCTCTTTTATTTATTTTCTGTCTTTTAATTTAGTAGTTTAGTTTTTTTATTTAAAATAAACCAAATAAATATTTATCTATCTTTCTTCTTTCTACTTACGTATTATCTGTTCTAATTTCTAATATTTGCACTTGAATATTTGCATAAGTTCTTCTTAACTTTCGTAGTCCCTGAGGAACAAATTCTACTTATTCATTCAAACTTGCATACGATCTGTATACTTACAGAACCGTGCTCAACTTAGGGTGTTTATTTGCACTTATTTTATAGATCTTTTTATCACACCCTAGGAATCCGCACTCCTGAAATCCAAGCCGCCAATTTTAGACCAGATCCAGGCATGATAGCGCAATTTGCGAGTCATGGACAATTTAGCGGTGCTGCACAACAAGATCCGGTCTGGTATGTTCAAATTTTATGCAGATCTGTGACGTTTATATTACCAAAGGCGTTACAAAGGAGCAGATGTTTTACATTATGTTCCAGTTCTTTTTGACCGGAAGTGCAAGCGATTGGTACGATACCCAATGCCCTCACATTATTCCGGATTGGGACAAGCTTCAATCTAAATTCCTAGACCGATTTTATTCGGTTAGTAGAAGATTAAAAGATATGTTGGAGCTCGAACAATTTATGCAGGAAGACGGATAACGTATGGGTGAAGCATGGTTAGTTTTAACGAGATGAAGGCGAGATGTCCATGCCATACATCATTGCCAGAATATTCATTAACAATGTTCTATGGAGGACTTAATGACGAGTCTAGAGAAAAAGCAGATATGGTAGGCAGAAAAGGTTTTGTGTTATTAGATCCTGAAGAAGCTGAAAATATTATGGAGAATGTTCTTGAGAACGAGAGAAGTTGGCCAGTTGAATCAGAAAAAAGAGACCTTAGACTCTCTAAGGCTCAAAGAGTTAACCCAACAACTTGATGAATTACGAGAACAAGCACGAACAATAGCTCAGGTGAATCTAGTACCTACTTTGCCTTTATGTCCAGGTTGTGGAGCAAGAAACCATTCGTGGGAGAATTGCATGAATAATATAGCCCCAACTTCCTTCGTATCTCATCAAAGAAACCATTATTCTAATGGTTACTATCATCCTCAAGGAAGTTACGCTAATTATCAGCCCCCACAAAATAAAAATTGGGTCAGAAATCAAGAGAATTATTATCAACCTCGACCTCAATCATACCATCCACCACAACCTATCTATCAAGAAGCGCCGAATTACAAGGAAATCTATCAAGAAGCGCCAAATTCTAAAGAAGCTTATCAAGAACCACCTCAATATTCAATACCACATGCTCCACAAAAGAAACCTTCGAGTTTGAATTTAAGTATAGCTGCAATGATGAAAGTAATGGAAGAAAATATGAAGATGAGCCAGCAAAGAATCCAAACCCAATCCAAGGTAATTAAGAACCTTGAGCATACAATATCACGAATGGCGAGTGTAATGCAAAATAGGCCAAAAGGGCAACTCCCAAGTGATACCGTTGCTCCTGAAGATCATGCTTGTCATGCAGTTGAATTAAGAAGTGGAAAACAATTACCTCTGCCTAGACGAGAATCAGAACCAACCTCTAGTCCTAGAAACGTGGTTGAAGAAACAGTTAAAGACAAAGGTGAAGAGGTAATTGAACAAACGAGTGTCCCAGAGAAGACACCAGAAAAGAAAAAGAGCCTAGTGGTAACCAACACACGTCCTCCTCCACCATTCCCGTCACGTGTCAAAAATCAGAACAATGAAAAAGAATTCAAGAAGTTCCTTGACATGGTGAACGAGTTAAAAATCAACATCCCGTTTGTAGAAGCTCTCACAAAAATAACAAAATATCGCAAATTCATGAAGTACATTCTTTCTAACAAACAAGGGACGAATGGATTGCTAGAGGAGTGCAAAGCGACAAACGAAATAGAGTTACCATAAGACGAACCTACACCCCAGAACTTATGGATGAAACCATCCATTGCTCCAAAGAATAGATCTGAAAAGTTCATGGGAGTTAGAGGCAAGGGGTGGAAATTTCGTCATTCGTAATCGAGGTAACAAGTCTAACTTTCAAAGACGTTAAACAAAAGTGCTATACGGGAGACAACCTGTAGTTTCTTTTATGTTTTCATGTTTTTAATTCATGTTTAGTTTAGTTATTTTTAGTTGATATTGCATATTTGAGAAAGGTATTAGTGTTTTTGATGCTTAGGTATTGGAGAAATTGAGTTTGGGAGGAGAAAACAAAATTTTTCGGAAAATTCAGACCCTCAGCCCTGGTATACCGCAGAGGAGAAAACCCGTAACACGGGTAGGAGACTCGGGTTTCTTGCCGAGAAGAAAAAAAATATGGACTTCAGGTCCGGTATACCGCGCCTCAGCCCCGGTATACCGCGGGAACAAAAACCCGTGACACGGGTAGAGGATTCAGGTTTTTTGCCGAGGATTAAAATTTCAAAGAACAGAAGCTGCGGTATACCGCGCCTCAGTTCCGGTATACCGCAGGTAGCCGCTGGAGAAATAAAAAATTGCGTTTCAAGCTTATAAAAGAAAGAGGTTGGTATAATTCCGAATTTATTAATCCTTAAGCCTCTCTGTCTTCTCCAAACCTCTCCCAACTCCATTAAAGCTCATTCAAACCTTCCCTAAACATCAACACACTACCCAATAACCAGAAAAACACATCCAAACTTTTCTCCACATCATTACAAGGAAGATTCAACCACCCATGTCATACCAAAACACATTGAATCCAAGAATCAAAAGCTTAAATTCCAGAAATTCATCATACAGTTTCTTAATTCCATACCAATACATGAAGAATCCATCTTACCCATATAGAGAATCATCATCAAATCGCCTTTCCTAACCCAAATAAAGCTTGTACAACCAATAATCAAGAGTTATAAATTTCAAGAGTGGTTAAAGCTTTGAGTTGGGGGTCAATTGACATGATTAAGAGAACATAAACATTATCTACTGTAAGGGAGATGAAGAAAAGCAAGGTATTGGATTCTAGTGAGAAGAAATCAAGTAAGAAAAGTTCTAGTTCCAATTCAAAGGGTAAAATAGGTCATAAGAAGAGAGGTCAGCTAGCTGTGTTTGATTCAATGGGCAAAAAGGTTCCATCTTTAGTGAAGAAGACAACACAACCTCTACAGATCGAAGACTCTACACCCGAAGAAAAAGAGAAAGCTTCAAGGGCCCTGATAGCTTCTCCCAAAGAAATAATTAAAGGAACTACCTTTTGTTTATGAGAAAGTATTTGAAGAAGAAGTTGGTAATGGAGAATACAAGAAGATTCTTGGAGATTTAAGAAAGATTGGGTTGGTCTACGTTAATGGTAAGACGTTCTAACAAAACGTTCTTTTTGTTGAATTGTATTTTGAGAGGAGAAGAAAGAGGATATGACACAGTTGATCTATGAGGAGGTGATACGATTTTCGGTCTCTCCCATGTCGTTATTTAATGCAATATGCTACTATGATCACGTGTCTTGATCGGAAAACGAATATAGTTTTGGGTGAAGAAGAAACACGTGAGTTTAAGATGAATAACAATATTTCCGATGCTTGGATCATTAAAGTTTTGAGAGTAATTACGCAACTTTCAAAAGAAGAAAAGGAGTACATCATAGCACTCCATGAGCAATTAAAGAAAAATCCAGCAAATCCTATCTTGGAATGTCATTAGGCGAGGTAGTAGCCTCGAAGAGTATGTTTACTTTCTTCCTTACCATTTCTTTATTTGCAATATGTGTGCAAATTTTAAATTTTACTTTTCTTGAGTCTTTTTTGAGTCGTGGGGACACGGATCATTTTCGTTGTCCTCATCTTCCTTTTTGTTTTTTCATAAAATTTAAATTTTTTTGGGTTGAATTAGGCATAGAATATGTTGAATGTACCTATTGAGCATGATTTTAATTAAGTTAATGATAGTAAGTAGTATGTTTTTTCTTTAAAAGATGTCACAAATATGTTTAGTATGCATGTATGAAAACAGGAAATAAAAGATAGAAAAGTTAATGGGCAATGCTAAGAAGATACGTTGAAACTTAGGAAGAGCTATTTGGTGTGTAGAACGTGAGGTTTGAAATTAGTTGAAAATCCGCTTATCTATGAACTAGTAATGAAAAAGTAACGAAATCTGGTAGTTAGAAAAATGAATAAGGCAGTTCTTTCATATTGAAGCCACTTGAAGCCTTTTTATACCTTTTCACCCTCTTTTATTTGATTAACATTATTATTTATCCGTCTTAGCCCTCCGAGCCTTTCTAAAACCTTTTATTGAAACACATTATAATCCATACCCTTAGTTTGTAGGACTTATCTATATGACCCGCACTCGAATCGCAAAACCTGAAACAAGTCGTTTTTAGAGCTTGAGTTTGGGGTGGTGGGTTCCATCATTAGGGAACATTGGGATTTGGAATTTCTAATGGTGATTTTATTGATGATGAAAAAGTTATTATTGTAACCCTTTGCCGGGGTAATAGTGAATGGAAAAGAAGCTACGAGCTAAAATTGCCAACAAGGGCATAAAAGAAAAAAATATATGTGAAAAAAAATAGCGTGATATCTCGAACATTAAAAAGAAAGTCATAGCTATACAAAAGAAAAATTGCTATGAAAAGAATATATATTCGGACCGGCAAAGTGGAATTTGTAAATCATCATATAAAAAAGGGTTTAATTGGGATTATTGGGAATGCAAATCAAAAGCATCAATAAATTGGGTTGAGTGAGAACATATTCGAGTGAAACTCAAGCTCTAGGGCGATTCGTTGATGGCCAGTGAGGAGAGAGCCAAAATCTTATTTTCAATTATCCAAATATATCACACCGTCCCTAAAAGACCTTAGGAGTTATAACTACTTGGTGGAGAAAAAATTGAGCTATTAGGTAGTAGGTAAGTGGACCATTGAATTCTATATTAGGAACTATGAACAACCTATAGCCATTAACATGAACTAAGTTATCAACCTCTCCTTCTGGCATTGCGAAATGAATCTTGACTTGAATTCATGGATTGTTGATTATATGTATATTAAGCATACTTGTTCATTATTTCATGAGCATTACTACATAAGACTTTTAGATATTTTGCTCTAGGATCATTCATTGTGTTCTGTTCTTATTCTCCTCCGACTTCCTTTTCTTGACTCCCCTACTGTTCTTTACTTTTATTATATCGGGACGATACAACTTTGAGTTGGGGGTCTTGATGTCTCCTCATTTGTGATGATTTAATCTATTTCTGAGACATCATTTTAGGCGTATTTATTAGAGTATAGGTCGAATTTCACATGATTTATCACACTTTCCTATTTTGTGTCTTGAATTAATTATTTTTATTATTTTTAGAGCATATTGAGTTTAATTATTCATTTAGTGTGAAGATTTAGAGATATATGGTAATTAATTAGAGTCCAAATTGGTTCCAAGAGCTAAAGGAAAGAAGATAAACATGGAAATTGAAGATAAGGAAGTAAAATCTAAAATTATGGAAAAGGAAAAGCTGCCTTAAATCTGAATTCCCGCACCTACGACCACAAATCAGCTTATATCTTAAAATCGGTGAGGAATCTGGAGAAAAAGTCAAGAGCAAAGTTAAAGATATTTCCGAGAAGATAAATTTTGACTACTCATACGCGTCAAACGGATGATTATTGAAGCTTCTAGGACCAAAACAAAAACGAGGCTGATTCCATGTTTTTGGGTTACGAATTTGAGTTGGGCTAGGAGTCCAATATTTACCTTTTCCTTCAAAAAAACGAATTAGGTCTTCCTATACCCTATAAATACAGCCTCTTAACATTATAAAATCATCCTTGACCAAACCTTAAGGTCACGAAGAAGCTTACAACAAGAAGAGAAGTCTGGAAGGAGCTGTGCATCAATTATGTCTCCTTCAACCTTCAAATCTGTAATTCTTTTCTTTTCTTTTCTTAGTATGAACTAAATTCTATTAGCTTGAGTGCTAGCATATATGTATGAACCGTAGTTTTGGTTGACATCTATCTAATTTGATTGAATTTATGTTTTGATTTCTCTGTTTATGTGTTGGATTTATATTCTGTGTTCTTTACGGTGTACAACGTATAGGATTACCATCATAATAGTTAGATAACCGGTATATTTGACTATAGAATTAGCACATAACGTCTAGAATAAGCTTTGATCTGACAACCCAGCCTAACTAAATAGTCAATGGTTTAGTGTATTGGTATTTTATCAATTACAGGAACAGTTTGCTTAGGTTCTTATTGACACAGGTAAACCTTATTTGAAACTACCTAGCGCAATTGAAACCAAACTATTGAAATACTACATGATTCAGACCTTACATGTTTAGAACGGCAAAATTAGTGGGGATTACTTGCTAATTACTCAAGCTAAACTTTCATACTATCTTCATTTCTCTTTTATTTATTTTCTGTCTTTTAATTTAGTAGTTTAGTTTTCTTATTTAAAAAAACCAAATAAATATTTATCTATCTTTCTTCTTTCTACTTGCGTATTATCTGTTCTAATTTCTAATATTTGCACTTGAATATTTGCATAAGTTCTTCTTAACTTTCGCAGTCCCTGAGGAACGAATTCTACTTATTCATTAAAACTTGCATACGATCTGTATACTTGCAGAACCGTGCTCAGCTTAGGGTGTTTATTTGCACTTATTTTATACATCTTTTTATCACACCCTAGGCGACACCAATAACTAAATCTAACTTTTCATGCAACCTAGAAGAAACGTCTCTTATTCTATCACACATAATCAAACCGCTTTTGGAAATCACTCGAAATACACAACAACTCATTCAAATAAGTAAGGTTCACATTTTAAATAACTGTAGGCGCTAAAAATGGTTAAACCTCCATAAAAAAACAAAGAAGCAACGAAAAGGTACGCCAATGTAACCCCTATTCTTCGTTTCAACAGATTTAGAGCTAGGGTTTTGATGGTAGTGTAATAAGTGGGTTGTTTATGTTGTTAATTGTATACTGGTGGGGGAAAAGGTGTGATAAATAAACAGGTAAATAAAATAATAATAAAGGACACACGCCCTTAACTACCACGAAAAAATCAATCCAAGTATTTCAGATCGTTTGCAAATTATAGAAGACAAGTAAAGTTTGTTTGTAGGTATTTGATCCGTTATATATATATATATATATACACACACACTTGTGTATATAGAGAAGTGTAATAGAATTTACTTGTAAATTAAAAGACAATAAAAGAATTAATATTTATGTGGTTTTCCGATTCAAAAGACAATAATGCAAATAAATAATTACTAGAGAACGGAGATGAGAGATATAGCTTAGCATTGCTAGTATGAACTTATCCCTCTTAATCAATAATCTAGTTATAAGGATGAATTGATCTCTTTTTGTGTAAATAGTCAAGATTCTATATTTCTCTCTTCCGGATGGACTTAGTAGGCAACCTAACAATTACCAGGGGACTTGGGTAAATGGACCCTGCGCAGTGATCGGTGGTTAATCTCAAACCATATTGACTATCTAGTTAGGCAATCCTGTCAGGATCACTATCACACACTAGACGTTTATGTGGTGTTTCAATAGTCTAACACCCTTTCCGAGCTACCATCCAACTACTAATGGGGTAACCCTATACGTGCGCATTCGCAAGGAAGTAACTCAATAAATTTAAAGGTTAATCCCAAATAACATAAAAATAAAGAATTAGAAATAAAGATTATACATATGCAAACCCAAGTTATGTGAAAATTAGTTCTTATCTAAATACATAAAAATAAAACTTATGAATAAAGAGATTAAAAACATAGTTAAGCTATTGAATCTATTACAAATTACCCTAATGATAGAGGGGTAGGATGGAGAAGACGAGTCTGTGACTTTCCTACTTCTTGTCTTCCTTTCTAAGCCTTCTTGCTTCTCTAGATGATTATAAGTATAATTCTAGATCTTAATATGAGCAAGTACAATGTTTACAAAGGTATATAGCTTTATTTATAGGTGCTAGGTCGAAATCTTGGAGCGGGAATCAAGTTATTGGAGTCCTATACCTTTTCAAATTTGTTTCCTAAAATATAGGACATGATAAACACTGCAGATTGATTTGGTCATATCTCCTTCGTTACTTATCATATTTTAGCATACTTTATATGGAAACGACCGAAATTCAAAGATCTACCTGCTCATAAAAGAGCTCCTCCAAATTCGTAATAGGTTTTCTACAGTTCTCAAAACACTAGACGTCTTTACATCATGTTAGATTTATTTGACAACTTTTCCTTTCCTAACTCAACTTTGTTTCCTTTTGACTGTAGATTTCGCCTTGTATTTTCTTTCCTTAACTCATTGAAATTGATTTTGTGTCTAATATATTCCATAAACCTAAGAGCTTCACATTAACACACAAATTAAACCGAATATGCTCTAAAAGTAATAAATCTCTAAATCAAGGCATGAAAGAGTCAGAAGAAATGGTTCGATCCTCTTATTTTGATTTCTCGATAATAATGGGGAAAAATACCTTATCAATTGATGTAATGCATCTAAAATGATGTCTTATGAGTGGATTAATTCACAAATATGGAGACATCATATAAATTGAGTGTATATAGATGTAACATTGGGGTTATGATGTCAAGTGCGAAAAAACACAGGATTATAAAATAGAGTTTGCTGTTATTAAATCAGATATGTGTTGTTATTATATAAAGGTATTGGGTTGTTTGATGTAATTAATGCAACTAAAGTTTCAAATCATCATTGTTATCATCTTGACCGAAATCTTTATCGTCCCATGTGGCATTAACGTGGATCACCTTCTTAGGCTTCTATTTAAGATTTTTTTGACAATGGACTTGTATATACCCCACTTGTTAGGAATGGTAGCATGTAGCTTATTCTCCCTTGAAATCTCTAACACTCATTTTATATAGTTTTCTAGATCTTTCTCTCATGCCAAATTTCTTATACTTGAAAATCCTTTTCGTGTCCTTTTCTAATATTGCAAACCTTCATCTGCGCTAGCCTCTTCATCTATGTACTCATCTTCCACCATGATCACTTTCTTCTTGCTACTAGAGGCATGGAAAGAAATGGTCTTTTTAATCCATTTGTCTTTGTTATCTCAAAACTTTTCTTGATCAAGCACACACTCTTCCACGATGAGATTGCATATGAGCTCATAGTTATATTTTTACAAGTCATTTGATTCTCTAATTGAGGTCACCTTCAATTTTTACTCATTTAGAAGAGATAATACAAGCTTTCAACAATGCTTTTTATTTGTATAGGCTTGTCCAAGAGTTCTCAATATGTTGTCGATATTCAAAATCTTTTGATGCATCATGATCAAGTTTTCACCAGGTTTTGTTCGAAACAACTCGTATTGAGTAATATTAATCCTGATTTTCGTCTCCTTTGAATCCACAGTTTCTTGGCGTGATAACTCCAAAAGATCCTCATTCACTTAACTATATATAAATGTGAATCTCGCAAAGAATAAAGAAACTTAACAAGAGTAAAGAACCCTATATTCGTTTTAAGCAAGTTTAAATAGATACGTGACATGTTGTTTATAAATAAATAAGAACCTTGGCATGTGAAGACGCCACAGTCAATTGTGTAAGATGAATCGATAAGTAGGGGTGAACACCACATGAAAAGTCTTGATATGCTAAAGAAAAGTTCTTCAAATAAATAAAGAGAAAAATCTCTCGAATTTATATCATAAAAGTTATGTTCTTATAATTATGGTATATGCGTTTTATAGGCTTAGCATAAAAAAATTCAAAAAGATTGATATGAAACTAATACCAAAGCAAATAATTATCCTTGTTTGATATCAAAAATTAGAAATGAGACTAATTAGATATGATTTAGCTTAATAAGGAAACAAATAAGTTTTTCTTGTATGTGATGGCTATTATTCTTGGACTTTAATCATATTAATAAACCTATGGCCTCGTCCATATCCATATATAATCCTTCATGAATCTTCATGATCCTAAACTTCACGAATCAACCTATAGAGTTCTTATATTAACTTCTTTCCTCGTGCTCTCATAATGGCGTGCCATGGTCCTCATCATATTCCATGGGACTCAGACCATAAATGAGCGTTTTCAACGCATTGTTGTTCTTGGTGACATTTCAAATGTCTCGAGGAGCGAGCTCTTCATATAGTTTAATACTTTTGGCTTCCACATCATTGTAGCACACAAAAAGACCATCTTTGGTAACAAACCAAATCGCATAGTTGATTCCCTCGAGAAAGATCTCTGTCCTAATCTATCAATGGAAGTTATGGTTACTTGAGAAAAGTGAGTTTTAGTAGTACATACAACTTCTAGTTGGTTATCTTTCATATCGTGATGCTCTAGAAACAGTTAGGTTCAAAAGATATATATAATGCTAGATTCTGATACCATTTGTTAGAGAGAATATATAGTCTGCGAGGGGAGGGGGCTTGAAAAGTATTATGCTCAATTAACAAATAAACTTAACCAACTCTATGTAGAAGTAACGATCTATTGAGGAATAGAATATACGTTAGATATGCAAGCAATATCTAGTACATATGATAGACATATATGGAAGGAGAACGATATCAAACACTTAACATGCATAAAGTAAAACTATGGGGGATAGAGAAGCGGTACACAATGATGTATAGTGGTTTGGCTCTCCCAAGGCCTACGTCCACTACCTAAGGTCTATTTGACCCTTAAGAAAAGAAAGATTCTCCACTAATATTTCGCGTCTCTTTAAACAAGGTGAGACAAAAAACCTTTACAAAACCACTTCAAGAAAGCTCAAAGGTTCTCTTGTGTTATCGCAACATAAAGATCTAAGTATTCACATAATATTCAATTGTCTATTGCTAAAGACCACACTTCTAATATTGAACAAAAGGATAAACCTAGGGTTTAAAGATTTGAATTTACCTAACACTATACCCGCTTATAATTGTATACAACAAATTAACTTGAATAACAATAAAAGATGATGATGTATTAGATTTGATTGCTAATAGTCTCTCCTCGGTGATTTGCTCATTATGGCTTGAAGGACAGTGACTGCAAGAAATGATTTCTCCCAAAAGTGACTTTGTATTTCTTATCTATAAGAGATCCAACAGTCATATCATATGTGTTATCTTTCTGATAAGATCAAAATTTTGGCTCAGAGGTCTGCAGTTTGCTTCATTGAGGTCTTCTCTTTGAATCTTGGATGGCCGATCTCTGCTTTGTAGGACCAAGCTGCCAACGTTCTAATTTTTTTTGATGAATGTTTGAGGTTCTGACTTTTGAATGTTACTGCCCCCTTCCATCTTCTTCGAAGGTCTGACCTTTGAATTTGGAGGCCCGGTATTTTATCTGCAGCCGACAGAATTCTAGATGGACTTCGGTGATCCAGTATCTTGTTTATGGGAGGTCTGGTGTTGCTTTTTACTTCAATAATTCCCAGACATAGTTTGGTGGTCCGGTGATAATATTGGAGGTGCAACATTACTCTTTACTTGGATAATACTCAAATTGAGTTTGGTAGTCTAACATCTTGATCCCACGGAGGTCCGACCTTAGTTGTATTTTAAATCATTTTGTGGATAACCTACGTTAGGGGTGAGCATTGTTCGGTTTGTTTCAGTTTTTGGTCAAAACCGGAA
Source organism: Nemophila menziesii (assembly GCA_029959085.1). Taxonomy (NCBI): domain Eukaryota; kingdom Viridiplantae; phylum Streptophyta; class Magnoliopsida; order Boraginales; family Hydrophyllaceae; genus Nemophila; species Nemophila menziesii. The sequence continues at coordinate 39,343,954 of JARWIR010000001.1, forward strand.
CCGAGCCAAATATTTTGGTTTTTTATAATTTAAAAACTAAACCGCATGGTTCGCATTCGGTTTTTAGTTCCGGATTGGTTCGTTTCGGCCAGTTTTTGGTTCACTACAATTTTGGATGCTTGACTAATAATCTGTCATACCACTTTTTGAAATACATTGTCCAATAGCGACTAGTATTCTAATATGATTATGTTACTATTCTAATAACAATTATCTTAATTTACAATACTATATAAACTTATACAGTTAAAACTAATACTTCCGAATTCATTCAATCAAGATTAATAAAATCAATCAAGTGGATACTTACTAAAATAATTTTAAGTGATATAAATTTTTTTCACTAATAACACCATCAAGTAGTAAGTATTTATCATCACTAATTATTGATCTATGCATCTTTCGACCCAAAAAAAAAACACCATCAAGTAGTAAAACAAAAAAAAATCATGTAGATGATAAATTCTCAACAAAATTCTCTCATACAATTCTTATATATATTTTCCCACATTGCTTATTTTTTCCTTCGTCTGTTAGGTTTTTATTTGTTTTTCTGGTTTGGTTTTTGCGTAGTAAACCGAACCGAACCAAAAAATATGTGGATTTGGATTTTGAAAATTGAAAGCCAAACCATTTGGTTATTCGGTATTTGGGTTTTTCCAGTTTTTTGGTTCGGTTTGGTTATTTGGTTCTCATTTACTTACCCTAACCCACGTCTTGTTAAGATATACTCAAAACACACGATTATACCCAAAATAATATTATAGAAAAAAGAGAGAAGATTTGACACATCTAAACAGTCAAAATAAATGCTCAACCAATACGGGGAAAATAATTCTAGGAGAATCACGTTATGAAAACAATGTCGATGAGATTGACGTCGATGAGGAGTTGATATTCATATTGTAGAACTATTGTAGTGTCTTGTTGAGGAAGTTACTGTAAGGTGAGTTGTGGTTAACGATGCCGATGAGAAGGAGTCGCTTCAAGGTGATAGTGGCTAGATAATTCTGTCACCAATTAATGTGGGTATGAGAGAGAGATAGGACATCTAGATAAATAACGTTAATGATATAAAAAAATTACAAAACATGGTTTATTAATTTACCATGTATATTTGTGTTATTTGGAATAAAAACATTATCGAACATTTGAAAAATGTATATTATTAAAAGTAATGTTGGGTATCATTAAAAAAATCATCTAAACATTATTAAGAGTGTGAAAGGTAATGGTCCGATAACATTTTTTATGGTTAGTTTTCTTCTCCCTCTTACAACATTGAATCATTTATCATATATATATATATATATATATATATGTGTGTGTGTGTGTGTGTGTGATATTTGGATAATTACGTTTTAGGTGATACCTAACATTACTCTAATATTAATTGGGAAACAAGTTTTCTATTTAGCACTAAATAGTTTCTATTGGGCATAGAACTAAACCACAAGTCTTATCGATGATCGTTGTCTTATAAAACTATTATCCATATATGGTTTATTGTTATTCATAAAAGTTGTAAATCCTATTGAAAAATAATTTTGTGAGACAAACTATAAGGCCGACGATTAGGGATGGCAACAGATTGGTTTTTTGCAAAAATTCTAAAAACCATAATCATAACCGTTTTTATAATTAAAAACCATATCCTAACAGTTTTAACCATCAGTTACACTTTTCAAAACCATAACCGTATTATTCGATTTCGGTTTTTAAACGGTTTTGCATTTTTTAACCATATTAAAATGATAATTTAATAAATATATTAAATTTCATAAAATAAAACCACACATATAAAAGAAAACTCCAAGGTTATACAAAATTGTTTTGGTATTTGATTAAATTACACATTTATTATTTAATTGGTTAATTCTAGTATTTTGATTTTGCTTTTAGAATTTCAATATATCTAGTTCAATCTAAATTATTATTAAATTTGAAATATATATGATAATAAACGGTTTTCGGTTTTTCAGTTTTATTTTTATCAAAAACCATAACCTAATGGTTTTAACCATCGGTTACACTTTTCAAAACCATAACCTTTTTAACCACGGTTATATAATTCGGTTTTAATTGGTTCGCTTATCATTACTTTCGGTTTTTAACCGTAACTATTGTCATCCATACCGACGATCTAGATTTGTACAAGTTTTTTTTTCTTTTGAGGTGGTTTTTAAATATTTTTTAAGATTTTTAAAATGATTCTTAAAAAAATTTAAAAAGAGAATTAGAAATTTAAAAATATTTTGACACATATTATAATTCTTATTAAAAATTATTTGTAACTCTAAAATAATTAATCAGATACATCCCCTAAATACCTAAATGACATTGATCACCCAAATCATTTAGCTTCAATTTTGTTTGTATTTACCTTTTCTATATTAATTTGATTTGTTATATTTAGCCAATTTTTTGTTTTTGTTGTGAAGCTTATGTATGATCTTGTGATTGTGATTTGCACTAATTTGGTTTCTTATGGTTTAAGTTTGTCTTTCACTTTCGTTAAAACCACGTGGAACACATAAAAGAAAGAAAACAACCTAAAAAGAATATTCCAAACATATGTCCTCGTATTAAAAGAAAACACCACCACCCATACCGACCAAAACAACAACGAAAGAAAAGAAAAGAAAAGTAAACAAAACTAACAAACAAACCGTCAATACCTCCCTTCTTCATTCAAAGTTTCAAACCCAAAATCCCCCACTAGGGTTTAACTAAGATTTAATTTTCATCACTTTTAGAAGAAAGAAAACAATAATTAGTTACATTCCAAGTTATTTACTCATCAAATTTACAGAAACTATGGAAGCTAGAATGGGTGGCGGTGTAGTTGACGGCGGTGCTAGGAAGTTTCTTCAGCAACACCGACAATCTCAACAGCCGCAAATTGGTACTGTTCCTCAGCTTCTCGCCGGTGGCCTCGCCGGAGCTTTTAGCAAGACCTGCACTGCTCCTCTCGCTCGCCTCACTATCCTCTTTCAGGTTCGCCCGTGGCCTAACTTACAACTTTTTCATTCTATTTTAAGCTTTCTAACATATTTATTCAATAATATTTTTGTAATTGGGTTGGACTCTAATTCAATTTATGAATTTAGCACCTCATTTAAAAGTAATGGTAGAAAATTGTTTATCTTAATCTACAACATATTGACAAAACAAGAATGAGTAAATTGCAGACAAAGAAGCTGAATATGTCCATGTTGTATTCAAGAATGTTGGAAAATTTCGCCTGGTAAGTGGGTGAACTTGCACTTAAGAAGAACCATTCTTTAAAGGAGATTTGCATATTTTAAAACATTGTTGCAATTTACCTAAAACAAAATCTAGAATAATCATTTAATTAAGATGAAATTATCTTGTTAAGCATAAGTATATCAAGAGAGTATTATATTCCTTCTCTCTTTTCTTAATAGGTTCAAGGGATGCATTCTGATGTTGCACTATTAAGCAAGCCATGTATATGGAAAGAAGCTTTACAAATTGTTAAAGAAGAAGGGTTTAGAGCCTTTTGGAAAGGAAATTTAGTTACAATTGTTCATCGCCTTCCTTATTCTTCAATTAGTTTTTACACTTATGAACAATACAAAACTGTGAGTATACTGCATATACCCACTCTTACAAATTTCAAATTTTACAATTAGTTTTTAAACTTTCTAATTTTATATTCAGATATTAAAATCTAAACTGGACCTTAACAATCGTGAAGTGAGTGTAACTACAAATGCTTTAACGCACTTTATAAGCGGTGGATTAGCCGGAATGACCTCTGCTTCGGCTACATATCCATTAGATCTTATTAGGTGCCGTCTTTCAGCTCAGGTATTAAATCTTTTTTTCCGTTTTGTTGTTATAAATTTCATTTAACTAATTCTGATTAATTATTTTCAGAGGAACACAGTATATTATCGTGGTATTTGGCATGCATTACAAACCATTTGTAGAGACGAAGGTGTTCTTGGTTTGTATAAAGGACTTGGAGCAACATTATTGGGTGTGGGACCCAGTATAGCAATTAGCTTTTCTGTTTACGAGTCTTTAAGATCTTATTGGGTTTCTCAAAGGTGAGTATATTTATTTAATAGCTGTTAAATTTGTCATTAATGACACGTTTTTCTTTGTTAGACCTGATGATTCAACGGTTATGATTAGCCTTGGTTGTGGTAGTCTTTCAGGGATTGCTTCATCAACAGGTGAGTAAAATTTGTTACCTATATATTATTTAATGAAAAATAAAAAATAATTATAATAATTTGATTTTATAAAGCGACATTTCCATTGGATCTGGTGAGACGAAGAATGCAATTAGAAGGGGCAGGTGGTAGAGCACGAGTTTATAACACGGGAGTGTTTGGGACATTTGGGCGAATAATGAAAACTGAAGGACTTCGTGGGTTATATAGAGGGATAATGCCTGAGTACTATAAAGTTGTACCAAGTGTAGGAATTGTTTTTATGACATATGAGGCTCTCAAGAAGCTATTTTCAACTCAACCCTTTGATTCTTAGTATACAATTTCAACTATAATGTGTGTTAGAAGGTTAGTTTTTTTTTTTTTTTTAAATGTTTCATTTAAAGAAAAAGATTGGTGGTAAATTTTGTAGTTTTGCTGTCACGAGACCGTATAGATATTAAATAGAGATATGTCTAACATTGATTGTATTATTTCTGAAACATTTTTTAGGTGATTTGGACTCTGTTTTATAATCCATATTTGAGCAGTATAGTTATGGTACAAGGTTGGCCATAGTAATTAATGGAATTGCTCCATATATAGCCTTGAAATCGTGCCTTTGACCAGAAAAAGTAGCAAAGCCTTAAAATTCATGCTGAGCGTTACGATTATCCAACATCTTTTCGAGACAATTTAGATTGATTTCCGATTATATTATGACATCATTACCGAAAATCTGTGACTATTTGAATGACTTTTTTTTCCAAAAACTTTCCAACTATTTGAACGAGGACTTGTTACTGACTTTTGGTACTTTATAGTAACATAAATGGAATAAATCTTGAAGTTTAATTGGAAATCATATATTAACTCAAATAACGAGTCCTTCGTGAACAACTTGTTAAAACTCATTAGTGTTTTTTTAATAGACAACTTGTTTGTTTGACTGTTCAAAACCAAATTTGTGTGAATTGTGGACTGCAACCCACCTTTTTGGAGTATATACTTTCTCCTTTTTTTTTCTTATGGGAAAGGTAGTTGAACAGTGTCACAAAAATCTCCGTGTCCATGATATATTCTCATTTTAAATATTGATTTTGATTGAGCACATAATAAATTTAATGATTTTAAAATTTTCTTTTTGATGATTTTTACCTAACTAATAGAAAAATAACTTGTTTAACCTTATTAATTATTTTTTAAAAAGTTTTTAAAGATTTATACATGATAAAATAAAAAAATCAAAACCAATATTACGTTAAAATATAAAGTGACATATTTAGGTTTTTAAAAAAAAGAGAATTCATAGCCTGCCACAAATTTAAACTCAAGACTATTTAAATTTGAGCAAGTTAGGATTAGGTAGGTTAATGGGACGATTTTACCTATTCTTTCATCTTGTCTAAAAAAAAAAAAAACACAAAAAAAACCTCACACCCTGGCCCGTCCCCGCGTTGTTTTTCCTCTCGTCCCGTCCTGCCCTGCTTTTTGAATTCCCGCGGGATGTGGGTTTTACCTGCGGGTTTTAATTTGATCGTTCAATTTTCTTTATTACTATAAATTTTATTATTTTTTAAACTCTCAAATATTCCATTTTTCGCAATTTTCATTTGTGTTTTGCTAGTTAGACAGATTCTCCTCTTGGAGTTGCACTTTAATTTGAATAATTAAAACTTTGTGTAATAGAAATACACAAACTTTGATTTGAATAATTATTGAAATAAAATATATATTGTGTATTATCATTAAAATATATTGATTATATATTATATACATGCGGGGAGGGTTTATGGGACGGGGAATACTAATCCCCGCACCCCGCCATGTCCCTTGCGGATTTTGAAAATTTATCCCCACAACCTCGCTCCAAACCGATTTAGTACCTTAGAACCCGCTCCGTTTAAAGTGAGATAAGGCTAGTACCCGTAAAACCGCGCCCCACTGATATCCCTAGTTAGGACATCTAGTATACTATTTTTTTGTTAAATAAACATAATTTTTAATTTCTTTAACAACAATCTAATCACATATGTCTTTAAAAATTGTTTCACTAACAACAAAACATGAAATACAACTTTGTCCTATTTACTGATCTCTTAATCCACCTGATTTGGATTTGGTGCTCGTAGGGGTATCACACACATGCCTTAAACATTTCCAACACTTTCTAACCCACTACAATAGGACATGATAGGCATGAATTGCACCTCGGCCATTTAAACTATACCTCAGGCATGGTATGGCTAATTTGCGTAAATTGATAACTATCACGTTATATAATAACTCAACTATCATCCCTGAATATCATGGCTACAACCTTTTGGGTTGCAAGACTCTGTCATAGGGTTCGGTGTGATCGCCAACAACCGTTGTTGACCTTTAGTCAAACTACTTTGACCTTTGGTCAAGTCAATACACGTAATTAATGCTCACTAGATTAGTGTTATCAAAATCTAATTAAATGCGTGATCATGGGTAAGGCTACAAATGAACGATACTCTCGCCAAGGGCTCGGGTTTGAATTTGCTAAGGGTTTGTTTGAGTTTGACTCGTTAGTTAAACAAGCGAAGCTCAAGCTTTAAATTTAGTCTCGTTTACTAAACGAGGCGAACTCAAAATTGTTTAAGCTCAACTCGTTAATTTCGTGAACCGATTGGTAAGAGTTCTTTGAGAGTTTGTTAATAGGTTTGATAGATATATCTAATTAGTACTTTTTTGTTTCTTCAAATAAAATTATGTAATGTGTTGTAAATTAGTTTTACTTAACTTCATTTTAAATCACCGAAAATCCCCCAAAATAATAATATATATCATAGAAAAATAAACAAGACTTAAATGAGCCTTAAACAAACCAAACCGAGCCAACTTAAGCATGGAAAAAAATTGACGAACCAAGCCCAAGAAAGCTAAAGTTCGGCTTGGCTTGGTTCATTTCAAACTCAAACTAAACTCAAGCTCACTAAAATATTACCAAACCAAACTCAAGAAAGCTAAAATTTGGTTTGACTCGACTCGTTGCAACCCTAATCATGGGCAACGTACAACATATAAGTCCAGTGTCCTTAACACTCAATAAATAGGCGATTACATTCACTTCATTTAATAAAATGATACTTATCTTAGGTAGATTATTCTCGACACATTCCTTACATAAACACTCTACTTTACTTCATCATCATAGTGGCATAAAAAATGCTCTAGGGTATTCTAACGTTCTTGTGCATTTTCTAGGAAAAGCATAACACGTGCAAAGAAAATTTTCAATTATCAACATTTGGTTGACCCTCGAGCGCATATACTAAAAATACGTTATTTTCCATTATCCAAGACAATATAGCTTGTATTATTTCTTGTACATATGGATGTAAATAATTCTTTTAACCACAAAAAAATAATATATAAAAGATAACCATAACATTTTATTTTACTAAAATTAGGGCCGGTCCTGGGCGTAGGCCCAGGATGCAACCGCCTTGGGCTCCCAAAAATTTGGTATTTTTATGGTCCCCTTTTCCGGAGAATTAAATATTTATATGTACATATTGTTATATATTTGAACTCAATATAATAGCATGAATCATAAGTTAGCTCATTGGTAAAATGATATATTTCTTTATGAGAGATTTAAGGTTCGAGTCTTGTCCCAAAATATATATTTTTTTTAAAAGTTTCTCGATTTTTTTCAATATATATTTTTTAATGTGAATATATAGGGGCCCCTATTATGAAATTCGCTTTGGGTCCCAAATATGTCAGGACTGGTCCTACTAAAAACCATAAACTAACAGATTTTAACCATCAGTTACACTTTTCAAAATGATATCTGGACCATTAGGTTTTGGTTTTTAAACGATTTTGTAATTCCAACGATAACCAAACTATGCACCTCTCTCTCTCTTTATATATATATATATATATATAAATATATATATATATATATATATATATATATATATATATATATATATATATATATATATATATATATATAATTTTTCTTAAAGTTGGATTACACATACAAGAAAGTTTTCCAAAGTATATACAAATTTGTGTTGGTCTTTGATTAAAATGAATATTTAATATGTAGTCGTTAAATCTAGTATTTTGATTTTACTTTTGGATTTGAATGTATTTTTACCTAGATTATTATAAAATATATATATATATATATATATAAATATACGATAATAAACAATCTATAGTTAACGGGTTTAACCACCTGCTACACTTTTCAAAACCATAAACTAATGCTTTTAACTATGGTCATATAACCAGGTTTATAATTGAGTCAATTGCCGATTTTTAAAAAGTATACTTGCCATCACTACTTGTGCACCAATATTGATGGTGAAGTAGCTAGAATTTATCTGCACTAATGATGGCTATGCACTCGATTAGAAATAAAGGATGGGGTTGCTAGGCATGTATACCCGCAAATCTCAACCCCTCGTGATTCCTCCCAATAAATCCTTTTATTACAATCAAGGGCCCACAACTACATATGAATTTATGTTGATAGTGTTAGTATATGAGGTATTCAAACAAGTAAATAAAAATATTCAACTATAACATCTAGAATTTGGTTTATGTACGACCAAATTAGTGGGAGTGTTCATACCAAGACACCACCCAATCAATATAATTATTTTGGAAATGTAACCAATGAATCACTTCATGAACAAACTTCCAATATATTAAATCATACATTTCGAAGGTCAATTTTAACAAAGCACCTAGGAGAATTCTTCTTCATATTTTAACTCCTCAAAAGCTTTTGAATAAAGTGAATATTATCCATCATAAGTCTTCCCTGAACAAATGTAGATTGAGCATTATATATCATCCTATCAAGATCAGCACACCCTCTCTACAAGAATAATAGTGATTTCCTTATTCACCATCTTACAACATGAAGTGGTGCTAAATCCATCTACCCTATCGACTTGATCAGTTTTCATATTGAGTGCAATGATGGTGTGGTTGAGTTTTTTTCAGGAGAAATTCGTATTTAAAGATCTCCCTTACCGCCTTAATCACTCACCACCTACTACATCCAAAGACTTCTTGAAGAACTCATAGAATTATCCATCGGGATCTGGTGTTCTATCACTTCCCCCCCCAAAATAGCCATTTTTATTTCCTCATGAAAACATTATCACACAAATATCCACCTCGCTCGTCAAAAATAAGAGATCCCATGTAAAGATATCCTCCTCCATATGATTGGTGTTATTCCGTGTACCAAAGAGAGACTCAAAATATCCCACAAAAGCTTCTTAAACTTGCTCACTTGAGGTAGAATTTGAATCATTTGAAAAAAGTAATAGATGCAATAAAATTCCTCTTGTTTTTGCTCTTCACTGTATCATGGAAGAACTTAGCAAATTCATCATGTTTAGCAAATATCCATTTCTTTTCCTTTTTGTTGATAGAAACTATGGTTGACATTTGTCAATAAGATTTCTTGCTTTCATAGCTCGCACTTTCAACATCCCTTTTCTATTTTTCGCCTCAATAAGAGAAAATATAACTGGTTTTACCCTCTCCGAAATATGTTATTTTTTTTGTTAAGGTCCCTTAGATCATATTGTAGCACTCTCAAATTCTTGGACATCACATGTTGCTTGGTACCATATTGTTCATAATTTCACCCAAATTCACCATGTTGTTGTACTTTGGGTGCTACATCTACATATTGAAAAAACCAAAAAGGTGCATGATCCATGTTATTTTGTAAATAAAGCGAGTTAATACAAATTGAGTAATTAGAAACATGACCGACATGTAAGAAAATAGCATGCAACAAATGGGTCAAAATCTTCCATATTCTATTTCCCAAATCCCTATCAATATTCGTCAAGACATTGGGATTATTCCATCTATTTTTACTCCGATTCTCTTGTAAATCATTAAGCCCCCAAGTCACACAACACTCCCCTAACATGTTAATCACATACAATATAACAATAGACCCATTATCACGTTCATCAATCCTTATGACATTATAAAAGTAATCACAAATTATCCAAGGGTCTACAAAAGAGTTAGCATTGTCAACACTATTGTCACACAAAACTCTATGATCCCCATAATCATTAAATGCAAATACAGAACTAGTGCAAAGGCGATTTGAAATTATCTTACACTCAATAATTTAATGCACCACTCGAGGATGACTGTTCATTCATTCTATTTGTACCTTGTCTGGATTCCACAAGATACAAACGTGTCCTACTTCATCAGAGTTGCCATTAAATCTTCACCCTTTAAGTTTTTTGTTTCACAAAATTCTTCATAGCTTCCCGATACCTCTTTATTGACACAATACAATTACATCCACACTAGTGCTATGTATACGTTTACAAACCCCGCTTGTTTGAGGGCCATATCCATGGGCCGAGCGAGGGTGCATCCCCCAGGGCGTACTGGAAAATTTACCCAATTTTTTTTAAGGTAACAAAATTTTGTAAAATCAACATTAGCACCCCCTCCCCTAACTTATATTTTATACTTCTAGCTTTTTTGAACTAGAATTACCAAAAAATAAATAAAATCCCAAGAGGAAAATCCTGGATATGTTCCTGGCCATAGGAAAACCCTTTGTAATCCAAGAAACAACTATCATTCACAAGTCAAGGGGGTTTTATTTTGCCTCTTTCCATCTTGTTTAGACACTCCACCATTAGCAAAGCTTATAACAATTAGAGCACCAATGGAGACAGAAACTTATGCTATTTTGCTGGGGGTGGAAGTAGCTAAGGAATTTCCAATTGGTTCTGTAATGATCGAGAATGACTACTCCACACTCATGGTACCTCTAAAAAAACAGTGTTTGTATTAATCATTTTGAGAATTGTAATATTACCTCTTCCATTAATGGAGTTACTGTACAATGTAAACTACCAGGATATTCTCATATATCTAGGTGGAAAATGTGTTACTATTTATTTGGTAACTCGTATTCATTTATATATCCCCAGTTAGCTAAGTATCTTTTACTCAACTATACTCCTCATGGTTTGTTGTTTGAACTGTATTTTATCCTCACCATTGTTGACACGGGAAGCTGCCCCAGAATACATCAGCGGCTAAAATTTACCCATAGAGCTATTGTGTGAAAATAGAATTCTGCCCATAGAGCTATCATGTTAAAATGTAGAGCAAATTCCATTTATAGGCCAAACATTTCAAAAATATAATTTTTTAGGCCAAACGTATTCAAAATTTACCATTTTTAGGCTATTTCACTAATTTCGTGAGATAATTCATAGATTTATGAGCAAGTTGGACACTTGAAATAAATTTACTAGTTTATGATTTGACAGAATACAAATGCAATTTATGTGAAATTCCCAATTCATTCTTAAAATCTATGTAATATCTCACATAATTAGTGAAATAATCTAAAAATAGTTCGTTCGAATACGATTAAGCAAAAATAATACTTTTGATACATTTAGCCTAAAAATATATATAGAGTATAAGTAACCGGAATTTGCTCTAAAATGTATGTTCATCATGGTCAACCTATACTTATAGGTGGACCTACTCATTTATCCAAAATCGTCTATGATAACTCCTTCCATTGTTCCTAGCTACCCATGCATGCTTTATTTTATTAGCCTCCTACTTCTTCCTGGTATTTTTTCCAATTAACCCATCTAATCTCCTTCATCCTCTCACTATTCATGAACAAATAAGAAATGCATATTTTGGCTATTTAAGAATTAGAATGCCGCATAACGGCATAAGATGCAACGCATCTTTTCATTTATTTTTTGGACTGGTAAGGATCTTCGTTGGTACATTCCCCATTCCATCTCTTTCAGCCACTAGCATATGCTTACTTAGTTGTTCTTCACTGATTGCAATATATGTACTTATTTACTTATTTGTTTGAGTTATATACCCTTTCCGTTTTGGTAGACTGACAAAGGTAATTAGCTTACTAAACTCCATCCCTTTTATCATATAGATAATATCTACTTATTAAAAGTAGAGTAATGATATATACCACTCAAATACTACCGAATGACCAGCGTAAATTAGTTGGTTACAAATCTTTAATTAAATCAATAAATGAATAGATTAAAGATTTATATCCACCAATTCACGCCACGTCATTGAATATTTGGATAATATGATTTTTAGATATATATCATTACTCTTAGATTCTAAGTACTTTTTTTAATTATTACTTTTGTAAAATATCCAAATTTATATTATTAAAGTATTTATTAATTAGGGGTTATTGTTGATAACATCCTCATTCACTCAGTTCTCTAATTATTTTTTTAAGCCTTCAATAATTTATTTTATAAAAAAACCTAATAAAATAATTATTTATAGAAAACATCCGCTTTATATTTTTCATACCTTTACTACCCTTATTATTACATATATTATTTTATTTTAATACAATATTAATTTTTATATATTAAACAAATAATAGGGTACTTCCACCACCACCACCACCACCACCACCACCACCACCACCACCACCATTTATTTAATCATTACTACAACCACCACAACCACCACCACAGCAAGCACCACCACCACAACAACCACAACCACCACCACCACCACCACCACCTACTACTACTAATTCTATTACACACGCGCGTACGTGAATTTTTTTTTTTAAATCGTCATAACTAAATAAAAAAAAATCAAAAAAATCAAAAATTTGCATTTTTGGATAAAGCAAATTAATATTTACGTCTATGATCTTTTTGGATTTTTTTGGTTTTTTTTAAGGGTGAATTATATATAGGGTCTTGGAGACCATCTTTCTTCTCTATAGAGTAGTTTCAAAAAAGCTATTCTTCTTAGGGACCTCATTTTTTACAATAGTCTTTACTACCCTTACTACCACTAAAAGACAAAAAAACGTGATGTCACTATTTCTCTCTCCTCTATCTACCACTACCCACCTACCTCCAACCTCCCACCACCTACCACCGACCATCGACCACCGACCACCAGTCACCCGAAAAAATATAGAGGATCGGATAAAATTGATGAGTATCGGGAAAACTGAGAGTACTCTATAAATTTGCTGAATACTCTATATATTTTAATGAGTACTCTATATATTTTGGTGAGTGGTCCGGATAATTTTAATGAGTACTCCAGATAATTTGATGAGTACTCTGATAAATATGATGAGTACTCCGTAAATTTAATGAGTACTCAGTCAAAATTGATGAGTATTATTAAAAAACAAAGCATAAATAGTCAAAAAAAAAATTTATTCACCTTTATTACACATTTTTAAACAATTACAAATGAATATACAATTAAAAAATGGTAAATTAATTACTATTTTGTTTGACCAGATCTGGTCAAACAAGATCTAGATCTGAAATGAAAAAAAAAAGAATACTTCTTCTCGTCGACGAGCACCACCACCACCATGAAACAGCCTTCTCGTCCATGGCCACCCCACCAACACCACTCTAAAATAACACCACCACTTTCCTCTCAACAGCCATTGAAGGACCTGGAGTACTCCGAGATCTTCACCATGGAAACGAGCTTCACCACCGGTGAGTAGCCACAGCAACCAACCTCGCGAGATCTGATTCGCCGGAGTAATGATGACCACCACCTCCATGGCTTCGTTGCTTCGCTGCTGCAACGAAGAAGATGAAACAACCGTTGCCAAGCTCGCGTCACTGCAACTCCGGCGCCAAGCTCCACCAGCTGCCGAGGTGATGAAGAAAGCAACATCGATTGTTGCTTCGAGCGTGACCTTGGTGCTGCCATTGTTGCTACTTCGAAGAAGATGAGACAAGCAACGAAAAGTAGTTGCAGATTGGAGCCGCCTTGCCGAGATCTGAAGCCGCATTGTTCCAGTTTATAGACCGCCGGAGAAGGAGACACATTTATGTTCACGAATGGAGCTCCTACTGTTATGGTGCAGAGCTCTGATTCAAACAGTGGTCTTCGAGGTGGAGGTGGTGGTTGTTCTCATGCTGGTGGTGGTTGATGGCGACGGTTGTGTTATGGTGGTGGTGGTGGCGGTTTGGGAGCTGGGGGAGGAGAGAGAGATAGGGGAGGAGGGAGAGGTGAGAGAATATTGATCTGAAATTATAATGGGTGGGTTTCTATATTAGTATATGAGTAATGCTGGGTATCACCCAAAAAGCCATCACCTAAACATCACCCATGATGTGGCGGTTAGGTGGACCAATAATGAATTTTCTCTTTCCAGATTTATTTTTTTCTCTCTCTTCCATTATTGGTTCACCTAACCGCCACATCATGGGTAATGTTTAGGTGATGGCTTTTTGGGTGATACCCAACATTACTCTTAGTATATATATAAGTCTAAAGGGTTAGTAAGGTAATAGAGTTTTGGGTTTCATGTGTTAAAAATTTTCTGAGGTCTTTAGTAAGAAGAGGCTCTAGGCGGGGTCCCTATCTTGAAGAGGGGGGTATGTTCAAGACCCTAAGGTGAATTTTCTCTTTTTTTAATTATTTTTTTCGCAGACATGAAATCCCATGTTCAAAACATGAAATTCACTGTTTGAAATAATGATCTTTTTTTCGCAGACACGGAATTCCATGTTTAAAACATGAATTTCATGTTTTTTCATGTTTTAAACATGGAATTCCGTGTCTGCGAAAAAAAAATTAAAAAGTTACAAAAAAATTCAAAAAATTCAAAAAAAAAAATCATAGACGTAAATATTAATTTGATTTATCCAAATATATAAATTTTTTATTTTTTAGAATTAGTTATGACGATTTTAAAAAAATTTCACGGACGCGCGTGCGTGTTTATTAGTTTTTGTTTTGTCTTTTTCTATTTTCTTTTAATTATTAATTATAGGGGTAGTTTGGGATGAAGTTGTTTTCTATAAAGTATCTTATTGTAGGTACCTTTTTCTAAATAAGTTTTTTAATAGACATTAATCTATAATTAACTTATTTAAATATCAAACATTTTATAAAAAATATTTTATTAATAAATAAATATAGTAATTATATTTTTTAATATATGAAAAAAATTGAATAGAAACTATTTATGTACAGGGAAATAGTAATTTTAAACTATCACAGCGACTACTTTTTAATAAATAAAAATGAAAACTGACCGAAGATAAAGATTTCTCTAAAACTATATAGTAAAAGGATCAATTTTGAAACAAAACTTTCATGACGGCTAATTAAAAATTGAATCAATGGCTTGAGAATGTTGTGCATTTGTATTCCGTGATGAAGCAATTTATTCCTTATAATCACTAAAATAACAATCAATACCACTATAATTAAGTCGATCAATCTTATAGCCATTTAATGAATCCATATAGTAGTATGTAATGAGTTCAAAGTGAACGAGGTTTATCTATGAAGTTTGAAGTTCGAAATTCACTAACATTCAAGAGTATGAAGAAGAGGTATAATTTTTGGACTCCTTCCTGGTAAAGTAATATTATTCTAATTTACTTAGGACATGCATAAAGAAGATTACATATTCATGTGAAATACGTTATGGTGTATGCAAACTAGTCGAGATCGACCACTTCCATAACCTAAGAAAAAAACACTACAATGATCTCTTCAGTACCTAAGTAGACATTAGTCTCAATTTTTTTTATATATGGGTGTCCGGGTCAGCTTTTGCACATCACGATTATTTCTATAGAAAATATACATGCCTCCTCATGCATATTCCTACTTGATTAGAACTAGGTTACTCATGTTCAAGGAGTAGATTCGAACCTTGAACCTCTTGCTTTACCTCTTTAAGAGTTGAAGAAATATCAAAGCTCTAACCAGTTGAGGGTACCTTTAACTGGTTACATTAGTTTCATTTAATTCATTAAGGTGGTGGACAACCTCATAAATGAACAACAAAAATTGTGATTAAAATAATCACCGGTTTTGACAACAAAAATGGTTTCAAAAAAAAAAAAAATAGAATTCGATTTTAGTGTAAACTAACTATTACTGAAAAACTGAATTACGATTACAAGAAAACGAATTACGATTATACGGAAATGAAATACACTTACACAGAAATGAAAGAAAAAACAATAACAGTCACCGACGGTTGTTAAAAAGATATTCCGGCGTACCGGTATTTCTAACAGAATAACGTAACTTAACTTAGCGTTTTTTAGAGAGAAGGTGAGGCAGAGTGTTTGTTCTTTCTGGTATATTTCGTAGCTGGTATTAGTAGAGTGGGAGCTCTTTATATAGGGAGAGGTGAGGGTCCACATTAAGTACCTTGATTACCTCCCATAATCGACTTGATTGGGCTGACGTTTTGATTGGCTCTTTAATCACCACGTTTTTATATTCTGTAATTTAACGTGTGCGTGATTGGCGGTGACTTGTTTGCACGTTTTATCTTCTGGTTGAGTTTGAATTGTCAACGACCACTATAAGAGTGGATATGAAAAACTCATTTCATTTTTCATTTTTTGACTCCCCAACGAGCTCACTCCCCAACTCCCCAACGCTGGTGTCGGGCCGGGCGGGTGGTGGTGCGCGCGTGTGAGGCTTCCTTGTTGCCTTTTAACTTCCATAGTGACTAGCTATTGTGATAGGAATACATAGGTAAGTTAATTTATATAGATAAACTTTTTTACTCACCTCCTATGTGGGACAAAATCCTTCACAAAAGTTGTCTTTTCCACTTCTCAAAAGGAATGGAAAGAGTCTTAGTTAATCCTTTATATTAATCTAAGTCTCTTCCACATCTCTTAAAAAAACATAATCGAATTAATAGATTATACTCTTAAATTAATAATTATATAACTTTAATCCAACAAAAATAATCTTATAACAACGAGCTGTCAAAAAATACCAAGCATAGAATATGTTGATGTGTGGAATTGTTTATTGGTTATTACAGATTCGATGCAAAAGCAAAATGTTGTTCCATTCCTTTTTTTGATTTGACCATTCATAATGAAAAGATAGAGTTCCATTTGTTTGATGACTTTATGGAGCTAAACATTTTCGAATTGCAACCGCAAAACAGGCTAGATTCTAGGAAATTGATGTAGAATTAGTAGCTTAATGTAAACTTAACGAAAAGTAAATAAATATTTTTGATTGGAGAAGTCTTTTTACTCGAATGACAAATCTCATGTACAATACAAAGTACTTTGCATATACCAAAATTTAAATATTTAAATGAGTTAAAAAATGAACGTTCACAAACTTTATGGAACACTATAAATATGTGTTACTAGTGCAGATGGTGATCAAGCTCTTCAGATTTCATCAAAAAATTTATAGCAGATGGCTTCTTTTCAAACTTATAATACATTGGGTTAAGATGTGGTAATCTGCATCCTGAGGTTTGGAATTTACTATTTGTTTGGTTGAATCTAATCCTTGGGATACGGATTACCTTCTCCATACTCAATTCATAATCAATTATTCACTTATTATCTCCTCTTGCCACCTCTCCTCTCCAAAAGGATAATCAGCTGCTTTTAGAAGAGTCCGCTGTGGGTAATGCACATGTCACATCTTCACAACACACCTCTCTTCCGCAATAGGATAATGAGTGGTTTACTATTAACTGATCATTAGTGGTACCAGTGGCGGATCCAGGAGACAAAATCGTTTCAATTTTAAGTCTATTCAACTAAAACTGATTTTATATTCTATGTGCGGTTAAGAAAAAAGTAAAGTAATTGCTATGTTTCGAACACACGACCTCCATTGTGACTCTTGTAAACCAAGCATAATTATCCGCTAAGCTATATCATCTTATGTAAACTTTAGTGCAAGAATGAATAATATAAACGTCATACAGGGGGCTAATTTTTTTTCGGGCGAAAATTACACTTGCATATCAAAAAAATTTACGGGTTCAGGGGGGGCTTGAGCCCCCTCTGGGCCCTAGCTAGATCCGCCACTGAGTGGTACTAAGTCTTTGAGTAACAACATATTTGCTTACTATTTCTTCTAAAGAGGAGATCATTACATACATAATATTTTGTGAAATGATATATACCACCAAAAATGTATCATCAAAATGTTTGAACCGCTGAAGAGGCATAGGCCCTGATGAAAGGGTCTTTCCACACTATAAGTCTTGTTCAAGATTTTGCAAGTCGGGATGTGATATCTTGGGTAACCAACGATGGGAGGCTGAAACTAAGAGTTTTGAAGACATGTTGTAGTCAACCCAACATATACTGAGGGTATCCCAGTTGCAATTATTTTGAGCCTTTATGGATATATTATCTTCTCACGTTCATATGTTTATCCAAGTAAAAGGACATCCTTTTGTAATTAAATCGATGAAATTGTTATAATTTATGAATTCCTTAAATCGTAAAATTCAACGATGACAAGCTTAAATGGTGTGAGGTCTTGTGAGATGTGGGTTGGCACAAAGGCTTTACAGATTGTATACAACATCTTTGAGGGGGTATCCTTCTTTTGCCGAGTCTATCGCCATGGATTCTTTCCTGGTGCCAGATTCTCCCAAGGGATGTTTCCCGTGCTTTTTACCCCTTTTCCTTAAATCCGTAACACCCATTAATATTTTTATAGGAAATGGAGCTCGTTGAAAGTGATATCGCTGAGGATACTGTATATACAGTGGGTGCAACTGATGAGATGGATGTGCTACCAGAGGTTTAGTTTTCTTACGCTTGTTTTCCCGATTATTTTATACGGTGTTGATGTATCCTTATTTGTGATAAAATAATTGATGTCTCCTCCTTTGTGATAGATTTAGATTAGGATGAGACATCATTTTTAGTGATTTAGGAAGTCATTTAGTCGAATTTCTTGAGAAATAGTGCACTTTCCTATTTTGAGTCTTGATTTAGTAAATTATTATTTTTAGAGCATATTGGGTTTAATTATTTATTTAGTGTGAAGCTTTAAAGATAATTAGGGAGATTAATTAGAGTCCAAGTCAAAGACTACAACTTATGGAAAGAGATTAGCATGGTAATTGGAGATAAGGAAACAAAAGCTAAAAATATGGAAAAGGAAAAGCTGCCTAAATCTGAATTCTGCAGCACACGCCTAAAGAAGTGGTGATTAATCCAAGAAATAAGCCTATTTTGGTAAATTCCTTTCATAGGGACGTAGATAATTCGCTGAGGATTCTTTTGGTATATTATGGAGCAAAAACCGACCAATAACGAAGAAGATATGTTCAAAACAAGTCAGCAGAATTTATCTTTATTTCCATACGAATTTGAGTTGGGCTTGGAGTCCACCACTTACTTTTCCTTCAAGAAAATGAATTAGGGCTTCCAAGACACCTATAAATACACCCTCTTATCATTGTAAACATGTCCTTGCTCAGTTTCAAGCTTAGGCTTAGTCCTTACTTATATTTTCTTAGTTCTAAACAATAGCTTAGTCCTTTTAATTAATTATTCATCCTTAGAATAAAGCTATTCATCCAAGAAGCAAGCTGACCTATAGAGGAAGACAAGAAGAAGAAGTTGCAGAGTGACAAACTCCTCTTCTACATCCCACCTTCTCTATATTTAGGGTAATTAGCTATAGATTTATGCTCAACCATCTTTCTAAGCTTTTATTCTGTAAGTTTTACTTTTAATCATTGGGTTATTATTTTGTCTACATTCATTAATACTATTGTTATTTTAATTGATTAAGCTTGGCGTATATTGTTATTATGTGTTTTGACTTATTGTTACAACCTTAGATTTGGCCAATCTTAGGATTATTCTTAGTTATTGACAACACCACATAATCGTCTAGTTTTGATCCTTTGCCTAACTAGATAGCCATAAAGGTTCGATTTAATCACCAATCATTACTTAGGAATCCCTAGTAGTGGAGAGGTTGCTCCTAAGCCTAGAAAAGGCTAGGTAGAATTTAGAATCCTGGTTTATATATAATGCTTAATCTGTGACAGGTTAGAATAACAACTTAGTAAAATAGACCCATATTAGTGACCCTAACTTATTAGACTTACATCCATATTTATTTATCTGCATTCTTATTTATTATTTCATATCAGATAGTTATTTATATTATTTTATCTTTTTTATCTTTTATTCTAAAACACCTAAATTCATCTACGCTTGTTAAACATAAGTAGATCTAACGGATACAATCCCTGCGAACGAACTTGACTTATCATTAAAACTTGCAAACGATCTGTGATACTTGCAGTGAGTTCCGTGGTTCTCAAGGGTGTGTGCTCTTTATTATTATCTTTATTTATCTATTATTTTATCACACCTTTGCCCCCACCAAGTTTTGGCGCCGCTGCTGGGGATTTATCTTTAAGTTAAATCTATTTTGTGTTTATTTAGTGTAGAAGTTTTTATTTGTTTTCAGTTTTACGCTTTCTTTTTGTTTTAGTCTTTCTCAGGATTGTAGATGGATAATCAACGGTTAGAGCTAGGTTTTCCTAGTCAATTTCGAGTTCAATTCATTGGGATTCGCGTCCCAACTATCCAAGCCGTTAGATTCAAACCTGATCCTGATTTAATTAATCAATTCGCTAGCTATGGAAAATATAATGGTGATACAAATCAAGATCCGGTCAGATCTGTTCAGAAATTCATGCAATTCTGTGATGCCTACATTAATAAAGGTGTTACACAAGAACAGATGTATTATTTAATGTTTCAATTTTTCTTGACCGGGAAAGCAAGCGATTGGTTAGATGATCAACCTCCCGAGCTAATAACCAATTGGGACAAACTTCAAGAAAGATTCCTTGATAAATTTTATCTTACAAGTATGCGAGTGAAGGAACTATTAGAGCCTATGAATTTCTTACAAGAAGCCGGTGAGAGTGTTGGCGAAGCATGGACGAGATTTTAAAAGATGTTGGCAAGATGTCCACTACATGGATACACGCCACAATTACAATTATCCATGTTCTATGATGGACTCGATAGAGAGTTAAGGCTGAGAGCAGATAATATGGGTCGTGGTAATTTTGTCTCTATGGATCCGAAAGAAGCAAAGAGTGGTATGGAAACAATCATTGAGAACAACATGAGTTGGCGACAAGAACAAACTCCTACCACTAACGAAGACGAAGAAGCTAGGATCAAGCTTGCAAGATCAAATACAACAACTCGCTATAACAGTTAAGGAAAGCATCCCAAAGCCACCTTAACAGTTATACCTGCAAGAACAAGCCTATGAAAATCACGCTAATCATCCACCGGGCTGCAATGTACATAATGTAAGTCAAGCTCAATCACGTCCTCAAGAAGAAACCACTGAGTTAAAAGAGACTATTAGTCAATTTATCAACTTCTCGAAGGATAATATTAGCAGACTAGAATCAAAGATCAATGCATCAGTAGTGCAAAGACTGCAACAACAGAATCAAGATCTGAAACAGCATAATCAACTTTTAGAGAAGAGTGTGATGCGGCTCACTACAATCATAGAACAAATGCAAAGTCAACTCCTACAATTGACCCAAGATACAACATCTAACATGAAGAAGATCCAATACATTGACAACAAGGTTAAGACTATTAGTATTCAAGCTCAAAAGATAAAAGAACACGGTGAGATAATCACCCAAGCGCTACCATCCCCCTCAAAAGGAGATGTTCTACCAAACAAGTCAAACGTAAAACAGATGAACTTAGATGAGATAATTGTTGAAGATTGGGTTGAAGAAGTTGAACAAGGTGAGATTAAGAAGCCAAGAGTGGTTGATGAACCAAGAATTGAAGAGAGAAGTAGAGCAAGACAGCCACCCATACATTGCTACTATCCCTCTTATCCAAAGGAGCAGCAACAGAAGTGTATAGAGGCGTTAAAACAAGTGAAAATTAACGTCCCTTTACTCGAAGCTATGGAAGGAAGGCGAAACTATGATAGATTCTTTATGGAGGCACTCTCCAATAAAGAAAGGTTCACAAGATCCAAATCTGTGACACTTAACGAAGGGATATCAGCACAAGTTCAGCAAAGATTACCACCAAAGCTTAAAGATCTGGGAAGTTTCAACCTCCCAATCAAAATAGCTGGTATATTTTATGGAAAAGCCATGTGTGATTTAGGGGCAAGTGTGAATATCATGCCCAAAAGTATATTCAAGAAGATTAGTATTAGTGATGCAAAACCGACATCCGTAATCTTACAACTTGCGGATCAATCAACAACAAAGCCGTGGGGAGTAATATAGGATGTACTCGTTCAAGTAGGTAACCTTGTTATTCCAACGGACTTTATTATTCTTGACTATAAAGAAGATAAGAACGTCCCGTTCATTCTTGGGCGTCCATTCCTATCCACCAGCGATACTACAGTGAATGTGAATGAAGGAACCGTGACTCTCCGTATTGAAGATAACTCTGAAACATTCTATGTTTCGGGGAAGAAGAAAAAGAAAAATGAGTCAAAAGAACTATTTCCAATCAGAGTTGTAACTAAGAAGCCAGAACCTGTAAGCCCCCAAGAAACCATGGAGAAAAAGATTGAGTTTGGGGTAGGAGACGAGGTGGCATGGAAACTTCCCAATCCCAAACATAGCAGTTCTTGGAAGGGGCCATATATCATCACGCAAATCATCTCAGAAGAAATGGTCGAAATAAAAGCTATCAA
Source organism: Nemophila menziesii (assembly GCA_029959085.1). Taxonomy (NCBI): domain Eukaryota; kingdom Viridiplantae; phylum Streptophyta; class Magnoliopsida; order Boraginales; family Hydrophyllaceae; genus Nemophila; species Nemophila menziesii. The sequence goes on from JARWIR010000001.1 coordinate 39,366,690, forward strand.
AGGTTGCAAGCTCGAGTTGGTAAGTGTTAATCATCTCACTCACTGCTGGGGAGGCTATAAAAAGAAATAACCGAGGTAACTCGTCTAACTTTGAAAGACGTTAAACAAAAGTGCCCTTTGGGAGACATCCCACAGTAATTTTTTATGTTTTATTATTTCTAGTTTTAGTTTAGTTTAGTTGTTTTTAGTTGATATTGCATGTTTGAGAAGGGTATTAGTGTTTTTGATGCTTAGGTATTGGAGAAATCGAGTTCGGGAGGAGAAACAAAAAAATTCGGAAAAATCTGACCAGCTGTGCGGTATACCGGACCTCAGCCCCGGTGTACCGCAGAGGAAGAAAACCCGTGACACGAATATGGACCTCCGGTTTTATGCCGAGGAGGAAAAAAAATTTGACCATCGAGTCCGGTATACCGGACCATATGCGCGGTATACCGCGGGATCAAAAACCCGTGCCACGGGTTGGAGCTACGTGTATTTTGACGAGACGAAATTTTTTGGAGCAACAGAAGCTGCGGTATACCGGACCACATGCGCGATATACCGCGCCGCGCCGACTGGAGAGAGAAAAGTGCGGATTTAAGGTTTATAAAAGAGAAATAATGCTTATTATTCCGAATTTATTAAACATCAAGCCTCTCTTTCTTCTCCAAACCTCTCTCAACTCCATTAAAGCTTCATCAAACCTTCACCTAACATCAAAACACTACCAAATCACCATGAATTAACATCCAAATCCTTCCCTACATCATTACAAAGAAGATTCAACCACCCAAATTATACCAAAACACCTAGAATCCAAGAATCAAGAGATTAAATTTTCAAAATTCATCCAAAATTCCTTAAACCCATATCATTAAAGCTTGATTCAATCATACCCACATAGAGAATAATCATCCTAACACCTTTCCTAACCCAAATAAAGCTTGTTCCACCTATGATCAAGAGTTACAAATTTCAAGAGTGTTCAAAGCTTTGAGTTGGGGGTCAAAAGAGATGATGAAGAGAATAGAGATATTATCAAGTGTTATGGGAGATGAAGAATCAAAGCAAGGTATTGGGTAAGAATATTTCAATTGAGATGGGTACTAGTTTGGGAATAACACAAGGTAAATCGGATCAAGAGAATAGAGGAAAGCTAGCTGTGGTGAATTCAAAGAGCAAAAAGGTTTAAACTTTCATAAGGAAGACACTACAACCTCTACAATCAATAGTCCTTTACCTAAGATGAACAAAAGCTTCTGGGACGCTAGTAGCTGTGTTCAAACATTTTCCTGGATGAACACTGTCACATGAAAGATTATTCAAGAGCAAAGTTGGAAGAAGATTAATTAGAGATTTCTAGAGTGTGATTGATTGGGATGGAGCATAAGAAGATGTAAGGGAAAGCGAAATTGGTGATACTAGAAGTTTTCATACATGGAAAGCACTGCACCCTATTCCGGGTATTGATCAGGCGAGGTAAATAGCCTCGAAGAGTATGTTTTCTTTCTTCCCTACCATTTCTTTATGTGCAATATCTGTAAAAATTTAATTTTCTTGTATTTAATTTTCGAGTCTTTTCGAGTCGTGGGACACGACTCATTTTTTAGTTGGGGGTGTGGGGATTCGTTGTCTCTCATCTCCATTTATTGTTTTTAGGTAAAATTAAAATTTTTATGAGAAGGTTTAGATGTATGTAGAGGGTGTTTAATAGCTTGAAAGCATAAGCTCAGTGAGTTAATGATAGTAAGTAGTATGTTTATGAGCTATTTTATTTTGTATGCTTTGAGTATTTGCAGGAAAACACACATTGATAGTAAAGAAAAGATTAGTTAGCAATGCGATAAAAAGTATGTTTGATCCCAGGGAACCTTGAGAAGTGTGTAGGCCGTGAGATCCAATCTAGTTGACAAAACCATTTGATGAAAGTGCTAAAGGTAAGAGAATAACGAAATTGCATAGTGTAGAAAGTGATTAAGGCAGTTCTTTCATATTTTAAGCCTTTGAAGCCTTTTTATACCTTCTCACCTTGTTATTTTTGATTTAATATTTTATCCTTCTCAGCCCCTTCTAGCCTTTCTAAAGCCTTCTTATTAACCACATTATAATCCATATCCCTTTAGATTATAGTACTTTTCCATATGACCCGCACTCGAATCGCGATGCATAGACAGTTTTTTTAGAGCTTGAGTTTGGGGTGGTGGGTCCACCATTATGGGAATTATTATTGGGTTGGGATTTTTGAGCTTATTAATTGTGCTCTGTTATTATATTGATGATTCACATGTCTATATTGTAACCCTTTTCCCGGGTAATAGTGAATGAAAAAGAAGCTACGAGCTAAATTTGCCAACAAGGGCATTAAAAGAAAAATATATATATGTGAAAAATAGCATGATATCTCAACATAAAAAGAGAGTCATAGCTAAAGAAATTGATTTGAAAAGAAAATATATATATTCGGACCGGCGAAGTGGATTTTTATGTGAACATCTTATGCTTTAATTGGGTTATTGGGTATGCTAAATTATGTATCAAGGAATTCACTGGGTTGAGTGAGAAACGTTTTTATGAGAGTAACTCAAGCTCTAGGGCGATTCGTTGATGGCTAGTGAGGAGAGAGCCAAAAGCTCACTCCAAATTATCCAAATATACTATCATACCGTCCCTAAGCCTAAATTACAACCTTAAAGACCTTGTGATTCTTTGCTATGTAATTGAGAAGTGATTGAGCCATTAGAGATTAGTTGAGTGGATCTTTGAATACTAGTGAGGTTTAATGAACAATCTATAGCTTTCTTGGGGAACTGAGTAAAGTCCCAATCCTTCTTACGTTGCGAAACTAATCTGATCTTGAATTTAAGCCGTGTTGACTATGGATATGAGAAGTGTACAGGTATGTAGTTTATGAATATTATTGCATGAAATTTTCTGAGTTATGTGCTTTAGGTTTATTCTATATATTCTGCTATGTTCTTCCCATTGTGTTGAGAATTTTATAAGTGTGTATTTATAGACTTCCCTTTGTTTTTATCTTTATTGTATCGGGACGATACAACTTTGAGTTGGGGGTCTTGATGTCTCCTCATTTGTGATAGATTTATATTAGGATGAGACATCATTTTTAGTGATTTAGAAGTCATAATAGTCGATTTTCTTGAGAAATAGTGCACTTTCCTATTTTGAGTCTTGATTTAGTATAATAATATTTTTAGAGCATATTGGATTTAATTGTTTATTTAGTGTGAAGCTTTAAAGATAATTATGGAGATTAATTAGAGTCCAAGTCAAAGACTACAAGAAATGGAAAGAGATTAGCATGGTAATTGGAGATAAGGAAACAAAAACTAAAATTATGGAAAAGGAAAAGCTGCATAAATCTGAATTTCTGCAGCAACGCCTGAAGAAGTGGTGATAACTCCAAAAGGAAGCCGATTTTGGAAGATTCCTTTTAGTGGGACGTAGATAATTCGCTGAGGATTCTTTTGGTATATTGTGGAGCAAAAACCGACCAATAACGAAGAAGATATGCTCAAAACTGTTCAGCAGAATTTATCTTTATTTCCATACGAATTTGAGTTGGGCTTGGAGTCCACTACTTAACCTTTCCTTCAAGAAAACGAATTAGGTCTTCTAAACACCTATAAATACACCCTTATATCACTTGTAAATTATCCTTGCCTCATAGTAATTAGTTCTTAAGGTTTTATTCTTCCAGTTTATTGTAGAGAGCAAGATGATGTCTTTTGTAATTTATTTTAGTTTATTTCCTTCAGGTATGAACTAAACTCCCCATAGCTTGGGTTTTGCATCATGTATAATCTATGAATTCTAATTCTTCTATCTAAGTTTTTTTGGGAATTGCATGTTTTAAATTGATATTAGCTTCTTACCTTTATATTTGTTTATGTGTTTTGATTTATTACCTGTCCTAGAACTGATCACTTAGGATTGTTTTAATAGTAGTTAGATGGTCACTTTAGCTGGGTGTCTAATTATTGAACCACCACATAACGTCTAGTGTCGATATTAGTCCTGACAAAACTAATTCTAACTAGATAGTCATTAGGGTATGTTTTAATCACCATATCACCAATTGAATAAATTGTTTGCTTAGGGCCTTAGTAGCATTTGATAACCCTATTTGAAACAGCTTCTTGGTTGTGCCGTAGCCCCCTTAGTCGCTCTCAAGGTCTAAGGAATGGGAATTTAGAATCCTGACTAAGTATACAAGAGCTAATATTCTTCCTTATTAACTAGATCTAATAGAAAGAATTAGAAGGATTAGTGCATACTAGCAAAACCTAAGCTATACTTCTCATCTCATATTTCTTATCTTTTATTGTCTTTATTTTCTTAGTTAAATTCTTAATTTCGAAATTCAATCTCTTTTATTTTCTGTCTTAAATTATTTACTTCTTACTCGTTATTCCTACCCACGTGATTAACACACTTAAGTCCCTGAGAACGAACTCAACTTACTAACTAAAACTTGCATACGTCCTGTAATACTTGCAGTACTGTGCCTGTCTAGGGTGAGAGTGCGTAGTTTTCTAGACTTTATTTTATCTTATTTTTATCACACCCTAGGCGACACCAATCATCATGAAGTAGCTGTGAAAAAACCAACATGTATAAATGATGTTAAGAAACATCAAAGAAATAACCTTCTATACCGACACCTTCCCGGGGGTATGCTCATACAGATAGTGTTAGCATTCACATTCGGATGATATTATTTAAGACCGGAGTAGCACCTCCAATCAACATTATACCAACGTAGTCTCGGCACCCATAAATACTCACCAATAGTACACAAGGCACTAGCCTTCGTTGCTTCAACATTCCAAACACTTAAGGATATCGATGTTAACATTTGTACACGAGGGAAAGCATCTCGAAAAGGCCAAGACCATATCAGATCATGTATTAGTGTAAGGATATAGAGGATAATGAATTAATTTTGATTATACCCAAGTAAAATTTATTGATCATAACTATTAAAAGGAGTACTGATAACTAGTCCCAAGAAGTCTTGGAAGGCCAAATCCTAAGTGTTATAATAAGGTGTATTTGCAGAAGGGAGTGAGTGTCAAACTCTTCCAAGGGTAAATATTATGAGGAGTCCAAGCTATCCAAGACCGCACCAGAGGATATATGTTTGATAAGTTACAAGATTCTAATTAGATTTTAGTCATCGCAACGTCCTAAACTACACACTCGCCCTTGCCTAAACCTATGTACCATGCTATCCCTATGTGCATGAAACATATATAAATACCTCATTGTGTAATAGAAGTCGGTATATTCTATTTCTCTCGGAAACTGTTTGTGGTTATTATTCAATCATCATAAATTTCCATAGCTCATGGGGTCATAAGAATACCCGCTAGCCACAATGCTAATGTTTATCATTGGGGGCTCCATAGGGAGCACACCTCCCTTTGGTCATGACCTAGTGTTTAGTTTCAGAAAGTCTCAGTCACGTAGCTGAAGCCTTGGCATATCTTTGAAAGAGCTTCGCGACAACAAGCGATTGCAAGGTACGTTATTCTCATAGAGAATCACCGTCTTAATCCCATGTCTGATTACATACAATTTTATATTTATACTTCTTCTCTTCTATCACTCTTTTTGTGTTCTTGGATCGATCTATCGACTAGATAGGTCGGTAAGATGATGTCTCCTCATTTGTGATAGATTTATATTAGGATGAGACATCATTTTTAGTGATTTAGAAGTCATTATAGTCGATTTTCTTGAGAAATGCTACACTTTCCTATTTTGAGTCTTGATTTAGTAAAATAATATTTTTAGAGCATATTGGGTTTAATTATTTATTTAGTGTGAAGCTTTAAAGATAATTATGGAGATTAATTAGATTCCAAGTCAAAGACTACAAGATATGGAAAGAGATAAGCATGGTTATTGGAGATAAGGAAACAAAAGCTAAAAATATGGAAAAGGAAAAGCTGCCTTAATCCTGAATTTCTGCACCTACGACCACAAATCAGCTTATATCTCAAAAACGGTGTGGAATTTGGAGAAACGGTCAAGAGCAAAGTTGAAGAGCTTTCCGAGACGATCAATTTGGTATATTCATACGCGTCAAACGGATGAATATTGAAGCTGTTAGAGCCAAAAGAAGATCGGACCTGATTTCATGTTTTTAGGGTTACGAATTTGAGTTGGGCTTGGAGTCCACTACTTACTTCTCCTTCAAGAAAACGAATTAGGGCTTCCAAGATACCTATAAATACACCCTCTTATCATTGTAAACATGTCCTTGCTCAATTGCAAAGTATAGGCTTAGTCTTTACTTATATTTTCTTAGTTTCAAACAATAGCTTAGTCCTTTAGTTAGATATTCATCCTTAGAATCAAGCTATTCATTCAAGAAGAAAGTTGACCTGTAAAGGAAGACAAGAAGAAGAAGATTGGAGACTGACAACTCCTCTTCTACATCTCACCTTCTCTATATTTAGAGTTTTAGCTATAGATCTATTCTCAACCATATTTCTAAGCTTTTATTTTGTAAGTTTACTCTTAATTGTTGGATTATTATTTTGTCTTTAAATACTATCTGTGATTTTAATTGATTAAGCTTGGCGTATATTGTATTATGTGTTTTGACTTATTTCCCTAGATTTGGCCAATCTTAGGATTAATCTTAGTTATTGACAACACCACATAATCGTCTAGTGTAACTAGATAGCCATTAAGGTTTGATTTAATCTCCAAACATTACTTAGGAATCCCTAGTAGTGGAGAGGTTGCTCCTAAGTCTAGAAAATGCTAGGTAGTTATTACAATCCTGGTTAATATATAATGCTTAATGTGACAGGTTAGAATAACAATTTAGTAATAGACGTAGTAATCCTAATCTATTTGACTTACTTTCATATTTAGTTATTTGTTTTGTTTATCTGTTTTATTTATTTATTTGCATTAGATAGTATTTTATCTTTTCATACTTTATCCCAAGCATATAAATTCATCTACGCTTGTTAAACATAAATTGATTTAACGGATACAATCCCTGCGAACGAACTTGACTTATCATTAAAACTTGCAAACGATCTGTGATACTTGCAGTGAGTTCCGTGGTTCTCAAGGGTGTGTGACTCTTTATTATTATCTTTATTTATCTATTATTTTATCACACCTTTGCCCCCACCAAAGAGGTATTTTTTGTGTTCTATCAGTAGGACTAATCTATCACATAAGGTCTACTCACCATTCTGATTTCTAAATTCTCCAATTTAACTCCTTGTTTCTCTTTAAGATGAGAGAAAAAACCTTTACCACCTCTTTGAAATCACCATCGAAGGAAACCACTAGTGTTATCATCAGTTCTAGTAAACAAGGTAGACAATATCCACTCACAATATACCACTCCACAAGCCTGTGAAGCCTTTGCCACACAAGCATGACTAGACAATCTCCAATATCGATATACCATTTCACACTCCGTAAAGCCTTCAAAAATTTTGTTTACACCACACAAACTTTGACCCTCTCTTGTCTAGTCTATGGAAGAACAACCTTTTCACTTGACTAAGAGCAAAACCCTAGTATATAAGATTAAACCCTAATTTGTATAACATAGCCTCTAACCTCTTACATTAAATACATGGTTAGAAAAAAATAAATATGTATATATATAAAATTGATATTGCTTTGGGACTCATTTGAAAGTTATCTTTGAGAGGTTTGAATTTGTTTACATAAGAGACACTTTTGGAAGTCCTCAAGGACTCCATTTGCAAGGAAAACATATTCCAACGTCTTTCTCCACATGTCACCTTTTGGATGGATGATTTTAAACATGCAGATATCTAGTTCTTTTGGTTGGATGACTAATGATGTGGCTCAAACAAATCTTTTACAAATAGTACACTAACGGCTCTATATATGTCATGTCTAGCTTTTATCTTGTTACTCTCATAGACCTGCCATTTTTGTGAAAATTGTATACGCTTGGAGTCGAGTCTTAAAATATGACAACAAAGTGTATCAAGTATCTGGTGTCTTTGCTTCAGATGTCTGATCTTTGTCTTGTCTATGTGTACTTAGACATTTGGCCTATTCTTTGATCTAGAGGTCCGATCTTCACTTCTTCTCAGCTTTGTTCTTGAATAGGCTTAGATAGTATCTTCATTTCTTTACTTATAGATGTCCAATCCTTCTCTTCTTCTCAGTTTTTTATCTAATAGGTTTAGGCAGTCTGCCTCTTCTTCGTTTCCGGAGGTCTGGACATCTCATACTCTTCATCTTTTTTAGTTGGGTACTTTAGGCATTCCGCTCATTTGCTCTTCAGAGGTTTGATGTTTTATTTCCCCATCTCTTTCTTCAACTTATATGATCTTCTTAACCATCATCATCTTCTTCATCGCCATCATCTTCACGCTTCTTTGAATCTACAAGTTAACTATCAATTTCAATTTATTTGAAAAGATCAAGCATGTTCAGGATGCATGATTTTTTTCACCAATTTATTCATCAAAATATAGCTTTTAGGTCATATTTTGATGATGAAAAAACAATGCATAGATTGGTATAAATGTAGATAAATAATCAAGCATAAGATCAAATCTCCCCCATATACATATAACTATGTAAGCACAAAGTAATCAAGCATATCATAAGTATGAGTATAGGACTCCCCGTAGATGATCACTCCCTTATAGTGATTGTATGAATACTTATCCACTTTTTTTTAATATTAAATTAAGCATATGTAGAAGAAAATGAAAGACTAAATAATTCATAAGACGTGGAGATAACGACAAGCAAAAGAGAAATCATAAAAAGTAACTAAGATATATAAACACGTAGCAAATATCTATGACTCCACGCGTCCAAAAATAAATAAATATATATCTATGACTCCACGACTAAGGCTAAGTCCAATAGCTCCCTACAATTTTAGCCAGAATTGGGAGTCAAATACTACTTTCTCTTAAATATCAACTTCCTATAACAACTTCGCTCCAACAGCTCCCCTGTTTCAACTCCCAATTTTAAATTTTATATTCAAACTTAATTTTAATAGTTTTTATTTTAATAAAATTTCTTTATCTATATATTTTATATAAGTTATATTCTATATACTAATTATAATTATATTTATAATTCTTTTTTATTTATATATAATTTGTAAAAACATATTATTTTATTTTATTGAGAATATCATAATTTATGATTTTTTGTAGAAATAAATTAAAAATAGAACTTGATATAGAAAATGAATAAAAAATGATTGAAAAAATAAATAACTAAAAAATGGTTTTGCAAAATTTATTTAATAATTATTAAATAAATTATTTATATATTTTACAAAAGTTATTTTTTATATACTAATTATAATTATATTTATAATTATTTTTTATTTTTTATTTATAAATTGTAACAACATATTATTTTTTATTTCTTTTGAAAATTTATGATTTTTTTCTTTAAAATATAAAAAATACTTAATATAGAAATTAAATTAATAATACAAAGCTTGAATGTCTAAATGAATTAAAAAAAAGAAAAAAATGTAGCTTAAAATGTGTAACTCAACACATATAGCTAAGATTATCAAATGTATTGATAAAGAGAATTGGGAGTCCCAATTCTATTAAGCCTATTGGAGCAACAAAATGAAGTAGTCAACTCCCCATTCTAGCTTTTTGCTAGAATAAGGAAGCACTTGGACTTAGCCTAAATTATTCCTAACCATTCATCTTTATTTGACTACTCTCTTTCTTATCCTTGGGAATGACCCCTCTCTCTTTCTCATGGCTTGAACTTCCAAGGCTTCAACTCTCTTATCTATGCAATATGGATAAAAGAGTGGCTTCCAAAACATTGTAATTTGCTATAAAGAAGGCAATAAGTTTGACTGTTTGAGTACCCAAAATATTGTTATATTCTCCTTGAGTTGAATTTATTTTTTGTTTATTTTGAGGTTAGGGAGTGGGAAGAGGTGGATCAAGGGAAGTTGATGCTACCAAGTTTCCTTAAGGTAAGTTCTCGAGTAATATGTGCTTAGTTCCATGATCTCCTTTACCTTTTTTGGCTTCAGACTTTAGTAATGCCTTGATGCTACTTAAGGCTGAGAAGAATTCAAGCTCTATGTGTCTATTGTTGAATATCCAAATGAATGAATATTCATTATGTTAAGCATCTCAATATCATATGTCCATTTAAATTTGAACTCCTTAAAGGCGACATAAAAGGATTCAATCTTGAATTATATGAAGAAGAGACTTAGAGCTAACACATATGATACATGAATAGTCTCATGACGGGTGTATTGCATGTGGGAGATGAAGAAAAGGTGACAACTGAAACATATTTTGAATTAAACGCAAAAGAGTAGATAAGCTTCTAAAAGAGATATAGTGTTATTATTCCATCCCTTGGAACAATCATGATTTCCTAGTAATTTATGGGCTACACAATAACTCGGGATAGGTTTTTCCTACGATAAGCCGTGGAAGAGGGGAACACATTTTAGACACAATGAACTCATGAAACTTTCCAATCAACTGTTATTCTAACGAATTATTCCAATTTCCCACAAAATTAATCTTTTCAACACAGGTTTCATAGAGAAGAAGGTTGCAAGATATGCAATAATTTTTTTCTATTAAATGACACTTGTAAGTTCTTTATCTCTTCGAGTGTAAGAAAGATATTTATAGAACTCTTGGATTAAGGACACAAAGTGGGATTCTTTGATGTCAAGAAAAGCTAGTAATCCTTAGGACCTAAGAAGAGAGAAAAATTTGGTACCTAGAAATAAAATTTCAAAGGCTTGACGACCGTGTAATGGATCAAAGGTTTTGAGGTCAACTTTATTTGTAATATTCTCCAAGCATCCAGAACACCATTATCATATAGATAGAAGTTTTCTTTGTTTTCCTCTGCGGAGCTTTCCATCAAATTGTTGGAGTTTTTTTTATTTGTAACATATTTAAAAAAAATAATTGCAACAAAAACTTATTCAATAAAATAATTGCAGAACTAACATATAGGCGCTCTTCTGAAGAGCGCCTCCTTCTTTTAGTCAGCCCATTAGTTTAATAGCCCACTAATTAATCTAATTCAGAGGCGCTCCTTTGAAGAGCGCTTTTATTTAAAAAAATATCCTCCTTGCCCACCGATTCTCTACTCCCAATGATTTTGAACGATTCTCTACTCCCACAAAATTTCCAATGATTTTGAACGATTCTCTACTCCCACCAAGCGGCGGCGATTCTCTCCTCCCACTAAGCCGCTCGCCTGAAAAGAACAGCGTCACCATTTGTGCACTATTCTCCACCATCATCGACAAAGCTTGGCTAAGATATACAAATTAAAAGGTAAAAACTTGAATTACAATTTCTTCATTATTATCTGATTTAAGTATATTTTTATTCAAATCCTACAATGCCATTTTATGACTAAAGTGGTGCATGTAAATAGTGTATATGGGAAGGGGCTGCTATGAGTTTTGTGGGTCACAACGCACATGTGAGTGAGCAATTTGGTGTTTAATATTTTTACAGTTATTCAAATTATCTGATTTGAATTTTTTATTACATTTTTTATTGTTCTTACAGGGTCTGAAGAGGGTGAATCGTGAATCAAGAGTTATTGGTTCAAACAGAGGAGATTTTGCAGAAAAATGCTACTGAAGATGCTCAATTTAAATTTCAATTTGGGAAAGATGGCCTTAATCTGAAACCTTACCTAAGAATTTAAAGCAAGCTGCTGAAATTGATGCTAATGAAGATGCTGTTGTGGGAGCTTTGGATCAGAGCTTGGTAAATTGGTTATTATGATATTATTTTATCTATTTGCAAAAGGTGTCTTGAATATATGTTGTTTAATTATATTTGTAGAGAGAAGTGGAGACTCTTGGTGCTCAGCGAGCAGGGCTGGAAGACTTGTTGAAGGAGATGAATAGAAAGGTATTGCGCTTTTTCATTGGAATATAACTTGTATGATATTGAGCAGAGGTAAAAAGTGCCCTTGAACTGCTATATTTAATTTGGAGGACTATACAGGTACATTTTAAAGGCACACTCTAGTAGTAATGCCTGATGATTGATTATATATTTGACTTGAATGTTTCAGCATCTCGTGGGAGGAGCTATAAGCAACTTGAAGCTAAAATTCATGGAAACAGCCCAAAGATTCACTCCAAATTTACGGACTTGACTCTCCTTATTCGTAGCTTGCAAGCTTTTTATCTATGGGAGGCGCATTGTTCATCAATGGGATCGGTGGCCATCGATCTTTTCAACTAGGAGACGAGTTCCGCAGCATTCACTAATAAGGAAGCTTTTAGTTTCGTGTTACAAAAGAGTGATGACCTTTTTCATCTACCCAGAAGTAGTGAAGCAAATCACCTCTATCACCATTGAACCTGGTGTTGAGGTTGAAGTCAGCATTTGTATGGCATAATCTAAATCATTATTTGTTTTGATATTCTTGAGAATTGATGTAAATGAGTATTAGAAAAGGAAATTGTAGAGAAATTAATGTAATTGAGAAATTGATAGAATTTAATGTAATATATAGGATTTTTGCCAATGTAGTTTGCTAAAATTTCACACAGAAAGTGATTAAAGTAAAGTTATCTGTATGCGTTACTCGTCTTAATCCAGATTCAGCCTAGATGTTTGAATTTCTTAAGCTGTAGCAGTTGTTCCTACAAAATTTTCCACATCGTTTGCAGCCCCAGACCAGTTTGGAGGAAGGTGAATTCTCAGAAGCTCGTGAAGATCTTGCTGCTCTTGAGAAAGATTATGAAGAAGTTGGTTTGGAAGGTGGTGATGATGAGGAAGAAGGGGAAGAATATTAGAAGTGATGATTTGTTTGTTTGTTCATATCACGGATTGAATGCCTTGCTTTTCATATTGCCCTTATAATTCTTTTGATTGGAAGATCGGTGGCAGATCGGTGGCCAAGGAGGATATTTTTTTAAGTAAAGGCGCTCTTCAAAGGAGCGCCTCTGAATTAGATTAATTAGTGGGCTATTAAACTAATGGGCTGACTAAAAGAAGGAGGCGCTCCTCGGAAGAGCGCCTATATGTTAGTTCTGCAATTATTTTACTGAATAAGCTTTTGTTGCAATAATTTTTTTAAAATATGTTACAAATAAAAAAAACTCAAATTGTTGGTTGAAATGAAGTGTGATGGAGCAAAGCATTGAGTGCACGTTGTGTTTTTGTTTTCAAGCAGATTAGGAAAATAAGGCTAGTCTGAAGAGGTATTAATGTGAAGAAAGGGAGAATGAAAACGTGTATATATAGACTTGCGGTAGAGTAGTTTGATGAAAGTGAAGTTTTGGACGTTTGATGTGGGAGAAACAAATACCTTGGAATCTGAATAAATTAGGCCAAAGGAATACATTTCTCGAACGATTGGGGCTATTTAGAAACAATCTACCGATTGCTAGACATGGAAAGACAAGAAACACTATTAAGATTAATCAGATAGGCAATCAAGTTCAAGGCTAACTAACAATGAAAAATAAGAAAAGTAAAAACACATGAAAATTAAAGAGAGAGGGATAGATTATTTATCCATTTTGATGCATGAACCGCTCTTGATCTTCTTCATTGTCGAGTTCCTATCTTCCTCAATTTATTCTTACAGATATGATTGCCTTCAATCCTCTTCATGTTTAATTGTATTCTTTCTGTTCTTCTTGATGATTTTTTCATTCACATGCATATATTCCACCTTGAAGCTTTAGGAAATGAGGTTTGATATGCTCTTTCTTTCCACAATTGTAGCATATACAATCTTCTTATTTCCCTTAACTAGAGTTCTCTTCCTTAGAGTCTTCCTGCGCGGTAGATATCGCTGCCTAGGCGTCAACTCCCCCCAGCCGTTGACGCCTAGGAAAAATTCTAGGCGTTTTTTCCTTAATGCCTTATTCGTCATGGAAGAGGCGCCTAACCAGCTTAGACACCGATTAATGGCCAAACATGACCGTTTAGGTACCGATTAATGCAAAATATTATCGTATAGGTCTTCTTTTTATTTTTTTATTCTCTAGAATTCTGAAATTGTTATTATAACTCAATTTTTTAGTATTCTTATATCTACTATAGTGGTTTAGATGAATTTTATAACTTAAGTAATTAAAAATTGTTAACGGGATTCAAAACCGTTTAATCCCGCCTAGGCCCCAGTGTAATCCCGCCTAGGCGCTAGGCCCCGATCAACCGCCTAGGCCGCGAAACTGAGATCTACAACATAGCCTGCAGTACGAAAACTCTCATTCGAATGGTAGAATGAAGAACACTTAATGGATTTTAATTCACTCTTCATTGTCTTGAAGTCTTTCTTGATCAAGAACAAGCTCTTCCATCATTAGTTTGCAAACTAGCTCATTCACAGACATTTTAGAGATATCCTTGGATTTTCTTATTGTGGTTACCTTTTCCTTGTACTCCTTTGGAAAAGAAAACAATAGTTTTAGACACAACTAATTTTTCTTGTATATTTTATCAAACACTCTCGAGTTGACGATTTTTGAAATCGTGATTCATTAATTTCAAGCTTTCTCCATACTCTATTATGAATAACTCGTATTGTGTCACATAGTGATCGGTCTTTGTATCTTTGACATCTGGAGTTCCTTGATATGATAGGTCGATAAGATTCTAATCTATTATGTCGCCTCGCACTAGCCAACTTGACTTCATTACGAAGAACTAGGACTGTAAACGAGCCGAGCCGAGCCGAGCCGAGCCGAGCCGAATACTAGATGTACATGCTTGTTTGTTTAATTTCTCGTGCTGAGCTCATATTCAAACGAGCCGGGCCGAGCCGATCTCAAATTTTAATGAGCCGAGCACTCGAGCTTTCAATTATCCAAATCAGAAATGTTAGAACTTGTTTGTTTAACTTATAGAACAATCTTTTTTAGAGTCGAGGACGAGTTTCTCATGAAAATTTTGTTTTTTATGGTTGAAATGGGACTTTCATTAACGGTTGGTATTTGATGGATTGTGTGGTATGAAAATATGAAACATAACATTAATGAAAAAATAATTGTTTAAATAAATTACAAATATCCAATTTGATATTGAAAGTTTAATAATATATTTATAAGTAGATAATATATTAATTTATATTTATTATAATTTTAAACGAGCTCACGAGCCGAGCTCGAGCAGACTCGATTACTTATCGAGTTTAAAATGGAGCTTGAGCTTGAGCTTGTTTATATTCGAGCCGATCTCGAACGAGCTTTTATTCGAGCCGAGCTCGAGCTGCTCGCGAGCGGCTTGGTTCATTTACAGCCCTACAAAGAAACTTAAACCACAATATGAGTGTGTTTAAAGCTTTACTGTTCTTTGTGAATTTTGCTAGATCCTTCTCCATGAAATCTCTATCTTTCTTCATAATATATGCGGCAATACCTCTGTATAGGATGAATAGACCATTTTGATTGATTTTACATAAGACGTAATCATGTTCTTTCAAGTAAATTTCTATCCTCTTCTTCCATTGAAAATAACTTGTGCATGCAAATAACATAGGTCTAATAGTACTTGTACCTTTTGATTGGTTAAAAATTCCATGTTGTAATGCTCCAAATGCGGTTGAGCACTATCAATATAAGAGATAGGCTCTGATACCAATTGGAACACAATAAGTATTCCTATAAGGAAATGAATAGGACAATGCATAAATCAGATCTTTTGATTTTATCTTAAAAATCGCTCTTTAAGAATTTTAAATAAAATACAAGAGGTGAGATATAGGAGTATAAACACTCTATCACACTCTTATTGTATACAGTCATGAGAATATATTTATACTATTTTCAAACTATATATACTACATCACGATTTCCAATGTATCTCTCAAAAAATATATTAAGTTTGCTTACCCGTTGTACTCAGAAAATGCAACTCGATACCCTATTGCCGAATTCCGCCGTAAAATTCCGTTAAGTTATTAATAAATTATTTTCAATTAGTTAAAATAATTATTTCAACCCACAAGTTCGGTAAAATTTAAACTAATCCCCCAAACTTTTTAATTTTTTCACACACCTTCCCACATACCTCTAACTAGCCCTTAAGTTTGAAAAAAATTAAAATTAACCCCAATTTTTTTAAATTTTTTCAAACACCTCTTCACCTAAAATAACTTCCAAAAAGTACAAAAAACCTTATAACTTTTAAGTTTTGTAACCACCTCCTTATCTATCTCCAATTAATTTTCTTCTTACACACACACACAAAAACGCACACACATATTCACCACTACCATCATCACCATTAACACTACTCCAAACATTCATAATTTTTTAAGATAAACAAATCGAAATCATTTGAAATAATGTTTAAAAATTGGGAAAAAAATTTAAACATAAAACATCACCTCATCCACTTACCTTTTGACCATTCTCCATAAATTACGATAACAAATCTTTTTAATTAAATCCATTCTCCACTATCATAATCACCAAACTATAGGAGTAAAAAAAAATTAAAGAATGCAATATAAGAGCAAATTGCTCACTCATCAATCATGGTGAATTATAAGACCCACAAAACTCCCCAAGTGGGTATTTATTGCAAAAAAAATCAAAGAGTGAAGTATAAAATCAAATTGCTTGCCCAACAGCCATGTTAAGAATATACCATCAAAGAACTCTGCAAAAGTACACATATTTTCCATGCCTCGTAAACAGAAAACTTCAAACTCATCTTTTTACACTCACCCCTCTCTGCATAATTTTTCCATAATAAAATAACACTTTGAAGAAGATTAAGTTTTATTATGTTTTGAATGGTACCGTAATTTGGGTTCTGTAATTGTCTATTAGGGTTGATGATGGTGGATAACGAGTGGTTGCATGGGGTGGGTTTGAAGAGATGGGTGAGGTTATTTTGTGTTTTCATTTGAGTTTATATATGGATTTAAATGGTGATGGTGGTTGTGGATATTTGTGTGTGTGTATGTGTGAAGAGTTCAAATTGGAGTGGATGGATGTGGTTGAAAACAATTGAGTTTTTTGTAGTTTTTTGTAATTTTTTGAACTTTATGGGATTAATTGATACTTTAAAATATTAAAAAATCAGTTTACGTGGGTCAACATGTTGAAGAACGGAGTTTTTGGACAAACCATAAATAGGGGTAACGAGTTACAAAATTAAAGTACTGGGGGGTAAGCAAACTTATTATATTTTTGGGGAGTAAGTTGACAATCGTGATATAGAACATGGAAAAATAGTTTATTTTCTCTTAGTATTGTAGAAAAATTATACGGGTAATTTTTTTTTGGACATGAAAAAAAACTATATGATACTCCTCGGCCTTAGCCTATCCCAATTTTTGAAACACCCAAAAGTATATTATCCACTTCCACCGGACCGCGTGTGGCTCCGCATCTAGCTTGTTTCGCGAGACTGTCCGCCTGGCAATTCATTCCTCTCAGGACATGTCGAAAGGAAATCATGCCATCTTCTTCCGTCATCCTCCATATCTGGCGGATAATCGGCTGAATCGTCCATCTCGCAGCTGATGTCTGCCCAATACCTTGTATTAATTCAAGGTTATTAGAGAGGATCATTTTCGTCTTCCCCGCGAATTCTTTGCATTTCTCAGTCGCTCGTACCACTGCTAGTGCTTCCCCCTCCAGAATTGTGTCGCATCTCTGTACCTCCTTATAGTTGGTAGCCACTTGTTGATCGTGACCCAGGTTAAGTTTTTGGACAATACAGATTCCTGCTGGGTCAGCTCGGTTTGTAAAGAAGGCGTCGCAAAAGAACATCACATCACTTGGGTAATTGAAAGTAAGAAATAATTTAATTCTTTTAGTTATAATCAATTTAAACATAAATGAATTTCAATAATATAAAAATTTGAAATTAAACTATTTTACAATATAAATAAAATAAGTGTATATTAATATTAAATTAAACAACTAAATCTTGTATAAATAACCCTTAGCCCCAACATATCAACCCTAAACATACACCCAACGCCGCCTCTCTTTTCATCTCTTAAATCAACCCAGATTGCTTTACTCGTAACGATTATTCGATTCTTCTCACTTTTTCCATTTCATTTAACATCTCAAATTTACTCACACCTTCAATTATCACATGATTTTATTTTAGATCTACCACCATCGCCAATTTTAAAGAATTCGCATGCGCCTCCATTAACAAAACAACCAATTTGTACCACTACCATGTTAGAGCTTTATTTAATTTGTGAAAACCTCATTAAACCCAATACTTACACATATATATTTTTATTCCTATTATTAGATCCATCGTATGTACACCATATTCAATTTGACTACCAGGTAAAGTACAGGTTTTACCAATTTTCCTTTCCATTTAGATTTTGTACCAATAGATTAAAGGTTACATAGATTTTGATGATAAGTCTGAATGTTTTAGAAACGATCTAGATAATATTTTACTTCTCAATATAGAATATTACACTAGATCAAGAAATTGAATGATTTTTCAAAATAAATTTGGTTTATGAAACTATTTGCATTTTTTACGCAAGAAATTGTTTTGAAGACAAACATATTGAAGAATTTGAAATAGGTAGTCATATAAGGGTCATACAGTTAATTATGCTTTAACTAATTAATATTTGATACTGCTTGTTCAGTGTGTACTTTCACATATGCACCTACATAAGAGTTTTTGCAATAGATTGATACGAGATACACAATTTTGATCTTGTTAATTAAGTATGCGATATATATATATATATAATGTTATAAAAAATTGTGTGGTTGTTTCTTAGTTAGTAATATGTATGTATGGATTGATGTCGAAGATAACAATCTAATGTCAATAATGAGATTCCCTTTAATTTTTACGAATACAATATAATTCTAAGAACTATTTTACTTTCAGAAACAAGATTGTTGATCATGACATTTCATTGTGGGAATAAATATGCAGTCTCCATGGTAAGATATGTTGCTACCTATCATAGAAAACATGTTAACACATATAATGCTTATTATGTCTAAGTTAGGAAAATATATTATCAATCACTTGATTCTTATTGTGGTGATATTTTAACAATTAAAAACAGATAAACAATCACTCGCCTTTATGACCTATAGGATCTGAAAAATAAAATTCCATGTCTATTTTATTCTACTAGTACTATTAATCAAAGTTAATGTAAAGCCAGATTTGAACCTAGCCTCATAGTTTGACCCAAGGTGAAATAGGTATGGAATAAAGAAGTATATATAAGAGTTTATATGATCAATGACAAGGATAGCGAGACCAAACCAATTGAGTACTAGTTAATCCAAATGTATGATGCCCTCAACTGTAAATATGGTAAATATGGTCGATGTAGCATATACTTGTAGGATAGAAGAAGTCATCACATAACAATATCCATCAGATAGAGTAAATGCAGTTGAAAAACTCCCACCGCCTATTTTTATGTATATTTTTCAACATAGCGTAAATTGACGAAGTAGTGGCTGATTAGGTACTAGAAGAAAGTTTAAAAAGTGTGCACGATTGTTTAGCTGAAGTCATGCAAGATGATAAAGTAGTCATCAAAGGGTTCATCTTAGCATGCTACTCGACCCCGGAAGAAGCTGAAGTCATGCAAGATGATGAAATAGTCATCAAAGGGTTCAGCGTAGCTTGCTACTCGACCCCGGAAGAAGCTGATTGGTTGTTGACACTCTCTAGGGTATTGCATGATCACAAATTATTTAAGTTTTATTTTTTTAAGTATTAGCTTATTAAAAATTTGAAACCTCTAGGTTGCAGGACATATTTTCCACAAGAAGCCACTTTATGTGGCGATTTCTCAAAGAAACACCGATACACAAGTGATGCTACACTCACAATATGGAGAGCATAATGGGTATCCTCATATCTACTTCCCGACTATCTCTCCAGGAAGACAAGTGATGAATCCAAAATAAATGAGCATGTAGACATGGCTAGGACTCTACTTCAACGTTCGACTGTTGCAACGGTTAGCTCTCGATTACCACGTTCAAAATAATTGAAATAATTATCGAAGTCACATGATCATGTTTAATGGTTAAAATCTTCCCTTGCAGATTCCTAATGCTCATCCAAGGACATATAGGAACAACGGGGGAAGGGGTCACTCGACGAATGAGTGTAATAGACACATGCATAATATAGTGGTCAATCTTTTTGCTAGGTGTTTTAGATGCAAATTTGTCCTAGATAACTGATAAGAGATTCCTTCTCCCTATTGAAGAATTACTAGAAAGATACATAAGTAGAATATCTTTCGAGTGATTATGGTTAAAATCTTTTTACTGATTTTAACCATAATCACTCGAAAGATACATAAGTAGAATAATTTTGTAAAGGGAAAGGACCAAATCATATAATCATAGGCTATTATGCCCGACATATTTTCAATAAAGGAATTGGTCTTATGAAAAGTTTTATTATCAATCTACTTTTTCAGGTCAGAAAATCCATTGTCTAACCTAGGGCTGAGCAAAACAAAATAAAAAATCGAACGCACCCCAAAAACCATAAACCAAACAAACCATTTGTTTCAGTATAATCTTTTTAGAAAACCAAAAAAAATCGGTTCGGTTCAGTTTTTCTATGCTAAACCGAACCGAAAAACTTCTCTTAAAATTTTGAATTGCCTCATCTTTGTTCTTGCTTAGGAACCCCTGATTTTCCTTTATATTTTTAAAAAGGATTATGGTAAGGGGTTAAAAATGGAGTAAATTTTCCGAAAAAAAAAATTATGCTAAAAAATGGTATGGGTCACCTCTTAAAATGTCATAATATGAGAAATATCGTTGCATAAATCATTAGTTGATATATTTAAGGAGATCTTTCTTTATTGATATTTCTTAACTAAAACATACGTATTAAATTATAAAATATTCCTATCTAATTAGTTATTTACTATTTTATTCATAATATTTCGTCCATTTTTTTCCTACATAGGTAAACAATGTTAGATAATAAAATGTCTCAACTAGACGTCCTTGAGGATTATCTAGTTACCAAAGCAAGCACAAATCGAAAAATATACCGAACCAAAAATCGACGAAACCGAACCGATAAAAACCGTTTTGTTCGGTAGAGTAACTCTTAAACGCCGAACCATTCGGTTTCGGTTTTGGCAAAAAACTGATCCAAACCGGACCATGTCACCCCAATCCTAACACCTTAGTCGATGATCTTAATGACTCGAGAGATTTTTTCTACTATCTGGTTGAGTTTTTCTGGTCAGAAAATCCATTGGCCGACCCATTAGTTGATTATATAAAGGAGCTGAGATTTTTTTACTATCTATCAACCTTTTCAGATTGGGAAATCCATTGGCAGACCTCTTAGTCGATGATATTAGGTTACGAGAATTTTTACTACCTATCAACTTTTTCAAGTTGGGAATTCCATTGGCCGACCTCTTACTCAATAGTCTTAAGGAGTCGAGAAAACTTTTTTTACTATCTATTGACTTTATCATGTCTGGATATTGGCCGACCCCTTAGTCAATGATCTTAAGAAGTCAAGAATTTTTTTCCACTATTTATCGACTATTTCAGGTAGAAATACATTGGCCAGCCGGTTATAAAGCCGATTGGTTGCTATTGTATTTTGATGTGAAGAGGGGCGCCCATTATAAAAGGTATTCTTCTAAGCAGAAAAACATCAATGCTGATTAGTTATATCATATTTTTGTCCCCTAGTAGCATCTGTCCACTATCCTTTCAAGTTTTGTTAGTTTTCATAAGTTTTTATGGTTCATTGTTACAAACTTGGCATGGTTTGTTGGGTGAGTGTGAAGAGATGATTTTGAGTTTGTTTGTATTTTAAATTGGTATAATTAATTAAAAAATCAAATCATCCTTGCTGTTGTGTCAAGTTTTTCAAGTGGTGTGTAGTTGGTGTCCACGTGACGTTGACTAACAGATAACTAAAAAATGTGATAGACCTTCAAAACTTTTCCATGGTATCATGAAGAGTAACCAAAGGCGTATATTTATTGCTAATACTCAACGTCCTAATGGGGAAATTACTACTTCTAGTATCCAATATTATGAAGCATTTATTGATTATTATAAGGCCTTATTGGGTTCCAAAATACTACTTGTAGTGTTGATCATGAGGTATTCAATTGGGGTAAGATTCTTTGTCAAGAAAAGGTGTGGATATGTGTAAAGATGTATCTAGTGTTGAGATAAAGGAGGTTATTTTTTGCATTGCAAATGATAAAGCTCCCGACCCCTATGGTTATTCCTCACATTTATTTAAGCGATCTTAATATCTTATTGGCTAAGAAGTTGTTCAAGCGGTACGTGAATTTTTCATTTTAGTATTTGTACTTAAATAACTAAATGCCATTATTATTGCTATAATTCCGAAAAATAATGATCCGGTTAAAGTTGAAGATTATTGACCTACTTCTTTTTTGTAATGTTATTTACAAGGCTATTACTATGATTATTTTAAATCGGTTAAAGCCGGTTTTGTATGAACTTGTGAATAAGGCTCAAAATGCGTATGTTTCCGGAAGATCGGTGGCTGAGAATATTCATCGTATGGAAGAATTATTGAGGGGCTACAATAATAATAGTATCTCTTCGAGGTGTACAATTAAAATCGGGTTTTGTAAAGCGTATGATTCTATTTCTTGTGATTTTCTTCATGAAGTGCTTAAGGAATTGAACTTCCCCGAAAAGTATGTCGATTGGACTATGGTTTGTGTCAGTACTACTTACTGTTCGGTGGGAATTAATGGTGATACTCATGGGTTCTTCAAGGGTGATAAAGGCTTAAGATAAGTTGATCCGCCCTCACCTTATCTCTTAATTCCTTGTCTTGAATATATTTCGAGGCTTTTGAAGAAAAATACTAACAAAGGGTTCAAGTATCATCCCAAGTGTGGGAAAGTGAAGATTACTTATCTTGCCTTCGCCGATGATCTAATGCTTCTTTCTAAAGGTAACCTTGAGTCTGTTAGGATACTAGTGGATAGTTTGAAGAGTTTTGGAAATGGTCCAATGCTTCATTTGAATGTGACAAAGTAGAATATTTATTATGTGGGGGTCAAAAGCAAAGAGCTCGAGAATATCTTGGAAACTACTCATTTGGACAAAGAAGATATGCCTTTCCGCTACGTGGGAGTTCTTGGTACTGCTGGTTTGCTTCGGATTAGAGGGGTATGTAAGATCTTGGAATGCAACATTCCCTTTCTTTTGCAGGAAGGTTGGAACTTATTAGATCGGTTATTCAAGGGATAATTTTCTTTTGGTTTTCAATCTTTCCGAGTCCGGTTGGTTTCAGGGATCGTTTTATGTAAGCATTTGTAGGAATATTTATTGGGATAGGAGGCCGCCGCAAATTAAGTGGAGTAAAATTTATGCTCCAAAATATGAAGGTCGAGTTGGATTGAAAGACTTGGGTTCTTGGAATAAAGGATTATTAATGAATATACTTTGGAAGACTGTTGCGAAAAAAAATTCTATTTGGATCAAATGGATTCATGAGGAAATCTTGACAGTATCAATTTTTGGGTGTGAAAACCAAAAAACTTAGATTTTCTCCTCTTTTGAATAATATTTGGGAGTTAGAGGAGGTGATTGGAGGTTCACTTGGGGTGGATGGAAGAGAGGTTATTTTGGATTGGTGGATTTCCTCGGCAAACGATCATCCAATTATTCATGAGGTATCTAGTGATGAATTTTTTGCTTTATATAAGAAACCATATGACTTGTCACACTGACGATCTTATATGAAGTCTTGGGCTACTATTATTTAGGATTCTTGTGTTATTCCAAGTCATGTCATTGTTGTTTGAATGGAATTAAATGAGATACTCAAGAGAAAAGATCGAATGACTTACTTGAAATTAGATCCACTTTATGAAGTATGTGCTAAAAAATTTGAGTCGAATAAGCACATTTATTTTGAATGTGCTTATACTAGATATATTTGGGATGATATTAAAAAGTGGTTGGGAATTGTCAAGAAGATGAACACCTTATTTAGGGCATTGAAATGGTTAAATAAGTTCAAAAATCGGGAGAATTAGAGAAGAAAGACTTGGAGGATAGCTTTTGAAACTGCGATTTATTACATTTAGAGGGAAATAAATAATCTTTCCATGAAAGTCGATCCATCTTCAAGTGAAGAAGTTATCAAGAAAATAAAGTGGCGCACTTATTCTATATTATTTTCTTTGTTCCCTTCTTATGTCTTTTTTTTGGTTACATGGGTGATACAGGCTAGCTTGCGCGCACCCGACTAATCCCATGGAGATATATATGTCTCCCCATATATATTCTCATGGTAAATCAGAACTAGATTACCCATGTTCAGGGAGGGGTTCGAGCCTTGTACCTCTCACTTTAAACCTGTTAGGGAGGAGATTCGAATTATGGACCTCCTTTAAGTGTTGAAGAAATAGCAAGACTCTGGCCGATTGAGCTAACTCAACTGGTTTCCCTCCTTTTATCTACTTGGATGATAGTAGGTGTTTAACTTATAATAGTGTGAGATAGTTGATAGTGCATAACTTGTTGCTACCTTGAAATTTCAGGATTAGGTAGGTGACTATTTGTATAATGTATCATATTTCCTTTATTTTAGTATAACATTTTATCTAAATAAAACTAATTGTAATAATATGTCGGGACTAGGTTAAAAGATCCTTTTTTGACAAACTAATATATTACATTATTAGTAATGTAATTTAGTAATATCAATAAAAAATAATCAAAATAAATTAAGAAACATATTTTTTTACTTTTTAACAATTAATATTAAAGTTATTAACCTATTAGATCCAAATACACAACTCAACCTCCACCAAATCTACAGTTTTTTACTATCTCAAAAGGTTCATATTTTTTCTATTTTATCATTTCTATCCCTATATTATAATAAATTAATTAAAAATTACCTTATATATATTAAGATTATAAATGGTAAGCCAAAAAAAGCAAACGTTTAAAATAATGAAACATAAAACCTAAAACTCATCTCCTCACACTCGTAGGAAAAAAAAAACAAAAAGTAAACGTTGAAGTACAATGAAACATAAAACCTAAAACTCATCACTTCAGACTCGCATTGAAACAAAAACCACAAAAAGAAATCTCTTCACCCTAAATTTATTCCCAACAAGTTGTTCGCTCTTCTGCACAAGAACATTGCCGCCACTCGGAGTCCATTATCCACTACTATTAACCCGTCTTGGCTACGCCATCAACAGTCGAAGAATCCACATTAAGATAAAAAATAATTTTAACCTAAAAATCCATCTCTTTACACTCGCTTTCATTGGAACAAATAACATAAAAGAAATTACTTCGTACTTACTTCCCACAAGCCTCTCTCCTGCACATGAAAACCTCCACCACTCAGGGACCATTCTCCACCACCATCAACCGAGCTTAGCTACGCCATCAAAAGTCGAAGAACCAAAATTAAGGTAAAAAATTAATTTTTACCATTTAAGGGATGAGTTTTAGGTTTTATGCTTCATTAATTTTCAACGTTTACTTTTTTTTTGTTTAGAAATTTTCAATGTTTCCGGTTGTATAATTATTTTCTTTATCTTAAAATTTATAATTTTATTTTGAAGGGTTTTATATTAAGATTGATGTGAAAATGTGTTTATTTAAAAATTTGAAGGGTACTGTCAACCCACTATTTTGTACTATCACCCCGTTGTTTTCTATTGTCAACTTACTGTTTTTGTATTGTCAACCCACTATTTTTGTATTGTGAACCCACGATTTTGTGGTGTCAACCCAATATTTTTACAACGTGAACTCACAGTTTTAAACCCCTGATTTTAATTGTTTTTTGTTCTTATGCACATGCAGGTTTGACGAATCAAGGAAGTGATTTAATTTTATGTTATAAAATAGGAAAAAATTATGGAATGGTCTAGATTTAGAATAGGGAATATTTTAATTTTAGAAATATTTTGATTTTAGAATTTTGTAATATGAGAATGTTTTAATTATATATTTTTTTAATTATGGAATATAATATTTATGTTATGGAATGATGTATTTGAAAAAGGGTACGTTGAACATTTTTTGGTTTGAACCTTTTTAGCCGAAATTGATGGGTTATGGATTTAATGAGTAAATCACCCTTAATATCTATATAATATTGGAGAAGGGCCAACGGCCCGAAATGTCTCCAATTTTTTTCCACATTTTCTAGCCTTTGGATCAAAATTCAATCATTTTCGGCCTTTAGATCGATTATATTTAATGGTCCAGATTGTCTAAATTCAATCCACGGTTTAAAATATCTTGATGTACTATCTATATTTTTCAGCCATTAGATTAACTATGTGGGACCTATTTTATTATTATTTATTTATTTTATCGGATATCTTATTATAACCGATTCCTCCACAATCTTCTTATATATAGTCAAATTTTTAATTATGTTATCTTATATCCCACCAATTCCTCCACAATCATCTTATATAGAGTCAAAATTTTAATTATGTTATCTTATATCCCTCCAATTCTGTTACTTTATTATAACTAATTCCTCCAATTCCTCCGCTAAGTTCTCTATCTTCTACACAGAAAACATCCACCATTCCAGGAACAATTTCCACCACCATCCTCAACCAGACCTTTCCCACCAAGCCGCTCTCCTACACAAGAAAACCGACGCCATTCCGGGACCAATTTCCACCACCATCATCAACCGGTTTGGCGAAGCCCAAATTAAGGTAAAAAAATTAACTTTTACCATAAAAACTCTAAAGAATTCAAACGCCACTCGGGACCAATCTTCACCATCATCAAGGCTTGGCTACGCCATCAACAATCGAAGAACCCAAATTAAGGTAAAAAATTAATTTCCATTTTATGACGTTCGAAGACTTAACCAAAATTCAGCAGCTCATTGAGGTAATTATTATTTAAATTGTTAATTGCACAATTGGTCCCTCTATCCAATAGATATGATTAATAATTCTGCTTAAAGAAATTTGAACATATATGCAGTTTCCAGAAAATAAAACAACATCCTATACACAAACAATTTAGTTACCTTATTGACGCATTTGAGCAATGCGAATGGATGGGGACTATAGCCCAAGCGAGCAACAACCTAAGACAAAGTTTGGGTGCAAATAGCAATTCATCACAACAACTAGAAGGGGTGATTTGGAAATTTAATTTACAAATTCGAGTAGTAGCTTTTAAAAACTTAGAGTCGACTAATTCTGAGCTTGGTAGTATCCTTACCCATTTGTATACAATGGTGGCTTAGTAAGGAGAATTGGCTATCAGGTTTTGTATTAATAAGTAAAATAAGAAAATTTTGTTCTTTAAATTGTTTTTTGTGTACGTGTTTTGACTAATATTTGCAGAATTGATGATTAGCAGATGTTGATCTGTGTTTGAAATAAGTATTTTGAATCCATGAGGTCTAATACTGCATTTTTGATAAATTGTTTCAGATTATTCAAATGATTTTTAAATTATTTATATTTCACTTATTCAGTAGCCTTTCTACCAAGCCAAAATGCTACTGTTTCGTACACAATTGGAGCATAAATCTCCACAACTCGCCTAATTTCATTGGGTTTACAATATTTCAGAATTACAGCCGAGTTGTTTATTATATTTTTATGACAGTTGGAAGTCATTCTCCACCAGTTTCAACCCCAGTTGGCAAAGAACACTAATTAAGGTAATAAACTTACAATCATGTTGTTTATTATGTTTCTATACGAATTCTACATTAGCCATTTTGGAAGCCTTTTTACCGTATGAGAAGTAATGTATAGGGAGTGAGATGGAAGCCTATTTACCGTTATACCTACATTTTTTGAATTGTTGTTTTGTATATATCCATTTGATGCAACTTCTTGAGATGGTGTTATAACACAAGAACCAATGATGCAATTAAAAATAGCTCAAGATTCTCTTGAAAAATTAAATTCTAAAGAATATCTTAATTCTCTCCCAAAGTAAGTTATTTCATTCATTTGTTATTTTATTTTAATGTTTGATGATTTATCTTTGATTTTGTGAAATTTTAGAGCCTTGACTTCATGGCAGCTTTCCAATGTGCTCTCCGGAGGATGGTAGCACGTTGCTTATCAAGTTATTCACATTCATCTCTAAACTAAGTGTTTTCGTGAAGTTAGTTATAAGTTAGATTTTTTTTTGTTGACATTATTATCTAAATGTCTGATTATTGATTAACAAATATTTTTTGTCTTATCATTTATATGACAAATTGTATGAAAAATAATTGATGCAAATTTTATTATTAATTTTATATTGATATTTTAGGGGGTTAGAGGTGATTATTTTTTGGGTTGGGTAAACGGTTGTCACTATACAAAGTTAGAGGTGATATTAAATATAGTGAGTCTATGACACAAAAGGGGTATCCAAATTGTGAAGATGTTCCATACGATCAATTCGAACTTGCTTTTGAAGTGAGTGCGTTATAGATGTATATTGGTAGTTGAAGCAAGGATTGATTTTTTTATACTCTTAATTTGATTTCATGGTTGATCTGTAATGATTCCAAGGCATCTAATAATTAATTCCTTCAATTGGAGGTGGATGAATTAGTAGTTTCCACAAAGTCTAAAGCCACTCTGGGTTTTGATTCATCAACCGGTAACTATAAGATGATTAGTTTTTCCCCTAGAAGTACTTGATATAGGTGTTATTATGGTAACTATTTGAAGTGATGAGGATACGAGTTATCAATCCTTTGATATTACTCTGTTGTGTAAAAAAAATCAAATGAAAAATGATAAAGTGACTATTCCGTAATATGTGTGAACGCATTTTTTAATGGGTTAATCTATTGATTTTCTTTTATATTTTATACATTCAACGGTTTTAGACCCAAAAAAAATCAAGAGTTTGAGCTTCGAAATTTGTATAAGTTGAATCAAATAATTTCTCAATTTGGCAAAAAAGTTTGTATTGAGGTTTTTTTCAAGAGTGGGGTAAATAAATAATAATAAATTACAAAGTGTTTATTTAGATTCCGAATCTATTGCAAATTGTACCTAAGTATAATTTTGGGCAACGTGATACATTTTTGGGAAAATTGTACCTAAGGTTTTTTTTCAATTTAATTGCACTTATGTTCCTAAAATATGTACAAAAATAGAGAAATTTTATTAAAAATGGAATAAAATTATTACCAAAAAAGAAGAAACTTAACTAAATATATGTTTTAGTTCCTTTTCCAATGCACATGATCTTTTATTTCTTTTTCAAGCGATGTCAATCTTCTGCTTTCCTTTCCTGTGAGGCTAATTTGTGATACTTAATTGTCATTAATGTATAGTTTAAGAGATTTGTCTATTCTATCTCGGATTTTCTTGCATCACCAAATCACATCTATTATTGTATAAATTAATAGTTATTACATTTTGAAATGTAATATGAATTAGGAAATAGTAAAATTGATTTGTATTTTATCTTTTTATTTATTATAAATGTTTTTTACTTATGGTGTAAATTTATATGGGGTTATTGTTGAAAACATCCTCCTTAAACTCTCTAATTGTTTTTTTATGCCTTCAATAATCTTATTTATAAAAAAATGCCTAATGAAATAATTTATTTATAGAAAACAACCCCTTTATATTTTCTATACCTTTATTAATTCCATCACATGCGCGCGTCCGTGAAATTTTTTTAAAATCGTCATAACTAATTCAAAAAAAATCAGAAAATTAAAAAAAAAAATATTTTTGAATAAATCTAATTAATATTTACGTCTATGAATTTTTTTTGATTTTTTTTGAATTTTTTTAATTTTTTCGAATTTTTTTAATTTTTTTTTCGCAGACACGGAATTCCATGTTTTAAACATGGAATTTCATGTTTTAAACCGTGAAATAAACATGAAATTCCATGTTTTAAACATGAAATTCCATGTTTCAAACATGAAATTCCATGTTTTAAACATGGAATTTCGTGTCTGCGAAAAAAAAATCAAAAAAATCAAAAAAAATCAAAAAAAATCAAAAAAAATCAAAAAAATCAGAAAATTCCGAAAAAAATCATAGACGTAAATATTAATTTGATTTATCCAAATATAATTTTTTTTGATTTTTTTGATTTTTTTTTAATTAGTTATGACGATTTTAAAAAAATTTCACGGACGCGCGCGTGTGTTTATTAGTTTTTTTCTTATTTTTTAATTGTTAATTATAAGGGGGCTGTTTTCAATAAATATTTTTTTCTAGGCACCTTTTTCTAAATAAGTTTTTTAATAGGCATCAATCAACAATTGGCTCAATTTATATTTCCCTTTCGAATAAGTATGTTTTTATATTTTTTAAAGCCTGCTATACCGTCATTGTAATTGACTTTTCCTATATTATATAATTTAATTTGTTTTTTCTATTTAATTTTCAGAGTGCCTTCAGGCACGGGTTCATACCTAGTATATATATATATATATATATATATATATATATATATATATATATATATATATATATATACACACACACACACACATATATATGTATGGGGTGAATGACTCAAAAGAGCCATAGCCCAACAAACTTTTTCTATAAGATCCAGTCATCTTCACTAACAATCCAGGTCCATAATATCCTTCACTGGGCAGCAACACACGAGCTCTACCCAAGTCCGCTAACAACCTAGTTGGCAAACGTCCCTTCAAATGGTTGTGATGTACGACACAATTTAGTGGTTGTGCGACATAATTTTGTGGGTTAGATGAAGATCGTGAATCTGGCGAATTACTTCATAAATCTACATTAAGCAAATTGCTTCACTAACAACCCAGGTCCATAATATCCTTCATTGGGCTGCAACACACGAGCTCTACCCAAAACAACCTAGTTGGAAAATGTCTCTTCAAACGGCTGTGATGTACGACACAATTTAGTAGTCGTACAACATAATTTGGTGGGTTAGATGAAGATCATGAATCTGACGAATTGATTCATAAATGTCCATTAAGAGAATTGTTGTGTCAGACGAAGATCCTAAATATGGTGAATTGTTGGGATAGAAGACATAATTTGATGTGCTATTGTAAATTCATAATCCACATTTACAATAGGCCCAAAACCTAATCAAGCCAATAGAGTTTTGTTCTCCATCAACTGAACAACTTTGAAAGGGTCTTGAAAGACCATCTCTTGTAGTTGTGCCAAATGGATATTTAGTGCAAAACAATTCAAAAAATGCTGTACAAGACCAAATTTCTCACTCCAATCATGTGACCAATACGACATCCCCTTTCCAATATACGCTATTCTCGGTGCAATACTTATCATAGGGTAAAAGGCTTCCAACGATCATAATAATGGATATAGTCAAATTTGTATAAAATATAATAAATTATACTTAAATCAAATAATTCCAAACAATTGTAAAAATGATGAGATTAGGTTAAAATCAAATCAATATTTAGAGTTTAAATGGTAAAAAATATTTTTTTTAACCTTAATTTGGGTTTTTTGATTGTTGATGATGGCATAACCAAGACGGGTTGATGATGATGGTGGAGAATGATCTTCGATTGGCCGCAATTTTCTCATGCAGGAGAGCGGCTTGGTGGGAAGGTAAGTGTGAAGAGATTTATTTTTTGTTTTTTTGTTCGAACATGAGTGTGAAGAGATGAGTTTTAGGTTTTATGTTTCATTGTTTTTCAACCTCTACTTTTTCTTTTCATTTTTTGTTCTGGATTTTTTTAACGTTTCTAGTGTGTATACTTTTTTAATCTTAAATTTTATTATTTTATATTGTAAGGTTATATTGGGTATATCATAAACCCAAAATAATATTTCAAGTCTTATTCTTCCAAACTTTTAGAGTAGATTTTTTAAAACATAATTTGTTGGGTCATGAACCTAATTAGCAATTATCTCCATATATATTATAACTAAAAAATTGAAACAACAATCAACCAACCCACCCTCCTAAATAAATAAAATTATTTTAGAGCATCAGGAGTAATCTTGTAAAAGCGGAAATCGAACAATTATCTTAATTTAATTAAAAATGAAAAAATTGAACGAATTATACTCTCAATCATGATTGTCAGGGTCGGCCTTGACAAAGACCTAACTCGAAATTATAAAATGAGGTCCTTCTATGTAAAAAAATTATAAATTGGAGACTTTTAAAAACATCAAAATAATCGAGGGTTCATAACGGTCGTCTTTTCGGTCTAATGTCATAACCGGCCCTGATGATAATATTCTAAAGCATCATCTAGTATATATCATGGTATGAAACTACGTGTGATTAGAGATTCCTTGCATAAATAATATTCTTATTCTACTAAAAGGTATAAAAACTATGAGTAATGATATATACCACTTAAATATCTATTATGTAGTGTAATTTGAGTAAAATTAAATCATTAATTTATTTATGCGTAGTGATATTTATCACCTTTTTTGGAGGTTTTAAACACACGTCAGATTGTTTCTCTTTCTTAATTACTATTTTTCTTTTCTTTTTGATTTAATGACGCATAAGGTGACACATAAGGGTGATTCGTAGGTGAACCAAAAAAAATAATAAATATTATTACTCTTTATTTATATACTTCCAATTAAATCACGTCAAGTTATGAATGATATATTAGATGGTATGAATTTAAGTGGTATATATAGTTTTCTTTAAAGAGATTATACAAAATAAAAAATACGAGAATATATAAGATTTTAAAGAAAGTGTTTTAACTTTCATGGCCTAATAGTGTCCAAATAGATGTAGTTCAGAATTACAAGACTCAAAGATAATTAAACACTCATGTTTCAACTACACCTACCAAAATTACACAAGCACATCTAATCCTACCAAAAATTAGAAAGAATTATCGAAAAATAATAAATTAAGACTAAATTCATTTCCAAGATTGCCCTCCTATTTTAAATGTTTTTGAACTAATGCAAGAAAACTCCTATATTTTCTTCAATTTGCAAAAGCTACCAAAAATATGAATCAGAAAACCAAAAGTTTTCTAATTCCTTCAAAAATAATTACGAGCTCCATCGTTTCCCCCATAATACTTTAAGGAAATTTCAAAGAGGCCCCTGTAACGATCTCATCACCTTGACCTCATCAAGAAAATACTGAGCTCTTGACCCGGTCCCTCACCCGGATTGATTAGGTGGAAAGACTCCGAGTCAGCACTCCCAATAACACATTCATAGTTAGCCCGCATGTACATTACCTCCTCCGACCCGTTACCCGGACCTGACCCGGGTGGTAGCACCCCAGCTCCGACTGTTGTGGACTGCATATTCTTCAGCATTTGGCGGTTCTGCTCTGTGGCCTTACGCTTAACAGCAAACCCGAGTTTTCGACCGTTGCAAAACAAAGTCCAGAGAGGAACCGAGTGGAGAGGGCAGCGACTCATTTCTGAGTCAGGCGAGTCATCTTTGAACTCGAGGGCGATTCTTACTAGTCCACATCGCATTTCTTGGATGAGAGTAGTGGTGGGGATGGAAAGTTCTAAAAGGAGTGATGGCCTAGTGTTGAGACGGTCTTGTTGGATGCAGAACCAGACGTGTCCGCCGCGACGATGGCCAAAAATGGTGCCGATAACCATTGTTCTCGATGAGCGTGGCGGAGCTGCTGAGAGGGATGTTGCAGCTGTTGGGGTTGAGGGATCTGAGTGTTCTTGCTGGTTTTCTTGTTTTTTGGCTTCTGGGTCGTCGAGATCGTCACGTAAAGAGGTGCTGAGGCGTTTCTTGGTGGTGAGTTTGTGATGATGGGGTGGGGGAAGTGTTGGTGAGGTGGCTATTGGATGGAGGCAAGGAAGGAGGAAACGACGGAAGACATTGATCTTGGTCATGGTTATGGTTTTGGTTTTGAATTTCTTTGATAGAAATCTTTTTGGATAAAAGAAAGAAAAAATCTGAAAAAAAGAAAGAGTTAAAAAAATAAAGAAAAGAAAACAAAGGCTTGCTTGGTAATGGTAGGGATGGTATGTTTCATATAAAGAGAGTTGAGGGAAATGGCGGGAAGAGGAGTAGCTGTTGAGTGAAGTTTATGGGTATGCTGTTTTATGCTGTTTTGACTGTGACAAAAAACAGCTGAAAAATTCAGGTTTGACCATTGACCAAATAATAATTCATTTTAGCCTTTTAGGAGTCTTAGTACAACACTTAGGGCACGTTTAATCAATGACATTGGAGGAGACTGCATGGGGAAGTGTGGCCAGATACTATAAAGGAGTGTACAGTTGGAATTTGATCATACTTCACCTTTTTTTCTGCTTCTTTTTGGGCAACTTATGCTTTTGATGGCTGTATGTATCTTATGACATAATGCAGGTCATAAACACCTCTATATTGTCCACTGGATTTTTGTTTAAGATGTGTTATTTATATTTTAAGGTAAAAGGACTTGTATCAGATAAAGATGCAAAGGTTTAACTCAATTCTTTTAAGAACAACAAAAGTAGATCGACAAAACAAAAGTAAAGTACAAAGTTACTAGGTTTATGGAATATATTTTTTTTGGCATAATTACACTATATGTCCCTATATTTTGCAAAAAGTACATAAAAGTCTCTATATTTTGAAAAAAATATATAAAGATCCCTATATATTGAAAAAATGCATAAAAAACCTTATATTGTTAAAATTATATTATAAATCCGTATATTTTAGTAATTGCATTATCGGTTTCTAATCACTATATTTTACAATCTCAACGCATACTATAAAATTTATAATCTAAAATTAAAATAAAATCACATGGCCACATTTATATATTTTCATAATTCTAATATTCCATAAAATCATGTCGTCTCACAAGTTCAGATACAATGTTATTACCAAAAACTTAGTGTTCATTCAAACAAAATATATCAAAGTTATACAAGGAATAAAGTTACAAAATTATCTTTTTTACTTCACAAAATTCACAAAATTTACTTCCTTTTTACTTTCCCTACAATTTGAATAACAATCATAAATATTAGAATGAGTAGAATAATATTTAATAAAACTTGAATGAAATTAAGTAATGTAAAATACCTCATGAAAGTTGGACGCGACGATTTTCCACAACATAGAAATCATCAATTAGTGTATGTATGCTAATTTTTCTGATCTCTCTCTCTCTCTCTCTCTCTCTCTCTCTCTCTCTCTCTCTCTCTCTCTCTCTCTCTCTCTCTCTCTCTCTCTCTCTCTCTCTCTCTCTCTCTCTCTCTCTCTCTATATATATATATATATATATGTAAACTATCAAAGAATCAGCAAGGTAGTCATCTTCCATTTTGTTGCTGAGTCTTGTTTTCATGATTTTCAAAGCCGAAAACGCTCTCTCTGTAGTAGCCGTTGAAACTGGAAGAGTGAGTACCAAACAAATTAGCCTATGAAGCATAGGGTACATCGTCGATGTTTTAGTAACAACCATTGCACAAAAAAGTTCTAAAATTGTTGTAAGACCGGTCAAACCATCGCGACTAGACAATATTTTCGGAAAGTGTGTCAACTCGTTTTCCAACCCAAATCTTTCGTGATGTGTAAAATCCTTTGGAAAAAATTTATCAACAAGCGACAATATCTTATCAGAGGATACAAAACAATTTTTAGGGTACGCGTTAAAGTTCCAAACATAACAATATCTTATCAGAGAATACTCTAACCAGCTATACTCATCATACCAAGATGCATTAAATCGTCGATGGTGAGTTTTGGTGTCAAACACAAATTCTTCAGGACGAGGACGATAAGGTCCTTCAGTTAGATAATATCGACGAATTTTATCTTGGGAGTTAGCTGGATACTCCCAAATGGGGCGGCGTTTCCCAAGATCACGATTGAGAGCAAATTTTTTGTTAACAACATTCACTCGTTGTCGTTTGTGTTGTTCATCCAACGTAACCTCAGGGATCGAAGACGATGTTAAATACAATGCGAAAGACGGTGTAGAAGATGTAGACGGCTTTTATAAAAATCAAAAATACTTTTTGAATTACTCATCTATAAGTCGAAAAAATAGAATAGCATTACTTTAGTAGTCAATTTGAATAATCACAAATGAATTAATTATAATTATATTTAATTAATCACAAATACTAATTAATATTTTGATTTCATTTTTATAATTATATATTAATTTTCTTATGTGTTTAATTATTATTTTTTATAAATTTACATAACTATTATATAAATTTTTTTAAATAGATATAGTTAATTGATTTATATAGTTAGAGATAATATAAAAGAACAAAATTAAATATTATTAATAATTATACACTAATATATTTATTTATTTTTAATGGTAAAAATAAGATGAATTATAAATAAATAATAAATTATTATAATTCAAATATATTATAGATAAAAAGGTAAGTTCAACATTTCAATTAAAAATGCAGTGATTTAAAAGTATTTTACTTTTTTTTTTAAGATTGTAATGGTTAATTGTTGGCTTTGGTGTAGATAAATCAATAACTCTTTAAAGATCCATGGGAGAAGAAGCTTCTTTTGAAGAAAAGAAAGTTTGTTGGCATAAGAGAAAGAAGTCACTTGAGGATCGATGGCAGGCCACAAAGATAGCTTTTTGCATATGAATCTATTATATTACCAGTAATATCTTTTATAGAGATCTTGTAAAAAGATATTTTGTAAAGTTAGGGGGGCCAAGTTCGGCAAAGATTTTTTTTTATTATTAATTTTTTTAATTATGTACATTATATTTTGTTTCTTA
Source organism: Nemophila menziesii (assembly GCA_029959085.1). Lineage (NCBI taxonomy): Eukaryota > Viridiplantae > Streptophyta > Magnoliopsida > Boraginales > Hydrophyllaceae > Nemophila > Nemophila menziesii. The sequence continues at coordinate 39,403,378 of JARWIR010000001.1, forward strand.
AATCTCAAGGGGGGCCATGGCCCCCAACACTATACATGGCCCCGCCCCTGTTTATTATTACATAAATTTAAAAAAAAAAAAGATTTAGAAAAAGTTTTTTCTACTTAGTTGGTTACTCGATTTCTTGTTTTTCTTATACCTTATATCTTACAAGACGTAAGGTCTTGGGCAAATTTTTCTAATTTTTTTTAGAATGGGTCTGCATGTCCGTGGATAAGCGAGACTAGAAAACTGAATTGCTTAAAAAACATTTGTTGCATCGGCTTCAATGATGACGATGGATCTTCCACTACAAAATACTACTATATCTCTACAACAAGAGGATGTAAGAGTCAGGCAAACACAAATTCATTCCTAACATGTCAAATAAACCATAAAAAATCAAATATATTCAATAAGTTTATGTATGGAGCTAGAGCTTCCAGGAGAGTACAAAGAAAGCATATAGTTCCCTCAAGTGTTCATTCTAATATTAAGTTAGAGGGGATACTAAAGTGTAAGGAGGATAGACACCAACATTTCCTAGTCCGTTCACATCTTATAAAAAGATGTTCTGAAGTTTCTTCCTCCTTAAAACATGTTATGCACATATCAATAAGAGAATGTTTCCTAATGAACCTGTTTATTCAGTATATAACATTCATCATTACTCTCCATAGAAAGAAACCGAACTTAGAAGGCATAGGGGAGGCCCGTATATGTTTCATAAGGGATTGTTCAACCATATGTAAGGAGCTAGGATTATGGGAAGGATGTTTAAAAACATCAAGAGCACAGATTCACCCGGGTCTACATGAGTATTTTCCATGATAACCTACAAACTATATAAACTCCACACTCTAATCATTCCAATGAATGTGAAATTTAAAAATATGTCCAGCTTGATCAATGTGAGAAGGTATTCGATAAGATCTACCATAGTGAGAGGGTCAAACAGATCATCCATAAATTTAGGGAACTCAGGCTCTTTACTGTATTGTGGGAGTTCATAGAGTAATATCAACCCACTTATCTACCATATGCTTTTAATAGCATGTGATATGAGAAAATCCATATCCTTAACTAGGCTCACTATTTAGGTTTTTATTAGTACATTTGAGATTCATTTATTCAAATAAAATATAATTTTTTTGATCTTTAATTGTTGCATGAGTACTCTAACCATTAGATCGATCTTATTGTAATAAAACTATTACTAAAAATTATGCCAAACTTAAATAACACATTGTCACAACTTATGATATAAAATCTTAGTATATAAGATCGATAATTATTCTAGTGGTTAGAATACTTATGCAATGATCAAAAGAATATTAAGATTGAATTTTACCCAAGTCAAATTACTCTCAAATGTATTATAAAAATAAATAGTATTTACATTCACTCTATGTATCACAATCTTGTAGTCACAAGATTAAGAACTATGATGTTGTTGTGAAATTATTTTGTAACACTAGAGAAGTTTCAAATAAACTACAATGACATAAAATAACAAACATAAAAAACCTAATTGTTACTTGTCAAGACTAGAATTGAATTTGATATCTTTAAAATATTTAAACCACACACTATAGACAAATATCGACACAAACAGACACTCAAATTCTTCAAATTTATTGGAAATTTAACAAACCTATTTAATAACTCCCTCGTTTTTATTGCTTTTGGTTTAGAAAAGTTATTGAATGAGAAACGAATTTGCCAGGCAGGGAGGAAAATAGCTTAGCCAGCACACGCACGTATGTATGCTTCACCAGGTAGGGGTCTAGGTCCTTCTCCCTTTACAAAAGTTTGATGTCCTTATGGCTTAAGTACTTTTGTTAGCAAGCACACACATACACACGTCACATTATTTCTATTGTACCTACATTAGTTGAAAACACTTTTTAATCACAACTCACTATAAGTTGATCTTTAGTACTCAAGATGAAATATAATATTTTTTATTTGCAACTAGTTCATCCTTCTTGATTTAGAATCTTATCACTTAGAATTAATATCATGATCTTATTTATTACACTCTTCCACATGATTTCTTCTCTACACATTACTTGTAATATGCTTGTGTATGTTTGTGTTTGAGCTCTTGAGTTGTACTAGCAATTATATTAGTATTTAATATCGTACAACGCTTATGAAATAAACTCTTTAGATTTGAGATATCGAAGACTAAATAGGTTAAGTGCCATTTTAGTAAAATATCAGCAACCTTGACACCTCTAAAGTCAACATCCTGATATAGAAACGGGTATATAATTTTAGCTAGAAAACGGTGATATCGTTTTCAATGAAAAAGAAAGTGCACGAAAGAAATCAATCAGAAACTGTAACATTGCAACCACTTCAAACGGACATCCCAACCCAAAACGCTGGTATGTTTTGTAAGGAATATTGTATAAATTTTTGTCAACAACAACATCGTTATAAGAACACCTGATTTTATGCTCATTACAAAAGACACCACATGGAAAATAGTCGTTGGGAACAAAAAACGTGACCCATTGGTGGGTTCTGGGGTGTGATAAAAATCACACTAAATAAGAGGACCTACTAACCGCAAGTGTACGGGTCGCACCAAGTAATAGTTAGATAAACGGGATTTCGTTCTCAGGGATTGAACTGGTATAACTCAAGTGATTAACAAATAAGTAGTAGTAATAGCAATTACAGGAAATAAAATATAAAGGATTTTTGTTTGGTTTTGAATATTAAACTGCTAGACGCAAATAAATTAATAACTAAAGATTAACAGAAAGTAAATAAATTAAAACTAAAGAGATGTGGACGCAAATATGAGAGAGGTACTTGAGTCTCACAAGGGATCCACCTAAATTTCTATAATTAATGCTTTCGTTTAAGGGTTAAATCGGTATTTGTGTATTAGTCGGGACTCTAATATTTCCTAACCCCCGTCAGGGTGGACTTAAGAGCCATCCTACGGTTTTACAAACCCCGTCAGGGCGACTATACCTACTCTCGGATGTAAAGACTTTTACCCATTTGGCTGCGTGGTTAGTCAAGCCTGTCAGGATCATTGACGAATACCACACGTCTATTACCTAGGTCCGCAATTAAACCCTTCGTCAAGGTGATCAACGCCACTAGTGAATAGCCCAATTACCAATACATATTTATGATTAACTAAGTCAAAAATAGTAAACAATCTCAAGATAATAGTCAATACAAAATTACCCAATTCGAATTAAATTGAAACAATCCCAAACTGACCAACATCAATTTAAAGAAACTAGGGCTTAACCGATAGTGAGATTCTCAAGTACTAAATGAATTAGATCATATTCAAACTAAAAACTAAAAATAAAGTAACAGCATTCATGTTCCTAAATTACATAAAGAAATAAAGAACCTAATTAAGGTGTTGGATTGAGTTATTGTTTGAAGAAAATGAATTCTCCAGCTCTTTCTCTCTTCTTCCTTTTTGCTCTGCTCTGGAATTTAGAAAATGATGAAACGTACTAAAAATGAGGTCTAAAAGGCTATTTATACTACTCTAATCCGGATTGGGATTTTATTTTATTTTATTAAGTCAAATGATGAAAAGCCCAAGTCTAATCAGCGAATCCCGTAACTGTTGTACATACTCTAATAAAACAGTTGTAACTTTTACGTCTCACGTCCAAATCACCTGATTTCAGACCTCAATTTGAGCTAACTCAGAGGCGCAACTTTTTCCTTTCAATCTCAAGACCTGAATCAGTAGCATTTTGGATCGAAATTAACAAGAAGTAACAACTATCCAGATTCTCATGCTTTTCTTCAACTCTTTGAGTGGTACTTTCTCTCTTTTGACCTCTCATCTTGATCTATGACTTCGAACTTCACTTCTCCTTCTTATATTGGTGTTCCATAGCATCCATGTACCTAAGAACTGTATACTAAAAACAACGAATTAACGCACAAAATCTCTAAAAATGCAATTAACATAATTCTGAAGGGAGAAAGTGCAATATATCTAAATAAGGATAAAAGTCTATCAAATAAGTCTAATTTCCACCTAAAATGATGTCTCATAAGGGAATATATTTATCACAACATCACCCATTTTATGCAAAATGGTATAATGTTTTTTGGGAATATTTGATCCTTCCTATACAGTCTTTAGAACTTGATCTATTATATATAATAGGCTCCCTTGCATCACATGGTTCACCCATTAAAGCTGGCATTCACTTTCACACCATCCTACACACAATAAAGAATCTCCAAGCTTGTTTATCACTTTCATATCATTAAAATCAATCTTGGTGCAATTACTTGTGATATCCAACTCATTAAAGGATTACATCATTATTAATCCATCATCTTCATATCTACTCAACAAGGATATCAACTTCAAGCTTCATCGTACATCAAATCTTTATGGAGTCCACATTAAATATTGTAATGAAATCTCACTGAGGAGCACATTAATTTAATTGTAATATTCATTATCTAACCACTTAGCGTATTACTCATTTTCTACATTAGAGAAAAGGAAATTTAATAGCTTAAGATATGACCTTGTAAAATCTAATCGGTCATGACTTAGCCCGTAGAAGTCTTATCGGGTTATGACTTAACGATAAAAGTCTCAAGAGTTTTTAAGTTGTGGTTTAGCCTAGAAAATCCTTGTTGAAACAGTTTATATCTCATCTCCAATATATATCAACGAGTTTAGTGGAAAAGCTTGAAACCTATATGGGGATGACCCTAGGTGGTATATATAAGGAAACCAAACCACTATAAATGCCTCAAGTAATTTTTTTCCTTTATCTTTTACTTATTTCTTTCATTTTATTTGCCTACTTTATTATCTCCCTTATTTTTGATAAATAACTTATGTGCATTGTTGTCCCCTTAGATGCTTTAACCCTCGACCCTAGAAATCTAATTAAATTATACTAATTAGTTTGCATATAGGCCCCCTCCTTAAATGATTCGATCTATTAGTATTTAGGACTTTGTTATATACCTTACCATCTCCATATTAGCTTAGTTTAGAATCATTAATCTTAGTATCCACAACTAGCTCCTTACTTTTAGTTTTTCTAGCTTTTAGCTTCAGCACTTTGTAAACTCTCTGTCACATTTAGTATCCATGATTAATAGTTTTGCATTATAGGTTATTTAACCTCCTTGTTTAGAAGTCCTTAGTTTTTAAATAGGCATTGATTAGATAAGTATCCTATTAACCCCCCTCTAGGACTTTACACTATATCTTACATTTCATGAGATAAAGAACCATTAATATCTCAACTTATCGTTCACTTTTATAGTTAGTAATGCAAGCTTATTCTGAAAATGTTTTGGAGAGTTATACCCATAGTATTGTACCGAGTTGTAGTTTCATGTTTCAATTTTTCCTTTTGCACCCAAATTGGGATCTCCACTCTACTAGGTATGGTTCCTGGCTATCGTAGCAACTCATTTTTCATAAGCTTAAAACCCACCCGCATTGGCAATACTTGTATTTTATCTCTTTGTAGGCCTTTGGTCAGTGTAGTTTCTATGTTATCCTTTGGTCAAACGCAACCAAATATGTTAACTACTTTTCAAGTAGTTGTTTGATGGTATCGTGTCTATGACATATGTGTCTAGACTTGCCATTCTACATTTTGTTTAGCCCCTACCAATGCACTCTAACTATTGCAATGTATGCAAGTAGTTGGCACATGGTTTGAACAATTAGGAATGTCCTCTAAGAAGTTACGAGCCACTCATCTTTTTTGACAACTTTGTCTAAATATATAAACTCATATTCAATAGTGGTATGGTTATGCATGTTTATTTTATGGATTTCAAAGACATGCTTGCTCCTCATATCATGTAGACAAATCCACGTGTAGGTTTTGAGTATACAGATTCCAATATCTAGTTTCCATCAATGTATCCTTCTAGTAAATATAGATCCCATGTTTATAAAAACCCTTCATTCATAGTGTAACTTATAACCCTTATAATATGATCTAGTGGTTTTACTTGGATTATTTGAAGACCTGCTTAACTTTCTTATGGAATGAGTTATATTTGATTTAGTGCAGTTTTCTAGGTACATGAGATTCCGTATAACTTGAGAGAACTCTAACTAGTTAATTATATCACTAATGTTCTTAACAATATGAAAATTTATATCAACATGTGTCTTGACGATATTTGTGTTTCCATTACTTATCGTGTTCAATACTTTCTCAATATAGTGTGACTAATATAAAATAGACCTTCAGATGTATCGAGAATCTTGATGCATGTCGTCCCCAATGTGTGATGAAAATAACTAACACTCAACACCTTGAGAGATCAATCCTCGCATGTGTACAGGTCGTTCACAAGTAATAAAGCAAGTAATAATACTGTTCTCCATAGGGAATAAAGTCGTTAATTTCAAGCACTTGTTATTAAGGAGCATAGATGATTTAGCTATTATAACTAAAATACAAATAAAAGAGAAATACTAAAATAAGTAAATAAACTACGCATGAGAGAAATGAGAGATATAACTCAAGTGACAGTTGTACCATAGAGACATGTTAGGACTCGAAGGTAAATAGGTGAGGCTAAGTGGCAGTGTAGATTTGTATTTTTCTTTCTAGGCCATTTGACCTTCAGGAAAAGGGAATTGGACCATAATTGGTTGCTCATTAGACCTTGGGAAAGTTGAATCCCATTTTACACTTTATTTGAAAATAATCTTATATCGTTAAACATTGGGGGATCAAGAGCACTTCAAATACCATTACTATTCGTTTAATAACTTTTTTGTTATTATTAGTTATATACTATCTACATTAGTTGTTAATTGAAAACCAACAAAATAATTTCTTGTCATTTACTTATATTCCACGATTAATGTATACATTTAAGGGCGATTCACTCGAAAGGTCTACAACCCAACTTTTCTAGCAAAACAAGTCTAAACCAATCAAATGACTAACGTACTGTTTTCTGTCTTAATTGAAAACAAAATATTACATAACTAAAAACCATTTCATGCAACCCATAAGTACACACACCTTATTTAATAACAATTATTGCATAACGTTTCCTATTCCACCATAAAACATCAAGCCGCTTCTTGTATGTGTGTAAAACCAAAACAAAGTTAAAAATTAGAAATGATTAAAAATGTAAGTAAAGAGTATTGAGTTGACAGTACAAAAAATAGTGGGTAATCTGAACAAAATAATGGGTTGATAGAAATATCAGTAGGTTGTAAGTGTAATAACAATAGGTTGTCTCAACAAATGTGGTGGGTTGATGACACATAAAGTAGTGGATTATCTACATATCGTAGTGGGTTACCTGTACAAATCGAGTGGGTTGTCTATACAATGAGGTAGGTTTTCAATACAAATCTAGTGGTTTGTCTACATAATGTGGTGAGTTGTCAATATGAAAAATTAATGAAACTTGATAAAGAAACATAATCAATACAAAATTTATTTGTAACAAAAAACCCAGTGATTCAAAAAAATAAAACACACAATTAATAAAAAAGGAAAACGATACAGAAAAATAGATAATAATCAGAAACTAGATAAACACAACACACGTGATGAAATGAAAATGGAAAAAAACAAGTAATGGTGAAGAATATACCTAGAGAGAGAGAGAGAGAGAGAGAGAGAGAGAGAGAGAGAGAGAGAGAGAGAGAGAGAGAGAGAGAGAGAGAGAGAGAGAGAGAGAGAGATCATACCAAACATAAATTGGACATTGTCATGTAGATATCCCTTAATTGTAGGCTTTAAAATTTAAAAGTTGTTACGAAAATTTTTAGAGATAAGTTTTGATCTAGTTTATATAAGAGGTTTAGTTAGCTTGCAACCCACACATTTAGTCTTAGTAAGGGTAGAATGATTATATCATAATAATACTGGACCTTTTAAGGGGAAAAGAGTTGGATTTGTTGAGACTGAGAAAATACATTTTTGTACCTTTTAACTAATTAACTTTTTATTTAATTAGATCATTTGGTTAACTTCACAATCCCTTAGGAAGTAACGTACTTACTTCTATTATTATGTGTTATTGCCTGTACAATTACAAACTGTTTCGGGAAAAACATTTTGCCACAACAAAATTCTAGGATCGGAACCAAATTAATAATAGTAGATTTGAGCATATTAAAGTCCGACCCAAAATTTAGACCTAACCTGAGTCAAACTAACCTCGAAAAATATTGTTTAAGCTTAATATATAAATAGGGCCGGATAACATATTAGATAAACTCAACCCGTAATAACATGAGTCGGGTTAATTTTTTGGATGATAAACACCAAATTAACCCGGAATACCGACCCCGCTATATATAAGAATTTATTCTCACATTTTTCTCTTAAGATTTCGATTTGGGACAAGTATTATACGGCTTTCTTGGAAGCAGCTTGTGTGTGTTCTTTTGTAAAAATAAATTCTCCCACATCGGTAGTTTAACTAAAGAATTTTCATAGTGTGCTTATAAATACTAAGCTACAAAAGCTAAATATCACTTGCATATACGATGCAACTACCTCCCTCCCCTCTATATGTGGGTAATGGGTTTGGGGTTGTCTAAGCCTTCTCTAGATTTCGATGTGAGATGAAAATTATTAGTATTTCGGAGTGCAAATGCGCTGTGTTTTTTTTACTTGTCCCACATTAGTAGTTTATTAAGGGATTTCCAAGTTTGCCTATATATTAAGCTTCAAAAGCTTAATCTACTGCAAACAACCTCTTCTCTTGCCTCTGATTGTGGGTAATGACTTTTGGATTTATTAAGGTTCAATTTTAACTTTTAAACTCACCTACTTTGATGAGTAATAGTGTTCAATATTATTAATTTGATTATTACGAGTACCCTTCAATGCGGTGTCTAACTAAGGTATCCCGCTGTTTGGAATTCAGGAAGGTCCCATAAAATAAAAAAGGTTGGGTTAATCCCAACCTAGGATGTTACAACTTAAGGTTAGTAAAAATCTAAACCCGGTAGTAACTCAGGGTTTGCTCTACCTTAGATAATAGTGTGATTACAATGAGACATATAAATAGTTGGGTATTTTATTTTTTATGTTATAAAATATAAGATATTTGTACTGATATTAAGATTTAGAGGAATATACAAATTGGATCCTAGATTCCATCCAAGTTATTTTTTAAAGCCTAGTTAGAAAATCGTTCTAAATAAGGCCTAGTTTCAATTTTCAGTTGAATTTTTTTTCAATTTTACCCTTTTTTCAGTAATTCATTTTTTATTATTTCTATTCTCTATATTAAACGGATGGATCCGTACCCATGGGTACGGACCTATATTGGTTTTCCATTTTTTTAGTTGTGTGAATTTTTTATAGAGTCCAAATACACTAAGGGCTGCACCCAAATCCCAAATCCCGTTTTTTGTATATATATCCATGTCTATTGTGTCAATCGTGTCAAATGATATACCCTAGGGGCTGTACTCAAACCCCATTTTTGTCTAAATGTATGTCCAATGAAGTCCGTATACCCTAGGGTCTATACCCTTTAATCGCATAGGAACTAAAAAAACGACATCAATCTAATCATAAGGCCTGGACCCAAGAGGATACACCCAAAGGATAGTTGTACCTGAAAAAACAACTACTGGTAAAAAAACATTAATAAACATTGGTTAACATTTTTTTAATAGGGCTGGAACCAACATAAACTCCATAAACCTTCACAATAAATCTGTGGAAAAAAAAAGACGACGGGCTAGACCCAAAATGACACACGGAACAAGTACGAAGTAACATTTTTTTTTTAAATGAGCTAGAGCCCATAATGGGATGGACCCAACAAGACTCAAGACTGGACCCAAAAAGACAAACACGAGGGTAGATTTTTTTTTTAAATGGAGTAGATTTGAACAGTTGAGGGCCCTGATAGTGGACGCGGTTTTCTTGCTCTGGAGGAGATGGTGGTGAGGCGGCAGAGGATGGTCGACGTTGGTGAGGCAGTGATGGTCCACGGAGGGTGGCTGACCGGAGATGGAGCTGATATGAGATCAGAGAAGAAAAGGAGAAGATAAAAGCGGTGGTGGTGGGAGGCGAGACGAGGCGACTTTGCAACAGTGGTGAGAGAGATTTGTTGCAGCAGTGATGGAGGGATTCGTTGCAGCAGTGTCGAAGGTCAGCAGGTTCGTTGCAGCAGATCTGAGAAGAAGCACAGGTGGTTGGGGCAGCGCGAGTAACAGCAGCAGAGCAAATCTCGAACGACGGAGGCGGTGCAGATATCGAACGGCGGAGGCGAAGTAGCAGCGATGGTGGACTTCATAGCAGCAGCAGTGCAGCAGTGGAAAGGTGGAAGGGTGAAGAAGGAAGGGCGTGGCGGCTTGGGGTTGAGCCTTATTTTATAAGGCCCAAATGAGCCTTATTTACTCAATCTCCCTAAGATTTATAGTGTAATAAGTTAAAATAATAATAAATAATAAAATCATAAACAGTAATACAATTTTATATAATATAGAGACTAGTGTAATTTTTCCATAATATAATATGAGTAATGATATATACCACCCAAATGTCACCCAATGACGTGGCGTGAATTGATTGGTTATAATCTTTAATCAAATCAAGGAAATAAATGTATTAACAATTTGTAACCAGACATCTAGATGGTATGAATTTGGGTGGTATATATCATTACTCATATAATATACAAGGAGATAAAAAAGATCCCCAACATTGCACCCACCCGTATCTGGCCCACTTAAAAAAAAATATTTGGCTCTCAAACATAAATTTTGGACTCCATACATGTTTGCCGTCAGTTTGGTGGAAATTCATTCCCGCATTCCACACATTCCGAGCATAAATGGAAAAACATAACACATTACAACAAAAACACTATATGTACTTCAAGACAGCAACTCTACCAAGACGAGGTAGTGGAAACAAGGAAATCGATACTTCCCTAGACACAACAAATAAATTATACATCATAAAAAATACAAGGTGAGGTATGAGAAGGAAGTAACAGAACTACGAACTTGAAGAAAGAATGCAGCCCACCTGGAAATAAAGCATCAGGTTTGATACGATACCTCGGAACTTAGAAGACAAACACTCACGAGAGGCGCAATTCCAGCTTCAGTATGTCTTATTTGTGAATAATAAATTATTCTTCGCATTCTAATAGAGTTTGAACGACTGAAGCCATTGTAGGCCGTTTGTTTCTATCCTCATCTACGCAAGCTACACCAATTTTTACGAGTTTTATAGCTTGATTTTTGCTATATTGTCCTTGTAATCTAGGATCCACTATGCTTTCTACCCATGAATCTTTTCCAGAATCAATTTTTCTCTTCATTATCCTTACAAAATTTGTAAGCTCTGCTTCCTGCTCATTAGTTTCATCCAGCACCCAATTTGAAAGTTTCTTTCCTTTTATCATCTCCAAGACTACAACTCCATAGCCATAAACATCAACTTTTGCAGTGATTGGATGATTTAGAGCCCATTCTGGTGCCATGTAACCTTTCGTTCCTCGAACTTTGCTGACTCCTGAATTAAGACCACCTCTTTCAGTCAGCTTTGCTAGACCAAAATCTGCAATCTTGGGTTGAAATTCACCATCTAAAAGTATATTTTCTGGCTTAACATCACAATGGATAACCCATTCTAGACACTCATGATGGAGATAAGCCAGACCTTTAGCTGTCCCTAATGCCACCTCAAATCTATTCTTCCATCCTAGGAAATTCGACGTGAATAAATGCTTGTCAAGTGACGAATTTTCGACATACTCATAGACCAATAGCCTATGTTTCTTTTCTGAACAAAAACCCCACATTCTCAAAACATTCATGTGATTAATTTTCCCAATAGTGCTCATTTCTGCCCAAAATTCTTCTTCCGCTTGATAAACATCTCCCAATCTTTTAACCGCCACAAGCCTTTCATCTTCAAGAACACCCTTGTAAACCAAACCAGAGCCTCCTCTTCCTAGCTCGTCCTTAAAATTCTTTGTTGCCTTCATAAGTTCAGCATAACTAAACCTTTTGAATTGACTCAATATCATGCGATATCCAACCTCGGTTGAAGCTGGGACACCATGTTTCCTGAACAAAAACCACCACCCCAATACTAAAAGAACACACTCAATAGCTCCTATAGCCAAAGCAAACAAGTAGATATAAACCCATCTCACTCTTTTATATGACAAGTCATACATAGAAAGAGTACCAATAAGGATTTCTCGTTCACTAGAACCACATATGGCGTTTGACACATTGAGGGTCGCGAGATCTGAGGTTTTCATAGTAGTGGGGATTCTTAAGTATATACTTCCAGGAAAAGACAAAGTCCTTACGCCATTAAACAATACGCTTTTTGTGAAACAGAATCCTTCACCAGTTAACCTGTAGTTAATAGCTGTACAACGAATATCATCTGAACATATTTTCTTGCATGCTTCAAACGAAACAGGGTGGCTAAAATTAAGATCAAAACCCCAGTAATCAGTATTGGGAGATTCCAAATAAACCTCCTCAGAAATATTCCAACTGCTTCGATTAAACTTTGGATTGCAACCTTGACTCCAGTCACTTGGATCACTCACTTCATATCCAGGGGGACAAGAACACTTTGGTTCAGGGTCATAAACACAAATTGCATTTTTCCCACACACCCCGTGGATTGTACATGGTTGTCCTATAGCTTGGAACGATACATCCCATAAACCAGTTAAGTTATTCAAGCTATAGATTCTTAAGTTGCCATCACAATCCATGGTCAGCCTTCTTTTGATCAATAGAGGCCCCATATCACTAGCATTAAATTGCAACTGATCACTTGATTGAAAAGTGCTTGTATTGTAAAACACAGCAAGTCTGGTGCTGTTGTAATTTGTTCTTCCATTATCAAAGACACTAAAATCAGGATTCGGCCAATAAATACTGGATATTTCAGGACCATCATAGATCATTCTCATGACGTTATCACTGTCGAAATATAAACTGAAGTAGCCTGATGCATAATTACCTTTACCCAATGAAGATAACAACCTTTTGTTCTTGGTTAAAGTTTGTGTAGGCAAAAGAGTATCCGTAGGATAATCGAAACTCTGCCACAGAATATTTCCACCTGGATTCTTGAGTACGAGGTTGCCTGTGTTGAGAAGCTCAGCCCTGGAAACATCAGTTGAGGTTGTATTAGTCTCCCATACAACTGTTCCATCAATATCTTTCAAGATCATTGCTCCATTTTTCGAAAGTGATAGCTCTGAGCCACGTTCATTAACCGGTTTGTCTCGGTTAGCAGTCCAAACAACGGTTCTGTCTTTGGAATTGGTGAACCATATTGCAAACCAGTAAGCGTTGGTCCCAAGTCCATAGAAGCCACAAGTGAACGAGTTATCTGGAGATGTGATAAAATCTTTATCACCTTCAACAGATAAACTACTTTCTCGTTTTAAATATTGTAAAGATTTTGAAAATGCAGAGTTGAATGAAGTATTTACGAGAACAATAAAGAGAAGAAAGAAAGATATTTTCATGGCTGGAATGTTGGGTTAACCATGCACGAAGAATTGCAGTTATATAGACATAGATCAATGATGAGGCCAACCAATAGAAATACTTTTATTCCTGCACTGTCTATTATAATATATAAGTTTAGTTGACATAATTATTCAAGAGTTTTTTAATCACAACTTGTTGAGACCAACCAATTATTCTGGTGCACGTAATAGTTGTATGAGCTACAGAAATTTGACTATTGCAATTTTGCAAGTAAATGATCATTATTGAAGATTTGATAGAGATAGAAGTGATATCATAAGACTCAGAATTTTGTTGTAGATTAGATTTCCCCAGCCTTCCAATATTATAATATTCATTCTTCCTCGTACAATGAGTCATAGCTCTTGCCCGAATTTTCACAACCTACAGCTCAACAGGGTAATCAAAGGGTAGAAAAACGCGTGTGGAAAAATACATGATAATGGATGTGTATGATATCATTCAATACATACCCTCCCTCAAGACTAACCTAACAATGATATAATATTGGAAACAATGAAATCATAATGATTTGTTATCTTTGTCTTGATAATGATAGGCTAAAGTCAACAATACTATAGTATGTTATCTTTTGATATGTAATACATGTTTGACCAAAATAAATATTACCCAAAAATACTGGACAAACCCGACTCATAGTATTACTTTTTATACCCTACCTAAAAAATAATTTACTCAAGCAAGCATATTCTGAACTTAGCTTTCAAATATACCATAAAAATTGGCTATCCGCACATAATTTTTTTGTCGAGATGTCAACAAAAGTTAATCTTCACAAAAGAAAATATATATTTGCAAGGACTTATTTGCAAACACGTCATATATAATCGAGATACTACTGTAGAGTTTGTGAATTCAAAACTGATAATATTGAGCAAATACTAATGTTCATCCCGTTGGTATTTTAGGTCAAGAATCTGCCTTACAAATTAAAAAACAATAGAGAAGATAATATTATTAACCTTGGATATTGGTTCTTCAAAATTTTGGAGGAATTAGGTAACAGTAGTTAGAACAAATCGATTATTTCGACATTACACATGTAGAAATTCAAGATAAAGGGTTCTTTTTGAAAAAAAGTCTTTAAACATTGATGATATTATCATCTGCACAAACGTCATTCTTTCATAAGGCGTTTGTGTAGATGATAATATCATCAATGTTTAAAGACTTTTTTCTGAAGCATCAGAAGCTAATCTTGATTATTTACAGGAAACATTATCTGTGTTCTGCCAGTCAAACGACCAGTAGCAGCAAATCGATCATATATTTCTCAAAAAATATTAACGAGGAAGAGGCTTCAAGGATCACGGCTAGAAGTGGTTACCAACGGAGTGAGGGACTTGGCAAGTACTTGGGCATTCCCATCCTCTCGGGTAGGAGAGCCAGGGGATTCTTTGGAGAACTCATCAATGGCTTGCGTGGAAAGTTAGCTAAATGGAAGGGCTCATCTCTAACCTTTGCGGGCCGCATAACACTTGCTCATTCGGTTTTGAGCGCTTCTCCGATGTATACCATGAATAGAGCTCTTTTAGGAAAGTTGGGGTGGAAACTTGTTCATGTTTGATTCAACAATATGGCTGATTGTGATGAAGCAAAAGTATTTTAGGACGAACTTACTTCATTATATTTCAAATCCTAATGATTCGAGGATATGTAGAACCATCGCAAAAGGTATTGTCGTAGTTAGACGGGGATTCCGATGACTCCTTCATAGTGGGAAGATGATATCTTTTTGGCTCGATGTATGGTTAGGGGATTCACCGTTAATAGATCACGCCATTGGTACCGTTGAGGAGGTGAATAGAGTCTTGACAGTTAGAGATTGTATCACTGAGAAAAAGGTTCGGATTTGGGAGAAATTGCAGCATCTTCTCCCGGTTTCCAAATTATTAGAGCTCACGAAGGTAACATGGGATAGTGATAACGAAGGGGTTGACAGTCTATCTTGGTTGAATTAGATTCATGGTATTTAGACTATGGGGACAGCCGGCTGGGATTACGATCAGTGTGGTGTAAAATTGGACATTAAGTGGGACCACATTTGGAAACTTATGTGTCAACGAAAAACAAGGGTTCTACGCGTGGTAATCTAACGAAGCGCGGTATGGAGATTACTAGTTTGTGCCCATTTTGCGAATTAGAAGAATAGAGTGCGATTCATCTCTTCTGTGATTGTGAGAAAATTAGAGAAGTATGGGTATTAATTAGAAACAAAATTGTTGGTAGTAGCGGTGCTGAGTGGAGGTCTGTTGCAGATTCATGGATGCGCGAGCTGGAACAGGGCCTGGTACTTCATTCGCCTGAAATGGAGACAGGGTTCAATGGAGTGTCAAACCAGCTGCAATTATTCGGAAACAGATCAGTACCTCCTCGGACCAATCAGGCCCGTACAGTAGGAGACGTTCGAGTGCAATCACAGCAGCGGTTTAGTGGGAACAATTCTCTTACTGAGCTGCAGCAGGATGAAGTGTCATTAGGTGCTGATACACACCTGAGTTCGGTTAATAGCAGGTGGTGGACGAAAAAACCTTGCCTGTAAGGACCTGTACGCGAGGACTTTCTGGAATGTCTTCTTCGCTTCATTTGTTGAGGTGGTTTCGAGAGCATGGAATGATGCAGTTTTTAACAGTTGTGAGCTACCTAGCGGAAGAAGTTTGATGGAGAAGGCAAAATTTGTGGCTACCAGCTACACCATAGCGTGGGGCCAATCTCCTGGAATGTTGCCGATTAAAAGAAATGCAGCAAAGCTGGCTGGTTGGGAAAAACCGCTCGGTGGACTAAATTTTAACACGAACAGAAGTTTTAATGATTGGCGGAAGATTAAAGGTGGTGGTGGTATTGTAAGAGATGTTCAAGGTAATTGGGTTCATGGCTTCTCTTTTAAAAGTTGTCTATCTTCCCCGATGTAATTGAGATAGTTACCTTCTTTGAAGGCCTTAAAAGGGTGGAAGAACTGGGACTGGCTGATGTTGAAATAGAAGCCGACTCTTCGTCAATCATAGAGGTGATTCATTGACCGGGAAGAGGGCGTGGTCCAGCAGCTGTATGGATCGATCTAATTCGTGCAATTCTCGCTCGGAACCCATCCTTCTCTCTAAGGGCCATTTTAAAAGAAGCCAATTCGTGCACGGATTGGTTAGTTCAATTGGGTGCAACACAAGTGTAGGACTTCCAAACGTTTACGGACCCCCCAGAGGGATTTGGAAGATACTTATGCGGGACAAGTTAGGCTGGAAGACGCCAAGGGTAGTCTTCAATAATAGCTTAGTTGATATTGTGTTAAGCTAGTATTTCACGATCCTTCCGGATCTCCTCTGAAATTAAAAAAAAAAGAATGACGTATTTGGAAAATATTGGTTTGAGGAACAAAATGCAGTAATAGTATTTAAATTTTAAAACCGAAATAGGCAACGATTATTATTGAACGTTGGTGCTTACGTATGATTTAACCCATTTTCTGCTCAGAAGTTCATGTCTCACTTGTCTTGTAAACCATCTGTGGGAGATTGTTGCATTAGTTTTGTTTATTAATCGTTCATAGCTTTCAAAAACAAGTGTAAAAGGTGATTTCATTAACCAGCGATAAGAAGCATTACCAGCAAGAGCAAAAAAAAGCCGACCAGCAGAACTACCGAATACGCTATGATTAAATTGCATTGAAACTGTGGAAAAACAAGGGGAGAAAAAGAGAAGATAAAAGAAAGAAAGAAAAAAAAGACAAAGAAACCTGAAGAATACCAGAAAAGGAAAGATAGTCGGCGGATGTGGCCACCATCGCCGATGAAGAGGTTAATCAGGCGACAGCGGTTGGATTATTCTTTTAGTTGAAGTTTGCTGAGTGGAAGATATCTTGTCATTGTTTTGGTTTGTTACTTGTACCAACAAGTTATTGTGAGATAAATAAATAATTTATTTCGTAGTCTAAGAATTTTCTGAACAGTGCTACAATAGATAACCTTCTCATTGCATAAGCTACATAACTTTTATGTTATACGCACATTTATATATTATGAAAAGCCAACAATTTTGTTATGCAATAGTGCAATTGGCTTTGAAATATATATGTAAAGAGTACTAAACTACTGCAGTTACACGAAATATAAAAAGAAATTTCCTTGTTGGATAACAATTGCATTTCAGTAGCCATCAATGTCGTATTTGTGGGATTATCATTTACTCTTCGCATTCTAACAGAATTTGAACAACCAAAGCCATTGTAGGACGCTTGTTTCTATCCTCCTCTACACAGGCTAAACCAATTTCTACGAGTTTTGCAGCTTGACTCTTGCTAAATTGTCCTTGTAATCTACAATCCACTATGCTTTCTATCCATGAATCTTCTTCAGAATTGATTTGTCTCTTCACAATCCGAACAAAATTTGTAAGCTCTGATTCCTGCTCATTAGTTTCATCTAACACCCAATTCAAAAGTCTCTTTCCTTTTACCATCTCCAAGATTACAACTCCATAGCCATAAACATCAACTTTTGCAGTGATGGGACAATTCAGAGCCCATTCTGGAGCCATGTAACCTTTTGTTCCTCGAACTTTGCTGACTCGTGAACCAGAAAGACCTCTTTCAGTCAGCTTTGCTAGACCAAAATCTGCAATCTTGGGTTGAAATTCACCATCTAAAAGTATATTTTCTGGCTTTACATCACAATGGATAACCCATTCTAGACACTCGTGATGAAGATAAGCCAGACCTTTAGCTGTCCCTAATGCCACCTCAAATCTATGCTTCCATTGTAGGAAATTCGACGTGAATAAATGCTTGTCAAGTGACGAGTTTTCGACATACTCATAGACCAATAGCTTATGTTTCTTTTCTGAACAAAATCCCCACATTCTCAAAAGATTCATATGATTAATTTTCCCAATCGTGGTCATTTCTGCCCAGAACTCATCTTCAGCTTGATAAACATCTCCCAATCTTTTAACTGCTATGAGCCTTTCATCTTCAAGAATACCCTTATAAACCACACCAGAGCCTCCTCTTCCTAGCTCTTCCTTAAAATTGTTTGTCGCCTTTATAAGTTCACCATAACTAAACCTTTTGAACTGACTCAATATTATGCGATATCCATCCTCAGTTGAAGCAGGGACACCATGTTTCTTCAACAGAAACCACCATCCGAAAATGAAAAACAAACATTCAATAGCTCCTATAACCGAGGCAAACGAGTAGAGATAAACTAATCTCATATTTTTATTTGAAGAGTCATAAATGGAAGGAGCACCTACAAGACATATCGCATCTGACCCATTAAGGCTAGCGGATTCAAATGTTTCACCACTGGGAAATTTCAAGTATGTACTTTCAGCTAAAGACAAAGTACTTATGCCATTAAAAAGTGCGCTTTTCGTAAAGCATTTTCCCTCCCCAGTTAACTTGTAGTTAAACGCCCTACAACGAGAATCATCTGAACAAATTTTCTTGCATGCTTCTAATGAAAGAGATTCGTTATAATTAATATCAAAACCCCAGTAAATTGTGTTGGGAAGCTCCACATAATTTACCTCTTGAGAATTATCCAAAATACTTTGATTGAACTTTGGATTGCAACCTTCAGTCCAGTCACTCGGATCACTTACTTCATACCCAGGAGGACAAGAGCACTTTGGTTCAAGATTGTAAACACAAATTGCATTTTCGCCACACACTCCTTTAACATAACACGTTTGTGCAATAGCTTGACATGATACTTCCCATAAACCAGTTGAACTGATCAAGCTATAGATTCTAAAATTGCCATCATAATCTATAGTTAGCCTTCTTTTGATCATTGCAGAACCTGTATCACTAACATCAAGTTGCAGCATATCACTTGATTGAAACGTGCCTATATCATTTAACATAGCAAATCTACTGCTGTTGAAATTTGTTCTTCCATTTTCATTGACACTAACTCCAGGATTAGGCCAATAAACGCTCGAAATATCAGGACCATCATATATCATTTTCAGAACGTTATCACTATCAAAATATAAACTGAAGTAACCCGATGCATAACTAGCTTTACCCAAAGAAGATACCAACTTTTTGTTCTTGGTTAAAGGCTGTGTAGGCAAAAGAGTATCAGTAGGATAGTCAAAACTCTGCCATAGAATTTTACCTTCTGGATCCTTGAGTACGAGGTTGCCTGTGTTGAGAAGCTCAGCTCTAGAAACATCTGTTGAGGCTGTTTTAGTTTCCCAAACAATTGTTCCATCAATATCTTTCAAGATCATTGCTCCGTTTTTCCAAAGTGATAGCTTTGAGCCGTGGCCATTAACGGGTCTGTCCCGGTTAGCCATCCAAGTAACGGTTCGGTCTTTAGAATTGGTGAACCATATAGCAAACCAGAAAACATTATCCCCCACACCATAGAAGCCACAGGTGAATGAGTTGTCTGGAGATGTAATGACATCTGAATTATCTTCAACAGATAAACTACCACCTCGTTGCAAATATTCCTGAGATTTTGACAACGTAGAGTACAAGTAAGAATTAACGATTAGGAAGAACAGGAGATAAGAACATGTTAGTGTTTTGTTTGTCATGGCGGAAATGTTGGATTTTTAACTGAAATGGATGAAAGTTGAGATGAACTAGTCATTTAATTATAGATTATTTATCATAATAAATGAGAGTAGGTAACACGAATTCGAGTTTTTAATAAATACTTGTTCAAAATAAGACCAACAATTTCATATATACTAAGGAAAAATATCTATTCAATTGGATAATTTAATATTTGTATCACATTTATATATTAGAAAACATTTTTTATGATTGATCAAGAAATTTTGTGATCACAATTTTATTAAAGTTAAAATAATTTTAAATCTAAAAAGGCTCATATGTATCAAAAAGGAAAAGATTTTATTATAAATTAAGGAATGAAAATACATAATTGTAAAATTATATTATAAAAAATAGTTAATAAAATAAATATCTATAAAATACAACTTTTTTTTATTACATTAAAGAGCCACTTTGGAAATTACAACTCTTCTATCTTTTTATACATATACTATCTTTATTATATATAATATTTTATTTTTAATATAATATTTAATTTTTAAAATTTAATAAATAATGGGCACCTTCACCATCATTACCATCACCACCATCACCATCATCATGTAAAAAATTTTGACCACGACTACAATCACCACCACTACCTCCACTACCAAAGCCACAACCACCACCTACAACTACTACTACTACTACTGCTGCCAATTTCATCACACGCGGATGTTTGAATTTTTTTTTTTTGAAAAATTCATAACTAATTCCAAAAAAACCAGAAAAATAACAAAAAATTGTATTTTTGGATGAGACAAATTAATATTTACGTCTATGATTTTTTTTTGAATTCTTTTCGCAAACATGAAATTCATTATTTTAAACAACGAATTCATTGTTCGAATGAATTCATTGTCCGGAACAAAGAAATCATTGTTCGGAACAATGAATTTCATGTCTGCAAAAAAAAATCATGGACGTAAATAACAATTTGCCTCATCCAAAAATACAATTTTTTTATTTTTTGTATTTTTTTAGATAAAAATTCTCAGACGCGCGCGTGTGTTGAAATTAGTAGTAGGTGGTGGTTGTGGTTTTGGTTGTGGTTGTAGTGGTGGTTGTGGTGATGGTGGTAATAGGGTGGTAGTAATAGGTAGGTGGTGGTGGTTGTTGTTGTGATGGTGGGGTGGTGGTGGTGGTTGTGGAGGTGGTGGTGTGGTGGTATGGTGGTGGTTGTGGTGGTGGTGGTATTAGGGTGGTGGAAGTGGTGGTGGTAGTGGTGGTAGTGGTGGTGGTAGTGGTGAAAATTGTAATAGGGTGGTTAAATTTAGATGATAAATAATAGAGTAATTTAAAAGATTATTTAAGAGTATTGTTATGAGAAAATTACCCAAGGAGTCTTGAAGACACCACCCCAAGACCCAAGAAGATCGGGTGAATTCCCTCTTCTTACTAAAGGCCACAAACTAAATTTAACACTACAAGCCTAATTTCTCAATTACCTTCATACCCCCTTTTGTATTTTATTTTCCTACATATACTAACTTTTATAAAAAAAAATTAAAACACTCTCTCTCCTCTCTCCTTTCTCCTCTATCCTCCCTTTCTCTCTCTCTTTCTCTTATTTCCTTTCTGGCGAATCATATTAATAAAATAACCCTAGATCTACATGGGGAAGCTCGAACTGGCGATGCTGCCTCCCCTTCGCGAAGCAAACTTGATACACATGGATCTCGCAGTGCTTCCATGGAGCTCAAACGCATCTCAGGAGGCGGAGTGACAGACTGAAATAGTGGTGCGAGCCGCGTTTCTTTGCCGGAAGCTTCGAGAGCAACAACGGTTCTCTTGTACTTCTCAGCAGCTTCGTTTAGCACAAGCTCGAAAGCTTCATGTCATCTTCTTCGCTTCTCCGGCCACCATTAATGGCACATCTCCAAAAAAATGGAGCTCGGACTCGGAAATAAACTGTGAGCAGCTCCGAACAATGAAGTGCGAACGAGATCCGGAAATGAGAGCCTCGTAACAGACTTCATCTTCTTCGCTACTCTCCGGCCACCAATAGTTGCATATCTCCAAAAAAATGAAGCTCGAAAGCAGATTTGAAGAACCACAACTGTGCTTCCATTAACAAGTCAGTGCTGGAACTCAAACGCAGCACTAGAGAAGGAGGTAAAGCTCCACATCGTAAGGACTTGATTTGCTCAGCAACTTTTTTGTCATGCTCGACAACTTTTTTTATTTTTCTTTTTTTTTTGTTTTGAATTTAGTGTAATGTTTTTTATTTTCTTTTTTGTGTAATTTATTAAATTTTGATTTGTCTGAATAAATGTAATTTTAATATTGTAAATATTTTTTTAAATTTTCCAAGAACTCGATTATATTTTCCCGATACTCAATAGAGTTACTGAGCAAACGAGCATGCTCAGTAAAGCGACTCAACAAAAAAATTCGCATAGTCAGCAACTTTTTTTGATACTCAACACTTTTTTTATGCTCAGTAACTTTTTCCATACTTAGTTGCTCATGCTCAATAACTTTTTCCATGCTCAAATTTTTTTCGGCGGTGGTCGGTGGTTGTGGTCGGAGTTGGAAATTATTGATAGTTAATGAAGTAGGAGAGAGAAAAAATGATAAAGGAGGAGAGAAATTAATGGTAATGCAGGAGAGAGAATAATGTAATGGAGGAGAGAGAAGAATCTATTTTTTATCTTATATACAATATAAGGGTAGTAATGACAATGTGCATCTTAGAGGCCTCTTTAGAGGAGAGAGGAATGGATGATTCCTTTGTGGCACTAAGATGGTCTCCAAGACCCTTTTGGTAATTCACCGAATTTTTATTAAAGACTATTTTTATTAAAGCATCTTATTAGTGGTTGTTTTTAACAAATAAAATTTTCAATGAGTTATTTTCGATTATTGACTTTAATTATAATAACAAAACATATGCAATTAGATTCATATATAATTAGATAGTTATTTTTTCAAATTTGAAACATACATATGTATTATGATTAGTATTGAACCATCTAATATAGATAAAAGAACTTTCCATATATTAAATGTCTGGTAATATTCTTTTTTTGTTACATATGATGTCTAAAAGACCAGGAAGTGAAACTTTCTAAGATTTATTAACTAGATAAGTAATTTCTAGGTACGGCCCAACCATAACGGTCTTTCGCTAATAGTCACCAAAACTCCCCAAACTTATCCATCCAATCCGCGCATTTATTTGCTTCTCGAAAGCTCCAAACCAAATCAAAGTACTCATTCGCTGTTAAGATATCACGACAAGCACTTATTATATCATTCGAAAAATCTCTTGAGCTCGCACCGCCATTCATTAGCGGGTGCAGCTCACTCGAGTCGATTTCGATGATTAGATAAGTATACCCGCGAGTCACCGACATGTGCAAACCAAAGTGTAAAGCAAGGAATTCTGCTTCAAATGAGTTCCTTGCGACATACCTTCCTGCAAATCCCCCTATGTAATCCATATTTGTATTTGATAAAAGTCAACCTACGCTAGCTAGAGATTTATTCAGATCATACGAGCCATCTACATTGAGTTTAACTCCGTTCTACGGTTTAATCCACTTGACTAATACACTTTTAGCTGATGTGATTAGCCCCCCAGCCCTTTCAATTCCCCAAGCACTTACATAATCGCTCGCCGCGTTTATAATAATCGCTTTGAGTTCCAGGTTTGTTTTTAGGCTGTTGAATAAAAGATTTTCGAGTTCCAATCCGCCCATACATGCCATGCTAGAGCTGCTATAACGCTGCGTCGCTGCACTCCATTCACAAGCGCATTACGCGACAACTTATTTAGCCATCAGCCAATTAGACTTCTTAGTGGGCCAGCTTGAAAATCCATTTCTGCAGACGAAGTTCTTTGCTTCTATTGTAGCGAACCAAAACCTGCACTAAAAAACTCTAAGTGCTGCGATTCTGGGTTCTGATCTCTTCGGTAGAGAGACGCCTGCTGCTCCGCCAACAAATCTGTAGTTCCTCCAGAGGTTGCAACTCCTGACCGTCCAGCTGGCCATGGACTTGACCACTCCCTCTTCGATCTCCAAGCTCCTGAACTACACGACAGTACTAGCTCCTTATACCCTCACAACGCTGAATCATATGAGCAGCCAACTCACTATCCCGACCACATCTACTACATAAATGATCATCTACCACTCCGCGAATTACAAGATTTTTAGTCGTACGTAAACGCTCCTTATGTCTCCTCATTTGTGATAGATTAATGTTAGGATGAGACATCATTTTTAGTGATTTAGAAGTCATAATAGTCGATTTTCTTGAGAAATAGTGCACTTTCCTATTTTGAGTCTTGATTTAGTAAAATAATATTTTTAGAGCATATTGGGTTTAATTATTTATTTAGTGTGTAGCTTTAAAGATAATTATGGAGCTTAATTAGAGTCCAAGTCAAAGACTACAACATATGGAAAGAGATTTGCATGGTAATTGGAGATAAGGAAACAAAAGCTAAAAAGATGGAAAAGGAAAAGCTGCCTAAATCTGGGATTCTGCAGTACACGCCTAAAGAAGTGCTATTTTACCCAAGAAATAGGCCGATTTTATTATTTTCCTTTCATAGAGACAAAGATAATTCTGTTACGATTCTTTTGGTATCTTATGGAGCTCAAACCGACCAATAACGAAGAAGATATGCTCAAAACGGTCCAACAGTGTTTATCTTTATTTCCATACGAATTTGAGTTGGGCTAGAAGTCCAATACTTTATCTCTTCCTCAAGAAAACGAATTAGGTCTTCTAAACACCTATACCCTTATATCACTTGTAAAATCATCCTTGCTTAGAAAAACCTTATAAATATTCCTTAGTCATTGTAGAGAGCAAGATGATATCTTTTGTAATTTCTTTTAGTTTATTTCCATCAGGTATGAACTAAACTCCCCATAGCTTGGGTTTTGCATAATGTATAATCTATGAATTCTAATTCTTCTATCTAAGTTTCTTTGGGAATGATATGTTTTAATTTGATATTAGCTACTTACTTAATATTTGTTTATGTGTTTTGATTTATTGTCTTTCCTAGAACTGATCACTTTAGGATTGTTTTAATAGTAGTTAGATGGTCTCCTTGACAGGGTGTTTAACTATTGAACCACCACATAATGTCTAGTGTCGATATTAGTTCTGACAAAACATGATTCTAACTAGATAGTCATTAGGGTTTGTTTTAACCACCATATCACCAATTGATTGTTGCGATTGCTTAGGGCCTTAGTAGCGTTTGATAACCCTATTCTAAACCACGTCTTGGTTGTGCCGTAGCCCCCTTAGTTGCTCTCAAGGTCTAAGGTATGGGAATTTAGAATCCTGACTAAGTATACCAAGAGCTAATATTCTCCCTTATTAACTAGATTCATAGATAGAATTAGAAGGATTAGTGCATACTAGCAAAACATGAGCTATATCTCTCATCTCATATTCTTAATCTTTTACTTTATTGTCTTTTAATTTCTTAGTTTAATTCTTAATTTCGAAAATCTTTTTGCTTTATTTTCTGTCTTTTAATTATTTACTTTTACTCGTTATTCCTACTCACGCGTATAACACACTTAAGTCCCTGAGAACGAACTCAACTTACTAACTAAAACTTGCATACGTCCTGTAATACTTGCAGTACTGTGCCTGTCTAGGGTGAGAGTGCGTAGTTTCTTGACTTAATTTTATCTTATTTTTATCACACCCTAGGCGACACCAGCTCCCATATCATACGCCACAAGAGGACTTTTACTTTCTAAGGGCACTTAATATTCCACTCTAGGTCCCCGTTGAAAGACGAAATAATTCCTACTGTTATCATGCTATTATAAGCGGATTTCACCAAGAATAAACCTGAGGGCTCGAGGCTCCATTTGTATGACTTTTCATTTCCATTTAACACCTCAACAATTCCTCCTTCTATTACCTCCCGACCAAATAAAATGTTTTTATACATCCTAGAGTCGGATTGCTTTAACTCTCGCTCTGTGAAACCATTCTGGAAGTATTTTTTGTTTTAACACTCTAATTCAAAGGGCTAGATCATTACGCAAGACTTTCCAACCTAGTTTCGCCAAAAGAGCTTTGCCGAAATTACGTGCGCTCCTTAAACCCAACCCTCCATTTTTCTTTGTTCGACTCAAGATTTCCCATGACAACCAATGTATCTTTCTACCTCCCTTGACGACCCTCAAATAAAATCCCAGATGATTTTATCGAATTTCTCACATACATGAATCAGAAGTTTCATCGTTTGCAATACGTAAGTAGGAATCGATGAAAGCACTGACTCTATTAATGTGATTCTTCCTGCTAGTGTGAGATTGCTCTTTCAATTGGTAATATTTTTTTTGTACAAGTTTATTTACCTTTTTGCTAACTTTTTATAACTTATTATTGTTTAAATTTTACAGTTATTTAAATTTTCAATGAAAAGATATTGTAATAAATAATTTTGTATTTTTTACATAAAATTATTAAATACTTTTTATTGTATTAAAAAATAACAAATAAACTTAGAGAAAATATATATATTTAGGATTATGTTTATTAGGATAAACGTCAATTTTTGAAATAGTTGTTTAAAGCACAAGAAATTGACTTTTTGCACATGGAAAGTGATGTTGAATATTCTTTCCGCGTGTGATTCATGGGGTGATTCATGGGTGATGACTGATGGTCAAGAAATCACAGAAGAAGAACTCTCCTATTCACTTTGCGATGAACGAGGCAAACTTGATGTAGGGATGGGTGGCGGTTCCAAGTGAAAATCATCTCTTTTCCTCCCGAATTTTGCTTGTTGTTTTATACTTTTCGTCTTTTGGATAAAAATCATGGATCCTTCCTTATCCGGGAACTTATCCGGGAAGATCAATATTACTCTCAAAACTTGCCAATCACTACAAACTCTCATGAGCGATCGCCATATACCTTCGTGAGGGTACCTGCACCGTCCCTTATCATCTGATATAGATATATATGGATAAATAAGGTTTTAGGACGTAAGATAACATATGTTTTCTAAAAAAGAGTCCTAATTAGAAATTAACTACTCTAATTAAAATTCAACTAAAAAAAACCAGTAAAACCTACCCTCCTCCCCTTTTCATTGTCGATAGAATTGCAGAAATCAGGAGCGCCCCACCCCCCTCCCCCTTCACAACCCACCCCCCTCTCTCGCGCATATCGCGCAACCCGCGCAACCCACCTCGCTGTGACGCATCACCACCACCAAGACTATGCTGACCACCACCACCCTGCTTCTCTTCTCTCCGAGCCACCACCACATCCACAGCCATCGAGATCTTACCGTCGCCTCCCCCTCGAGTTCCACCACCACCACAACCATCGAGATCTTACCGTCGCCTCCCCCTCGAGGTCCACCAACACCACCGCGTTCACTGTGCTGCAGCAGCGACGTCATCTTCCAACCACCACAAATCGAGGCCCTCTTTCGCGCTCTATTCACACCACCACCGTCTCTGCTGCGAATCAGATCTGCACCACCATAAACCGTCGCCTCCACCAGCCAACTTTCGAAGCACGTCGACAACAACCAGATCTGATCCACTGACCTACCCCACCTCCGTCGCTCTCCATCTAGCAACCAGATCATGCGTTTGTCCAGCATTCCGTAGCAGCAGCACAAATCTGATTCGCCAGAATTTGAAGCCCATTTGTGTTAATGGATTTGAGCAGCACCACCAGTTTGTGTTAATGGAGTTCGAGGCCAACCAATTTTTTTATTTGCAGATCTGTATATTTAGGGGGTAGATACCCCCTGTTTTGCTCTTTTAGGGGGTAATCGTGTTGTGTTAGGGAAAAGCTTGTTATTTTAGGGGGTAAACATGTTATTTTAGGATGTAAGGATGCTGTTTTAGTGGGTAAATAGATTGATGTTGGACTGACCTGAACAATATGGACTTTGAAATGGACTTAAATTAAAAAAACGGTGGGCGTGTATTCCTGAAAAACGTGAACCTAACCAGAAAAATTTCTAGTTAGACCCTTAAAAAACATAAAAACTAACTAGGCCCTTAAAATTCTCTTTTTTGAATTTGAGGCCTCAAAAGGTACATTCCTCGACATATGTTAACCCCGTGTTATACGTGGTGTCAAATGAAACCCCAATCCAATATATATTTTTGTGACACTCATGAATAAGATGTGATATAAGTACCCATTTTACCCTGTTTTTGCTTAACTATATTTACAACTTCTAGCAATTCACATTCAACGGTTCCACCCCACAAGAACCTATAAAGTCAAAACATATATACTCCATATGTGTCCCGGCATACACCTTCAATGCCCGTGGAGGGAGATTTCCAACACTTCCATCCACATTCATTTTCACACCCGACTTTAGTCAGGTCCACTTGAGTAGATGCTACTCACTGACACCAGCTATCCATTTCTTTCCCCAACTCCCTCACATAATCTCAAGTCAGATATAAGTATTCTTTTCTGGTAATATTTAAACAAGAGGTTATAACCTTCTGGGTAAAAATATGTCTATTCCGATCCATCCATAATTTCCAAATAGTTACAAAAATTTAACATGCATTTTGATCTCATCCATTAATTAAGTAGACGTTAAATTATTGTTTCACCATTTAGCATCTGTCTAATACCTTTTCAATAGACCAATCATCGTTCCTACCTATCTCATCGGTATTCGAATCCAGCGTTGCAACTTAGAAAACAATGGTACCGAATCACGGCCCACTACCTCGGCAACTTAGAAAACAATGGCCATCCTTTCAGTTGGATCATTCGCTTCTACCATTTCCCCTTTCATATGTCCTCTTATCACTTACTGTTGGTCAACAAGCCAGCTGGATCAGTCATTCATCCACAGTTCTATATTGTTATGCAAACTTATCATCCATTTTCCACTTTCTCAAAGTGTTTAAATTTTTCTCAGACAACTACTTGCATTTCACACACCACAGTTCTAATTCTACTCTTGTTTCACAAAATATCAATAGTTGGTAATTTATACAATACTACCAAGCAAAATTGAAACTCGCACTGGTTGTGGATATTTCAACTTCTATACTAAATTCCAATTGAAATTTCTCGTAGCTATATGTGCTAAATATTTTTGTAAAGAGACTTTGACGTAAATACTCTTGAAGACCCAGGTTTTTAATGGAACCACAGACCCAACTTATCATCCACATGGCTCATCCCTACTTGTAAAACCTTTTCGTCTACCAATTATTATGTTACTTATTCTTTAATTAGCAAATCATTACTCATATTGCATAAAACTATTCTATAAATATTTATGATTCATTACTGGGAACCATAACATTAGCTGATTCTAGAGAATTTTTTATCCTAATTCTGTAAGTTAGGCCATGTTGAAGCTAAGAGTATCTCTAAAACGCAAACCATCTTCATACTTCAGCCTATTCTTCCATGCAACCCAATATAATTTTTAGGCCTCTATCGACAAATGTTATATAAAGCCCTAGTGTACTCAGTATATATTTTTGGACACATTACTCCCAACAACTTCATGGTCTATATGGAATAAGTAGGCATTGAAGCAAGCACCGACTGGCTAATTGATATATAACTTCATGGTTTGCGGTTCAGATTTGTCTATATGGCAAATAAATTATGTCGAATGGCTCAAATTGGCAATCTGGTTTAGTAAAATCAACAACCTGGTTTTGTGTGGAAACTGTCAAATCTTACGTGGAGTCTTGTCCAATGTTTAAATGTTAAAATAATGTCGCTTCAACGTAAAATCTGTACCCGGTTATTGATCCAAAATGGAAGTTTGGTTTAGGTCGGCATCCCAGTTTCATCAATAATGGCATCCCGGTTTGGGACTATATCACACGCATAAGATACTGTTATGTTGCTCATATTCCAAAACTTCTTTCACAAGATATTTTTAAAAGAAAAGTTTACGAAAGTTATGATATATCCGAATTCTAAGCACATAAAAAGTTATTGAACAAAAACATGTCACGATATATGAAAGTATATGTTTTTTGCATGGAAAATTATACTGATATGCTTTATCCTCTAACTTAAGATATTCCTTAAATGTGCATCTCAACAATCTTTTAGTTAATCACTTTTTCAAATAATATCAAAAGATATGACATATAACATGTTCAAGATCAGTTAAAGTATAAGTGCATGTTTTTGAAATAGTAGTGATGTTTGGATGCTTTAGCTTCTCTTGTATGATATGTATTAAATGATCATAGAAAAACTTATATAGTTACGAACTTTGTTATATACGATGATATAACAAGTCATAACATAAAGTGTGTTTACCTCATATAAAATCACATTCAATTAAAAAGTGTACATGTTTTGGATGTTTTATCTTCTAACGTGAGATATGTTCTAAAAATAAAATCATATACCAACAAAGTTTGACAAAGTTTGACAAATTTATAAAATTTAAGTCATAACAAGTGATTTCACATAACATGTAATAACATAAAGCGTGCTCATTAAACCAAGATGAAAGAAAGCATATTTTAAAAAGTGAGACAGGTTGGATTCTTTAGCTCTCACAAGTGAAATGTTCTAGATACAAAGAGGGGAAAGTATGTAGTTGATCATATATTTAATATTAATGCACACAATAAGTTATAGCTTCTAGAGTGATCAACTCATATCAATGCAAATATAACAAGAATGTTCATGTTGAGGATAAGTCA
Source organism: Nemophila menziesii (assembly GCA_029959085.1). Classification (NCBI taxonomy): domain Eukaryota; kingdom Viridiplantae; phylum Streptophyta; class Magnoliopsida; order Boraginales; family Hydrophyllaceae; genus Nemophila; species Nemophila menziesii. The sequence continues at coordinate 39,434,132 of JARWIR010000001.1, forward strand.
ACTAGTGACAAGAGATATATTGCAAATATGGATAGAGATAATCGTGTGACTGAAAACAACTAGGATATTAGACACAAAAATATATGTCACATAAAAAACAAAAAAGGATAACATGACAACTCAAAGGTTTGGCAAGAGCTTGTGATTGTGCTTCAATTTTCTCTTCTTCTATGTAGACCTTGCTTCAGCCTGAGCTTCTAGATACTTTTGTTGGGTGTCTTTTCACAAACTTTATGCTCCTCCTACCATGCGTTTTGTCTATTTCAATCCATTCACGTTGCATGTCTAATTTGTATAAAAAACATGTTATCACATAAATAGTATTAGGCTAGAATATAATATACCCTAAAGTTATGATATTGATGTCTCGGGGTTACAAAATGTAACTATAAATAACAAGACATTAATCGGTCACGAGGTCATGTATTCTGAATCTATAACATGATGAAGAACGAGACATGTTCACTTGTTATCAACAGTTAAACATATTATGAGATTGAGTTATATCATATAATCTGCGAGTGGAAGATGTTAGAATATGGAATGGGTCGGCTACCAAGATGTGTCAACCTATACCCATGACCCATATCAGATTCGTGATAGAACACTTAATTTCTTTTTGTTTACAACATGAAAATGTTAAAAAAGAGACAATATGATCTCTCTCCTAATCAGGCGTGTATTCTATTTCTTGAGCAAAAAATCATTAGACATCTGAAAAAACACCCATCTCTAATCTCTCTAATTTAACTTAGAACATTAATGTATATAACTTGTGTATATAGGTTTTCGAGTAAGGAGTCACGTTGTCTGAAAAGATAATTCATTACAATTTTTTATGTAAAAGGTAATCCAAAATCTTCCAATTTTATGGTTACAAACAATATGGAAAACAATGAAAGGTCTTTGACTCAACGGGGTTTGCACAAGTATTTTATTGTCAATAAGGAGGGAATTGATTTTTTGCTCTACTTAGAGGGCACACATTTGGAAAACTAGTAGAGTACCCTTAAATAAGACAAAACGCACATAAAGACAAAAAATAAGTGACATAGATAATACTAAGAATCCCAGCGAGCTACACTGAGCATATCTGATTACCACTGATTACCAGCCCGTCATCGTTAATGCACCACTAACGACACCACCATTAGTGACAGTATTGAGCATGCTTAGTGTTTGATCACCAGAGCCACCACCGGTGGTGGCACTAAGATTTTTTTAAAATATTTAGCACAATTTATGTTCTACAATTAGCATGCTCATGGTTCGACACTAGCATAGTTTTAGAATTGAGTAGAATTTATAATGAGCATGCTAAGTGCGCGACATAGAGCATAATATTTTGATTGAGCATGGCCAGTGTCCGAGATCGGGTGCATACTTATTATAAATGAGCATGCTCAATAATATACACTTATAAAAAATAACTCAAAGTTAAACAAAATAGTCAAATTATTTTAAATTTGTTAAATCACAAAAATGAAAAGGAACAACTTTTTACTTAATTAAAATAATTACACTAAAATTTACAACCTTACGCAAATCGAAGGAAAAGAAAATACAGCAGTAGGCTGACGTCAACTTTGTCAACATACTCCGCCTCAAACAATTTTAAAATCCATGAACAATCACTTACCACAACAAGATTGGAGCTCACCACCATGAGCAGCTTCGAGTTCAAATATTTTAGAGCTAAAAGTGCCTCCATGATCCAACCACCATGACAAACATAACCACTACTGCCTCAAGCCATTTAGCTTCACACCACAACCTCCGCCATAGAACCATCTCTATTGAGCTTAACACCACCGCTCAACCTGCGAACCTTGAGATTACACCATATTTGACGAGTAGCTTTGATTTGAGCTTGAAACAAGAACCACTACCTCCACCTATACTTTGAATCAACATGGAGGAGGCAAATATGGATTTTGGGGACCGAGAGAGGGTTTTAATGTATGTATGTGTATTTTAGTGTGTGTATGTGAGTGTGTGTGTGTGTTTCAGGTATTAGGATTTGAATGAGATATAATGGGATTTATGTAGGTGATAATTGGGGTATGCAAATCTCATATTTTTATTTTATTTATTTATTTAATATTCAAATTGGCTTCTTAAATAATAAAATAAGACTTAATGTGTTTGGGTCTTATTCATGGCTTTTCAAGACCCTTTCGGCCAAAATCTCAGTGATCAGTAACCGGTTAAACAAAACTCTTAGATAATGATTACCAAATCTTCTATAACAATCCATGGAAAATAATACTATCAGAAAAGTTAAAAAAATAAAACAGTAGTCACATTGAACCCCCCCCCCCATTCCACACAGTTTGTACAAGTAATATGGTCATGCAATTTACGCACCTGTTGTTAAGCTATGTGAGTTTGATATCTCAACCCATACAGATGGCATGAACTTTTAGCACATATGCACATAGTTAGTAATTCATAGGAATGCCTTGTCGTCCATAAGAGTAAACACGACCGATAACAACTATATATAATTATACTATCAAGTGAAGTAATGATCTTATTTATAGTGTAAAGTCTGACTATAAGGCTTTCTTAAGCAAGGTAAACATTTACAAGGACGGTCGACAAATATAAAAGATCATATGCTCTATAACGCCCCAAAAGGTTCGAGATATATTATATATTTTTAGCAGGCCACAATCGAGTTTAAACACATCAATCTTCCTAGAAAAATAATTTAGTTGCAAAACACAATTTGGAAACAAATAGTTTTAACAAGAAATACATAAGAGAAACCATTGGGACTATCTCAATGGCCATGACCTTCTCATCTAGGAGATACAGGGTTCGAATCCCCTCAGTCTTGTTATTTCTTGAGCCCCTTAAAGGAGGTAAGCAAGAGGTGCAAGGTTCGAATCCCAACAAGGGAAACCTAGTTCTGATGAAGTGGGAGTATGTATGAGAAGGCGTGTATATTATCTATGGGAATAGTCGTGGTACGCGTAACCTGGCCTGGACACCCATACATCAAAAAAGAAATACATAAAGAAAAGAAATATTTTTTCTAGTATTGATCCTTATTTCCATATAAGATAATTAGTTCAACGTGCAATATAGAATAAGAAAATTCAGCAGCTTCAGTTTTCTACTAACACCCAACATATTATCATTGACTTTATTTTAGTTCCACTGAACAGCTATTTTCGTAAGTTGGTATTAAACAAATACGGAAGATAAAAAAATTGGATTAAAAGAAGTGCATTAGTAGTATATACTTTTACTTAGTAATTACCTAGTTGTATAAGGTGTAGCATAATTAAATAAAATCGAGAAGAGACATAAATGTTACTATAAATATTTTGTATATGACAAGATGTCTTTTAATTTAATTAACATCAAGTGTGGGTATAATGTTAAACTCAATTATAATTATATTTATTATAACATTACTCCCACAACAAAATTAATGGTGTAGTACTTTAACATTTTTAATTGGTCATTTGGTCCTTGCGTTATACAATATAGCCATTAAATGCTACAGTATTTTAACATGGAATTTTTTCACTTATTAGGGATATTTTAATAAATTATGGAATATAAGGATGTATCTTGTATCATTAAATCCAAAAACAACATTTACAAGGCGATAAGAACTTGATGCCATAAAACAGAATTTGAGATGAGAAATACACCAACGACTTAGATATATAACAATAACTCAAATATGTTACATAAAATACGATCATCAAGATTGCTAATAAGATAAAAAAAATTCACAAAAGACAGATCGTTGATAAGTTCACAACTAGACATTATCATTATGTACAATACTATCACCGAAAAGGGGCATCAAGCTTTTTCTGTGTTATACAATAATTCCTAAAATAATTAATACTACAATGACTCCTAACACAGATCTCACTATCTCCTACAACCCAATCTTCAATTAGTCTTGTCCCTCAAAATCTCCACGTTTGACGTTTAAAAAAAACGTGATGAGTTATAAGGCCTTGTGAGTATGTGAGTTTTTTAATAGTTCCATTTTAATTATAAATGATATTAATCTTTATGCATCACAATAGAAGATAAAAGTAATCAAGAATAACATTAAATCACATTTATAATTAACGAGATAAATAATTCTTAAGTATATGAATTCCTTGTTGAAAGAGACTCCTTATATCTTCCGCCAACGATCTCATCCCCTTATATCACCCACTAGTTGTAATCCGGGTACACCGATTCTATGACCCAATGAACATGGGACTCTTCTTCCATGCGGTGAAAGGGAATAGATTGTGATGGTCATATCATTCTTGGCAAGCCCATCGCCGTCCAGGGTGATACAATATCATCACGTCTAAGCAAACACACCGAGAGTACATAAGGACCAACACAATGCATAATTATAAATAATTCATAAGTAAACAAGTGTTGGCGATAAATGGCTAAGTAGACCGTTTATATACAATATAATTATACATATATCATTAATAATCCTTAGTCATTGTGTGCATACATAATAATGCATAATTGTTATATAAAGTTAATGCATCACAAAATTTCAAAATAGCATCGATTAAAAAATCATACACACTCAGACAATGTATAGTTTGATTATATACTAATATAATTTTTTTTAAATTTATATCTAAGATATTCAAATTTTCTCTATATGTTCAAATTAAACCTTAAATTCCCATTTTCACTCAATTTCTTCCTCTATGTAACCTCTCTAAATTTATTCTTTCACTACTCTAATTATCTAATTCTAACACTGAATACCAAATTGAATCGAAAATAAGCATGCTTATAATAATTAGGTTATACACAACCATTCAAATTTATAAACACAAGTATGAAAACTCAAGAAATTTCTCACATGATTAAGAGAAAAGTTGTACAAAGGCTTCTTATGTATTAGCTAAGTTTTTTGTTTTCATGTATACCCTTTATGTGATTATCTTCTTTTATATTTTATCATACTTAACTTTCGATTTTTTTAAGAATAGGTAAACAATTTTTAGTACTTGCTATTGAAAGGATGAGTTGTGTGTTTCCTTTATTCTTTTTGTCCTAATCTCTATAATATATATGAGTTTATTAAGTATGTAATCACCCTCTCATCAATAACTGTTATACTTAGAACCCCAAAGAAACTATCTTAAAATATTAATTTTCTAAGATACACTCAAGCTTCCTCTCCTCCCCACCACCCTCCAAAAAAAATTAATTATTAATAACTTTTATTTTGACTTTCTAATATAACTACCTAACTATATAGGTTTTTACGTGCTTCACACTCTCACACACTTAAAATAATTTTGTCTCTGAAATATAAGTCAGGATATCTGACTTGTATCTCCTCTTGCCTTTCCCATGTAGCTTCTTCAATCTCATAATGATTCCACAACACTTTTTCCGACAGAATACTCTTTGTGTGAAGTTCTTGTAATTTGTGATTATGATCGTCCGCTCTTCATAAATGAAGTGCCTCGCAACTTTGGAGTTTCAGGTTCCAATACGTGTGATGGATCAGAATTATACTTCTTTAACATAAAACGTGGAAAACGGGATGAACCTCAGCCCACTTAGGTGGCAAGGCTAATCTCTAAGCGACTTGACCAATCCATACTATAATTTCAAATAGTCCTACATATCATGGCCTTAATTTCCCCCCTTTAACATGTCGTATAATGCCCTTATGTGGAGATATTTTCAAAAACTTAACCCCCAGTTCTGAATTGTAGATCTTTTTTTTTTCTTGTATCGACATAACAAATATGTCGATTTTTGGGTAGTAAGCATCCTTTTCGGATCAGGTGAATTTTATCAATTATTTAGATATATTTAGTTAATAAGTCAGTGGATATAGTATTATTTTTACCAACTTGATGTCAATATAAAGGTGATCGACGACTACGACCATAAAGTGCTTCGTATGGCGTCACACTAATAGTTGATTGAAATCTATTGTTGTATGCAAACTTGGTCAAAGATAGTTACTTCTCCCATCTTTTGCCAAAGTCCATTACACATGTCTACAATAAATCTTTAAGAATCTGGATTGTTCTTTCGGACTACCCATCGGTTTGAGGATGTAATGATGTACAAAAGTTCAATTTGGTGCCAAGTGCTTCTTGAAGTTGTTCCCAAAGTATGAATGTGAATCTTGGATATTGGTCGAAGACTACACTACTCGGTACACCATGTAATATTACGATATTAGAAATGTACTTCTCGGCTAGTTTCTTCAGATATTCCTTGTTGTTCATAAAATGAGACGTCTTAGTTAACTGATCTACCACTACCCATATTGCGTTACTTTGCAAATCTGTTACGAAGTACATGGTTACATGTTCCAATTTACATCCAGTCCAGGTATAGATAATGGTTGAAGCTACCCCGATAAACGATGGTGCTCAACTTTAACTCGTTGACAGGTAAGACATCTCGATACAAACTCAGCAATATCCATCTTCATATTATTCCACCATAAACTTTTCCATAAATCCGGATACATTTTATTTTCTCCTAGAGGGATTGTATATTTGGAATTATGTTCTTCTTGCCTTCTTGGAGTATTTCGGTTTTCAACTTTGGTTCAGCAGACAACATATTCTATTTTGAAAACGTAATAAACCATCTTCCCCTACTTAAAGTATTGTTTACCTGGTTCCATTCACCCCTTTATCTTTTTAAGGTACTTATCAATTTGTTGAACTTTTTGAATCTGAGATAATATGACAAGTTTCATTTGTAAATTTGCAAACAAAATTACCGCTTGAATTGGGTCTTGTCTCCAAAAACTTACTTCCTCTAGTAGCTCCATTTCCTTTACAAATAACTCTGCAATACTTGATTTTTGGTTTAGCGCATCTGCCACGACATTAGCTTTCCCTGGAAGGTAACTAATCATGCACTTGTAGTCATTCGGGAGTTCCATCCATCGTCTTTGTCTCGTATTTATCTCCTTTTTGATAGAATAATTACTTCAATATCTTGTGATCTTTAAATATTTCAAATATAGTTCTCCAAAGATAGTGCCTCCATTTCTTCAAAGCATACATGATGGAGACCAATTCCATATCATGTGTTGGGTAATTTTGCTCGTAAGGCTTTATATTTTGCGAGACATAGTAAATTACTTAACCTTTTTGCATTAGCACACACCCGAGACCTTCTTTTGATGCATCACTATAAACCATGAAATTTTTTGTTCCCTCAGGTAATGCAAGAATTGTTGCAGTGTCAATCTTTTCTTCAAATTCTGGAAGCTTTTTTCACATTTTTCATCCCATGTAAATGTTATATTCTTTTGCGTAATCTTTATGAGAGATCTCGCGATCTTTGAGAAATCCTTTTACAAATCGACGATAATCTCCCGACAATCCAAGAAAACTTTGTATCTCTGTGACATTTTCTGGCTGTTTTCAGAATAACTCTAATTCTACTTTCATCGTATCCACACTGAGGCCTTGTATTGATATTACATGGCCTTAATAGGAAACTTTTTGAAACCAAAACTCATATATTCTAAACTTTGCATAAGTTGATTGTGTCTCAGTAATTGATGAACTTGATGTAAGTGTTGTTGATTTTTGACTTTGCTCTTTAAATAAATAAGAATATAGTCAATAACTATCACAACAAACTAATCACGAAATGACCTAAATACACAGTGCATTAGGTCCATGAATGCAGCAGGCGCATTCGTCAATCCAAACGGCAATGACCATGACGGGTTCTAAAGGTCGTCTTTGTAATGTCATCTTTCTGGATTTGAAGTTGATAATACCCCTGTCGCAAATCAATTTTAGAATAAATTTAAGCCCCTGCAGTTTGTCAAATAATTCATCAATGTGTAACAACAAATATTTATTCTTGATGGTCATTTGGTTGATTCCTCAATAATCGATACATAAACATAGCGTACCAATTTTTCTTCACAAACAAAACTGGTGCACCCCAAGGAGATGAGCTCGATTGGATCATTATTTTTCTCCAATAATTCATGTAATTGAATTTAGAGTTCTTTAAGTCCCGTAGTAGCCATATGATAAGGAGCTCTCGATATAGGTATTGTTCCGGATTGTAGTTCGATAGCGAATCATATCTCTCTTTCAGGCGGTAACGTATTCAACTAACCTTTGAAAACATCTAGATATTCTTTAACTACTGGGACTTCATGTAGCCTTAATCTATCATCAGTGTTGTTGACTAATAAGCGAGATATCCCACAAACCCTTGTTGAAGTAATCGTATTGTTTTAATCTCTGAAATAATTGATATCCTCGACGATGTTTTATCCCCGATCAATTGTTAGAGCAACAATCTAAATTACCATGATGTTTTGCAAGCCAATCCATTCCTAGAATAATTTCACACCTTTGGGCAGGGATCAAGATAAGATCAACCGAAAAAATTTGACCCTAAATAATTGCCTCACACGCCTTACAAATTAATCATGTCATAAAATTCGTGCTCATCACTGTACTAAATTCAAGTATAGAAGGAAACTTATCAAATAATTTATAAATACCATGCAAACAAGGTGGTGAAATAAGTGAATTGCTGCTCCAGGATCAATTAATGTTTTACATAGTTGGTTTAGAATTAAGATGTTACCTTCTACGACCGTGGCTGCATCAAGTAACTCGTATTGATCCATCACATACATCCGACATTGAGAACGTGGTTTGGAAGTGTTTGCTACTGACTTTCCATGAGGTCCCCTACTAGGATTCATTTAATCCAATCAAGAGTATCGTGATGAAAGAAGAAGTAGGAGCAGAGAGAGAAGATAGAATAGAAAGTGTGGAATTTTTATGAAAAGAACGATATTTACATGTATATATACACTTCTAATCTATTTTATATACAGCTAGCTACAGTTGTTATGTAACTAAGTAACCGCTTTTAGACTTATTTACAATTTGGTCTTTGTTCTTCAATTAACTGCTTTTGCTTTTTTTCTAATATTAAAGTTGGATTCCAAGATATTTTACCAAATTCTGAAATAATAGGATGTATCATGTATCACTAAATTTCAGATTCACATTTATAGGACTGTATAAGAACTTGACGCCATTAAACAGAATTTGAGATGCAAAATACACTAACAACTTAGGTATATTTCACAACAACTTAACAATGACTCAAATATTTTACACAAAATACGATTTGCAAGATCATTGATAAGATAAAAGTTTTACACAAAAGACACAAAAGACAGATTATTGATAAGTTATCTTATGTGCACGATTTTATAATAGAAAATCCGATATTTCCCAAGGTAATTGTGCTATAAGGGAAGTCATGAACTCATTTATAGTGTAAAGCCTGGTTAAAAGGTTTCCCAAGCATGGGACTATCAATAAACTATAGAGATAAATTATAAAATCCGACAATTGTACTGTACAAGAGTCTGAATTGGCTTTAAAGAATTTATGCAAAGAGTATTATACGATTGAATTTGTACAAGAAAAGAAAAGGAACGTTCGTTATTGAAACAATCACATTTCAGCTGCCATCAGTGGCGTATTTGTGGATTGTCATTTCTTCTTCACATTCTAATAATGTTTGGACGACTGAAACCATTGTAGGCCGCTTGTATCTATCCTCCTCTACACAGGCAATACCAACTTCTACAAGTTTTCTTGCTTGATTTTTGCTATATTGTCCTTGTAATCTTGGATCCACTATGCTTTCCACCCATGATTTTTCTCCAGAATCAATTTTTCTCTTCACAATCCTGACAAAATTTGTAAGTTCGGCTTCCTGCTCATTATTTTCATCGAACACCCAATTTGAAAGCCTCTTTCCTTTTATCATCTCCAAGACTACAACTCCATAGCCATAAACATCAACTTTTGCAGTAATTGGATAATTCATAGCCCATTCCGGAGCCATGTAACCTTTTGTTCCTCTAACTTTGGTGACTCCAGAACCAGGGCCGCCTCTTTCCGTCAGCTTTGCTAGACCAAAATCTGCAATCTTGGGTTGAAATTCCCCATCTAGAAGTATATTTTCGGGTTTCACATCACAATGGATAACCCATTCTAGACACTCATGATGAAGATAAGCCAGACCTTTAGCTGTCCCTAATGCCACCTCAAATCTATGCTTCCATCCTAGGAAACTCGATGTGAATAAATGCTTGTCAAGTGATGAATTTTTGACATACTCATAGACCAAGAGCCTATGTTTCTTTTCTGAACAAAAACCCCACATTCTCACAAGATTCATATGATTGATTTTCCCAATAGTGCTCATTTCTGCCCAGAATTCTTCTTCTGCTTGATAAACATCTCCCAATCTTTTAACCGCCACAAGCCTTTCATCTTCAAGAATACCCTTATAAACCAAACCAGACCCTCCTCTTCCTAGTTCGTCCTTAAAATTCTTTGTTGCCTTCATAAGTTCAGCGTAACTAAACCTTTTGAATTGACTCAATATCATGCGATATCCATCTTCGATTGAAGCTGGGACACCATGTTTTCTGAACAAAAACCACCATCCTAATACTAAAAACACACACTCGATAGCTCCTATAGCCAAAGCAAACGAGTAGAGATAAACCCATCTCACTCTTTTATACGACAAGTCATACATACGAGTACCAATAAAGACTTCTTGTTCACTAGATCCACATAAGGCATTTGACACATTGAGGGACGCGAGTTCTGAAGTTTTCATACTGATGGGAATTCTTAAGTATATACTTCCAATAAAAGATAAAGTACTAAACCCATTAAACAATACGTTTTTTGTAAAACAGAATCCTTCCCCTGTTAACCTGTAGCTAAATGCAGTACACCGAAAATCATCTGAACAAGTTTTCTTGCATGTTTCAAATGAAACAGGGAGGGTAAAATTAAGATCGAAACCCCAATAATCTGTGTTTGGAATCTCCACATAATTTACCTCCTGAGAAATATTCCAACTGCTTCGATTAAACTTGGGGTTGCAACCTTGACTCCAGTCACTCGGATCACTTACTTCATATCCAGGGGGACAAGAACACTTTGGTTCAAGATCATAAACACAAATGGCATTTTTCCCACATACCCCATGGATATAACACGGTTGTCCCATAGCTTGATATGATACCTCCCATAAACCAGTTGAGTTAATCAAGCTGTAGATTTTTAAATTACCATCATATTCTATGGTCAGCCTTCGTTTGATCTTGGAAGGACCCATATCAGTAGCATTGAGCTGCAACTTATCACTTGATTCAAACGTTCCTATATCGTTCAACACAGCAACTCTGCTGCTATTGTAATTTGTTCTTCCATTTTGGAAAACACTAAGTTCAGGATTAGGCCAATAAATACTGGAAATGTCAGGACCATCATAGATCATTCTCAGAACATTATCACTATCAAAATATAAACTGAAGTAACCAGATGCATAACTAGCTTTACCCAATGAAGAGACCAACCTTTTGTTCTTGGTTAAAATTTGTGTAGGCAAAAGAGTATCAGTAGGATAGTCAAAACTCTGCCATAAAATCTTCCCTTCTGGATTCTTTAGTACGAGGTTGCCTGTGTTGAGAAGCTCAGCCCTGGCAACATTAGTTGAGGTTGTATTAGTCTCCCAGACAATTGTTCCATCAATATCTTTCAAGATCAATGCTCCATTTTTCGAAAGTGATAGCTCTGAGCCAAGGGCATTAACAGGTGTGTCTCGGTTAGCTGTCCAAACAACGGTTCTGTCTTTTGAATAAGTGAACCATATTGCAAACCAATAAGCATTGCTCCCAAGTTCATAGAAGCCACAAGTGAACGAGTTATCTGGAGATGTGATAAAATCTGAATCACCTTCAACAGATAAACTACTTCCTCGTTTTAAATATTGCAAGGATTTCGATAATGTAGAGTAGAATGAAGAACTTATAAGAATGATGAACAATAGAGAGGAAAATATATTCATGCCTAGAATGGTTGGGTTAACTATGCGGGAAGAACTGCATTTATACACAGAGAAATGTTTAATGTGAAATAGATCGAAGATGAGCTCAGCTTAATTGAAAATCCTTCATGCATGCATTACTAATCATAATTAATAACTTTAGTTGACACCAATAATTCAAGAGTTTTTTAATGACAACTTGTTGAGGCCAACCCGTTATTCTAGTTCCCCTAAAAATGGTCTGAGCTACCGAAAATTGACTTATTGCAAGTAGAAGATCATTATTAAGGAGTTGATAGAGACTGGAGTTATTTTATATAACCAAAACTCTGTTTCTGGATTTGATATCTCCATCTTTCCAATATTATATTCATTTTTCCTCGTGCAAGGCGGCATAACTTTCATGACATACAACTCAACAGGGTGGTGTGTAGAAAATGAATAACGAAAAGTATCCTATTACGGATGTGTATCAGTATGAATTGTGTGATGATACATTTACATTCTACATTTTATGGCGGGTAAATAAATTCTTCTTTGGAACAAAAGAAATATGTCCGCGTTGCTGAAAGAAAATTATTATCATAATGAACATTTTTTTATAATATACTTTTTTTTTAACCCGTAACTATTTTATATCATCAAATCTTACAAAGTTACATGAATTCTACTGGATAATCCTACTGGATAAAAGCTCAAAGTCCAGCCTATATTACAAACTTAAGCTTTTGACAAATACTTTTATTTTATTAATTCTTTCTTTCTTTTAAAAAAAAGTAAGAAAAACTTCTTATATGTTACAAAATTCCACATAAAAAATACAAAAAATAAATAAAAAAGAACATCCAAAACTTAATGAAATCATGATAGTTCTTTATTTCAGATTAATGGTTTCTTATTCCGTTGATACAGGAGTTACAACAGTTTGGTCAAGAAAAACGTATTCATTGCTGAGTCATTGATATACATTGCTGAGTCATTGGTGTGAATTGATGAGTATTTATCAACAACTATTAATGTAACTCTTTAATTCAGTTGTTACGGGAGTTACAAGAGTTTGGTCAAGAAACACGTCTGCTTTAATCACTGAACATTAATGAGCATTTATCACCGTCTATTATATATAACGTTTTTTGTTATGTCATTTCTTCTATAAATTGGACCATAAGTCCCTTGTAATTTGAGAGAGGTTAGAACTAGAAAATTCAGATAAATAAATACGTTATTCTCCATCAAATCGTTTTGATATAAAGATTAGAGTAATAGAGTGATACGGTTGTTAGAGATACTGGTTTTCCCTGAATATTTTTTTTAACGCTGCACTTTTTTCGTGTATTTGTATATAGATTATTTACTAAATATTTCCGTATAAGTTGTTTTTCTCAATTTCTTGTAATAGTTGTAGTATTACGATTTTTTGTGAATACATAGTATTACGATTTTTGGGATAGATTTATTAACTGGGTTTTTACCTTTTGTAATAGTTGTTATATTACACTTTTTGGAATATATTTATATGAAATCAATTTTTTACTATTTCAGTGATATTTTTAGTTTTTACCAACAATTTAAAAAATATATTTTTAATATCACTGGTTGTATAATGGTTTTTCTATTTAGTGGTTGCTTCATCCTTGAAAACAAAATTCATTTTCGACATGACTATGTTGGAGCCTTTCAATGGTTCCAACTACAAACGTTGGATATAAAATCTACGGATATGTCTTGCCCAATATGAACTAGACATTACCGTTCTTGAGGTACTTTCTGCCATTGAGGGCAATAGGGAAATTACCAAAGGACACTAGACTAGGCTTTTGGCTCTCGAAGCTAGGTTCAAGAAAGCTAATTCAGTGGTTAGGGGATGGATCTTGAATATTGTGACGAACCCCATATTTGATCTGATTGTCGTTAAGAAGTGCACAAAGACTATCTAAGAAACGCTTTAAAAAGGTATGGGGGTGATGATTCTAATGAGAATAAATACGTCACCGGGGAATGACCCAACAAGATCTAATCTGTCACATATAAGTTAGAAAAGTGAACTGACTCAAAGATAAGTCCTTAATTTTCCACGTTTATATAAGTTTAAGGATTAATTTGACCCCACTCCCTAGTTTTACCAATATTTAACTCTTATTGCACTAAATATCATTCACAAACGTGACCATATATCAGTTGGATATTAAATCTATGTGTGAATAAAGATCTATATGGTGCAACCTGAATGGTTCGTAGGTTCCGGATCAAGGGGATTAAGTATGAAACTTAGGGAATTGGATTGTGTTTTTAAACAGGCACCTTGCTAATGAAATAGTATCTTAATAAATGATGGATCAGGTTGTGTTACAATTTTATCAATATGTGTATGACATGATCATCTTTTGGTACTTTTTTTCATGGGACTTACTACTTTCAATCTTCAATTTGTGAATAAAATATGTGGAGGAAGCTGCTCCTAAGGATAAAATTCATTAGAGTCAATAATGGAAACTACCATTGCAAGTCTCACTTTGTTGGAAATGTTTGACTCCTTTGATATAATGTCTGGTAAAACTTCTTATATTACTAGTATTCATGCGTAATAGAAGTGTGTGTGTGGGTGTCCTTAATGAAAATGCAATGATCATAAGGTGTGACATTCGTAATAAGTATTCTCAACCTGGTATTGTTTATGTTGTACAGAGACTCAAGTGATGACCAATGGATCAATTTTTGTCATTTGATAAATAATGGGAGAGGTACTATTTATCTAGATCTGCATTCTAACAAAATACCTGTGGTTTTGAAGTATTTTTGTAATGCAAACTGGGCCCATACAATGATAAATTCAGCTCTACATGTGGCTATGTGTTATCCTTACAAGGAAGTGTTATATCGTTGGAGTCTCCTTAATAGACTTGTACAACACAAACCTTCATGGAGTCTGAGTTCATAGCACTAGAGTGGGTATGGCAAGAAGATAAATGGGAAACGTCAAGGGGGATGGTACTAGAACCCATAAATGGGGAACATATGACTAATGAGTCTATATGTTGCACTATATTTCCATCGCTATGGCGAATATTGTGCATACATGATAATATCAACTCTTATTGAATTCATAGCCATGTGTGGTGGTCTTATTGAGACAAACTTGATGAATTCACCGGTGAGGTATATTGCTCATACTTGATGAATTCATAGACATGCTTGGTGTTCCTATTTAGATAGACTTGATAAATTTACCGTTGAGGTTGATATATATATTTCTCATATTTAATGAATCATATCCATGTGTGGTGGTCCTATTGAGACAAACTTGATGAATTGACCATTGATGTTGTTGTCTATTGTTCCTACTTAATGAATTCATATCCTTCAGTGGTGGCCCTATTGAGAATGACTTAATGAATTCACTAATAGGGTGGAGTCTTGTTACCCTTGAAAGAGCTCAAGGATGATTTTATAACTCTTAATGAATTCATAGTTATTAATTGGTGGTCCCATTAATAAGGACTTAATAAATTCACCGACGATATTGAGATACAACACTCATAATATGACTTCAAAGATGTGTCCTTGATGTTCCCAATGGATGAGTTGTTAGACTCACCATAACTTTATAGCCCGTAAGGGCGGTCCTAAGAAGAAAGGGCTTGATGAATTCGTGAAACACATGATGAGGTTGAGCTCTATTGCTCTTAATAGTTTTAAAGTCCAAGAGGAGTCGGCTAATGTGGCTAGACGCTCTTCGAGATCACATATGTGTAAGGAAAGGGCAGTGTTCGAGGAATCCGTAACTATTAGTATGGTAGAGTATGTGTTGTGAGGGGTCTTGATCGAAAACCGTCAAGCTCGAGGTACTTTCACTTGACAAGAATTTAATGGTTGCCTTACTTTACTACGTGTCAATTCAAATCGAAAGATATTTCTACATAAGTACAATTCACCCAAATGATGGTATCTATGGAAACTTGATGTCTCCATTTATGTGATAGAATAATCTAGTCACGAGACATCATTTTAGGGGTATTTAGTACTTAATTTGGGGATTTTCCCCATTTATTCATGATTTACACATTCTTGTCTAGTTTTAGGATTTTTGCTATTTTGTGAGCTTTTGCGTGTTATTTGTGTAGAACTTAGGTATTGAAAGCTATTTCACCTTGGGCTAATGACAAGAAGTGAATAAAATCAAAGAAAGCCCCTTATTCATCATTGAAAAGAAAAGTTTCGATATATATGGAAAGTTATAGAATCTGCCATGCTGGAAAAACGTCCACCAATTGTAATGATGCAAAATATAATTTACGAATTTAGAGGAGCCCTTTTAGGAGAAGATATATCTTTAAATTTCGGTCGTTTCCATATAAAATACACTGACTTCCGAGAAGTAACAAAGGAGATATGACCAAATCAATCTGCAAAGGTTATCTTGTCCTACAAGTTAAGAAAACGAATTTTAGTAAGATTTGGATTCCTTGATTTGAGGAACACTCTAGGTTTCGACCCAAGGCCTATATATATCCAGTTTTACCTTAATAAAATCATCCTTGGTTAGTCCCTAATCATCTAAAGACCAAGAGGAAGCCTAGATCGAGAGAGAAGATAGAAGAAGGAGCATGGAAACTGTTCATGTCATTCCAACCCTTCCCGTTTGTAATTGTTTTTCTTTCTTTATTTAGTATGAACTAATTTTATTTAGATTTAGAACAACATATGGGTATGAACCCTACACTTATTTTATATGTTATTTGAATTTGGGATGTCCTTTTACTATTAAGTGAAACTAGTAGTGATAGCTCTATGTTATGTGCTTTGATTTAATGTTTGTAATTCTTGTGATGTACAACCTATAGTATTACCATAGTATTTGGATTGTCATCCTGACAGGGGATTTAATTATAGGAACGCCACATAAACATCTAGTGTGCGGTAGTGATCCTGACGGGCTTACCTTATTAGATAGTCACTAAGGTTTGATTTAACCACTGAACATTGCGTAGGATCCCCTTACATAAGTCCCCTGGTAATTGTTAGGTTGCCTCTAAATCCACCCTGATGGGTGTCAGGAGGATATATAATCCTGGCAATTTTATATCACACAATTCTCCCTTAGAAAATAATCATAGAACAAGGCTAGTGGGGATTACTTGCTACTTCTCGAACTAAACTCTCATACATCTTCTCTTCTATATTTATTTTCTTGTCTTTACTTTCCTTAGTTTAATTAGTTAAGTGGATAGAGTCATAAAACCAAACAAATAT
This sequence comes from Nemophila menziesii, assembly GCA_029959085.1. Lineage (NCBI taxonomy): Eukaryota > Viridiplantae > Streptophyta > Magnoliopsida > Boraginales > Hydrophyllaceae > Nemophila > Nemophila menziesii. The sequence goes on from JARWIR010000001.1 coordinate 39,451,274, forward strand.
TTTAGTGTCTTTAGCGTTAACTTTATCATTTTATGTTATTTCACTTTGTAGTTGCATCAGTCACAACTCACTATCGTAGTCCCTGAGATCAATATTTATTTTACTTACACATTACTTGAAAATGATCTGTGCACTTACAAAGATTTGATCGTAGTGGTATAGGGTGTTAGTTCTCTTAGTTCTCCCCTTTCCCTCCCCTACTGTAATGCTCTTCAAAAATGAGAGGGGGTGGTTTGAAGCTTTATAGAAGGCATCAAAGTAGAGCTTGGAGGTGGTTTAGAGAGAGATGAGTTCGCGCTATTGATGATGGTGATGCACTCAGATCTGAGGGAAAATGGATATACAGTTTCAATGAAAAATTTAGCTAGTGTTTCATGTGGTGGTGGTGCAATGACTTCTTACCTTCGTAGATCTGTGAGTCGTGGTGCTAGGGTTCATGGTGGAGGTAGTTTCAGATAGTGGTGGAGTCATGGTTCATGGTTGTGCAGTAGTCAAATCGTGGTTGGTGGTTGGTGGAGAGTGCAACAGTAAAGCTGGTGTTAGTGATGGTGTTGTTTCAGATCGCGACAGTGGTGGAGCTATGTCGTTTTCAGGAAACGAAAGTGGCCATGACTCAGATCAATCATGATTATTTGATTTTAGGAGAAGATGATGATGTTATTTGACATCATCTAGGGTTTCAGAATTGTTTCTTTTTCCTTTTCCATTTGTAGGTTTAGTTATTCGATTTATTTAATTATTTCTTTTATAATTAAGTTAAGAATCTTTTTTTTTAATTGAGTTAAGTGTTGTAATTTAAATTCTTTTTGTAATATAAATATTTTTTAATGTGTTTAATTCTTTTTTTTTTGGAAAATTAAGTTCAGTAAAAATTACCAGTCACACTTTGTTAAAGAAATACCAAAGATACTTTATACATAAATTTGCTCGAAGTAAAAAATATTTAATATACTTAGATATATTTTTTAAACATTTTGAAAGATATTTTAGGCATACTTTGAGATTTTTTGACCAGGTTTATATATTTTTCATGCTCAGAGATTTTAGAGTAAGAAATTTATGTGCATGCTAAGTGTTACATTTAGCGACGGCGTACCAATTGAGGGTGAACAATGGCGAGTATTTACTATCTCTCTGAACATGTGTTAGTATTTATTTTGGAACTTAAATATAAATGTTATGTTATTTGATAATATTTTAGTGTCTTTTTTTGGTGAAAGAGAAAAAATTAAACCCTACTAAAATTAGCCTATCGCAAGTTTCGAGAAAAGCGTATCCACTTCCATCTGCACCATCTTATCACCAGTCATCTGCCTAGCATTCCTTGCAATACGATCTACTTATCTGTTGAATCGTCTAGGGAGATGATGGAACAACAATAACCCCATATGTTCCACCAACTCCACTATCTTCTTCACCACCGGCTCCACCAACCACTTTGCTGCTGACGGTGACCTAACACCATGGATTACTTCAAGGTTATTGAAGAAAATAACTTTCTCAGTATCTAGTAGGTCCCTACACAATATCATATATTCCGAAATCGCGCTTACTTCTCCCTTATTTGCAAAAGAACAAAATAAAGATCGTGAATGAACAATTCTATCTCCAATTCTATTAACATATTTAACAATCCCCAAACATGTTGGATCCCACTTGTTTGTAAATGACACATAACACGATATAAGAATGTCACAAGCTTGGACTTATCTCATATCCTGAATAGTTTTGTGATCATTTACCATATTATTTTCTATGAAAATCAGCAGCTCATCCCACTTTATACCAAACATTTTAGTCATAACTTGCCCCATTTGCCCATATCACATCATTTACCTCATTATATCTGTTCTCATGGAACACCTTCATTTTTGTCTTCCATGTATTCCATAACATAATCACACATAAGTTTTAACAATTTTTTAGGTCATTCTTTTGTCACTTATGCTTATTTAATGCTTAAATCCAATCCCTGAGGTACCATGTATATTATGAGTCAATCCAAACATGTAGAGAAGATCCTGCCCAAATTCACAAACACACTGTACATGTAAGAAACAAGTGAATAACAAACTCCTCTCTTTAAGATTCCTTCTAGTGGGTAATCCATTCCTACAATCTTTCCATGCATAAATCCAAATATTTTTTGGAACATTTGACTTCCATATTCTGGACCAGACATCCGAATAATGCAATCCAACTATTTGTGACGATTGCAAAGTTGACCTAATAACCTTATTCGTGAGAACCTGATATCTCGTTTTAGTCGTGTATTCTCCATTATGAGAATGGGGCCAGATAGTCTGGTCTAGTACAAAACTTTGTAAAATTGGATTTCGAGAAATTTCTATAACCACTGGTCTTTGGAAAATACCATCAAGGATATCTGTACCCCAGACATCCCCCATTCACCCGCATGAACTGCGTCACCATTTTAATAAAATGTATGAGTTCTTCGGCTCTTCCAATGCCTAATCTGTCATAATCCATTTGTGGTTCCAAATAGTTATTGTAGTATTGTTTCCAATTTGCATCTATCCCTCTTATTTTATCAAGTCCCGTCCTTCCAAAATACATTCCCATGACCAAAACCTATTTTGATGTAATTTTACTTTGAGAAAATCAAATTTCAGAATATAAATACCTTTTAATACATGTGACGCTAAAGATACCGAGTTCCAAAGGATTCCTTATGACAGTGTTGCCAATAATGCCTTACTCATTCTTTTAAAATCCCAGAATCGTAGGCCCTCATCAGTTTTGGCACAATCATCTTTTCCAATGCCACCCAATGAATCTTCCTTTTCTCTATTCTATTCCACCAAAAGTTTGCAATTATCAATGCCATTTTCTTGTAAAACGTTATTTGTGAATAAAAATAGACATAGCATATCTTGGAATAACTTGCAACGCCGTTTTGATAAGAACTTATATGCCACCTTCTTAGAGTAATTTGGCTTTCCAGCCTTGAGCTTTCGGGATAACTTTGTCAGCAATCCATGTCAACATTTCAATTTTTTGATATCTTATGACATAAAGGTATTCCAAAAGATTTCCCAAGGTCTTGAGTCTTCCAGATTTTCAAAAAATCTACAATATATGTTCTAATATTATCTGGAGTGTCCTTAAGAAAAATATCGATGATTTACCAAAATTATCACGTTGGACAGAACATGCAAAATGAACCCCAATACACTAACCAAAATCATGAATCTTCTGCCTTTCTAGCGTTAAAAATATAGAGAATTGTCTTAAAAAAACAAGTGCGATAAATTTGGGCAACTTTGGGTAATTTGGATTCCTTTGATGCACTTGTGTGCTACCCGCTCCTCAGTCAAACTTATAAGAGATTCAGTCATAAGAGAAAATAATAATGGAGATAACGAGTTTCCTTACCTTAAACCACTACCAGGTACAAATTTTGGTAAACTTTCATAGTTGAGAATGATTTGAAAGGATCCCATCGAGATATTGTATCCATTTATCGTGAGAACTAAACCGTGTTGTAATTTCAAGAATAAAGTCCCATCTATCCTGGTTGTAAGAGTTGGTCACATTATATTTGATTATTGCCAAATGATTAGATCATTTTTTATCATAAAATATGAAACTTCTTGTGCAATAATAATATTATCTTAAATAGCCCGTCATTATAATAAATGTCATTTGAGTGGGTGAGACTAGTTCGCCCATGAAACCTTACAGACGGTTAGCCAATATCTTTGAAATAATTTTATATCCAAAATTCACACATGATATATATAATTTCCAACACCTTCTTGGATATCTTATTTGGGAATTTATGTGATTAACGTCTCATTAAATTTATATAGAGAAAAAATATATATAAAGATACATGTAACCATTAGAAACACATACCATATAATGATATTCCAGAAATACTGATAAAACTTACCATTAAGTCCATTGGTACCTGGATCCTTAGATAGAGACATATCGGAAGTTTTTTATTGTACTTCCTCCATTTTTGGTTTCCTACTTAAGATGTTATTCATACAGTCTGTGACCCGCGTTCTAATAAAATGCATTGTGTCCGACACATCATATACACCATCTTCCTTGAACAAGTTATTGTAAAAACTAGTAAAATTGTCTTTTATTTCTGATTGCATTTCTATCCAAGTACCTTATGCATCTCTGAGACGTAAAAATCCTGTTTAAATTCCTTCTTTTGTATTGTAATTGCATGAAAGATATTCGTGTTCATGTTATCGTACTTAATCCACAATTGTCTGGCTCTATCTATCAACCCAATATTTTTCCTCCTTGGCCCAAACCATGTCTTGTTGCACCCTAATGTTCTTTTCCATCTCTTGAGCCTGTGGAGAGGTTGGTTCATTTGTAATCTTAGTAAGTTCCTTTTTTCTAATTCATGGATTCTCTTTTTATTATTTGGAAATATACTTTTACTCCATTGTTTTAACGCCTTAGCTGTAACTTCCCTTTTATCTATATAACATTCCAATGATTCTTCATTACCTTAGTCCCCCGAGCTTCTTATACCACTTCTCGACACTCCTGGTGATCAATCCAGAAAGATTCGAATTTGAAGAATATCTATGTTGGTCTAGTTCTTCTATTTAGTTGTTAAGATGAGTGGTGAATGATTCAAACCAATTGCCGGTGAAACATAGACCATAGCATTGGGAACCTTGTCTATCCAGTCATTACATGAAAACATCCGATCAAGTTTTACCTTGATGAGATTAGTGTCATATCTACTATTAGGCCAAGTATAGTAACACCCATACGCTTGAATCTCAGACAGATTATTCGTAGATATATTATGGTTAAAGCTAAGCATATACTGGGAATTAATTGGATTTCAACTATTTTTATTAGCATTTGACACATCAATAAAGTCTCATATAATAACCCAAGGTTCATCGTTATTTACTTTCCACATAGTCAAGTCTTTCGATATATCAAGTTGATCCTTATACACATGATGGGCATATGCAAACATATGATATAATACAGAAAGTTATTATCATCAATACGACAAGTTATATAAATATGATTAGTGTTAGCAATCCTAAGGTTCATAGATATCTGCCAAAGCTCGCCCAGAGTTAAATGCAAGTCCCGTGTTGAACATAATGATTACCATAATGTAAATGATTTATAACATTAACAAAATTATTAGAACTTAACATTGTTTCAAACAAACAGATAAACGAAAGATAGTGCACATTAGTTAATGATATAAATTCATGTCTCGTCAAGGGTGCACACACACCTTGACAGTTCCAAACTAGCATATTCATCTAAGGTCATAGGACATATTGGGGACAATTCAGATATTCTTAAATAAATTAAATTCATCAATGAAGAAAATCAAACAAAACAAAAGAAAATTTAATATGGGGCAACCCCCAGTTAATTAGACGGAGGGTGAAAATATTACTAATTAACTACAATTACAAGATTAATTCCCAATTAGAACGAAGAGTTAAAAGATTACAAAAATATCCATAAACCTATTAATTATTACTTTAACTATATACACAATTTAATTCTTATAATATTCACCATTTATTATATAATATTTATTTATTTATTTTCTTTTTATTTTAAAGTCCGACCACCACAACCGACCAACATCACCACCACCACCCACCACCACCACCACCCACCACCACCATGGCCACCACCACGACCACCCACCACCACAGCACAACGACCACCATCACCACCACTGAAACAATCACTGACACCACCACCACCGACCACCAATAACCATAACCACCATGACTATTTCCACCACCGTCATCACCACCAACTAATTCCATCACATGCGCGCGTACATGAAATATTTTAAAAGAATTCATAACTATTTCTAAAAAATCAGAAAAATAAAATTTTGCATTTTTGGACGAGACAAATAAATATTTACATCTATGTCAGTTTTTGATTTTTTAATTTAGGTATTTTGTTTTATGTGTTGCTACAACACAAAAACAATTTGCCAATTCCACCGCACGCTTGCGTCCGTAATTCATAATTAATTCCAAAAAAGCCAAAAAATAAAAAAATAATATTTTTGGACGGGGCAAGTTCATATCTACATATGTACATTTTTTTTGTTGTTTTTTTTTTCTTTAAATTTGATATTCAGGTTTATGTGTTCCTGCAATACACAAAAATATATATGTATTACTATAATACACAAAATCATAGAATCAATCTAAAATATTCTCTTCTCTAATAAGTCATTTTTTCTCTTTATTAATCAGTTATACACTATTTTTACTTGTTACTATCGTGATGTTTTCTCTTTTTGTCAAATCCCTTTCTTTTAATTTGTGTGTTGATGTAATACACAAAACAGTAATTTGTGTATTACAAAAACACACAAAATCATGTATTCCTTTTTAGTCGTGCACTTTTCTGTGTGTGATTTTGTATCACGTGAACACACAAAATGACTATTTTGTGCAATGATATAATACACAGAAGTAAAAAATCAGGGTCTATTACTGTAGTGTCAATAAACTCTAGACCTAGAAACTCTACCCTAGCCCCTAAACCCTAAATCTAAAAACACTAACCCTAACCCCAAACCTAAATCTGAAACCCTAAATTTAAAAACCTTAAACCTAAACCATTAGACCCTAATACTTAAATAAAAAAACAATAACCCTAAATCTGAAAATCCTAGAGCCTAAATCCTAAAAGAAGAAAAAAGACTAATCAGATGGGTCTGTGATTTTGTGTGCTCCTGAAACAGATGAAATCGCATACAATGACTAACATGATGGGGTCTGTCATTTTTGTGTTTTTCAGTGCTACACAAAACTGGGTTTTGTTTATTACTAAAACCCTACAAATGTTAACCCTAAACCTTATAAACCCTAAACCCTAACCCTGTAGATGGTAAAAAAGTAACAAGAATAAACTAAAACAATTTTTATAAAAGTATAAAACTAGAAAACCATAAACCCTAGTCCCTAAACTTTAAAACCATAAAGGTTACCTTAATAAAAACAAACCCTACAAACCTAAATCCTAACCCTAAACCTAAAAAAACTAATCCTAAAAAACCTAAACTCTAATACCATAAACCCTAAAAAACTCTAAAACCTAAAGACTAAAAGGAGAAAAATGACTAATATGATAGATTATGTTATTTTGTGTGTTCCAGGAATACACAGAAACTGGTACACACAAATTTGAGTTTCGTGTGTTACACGAATACACAAAACTAACATACAAAATCACATAGAAGGAGATAAAGGACTAGTCTGATGTGGTCTATTAAGACACACAACTAATTTTTGTGTATACTTGTAGCACACAAAATCACAATGAATAAGCAAAAAGACTAATATGATGTGTCATTTGTGTGCTACATGAATACACAAAATAGTAAATATATATAGTTAAATATCTACACAATCTCTTTTATTTTTAATGTATTACATCATTACACAAATCAGTCAGTTTGTGTGTTTTTATGATACACAAAATCACGCACAAAAAAGGGCTGACTGGAAGAGAAAAAGTGAATTTGTGTGTTGTTGTAATACACAAATGACTGTTTTATGTATTACATTAACACAAAAAATAACAAAAGAGAGTTGGACAAAAATATAATACATCAATATAGTTAAAACGAGTACAAATACGGTATTTGCGATTTATAAAGAGAAAAAATATTTTTGTTAAAGAAAATAATGTTTTAGATTGTTTCTATGATTTTACATGCTACAGGAATATATAAATATATTTTTGTGTATGTTTTAATTTTTCTATTTTTTTGGAATTGAGTATGATTTTATATTTAAAAAGAATTTCACGGACTCTCGCGTTTGGTGGAATTGACAAATCTACTTTTGTGTGTTATAGTAACACAAAAAACGGAATATCAAAAAGATTTAAAAAAAACATAGACGAAAATATTGATTTGTCTCGTCAGCAAATGCAATTTTTTTAAATTTTTTCAGAATTAGTTATGATTTTTTATTTTAAAAAAAATTCACGGACAAAAACGTGTAATGGAATTAGTTGGCGGTGATGGGTGGTGACGATGGTGGCGGAACTAGTTGATGGTGATTATTGGCAAAAGTGGTGGTGGTCGGTGGAGAATAATATAGGTGGTGGTGATGGTCGGTGGAGAATGTATGATGTGGCAGTGGTAGTTAGTGGTGAATGCATTAGGTGGAGGACATTAGAGGTGGTCATACTTTAAAAAAAAAAAAAATAATAAAATAATATTATGTTATGATTATTTTATGAGCCATTAATTAAACAACTCATTGAAAAACTTATATTTTAAAAGCAACCCCTAATAAAATTATTTATTAAGAAACCCCTTGACAAAAATATCTTTATATAATTTTTTTAATTAATTAATTATTTATCATTTAAATTTAACCACCCTATTATTACCACCATCATCAACACCATTACAACCACCACCACCACTACGACCAACCTATTACCACCACACTATTACCACCACCACCAACTTATTACCAACACAACCACAACCACAACCTACTACTAATTCCTCACACGCGCGCGTCTTCCTAAAAAAAAATCATAACTAATTCTAAAAGAAATAGAAAAATAAAAAAATTTGTATTTTTGGATAAGTCAAATTAATATTTACGTTTATGATTTTTTATTTAAATTTATTTATTTATTTAGAATGTTTTAGCAGATATGAAATCATGTTTCGCGCAATGAATTCATTGTTCCGAACAATGAAATCTTTTTCCTGAACAATGAATGCATTTTTCCGAACAAGTAATTCCTTGTTATATACAAGGAATTCATTCTTATAAAATATCGAAACTATTTCGTGAACATGAATTTTATTGTTTGGAATAAGAAATCCATTTTTCTGAACAAGGATTTTACCGCTAAAAACAAAAAAATTATTGTCATTATTTAGAACAATAAATTTCATTTATGCGAAATAAAAATTTTAAAAAAATCATAGATGTAAATATTAATTTTCCTTGTCAAAAAATGAAACTTTTTTATTTTTTTAATTATTTAGAATTAGTTATAATTTTTATTTTAGTTATTGTAGGTTGTTTTTAATAAGGATTAATTACCATCTAAGCCCAAATTTCAACATTAATCTACCTCTTCCATCCCCTATTTTACTTTTCCCTATAAAATTCCTCTAAACAAATTTATGTTCCTTTATTGCCCTCTTTTAACTAATCAATATATTTTATTTCTCATCATAATAAAACAAAACAAAACAAAACAAAAAAACTCTTCTCTGGTCTCTCCACCACCATCGCCACCGCCACCGCCACCGCCACCGCCACCACCACCCTACTGTTTCAATATCTTCTCCACGATATATCCACAACATTATCCTTGTCTTCTCCATGGATGAAGCAAGGGAACGATGGTTCAATTAGGGTTATAATGAATTTAATTAGGTAATTTCTCAAATCATATGGAGCGTGATTTATCTTTTCCTGAAAAGTTTTTTTGCATTTTATTGAATCAATACGTGTACTCTTATCTGTTAGGATGAAGAAGACACTGATGATGATGTGGATTGGGCTTAGTATATAGAGTTGGACTCTGACTCAAAGGATGATAATGAATATGTGTACTCCAATCTATAGGCCGGCCCATCTATATGCTAAAGATGGTTTAGCTCAAGCTCTGCGTAACCATGAGCTTGGATTCGTTGAAGACGCTGCTATAGCACCCTTTCTATCGCAGTACAATACTTCTATAGATTTGGTTACGCAGCTGACCCTTCCAGGAACAATTACATTGCTGATTTACAAGTCTTAGATAAAAAGGGATCTATTTCGGTTTATAATACTCCTTAGCAGGAGCAAAAGAGGCAGAAAATGGAGAAAAATGAGAAATTAAAAGTGGAAGAAGAAAGTGAACCTAGTGCTAACGTGGATGTATCTGAACTTGAGAATCCAGTTAGTGATGTTTAGCTGATGAAGAATAGGAAAAGCCCATGGGCTGGGAAGAATGAAGGAATACATATTGGGTTATAACACTCTCAAGGTATGTTTGTATGTTATTATATTATTTATATGTTAAATGAAGAGTCAAGAAAATGGTAACACGTAAGTAATATTTTGTTCTCTGCAGATGATTTGTATAGCTGATCCTCCTTCTGATAAATCAATTCAACAACTTTAGAGCTTTTTATCGGGTTTAGTTGCTGAAGAAAAGTTGGAATTTAGAGATGGAAAGTATTTCCTCAAGAAGTAACTAACAAATTTGAAATCTGACAAGTATCTGTATGGTGTATTTTAGTGGTAATGTATGAGTTTAGGATTATGTGGGATTTTTCCCACCGAACAACTTTTGGTGGGATTTATCGATATATATGGATCATTGGCATGATATACGCTTATAAGGTTACAAAAATTACTCCTAGTGCCAAGAAGTTTTCCTATCCCAAGGTACTTTCAGTTTTGTGTCTTTAATTTTGATTGTGTTTTAGATTATGATGTATATATACTCTATTGTTGCATTTTTTGAAATGATGTGTGGTTAAGTTTGATAAATTACTACTATATACTGCATATGAATGATGGTCAAGATGATGATGAAGAAGAAGAAGAAGAAAATGAAGCGCTGACTCAACAAGTCAAAGAACCAGTCAAACTTAATGAATCGGGAAGAATATGCCTGATTTTTTACTGACATACGTTTTGTTCTTGTAAATATCAGGTAGCAAATGTGGGATGTTCTTGAGTGATGTCTCTTGTAAGTTGATGTTGTATTAGGGAATTTCTTATAATTTGACCAAGTATATGGTGTCAAATTGTCATTTATAAAGTTATGGAACTCTATGATTAACCAGGGTTTAAAACCAGATAGAGTTGTGTATAATTTCATGATATATGGGTGTTGTATTGCTGGAGAATTGGGTAAAGCTATTGAAATTCATGAAAATATGCTTCTCTAATTCAACTTCCTTGAACAGTTAATTTATGACATCTGATTCATATTTCTTGTCATTGGATCTTTGATTTGGTATTGGGCTACATGATGTCTCCTCATTTGTGATAGATTTATATTAGAATGAGACATCATTTTTAGTGATTTAGAAGTCATTATAGTCGATTTTCTTGAGAAATGCTACACTTTCCTATTTTGAGTCTTGATTTAGTAAAATAATATTTTTAGAGCATATTGGGTTTAATTATTTATTTAGTATGAAGCTTTAAAGATAATTATGGAGATTAATTAGATTCCAAGTCAAAGACTACAACTTATGGAAAGAGATAAGCATGGTAATTGGAGATAAGGAAACAAAAGCTAAAAATATGGAAAAGGAAAACCTGCCTTAATCCTGAATTTCTGCACCTATGACCACAAATCAGCTTATATCTCAAGAACGGTGTGGAATTTGGAGAAACGGTCAAGAGCAAAGTCGAAGAGCTTTCCGAGACGATCAATTTGGTGTACTCATAAGCGTCAAACGGATGAATATTGAAGCTGTTAGAGCCAAAAGAAAATCGGACCTGATTTCATGTTTTTAGGGTTACGAATTTGAGTTGGGCTTGGAGTCCACTACTTACTTCTCCTTCAAGAAAACGAATTAGGGCTTCCAAGACACCTATAAATACACCCTTATACCATTGTAAACATGTCCTTGCTCAATTGCAAAGTATAGGCTTAGTCTTTACTTATATTTTCTTAGTTTTAAACAATAGCTTAGTCCTTTAGATAGATATTCATCCTTAGAATCAAGCTATTCATCCAAGAAGCAAGTTGACCTATAGAAGAAGACAAGAAGAAGAAGATTGGAGACTGACAACTCCTCTTCTACATCTCACCTTCTCTATATTTAGAGTAATTAGCTATAGATCTATTCTCAACCATATTTCTAAGCTTTTATTCTGTAAGTTTACTTTTAATTGTTGGATTATTATTTTGTCTTTAATTACTATTTGTTTATTCTAATTGGTTAAGCTTGGCGTATATTGTATTATGTGTTTTGACTTATTTCCCTAGATCTGATCAATCTTAGGATTAATCTTAGTTATTGACAACACCATATAATCGTCTAGTGTAACTGGATAGCCATTAAGGTTTGATTTTGATCACCAATAATTACTTAGGAATCCCTAGTAGTGGAGAGGTTGCTCCTACGCCTAAGGAAAGGCTACGGAGAATTTAGAATCCTGGTTAATATATAATGCTTAATGTGACAGGTTAGAATAACAATTGAGTATTAGACCTAGTAATCCTAATCTATTTGACGTACTTTCATATTTAGTTATTTGTTTTGTTTAATTTTTTTATTTATTTATTTGCATTAGATAGTTATTTATCTTTTCATATTTTATCCAAACATCTAAATTCATCTACGCTTGTTAAGCATAAATTGATCTAACGGATACAATCCCTGCGAACGAACTTGACTTATCATTAAAACTTGCATACGATCTGTGATACTTGCAGTGAGTTCCGTGGTTATCAAGGGTGTGTGACTCTTTATTATTATCTTTATTTATCTATTTATTTATCACACCTTTGCCCCCACCACTACACTTTTACCCTTTTACCCTTTTGTTAATACTGATTAATGTGTGCAGCTTGTTGCCTCTCTGCATGGTTGCTCTGCTTTGATATGCGATAAGGTTAAACAATCTGCAGAAGGTGCAATCCACGCAGCTTGTCACTGAGCGAGGGAATAAGCTAAATAAGACTGATATTTCCAGGTTCTTTCACTCACTTATTTCTTACCTTTCATTTCAAACACATCATATCATTATGTGTCCTAACCTAGACGTATATGTGTACTGAAACATGACAACACAATCTTTGCTATCTTTTACAATTAATGTGTCTGAGAAGTATTTGCTTCAGGAAACTCTTGCTGATATCTTTTTCCATCACTCTTATGTTTGATTAGTTGCTTACGAATAATCAAACTCTTTCTTATCTCTTTTGTGTTGTGATCAACCATAACTTGTAAATGCAGCTCCATATATTGCTTACTTCAGATAATTTTTTTATTTTTTATTCGTGTTCTTTTTCTTTTATATTGTTGCTAAATTTGACAAGAACATGATTCAATTGTATTCGTGTAGGGCTTGTCTTACCAAACAGAAACATAAACTCAAATGTTATTTGGTGGGATTTTTTTCACCAAATAACAATATAAAATTTTGGTGGGAAAAAAATTGGCAGGATAAAGTTTAGCCGAAATTTTTTTTGGCGGGAAAATTCAAGGGTATTATTGTCTATTATGTCATTTATATTAGACATGACTTTTAAGGTCAATATCAACACCTCCTAGTGTGGTATTGGTAATTGCCTCTTTCAATAATTAGGTACTTTTATTACGATTTTTTTAGCAAAAACCTCTTATTATATAATAAAAATAAATAATAAAAATGATATTAAAGATAATTGTGATATAAAATTATTTTTTATCACTAATTAAAAATTAATTTTTATACTTTATGATTAAGTAATATATCAAAATCTCCTTTTTTAAAAATAAAAAATAAAAAGTATACATTTGTAATTTATTGAAAATTATCACATTTAATATTGGGTTAGTTACTTAGAAGGACCACAACTAATCAAAACTGGCTCAAAGAGTCCAACCCAGATTCTAGACACAAATACCTCTCCAGCCCACTCTCTATTTACACTCGCTCATTTAATTATTAGCCCGTTTAGCACATACTTCCATCAAAACGCTAGCTTCAGTTTTACATTCAAATTCGCCAGAGGGTGTTTCAAAGGTAAAAAAAAATCACTTAGCACTAAAAATTCGCAATCACACCAGAAAATCAGCACACAAAATTGGAAGGTGTTTCAAAGGTTTTTCTTGTCGGTCATAAGTAAAAAAAATGGCGAAAACAAAAATAAGCAAAAGACAACCGAGAAATAACCAGGTTAGGTTATTTAGTACCCGTTTGGGATTGATTATTTTAGAGTTAAAAGCGTTTTTTGATTAGAATTAAAATATTTATACAAATAATTAAAAAAATATTTTGACATCTAAAATCACTTTAGTGATTATTTTAATAATCACTTATCTGGTGTTTTTCCAAAAAGTGATTTTAAGGCTTTCAAAGTATTTTTATGGATCTACAATCACTTCAAGTGATTATCTTAAAAAGCAATCCCAAACAAATCCTTATTCTGTTGATTATTCGAGTATGTAGGTATAAATAGGATGGAAACATGATGTGGGTTGTGCTAACTAGTTGAATAGAGTGTTTTAATGGTGTTTATTTTATGAATAAATGGTGTCAAATTTGTGTTTGTCAAAATACTGTGAATTTTGGATGAGTTGTTGTAGTGTTGTATCACTAATTTTTGAATGTTTATAAAAGGGGTTGTACTGTAAAATCGGATCAGGGTTTGGTGTATTGTTTGTCTATGAGTTGGTGTCTATGTATCGGTGTACACGCAGGCAATTGATTTTTTGATCCTTTCTACACGAAATGTCTTCCAATAAGTGTGGAGTAATTTATACTTTCAATGTATATTTAAAATATCAAAATACTTTATTAGGAGTAATTTTATAATATATATGCAATTATTAGATTTTTTAATCTGTGTGAAAAATTAAGTGGACATTATTTTTAAGACTAAAGGAGTATCCTTATTCCACTAATCCACGGTTATAATCCAAAGTCTATACGACGGAAAATTCTTCCATCCAATATTGGATAATCCTACATCAATAATAATAATACACATAACCCATGTTTTAAACTTACAAAAGTAACTAACTTAATAATCTAATGACATGTGTTTGGTTATAATTATGAATGGCCATGATATGAATATTGGACCATCCAATATTGGATTGAAGTATTACCCCTATACGACCAACCAAAAAAAAAGAAAAAAGAAAAAAAAAATCCAAAGTCTATACACAAATATTGACCCTTCTTAAAATTGGCCCAACAAACTCAAGAGGCATTATTTGGCTCCAGCCCAAACGATCCACATATAGCCTCTGTAATAAGATATTCCTTATTGACAATAAATCAAGTTGCAAGAACTTTACAGGTGAAAGCCTGTTATTATAAAATAAGTAAAATAATATAATATATGTCAGCTAAGGAATAAATTTATGAAATATTTCGCCACTAGTACAAGGATTCTTTAATAGATAACGTTCCGAAAGAGGAGTTTTTTTTATTTATAACATTTTAAAAAAAAATAATTGCATAAAAAACTTATTTGTAAAAATATTTGCAAAAGTAACCTATAGGCGCTCCTCCGAGGAGCGCCTTACTAATTTAATCAGCCCATTAAGATACAGAGTCCATTAATTATGAGGCGCTTTTCTAAGAAGCGCCTTTATTTAAAAAAAAAAAAATTGTTGGCCAACGATCTTGTTGGCTTTTATAATTCGATTACTTCTTGCTTCCTAAATAAATTAATTAGTCCCTCCTTGATTTCTAGGCATTACAATTAATTAAAAATCTACCTAAACTGTATTAAAAACTTTGGAATGATAAACAGCTACAGGTGATACAGGGAAGCTACTATTCTATGTACTTGGAACATTAAGAATACCATGTTGCCAATATCCAGATTGGATTTCTCCGCTTCTAAAAGTATACATTCCAAGTCTTTATCTTTTTCCTTCATGCCATGCTCCTTCATATCTATGACCATTTACAAAACAATACATTCCAAATCTGTGCATTTTATGCGCAAAATATTCTCCAGCTTATGTATCACCGTTTCTGATTTAATCAAGTTTCGTAATTTAATATTTAATTTAAAAATATACCAATGGTTTGGTGCCTGAAGTGATAGTGACCTAATCTATGTTTAACGTTCCGTTTAAATTCGTCAACGTATCTACTACCATCTTCACAAGTATTTTGAGCATGGATTTGGTACACAAAACAGAATTGATATTAGACCTTAAACAAAAGCTTGTCAGAAAGATTAACAAAAGATTTAGTTGAATTAAGTAAAGGCTAATGAAGATCGTTGGCCAACAATTTTTTTTTTTAAATAAAGGCGCTTCTTAGACAAGCGCCTCATAATTAACTTTGTTAATGGAATCTGTATCTTAATGGGCTGATTAAATTAGTAGAGGAGCGCCTATAGGTTACTTTTGCAAATATTTTTTCAAATAAGTTTTTTATGCAATTATTTTTTTTAAAAATGTTATAAATAAAAAAAACTCAACGTTCTCATTGCTTAAGCTACATGGATGTTTGCGTTCTTGAACGTTAATTAGTATTATATTATGGAAAGTCAACAATTATGTTCTGCAAGAGTGCAATTGGCTTTGATGAATATATATAAAGAGTACCAAACAATTGCAGTTACACAAGAATAGAAAAGAGAACTTGCTTGTTGGAAAACAATTGCATTTCAGTCGGCATCAATGTAGGAGTATTATTTGTGGTAGGACAAAAAAAAAGAAAATAGTTTTTTGTGGATTATTATTTATTCTTCACATTCTAATAGAGTTTGAACAACAGAAGCCATTGTAGGACGCTTGTTTCTATCCTCATCTACGCAATCTACACCAATTTCTACTAGTTTTGCAGCTTGACTTTTGCTGTAATTCCCTTGTAATCTATGATCCACTATTGTTTCTACCCATGTATCTTCTCCAGAATCGATTTGTCTCTTCACTATCCGAACAAAATTTGTAAGCTCTGCTTCCTGCTCATTAGTTTCATCTAACACCCAATTAGAAAGTCTCTTTCCTTTTATCATTTCCAAGATTACAACTCCATAACCATAAACATCAACTTTTGCAGTGATTGGATGATTCAGAGCCCATTCTGGAGCCATATAACCTTTCGTTCCTCGAATTTTGCTGACTCCTGAACCAGGGCCACCTCTTTCCGTCAGCTTTGCTAGACCAAAATCTGCAATCTTGGGTTGAAATTCCCCATCTAGAAGTATATTTTCGGGCTTAACATCACAATGGATAACCCATTCTAGACACTCATGATGAAGATAAGCCAGACCTTTAGCTGTCCCTAATGCCACCTCAAATCTATGCTTCCATCCTAAGAAACTAGATGTAAATAAATGCTTGTCAAGTGACGAGTTTTCGACATACTCATAGACCAAGAGCCTATGTTTCTTTTCTGAACAAAACCCCCACATTCTCACAAGATTCATATGATTGAGTTTCCCAATAGTGCTCATTTCTGCCCAGAATTCTTCTTCAGCTTGATAAACATCTCCCAATCTTTTAACCGCCACAAGCCTTTCATCTTCCAGCGCACCCTTGTAAACAAGACCAGAACCTCCTCTTCCTAGCTCTTCATTAAAATTATTTGTGGCCTTCATAAGTTCACCGTAACTAAACCTTTTGAACTGACTCAATATCATGCGATATCCATCTTCGACTGAAGCTGGGACACCATGTTTCCTGAACAAAAACCACCACCCTGATACCAAAAACACACACTCAATAGCTCCTATAGCCAAAGCAAACGAGTAAAGATAAACCCATCTCACTCTTTTGTGCGATAAGTTGTACATTGAACTAGTACCAAGAAGGAGTTCTCTTTCGTTAGATCCACATATGGCATTTGACACATTGAGACCCATGGAATCTGATGTTTCCACACTAGTAGTGGGGATCCTTACGTACATACTTCCAATAAAATTTAAAGTACGTATGCCATTAAATAAGACACTTTTCGTAAAACAGAATCCTTCCCCGGTTAACCTGTAGCTAAACGCCATACACCGAAAATCATCTGAACAAACTTTCTTGCATGCTTCGAATGAAATAGGCTTGACAAATCTTAGATCAAAACCCCAGTAATCTGTGTTTGGAATTTCCACGTAATTTACCTCCTGAGAAATATTCCAAGTGCTTCGATTAAACTTTGGACTGCAACCTTCACTCCAGTCATTTGGATCACTCACTTCATATCCGGGTGGACAATAACACTTTGGTTCAAGATCATAAACACAAATTCCATTTTTCCCACATAACCCATGGACATTACATGGTTGTCCCATAGCTTGATAAGATACCACCCATAAACCAGTTGAGTTGATCAAGCTGTAGATTCTTAAATTGCCATCATAATCTATAGTCAGCCTTCGTTTGATCATTGTAGAACCCATATCACTAGCATTAAATTGTAACATATCACTTGATTGAAACATGCCTCTATTGTCTAACACAGCAATTCTAGTACTGTTGTAATTTAATCTTCCATCATTGAAGGCACCAAGTTCAGGGTTAGGCCAATAAGTACTAGTAATGTCAGGACCATCATATATCATTGTGAGAACGTAATTGTTAGCAAAATATAAACTGTAGTAGCCTGATGCATAACTAGCTTTACCCAATGAAGATACCAACCTTTGGTTCTTTGTTAAAAGTTGTGTAGGCAAAAGTGTATCGGTAGGATAGTCGAAACTCTGCCACAAGATATTTCCACGTGGATTCTTGAGTACGAGGTTGCCTGTGTTGAGAAGCTCGACTTTGGAAACATCATTTGAGGTTGTATTAGTCTGCCAGATAATTGTATTATCAATATCTGTCAATACCAAAGCTCCATTTTTCGAGAGTGATAGCTTTGAGCCACGTCCATTAACGGGTCTGCCCCGGTTAGCAGTCCAAACAACGGTTCTGTCTTTGGAATTGGTAAACCATATTGCAAAGCAGTAAGCATTGGTCCCAACAGCATAGAAGCCAGAAGTGAATGAGTTATCTGGAGATATGATTAGATCTGAATCATCTTCAACTGATAGACTACTTCCTCGTTTTAAATATTGCATAGATCTCGAAAATGCAGAGTTGAATGAAAAAGTGATTACAAGTAGGAGTAAAAGAGAACATGAGAATGATGGTAATGTAGATTGGTTATTCATGGCAACAAATAGTAAGAAAAACTGAACAACCTATGTCATATTTATATTGCATGTTTAAGAATTGTTTATTGGCTATTGCAACTAGAAAGTAGAAACTTAGAGGATGACTTTAAGAGACTTGGTCTTATACTCTTGTTTTATTATCTGGACCAGAAATTTAGAGTCTTGGTCTTTCCAGTGTGAAAGTGATTTTTTTATACATTCACGAGAGTACAAATTGGAGAGAGTCTTTGGTATATATTAAACATTTTTTTGAATAAAATTATTAAATGACCTATTTACCTTTTTTAGAGACTAAAATGCAATTAGGGTATAAGTTTTCATAAAAAGTATGTATGCATAAGGTTTAGATAACTTTTCATAAAAGGGTGAAAAGAATTAGTTTTGTGTGGGGTATAAATTATAATAGCTGACATGGCAAATACGGTATATCTATACGGTATTTTTGATGTCATTTTTCATTTTTTTTGTTCTGAAATTCTTTTGTTTTTTATTATATTAAACATTAAAATAAAAAACGTTTTCAGTCACGTCGTTATTACAATAACATTTGCTGAAGATTATTACACGTGTTTCCCTCCAAACTTGTGTAAATTCTTTATCTTCTTCACTACGCTAAACATTAAAAATTGTTCTAAAAAAATCTTTGAAGACGAACGCTTTGAAGGTGTTATTGTCATCTTGAACGACATTATCTTCTTCAACTTCAATCTTCCTTACAATATACAAAGGCGTCGTGAGTTAGTAACTAACTAGGAAGAACAAGTCTGTGTTCTCAAGGGTTTGTATAAACAATAATGTAATAATCTCAATGATCTGATCTTATTCCACACGGAGGTTTCGTATAAGACAACGGGGAGGTCTGGAGATAAGAAAAGGTAATTTTTTTAAACCAATCTACCCTTTAAAAAAATTATGGGTCCCGTCGATTATTGTTTATTAAATGGGCTTAGGTGTTCTTCGCATTAGGTTTTATGTAGAAAGAAAGGTTTTGGGTATTCTTGGTGTCAGGGTTTCCGTATGCTTTGTTGTTTGAATTCTTACCCGTATGGTTTACGCATCGTGTTTTAGTGCTTTTAATTTTTTATTTTTGTTATATATGTTAGAACATCTTGTGTTTGGTCCTCCCCCCCCCCCCCCCCCCCCCCTCCCCCGCGTTGTAGAATTTTGTGTTCCCTTGATAAAAGTGGAAATTTGGACCACAACTAATTTTATACAATAAAGGTATTAGATTTGGAGAGAATTATGGATAGTCTCACTTATCAATGTTTGAAGTTTATGTAAAGTTTGGTAAAAGCTTTATTTGTGCGTTACAGTTATGTAAAAATCTTTATTAATACTCTCAATATGTATTGATAGAATCGAATATGGTAATATACAATTGTTTTATTCTATTTTTTTAGTTAATTCATAAATAAATGTTTTATTTTTTGTAGGTGTGCAAAGTATTTTACGGGAAAGCCTAAAAAAGCTCGATCTGGGTTTGCTTGCTACTTGTAAGTTAACAGGATATTGGAATTCCCTTTGTGGTGTTTTTTTGTTGTATAGAATTGAACATTCATGGTTATTATGATGTTAAAATGCAGGGAAGCAGTTTCTAAAGAAAGAAAAAAAAATACAGGGGAACAGACCGGCTCCAAATGGTCTGGGATATTAATGTGCAGGTACAGGACCGTCTTATTCCAGAAGCTGAGGTAGTGCAGCGTGGAATGGAAGGCTGGGACCCGCTAAGGCAAAATAGAGATGCAGAATTCCGTCGTTCGAGCAGGGAATGTCCAGAATCCGGTTTTTTGCAGCAGGATGATGAGAATCGAGAGCTGCAGCGGTACAGGGAAGATCGTGAGCCACGCCAGGCTGGAGATTATCATCCTGGAACGAGGCGCAGCGCTGCAACAGATCCGGGGCTGATTTGGAGTGCTGGTACAGAGACGGGAAGTGAGAGAAATTAGGTGATCGATGGGAAAGATTGGTGGCTTCGTAATTTATCATGTAAAAAGCTTTCTGCTGGAATGTGTTGGAATGTAGTATTCGGGGCGATTATTGACACGATATGGAAAGCGCAGAATCAATGTGTGTGTAACGACAGTGAATTTCCGAGAGGCATGGTTATTGTACGGAATGCAAAGTATTTGGCTCAAAGTTACACTAAAGCGTGGGGTTGTTTACATGGACAAGCTATTTCCCGAAGAAGCAAGGTGAAATTAGTGGGATGGACAAAACCTATTAGTGGATTTAAGCTCAATACCGACGGGAGTTGTAACAAGGGGCGTAAAATAGGAGGGGGTGGTGGTGTTATTCGAGATGCAAGTGGAGAGTGGAGAGTGGTTTTGTTTTAAGAGCTGATTTTGAGAATCCAGTGTTGGTGGAGTTAATTACTTTGAACGAGGGGGTAAAGCTTGCTGAGAGTTTGGGTATCACGGAGTTGGTGATTGAGGTGGACTCATGGGAGGCCTTGGAGGCAATTAATAGGGTGGAAGTTGGGCGTGGCCCAGGGGCCTTGTGGATTGATGGTATTCGGGCTTTATTGGCAAGGAACAAAGGATTTAAGTTGCGTGGTATATATAGAGAAGCTAATCTATGTGCGGATTGGTTAGCAAAAGAGGGGCTAAAAGGTAATATGGGTCTTGCTATCTTAGAGGATCCGCCTGAAGGGATTTGGAGCATCATTACTAAGGACCGGATGGGGTGGAAATCCCTGAGGGTGGTGTATGAGGCTGCTGTGGCTGATCTCATTCTAGTGTAATTTTAGAATTTGCACTTTGGTCCTTTTTGGACCTCCTTTGTATCAAAAAAAAAATACAAACTACTGACTCCCGATGAAAGATTAACATATGAAGAGTTGGCGGCAGAAAATCTTAAGAAATACTGGGCTGAAGTTACTTTGTTAAACAAAGAGAACGTAAGATAATGACAAAATTTTCTGTATTTTAATTTATAAGTAAGGATTATTTTGGTTGTGAGTACTATTTTTTCTTGTAGTTTAAGATTGCATCCCGATCCTCAATCAATAATGTGAAAACTATTAACGATAATCCTTCGAGGAACAAATGGAAGCCGTGAAACGAGTTGGTTTCGGTTCACTTTTGGACATTGACTTAGGCAACCTCAGGCATTCAATTTGCATGTGGATTGCCGAGTCTTTTCATGGCACAGGCAACTCATTTGAATTCCATGGTGTTAATTTAATGCAAATGATGTCTAGGCTATGGCTGGGTTAAGGAACACATGTGAAAGAATTAACCTCTGTGAAACAAAAGATGTGGAATATTTGAATTTGAAGGCTAGTTTTGGGTCCACTGATGTGGTAAGTTTCAAGAAACTTGCGTCGAAGTTGGAAGCGAATAAGTCGGCTTATGATTTTGTAAGGTCCTATTTGATGAATATGTTTGCTAATTTCTTGTTTTCCAAACTGATGGTGGAATAAGGTCTTGTTATCTGCAACCACTAATAGACGTTGACTCCATTGCCAATTTTAATTGGGCGCAACATGTTTTTGATCTCCTTAGATCCAGAATTATTGAGTACAATAGTCGGCGAAAACAATTTGAGAGATGTGAAAGCGACACAAAGCCGGGAATCCTATATTTCTGTGGATGCATCTATTTATTGATGGTAAGTGTGTAGTAAATAAATAGTATATCTTATATATAATTAAGTACAATATATAGCTTAGTTTTTGACATGGTACAATGAAATATATACAAAAGTGTACAACAAATAACATAGTTTTATATTATACCATTATTGTGATTTAAACAGGTAGAGTTTGTAAATATTGTAATAGTTTTAGAAATTTTAGATATTGTAACTGTTTTAGAAATTTTAAGTAAAAGGTATAGTGCACTGTAAGTTAAGTTAGGAAAGTTGTATATGTATATAGTACAAAAAAGTAAAAATTCTATAATTTTTTATTATAGACTTGTGATCATAGTTATTCTTCTGCCTAAAAATATAAAGGAAAAAAAACAAATTATTATAATGGAATACTTAAAAAAATCTGGAAAAAAAATTTGAAAAAGAAATTTGAAAAATATTTTAATTTAATACTTTAATAGTAAAAATTTATAGTTAATATGGTTAAGTATTAATTTAATATTTATTAAAAAGATATTTATGTATTACTATAATATTAAATTTTCGAAAAAACAGAAAATAAGAAACAAGGTATAATAATAAATATAATCAAAGGTTAATTTAATACGGTAATAAAAAATAATGAGATATAGATTTAGCATTTAATTGTGTAATTAGAAATCTTATTCGCGTAATTAAAATGCATTGCAACATTTAGGACAAATATGCAACATTAATTAAAGAAGTGGAAGACTTAAATCCGTGAGAAGATCACGGAATTCAGCGTTTAATAGGTTGACTTATTGTCGTTAAAACATATATTTGTTGAAATTTAATGGATATCATTAAAACTAACCATCTAATTTAGCATTATACAACGGTCAAATAGTTTCTGAAAGATATTAAATAATTTTTGCTTTTTTGATAAGAAGTCAATTTTTTTTTATTGTATATCCAGTGTATATTTACTTTTTTCAGATTCTTTTTCTAGATCAGATTAATGGACTAAACGACTTCAATAGAGAACACCATGAACTACCTTCTATTAAATATTGGAATATGGCTAATATTAAGTCAGAATTTAAGAGGGTGGAGGGTTGTTTTCGTACCCGAAAACTTGTAATGTAATTCCAAGGCTAGAAGATTACCCCCATGAAGTTAACAAGAGTGAAGAAAACTTGTCATTCATAGAAAAGACGGAGTTGAAGGATAAAGACGATAAAATTAAAATTTTGAGAAAACGTGTCTAGGGTTGTAGAGTTTATTGCTGCACGTGAATGTGCTAACGATTCTCTTGGTAATGAGGTGCTCGAGAGTTTGAAAAACTAACTGAAAGAGTTCATGAGTTGCAAGTTGCGGTGAATTGTAAATCTCAAAATGAACCATATGTGCAAGTTTGTGGTGATAGAATTAAAAGTTCAAGACCCTCGCTTGACATGAACAAATCGGTACACATATTATCGGATGATGAAGGTGGTGATAACAATGTTGTCATGTACGAGCATGTGTTTTGTGATACAAGGATTTCGATAAAAGTGGATCAAACACTACTCGATTATTTACTTATCGGTCCTAATGAGTTAGTGTTTTTTTATATTGTTTGATTATATAATAAAAATAAATAATTAAAATGATATTAAAGATAATTGTAATATAAAATTATCTTTTATCACTAATTAAAAATTAATTTTTATAATTTATGATTAAGTAGAAAAGCAAAATCTTCTTTTTTAAAAATAAAAGTATACATTTGTAATTTATTGAAAATTATCTCATTTAATATTGAGTTAGTTACTTAGAAGGACCACAACTAATAAAAACTGGCTCAAAGGGTCCGACCCAAATTCTAGACACAAATACCTCTCCAGCCCACTCTCTATTATACACTCGCTCATTTAATTATTAGCCCGTTTAGCACATGCGCTCCATCAAAACGCTAGCTTCAGTTTTACATTCAAATTCGCCAGAGGGTGTTTCAAAGGTCAAAAGAAAAAAAAACCACTTAGCACTAAAAATACACAATCACACCAGAAAATCGGTACACAAAATTGGAAGGTGTTTCAAAGGTATTTCTTGTCGGTCATAAGTAAAAAAAATGGCGAAAAAAAATAAGCAAAAGACAACCGAGAAATAACCAGGTTAGGTTATATAGTGCCCGTTTAGGATTGATTATTTTAGAGTTAAAAGCGTTTTTTGATTAGAATTAAAATATTTCTAAAAATAAATAAAAAAAATTTTGACATCTAAAATCCCTTTAAGTGATTATTTTAATAATCACTTATCTAGTGCTTTTCCTAAAAGTGATTTTAAGGTTCTAAAGTATTCTTATGGATCTAAAATCACTTCAAGTGATTATTTTAAAAAGTAATCCCAAACAGAGCCTTATTCTGTTGATTATTCGAGTATGTAGGTATAAATAGGATGGAAACATGATATGGGTTGTGCTAACTAGTTGAATATAGTATTTTAATGGTGTTTATTTTATGAATAAATGGTGTCGAATTTGTGTTTGTCAAAATACTGTGATTTTTGGGTGAGTTGTAGTATTGTATCACGAATTTTTGAATGTTTGTAAAAGGGGTTGTATTGTAAAATTGAATCAGGGTTTGGTGTATTGTTTATCTATGAGTTGATGTCTATGTATCCGTGTACACAAAGGTAATTAATTTTTTGATCATTTCTACACAAAATGTCTTCCAATAAGTATGGGGTAATTTATACTTTCAATGTATATTTAAAATATCAAAATATTTTATTATGAGTAATTATATAATATGTATATATAATTATTAGGTTTTTTAATCTGTGTTAAAAATAAAGTGGACATTATTTTTAGGACAAAAAAAAGTATCTCTGATACCACTAATCCACTATTATAATTCAAAGTCAATACGACCAAGAAAGATCCAAAAAATCTATACACAAATATTCACCCTTCTTAAAATTGGCCCAACAAACTCAAGAGGTATTATTTGGGAGGAAATTATAAATTAGATCCAAATATCCCAAAACTTTTTGATTAAGGTCCTAGTTGGAAAAAATTATTTTATAAGTCTCAACTTCAATTTGTCTGGTTGGACCCAACCCAAGTTTTATCATGATCTAAATTATAACGTAATGGGTACGGACCTAATACATTTTTTTTGCAATAGGTTTTTTAAGTCTTTTTTACTAAGTCTTTTATCTCTTATAGTTATATTGGGCCAGACCCATACACTTCAATTTTTTTTTTGGGTTGTACCCATTAAGAATAACTTTGTACCTATTAAGAATAACGTTAAATATACAAAGTGGATTATCTTTATTATGTTTGTACTGCACAAATACCCTACATGGGGTTGGCCCATGCTACACAAATACCCTATATGGGGCTGGCCCATGATACATTTATATGGGACTGGCCCATGATACATCTATATGGGCCTAGGGCTGTACCCATTACAACAAAAAAATACCTACACCTATATGGGGCTGGCCTAGCTGAAAAATATCAACTATATGGGCTTGGTCCCATTTCACATTTCAGTACAAAAAAAAATTAATCCACTAACTGGATCTGCATCTTCGCTTCTCGGTGGTGGTGGTGGGATTAGACAGAGAACAAGGAGGGTCTGGGTGGTGGGGCGGCGGTGGGGTTATTAACAGAGATGAAGAAGAGGGAAAACGATGGTGGTGGATTCATGCCAAGCTGAGCGGCGGCGACGAGGTGACGCGACAGGATGGGGGGGCTTCCAGCGACGGCGTTCTCGTGCAGGAGCGGAGTTCTGGTGTAGCAGCGGGGGCGGCACTGTGCAACAGAGGTGGAGGCGGTGCAGTAGTTTTCGTTGGTGGTGATAGTGTGCAGCAGCGGTGAAGCAGTGGTGGTGGTGGATCTCGATGGTTTCGTTCTGCAGCGGCGGATCTGACAACGGATCTCGATGGCTCCGTTCTGCACAGCGGATCTGACAACAGCGGCTGTGGTGGAGGTCAGAAATGGGTCGCGGTCCATGGGGGTCGAGGATGGTGCTGAAGCTCAGAGACGGGTTGCGTTTCATGGGGGCTCGGCGAGGGGGTGATGATGGATAAGAGGTTTAGGGGGGAGCCCAGATCTCACGGTGGAGGAGCTGGAGGTCAGAAGTTTTGAAGGGGAAGGTGGAGGGGCTCTGCAGTTTTCGGGTGGCGGGTGGGGGTGTAAAGTTTAAGAGAGAGAGAGAGAGGGAGAGAGAGAGAGAGAGAGAGAGAGAGAGAGAGAGAGAGAGAGAGAGAGAGAGAGAGAGAGAGAGAGAGAGAGAGAGAGAGAGAGAGAGAGAGAGAGAGAGAGAATGGGATGTGGTGGGTGTTTTGATTCCTTAATGAGGGTTTATATTATTTTTTTTGTCTTACACGTTAAACTTGAGATATTAAATACAACAATTTTTCAACGCATTGCTGATAAAATCTATACTATCTATTACATCATTAGAGACCCAGTTCGGGATATCACCCATTCTCGTAGTATATTTTGCTTTCAAGTCGGCTATGTTGTTTCGTTCCCTTTTGATATGACAAATTTCCCATTTCGGATATCTAGCTGCCCATTTCCAAATTATTTCAATTAGAGGACGTATCCTCCAATCTATAACTTGCCTCTTTTTGATTCCTTGAACAATTTCCAAATTATCGGAATAAAAGATAGCTCTATCAAGTCCCATAGAGTCTGTTGCCTTCATAGCTTGTAAAATAGCGTAGATTTCCCCTTCTTTAACGCTTTTAAGCACACCTCTCCTAAATTTTTTTTCTGTAATTTTTCCTTCCTTATTTAAAGCAATAGA
This sequence comes from Nemophila menziesii, assembly GCA_029959085.1. Taxonomy (NCBI): domain Eukaryota; kingdom Viridiplantae; phylum Streptophyta; class Magnoliopsida; order Boraginales; family Hydrophyllaceae; genus Nemophila; species Nemophila menziesii. Next base: position 39,478,459 of record JARWIR010000001.1, read on the forward strand.
TGCGATTCCGCTCCATTCATTTTCATTGATAAAAAGAAACATCATTATGCCACGTAATATCTACTCCATTTTCTTTGGTTCTTTCTATCCCGCTACTTATGTTGACTTTCTCTCTGGATTATACAATCTTTTTTCTTTTCGTGACTTGTTTTGTAAAGCCTATCGATTAAATTTAGTGAATTGTTGATAATTTCCGAGATGTCCCATTCCTTTTTCTCAAAAAACATTTCATTCTAGCCTTCCAAATATTCCACATTATTACAATTATGTTGCTAGTTATCCATTTCTTGTCCCAACCGTTTTTTGAGAAGCTTGAAATAATATTAGTAATCCAATCACTTACCTTGGTATTTTCCTCTCTGTTAACTTTAATTTGTAACTGGGATTGAGCCCAGACCGCCGTGCTAAAAGGGCACTGGATAAACAAGTGTTCCAATGTTTCTTCACCAGATTCGCACCATTCGCATTGCGTAGATAAAATGCACTTTTTCTTCTTTAAATTCTTTTTAGTTGGTAAAGCGTTATTACAAACTTTCCACATAAAGTTCCTCATTCTAATCGGTACATTTGAGTTCCAAACCATGGACCACAAGGATGAATCAGATTCAATTTCCGCTTTGTAAGATGGTTGTACTTCTTTGCTTACTTCATGGTTTACAAGTACGTGGTATCCTGATCTTGTATTGTACTCCCCATCTTTTGTCGAAGGCCAGATAATCTTGTCTTCCTTGACAATGCAATTAAGAGATATTTTGTTCACCTCGAACTTCTCACGTTCATTACAAATAATATCAACAAGATTTTGGTTCCAACCCGTACATCCATTATTGAAGAGCTCTCTTACTTTGTTAATAGGTAGCCAATCACATCTATCCATTTTCATACCTGGAGCAATCCATGCATCTTCCCAAATATTTTCCGTGATTCCGTTTCCTATTTGCCAGCATCATTCTTTTTTAAGAAATTGAAGTCCCTTCATAATACTTGCCCAACTCCACGATCTTCTCACTTTCAATTTAGCATTCCATATATCTGTCTTTGGGTGATAAATTCCTTTAAGTACCTTAGCTGCGAAAGAATTTGGGTTTGTTATAAGTTTCCAAGCTTGTTTTGCTAACATAGCCAGATTCATTTAATGAAAATCTCTAAAACCGAGCCCGCCAATTTTTTTCCCTCTCGAGATTCGCTTCCACGAGACCCAGTGTATTTTATTCTTATCCATCGAATCCCAATAGAAATTAGATACAATACTAGACAACTTTTTACAAAGTGTTTTCGGGAATTCAAAAATCGACATTGCATAGTTGGGTATCGCTTGTAAGACTGCCTTGATTAAGACTTCTTTCCCCCCTTCCGATAAATATTTCGATGTCCAGCTTGACGCTTTGCTAATTAGTTTATCCTTGATATAATTAAGATTATCCATTTTCGACCTATTGAGTGTTAGCGGTAATCCTAAATATTTTCCCAACGAGTTTAAACTAGAAATACCCATAATGCCTTCTAATTCACTTTTACTTGTAACATTAATACCTTTACTATAAAGAATAGACGATTTGCTATAATTGACTTCCTAGCCCGAAGCTTGACAATATTTCTCTAATATATCCTTGAAACAATTAAATTCATCTTTATTTGCCTCCATAAAAATTAATGCGTCATCCGCGCACAAAAGGTGGGTTAGTGTAGGGCTCGTTCTCGAAATTTTTAGGACTTTGAATTTCCCAGACTCCTCATATGACCCTATCAAGTGAATTAATGCTTCCGTCATAATTGAGAACAGTAGATGGGATAGTGGGTCCCCTTGCCTAATACCTCTCTCCGGGAAATTTTTTTCTAGTCTTTCCCCGTTGATTTTAATTTGCATGCTAACAGATGATATACAATTAAAAATCAATCTTCTCCATTTTTCACAAAAACCTAACCTTCCCAGCACTTTTAGCAAGAAATCCCATTCAACCCTATCATACGCTTTAGCCATATCTACTTTGACAGCTGCATAGTGTTTTTTCCCATTCCGTTTATTATTGAGGAAAAAGAAACCTCCTGTGCCACTATAATGTTATCTTGAATATTTCTTCCTTTAATAAAGGCTGACTGTGTTGGGGAAGTAATTTCGTCCATGATCAATTGTAATTTAGTAGCCATAATTTTTGCGATAATCTTATATATAAAATTGATACACGAGATAGGCCTATAATCTTTTGGATTTTCTTGTTCATCACCCTTCGGAATAAGAGTTATTATTGTATCATTGATTCCTTCCAAATTGCAGTTGAAATTAAAAAATTTCACCACAATTTTTACTATATCATCTTTAATCGTATTCCAGAACTCTTGATAGAACTTCCCTGTTAGACCATCTGGTCCCGGTGCTTTCTCTCTAGACATATTGAACACGGCTCCCTTGATTTCTTCATAATCTGGCACTTTAACCAAATCATCATTCATCTCGTTTGATATTTTGGTCGAAATATATTTTGTAATGTCTTCAACTTCAAATCTTTCTTCCCTTTTAAAGAGTTTGATGTAGTAACTTTGGAAAATCTTCTTAACCTCCTCCATTTCCTCGATCCAAAAGCCTTCATCATTTTTAATTGCTACAATCCTATTTATATTTCTACGTACTTTCGTAGCATTATGAAAATACGTTGTATTTTTATTTTTATCCCCACATTTGATATGTTGATCTCGCTCTTTATCCGCCCAATACATTTCTTCTTTAGCCCAAAGTTCTCCATTTCTTTTTTAATATGTTTGATTTCCTCTTGTTGGTCTTGTCCCTCACTTCCATCTTGGATTATTTGAAGTTTTGATTGTAATTCATTAATTCTCTTCCTGCTATTAAATTTAACTTCTTTGCTCCATTTAGTTAATGACTTACAAGTTCTTTCCCTTCTTATTTGAAATTTTTTATAGCATTTTCCACAATATTATTTTTCCAAGATTCCTTTATGATATCACTACACCCTTCATTTTCAACCCACCTCGAATCAAATATAAAATATTGCTTACGACTATTAATTTTAACATCTTTTTCGAGTATTATCGGGGAATGGTCCGAGCCCACCGCAGGGGGTACCTTAGCTATTGCATTTGGAAACATTTCGAAAAACTTCATATTGCATAAGCACCTATCAAGTTTCTCCTTAACATTTTCTTTCCCTTTTCTATTATTGTTCCAAGTAAAGAAACACCCTTTTGATTCTAGTTCGATTAAACTATTATCATTGATAAATTTGTTAAAGGTTAGAATTCGATCCAGGTTAGCCAAATTTTTACCTTGTTTTTAAGAAAATTTAGCCACCTCGTTGAAGTCTCCCATTAATATAACAGCTTCTTCATGCAAATTCATCCATTTGGTTAGTTCTTTCCATACACATGCTCTAAGGTTGTCATCACACGGTGCATACACAAATACGAGATACCAGTTCCTATTACCAATCTCCTTCACTTCACATATTACATAATGGACACAAGACAACTTAATAGAAATAGATATATTTTCTTTCCAAGCTACCACAATCCCACCTGATTTATAACTAACACCTGTGGGATCTACAATGTGCTTGTACTTGAAATTTTCTAATTGCTTAACCGAGCTAACATGACACTTCCTTAACTTAGACTCCACAAGACATAAAACAGAAATATTAAACCTAGATAAGAGGGACTTTAGACTAAATTTTGTCAAGGTTGCCCTAACACCTTGGCAATTCCACAACATTACACTACCCATTAAAGACATTGACATTCCTGTTATCTGCATACCCTCCATGTAATTGATGAAGCATCTTCTCACAGGTGAAACATCGGAAGCTGCTGCATCGTTAGAATCCCCATCGCTTTCATCCTCGCGTTCAAAGTGTCCTTCACATGGAATACCTTTACAAAAATACAGTTTCCCTTTGTTGGTGTTTCCAATACCATTTCCAGCTTTCATGTTTGGATAGAGACCTTATTTAAGCATGAATTGATGCTTAACATCACTGAGGCAATCATATAAGTCATCCATGAACAACTGAATTTCGCCAATCTTCTTCCCCATAAGCTCGAATTCTTCTTGTCTTTTCCTTTTGCTCGCAAAAATCTCGTTCTCAATCTCTTCAGGTGTTTTCCTTTTCATATTCTCTGTCCCATTCCATGGGAGAATCTCCCCCCGTGGTAGATTATTCGCCATAATTGTTTGATTTCCAACTGTATTTTGACCATTCCACGCCACCATATCCTGGTTTTTGTACATCTCTTGAAGAATACCTACATCAACATCTGGGACTACAGCTTCTTCGCTTACCACGTTATTCATTAGCTTTAGTCTCCCATCAAATTTGAACTTGGTTCTCCTCTCACGATCAGCAGGTGTTTCGATCACAATGGCTTTGCCCTTACCTTGTGCTCCAAGCTTAACATTATCTTTAACTGAACTATCTCCATTCTCACCTGTCATAAAAATTTTATAAAGTTCATCAATGTTATTAAACCTCGCATTAATCACTTCTTTCACACTATCACTGTTTACAATGAGGCTCTTCCCCACATTAGTCCATTCATTTTGGAAAGCTCTGTATAACCCCGGGAATTTTGTTGAAGAAATTTCGAAAGGTTCTTCAGGGAGTTCAAGGCCATTCGTAATATCCTCGAGTAGCCCCGTATTTTCTCTTTTTCTCTTACTTGATTATCCTCCTTCCTTTTTCTTATCCTTGTTGGTATTATCATCATTCTTCTGCACTGGTACTTGCATAGCGCCCACATTGAAACAAGTAATGTTACCCACTGATCCTCCTTGATAAGACTCCCTATCTGTGTCTTCATCATCACCTTCAAATCTTCTAAAGGGGTAAAACCTCACAACCTCATCAAATGCACCCCATCTGTCCCTTTTTCTAATAATGAATAAAGGTTTGTCTTCACTCTTGATTGACATTTCTCTGTTCCAATTTGTGTACTTGAACGAATTGTCATTCCACCTTGGTCTGACAATGCATGTAGAACACGCATTCTTGTTGTGACCTAAAATCCCACGGTTGAAACAATACATCCCTATATTTTCATAAATGAAGGCTACCCATGCAGGCCCCTCAAATTGTTCAACATACACTCCAGTTTTAAGAGGTTTTCTTGTATCAAATTTCACCCTAAACCTAATCACTTCTTGATTATCATTATCTACCACGGGGTGGTCTATCTCAGTGACTTCCCCCATGAAATTCCCCAGAGTTTCGATTGTGTCAATCGAGCATTGAAAACCCACTAGCCCATAGACTCTAACCCATGCATATGAGTTAATTAAATACAAGTTACTAACCTTTGCCCCATCATTCAGCCTTGCAATAACCACATGCATTGACTGAACAATACAGGGTCTGATGAAATACAGTCTATTAGCCTCTTCTTCGTCATCGAGTGTGATCTTGAAGGTGTTAGTTGATGATTCTTCAAAGATCACCCTACACCTAATCTTCCAATTGTCCAACACTGCTATTTAGAACACCGGGAGAGGGATAACACGCTCAGATACGATCCTCGCCACTATATTGAACTCTGGCAAAGTTGGCTTGATTGCAGCAGCTTTTGTTGAGAGAGATAAGATGACAAATTTCTCTAAGTTATCTTCAGTAATCTTAGCTATTGGAAGAGCGTGATTGGACTTTGTCGCCATTTTTCTAGAGAGGGATTTATGACTAAAGATTGAGTAAAATGAGTTAATGAGAGACTGTAACTTCGGCCTCCTTATAAGCTGGAGCCGGAGAGTATCTTCAGCTACTTGTGAACCTCCATCATTGCATGGATAGCAGATTAATTTCGACACACGTTTAATTCTGACCTTGAGATTTGGAAAGTAGGGCGTGGTAGTATTTTTGTAGATACCGATAACGGCTAAAAGAAAACTTTTGATTATTCTTCTTATACAATTACCTCACAAATTACCTGAGATAATACACCATAGCCTATAAAATGTATCTCCACTAGGATTATTCTTCTTGGGTACTGAGTAGCGTGCATCATTACGCCGATATTTGGTAGAAACGAGGTTTAATTTATTCTTTGTAATGATATACCATCTGATAAATGAAGCGCCAGACATACAATTAAAGACCAACAGCCCAATTCTGTATTCAGCTTGGTTAATTTGAGCCCAAAGCAGTCCAAAGTCCATTAGGATAAACAACTTTTTATTATTCCTTATCTCGGTCCAATTATCCTTAATTGGACTTCCAATTACAAATTCTATCTTAATTACCCATCTAACACAATTACCTTCATCCATAGTTGATATAGAATTCCATATCGGGTGCTGCATGTGAGTGCATGTGATCCAGGTACCCTTAATTTGAAAAAAACTGTACTCGGTCATCCATTGAGCAATCGATAGTCTTCTAGCTCGATAGAGGTGCCTGATAAGCCTTTCATACCATTTGCAACCCTTTAATTTCATCCATCCTATAGGAAAACCCAATTTGGAATTGTGAACCCGTTTAGTGAAGAAGAGGGAAAAGCCCCAAATTTCACTTTGATAGTTGAGAAAGTATAAGGAAAGAAGTTCTAATTCGTTGATTAAGAAAAAGAAGGAGAGGAAAATCAGTAGTGTTTTCATGTAGATTTTTGGAATCGAATTTTGGAAATAAAATTTGTACAGTAACTGTTATTTGGGAGAAAGAGTTTTTTTGCTCATCTTTTTTTGTTCGGTAGTATTTCATTACCAAAGCATTTTAATGAGGGTTTAGGGAAGCTTTTTTTTGTTTGTTTTAGTGTAGAATAAAGGTTAAGGGGTATTTTAGGGTTTTAGTTGTTTCTAGTTGGGTTTTAATTGATATTTAGAAGGTAAGACTTATTTTACAAAGTCCATTGGTCTTTGGGCCTTATAAAATAAATTCCCCATTATTTGGATCCACCCCAAATGATCCACATATAGCCTTTGTAATAAGATATTCCTTATTGACAATAAGTCATTATAAAATAAGTAAAATAATATGTGTCAGCTAAGGAATAAATTTAAGAAATATTTCGCCACTAATACAAGGATTCTTTAATAGATAACGTTCCGAAAGAGCAACAGATAACGTTCTCATTGCTTAAGCTACATGGATGTTTGCGTTCTTGAACGTTAATTAGTATTATATTATGGAAAGTCAACAATTATGTTCTGCAAGAGTGCAATTGGCTTTGATGAATATATATAAAGAGTACCAAACAATTGCAGTTACACAAGAATAGAAAAGAGAACTTGCTTGTTGGAAAACAATTGCATTTCAGTCGGCATCAATGTAGGAGTATTATTTGTGGTAGGACAAAAAAAAAGAAAATAGTTTTTTGTGGATTATTATTTATTCTTCACATTCTAATAGAGTTTGAACAACAGAAGCCATTGTAGGACGCTTGTTTCTATCCTCATCTACGCAAGCTACACCAATTTCTACTAGTTTTGCAGCTTGACTTTTGCTGTAATTCCCTTGTAATCTATGATCCACTATTGTTTCTACCCATGAATCTTCTCCAGAATCGATTTGTCTCTTCACTATCCGAACAAAATTTGTAAGCTCTGCTTCCTGCTCATTAGTTTCATCTAACACCCAATTAGAAAGTCTCTTTCCTTTTATCATTTCCAAGATTACAACTCCATAACCATAAACATCAACTTTTGCAGTGATTGGATGATTCAGAGCCCATTCTGGAGCCATATAACCTTTCGTTCCTCGAATTTTGCTGACTCCTGAACCAGGGCCACCTCTTTCCGTCAGCTTTGCTAGACCAAAATCTGCAATCTTGGGTTGAAATTCCCCATCTAGAAGTATATTTTCGGGCTTAACATCACAATGGATAACCCATTCTAGACACTCATGATGAAGATAAGCCAGACCTTTAGCTGTCCCTAATGCCACCTCAAATCTATGCTTCCATCCTAAGAAACTAGATGTAAATAAATGCTTGTCAAGTGACGAGTTTTCGACATACTCATAGACCAAGAGCCTATGTTTCTTTTCTGAACAAAACCCCCACATTCTCACAAGATTCATATGATTGAGTTTCCCAATAGTGCTCATTTCTGCCCAGAATTCTTCTTCAGCTTGATAAACATCTCCCAATCTTTTAACCGCCACAAGCCTTTCATCTTCCAGCGCACCCTTGTAAACAAGACCAGAACCTCCTCTTCCTAGCTCTTCATTAAAATTATTTGTGGCCTTCATAAGTTCACCGTAACTAAACCTTTTGAACTGACTCAATATCATGCGATATCCATCTTCGACTGAAGCTGGGACACCATGTTTCCTGAACAAAAACCACCACCCTGATACCAAAAACACACACTCAATAGCTCCTATAGCCAAAGCAAACGAGTAAAGATAAACCCATCTCACTCTTTTGTGCGATAAGTTGTACATTGAACTAGTACCAAGAAGGAGTTCTCTTTCGTTAGATCCACATATGGCATTTGACACATTGAGACCCATGGAATCTGATGTTTCCACACTAGTAGTGGGGATCCTTACGTACATACTTCCAATAAAATTTAAAGTACGTATGCCATTAAATAAGACACTTTTCGTAAAACAGAATCCTTCCCCGGTTAACCTGTAGCTAAACGCCATACACCGAAAATCATCTGAACAAACTTTCTTGCATGCTTCGAATGAAATAGGCTTGACAAATCTTAGATCAAAACCCCAGTAATCTGTGTTTGGAATTTCCACGTAATTTACCTCCTGAGAAATATTCCAAGTGCTTCGATTAAACTTTGGACTGCAACCTTCACTCCAGTCATTTGGATCACTCACTTCATATCCGGGTGGACAATAACACTTTGGTTCAAGATCATAAACACAAATTCCATTTTTCCCACATAACCCATGGACATTACATGGTTGTCCCATAGCTTGATAAGATACCACCCATAAACCAGTTGAGTTGATCAAGCTGTAGATTCTTAAATTGCCATCATAATCTATAGTCAGCCTTCGTTTGATCATTGTAGAACCCATATCACTAGCATTAAATTGTAACATATCACTTGATTGAAACATGCCTCTATTGTCTAACACAGCAATTCTAGTACTGTTGTAATTTAATCTTCCATCATTGAAGGCACCAAGTTCAGGGTTAGGCCAATAAGTACTAGTAATGTCAGGACCATCATATATCATTGTGAGAACGTAATTGTTAGCAAAATATAAACTGTAGTAGCCTGATGCATAACTAGCTTTACCCAATGAAGATACCAACCTTTGGTTCTTTGTTAAAAGTTGTGTAGGCAAAAGTGTATCGGTAGGATAGTCGAAACTCTGCCACAAGATATTTCCACGTGGATTCTTGAGTACGAGGTTGCCTGTGTTGAGAAGCTCGACTTTGGAAACATCATTTGAGGTTGTATTAGTCTGCCAGATAATTGTATTATCAATATCTGTCAATACCAAAGCTCCATTTTTCGAGAGTGATAGCTTTGAGCCACGTCCATTAACGGGTCTGCCCCGGTTAGCAGTCCAAACAACGGTTCTGTCTTTGGAATTGGTAAACCATATTGCAAAGCAGTAAGCATTGGTCCCAACAGCATAGAAGCCAGAAGTGAATGAGTTATCTGGAGATATGATTAGATCTGAATCATCTTCAACTGATAGACTACTTCCTCGTTTTAAATATTGCATAGATCTCGAAAATGCAGAGTTGAATGAAAAAGTGATTACAAGTAGGAGTAAAAGAGAACATGAGAATGATGGTAATGTAGATTGGTTATTCATGGCAACAAATAGTAAGAAAAACTGAACAACCTATGTCATATTTATATTGCATGTTTAAGAATTGTTTATTGGCTATTGCAACTAGAAAGTAGAAACTTAGAGGATGACTTTAAGAGACTTGGTCTTATACTCTTGTTTTATTATCTGGACCAGAAATTTAGAGTCTTGGTCTTTCCAGTGTGAAAGTGATTTTTTTATACATTCACGAGAGTACAAATTGGAGAGAGTCTTTGGTATATATTAAACATTTTTTTGAATAAAATTATTAAATGACCTATTTACCTTTTTTAGAGACTAAAATGCAATTAGGGTATAAGTTTTCATAAAAAGTATGTATGCATAAGGTTTAGATAACTTTTCATAAAAGGGTGAAAAGAATTAGTTTTGAGTGGGGTATAAATTATAATAGCTGACATGGCAAATACGGTATATCTATACGGTATTTTTGATGTCATTTTTCATTTTTTTTGTTCTGAAATTCTTTTGTTTTTTATTATATTAAACATTAAAATAAAAAACGTTTTCAGTCACGTCGTTATTACAATAACATTTGCTGAAGATTATTACACGTGTTTCCCTCCAAACTTGTGTAAATTCTTTATCTTCTTCACTACGCTAAACATTAAAAATTGTTCTAAAAAAATCTTTGAAGACGAACGCTTTGAAGGTGTTATTGTCATCTTGAACGACATTATCTTCTTCAACTTCAATCTTCCTTACAATATACAAAGGCGTCGTGAGTTAGTAACTAACTAGGAAGAACAAGTCTGTGTTCTCAAGGGTTTGTATAAACAATAATGTAATAATCTCAATGATCTGATCTTATTCCACACGGAGGTTTCGTATAAGACAACGGGGAGGTCTGGAGATAAGAAAAGGTAATTTTTTTAAACCAATCTACCCTTTAAAAAAATTATGGGTCCCGTCGATTATTGTTTATTAAATGGGCTTAGGTGTTCTTCGCATTAGGTTTTATGTAGAAAGAAAGGTTTTGGGTATTCTTGGTGTCAGGGTTTCCGTATGCTTTGTTGTTTGAATTCTTACCCGTATGGTTTACGCATCGTGTTTTAGTGCTTTTAATTTTTTATTTTTGTTATATATGTTAGAACATCTTGTGTTTGGTCCTCCCCCCCCCCCCCCCCCCCCCCCCCGCGTTGTAGAATTTTGTGTTCCCTTGATAAAAGTGGAAATTTGGACCACAACTAATTTTATACAATAAAGGTATTAGATTTGGAGAGAATTATGGATAGTCTCACTTATCAATGTTTGAAGTTTATGTAAAGTTTGGTAAAAGCTTTATTTGTGCGTTACAGTTATGTAAAAATCTTTATTAATACTCTCAATATGTATTGATAGAATCGAATATGGTAATATACAATTGTTTTATTCTATTTTTTTAGTTAATTCATAAATAAATGTTTTATTTTTTGTAGGTGTGCAAAGTATTTTACGGGAAAGCCTAAAAAAGCTCGATCTGGGTTTGCTTGCTACTTGTAAGTTAACAGGATATTGGAATTCCCTTTGTGGTGTTTTTTTGTTGTATAGAATTGAACATTCATGGTTATTATGATGTTAAAATGCAGGGAAGCAGTTTCTAAAGAAAGAAAAAAAATACAGGGGAACAGACCGGCTCCAAATGGTCTGGGATATTAATGTGCAGGTACAGGACCGTCTTATTCCAGAAGCTGAGGTAGTGCAGCGTGGAATGGAAGGCTGGGACCCGCTAAGGCAAAATAGAGATGCAGAATTCCGTCGTTCGAGCAGGGAATGTCCAGAATCCGGTTTTTTGCAGCAGGATGATGAGAATCGAGAGCTGCAGCGGTACAGGGAAGATCGTGAGCCACGCCAGGCTGGAGATTATCATCCTGGAACGAGGCGCAGCGCTGCAACAGATCCGGGGCTGATTTGGAGTGCTGGTACAGAGACGGGAAGTGAGAGAAATTAGGTGATCGATGGGAAAGATTGGTGGCTTCGTAATTTATCATGTAAAAAGCTTTCTGCTGGAATGTGTTGGAATGTAGTATTCGGGGCGATTATTGACACGATATGGAAAGCGCAGAATCAATGTGTGTGTAACGACAGTGAATTTCCGAGAGGCATGGTTATTGTACGGAATGCAAAGTATTTGGCTCAAAGTTACACTAAAGCGTGGGGTTGTTTACATGGACAAGCTATTTCCCGAAGAAGCAAGGTGAAATTAGTGGGATGGACAAAACCTATTAGTGGATTTAAGCTCAATACCGACGGGAGTTGTAACAAGAGGCGTAAAATAGGAGGGGGTGGTGGTGTTATTCGAGATGCAAGTGGAGAGTGGAGAGTGGTTTTATTTTAAGAGCTGATTTTGAGAATCCAGTGTTGGTGGAGTTAATTACTTTGAACGAGGGGGTAAAGCTTGCTGAGAGTTTGGGTATCACGGAGTTGGTGATTGAGGTGGACTCATGGGAGGCCTTGGAGGCAATTAATAGGGTGGAAGTTGGGCGTGGCCCAGGGGCCTTGTGGATTGATGGTATTCGGGCTTTATTGGCAAGGAACAAAGGATTTAAGTTGCGTGGTATATATAGAGAAGCTAATCTATGTGCGGATTGGTTAGCAAAAGAGGGGCTAAAAGGTAATATGGGTCTTGCTATCTTAGAGGATCCGCCTGAAGGGATTTGGAGCATCATTACTAAGGACCGGATGGGGTGGAAATCCCTGAGGGTGGTGTATGAGGCTGCTGTGGCTGATCTCATTCTAGTGTAATTTTAGAATTTGCACTTTGGTCCTTTTTGGACCTCCTTTGTATCAAAAAAAAAATACAAACTACTGACTCCCGATGAAAGATTAACATATGAAGAGTTGGCGGCAGAAAATCTTAAGAAATACTGGGCTGAAGTTACTTTGTTAAACAAAGAGAACGTAAGATAATGACAAAATTTTCTGTATTTTAATTTATAAGTAAGGATTATTTTGGTTGTGAGTACTATTTTTTCTTGTAGTTTAAGATTGCATCCCGATCCTCAATCAATAATGTGAAAACTATTAACGATAATCCTTCGAGGAACAAATGGAAGCCGTGAAACGAGTTGGTTTCGGTTCACTTTTGGACATTGACTTAGGCAACCTCAGGCATTCAATTTGCATGTGGATTGCCGAGTCTTTTCATGGCACAGGCAACTCATTTGAATTCCATGGTGTTAATTTAATGCAAATGATGTCTAGGCTATGGCCGGGTTAAGGAACACATGTGAAAGAATTAACCTCTGTGAAACAAAAGATGTGGAATATTTGAATTTGAAGGCTAGTTTTGGGTCCACTGATGTGGTAAGTTTCAAGAAACTTGCGTCGAAGTTGGAAGCGAATAAGTCGGCTTATGATTTTGTAAGGTCCTATTTGATGAATATGTTTGCTAATTTCTTGTTTTCCAAACTGATGGTGGAATAAGGTCTTGTTATCTGCAACCACTAATAGACGTTGACTCCATTGCCAATTTTAATTGGGCGCAACATGTTTTTGATCTCCTTAGATCCAGAATTATTGAGTACAATAGTCGGCGAAAACAATTTGAGAGATGTGAAAGCGACACAAAGCCGGGAATCCTATATTTCTGTGGATGCATCTATTTATTGATGGTAAGTGTGTAGTAAATAAATAGTATATCTTATATATAATTAAGTACAATATATAGCTTAGTTTTTGACATGGTACAGTGAAATATATACAAAAGTGTACAACAAATAACATAGTTTTATATTATACCATTATTGTGATTTAAACAGGTAGAGTTTGTAAATATTGTAATAGTTTTAGAAATTTTAGATATTGTAACTGTTTTAGAAATTTTAAGTAAAAGGTATAGTGCACTGTAAGTTAAGTTAGGAAAGTTGTATATGTATATAGTACAAAAAAGTAAAAATTCTATAATTTTTTATTATAGACTTGTGATCATAGTTATTCTTCTGCCTAAAAATATAAAGGAAAAAAAACAAATTATTATAATGGAATACTTAAAAAAATCTGGAAAAAAAATTTGAAAAAGAAATTTGAAAAATATTTTAATTTAATACTTTAATAGTAAAAATTTATAGTTAATATGGTTAAGTATTAATTTAATATTTATTAAAAAGATATTTATGTATTACTATAATAGTAAATTTTCGAAAAAACAGAAAATAAGAAACAAGGTATAATAATAAATATAATCAAAGGTTAATTTAATACGGTAATAAAAAATAATGAGATATAGATTTAGCATTTAATTGTGTAATTAGAAATCTTATTCGCGTAATTAAAATGCATTGCAACATTTAGGACAAATATGCAACATTAATTAAAGAAGTGGAAGACTTAAATCCGTGAGAAGATCACGGAATTCAGCGTTTAATAGGTTGACTTATTGTCGTTAAAACATATATTTGTTGAAATTTAATGGATATCATTAAAACTAACCATCTAATTTAGCATTATACAACGGTCAAATAGTTTCTGAAAGATATTAAATAATTTTTGCTTTTTTGATAAGAAGTCAATTTTTTTTTATTGTATATCCAGTGTATATTTACTTTTTTCAGATTCTTTTTCTAGATCAGATTAATGGACTAAACGACTTCAATAGAGAACACCATGAACTACCTTCTATTAAATATTGGAATATGGCTAATATTAAGTCAGAATTTAAGAGGGTGGAGGGTTGTTTTCGTACCCGAAAACTTGTAATGTAATTCCAAGGCTAGAAGATTACCCCCATGAAGTTAACAAGAGTGAAGAAAACTTGTCATTCATAGAAAAGACGGAGTTGAAGGATAAAGACGATAAAATTAAAATTTTGAGAAAACGTGTCTAGGGTTGTAGAGTTTATTGCTGCACGTGAATGTGCTAACGATTCTCTTGGTAATGAGGTGCTCGAGAGTTTGAAAAACTAACTGAAAGAGTTCATGAGTTGCAAGTTGCGGTGAATTGTAAATCTCAAAATGAACCATATGTGCAAGTTTGTGGTGATAGAATTAAAAGTTCAAGACCCTCGCTTGACATGAACAAATCGGTACACATATTATCGGATGATGAAGGTGGTGATAACAATGTTGTCATGTACGAGCATGTGTTTTGTGATACAAGGATTTCGATAAAAGTGGATCAAACACTACTCGATTATTTACTTATCGGTCCTAATGAGTTAGTGTTTTTTTATATTGTTTGATTATATAATAAAAATAAATAATTAAAATGATATTAAAGATAATTGTAATATAAAATTATCTTTTATCACTAATTAAAAATTAATTTTTATAATTTATGATTAAGTAGAAAAGCAAAATCTTCTTTTTTAAAAATAAAAGTATACATTTGTAATTTATTGAAAATTATCTCATTTAATATTGAGTTAGTTACTTAGAAGGACCACAACTAATAAAAACTGGCTCAAAGGGTCCGACCCAAATTCTAGACACAAATACCTCTCCAGCCCACTCTCTATTATACACTCGCTCATTTAATTATTAGCCCGTTTAGCACATGCGCTCCATCAAAACGCTAGCTTCAGTTTTACATTCAAATTCGCCAGAGGGTGTTTCAAAGGTCAAAAGAAAAAAAAACCACTTAGCACTAAAAATACACAATCACACCAGAAAATCGGTACACAAAATTGGAAGGTGTTTCAAAGGTATTTCTTGTCGGTCATAAGTAAAAAAAATGGCGAAAAAAAATAAGCAAAAGACAACCGAGAAATAACCAGGTTAGGTTATATAGTGCCCGTTTAGGATTGATTATTTTAGAGTTAAAAGCGTTTTTTGATTAGAATTAAAATATTTCTAAAAATAAATAAAAAAAATTTTGACATCTAAAATCCCTTTAAGTGATTATTTTAATAATCACTTATCTAGTGCTTTTCCTAAAAGTGATTTTAAGGTTCTAAAGTATTCTTATGGATCTAAAATCACTTCAAGTGATTATTTTAAAAAGTAATCCCAAACAGAGCCTTATTCTGTTGATTATTCGAGTATGTAGGTATAAATAGGATGGAAACATGATATGGGTTGTGCTAACTAGTTGAATATAGTATTTTAATGGTGTTTATTTTATGAATAAATGGTGTCGAATTTGTGTTTGTCAAAACACTGTGATTTTTGGGTGAGTTGTAGTATTGTATCACGAATTTTTGAATGTTTGTAAAAGGGGTTGTATTGTAAAATTGAATCAGGGTTTGGTGTATTGTTTATCTATGAGTTGATGTCTATGTATCCGTGTACACAAAGGTAATTAATTTTTTGATCATTTCTACACAAAATGTCTTCCAATAAGTATGGGGTAATTTATACTTTCAATGTATATTTAAAATATCAAAATATTTTATTATGAGTAATTATATAATATGTATATATAATTATTAGGTTTTTTAATCTGTGTTAAAAATAAAGTGGACATTATTTTTAGGACAAAAAAAGTATCCCTGATACCACTAATCCACTATTATAATTCAAAGTCAATACGACCAAGAAAGATCCAAAAAATCTATACACAAATATTCACCCTTCTTAAAATTGGCCCAACAAACTCAAGAGGTATTATTTGGGAGGAAATTATAAATTAGATCCAAATATCCCAAAACTTTTTGATTAAGGTCCTAGTTGGAAAAAATTATTTTATAAGTCTCAACTTCAATTTGTCTGGTTGGACCCAACCCAAGTTTTATCATGATCTAAATTATAACGTAATGGGTACGGACCTAATACATTTTTTTTGCAATAGGTTTTTTAAGTCTTTTTTACTAAGTCTTTTATCTCTTATAGTTATATTGGGCCAGACCCATACACTTCAATTTTTTTTTTGGGTTGTACCCATTAAGAATAACTTTGTACCTATTAAGAATAACGTTAAATATACAAAGTGGATTATCTTTATTATGTTTGTACTGCACAAATACCCTACATGGGGTTGGCCCATGCTACACAAATACCCTATATGGGGCTGGCCCATGATACATTTATATGGGACTGGCCCATGATACATCTATATGGGCCTAGGGCTGTACCCATTACAACAAAAAAATACCTACACCTATATGGGGCTGGCCTAGCTGAAAAATATCAACTATATGGGCTTGGTCCCATTTCACATTTCAGTACAAAAAAAAATTAATCCACTAACTGGATCTGCATCTTCGCTTCTCGGTGGTGGTGGTGGGATTAGACAGAGAACAAGGAGGGTCTGGGTGGTGGGGCGGCGGTGGGGTTATTAACAGAGATGAAGGAGAGGGAAAACGATGGTGGTGGATTCATGCCAAGCTGAGCGGCGGCGACGAGGTGACGCGACAGGATGGGGGGGCTTCCAGCGACGGCGTTCTCGTGCAGGAGCGGAGTTCTGGTGTAGCAGCGGGGGCGGCACTGTGCAACAGAGGTGGAGGCGGTGCAGTAGTTTTCGTTGGTGGTGATAGTGTGCAGCAGCGGTGAAGCAGTGGTGGTGGTGGATCTCGATGGTTTCGTTCTGCAGCGGCGGATCTGACAACGGATCTCGATGGCTCCGTTCTGCACAGCGGATCTGACAACAGCGGCTGTGGTGGAGGTCAGAAATGGGTCGCGGTCCATGGGGGTCAAGGATGGTGCTGAAGCTCAGAGACGGGTTGCGTTTCATGGGGGCTCGGCGAGGGGGTGATGATGGATAAGAGGTTTAGGGGGGAGCCCAGATCTCACGGTGGAGGAGCTGGAGGTCAGAAGTTTTGAAGGGGAAGGTGGAGGGGCTCTGCAGTTTTCGGGTGGCGGGTGGGGGTGTAAAGTTTAAGAGAGAGAGAGAGAGAGAGAGAGAGAGAGAGAGAGAGAGAGAGAGAGAGAGAGAGAGAGAGAGAGAGAGAGAATGGGATGTGGTGGGTGTTTTGATTCCTTAATGAGGGTTTATATTATTTTTTTTGTCTTACACGTTAAACTTGAGATATTAAATACAACAATTTTTCAACGCATTGCTGATAAAATCTATACTATCTATTACATCATTAGAGACCCAGTTCGGGATATCACCCATTCTCGTAGTATATTTTGCTTTCAAGTCGGCTATGTTGTTTCGTTCCCTTTTGATATGACAAATTTCCCATTTCGGATATCTAGCTGCCCATTTCCAAATTATTTCAATTAGAGGACGTATCCTCCAATCTATAACTTGCCTCTTTTTGATTCCTTGAACAATTTCCAAATTATCGGAATAAAAGATAGCTCTATCAAGTCCCATAGAGTCTGTTGCCTTCATAGCTTGTAAAATAGCGTAGATTTCCCCTTCTTTAACGCTTTTAAGCACACCTCTCCTAAATTTTTTTTCTGTAATTTTTCCTTCCTTATTTAAAGCAATAGATGCGATTCCGCTCCATTCATTTTCATTGATAAAAAGAAACATCATTATGCCACGTAATATCTACTCCATTTTCTTTGGTTCTTTCTATCCCGCTACTTATGTTGACTTTCTCTCTGGATTATACAATCTTTTTTCTTTTCGTGACTTGTTTTGTAAAGCCTATCGATTAAATTTAGTGAATTGTTGATAATTTCCGAGATGTCCCATTCCTTTTTCTCAAAAAACATTTCATTCTAGCCTTCCAAATATTCCACATTATTACAATTATGTTGCTAGTTATCCATTTCTTGTCCCAACCGTTTTTTGAGAAGCTTGAAATAATATTAGTAATCCAATCACTTACCTTGGTATTTTCCTCTCTGTTAACTTTAATTTGTAACTGGGATTGAGCCCAGACCGCCGTGCTAAAAGGGCACTGGATAAACAAGTGTTCCAATGTTTCTTCACCAGATTCGCACCATTCGCATTGCGTAGATAAAATGCACTTTTTCTTCTTTAAATTCTTTTTAGTTGGTAAAGCGTTATTACAAACTTTCCACATAAAGTTCCTCATTCTAATCGGTACATTTGAGTTCCAAACCATGGACCACAAGGATGAATCAGATTCAATTTCCGCTTTGTAAGATGGTTGTACTTCTTTGCTTACTTCATGGTTTACAAGTACGTGGTATCCTGATCTTGTATTGTACTCCCCATCTTTTGTCGAAGGCCAGATAATCTTGTCTTCCTTGACAATGCAATTAAGAGATATTTTGTTCACCTCGAACTTCTCACGTTCATTACAAATAATATCAACAAGATTTTGGTTCCAACCCGTACATCCATTATTGAAGAGCTCTCTTACTTTGTTAATAGGTAGCCAATCACATCTATCCATTTTCATACCTGGAGCAATCCATGCATCTTCCCAAATATTTTCCGTGATTCCGTTTCCTATTTGCCAGCATCATTCTTTTTTAAGAAATTGAAGTCCCTTCATAATACTTGCCCAACTCCACGATCTTCTCACTTTCAATTTAGCATTCCATATATCTGTCTTTGGGTGATAAATTCCTTTAAGTACCTTAGCTGCGAAAGAATTTGGGTTTGTTATAAGTTTCCAAGCTTGTTTTGCTAACATAGCCAGATTCATTTAATGAAAATCTCTAAAACCGAGCCCGCCAATTTTTTTCCCTCTCGAGATTCGCTTCCACGAGACCCAGTGTATTTTATTCTTATCCATCGAATCCCAATAGAAATTAGATACAATACTAGACAACTTTTTACAAAGTGTTTTCGGGAATTCAAAAATCGACATTGCATAGTTGGGTATCGCTTGTAAGACTGCCTTGATTAAGACTTCTTTCCCCCCTTCCGATAAATATTTCGATGTCCAGCTTGACGCTTTGCTAATTAGTTTATCCTTGATATAATTAAGATTATCCATTTTCGACCTATTGAGTGTTAGCGGTAATCCTAAATATTTTCCCAACGAGTTTAAACTAGAAATACCCATAATGCCTTCTAATTCACTTTTACTTGTAACATTAATACCTTTACTATAAAGAATAGACGATTTGCTATAATTGACTTCCTGGCCCGAAGCTTGACAATATTTCTCTAATATATCCTTGAAACAATTAAATTCATCTTTATTTGCCTCCATAAAAATTAATGCGTCATCCGCGCACAAAAGGTGGGTTAGTGTAGGGCTCGTTCTCGAAATTTTTAGGACTTTGAATTTCCCAGACTCCTCATATGACCCTATCAAGTGAATTAATGCTTCCGTCATAATTGAGAACAGTAGATGGGATAGTGGGTCCCCTTGCCTAATACCTCTCTCCGGGAAATTTTTTTCTAGTCTTTCCCCGTTGATTTTAATTTGCATGCTAACAGATGATATACAATTAAAAATCAATCTTCTCCATTTTTCACAAAAACCTAACCTTCCCAGCACTTTTAGCAAGAAATCCCATTCAACCCTATCATACGCTTTAGCCATATCTACTTTGACAGCTGCATAGTGTTTTTTCCCATTCCGTTTATTATTGAGGAAAAAGAAACCTCCTGTGCCACTATAATGTTATCTTGAATATTTCTTCCTTTAATAAAGGCTGACTGTGTTGGGGAAGTAATTTCGTCCATGATCAATTGTAATTTAGTAGCCATAATTTTTGCGATAATCTTATATATAAAATTGATACACGAGATAGGCCTATAATCTTTTGGATTTTCTTGTTCATCACCCTTCGGAATAAGAGTTATTATTGTATCATTGATTCCTTCCAAATTGCAGTTGAAATTAAAAAATTTCACCACAATTTTTACTATATCATCTTTAATCGTATTCCAGAACTCTTGATAGAACTTCCCTGTTAGACCATCTGGTCCCGGTGCTTTCTCTCTAGACATATTGAACACGGCTCCCTTGATTTCTTCATAATCTGGCACTTTAACCAAATCATCATTCATCTCGTTTGATATTTTGGTCGAAATATATTTTGTAATGTCTTCAACTTCAAATCTTTCTTCCCTTTTAAAGAGTTTGATGTAGTAACTTTGGAAAATCTTCTTAACCTCCTCCATTTCCTCGATCCAAAAGCCTTCATCATTTTTAATTGCTACAATCCTATTTATATTTCTACGTACTTTCGTAGCATTATGAAAATACGTTGTATTTTTATTTTTATCCCCACATTTGATATGTTGATCTCGCTCTTTATCCGCCCAATACATTTCTTCTTTAGCCCAAAGTTCTCCATTTCTTTTTTAATATGTTTGATTTCCTCTTGTTGGTCTTGTCCCTCACTTCCATCTTGGATTATTTGAAGTTTTGATTGTAATTCATTAATTCTCTTCCTGCTATTAAATTTAACTTCTTTGCTCCATTTAGTTAATGACTTACAAGTTCTTTCCCTTCTTATTTGAAATTTTTTATAGCATTTTCCACAATATTATTTTTCCAAGATTCCTTTATGATATCACTACACCCTTCATTTTCAACCCACCTCGAATCAAATATAAAATATTGCTTACGACTATTAATTTTAACATCTTTTTCGAGTATTATCGGGGAATGGTCCGAGCCCACCGCAGGGGGTACCTTAGCTATTGCATTTGGAAACATTTCGAAAAACTTCATATTGCATAAGCACCTATCAAGTTTCTCCTTAACATTTTCTTTCCCTTTTCTATTATTGTTCCAAGTAAAGAAACACCCTTTTGATTCTAGTTCGATTAAACTATTATCATTGATAAATTTGTTAAAGGTTAGAATTCGATCCAGGTTAGCCAAATTTTTACCTTGTTTTTAAGAAAATTTAGCCACCTCGTTGAAGTCTCCCATTAATATAACAGCTTCTTCATGCAAATTCATCCATTTGGTTAGTTCTTTCCATACACATGCTCTAAGGTTGTCATCACACGGTGCATACACAAATACGAGATACCAGTTCCTATTACCAATCTCCTTCACTTCACATATTACATAATGGACACAAGACAACTTAATAGAAATAGATATATTTTCTTTCCAAGCTACCACAATCCCACCTGATTTATAACTAACACCTGTGGGATCTACAATGTGCTTGTACTTGAAATTTTCTAATTGCTTAACCGAGCTAACATGACACTTCCTTAACTTAGACTCCACAAGACATAAAACAGAAATATTAAACCTAGATAAGAGGGACTTTAGACTAAATTTTGTCAAGGTTGCCCTAACACCTTGGCAATTCCACAACATTACACTACCCATTAAAGACATTGACATTCCTGTTATCTGCATACCCTCCATGTAATTGATGAAGCATCTTCTCACAGGTGAAACATCGGAAGCTGCTGCATCGTTAGAATCCCCATCGCTTTCATCCTCGCGTTCAAAGTGTCCTTCACATGGAATACCTTTACAAAAATACAGTTTCCCTTTGTTGGTGTTTCCAATATCATTTCCAGCTTTCATGTTTGGATAGAGACCTTATTTAAGCATGAATTGATGCTTAACATCACTGAGGCAATCATATAAGTCATCCATGAACAACTGAATTTCGCCAATCTTCTTCCCCATAAGCTCGAATTCTTCTTGTCTTTTCCTTTTGCTCGCAAAAATCTCGTTCTCAATCTCTTCAGGTGTTTTCCTTTTCATATTCTCTGTCCCATTCCATGGGAGAATCTCCCCCCGTGGTAGATTATTCGCCATAATTGTTTGATTTCCAACTGTATTTTGACCATTCCACGCCACCATATCCTGGTTTTTGTACATCTCTTGAAGAATACCTACATCAACATCTGGGACTACAGCTTCTTCGCTTACCACGTTATTCATTAGCTTTAGTCTCCCATCAAATTTGAACTTGGTTCTCCTCTCACGATCAGCAGGTGTTTCGATCACAATGGCTTTGCCCTTACCTTGTGCTCCAAGCTTAACATTATCTTTAACTGAACTATCTCCATTCTCACCTGTCATAAATTTTTTATAAAGTTCATCAATGTTATTAAACCTCGCATTAATCACTTCTTTCACACTATCACTGTTTACAATGAGGCTCTTCCCCACATTAGTCCATTCATTTTGGAAAGCTCTGTATAACCCCGGGAATTTTGTTGAAGAAATTTCGAAAGGTTCTTCAGGGAGTTCAAGGCCATTCGTAATATCCTCGAGTAGCCCCGTATTTTCTCTTTTTCTCTTACTTGATTATCCTCCTTCCTTTTTCTTATCCTTGTTGGTATTATCATCATTCTTCTGCACTGGTACTTGAATAGCGCCCACATTGAAACAAGTAATGTTACCCACTGATCCTCCTTGATAAGACTCCCTATCTGTGTCTTCATCATCACCTTCAAATCTTCTAAAGGGGTAAAACCTCACAACCTCATCAAATGCACCCCATCTGTCCCTTTTTCTAATAATGAATAAAGGTTTGTCTTCACTCTTGATTGACATTTCTCTGTTCCAATTTGTGTACTTGAACGAATTGTCATTCCACCTTGGTCTGACAATGCATGTAGAACACGCATTCTTGTTGTGACCTAAAATCCCACAGTTGAAACAATACATCCCTATATTTTCATAAATGAAGGCTACCCATGCAGGCCCCTCAAATTGTTCAACATACACTCCAGTTTTAAGAGGTTTTCTTGTATCAAATTTCACCCTAAACCTAATCACTTCTTGATTATCATTATCTACCACGGGGTGGTCTATCTCAGTGACTTCCCCCATGAAATTCCCCAGAGTTTCGATTGTGTCAATCGAGCATTGAAAACCCACTAGCCCATAGACTCTAACCCATGCATATGAGTTAATTAAATACAAGTTACTAACCTTTGCCCCATCATTCAGCCTTGCAATAACCACATGCATTGACTGAACAATACAGGGTCTGATGAAATACAGTCTATTAGCCTCTTCTTCGTCATCGAGTGTGATCTTGAAGGTGTTAGTTGATGATTCTTCAAAGATCACCCTACACCTAATCTTCCAATTGTCCAACACTGCTATTTAGAACACCGGGAGAGGGATAACACGCTCAGATACGATCCTCGCCACTATATTGAACTCTGGCAAAGTTGGCTTGATTGCAGCAGCTTTTGTTGAGAGAGATAAGATGACAAATTTCTCTAAGTTATCTTCAGTAATCTTAGCTATTGGAAGAGCGTGATTGGACTTTGTCGCCATTTTTCTAGAGAGGGATTTATGACTAAAGATTGAGTAAAATGAGTTAATGAGAGACTGTAACTTCGGCCTCCTTATAAGCTGGAGCCGGAGAGTATCTTCAGCTACTTGTGAACCTCCATCATTGCATGGATAGCAGATTAATTTCGACACACGTTTAATTCTGACCTTGAGATTTGGAAAGTAGGGCGTGGTAGTATTTTTGTAGATACCGATAACGGCTAAAAGAAAACTTTTGATTATTCTTCTTATACAATTACCTCACAAATTACCTGAGATAATACACCATAGCCTATAAAATGTATCTCCACTAGGATTATTCTTCTTGGGTACTGAGTAGCGTGCATCATTACGCCGATATTTGGTAGAAACGAGGTTTAATTTATTCTTTGTAATGATATACCATCTGATAAATGAAGCGCCAGACATACAATTAAAGACCAACAGCCCAATTCTGTATTCAGCTTGGTTAATTTGAGCCCAAAGCAGTCCAAAGTCCATTAGGATAAACAACTTTTTATTATTCCTTATCTCGGTCCAATTATCCTTAATTGGACTTCCAATTACAAATTCTATCTTAATTACCCATCTAACACAATTACCTTCATCCATAGTTGATATAGAATTCCATATCGGGTGCTGCATGTGAGTGCATGTGATCCAGGTACCCTTAATTTGAAAAAAACTGTACTCGGTCATCCATTGAGCAATCGATAGTCTTCTAGCTCGATAGAGGTGCCTGATAAGCCTTTCATACCATTTGCAACCCTTTAATTTCATCCATCCTATAGGAAAACCCAATTTGGAATTGTGAACCCGTTTAGTGAAGAAGAGGGAAAAGCCCCAAATTTCACTTTGATAGTTGAGAAAGTATAAGGAAAGAAGTTCTAATTCGTTGATTAAGAAAAAGAAGGAGAGGAAAATCAGTAGTGTTTTCATGTAGATTTTTGGAATCGAATTTTGGAAATAAAATTTGTACAGTAACTGTTATTTGGGAGAAAGAGTTTTTTTGCTCATCTTTTTTTGTTCGGTAGTATTTCATTACCAAAGCATTTTAATGAGGGTTTAGGGAAGCTTTTTTTTGTTTGTTTTAGTGTAGAATAAAGGTTAAGGGGTATTTTAGGGTTTTAGTTGTTTCTAGTTGGGTTTTAATTGATATTTAGAAGGTAAGACTTATTTTACAAAGTCCATTGGTCTTTGGGCCTTATAAAATAAATTCCCCATTATTTGGATCCACCCCAAATGATCCACATATAGCCTTTGTAATAAGATATTCCTTATTGACAATAAGTCATTATAAAATAAGTAAAATAATATGTGTCAGCTAAGGAATAAATTTAAGAAATATTTCGCCACTAATACAAGGATTCTTTAATAGATAACGTTCCGAAAGAGCAACAGATAACGTTCTCATTGCTTAAGCTACATGGATGTTTGCGTTCTTGAACGTTAATTAGTATTATATTATGGAAAGTCAACAATTATGTTCTGCAAGAGTGCAATTGGCTTTGATGAATATATATAAAGAGTACCAAACAATTGCAGTTACACAAGAATAGAAAAGAGAACTTGCTTGTTGGAAAACAATTGCATTTCAGTCGGCATCAATGTAGGAGTATTATTTGTGGTAGGACAAAAAAAAAGAAAATAGTTTTTTGTGGATTATTATTTATTCTTCACATTCTAATAGAGTTTGAACAACAGAAGCCATTGTAGGACGCTTGTTTCTATCCTCATCTACGCAAGCTACACCAATTTCTACTAGTTTTGCAGCTTGACTTTTGCTGTAATTCCCTTGTAATCTAGGATCCACTATTGTTTCTACCCATGAATCTTCTCCAGAATCGATTTGTCTCTTCACTATCCGAACAAAATTTGTAAGCTCTGCTTCCTGCTCATTAGTTTCATCTAACACCCAATTTGAAAGTCTCTTTCCTTTTATCATTTCCAAGATTACAACTCCATAACCATAAACATCAACTTTTGCAGTGATTGGATGATTCAGAGCCCATTCTGGAGCCATATAACCTTTCGTTCCTCGAATTTTGCTGACTCCTGAACCAGGGCCACCTCTTTCCGTCAGCTTTGCTAGACCAAAATCTGCAATCTTGGGTTGAAATTCCCCATCTAGAAGTATATTTTCGGGCTTAACATCACAATGGATAACCCATTCTAGACACTCATGATGAAGATAAGCCAGACCTTTAGCTGTCCCTAATGCCACCTCAAATCTATGCTTCCATCCTAAGAAACTAGATGTAAATAAATGCTTGTCAAGTGACGAGTTTTCGACATACTCATAGACCAAGAGCCTATGTTTCTTTTCTGAACAAAACCCCCACATTCTCACAAGATTCATATGATTGAGTTTCCCAATAGTGCTCATTTCTGCCCAGAATTCTTCTTCAGCTTGATAAACATCTCCCAATCTTTTAACCGCCACAAGCCTTTCATCTTCCAGCGCACCCTTGTAAACAAGACCAGAACCTCCTCTTCCTAGCTCTTCATTAAAATTATTTGTGGCCTTCATAAGTTCACCGTAACTAAACCTTTTGAACTGACTCAATATCATGCGATATCCATCTTCGACTGAAGCTGGGACACCATGTTTCCTGAACAAAAACCACCACCCTGATACCAAAAACACACACTCAATAGCTCCTATAGCCAAAGCAAACGAGTAAAGATAAACCCATCTCACTCTTTTGTGCGATAAGTTGTACATTGAACTAGTACCAAGAAGCAGTTCTCTTTCGTTAGATCCACATATGGTATTTGACACATTGAGACCCATGGAATCTGATGTTTCCACACTGGCGGGGATCCTTATGTACATACTTCCAATAAAATTTAAAGTACGTATTCCATTAAACAACACACTTTTCGTAAAACAGAATCCTTCCCCGGTTAACCTGTAGCTAAACGCCATACACCGAAAATCATCTGAACAAACTTTCTTGCATGCTTCGAATGAAATAGGGCTGGCAAATCTTAGATCAAAACCCCAGTAATCTGTGTTTGGAATCTCCACATAATTTACCTCCTGAGAAATATTCCAAGTGCTTCGATTAAACTTTGGACTGCAACCTTCACTCCAGTCATTTGGATCACTCACGTCATATCCGGGTGGACAATAACACTTTGGTTCAAGATCATAAACACAAATTCCATTTTTCCCACACAACCCATGGACATTACATGGTTGTCCCATAGCTTGACAAGATACCACCCATAAACCAGTTGAGTTGATCAAGCTGTAGATTCTTAAATTGCCATCATAATCTATAGTCAGCCTTCTTTTGATCATTGTAGAACCCATATCACTAGCATTAAATTGCAACATATCACTTGATTGAAACATGCCTCTATTGTCTAACACAGCAATTCTAGTACTGTTGTAATTTAATCTTCCATCATCGAAGGCACCAAGTTCAGGGTTAGGCCAATAAGTACTAGTTATGTCAGGACCATCGTATATCATTGTCAGAACATAATTGCTAGCAAAATATAAACTGTAGTAGCCTGATGCATAACTAGCTTTACCCAATGAAGATACCAACCTTTGGTTCTTTGTTAAAAGTTGTGTAGGCAAAAGTGTATCTGTAGGATAGTCGAAACTCTGCCACAAGATATTTCCACGTGGATTCTTGAGTACGAGGTTGCCTGTGTTGAGAAGCTCGACTTTGGAAACATCATTTGAGGTTGTATTAGTCTGCCAGATAATTGTATTATCAATATCTGTCAATACCAAATCTCCATTTTTCAAGAGTGATAGCTCTGAGCCACGTCCATTAACGGGTCTGCCCCGGTTAGCAGTCCAAACAACGGTTCTGTCTTTGGAATTGGTGAACCATATCGCAAAGCAGTAAGCATTGGTCCCAACAGCATAGAAGCCAGAAGTGAATGAGTTATCTGGAGATGTGATTAGATCTGAATCATCTTCAACAGATAGACTACTTCCACGTTTTAAATATTGCATAGATCTCGAAAATGCAGAGTTGAATGAAAAAGTGATTACAAGTAGGAGTAAAATAGAACATGAGAATGATGGTAATGTAGATTGGTTATTCATGGCAACAAATAGTAAGAACAACTGAATAACCTATCTCATATTTATATTAATTGTTTATTGCAATTAGAATCTTATAGGATGACTTAAAGAGACTTATTCTATTATTTGGACCAATTATTTAGAGTCTTGGTCGTTCCGGTGTGAAAGTGATTTTATTATGCATTCACGTGAGAACAAATTGGTGTTTGATGAGAAGACGTCTAAAGAGTAGCACCAAAAACTCGGTTTCCTCGTGTAAGGTGCCAAGTTATTGCACTTCTTCGTAACTACTCACAAATTCATAAGCTACTACTGACTACTAGTGGCAGAGGCCCAGCAAAAATAATATATAATATATAATATATATATATATATATATATATATATATATATATATATATATATATATAGCTTTATCATCCAAATTTTAGAATCTTTATTGTATATGCTTTTCAAATATTAATATTTTCCTAAAGACAATTTTCCGGAGGCTAGCTTAGGCTGCTCGTGAGTAGGTATATCAATAGTTACGGTTACAAACCGAAACTGATGATAAACAAATCAATTAAAAATCGAATTATATAACCACGATTAAAACCATTAGCTAGGTTATTGTTTTGAAGTATAACCGAAGGTTAAAACCGTTAGGTTATAGTTTTAGGTAAAAATAAAACCGAATAACCAAAAAACTGTTTATTATTATATATATATATATATATATATATTTAAATTTTCTAATAGTCTAGGTAAAATAATATATTGAAAGAGATTATTACCATCTAAGTAATAAAACTAACAATATCTATCCTCTCCCTTATTCTAATTTAACATTTCCTATAAATGTACTTAAAAAAAATACTACTTTCTTTTTTTACGCCTTTTTTATTTTTCATTTCCTTTTATCCCTTCCTTTTTTTATCTATTTTATTTTTAATCTCTCTTCTCTCTCCTCACCAACCAATACTCTATTCTCCCGTTTCACTCCTCTTCTTCTCTGCGATTCTCTTCTCTCAATAAGTCGACTTCAATTTTTTTAATTTCTTCCTGCAATTCATGCATGTTTAATCATCTCCTCAACCAGGCAATTTCAAATCTCCTTTTTTATCTTTAATACGTTTTAATTTTTTTTCCCATTCTTTTCTCTAATTCTTACCGGAATTTCTATTTTTTTGCAGTGATTATGTATTTCTTATTCTCCTGAGATTCTTTTACGTCAAATGTCGTGATTTTGTTCGTTATATCATCTTCAATTAGATAGTTTGTGTTCTTCTTCTAGCTGAGGTTTTGCATTCCAGATGTTTGTTACTTGTTCCAGCTAGGGTTTTGCATTGAATGTTGTGCTTTTTTCTATATTGTATTTGGTGGGAATTTTCTCACCAAATGTAATTGTGTCTAATATCTCCAGTTTATCATTGTTGTATCTCTTTTTATGCATTTTTTTTCTTGTTTATGTACATTTTAATTGTTCTAATTAAGATTTTTCGTTAAAATCATCTAAAGTTATGCTAATTTTGTTGATTTTTTTGTGTTTTATGTTTTGTGGGATTTTTCCAACCAAACAACTGTGTTAGTTTTGTTGTTGTTTATTTCAATATTTTTTTCTCTTCTTATGTCTTATGTTGTTGTTTATTTTCATGTTTCTTATCTTTTTAGTAGTTGTGTGTTTTCAGTTTTGTATGTAATTTGTTTTTCCTTTGTGTTTTTTTTGCAGATTTTCTATGTATTCTTCTGTTTTGGTAGAGTTCAAGTTGGTATTTATAGAGAGGACGAGGGCTGATATGGGTATATTTATTGCCGATAAATATGCTTCAGGGATCAATTAGTTAATTATCGAAAATACAGCTAATAGGTTTTCTAGACTTGATATATATTACAGTGGTGCAAATATGTTAGAAGTTAATAATTTAGGGCAAATTTGCAAACTAATACCATTGGAAAAACTTGAGGGACCATTTCGAAGTTTCTGGAAATTTCAGGGGACCCATTTGAATTTTGTTGTTTATATCATCTTCAATTAGGTAATTCGTGTTCTTCTTCTTCTTCTCATTTTTTTTGTTTGTTACATTTTAGGCTATTTTATAGCTCAAATTGTTTGATTATTCACTTTATTCTCTCTTTTCTAGGTTTATATTTCATTTCCCGTTGATTTCTTCATCTTATTTGTGAATTCTTTTATGTGTTCCTGTTTTTCATCATTTCTATGTTAATCTGTTTCCAATTTATTCATTATGTTTAATCTTACTTGATTCTTATCTATTATGTTTAAATTCATCATTGCAAGCATTAACTCTTATTTTTTTCATATTTTCTGTGTTTTCTCTGTATTTTGTTTTGTTTAACTGTATCAATTTACAAGATTGTTGTTCATGTTATGTGTGCAATCATTTTGTTATTTTTCCATCTTTCTTTAGCTTAATCCATCCATTCTAGATGTTTGTTACTTGTTCTAGCTGAGGTTTTGCATGGAATCTTGTCCCTTTTTTCAGTATTTTCATGATATTTTCATTTTGACTAAGAAAAGCTCTCATTTATTATATTTTTTTATGATAAATATAGGTATCAATAATGTGTATAACATAGAGATTTATAAAGGACATGTATAGAGTTAGCTACAATCCACCCTAATCATAGAGTTAGTGCATATTTTTTTTCATAAAATATATAATATTCTACCTCGGTCTTAATATTAGCCTACGCGATCTATATATTACACTTTCAACCCATGCCAAACTAGATATTAAATCCAAAAAAAACAAAACGATACATCGATATGCGGAATTCTTGCCAAAACCTAGGACTATATCCCCATATGGTTGTAGTCCATTAAATTATTGACATGTTATAAAATGCCTTGTTAAAACCTTACGAGAAAAAACCATGTCGAAAAAAACTTAATGAAGGAAAAAGAGTACAACGCACAAATATCATCTCCCGTACATTTTTACACGCATTATTACAACAAGTTTATTAAATCACATAATACATTTTTGAGCCCACTATATTACATAATTATACAATATAGCTTTAGTTGATAAATCTGTTGGATTTTTTGCTTGGGCGATTTTGTTGAATACATTAGAAATCCTTTCGTGAAATATACTTTGACATCTCACGAACTGGTCTTCTATTTTGTTAATCTCCTTCTTGAATCTCCAGGATGAGACAATATTATAATAAGATAATATCGTACTTGTGAGGAAGTAATCCATTCTATCTGCTTCCTGTTATATAACTAAAATATCCTCTAGTGCTTCATGCGCTTTATATTCTTTGAGAGTATTTTATGCTCCAAGCACTTCTCGTTCTTTGAGAATTTAATATTTTCAGACGCTCTAATTGATTTGGGCTCTTATCATGCTTTAGGCACTTATGCTTTGAGAAACCGTGTTCATCAAGAACATTAATATCAATCCAAGTATCATGAATTTATCTTGGTGATTTTCTTATCATATTAAATCTTCAAGAGTTTCCTAAAATATAATTCTCAAACATCATTATATCCATATCATGATAATGAGGATGTGTTTCTATAATTAGGGTTTTGCATGAACCTCTGTGATACAATTCGGTTTACACATACAACAATCTTGTATGACCAATTATTTATTTGTCAACATTTTTCACCACTTTAGGGTATAGGATCCTGATTATTTATTTGAACCATCATGTAAGAAAATATATCAATCCCATAAATATCTCACGGTTTCATCTATTTTCAATAAATAAATTATCTACATGGCTTTGCTTTATTTAGGTACTTTGGTCTCTTCAGGCACTATTACAATTTTTAAGAGTAATGCAGTGCCAAAATTAGTTGGCTTAATTTTTCTCGTCATAATATATGTATGTTCACATTTTACATTATTTACCATTTAATCATTTACTCATGAAATTTCCTTCTTCAGAGCATTGGTATATTTCAAATTGACAGGTCAACTATGCTTCATGCATTGGTTATATGCATTACAAGTCTACCACACTTCAAGCGTTGGTTAGACGCATTACATGTTACCGCGCTTCATGCGTTGGTTAGTCGAATTATAGATCCACCACACTTCATGTGGTGGTTAGATTCATCACATTTTTACCACACTTCATGTGTTATTTAGATGTATTATAGATTCACCATGGTTCATGCGTTGGTTAGTTAAATTCTAAGCTCACCACGTTTCATGCATTGGTTAAATGCATTCACTGACATATATAATATTAAACTAAACTTGAGCGCTATCAGTAGATTATGAGATTTTACAGTTTTCTCTATCTGTAAATGCATTTGGTATATTATTTACAATACTTCACAAATGAATCATCTTTTGAAATTTAAGTTTTGATTCTTTAGTTCTCGAATAGAGATGAGAAAATAAATTGTACTCCACGATATGTCACACAATGATTCACGTTGCGATATCCCCCCTCCTAGTAAGGGGTAAATTATCTCATCAAATAAAACTCTACAAGATGTGTTTAAATACATCACCATTTAGGTGTTCAAGATATCAAATAATAGAAAGAGAATTAAAACCAACATAAATCTCAACTGCCGGTTGAGATAATCTCATAGTCAATTTTACTAGAGAACATTAAACATATGGGTGGTCACTCGACAAAATAAATATCTGGTTATTTTAAGTTGTGTCAAAGTGAATTTGTTATTATTCGACTTACTATCCCTAGATGATCAAGTCGATTATGTGATAATATAAAATTCTCTGAATCGTGATATCTTTCTTTTGCACAATGTGTGTTTCAATTGCTTGAATACGTATATAATTCAACCCCAAAGAAATAGTAGAAATTTTTTCTAATACACACTTCTAATGTGACATTCAGGATATTATGCAAAGATATAAACTATCACAAATACTTGTGGTTAATTCAAAGTATTCATTTAGGTGAATATCTTTAAATTTAGTAAAATTCTTTAGGATTTACTTAAACCATAATCTACCAGTAATGTCAATTTTGAACCACAAGGTAACATAACTTTTGGGCGTACAATTTTTTTATTTAGATAGAACAAATGGTGAAACATACGACAGGTACACAACTAGTATATAGTTTCACTGTATTGATAACATTTATGGTTATCATTTTGTGATGACTTATTTTATGTGAATTTTTATTTTCATAATATTTCTTATAATTCCACATCTTGTGGTAATAAATAATCTCCTTAGTAGTATCCAAACCACTAAAGAATCAATATTTGATTTTTACGACTTCAACCTCTATTGGAGTTCCGGTCACCAGCGCAAAACAAATCATATCCACCTTGATATAATGCTTGATAGTCGTTTCAAAAAAATATTTCCAATTATAAGCAAACTCATACTTAATATTCATGATACTTCTATTGTAGCTAAAAAGACAGTAATCAACTATGTATTACATCATATGATGTAAATTTGTGTCTGATATTAGTTGTGATTAATTAGAAAAATCCAAATTCATTATCAAATAATTATTCAAACAAAATCATGGAAAGAATTCTTAATATTTTAACGTTGTAAAAGTGTTTTCTTGTCGATATGGCATAAAAGCTTCTTTTCAATATATGTTACTAAACAATCATGCATCCATTCGTCTCCCATTCGATTACGCAAACGATTTTTTACAATATTCATCGATGAAAAACACCTTTCAACACTAGCCATAGCGATTGACAAAATCAAATCCAAATTCAAAAGCCTATGAATCAAAGCATAGACTTGATCCCTTTTAGATTCTACCATTCTTTTTTGCAAGATTGTCAATCCCTTTAACTCTCAAGAATACATATTTAGAATTCGTATCTGAAATAAATTTATCAAGTTGAAATTCAAGTGCACCAAGTTCCACATTTGAAAAGTCACGAGGATAAAATTCAGCAAGACAAACCAGTTTTCTTTTATCGAACGCCGAAAAGTAATTACCAGGATTCAAACAAGCAACACAAGTAAGCAATTCAGTTTTTACCTCGTCGAAACGATTACTGAGTTCTTGAAGTTGTTTATCAATAAGTCCACAAAATAGATAAATTCGATTGTGATGTGAATATTTTTTGGAAGAGAAATTATGACGAGATCATCCTCAAAGTATGAAATCATCA
This sequence comes from Nemophila menziesii, assembly GCA_029959085.1. NCBI lineage: Eukaryota > Viridiplantae > Streptophyta > Magnoliopsida > Boraginales > Hydrophyllaceae > Nemophila > Nemophila menziesii. Next base: position 39,512,298 of record JARWIR010000001.1, read on the forward strand.
TCCATATTTGGAGTTACTTCTTGGAGTAAAGAATCCCAACTTGTATCTCTCATGTGCTGGAGATTTTCTTTGCATAATTTGACCAACTTCATTGCATTTACAATATATTGATCTTTTCTTTGCAATGCTTGAGACAAGCCATTTGTTACCCCAACACATTTCTCATCAAGCGTAAAAAAACTCAAAAGATTGTATACAATCAAGCATACCATATGCTTCATTTTTTTGCACCGTGCTATTACCTTCATCAACAATCAAATTAAGCACATCAATGATGGGATCAAAGTATTGAATTAAACGAATCAATGAACCATAATGTGAACCCCAACGTGTATCTCTGACTTTTTAAAGATTTGTTTCTTGATTCAAACCCCGACCATGCTCAAGATGACCATTTGTTAATTCTTCAATAACTTTATCAAAAATGTTTTTCTTTCAGAATGTCAACCCTTTTACATGGCCATACAACTATATTTACTAAATTGAGAAGAACTAGTAAAAAATAAATTAACTGCGTTTTCTTCTTCTGCCATCCCAACAAGAGCTAACTGAAGTTGGTGAGCAAAACAATGAATGTAATAAGGCGACTCATTTTCTTTCATGATCAAAGATTTTAACTCATTATATTTCCCTTGCATATTGCTTGCCCCATCATATACTTGACCACACACCTGACAGGTTCAAATTATACTTCCAATAAAGTATCAATACATGCCTTGAGTGTTTTTGGACTAGTATCTCAAACATGAATTATCGCTCAACAACACTACCACTCTTGTCCACATAACTAAGGCCCATTTCCATTTGTTCCTTCATTGATACATCCCTCGACTCATCAACTAAAATTTCAAACAACGTTTCTCCAATATCGAGCTTAATTACCTTACCAATTTCAATCAAAAATAATTTGTAATGTCCTTTTGTACCACGGGTGAAACAAGTTGACAATTTCCAAGAGCATCAAAGAAAGTTACTTTCTTTACTTCTTCGCAATGATCCGCTAAAAAGTGTACAAGTTGGCGATAATTACCTTGGTTTTTTGAACTTCCGATTCATCATGCCTACGTAAAGATAACCCTTGTCTTAAAAGAAACTCGACACAATCGAATAATGCATTGAGGCGAATTCGGCAGCTTGCTCGAACTTCGTCAGATTGTCTAACAAATGCAACATCAATGTGATCATCTTGTCTCATTAAATTAGTACACTTTAATACCGCTTCATTGTGGGCAATATATTATTTCCCCTCATGGCGCCTAAATCGCCCAAGGGCTTATTTTCAATTATCAGATTCACCCTTGACAAATCAATCACCCCCTTGTTGATCATTAGAATCTGACCGAAAAAGATAACAACGTAAGCAATAAGCCTTCTTTGTCGCAAGACTATACCAAGTTAAGTTAAAGCGGCGCAATTGTTGACCACATACCCTTGCTTTAAATTTTGCTAAGAATGGTTGATGCAGACCATTTAATAAATATCTTTTTCTTACATTGTCCCAATCATTAGGATAAAAATCTAATATACTTTTGCGCAAACTGGGATTTGGTTGAAAATCATCCAATATCCTTTTATTCAGACCAGGATTCGGATGACAATCATCTTCTAGTTTTGTTTCAGTACACCGTCTCTTTTCAGAAGACAAATCACTAAACTCGACAACCATAATGGTATCAATCAGACCCGGTTCTATAATCTTTTGAGTTGTAGGTTGTATCTTTATAAAAAATCACCCCATTACTATTAAATAAACAAAATCATCTTCTTAGTAATAATCATAAAAGAATTAATAATAATTAAATATATATTATTATTAGGGTGATTGACCTATAGGGTCTTGGAGACTAGTTTTTGTGCCTAAAGGAACTAGTGGGAATCTTACTTCTTTAAAGGGACCTAAAAAATGACCAAATACTAGAATACCCTTACAAACACTAAAAGACAAAAAGAGTGATGTCACCGTTCATCTTCTCCCTCCATTAACCACCTACCTCCTACCTCCGACCACCGACCACCGACCTCCGGCCACCATAAAAAATTATGAGTTTCGAAAATTTTGATGAGTTTTATAAACAAAATGATGAGTATAACTCTATAAAAATGATGAGTATTATTAAAAAATGATGAGTATTGTAGTCATAATAATCATTTATTCACTTAAATAAAAGCTAAAAATCACTTTACAATCCATTATTACAATTTACAAAAGAACAAAAAATACTAGCTAAAAAGTTAAAAAAGACTAACTAACCTATCTAATTTCACCAAACTAATAAAAAAAACTATCTAAATTTGTTTGACCAGATCTGGAAAAAAAACCTATTCTAAGCGTACAATGTACGCTGAATAAAAAAAAACTGCACCACTGCAACGAAGGACCACCAGCGAAAGCTCATTCGCCAAAGTTAATTCACATCGCCGGAGTTATTTCACGAAGAAGGCTGGAATGGCGGATCAAGCAGCAACAGTGCAGTTGCAGTTGAGCTTGGATCGAGCGGCAACAGTGCAGTTACAGGAGGACAGCTTGGATCCCGAACTGGAACAGACCTCGAACAGCAGGAGAGCGGCAAGGATGCAACAGCAGTGGTCTTCGCCAGCGAGAGGAACAACTTGGATCTCGATCAACATCCATGGCTGCACCTCCGATCTTGTTCGGCCATGGCTACACCAGAGCTTCGAGTACTTCGATCTACATCATAAACGACTCCGATCTCGTCGCCTGTTGTTCATCTCCAGCAAGCAAATCACTTTGTAGAAGCGAGAAGAGGCGAGAAGCACAGCGTGATCCATGGCATCGGTGGTGGTGACAGCTCAGATGAGTTCGTTGGTGTGGGCTTCAGAGTCGCTGCCATGGAGAAGAAGAAGAAACTGTGAAGCTCCTGTGTGAGAGCCTCGATAAAGAAGAATCTCCAAATAATTTTCCTCGGAATTATTCCAACTGCTTCGATTGAACTTGGGGTTGCAACCTTGACTTCAGTCACTTGGATCATTTACTTCATATCTGGGGGGGACAAGAACACTTTGGCTCAGGGTCATAAACACAAATGGCATTTTTCCCACACACACCATGGACATTACAAGCTTGTCCCATAAATTGGGTCGATACAGCCCATAAACTAGTTGAGTTGATCAAGCTATAGATTCTTAAAATTGCCATCATAATCCATGGTTAGCCTTCTTTTGATCATTGCAGAACCCATATCATTAGCATTAATTTGAAACTGATCGCTTGATTGAAAAGTGCCTAGATCGTTTAACACAGCAATTCTGGTGTTGTTGTAATTTGTTCTTCCATTATCAAAGACACTAAGTTCACGATTAGGCCTGTTATATTTTAGTCAAATATATAGTAAAGTCAATTATGCTGATGTGGAGGCTTATGTGGACAAATATAAAAGCTGATGGAGGGATTGTGCGTGGCTTATTATCCTCCCTTGATCTTTTATTTTATTGGATGGTCCAGATTGAGACTTATCAAATGTCTCATATATATACCCCTCTTTCACGAGTGGGTCTTCGCTCTCTTCTTTTCACTTTTTTGATACGCCTCTTTATTCTCTCATCTCTCTCAGCAGTAAACTTAGGGTTTGTACATTGTTGAATCTATACTATAAAGATCAACAATTAGAATAGTGAAAATCAAGCATCTGGCTTGATTGATTGAGTAGTATTTCTCGATTGTAACATTAGGGTTTCTGATTGAAGCCTTGATTGGGTTCTATTCTTGTATTCGTGCTGTAAGACTTGATATGAGGTTGTAACCGTGTTCTATAGTGTGCGAAGTATCTTCTGAAGAAGGGATTCAACGTGGATGTAGGCATTTTTGTGCTGAACCACGATAAATCTTGTGTTCTTTATTTTTCGCTGCTATTTTCTTTTGATCTTGTTTTCTGGGTTTGGAAACTTGTTTTCTGGGTTTGGAAACTTGTTTTGCCTCAAACGGAAACTATTTCTTAGTACGATTATACAACAGTGGTATCAGAGCTTTGTTGATTCTTTGTGAAAATCGTTTTCGAAAAGATTTGTCGGTTTTTCAGATCTGTAAATTTTTTGTTGGCATTATAAAATCTTCTAAAAATCTCTTTAACAATAAAATTTTGTTTTCTTTTATTGTTTATTCACGGATCTTACATTCTTTAGGGTTTAATCAAAACCGAATCCTAGAATTGACTTTTCTAGGGTTTGTGATTTAAAGGCTAACCCTAATATTTGATTGCCTTGTGTTTTGTATCCTTTTCTGATTTACAGGTATTAAGAAATGGCAACTACAAGGCTAGAAGTTTCTGTGTTCGATGGTAAAGGTGATTTTGGAGTATGGAAAAAGAAAATGCGAGTCTTATTATCGCATAATAAGGTGTTAGCAGCGCTTGAACCTAACATGATCATTGGTCAGAAGATGCTCGAAAGCGAGTGAATGAAATCAAAGAAGAGGCCTATAATCTTCTCTTCTTAAACCTCTCTGACAGTGTTATTCGAAAGGTAGATGGTGCTGAGACTGCTCTTGAATTGTGGGGTAAACTCGAATCTTTATATTCTGTTCAATCTGCCCCTAATCTTGCTTTTATAAAAGGAAATCTATTCTCTTATAAAATGGATTCTACTAAAACAATTGATGAAAATGTAGATGAATTCTTGAAACTTAATCTTGTATTAAAAGGTTCTGAAATGGCCCTTGATGAGACTAGTAAAAGCATGATCCTATTATATTCTATACCTGATTCATATCAAGTAGTTAAAGATGCTTTTCAATACTATTCTGTGATGCCTACATTTGATCAAATTGTTGCTTCTTTGAAAACTAGGGAGCTTGAATTGAAAAACTTAAAAAGAGTTGGTAAAAACTTATTTGTGAAATATAAATCTGACTCCGTGAGCAAAATAAACCTAATAAGTTCAAGAAAAAGAACAAAGGTATTAAGAACAAATCTGAAACAAGAAAATGTTATCATTGTGGTAAGCTTGGCCATATTAAAAATAATCGTTATGCCCTTAAGAATGAGAACAATGCTACACTTGAGACTAATCTTGCCTGTATGCCCTCTAAACATGATGATACTTGTGAAGTGTTAGATGTATCTGATATTACTTGTAAGACTAGTTGGATATTAGACTCTGGATGTACTTTTCATATGAACCCCAATAAAGAATGGTTCTATAACTTGAAAAATACCACTTCTGAAACTGTCTATATGGGTAACAATAATACTTGCCAAGTGGCTGGTATAGGGAATATTGATTTGAGGCTTAACAATGGTAATGTGGTAACCCTCACTAATGTGAGATGGATACCTGACCTAAAAAGAAATTTAATATCCTTAGGAATGTTAGATGACCTTGGTTGTGTATATAATGTATGCAACGGTGTATTAAATGTCCATAAGAATGATAAACTTGTCCTGTGTGGAAAGAAAGTTTCTGGTTTATATGTTCTTGATGGTATGTGTATTTTATCTGATTCTAACAATGTTGAAACAAGTGTTGAAAGTGCAGCTACTCTCAAATGGCACCTCAGGTTAGGACACATGAGTCAATTAGGACTAAATGTGTTAAGTAAAGAAGGTATGTTTGGTAAGGATTCTATTACCTCTTTAAACTTTTGTGAACCTTGTGTTTTAGCTAAACAACATAAAATGAAGTTTAAAACTGGAGTTCATTTGTCTACTTGTATTCTTGAATATATACATGCTGACTTGTGGGGCCCTGAGAAGCATGAAACACATGGTGGGAAAAGATATTTTCTGTCCTTAGTTGATGACTACTCTAGGAGAGTCTGAACCTTTCTTTTAAAGAACAAAAGTGATACTTTTAGTGTTATAAAAGATTGGATTGTTTTAAATGAGAATCAAACTGGAAAAACTATTAAAACCCTTAGAACTGATAATGGTTTGGAATTTTGTAATGATGAAATGGATAATTTGTGTAAATTGCGAGGCATAATGAGGCATAGGACTGTTAGGAAAACCCCACAACAAAATGGGGTGGCTGAGCGCATGAATATAACTTTACTTGAGAAAATTATATGCTTATTGTTTACTTCTGGCTTGTCTAAATCTTTTTGGGGTGAGGCACTTTATACTGCCACCCATTTGATAAATAGAAGTCCCAATAGATCTTTAGATATGAAATGCCCTATGGAATTGTGGAACAATAGGAAACTAGACTTATCTGAACTTAGAATTTTCGGTTGTGCTGCCTATGCTCATAATAAAGAGGGTAAATTAGACCCTAGATCCATAAAGTGTGTATTTCTTGGCTATCAATCTATGCATGGTACTAAAGGTTATAGGTTGTGGGATAAAAATGCTAATGTAATTAAAATTTTGATTAGTAGAGATGTTGTTTTTGATGAAACTAACTTTCCTTGCAAGAAAAGTGTTTTGATTTCAGGTAATGATCAAAGTGAACCTGAAGCATCTTCTGTTGGTACTGAGATTGAGGTGGAGCCCCTTCAAACTGGAAATGATGAGGCCACCTCTGATCCAGTCAATGAAGAAGAAGCTGAGGACACTCAACCATCTGAGCAGCCAGGTAATATTGAGCCACACTCAGAGATTGAGACACCTCAGGAGTCCCTTCAAGAAAGTCTTGCAAATTATCAATTAACAAGGGATAGAGAAAAAAGGGACCCAAAACCATCTACCAGGTACTCTTATGCAGAATTGGTCTAGACTGCATTAATTGCAGCTACTGAGGTAACAAACACTGAACCTGACACTTATCTTGATGTGTTAAAATCTAAGGATAAGAGTAAGTGGTTAAATGCTATGAAAGAGGAAATGAATTCTTTACTTGTCAATAATACTTGGATTTTAGTTAAAAACCCTCCTGGCCAGAAATAAATTGAATGTAGATGGCTATATAAGTTGAAAGAAGGTGTATCTGAGACTGACCCACCTAGATATAAAGCTAGATTAGTTGCTAAAGGTTACACACAAAGGGAAGGGATAGACTTTCATGAAATTTTTGCTCCAGTTGTAAAATTTAAGACAATTAGAACTATGTTGGCTTTTGTGGCTTGTTATGACTTAGAGTTGGAACAACTTGATGTAAAAACTGCTTTTTTGCATGGTGAACTTGAGGAAAAATTGTATATGAAACAACCTGAAGGATTTATTGATTCTAAATATCCTGAATATGTTTGCTTGCTTAAAAAATCCTTGTATGGCCTTAAGCAATCTCCTAGGCAGTGGTACAAAAGATTTGATACTTTTGTTCTGAGCTTAGGTTTCAAAAGAAGTGAATATGACAGTTGTCTATATTTTAAAATATTATCTGATAGTATGACATTTTTGTTGTTATATGTGGATGACATGCTACTGATTAGTAATTCATTGCAGAGTATAAATAAATTGAAAGCTAATCTGAGCTCTGAGTTTGATATGAATGATTTAGGAAAAGCTAAGAAAATTTTGGGAATGATCATTGAAAAGAACAGAAAAGAGTGCAGTCTGAGATTGCACCAAAAGCCATATTTGGAAAAGCTTGTTGAGAAATTTGGTAACTTAAACTGCAAAAGGGCAGAAATGCCTTTGCCAGGTCATTTTATCTTGAGCAAAAGTCAGTGTCCCAAGAATATTTCTGAGAAAGTTAAAATGAGCTATGTACCTTACTCTAATGTGATTGGCTCAATTATGTATCCCATGATCAGTACAAGACCTGATCTCTCTTATGATATATCCTTACTCAGTAGGTTCATGTCAAATCCTAGTCCTGAACATTGGACTGCTTTAAAGTGGGTGGTTTCATATATCAGTAGTACTTTGAATGTGGGATTAAGTTATGGACAGTTTAAGGTACCTTTTGACCTATGTGGTTTTGTTGATGCTGATTTTGCTGGAGATAGGGATAGTAGAAAATCTACTACCTCTTACTGTTTCTTACTTGGTAATAATTGTATCACTTGGAAGTCTCAGTTGCAACCATTGGTTGCATTATCTACAACTGGGTCAGAATATGTAGCAATATGTGATTGTTGTAAAGAGGCAACTTGGTTACAAGGGTTAACTAATGAATTACAGTTGACTAAGTCAACTGCTACAATATTCAGTGACAGTCAAAGTGCTATACATTTGAGTAAGAATCATGTGTACCATGAAAGAACAAAACATGTTGATGTGAAGTTTCATTTTATCAGAACTTGGTTAACTTCTGAAAGAATTAAGCTTGTGAAAATTGGTACTGAGGATAATCCAGCTGATATGGGAACAAAAGTTGTAACTGTTAGCAAATTGAAGCATTGCTTGAGTTTGTTGAACATTGAATGAGTTTTTATTCCCCAATTATGTTAAGTTATTTGCTAACTCGTGGTTTTAGTAATTATTGCAGGTTTTGAAGCAACCAGAAGATGCTTTGCACATTGAACACCTGGAGGACAGCTGATGATGAAGAAAGTTGCAGAGAATTGACTTTAAGGTGGAGATTGTTATATTTTAGTCAATATATAGTAAAGTCAATTATGCTGATGTGGAGGCTTATGTGGACAAATATAAAAGTTGATGGAGGGATCGTGCGTGGCTTATTATCCTCCCTTGATCTTTTATTATATTGGATGGTCCAGATTGAGACTTATCAAATGTCTCATATATATACCCCTCTTTCACGAGTGGGTCTTCTCTCTCTTCTCTTCACTTTTTTGATACGCCTCTTTATTCTCTCATCTCTCTCAGCAGTAAACTTAGGGTTTGTACATTGCTGAATCTATACTATAAAGATCAACAATTAGAATAGTGAAAATCAAGCATCTGGCTTGATTGATTGAGTAATATTTCTCGATTGTAACATTAGGGTTTCTGATTGAAGCCTTGATTGGGTTCTATTCTTGTATTCGTGCTGTAAGACTTGATCTGAGGTTGTAACCGTGTTCTATAGTGTGCGAAGTATCTTCTGAGGAAAGGCGTCAACGTGGATGTAGGCATTTTTGTGCTGAACCACGATAAATCTTGTGTTCTTTATTTTTCGCTGCTATTTTCTTTTAATCTTGTTTTCTGGGTTTGGAAACTTGTTTTGCCTCAAACGAAAACTATTTCTTAGTACGATTATACAACAAGGCCAATATATACTGGATATATCAGGACCATCATAGATCATTCTCAGAACATTATCACTATCAAAATATAAACTGAAGTAGCCTGATACATAACTACCTTTACCCAATGAAGATACCAACCTTTTATTCTTGGTTAAATACTGTGTAGGTAAAAGAGTATCAGTAGGATAGTCGAAACTCTGCCACAGAATATCACCACCTGGATTCTTGAGTACGAGGTTGCCTGTTTCAAGAAGCTCAGCTTTGGAAACATCAGTTGAGGTTGTATTAGTCTCCCAGACAATTGTTCCATCAATGTCTGTTAAGACCATTGCTCCATTTCTCCGAAGTGATAGGTGTGAGCCGTGGCCATTAACAGGTCTGTCACGGTTAGCCAGCCAGACAACTGTTCTTTATTTCGAATTGGTGAACCATATTGCAAACCAATAAGCATTGCTCCCCACACCATAGAAGCCACACGAGAAAGTGTTGTCTAGAGATGTGATAAAATCTGAATCATCTTCAACAGATAACTATTACCTCTTTCCAAATATTGGTGAAATTTCGAGAATCCAGAAGGAAAGGAAGAAGTGATAACAAATAGGAACAAAAGAAAACAAGAAAATGAATTTACTGCTTTGTTTTTCATGGATGGAAAATGGAAATCTTTGCTTTCGAGTTTTTTGAAGTACAATGAACAAATCATGGAATGGCATATATCATTACTCTTTTATTAAATATTCTGGTATGAGTCAACTTTAAGGCAAGGCCGGTCTTGAGGGGAGGCCAAGGAGGCCATGGCCTTGGGCCCCCTCAAATTCTTACAACTTTTTGGGCCCCTTAACTTCTTTTCATACATAATATAGTTTTTTTAATTTAATAAAAATCCCAATTTTGGTCCAACTTAAAACTAAAATTCATAAATAATATAGTATTTTCTATTTAAAAAAGACCCAATTTTGGCCCAACTCTAAACAAAAATTCAAATTGTCTTTTCTGTTTTTAAAAATATTGTTGAATTAAGTTAAAGTAAAAAAAAATTATTCTATATAATATTACATAAGGTTTTTTGAGGAGCCCATTTTTAAAACTTTGTCTTGAGCTCCCGAAATATCAGGACCGGTTCTGTTTTAAGGTCTGAGGTGCAGAAAAATGACTTTTCTGCAACTAGATTGTTCGTTCGTTCGGGTGTGGAGCAAGTGGTCCTCGTTCCTTAATGGTCTTTGAGACGTCTTTACAACTCCAAAGACTCTCTTTCTTTTCTTTCTTTCTTCATTTATATTTTCCTCGAGGCTGCCTGATCCCTTTGCCAATTCTATTGGTAATTCCCAATTCTATTGGTAATTCGTCCCTACACAGCTCTCTGAGCTATGACAACCTAAATTATTCACAAAATTATATTTACTAGTGGCTGCTTTGTTGTGCATTTACCTTAAAGTGTGGTGTCTAATTAACGAGTGAATAGTTTATTCGGTTACGGAATTGCAAAACTAGATAAACAAAAAGAATTTTATTCTTGCATACATTTCCTCCGTGAACCAGTCTTATCCCTTGTTGGACCTATATATAGTGGACTATTGACTTGAAGAGTACAAAAAAATTGACTTTTGTTTCCTCCACATAACCATGTTCCATTGCTTAAGCAATATAGTGGATAATAAAGAAGCCTAAGGTCTTTATCTCTTTTTTTTCCAAAACTCTCTCCAAATTTAAAACCTTTCTCCAAACCCTACCCGGCCAAAGTCACGGGTGTTTCTATTGGTGATGGTGACCCCCTATTTTCTTTTCTTTTATGTTTCTTTCCTCTTCTCCCTTGTTTAATATTTTTCTTTAATTTCCTTTACTCTTCCCCCTCCCACCCTCCCCCCTAACCCCTAGGTTGCTTCTCCTTTCACTCTATCGGATGGCTTCCAGATCTATTTTTTCTCTGCCCCTTTCGTCGCTGCTTTTATGCCTTATTTGAAAATTTTCTGGCTGCTGCTTCTATCTTTGGTTCTCTTTAGCATGGAGGGGCGGGGTTGATTGCGGTTCTGCTATTATGTTCTCTTGAAATCTTCTTTCCAATCTGCCGTAAAGACCTCTATCTGACTCGTTCTTTGCTCGACTGTAGAAGATTTCTTTTGACCGAGTTTCTTTGGGCCTTCTCCAGTTTTGATTGGGATTTTATGGCCTTCTCTTTCTGGGCCGATTTGGGATTTTTTTTTTGACGACGGGGAGCGATTTCGGTGTTTCATGACCGGAGCTTGGGGACTCGTTGTTTTGGTGACGACGCTACTCTGATGGAAGGTCATTTGACATAGTACATGATTGGGGTTTTGGTCTCTTCCAGTTTGCTCAATTTGTGGTATAGTGGCTACTTAGAGATGATCTGGAGCTTCTGCCGCCATGTTTTGGCAGCTATTAGTTAAGCCTTTTTCCTATGGTAATTCGGTATTTCCAGTTTATTCATTTGATTTCCGTTAATTTCATTTGTATTTGTTTATTCTATACTGTTCTGGTTAGATTTTAATTATTTTGTCTATCGATGTTTGACGTTCGTTAGTGGTTTTTGGCCTTCAGGATCTACTGGTTTAGTTTGGTGATGACTTCTACTTGTGTTTTCTCGACGGGAATTTGGAGGTTTAGATTTGTTGGGGTGGTTTTTATATGTTTTCTTGTTACTCTATTTTGCTTCTAGGCTAGGCGGGACTGTGGTGATTCCCTTTTTTATCCTTTACTTGTGCTTTGTGGTGATTGACTTAGGGTCAAGATTCATGGATTAGGCGAACTCAACATTTAGAGGTCGGATGTTTGCCGTTAACTCAATCATTTTTTGATTGTTTTTTATCTGGTCTAGAATTTTGGTTGGCGCTTGTGTGTGGGTGCTTAAGGGTTGGTTTTGTGGTCGTGTTGGTCTCTATTTGTTTTTTGTTTAAGCAGAGGATGGTGGTTTTGTGTTTGTGGGCTCGATCGATCCTTCCCATTTCGATTCATGCTTTTTATCACTTGGGCTAGTGATACTTGTTATGATATGAGGGCTACCAAGATCTTCTTTAATGCAGTTGTTGTTAGAGGCAACGAGTTGATAACTACGGTGGTTATTAAAATGGTAGTCGATATTCTCCCTCTCATCTGGAGGCTTGAGTTTGTCTTTCTTAAAGATAATGTTTCATCGACCCTTGACGATCTCAGCTCGCTACTTTGGTGGCATCTTGGTTACTGTTTCATTATCTTGCGAAAGTGTTGATGTTTGAGCTTGTATTGCCTTATCTGCTTTTCTATCTTCTTTTTTCTTGTTTTGACGTTTCTTTGTTTTGTTGTTTACAAGATTGGTTGGACATGTAAACTTTCTAAATCTAAATATATGCATCTTTTGTAAAAAAAAAGGATAATAGACATAAACAAATAGATTTCCATTAAAATTAAATAACAGTTGTGAAGATAAGAGAAAAAAGGTGTCGAGAAGGAAAATTTTTTGGATGGCTAAAGATCCAAATATATTTAAATAAATTGAAAAAAATTACATTTGCACACTGAGCATTTCCCGTGGCGACATTAAGGGTACGATGTTGAACATCTTTGAGGACGACACTGAATATCTTTGGAACGTCGTCGGTGATTTGAGCACGCTTTATGATGACACTAAACACGATTTTAATGATGATCAAAGTCATTTTTAACACTGAGTAAGGAGAATTTTATACTGAACTAAATTAATTAGTGAAATGTGAAAAATCATACATCTATGGTTTGTGAGAACATCATAGATCATCTTCAAAAAACTGACCTTCATAGCCACCATTCCAGAATACAAGAAGTTTATTGAGATGTTAAGTCAACTTAAGATTAACCTCCCTCTACTCGAAGTGATCAAGCAAGTTCTGAAATAATTGAGATTTTTCAAGGAGTCACTCTCCAGAAAGAACAAAATTGAACACAATGAGACAGTGGTACTAACAAAGGAGGTGACAATTAAGTTGAAGAAGAAAATGCCAATAAAACTTAAAGAACGGGAAAATTTCAATCGTCCGGTCATTATTGGTGGTACCTATGAAGGTAAGGCTTTATGTGAATAGGGGAAAGTGTTAATCTTATGCCCAATGGTAATTTTAACATTGGGAACTGGGAAAGCAAAACCGAATAATGTCAAGTTGCAAACGGTGGATCGTTAAATAGCATACCTATGGGAAATAGTCGGGGATGTGTTGTTGAAAGTCGACAACTTGTTATACACGCCAAATTTATTATCCTCGATTGTGAAGTTGATCAAACTCCCTTTGATATTGGGACGTCTATTCCTAGCTACTAGACAATATATGAACAACGTTTATGAAGAATTGGTGACCATAAGTATAGAAGATGAATCCCATATGCTTTGGGAGAAGGGGATAGGGTAAAGATAAATAATATCTCCATGAACCAAATGGTAATCAATTTCTTGGGTTTTAAGAGCCCAAGGGAAGCCGTGCAGAAGAGAGAATAAGATAAGTTGAAGGTAGGAGACAAGGTTGACTTGAGAAATCCTGACCTTACAAATAAACCACAAAAATGTCGAGGTACGTGGATTGGGCCATTAATAGTCACTAGACTTATATCGAAAAAGGTGCTCGAAGTGCAAGACAACATACATGTAACTCCTGATTGGTTGATCAGGGAAGACTCGAACATCGTTGGGAGGATACAATAAGAAGGAAATAGCTTAGGGTATGACTGTCGAGCTTACCAATGTTAAACAAAAGTATTTGTGGGAGATAACTCGTGATTTATTTCTTTTAATTGAGTGTATATTATTATAGTTATTAGTTTTTAATTTGTGTATACATGTCTTGATGAGATAGGTATTGGAGTTAATTTTATTTGTAGGAGTCTTATTCATGCATCACCATCTCACATTTATTTATCCTCTCTCATCTCGAGCTTACCGAACCGCTTATACCTGATTCTATTACTAGGCTTATGTTTTCGATCATTTTGTACTCAGCTTTGGGCATTATTTACCGTATTCCCCTTTGTTTCGCCCTTACCAAACCATACTTTTGCATTTCCCTGCCTAGAGATATTTCTTCGATGCGGATCTAATGTCTCATAATGTAGATCTAGTCTTTGATGCCAAACAAATCTGGAAGTCAGTGTTAAATAACCCTTGGATGAACGCGTGATATAATATGGACTGATCCAAGTCCTCCACATTGTATGCAATTTTAGTGAATTGGTCTATGTAAGATTGAAGTCGCTCGTTTTCTTTTTTATACGTGTCTAATAGACACGAGTTCATTTATCCATTTTCCCATTTTGATATCTACGTCGCACAACATCGATTAATTACAAAAAAGTATCGATTGATTTTGGTTCTAACTTGGAAAACCATTTGTGTGGATTCATGGACATAGTGGCGGGAAACACTCGGAATTAATACGTGTTTATTATAGCAACAAATTCTATATGCATCTGATATGCGTATACATGTGTGATGTCTCCATTTATGTGATAGAATAATCTAGTCACGAGACATTATTTAGGGTTTAGTGCTTCTTATAAGATATTTCTCCATATATTGTTTTACACTTTCTTATTTAGTTTTAGGTGTTTTGCAAATTTTAGAGCTTTTGCGCGTAATTTGTGTATCCCTTAGGTACTTCGAAGCTAATAAACCTTGGGGTAATGATAAGAAGTTATGAAATCAAGCAACCCCCTTAGTTATGGAAAAAATAATAAACTTTGAGGAAAAATAGAAAGTAAAAGTTGAGTTGGCCAGATTTGGAAATGTGTAGTATTTTCAATGTTGTAGAAAATCGACAAATAATTTAAAGGATCCCTTTTATATTCCAAAAGGTCTTTTAATCAAGGCTGCATGACCACTGATTTTAAGTGATCTAGAGTTGTAATGAAGAAGTTATGTGGGTTTCAGCTGCAATGGGCCAAACATCCCACTTATTAAAGAAAACGTTTTTTAGTTGGACTAGGAGTCTAATACCTAGCCCTAAACCCTAATTTCGTCTTATCTCCTATATATATATATATATATATATATATATATATATATATATTTGTTTTTACCATAAGAGAATCATCCCTGTTCAGTTCCTAATCATATAATACCAAGAGGTTGTCTAGAGAAAGAGAGAAGAAGAGCTGGGAAGTTGTTCATGCCATTCCAACCCTTCCGTTTATTAGTTTTCAGCAATTAGTATAGTATTCTAATTTTGTTTTGTCTTTTGAACATGAATATTATTTTATTAATTTCTTGTTTATATTTCCTTAGAATGAACTAACTCTATTTAGCTTGAGAGTAGCATATGGGTATGAACCCTAGACTTGTTTTATGCGTTATTTAAATTTGGGATTTACTTATAATTGAATTGTTCGTGATAGCTCTACATATTGTAATTGGAATATGTTTGTTGTCCTTTTGGGTGCACAAGTATAGGCCTACCACATCAGTAGTTGTATTGTCACACTGGCAGGGGATTCAATTATAGAAAACAATACATAATCGTCTAGTGTGCAGTAGTAATCCTGGCGGGCTTGCCTTACTAGATAGTAAATAGGGTTATATTTCACCACTGATCATTGTGCATTATATTCTTACCCAAGTCCCTGGTAATGTTGAGGTTGATTCCTAAGCTGCCCTATGGGAGTTAGGAGGAATTTAGAATCTCGGTTATTGCTTTTATATCACACAATTCTCCCTTAGACAATGAACGTAGAACAAGTCTAGTGGGGATTACTTGCTAATTCTTGAGCTAAACACTCATAAGTTTTCACTCTTTTGTGTTTTATTTTTCAGTCTTTACTTTGAGTCTTAGTTTATTTGATTGTTTAGAATCTTGAAAACCAAATAAATGTTTTAGTGTCTTTAGCGTATTATTTTACAGCCTTTTCTAGTTCACTTAATAATAAAACTATCTTACAACTTACTTTTGTAGTCCCTAAGATCGATATCTGTCTGACTTACTTATTACTTGAAATGGTCCATTCAGTTGCGGAGAGCTATCGTAGTTGTCTTAGGCTTGCACGCTTTATTATCATATATATTCGTTTAGTTATTACACATTTTCCCGTACCAAGTTTTGGTGCCGCTACTAGGGACTACATCTGTGTTTTTATCTAGTGTTTTATTTTTAGTTGTTCAATTTTACTCTTTTATTTTTATTTTTGTCTTTTCAGATTCTTAGATGTCTAATCCAAACAATCAACGGCAGGCACTAGGCCTTCCTTGCCCATTTTGAGTGCACCCTATCAGGGTTCGCCCTCCATCTATTAAGTCGTGCGATTCAAGCCCGGTCAGGGCATGCTTAGTCAATTCTTGGGCTATGGGAACTATAGTGGTGCTTCACATCAAGAACTGGTCCATTCTATTCATAAATTCATGCAAATATGTAATGCCTACATTACTGAGGGTGTCACACAAGAGCATGTGTACTATTTCATGTTTCAATTCTTTTTGACCTGGAAGTGCAATCGATTGGTTAGATAGTCAACCTCCCGAGCTAATATCAAGTTGGGACGAGCTTCAAGCAAGATTCGTTAATGAAATAAAAAGCTCATTAAAGCCATTTTAGACAGAGCTCTTCATAACTCTGACTGGGACAAGCTATTCCCAAATGCTTGGATAGCTATTTTGCCAGCTATTGGGTCTGACAAAAATTTCAAACAAAAAAGACAAGCAAAAAATTAATGAAATTGAAGGTTCGGGGATGAAGCTCTTTGAACAATTCAAAAAGATTAGGAACAAATTACCTCATAATGAAGAAATATCGGCGGTTAAGGAAGGTGATTCTGACAGTTCGAACAGCCTTGAACCCTCCGGTGACGAAGGAATGTCAATCGATGAAGAAGTTTTGAACGATGAAGAGCTTTCTGGGGTTGAGCCTAATCAACTCCTAAACAATCAATGATTCATATAGCCTGGAACTGTCAGGGAGTTGGCAATCCCCTGACGGTCCAGGCTGCTCGTGATCTCTGCGCTAAGCATCGGCCGGAGGTACTGTTTCTCTCTGAAACTAAGAATGTTTATACTAAGCTTTATGATTTGGCTTCTGATTTAGATATGGATTTATTGGATACGGTTGAACCGATGGGGGCGAGTGGTGGTTTGGCTTTGTTGGGGAAGAAAGGGCTTAAGATTAAAATAATTAAAACATCACCGTGTTTTATCCACACTAAAATAGAAAAATTCAATAAGCCCCCCTTATTTTATACATATGTTTATTTAAACCCCCATGATTTAGATAAAGAAATTTCCCTAAATTTGTTAAATGCTTTAAAACCCCTTAATAATCCTTGGACCCTAATAGGTGATTTTAATTGTATTAGATTCCTTAAGGAAAAATTAGGGGGTAATGTTTGTCCCAAAAAATCCACCTTAAATTTTAATAATTTTATTAATCTCCATAATTTGGAAGAAACAACCTCTTATGGTTGTAGATTTACATGGACAAATAAAAGAGCAAATAAAAAGCTCATTAAAGCCATTTTAGACAGAGCTCTTCATAACTCTGACTGGGATAAGCTATTCCCAAATGCTTGGATAGCTATTTTGCCAGCTATTGGGTCTGACCACTGCCCCTTAGTATTACATCATGATAAAGTTGATAATAAAAATAAAAGAAGATTTTATTTTGAAAGTTTCTGGTCTACAGAAACTGATTGTTTAAACATTATTAAAAAAGTTTGGAATGACTATAACTCTTTAAGGGGAAATCCTAATGCAGTTATCAATCATAAACTTAAAAAATGCAGCCAGTCTTTAAGAGATTGGAATAGAAAGAAATTTGGTAATAATAAAATCCAAATAGAAAAACTAATTAAAAGATTAGAAATATTATCTAACAATATTAGCCCTAATTATAATTGGGATGAATATAATTTAATTACTAAAGAAATTGAAGAAACTTGGAAAAGAGAAGAAATTTTCTGGAAAGATAGATCTAGAAATATTTGGCTAAAAAAAGGGGAGAAAAACACCAAATATTATCATGCTTGTACAAAAGAAAGAAGAAGCAGAAATAAGATCCTTAACATCACTAATGACAATGGTGATTGGATTGATGATAAAAATGAAATAAATTTAGAAATAATCAATTATTTTAATAATATCTTTACAACTACTGGTAAAAGAGACTATACTAGCACTATAAATCTCATTACTAGTAAAATAGATAAAAAAATCTGCAGATTTATTAAATATGCATATTAATGAAGAAGAAGTTAAAAAAGCAACTTGGGAATTAGGACCTAATAAGGCACCAGGACCTGATGGCTACAATGGAATCTTCTTTAGAACATACTGGGAAATTATTAAACTTGACCTAATGAGAGTAATAAACAATTTTTGGAATAATAAAGGAGACCTGTCTGATTTAAATCAAACACTTATTACTTTAATACCAAAAATCAATAAACCTACTAATATTAAGCACTATAGACCAATTAGCTGCTCAAACTTCATTTATAAAATTATAGCTAGAATTTTGGTTAATAGGTTGCAACCTTTCATGAACTCCCTTGTGGGAGAAAATCAAAGTGCATTCATTCCTAATAGAATGATTCAGGAAAATACTATGATTGCACATGAATTAATAACCCATATTAAAAGAAGGAAAAAAACTAAAAAATATATGGTGGCAGTTAAAGCTGACATTAAAAAAGCATATGAATATATAGAGTGGGATTTTCTACAAGATCTTCTATCCAAAATGGGATTTATCAAAGACTGGGTTAGGAAAATCATGGTATGTATTACCTCTGTAACATACTCAGTCCTAATAAATGGGGAAATCCACCATTTACAAAAACCTACTAGGGGAATTAGACAAGGGGACCCTCTCTCACCCCTAATTTTCTGTCTAATATCACAAACTTTAAATGATCTCATTAGAGACAAAAAAGAGAAAGATTTAATCAAAGGAATTAAAATTGGTAATTCTTGCCCAACTATCACACATCTTCTTTTTGCAGATGATAGTCTTTTCTTTCTTAATGCTGATAATGTAGAAATACAAGCATTTAATGATGTAATGAATAAATATAAAAATTCATCTGGATTATGTCTAAATCTTAATAAATGTGGAGTAATTTTTAGTCCTAATACACCTAGTTTTATACAAACTATACTAACTCAAAGATTAAATATGAAAAAAACTAAAAATCTAGGTAATTACTTAGGAATGCCAACTGAATGGAGTAGGTCAAAATCAAAAGACCTTCAATTTTTAATTGATAGAATCTTAAATAGATTTGAAAACTGGAAAACAATCTTCCTCTCTGAAGGAGGGAAAGAAATCTTAATAAAGGCAATAATTCAAAGCCTGCCTAACTACTTTATGTCTAATTTTATTTTTCCAAAAAATATTATAAATAAAATCCACTCTATTATTGCTCAATTTTGGTGGGGTGATAAAGGAAAAAAAAGAATACATTGGGCTAACTGGGATATACTTACAAGCTCAAAATTTGAAGGTGGATTAGGATTTAGAGATCTACACTTAATGAATAAAGCCCTATTAGGAAAACAAGCTTGGAATCTATTAAATAAAAAAGATTCCCTCCTATATAGACTCCTTAAAGGAAAATATTTTAAAAATTGTAGCTTTCTTGAAGCTAAAATTGGAAGCTCACCCTCATGGGGATGGAGAAGTATACTTATAGGAAGAGATACTTTTAAAAATAATATAAAATGGAAACTAGGTAATGGAAAAAGTATTAATATCTATGAGCATAACTGGATATGTGATATTAAACAACCTATCATACCATTGCATACTAACTTACTTTGGGTAAATCAACTGATTAAAGAAAATAAATCCTGGGACATTGATCTGTTAAACCAGATATATCCCAAGGAAATTAAAGAAAAAATTGAAAAAATGATAATACCTAAGATTCATTGTGAAGATCAAATAAGTATAGATTACTGTAAAAATGGAACTTATACAGTTAAAGATACTTATCATAAATTAAAAGAGGATGAAACTAATATCCAAAACACAAGAAATATAAATATCCCTACATCATCTATTATAAGGGATAAAAATATTTGGAAACTTATATGGAAAATGGAATCCCAAACAAAAATTAGGAATTTTATGTGGAGAGCAATTAGAAACCTTTTATCTACAGGTGAAAACCTATTTAAAAGGAAATGTGCAAAAGATAACATTTGTAAGATTTGTGATAATAATATTGAAACAGTAGAACATATGCTTTTCAAATGCCCTTGGGCAAAAAGTGTATGGTTTACTAGTCCTTTGAATTTAAAAACTGATAATGATACTACTATAAGTGTAGAACTTTGGATTATAAATCATGTACAAAACATTATTAAAAAATTTGATAATCATGATAGGATTTTTGAACTTATATGCATTATAATGTGGCATATATGGAAGGATAGGAATAATTTTATCTATAATGGAAAAAAATGTGAACCTTTAAATACCATTAGAAAAGCTACAGAAAATTGGAAAGAATATTATAAAATTTCAAACCCTAACGATTTAAATTTTCTAGATAAGTTAGGGGAAGTTAATAACATTGGAATAAATATTAATAACAATATTCCACATAATCAAAATTTCAAAGAAAAGTGGAAAAAACCTCCACCTAATAAATTTAAAATTAATTGTGATGCAGCTTTTTCCGATAAAGGAGCTGCAATAGCATGTTTAGTTAGGAACTCTAATGGGAATTTTGTAGCAGGTAATAGTTGGAAGATTGCGGCAGATTCGGTGTTAGAGTCAGAGGCCACGGGGATCTTGAAAGCTACAGAGATGGCTTCAAATTATCCTTTTGGAAGCGTGATTATAGAGAATGACTCAGCCACTATTATGAAGTCTCTTTCGTCGGGATTACCGGTGTTGAGTCATTCAATTAAAAACTTAGTTTGTAATATTTATTATTTTGCTGAATTATCATCTCCTTCCTTTTCGTTTGTATCTAGAAGTAGAAATGAGACAGCTGACTGGATTGCCAAACAGGAGCTTCTTAGCACTCTGTTTGATAATTGGGGTGTTTGTATCCCTCCCCAGTTAGCTACTTTGATTTGTAATGAAGCCGAGCCCTCCGGGGTGGGCTAAACCTTGTAACCGTTTCTACTATCTATATATTATTATGCATTTGAACAAAAAAAAAAATTCTTCAATTTAAATCATCCTTAGAAGAGAGTGTCCGGAGAAGAAGCAGAAGCAAGGAAAAGAAGAAGCCAAGAGTTGGAGACTGTCTATATCTCCACTTCGCAGCCGAATCAACTCCGTAATTAGGTTCTTCTATTTTATTCTGTAAAACGTTATGAACCCAATTATGTCTTTAGTTTTTGTTTTTCCTTTAATTATGAGCTAAATCCATTTAGTACTTGGGAACGCATAATGGGTTAATCCCTACTTTGTTTAATTTCATATGATTGGATTTTGGATTTCAGTAATTTAATTCAATTGGGTCTTTTACATGTTTCTGTAATTTGTGATTATTTACTGTTCTTAAAGTAGCTAATTAATAACAGGTATTAGTATCTAAGCTATTCCACATAGTGGCGTGTGGATCATCCTGACGGGGGGTTTAGGCACGGAATTAATTACAGAATATAAGGTAGGAATTATTTGATTCTGACGAGCGTAATTAGCCTTATGGCCTATTGGGTATTTTTAGCTTAATCATTCGAAGGTGGATCATAATCACCCTGACGGGGTTTGTGACACCCAAGAATAGCTTCGTAGTCCACCCTGACGGGGGTACGAAGATTCCCGAATCCCGACCTATGTTAATTGACCAATTTGTCCCTTAAACAACATATGGAATGAAATAGAGTTAGGAGAAATCCTTGCGTCTCTCAAGTACTGCCTGCTCATATTTGCGTCTAGTTTCTATTTACTTGCGTCTAGTTATTTATTTGCATTTTCATATTAGTCTTAATTATCTTAGGAACTATAAAACTAAACAAACAACTATTAAATCATTTATCTGCTTTCATAAGTGCAATCATTCATTAATTGATAAGCCTTGTAGTTAACCATACCGTCCTTGCGAACGATCCTGTTATCACTATTATTACTTGGGACAGCCGTACACTTGCAGTTGTGGTTCACTTACTTATTGCATTAATTTTAGAACACACAAAGGATCACCACAAGGGTACATGCCACAATAACAGTTATCATGTTTTACAAGGGACTCGACGCAAGTTCGAGGTTTAAAAATAGACAATCTTAGTAATTGTGGTTTTGTCTCCATGGATCCGAATGAAGCAATGATTGGTATGGAGATGATTACTGAAACTGAGAGGTGCTGGACACAATCGCAAGATCCTATTACTAATACTGATGATGGATGCTAAGTTTGCTAGCTTGCAAGATCAACTGCGGCAACTCAATATGATTGTTTAAGAAAGCATCCAAGGCAGAATTTCCGAGGTGAAGGTTGCTAATAAACCCATGGTTTTCCCATGGGAAATCGGGGAAATTTTCAGAATTCACCAAGGTATTTAGTTTTAACAATAAATTCCAAGTGGGTCGCTATTCAAAGATATTCAT
The DNA here is from genome assembly GCA_029959085.1 of Nemophila menziesii. NCBI lineage: Eukaryota > Viridiplantae > Streptophyta > Magnoliopsida > Boraginales > Hydrophyllaceae > Nemophila > Nemophila menziesii. The sequence goes on from JARWIR010000001.1 coordinate 39,534,828, forward strand.
ATCAGCCTCGACCGTAAGAAACTATTTATCAAGCGCCAACTCAACAACTTTATCTAAGTGGACAAGCCTATGAGAATCATGTCGATGGCACTTCCATCACATCCACAAGAAGTTGCCAATGAGTTGAGAGAGACTCTTAGTCAATTTATCAAAATATTAACGGATAATATGGTCAAAGTGAGGCAAATATAGATGCCACTGTGTCATTGGTGCAGAACATGCAACAACAAAATCAACTATTAGAGAATGACACAACTCACTACACCATGCAACAAAGTCAACCCTTGCAATTGACCCGATATACAAATTCTAACACTAAGATGATCCAAAACTTTGATGACAAGGTTAGTCACGAATCGTGTAAGGCTATTAGCCTTCAAAGTTAAAAGACAACGGAATCACCACCAGCTACATCTATTGAAGTGGAGGTTCTGTAAGAGAATAAATTAACCAACTTGAACGTAGACGTTGTGAACTTAGATGAGGTAATATTCGAGGATTGGGTTGAATAGGTTGAGAAATATGAGGTTGAGAAGTTGAGTGAGGTAGTTGATGCATCGAGGGTGCAAGTGAAGAGCAGGGCGATACTAGGGATGGCAACGGTTCGGTTAACCGCAAAAAACCCAGAAACCGTAACCGAAACCGTTAAAATTAGAAAAAACCATAACCGAAGCGAAACCGTTTAGGAATGAAAATCTAAAACCATAACCGAAACCGATTAAAGTAAAAAAAACCGTGCAAAAAACCGAACCGAACCGTTTAGCATGGACATATAAAATTAATTAAAAATAACTAAAAACTCTTAAATATTCTATATACATAACCATATAATCCAATTCATCACCAAAAACCATTAAAGCAAAAAGAATTGCAATGGAGTTTCAACAAAAATCGCATAAAAATACTACGTGTAGAATTCATTAACAAGCGATATTTTCTTCTTCAACCGTACACGCTTTAAGATAGTCCGATGTTATATTTTTGCCTACATAATCCAAAAATAAAATTAATAATGATAAAATAAATTGATAAAAGTATATTTTTAGATATATATATATATATATATATATATATATATATATATATATATATATATAATAGTTCTGTAAATTAATAAAATTTAGATATGTAACAATATATTTTTATTACATTTATTAGAATTGGTTTTTATAAAAGCTAATTCATTTTTTAAAGTAAACTAACTACATGTTAAAAGTTAGTACCAGTCTTCTTGGACTTTTGGTCTCTTGGGCTGCTTAAGAATATAAATATTGGATTTTAAAAGTGAGCAGATTGTATTTAGAATAAATATATTATATCTTATATATTATATAAAACGGTTTTCGGTTTATTCGGATTTTTTTTAAAACAAACCCATAACCTTACGGTTTTAACCACGGTTACAATTTTTAAAACCATAACCTCATAATTATAACCACGGTTACATAAACGGTTTTTTAATCGGTTCGGTTTCTATCGGTTTCGGTTTAAAACCCGAACCGCTGCCATCCCTAGGCGATACCGTTGCCCCTACCCAGCTAATTTCCACAACCATATCCATTATGAATTGCTTATTTGAAGGGCAATTGCGAGTGCAAGAAGTTTATAGAAACGTTAAATCAAGTGAAAATCAACGTCCCTTTACTTGAAGCCGTTTATATGTAGCGAAACTATCAACTATTCTTCATGGAGACACTCTTCAAGAAGAATGGGTTCACATAGTCCAAGACTATGGCACTCGCCAAGGGGATATGGTTGCAAGTTTAGCAAAAATTTCCACAAAAGCTTAACGATCTTGAGGGTTTCAACCTCCCAATCAAAATAGTTGGTATATTTGAAGGAGAGGCGGTGTGTGATTTGGGTGCGAGTATGATTCTCATGCCCAAAAATATGTTCGGAAAGATTGGTATTGGAGATGCCAAACCAACATCCATCATCTTGCAATTGGCGGATGGATCTACAACTAATATGTGGGGAGTGATCGAGGACGTGCTCGTCCAAGTAGGTAATCTTGTTCTTCCCACTGATTTTATTATTCTTGACAATGATGCAGATAAGAATGTCATATTCATACTTGGGCGTCGTCCATTCCTGCCCACGGGCCGCACGATAGTGACCTTTGTCGTCCCCGTTGATAAAATATAGTGCAAATAATAGGGGGAATGACTCCACAAAGTACGGATCGTAGGTAAGCAAAAATGATAAGTAGGTTTATCGTTTTCCGCAGGGATTAATTACGATTAAAGGTTTCCAAAGTAATGCAAATGCGTGAAGTTTGTAATTCAAATAATGAAATACTAAACATATAATGGAAGAATATTTGTTTGGTTTTGGAATAATTAATACTAATGACAAGATAAATGTATATATGATTAAACTAAATATAATGATGATTAATTAAGAATGAAAATAAACAACTAAAATAAATTAGAGTTAAATTCGATGAGATGGATGCTTGAGGATATAGATAAGTAATATATTATGCCGCTAATTGACCTTGTTATTTTTAAGGGCAAGCGGACTTGTGGTTCACATTAATCGGGATTCTAGTTCAATCTAAGTACCCACACGGGCGATCTTAGCTCTCTACGTTATTCATCCTCTCGGATTTCGGGTAGGCTTAAGTCCCTCTAACCCTATTGACTACCTAGCGTGCAAGAACCCACCGACTCAAAGCACTAGGCGCTTGTGTACTAGTTTTGTAATATCGCCCCCCGCCCGGGTGTTAGGTAAATTACGACAGCTCCTGCTACTTGGCCAGAGCACATGAGTATTCATAATGAAAACACAAACAATGGAAATATAAATGAAAACCCAACTAAATTAAACATAAATATGATATCCCAAATATAATAACATAATCAAAAAGCTAAGCAAAATGTATTACAAAAGCACCCTCAAGCAGTAATAGTTTAGCTCATAATCGAATTAACACTAAATAAAGCAGAACTAATTAAAACTAAAGACAAATTCATGTTTAAAATACAAAGTAAGATAAATTTACTATTGATGACAATAAGAGATGGTGATTGAATGAGGTATAATGGTTGGGTTCATGGACAAACCCTTGTTCTTTGTCTTCCTTTCCTTCTGGCGCTTCCTACTCTTCTTTTCTAATGGATAAAATGACTTTTAAATTGAAGTGTGTATGAAGTGGTACTGATATGGGGGTGGAAAATAATCTTATATAGCTTCCAAAAACGTTGGTCCCTCTTTAGTTTTAGAAGGGGCCCAATCTATTTTTATTTTAACCAGATTTCTGGTTCGAATAATGGAGGGTGCAATAGCAAAATATCTTCATCTTAACTCCAAATTGACTTCCATCACTTTTCACGTGACCCTGAATTCAAGATATTTTCAAATCAAAATGAATCAGGTCCAAATACCTCACCAAAAATCGTAGTGAGAAACATTAATGTGCAAGAATTCTCAGGTAAAATCTCCAACTCTGCATATTGTCTCTAAGCTCAATTTCCGCTTTGACTTGGGGTTTCTCTTGAGTCTTTGACTTCTTCTCCTCATATAGGACCCTTGTATTAAGCATGTACCTAAAAACTACACACTAAACACACCATTAAAGCACAAAAATCTCTATAAACAAATAAAATTCTAAAATAAGGTGTAAAAGTGCAATATAGCAAATAACAGGGAAAATCCCTCACTTAGGCCCAATAAACTCCCAAAATGATGTCTCGTGAATGAATTTATTCATCACAAAAAGAAAGACATCAAGACCCCTAAATCAAGGTTTTGTCGTCCCGACGAAATAAAAAAGAAAATAAAAGAAGTTTAGAAGGGTCTAAGTCAAATAAGCTTAAGAAAGGAGAAAGAGTAGAACATATAATGAATGACAGTAAAGCACAAATATTAACGAGTCTCATAAAACATAATGAATCAGGTCCAAATACCTCACCAAAAATCGTAGTGAGAAACATTAATGTGCAAGAATTCTCCGGTAAAAGCTCCAACTCTGCATATTGTCTCTAAGCTCAATTTCCGCTTTGACTTGAGGTTTCTCTTGAGTCTTTGACTTCTTCTCCTCATATAGGACCCTTGTATTAAGCATGTACCTAAAAGCTACACACTAAACACACCATTAAAGCACAAAAATCTCTATAAACAAATAAAATTCCAAAATAAGGAGTAAAAGTGCAATATAGCAAATAACAGGGAAAATCCCTCACTTAGGCCCAATAAACTCCCAAAATGATGTCTCGTGAATGGATTTATTTATCACAAAAAGAGAGACATCAAGACCCCTAAATCAAGGTTTTGTCGTCCCGACAAAATAGACTAGAAAAGAAAAGAAGTTTAGAAGGGTCTAAGTCAAATAAGCTTAATAAAGGAGAAAGAGTAGAAAATATAATGAATGACAGTAAAGCACAAATATTAACGAGTCTCATATAACATAATTTACAAACTAAATCAAGTATACACTTATCGAATAAATAATCCACACATGTTAATTTCAAGATCCGATTAGAGTCGCAATGCACGAAGATAAGTCATCTCTTAGTTCACAACGGTGGCTATAAGGTGTTCCTCGATGCCTACTAGTTTCTAAGTTCTATCCAACTACTCTCTAATGATGCGAAAGATCCTAATTTGTATAGTCAAGAATCCTAAGGTCTTTAAGGTTGTTATGTAGGATTAGCATAGGTGTGATACGTATATTTGGATAATTTAGAGCAAGCTTTTGGACCTCTTCTCACTAGCCATCGACAAATCTCCCTAGAGTTTGAGTTACTCTAAAAGATGTACTCGCTCACCCACTTATGCACTTATTTGCATTCCCAAAATTCCAAAGGAACCCTTTAATGATCACCTAAATAACTTCCACTTTGTCGGTTGGAAATTTGTATGTATTTTCTTTTGTTAGTGACAAGGATTATCTTTTTGATGTGACATATTACTAATTCTCTTTTTCTTTTCAACACATATTTTTCTCATCTTTTCCAAATATTTTTCTTATCTTTCTTACTCGGCAAAGATTTACAATATAAATGAACAAGTGATCAAAAAGTACCATTACAAAATTCATATCCCACCCAATAATGTTTTCCCATAAAACCACCACCCAAAAATAAACCTCTAGATGAGTGTCAAAGCATCGCGATCTGAGTGCGAGTCATATGGAAAAGTCCTAAAAATCTAAAGGATAAGCCTTGTATAGTGGCAAATAAAAAGGCTACAAGAGGCAAATAGGGGATTGAGACAAAAAATATATCAATTAAAATGGATAGCAGGCTAAAAGAAACAAATGGCTAAATAAAGACCTGCCTTAATCATGTCCTATCATATATTTATTTACTTTCTCACTTCTAACACGTTCATTAGATGGTTTATACGCTAGTTTAGATCTCACGTTCTACACACCACTCATGCTTCCTAAGGTTAGACCTATTTCTACCGCATTGCTCACTGGTCTTTTCTTTACTTTAAGCAAGTGTTTCATATAATTTTTTTAAGCACACACAAGACAAGTTCATAAATCTATTATTTACTATGACTAACTCATTTTAACAAATATGGGTCGAGAGCATGTATGTTATCAAATCCTTTGTAATCAAAGGAAATATAGAGCTGAGAGTTGAGATCACATAGGTTATCAAGTCCTTTCTAATTTAAACAAATTTAAAGTTTATGGTCAAAACCACGTATGTTATCTAGTCGTTCGTAATTAAAGAGACGATAAAGTTGAGGGTCGGTAGTGGGTATGTTATCAAGTCATTTGTAATTAATGGGTAGATAGATTTTAGGGTCGAGGGCCCATATATTATCAAGTCCTTTATAATTAAAGGAAATATGGAGTTGAGGGTTTTAGAGCTCGTATGTTATCAAGTCCTTTGTAATCAATGGAAATATGTAGTTTATGGTCGATATCTCGTATGTTGTTTAGTCCTTTGTAATTAAAGTAAAGATAGGGTTGAGGGTCGAGAGCATGTAGTTTATCAAGTCCTTTGTAATCGAGGGAAAGATGAAGTTGAGGGTCGAAAACCCGTATAGTATTAAGTCATCTATAATCAAAGTAAATTTAGGTTTGAGTATCGAGAACCCATATGTTATCAAGTCCCTAGGCATTATAGGACAGATAAGGTTGGCGGTCGAGAGCCCATATGTTATCAATCCTTTTTCAGTAAGGGAAAGATAGAGTTAAGAGTCAAGAGCATGTATGTTATCAAATCCTTTGTAATTAAAGGGGAGATAGAGTTGAGGATTAAGAACTCGTATGTTATCAAGAACTTTGTAATCTAAGGAAATATGGAGTTGAAGGTCGAAAGCCCATATGTTGTTAAGTCCTCTGTGATCAATCAAAGGAAAGATAGGGTTGAGGGTCGAGAGCTCGTATGTTATCGAAACCTTTTTAGTCAAAGTAAAGATAAAGTTGAAGTTCGAGAGCCTGTATATTCTCAAGTCCTTTTTAATTAAAAAAGAATAGGGTTGAAAGTCGAGAGATTGAATTTTATAAAGTCGTTTTTCATCAAAAGAAAGATGGAGTTAAGGATCGAGAGCTTGTATGTTATCAAGTCCTTTTTCATTATAGGAAATATAGACTTGAGGGTCGATAGAACATATGTTATCAAATCTTTTTTCATTAAAGGAAATATATGGTTGAAGATCGAGAGCTTTTATGTTATGAAGTCCTTTTTAATTAAAGAAAATGTATATTTGATGTCGAGATCCCATATATTATCAAGTCTTTTTTCAATACAGGAAAGATAAAGTTGAGGATTTATAGCCAATATATTATCAAATCCTTTTTCATCAAATGAGAGATAAGGTTGACAGTTGATAGCTCGTATGTAATTAAGTCATATTCCATTAAAGTAAAAATAGAGTTGGGGGTCGAGAGCCCATTTGTTGAAAGACACGTTAGATGAACAAAGTTCAATTCTTAAGTCAATGACAAAATCCATAATTCAACTATCTGCATCCATCTCGTTAAAACCTTACTTGAGGAAGGAAAATAATGGTAATAGTGATTGGAATTACTTTATGTTGGGTGTTGGACAATATTTAGTAGAGAAAGGATAAACTTAGAGAGATAAGAAAATAGCTTTGTTTACTATTAACTTGTTCTTATAAAAGGACTTGTTACAAATAAGATAAACAACTCCACTATTTATACTAGTGTGTGAACATTCTAGACTCTACCCCTTGAATGTAAATACATGAATCAGACATTAATGTGGATACATGAACTACCTATCAAGAGTCTAGACTTTTCCTTATCCCGAGATTCCTTTTACTATTTCAAGACCTAGATTAAAGGCATGTTCATTCACTTGTCTTGGTTAATTGAACATTACTTAATATTCCCCCCCCCCCATAATGTGAAATTCTTGAATTCCGAGGAGTCCTCTTAAATCCTGAAATTTATCTCTTGGAAGAGCCTTTGTAAAATTGTCAGCTTGTTGTTCTTTGGATTTCCAGAACTTGAGTTGTATCTTCCCATCTTCAATAGCGCCTCGAATGAAGTGATACTTGATTTCAATGTTTCGGGCTCGACTATGAAATACGAGATTTTTTGCCATAGCAATCGCGGATTTGTTGTCGCAATATAATTAAGTTCTTTCGTCTTGTTTACCACCCATATCTTCAAAAATCCTTCTTAACTAAATGACTTGAGATGTTGCTTGACCTGCTGAAATATATTCATCTTCACCTTAGGATTGGACTACAATTTGTTGTTTCTTGGATGACCAAGAAAATATTCTTTTCCCAAAAGAAAACGAATATCCGGAGGTACTTCTCATATCATCAACACAACCTCACAATCACTATCGCAATAAAGGTTGACATGCTTTGTTGTTGCATATCTGATACCGTAGTTTAGAGTGTCTTGTAGATAATGAATAATTCTTTTCCCAGCTCCAAAATAAATTTGACTTGGATTATTCATGAATCTAGATAGCAAGCTTGTAGCAAACATGATATATGGCCTTGTTGTTGTAAGATAAAGCAAATTGTCCACCATGTTTCGAAAAAGAGTGCCTTCATCTTTTTCAGCGTCGTCTTTTTTTTTTTTTTTGAACTTCTCGTTCACAACAATAGGTGTCAACAGACTTGCATCCATACATTCTAAATTTTTTCAACACGGTAGATTACCAATTCTTTTAAAAGTTTAAACTGATAGGAGGAGTTATCTAACACTTTATTAGAAGAGGTAGATCTTTCATATAATCGAATAGAACGAGTCCTCGCTGGGAGGGAGGGGTCCTTTTAGGTTGACGACAATCGGCGGATGTTCTTTCCTTGGCGATCCGTCTTATGGTAGCACTTTCGTGTGTTGGTCATTTGATGCATCCTCCGTTCTCATCCACGAGTTGGAAATGTTGATGGTGAACTTCTTTGTCGATCGTGTAAGGCCCCTCCCGTATAGGGGGAGACCCTGTCCGCGATGTGCTCGCGTGAATTGTTTTCTTTTCCATCACTTGGTCGGCTCTCGGAATCGCCTATCCATGTATCCTTGGGTCAGGTGGCAATGGAGTTGGAGTTTTGGGTCTTCTTAATCGAGCAGGCAGATTGAATGCATTAAGCCTGGTTTAAGTAATAACCTCATTGTCCTTTCGATTGTTGGGCCCTCCTTAGCTTTGACGGAACAATTTCTCATCCATAAGCTAGCTGATATGGTGTGGCTCATGTATGTGTGTGGGATGGTGCCCTTGACTTGTCAGGAGCGGTGAAGGCGACTGTCGTTGCTTCGATCCATCGGGTGTATTGACCGACTTATGGCAGGCCTTACTCGGGGAAGGGTCCATAAAAGTTTACCTCCCAATTCGTGAAGTCTTCTTGGTTCCTCGTGCAATTTAGTGGGAAAATTATTCGGTACAATAAAAGTTTTTTTTATTAGTTCATTTTTTATGAAAAGATACCATGTTGTGATTGACTTTACGAAAAGATATACCCATAATGTAACTGATTTTATGAAAAAATATACCCACGATGTGATTGATTTATTGATGTGACACTAATTTTAGTGTACCAAATACTCTCTCAATTTAGTGCCATGTGAAGTATGAGGTGGGCCGCAGCGGTGCTTCTGCATTTCAGCAGCTTCCCTTCGGATCCGTTGAATATGGTATAATGTTCAGTTTCATCCTAGAGGCGTTTAAGAAAACATTCCCATATATATTAAAATCAAGACCGTTAATTCCTAGATTCATGCTGTAAAATACGATTCCTACCCCTGTACCAACAACTATCAATAAAAGAAGTTGTCTAAGAATTATTTTTTCCTCCATTAAAATTGTAAAGAATGATAACATTTTAATATTACCCTTCAACTTATGATCAAGATTTGCTGCTATCCCGGTAGGAAAATTCAAACTCAGTCTTTAGTATCCTCTGACGCTAAAATTGACCTGAGAACTGCAGCAATAGCCTCTTCCATTAGCCATTGCGAAAGAAGCCATCTCGGAGATTCATAACAACAAAAGTGTAGTAAAATACAATACGAAACTCCTGGAATTGATGTTGATAAATAAAGAACTCTCCAAGAAGAATATATATTGAGTATAATAAGACATGACTGGTATGAGTATGTAACCTAAAGATAAGCTCAAGAAAAAAATAGTCTCCATTTTCCCTTGCCATATATTTTTTTAAACGATCTCCTTTGCCAGTACAAGTCCACAGCTTCCGGTAATTGTGTGGCCTATCCCGCGTATGAGTCGCAAGGTTGAGTATGTTCAAACATTGTTTGACAAAGCACTAAAAAGCGAAGCAAAAGACATAACAACACATGAAACTGTAAGAAACTTCTTCCTCCCAAAGGAATCTCCAATGAAGAAGAGATTGACGCCACCAAAAATGTAACCTACGTTAATAGCCATTGCAAATCATAAGTTGTAGTTCTCCTTTTTCAGAAAATCAGCTAAATGAGTTGCACACTTGGTGGTTTTAATGGTTTATCCAAGATATGATCTTGGCTTTTGCCCTGGTGTTGGCTGAACTATGTTTAACTTAATATAATCCACTTTTAGTTTTAAAAAGAATAACATATAGAAATAGTACTTATTATTGCAGTTACACAAGACAAAAGGAAATTTGCTTATTAAAAAAAACAATGGCATTCATTTGCCATTACAATTTTTTGGGATTTTAGATTATTGTCTCATCTTCGATTTCTAATAGAGTCTGAACAACAGAAGCCATTGTAGGCCGTTTGTTTCTATCCTCATCTACACAGGCTACACCAATTTCTACTAATTTCACAGCTTGACTCTTTTTATAATTTCCTTGTAATCTAGGATCCACTATGCTTTCCACCCATGAATCTTCTCCCGAACCAATATTTTTCTTCACTATCCTGACAAATTTTGTAAGCTCAGCTTCCTGCTCATTAGTGTCATCATCTACCACCCAATTTGAAAGCCTTATTCCCTTTACCATCTCCAAGACTACAACTCCATAGCCATAAACATCCACTTTTGCAGTGATTGGAAGATTCAGAGCCCATTCTGGAGCCATATAACCTTTCGTTCCTCGAATTTTGCTGACTCCTGAACCAGGGCCACCTCTTTCCGTCAGCTTTGCTAGACCAAAATCTGCAATCTTGGGTTGAAATTCCCCATCTAGAAGTATATTTTCAGGCTTCACGTCACAATGGATAACCCATTCTAGACACTCATGATGAAGATAAGCCAGACCTTTAGCTGTCCCTAGTGCCACCTCAAATCTATGCTTCCATCCTAGAAAACTCGATGTGAATAAATGCTTGTCAAGTGATGAGTTCTTGACATACTCATAGACCAAGAGCCTATGTTTCTTTTCTGAACAAAAACCCCACATTCTCACAAGATTCATGTGATTAATTTTCCCAATAGTGCTCATTTCCGCCCAGAACTCATCTTCTGCTTGATAAACATTTCCCAATCTTTTCACGGCCACGAGCCTTTCATCCTCCAGCGCACCCTTGTAAACCACACCTGACCCTCCTCTTCCTAGCTCATCCTTGAAATTCTTTGTCGCCTTTATAAGTTCACCATAACTAAACCTTTTGAATTGACTCAGTATCATGCGATATCCATCTTCGATTGAAGCTGGAACACCATGTTTCCTGAACAAGAACCACCATCCTAGTATAAAGAACGCGCACTCGATAGCTCCTATAGCAGAGGCAAATGAGTAAAGATAAGCCCAATTCACCTTTTTATTTGACAAATTATACATAGAAGAATAACCTACTAAAACTTCTCGCTCACTTGATCCACATATCACATTAGACACATTAAGACTTGCGAATTCTAATGTTTCCATAGTAGTGGGGATTCTTAAGTATATACTTCCAGGAAAAGACAAAGTCCTTACACCATTAAACAATACACTTTTAGTGAAACATACTCCTTCCCCAGCTAACCTGTAGCTAAACGCAGTACACCGATAATCATCTGAACATATTTTCTTGCATGCTCTAAACGAAACAGTTTTGGTATAATTAAGATCAAACCCCCAGTAATCAGTATTGGGAATCTCAATATAATGGTTCTCAGAACTATTCCAATTTCTTTGACTGAACTTGGGGCTACAACCTTTACTCCAGTCATGTGAATCACTTACTTGGTATCCAGGTGGACAAGAACATTTTGGAGAAGGATCGTAAACACAAATTGCGTTTTTTCCGCACACACCATGAACATTACACGGTTGTCCCATAACTTGGCTCGATACGCTCCATAAACCAGTTGAGTTGATCAAGCTATAGATTCTTAAATTGCCATCATAATCCATGGTTAGCCTTCTTTTGATCATTGCAGAACCCATATCAGTAGCATTAATTTGAAACTGATCGCTTGATTGAAAAGTGCCTAGATCATTTAACGCAGCAATTCTGGTGCTGTTGTAATTTGTTCTTCCATTTTGAAAGACACCAAAATCAGGATTAGGCCAATAAATACTGGATATGTCAGGACCATCATAGATCATTCTCAAAACATTATCACTATCAAAATATAATCTGAAGTAGCCTGATGCAAAACTACCTTTACCCAATGAAGACACCAATCTTTTGTTCTTGGTTAAAGTTTGTGTAGGCAAAAGAGTATCAGTAGGATAGTCAAAACTCTGCCATAAAATCTTCCCTTCTGGATTCTTTAGTACGAGGTTTCCTGTGTTGAGAAGCTCAGCTTTGGAAACATCAGTTGAGGTTGTATTAGTCTCCCATACAACTGTTCCATCAATATCTGTTAAGACCAAAGCTCCATTTCTCCGAAGTGATAGGTGTGAGCCGTGGCCATTAACAGGTTTGTCACGGTTAGCCATCCAGACAACTGTTCTGTCTTTGGAATTGGTGAACCATATTGCAAACCAGTAAGCGTTGGTCCCAAGTCCATAGAAGCCACAAGTGAACGAGTTATCTGAAGATGTGATAAAATCTTTATCACCTTCAACAGATAAACTACTTCCTCGTTCCAAATATTGCTGTGATCTGGAAAAAGCAGAGTGGAAGGTACAAGTGATAATAAGTAGGAATAGAAAAGAACAAGAAAATGATACTAGTACCTGCATTTTCATGGATGAAAAATGGAGATATGTTTGGTAACACCAACTTTCAAGGCTTTAAAGACAACTGAACCCATGACATAATTTGGTATCACTCAACTTGAAAAAGCGGTATAAGCTGCAGAATATTGACTTTTTTGCAACTAGATTGTTGTGTGAAACAAAGTGGTCCTTGCTCTTGAATGCTTTTTTCTTTCTTTCTGCATTTGGATAGTTCCTAGTGCGTGGCGGTCTAATACTTTGCCAAATCTGTTGGCCTTCATTGCGTTTACGTCTCACAAAGTCATCAGCTACGATAACATAAGCTCAACAGGGACACCACTCTACCTGTCAAACACATTCAGAAATTTAGTAATTGAAACAAACAGATTCATTATTAATTTAATATTTTTTACACTGAGTTAAAGCTATTAATGATATATACCACTCAACTGTCATCCAATGACGTGGCGTGAATTGGTTGGTTACAAAGCTTTAATCAAATCAAGAAAATAAATATATTAACGATTTGCAACCAATTAATTCACGCCACGTCATTGGGTGACATTTAGATGGTATGAATTTGGGTGGTCCTTAAAAGAACCTTATATACTTTTTCTTTACCAAAATTAATATCCACTAAATTATATCTATTATAAGTTGGACAAATATCTCAATATATATTGAAAGAGTAATGATATATACCACCCAACATACCATCTATGACCGTGACGTGATTTAGTAGAAAATAAATCGTTAATTTAATCAAGCAAATAAATAAATTAACGATTTACTTCCAACAAAACCACGGTACATTATATAGGATGGTATGAATTTGGTGGTATATATCATTGCTCATATTAAAAATATAAATTTTAACTTAAAAAAATATATATTTACAGGCTTGAAGTCTGCATTATATTTTATATGTCAGAAGTATAAGACAAATTTTATTTGCCCGAAACCTACATCAAATTTTGTATGTCGGAAGCATATACCAAATTTTATAAACCCGAAGTTTTGAACATATTTATATGCCCAGCGTATAGAACAAATTATCTAAAAATTTGAAGGCAAGACCAAATTTTAATGATTTGAAGCATATATCAATTTTTTAAAAGGCTCAAAGCCTAGGTCGGAATTTTAAAAGGGTGAAGTCTAGATTAAATTTTAAAGATATGAATTTCTAAAGGTTTAAAGGCTAGAATAAATTTTAACGGCTCAAAAAATCTAAAAGAATTACAAAGACTTGAGTCTTAATTCAAATTTATGGGTTGAAGAAAAAAAAGGTATTATATGATTAAAAAAAACTTATACATATCATGGATATTTAAGAATCGAATCGTTTCATATGTAACACAATGATTTCATTCATAAAATTAGGGGGAGATATTTGCATGATTAGGGTTTCAAACCTGCACCTCCCTTGTAAATGTTTATAGTCTTACCATTTGAACAGTCTAATAATTTGTTATTGGACAAAGGAAAATTTTAGTACGATTTCAGGTACTACTAAATTAAGTGATGATTTTAAACGGACAAATGTAATATTACCGAATGGAATAAATATACGTCTTCCTGTATCAGATCACACATATACTCCTGAAGTAGCTATAGCGCGAATAAAGGTTTTACGGAATATTGTGAGATTGTTTGTCTCGTAAGCAAGCAAAGTAATGAATTATTGATATAAAAATCATAATTCGTGTTCCATTTACATAATACTATTCCCTGAAGTGATTAGATTTACATTCCTTAAACAAATGCAATAACTTTCAAATGCTTATTAAAATAAAATTGTGGTGACAAAATTTGATTGAATAAAATCACATTATTTGGGTCAAAACCATTCCATGTAGTGGATGGAATTGCATTCCTTGTAACAATTGTTGAATTTTTCAATCTCTTTGAAAATGGATATGTAAACAAAACTGGTAAGGTTTAATACGATTAAATTTGTATTCTCTGGCTAAATATATTCCGTATAGTGAATAAAACTGCATTTTCTGAAGAAAATGCTACGTCTTCTAATGTGTATTGGAATCGGCGTGGTGGTGATCATAACTCCACCTGAGGTTGAAAATCATGGTAGTGTTGCAAAGTTTGCTCTACGGGTATGTTTTCGTAAAGTATATATGATTTTTATGTATATATATGATTGTCCTTTTACTAGTATTGTTGTTGATAAAAGGAAAAGAGAGGTGATGACAACAAGATTTATCATGGAAAAAAAATTAGAAGCTAAGCAATCGAAAAAAGACGACGTTAATTATTTCATGATAAGAGTGAAGGAGTGGAGCTGCGGCTTTGTCCTGAATCGTTGAGTTGTTTCTTGAAGAAGCTCAGAGTTCGGATGTTTATTTCACAATGGGATCAAATCATGATAATACAAAAGGTTAACAGGATACATAATTATTCAAGGTTACATAACTATTCTCCTGAAGCTTATTATTGTAGGTAGTATTATTTTGAAAAAGGTTATATTAAAAGCTTTTACATATTTCATATCATGGAAATACTCCTGAAGTAGTAATATCGTAAGTAGAGTTTTATCCCAATATTAAGGTTTAACATTACATTACCTTGTAAACTATATTGTTTTTTCCTCGAAGTGAATGGAGCTACATTCCCTGAAGTGAATGTAACCGTTTTCATAATCTAAATAAATAAAGGTATCGATGAAAAATAAGTGGATTAAGGTTGTATTCCCTGATTAGAAATTATTCATTGGAGAAAATAGAATCACATTCTTTGAAGCAAATGCACCCTTTCCAGCTTATATAGCATTGACCCGGTAAGAAAATTAATTGAGTGATTTAGATATTGTTTTTCCTAACTAAAAACCATTCCTTGAAGAGAATGAAATTGCGTTTTTGGAAGAAAATGCAATGTTATTCAATGTGTCTGGAATTGACATCTTGGTAACCCGAACTCCAGACGAGGTTAAGGTAAGGAAAAAAATTCTTACCACCGGAAGTGGAATAATAAGTAATATCCTGAAAGTAAAAGGTCACAGTAAATAAGCCATCACGAAATGATAAGCATGAATATTATTGATAAAGTGGAACTATATAGTGTCCGCGTACCCGTGGAATACTAAGACATTTAGTCAATCTAATTAAAACTTTTTGACTGCCCAAAAGTTATGTTACCTTGTGGTACAAAATTGACATAATTGGAGAATTATTTTTTAAGTAAATCCCGAAGAAATTTACTAAAGTTAAAGGATACTTTTTTAAATTAGTATTTTTTATAAACCAGAAGTGTCTATAACAATGTATATCTTTGCTTTATTTACTAAAAATTTCACCAGAAGTGTGTATGAAAATAAAATCTGATATTTCTTTGGGGTTGTATAATATACATATTCGAGCATTTGAAACGCACATTGAGCAAAAGAAGAGATGTCACAATCCAAACAACTTTGTATTATTAAATGATCGACTTGGTCACCTAGTGACAATATTGATATGTCGAATAATAGATAACTCACTTGGTCTCTACTTAAAAAAACCACAAGATTCTTTTACCAAATGACTACCCCCTTAATAGGGGGAGAGACAAGGTAATTTGAAGTTGTGTGACATATAGACAAGGCAACATGAAGTTGTGTGACGTATCATGGAATACAATTTATTATATCATTTATATCCACAAATTAAATAATAGGAATTTGAAGTTAAAAGGAATATCCATTTGCAAAGTATTGCAAATAATATACCTAATACATTCGCAAGTAGAATATTTCAAAATCTCAAAATATGTTGCAAATGCTCCAACATAGGTTATTGTCCCGTATAGACAACTAACAAATATTCCAGTGAATGTATCAAACCAAAGCATGAAGCGTGGTAAACCTATAATGCATCTAACCAACACATGTAGCGTGGTAGATCTGTAATGCATATAACCCGCGCATGAAGCGTGGTAAGCTTGTCGGTTTAAAGTATACCATGCCCCAAAGAAGGAAATCTTATAAGTGAATGATAAAATGGTAAATATTGTGGAATGTGCACTCCACGTGATACGACAGGAATTATTAAGTCAACTAATGTTGGCACATGCATTTCTCTTAAAGGAATCAATGGTCATTGAAAAGACCTAGGTACCTAAATACGAGAAAAGTTATGTAGATTATTTGTCTACTGAAAATATTTAAAACTGTTAGATAGTTTATGGGATTAATATATTTTTATTTAATATAGCGCTTGAAATAAATAATAAGAATCTTAAACCACGAAGTGGTGAAATATATCGACAATGATAGAAAAGATAATAGTGGATTTTTGAAATCTAAAACTCTACTTATATCACAGAGGTTCCTGCATAAACCTAGAATTGATTATGGGGAGACGTCCTCATTATTATGTTATTGATACGGTGTAGTGGAGATTAGATTGTAGTAAATTTTTTGATGAACAAAGTAGGTGTTAGAAGCACCGTAGATACCTGAAGCATGACAGGTTCCCAAGCACAAAAGGTGGTTGACAGCACAACAAGCGCCTGAAGCACAATAGGTTCCTGATGTACTTGGAGCGCTTAATATGAAATTCTCAAAGATTGAGAAGTTCATGGAGTATGAAAATTCCCGAAGAACATAATTTATTTAAAGCACAATAGAAAAGTGTCTGAATTATGAAAGGATACTCGGAATATTTGTTGTCATAATTAATGTAATAAGGATGTCATATTTGTGTATTGTACTCTTTTTCCTTCACTGTGGTGTTTTCCCACTGAGTTTTTTCTTGTAAGGTTTTAATGAGGCATACCAAATATTCATTGTCAAAGAAGTATATACTTTTTTTCTCGATCAATAAATCTTATTACTAACACTCCATACCCTCAAGTAAAAGTCCAGAATATTTACTAATTAAAGTTTCATTAACAACGACATCAAGGTACACGCAAGTATCTAATGTATTAGGAAATGTGTAATGTAGTAATAAGGGGAGAATATATTGAAATTCTGCATTTTTTTTCTTCACCACGGTTTCCCCATTGGTTTTACTGGTAAGGTTTTACGAGACAGATTGAATATGTGTCATAACCCCCAAGGATTGATGTACTCTTTTCCCTTCATCAATTTTTGTCCCAATGGGTTTTCTTGATAAGGTTTTAATGAGGCATACCTTTTAGTGAATATCCAAGGGAGAGTGGTATGAAAATTTTATTTAAGTGGATTATTCAACATATCAAAAAAAAGTATGGTTTATCTTCAACAAGAATACACCGATGGTATTGTATAAGGATAATGTTGCTTGTACCACACATAATTAGAATGGCTACATAAAAGCATACAGAACTAAACTTATTTCACCAAAGTCTCCTACACACACGAGATACAGAAGAATGTGGATACTAACACTCGACGGATACAATCATGTAAGAATTTTGTAGTTTTTCCTTACGAAATCATTTTCAACCACAATATTCAAGAAGTAGGTCCATAATATTGAAATACGACAACTCAGAGATCTCTTGCCAACACCAGGGGGAGTGTAAACAAGACTGTACTATTTTCCCTTCATCCAAGTTTTGTCCTAATGGGTTTTCTTGGCAAGGTTTTCACGAGGCAGCGTTTCAAGATGATTAGTTCCATCTATATGTACTCTTTTCCCTTCGACCAAGTGTTTATATCACAAGATTTTTCTTGCCAAGGTTTTAACGAGGCATATTTTCGGATGGATAGGCATCCAAGGGGGAGTATTATGAATAAATATTATATTATTAATTGTGGATGTCCAAAGGTTTAAGGATTTATTTTCTTATTTATTGTGCCAAGTGAGGGTCACTCTTTACCCTATAAATATAAGATAATTTCTTTATAATCGGACTAGTTGATATTTAAATACAAGAATACAATTCTTTCTTTATCTTTATATTCTTTTTATTTAGTTTATAACAGAATCTTCACTTTTTTCTAGAACTTTCAAGTATAGTTGATATGTATTTACACTTAGTTTAATACTTTTACCATGACATAAAGTCCCTTTTTATTTTATAGTTCAACAGACATAATAATATTAAAAGAGAAAAGTTTTTACAAGATTTTATCTTATGTCGGATTTTTTACAAAGCCCTCATATGGAGTTAATTAAAGTAGGAAGGGGACCTGAAAACCAGTTTTCTAAAATAGATCGCATCTAAAACACCTAACTAGTAAACTTTAGAAGCACGCTTGATTAAAAAATGAGACTTGGATACGATATTGTCTCCTATATTGATCATGAGCGGACGAGTTTTCCAATTTGTGGAAGATGCATTATTAATATGTCACGCTTCCAAATTAACCAATAAGGAAAAATTGAAATCGTGACTAGCTTAGGCATAAACTTACTTATAACTAATTTGGTAAAATAGTTCCTTAACAAGATAGTTTCAAAATTCTTCTAAAACAAGCATATCATAGCTTCTATAACCAAAATATATTCATAGCTAATAATTCCTATAAAATTTTATGCATCGTTTCCATGGTTATAGTATATTAACACCTCAAAACTTTACATTATAAGATACTACACATATTAAATTAACACCCAACTATCCTATCGGAGAGTCATTTTTGTCATCTTCTTCTTACAAAAAAACCTCGCTAAACTCATCACTGCAAAACAAACAACTATATAATGAGCTCTATGGAACTCAGTACAAGAGGTAACCAAACATATACATTACCTAAAGCTCACATAAAATATATATCTTTTCAAAAGTGTGTATTCACTTTCTTTGCAAGGACTCCTAAGTAAGACAATCACAAAATTCCTCAAGAAGTTCAAAAACTATGAAGATTTTAGTAAATAGCCAAACTATTCAAGATACTATGCAATACATAATCAATCGGTTGAACGGAATGCGCTATTATTTAAACTTTGGAACATATTTCGAACATCATATATTACTTAAGTCATGACTGCATTTTCACGTACAACTCTATCATAAAATGTATTCTCGGTGCAGAGCCGCTCAAAAAGTGGGTACAAACCCCCACCTGGCAAATGCACCTTTCACATAACACATACATATACACATTCACGACTTATATAAACATCTATTAGAAAATTATAACATCGCAAAATTATATAACCCCTAATCTTTCTAATAATACAAACCCACCAATGAATCTCGAGTGTAGTTTTCCTCGACTTCCAAATCTCATCACTCCTCTAATTGGTGATACCTTTAAGAACACATGTTCCCCAACTTGAAATTCGATATATTTTCTTATTATGTTCGCCCAACATTTTTGTTTATTTTGAGACTCTCAAATTCTCACACAAATAATTTTGATTTTTTCTTTAGTTTTCTCCAATAACTAAGGGTGCAAAATCTTTCTTTCACCTATATCCTAGCATAAACGAGTCCTACACTTTCTCCATCTTAATACTCGATTGATAACTATTTTTATACACAGAGTCCACTACAGTCATGTGTTTTATTCCAATTTGGACCGAAACCAAAACATATGCTCAAAGCATGTCCTCCAAGGTTTAAATCATTCTCTTGGTTTGTCCATTCGTTTGCAGATGAAAATCAATAATTGGCTTCAATTACGTTCCCAATGCTCGTCGAATATTCCTCCAAAGTTTTGAAATGAAACAAGTATCTTAATCCAATATGATCCCTTTGGGTACACTATGAAGTTGGGTTATTTAATTCATGTAAATTGAGCCATTTGTCAATGAACCCTCCATGCTCACCGGTAAAATATATGATGATTTAGTAAGGCGATTTTTAAATGTATTCTTACCATAAAATATTTTACTTTATTAAAATAGTTTATTTTCATATTATATTTATTTCCTTGTTAGCATAGTATTATCTTTCTTTATCACCAAATTACCAGTCCTATAAATAGTTTATATGATTTCATTTTATTGTATTAGAACAATTTGAATTCACAATATAGTCCTTCTAATCTTTCTTAATTTCTAGCCTTTATGGATCTCATATTATTAATACATTGCTTTCATTTTCCTATTTTCACACTTTCGTTTATTTAAATATCTCACATGGTATCAGAGCCACAATCCAAATTGGTTTCTTGTATCGTTTCGCTCACTTCCACAATTCATTAATTTCCATCTTCCATGGTACTCCTTTCTCATTTCAATCGATTCTGCACAAACAAAAAAACACTTCTCTCTAATCCTCTCGTAGAAATCAAAATCATATTCCTCTCGTATGAATCAAAATATTTATTCTCGGATAAGATTCGAAATTAATTCTCTCGTAGGATTCGAAATCTTATTCCTTTCATAGGAATCGAAATCTTAATCCTCACGCAGGATTCGAAATCCTGATCCTCATGTAGGATTCGAAATCCTAATCTTCACGTAGGATTCTAAATCCTAATCCTCTCGTAAGATCTGAAATCGTATTCCTCTCATAGGACTCGAAATCTTGATCCTCTCGTAGAATTCGAAATCTCATTAGACCATCAAATGGTATCATCTCGGTAATTCACTCAACATTCAATTTTTGGTTCACGTTCTCAACGCTTGACTGATCTCTCCACCTCATTGTCACGCCACGACATCAACATTGTCACCACGTCAACTCCTTTGTCATGCTTCTCAATCAACAACGCTCAAGACACGTTATCAACAACACAAATTTCAAACTCAAGTTGATATCTATTCGACCTACTTGAGTTTGAATTAGGTGTTAAATAAATTTTTAACATAATATATTTTACCTTATTAAACTAGTTTATTTCCGTATTATATTTGTTTCCTTAAAAGCATATTATTATCTTTTTTTGTATATGGGTGTCTGGGCCATTCTCATAGAAAATATACACGCCTCCTCGTGCATATTCCCACTTAATCGGAACTAGGTTACCCATGAGGGTGCATATTCCCACTTAATCAAAACTAGGTTACCCATGTTCAGGAAAAAGGAGGGGACTCGAACCTTGCACCTCTTGCTTTACCCCCTTAAAGGGCTCAAGAAATAATAAGGCTGGAGGGATTCAAACTATGTACCTCCTAGATAAGAGACAATGTGTTGGCCATTGAACTAGACCCAATAGTTAATATTATTATCTTTCTTTCTCACCAAGTTACTAATCTTTTAAATAGTTTATACGATCTCATTCTATTGTATTAAAACAATTTAAATTCACAATATAGTCTTTCTAATTTTTCTTGATCTCTAACTTTTATAATTCTTCTATTTTTGCACTTTCACTTATTTAAATATCTCACCGCAATCAACAATAAATCAAAGGAAAATTCTTCTATCCAATATTAAATGAACCTAACCAATAATATTAATACACATACCCTATATTTTAAATTTATAAAAATAACTAACTAATAAATCTAATAACATATATTTAATTATAATAATCAATCAATATGATATAAATATTAGATTATCTAATATTAAATAGAACTCTTCTCCTAAACCAAATTGCATCCCATTTACTTTTTGACTTAGGTAATCCTGTTACAAAATATCTAAATCTAGTCCCATTTCCACTTCGTAACTTTTCGACTTAATAATCTATTCAATTGGATTTCAATTGGAATAGCAAGTTATATTCCGTTACAAAATTCTTCTATGGTTCAGTTTTCCACTCATTTCCTCCATTGAACCAACCAATCCCTTTTTCAACCATACAGTGGACTATTGCCTAAAAGGCTACAAGAGTTTGACTTTGATTTCTCCACTAAACCATGGCCCACAAGGTTAGAGTCTTTAAGACTTCTTTAAATTCAGTCCCTGGTTCTGTTATTGTTTGTATTTAGTGTTGAATTTTTTTACACGTCCAAAAAAAAATCAGTCCTATTTTATTTTCAACAACCCATTTTAAACTTTAATAATATGCTTTTGAAAGTAAAAAAAACAAGCAATTTTCAAAAACTGCATAAATTGTTCGACGAAATTTGAGAGGACAAATTAACCCAAACAAGATACAACATAAATTGTTCAACTCCTATTTACAAAAACTGTTTAACTCCTTTTTTAAGGTCAAAGATAACCATTTTCTCAAGATAGCTTGATATTGGATCAATTACTTTCTTTTGGATGTGAGGTCATCTCAACTTATTTCGTGTTTTGTTTTGTTTTCCTTTTATTGATGTTTTCTAGATAGTTGGACAAAAAAAATGTTATCTACATATTTGTTTATTTAAATTTTGAGTATTTTTCCGAGAAAATGCCACTTAGAATCTTGAACACACCCCCCTCTTCGAGATAACACCCCTACCAGGAGTCTTTTCTGACTAAAGACCTCAACAAGTTTTTAACACATGAACCCCAAAACCCCTATTACCTTACTACCCTTTTTTGTTTTTTCCCCACTATATATAATATTTTTATAACAATTTTCTTCACTTTTCATTTCCCGTATCTCTCTCATCTCTCCTCTCTTATCAATCATCTCTCCTCTCTAGATAACACCACCACCGAACTCTCTATCTAACCCCACCACCTAAATTGCCACCCAACCACCACCACCACCACCGAAACTGTGGCAGATGAAGCACCACCACTCTAAAATAACACCACCACTCTCCTCTCAACAGCAATTGAAGGAACTGGAGTACTCCGAGATCTTCACCATGGAAACGAGCTTCACCACCGGTGAGTAGCCACTGCAACCAACCTCGCGAGATCTGATTCGCCGGAGTAATGATGACCACCACCTCCATGGCTTCGTTGCTTCGCTGCTGCAACGAAGAAGATGAGACAACTGTTGCCAAGCTCACGTCACTGCAACTCCGGCGCCAAGCTCCACCAGTTGCCGAGGTGATGAAGAAAGCAGCATCGATTGGTGCTCCGCCGTCATGTTTTGCACAAGGCTTCTTCTTCACCGAGCTGGAACATGAGGTGAAGAATGGTGAAGAATGGTGAAGCAACGAACCCCTGCAGCTCCGTCGCTCCAGCTACAGCGCCACCACTCGAGGTCTCCGGCGAACCACGCGTTTCACGAACAGTGGTGGTGGAACGAAGGATGTGAAGCCACAGATCTGCTCAGGCGAAGAGGGAAACGAAGCCATGTGAAGATGCTGCTCAAAGCTCTCGTCGACGAGTTTTTGGTTTTTTTTCTTTTTCCAGATCTGGTCAAACAAAATATTAGTTAGGTTTTTTTAATTATTTTTAATTGTATATTAATTTGTAATTATTTAAAAATGTGTAATAAAGATGAATAAAGGTTTTTTTGACTATTTATGGCTTGTTTTTTAATAATACTCATCAGTACTCATCAAATTGACTGAGTACTCATTAAATTTACGGAGTACTCATCAACTTTATCCGGAGTACTCATCAAATTTATCCGGAGCACTCGTCAAAATATATAGAGTACTCAACAAATTTATAGAGTACTCTTAGTTTTTCCGATACTCACCAATTTTATCCGATACTCTATGTTTTTTCCGGAGACCGGTGACTGGTGGTCGGAGGTCGGAGGTCGGTGGTCGGTGGTCGGTGGTCGGAGGTCGAAGGTAGGTGGGTAGTGGTAGTGGAGAGAGAAACAGTGACATCACACTTTTTTGTCTTTTAGTGTTAGTAAGGGTAGGAAAGACTATTGTAAAAAATGAGGTCCCTAATAAGAACAACTTTCTAGACACTACTCTATAGAGAAGAAATAGTGTTTCTAAGACCCTATATATAATTCACCCTATTTTTCCCATTGTCTTATATTGCTTTATTATTTTGCGGTTATTAAAATCGTAAAATCTAAAATTTCTCTATTCGACAGCAATACATAATATTTATTGTGGCATGTGACGATAATTTTGACTTGACAAGTTTGAATTCATTAATTAAGGCTATTTTCACATTTGACTGTCTTGATCGAAGTGTTCGTTAAATTTTTTTTGACATTCTTAGTCCATATTGAGGTTAGTTTCTCCAGATTTTTGTGTAGTTTGTTATTCTTGGTATTGTGTTGATATGTTGCTTTTACTCATTGCAACTTTTAGATAATTGCAATACAAGACTTTTGTTTTCACAAGTTAAGATACGGGGTTATACTCGTGCATACAAATTTGAAAGAATCTTTTGTTGGGGTTTCGTTTACATCGCCAAATTTTGGAAGGAATGCGAAAAGTTGATATATTGAGCACTCTTCAGTTTTGTAAAGGCCTTTAATAAAATTATTGTTTTGGATTATCATTTTGTAGGATCTTATCTCTCGTAATGATTTTATTGTTAGTACTCATGGTTATTTTCCAGATTTGTTGACCGTTGAGTTTGATATCTAGTTCAAGTGTTGCTTGGACTTTATTGGCGTTCGCCGTTTTAAATTAAGTCATTCAGGGATCTTTAGTTATGATATTTAGGTCACGTGTTTCTTAGACCTACTTGGCATGCCATTTGTATTCAACCCTTCGAGGTTTATTCATCCTTTTGAGGCCTATTATGTCCTTCGAGACTTATTCAGCCCTTCGAGACTTTTTGGAAGAGGATGAGAGATATTTGAAGACTGGCGATTTATTTCTTGACTCCCTAGCGGATTCTTCGTCAAGATTGCCCTTTGAGGCTTATAATTCGCCTTTCGAGACTTATTCAGTCATTCGAGATTTATTTAGTCCTTCATGACTTATTCAGTCCTTCGAGACTTATTCAGTCCTTCGTGACTTATTCAGCCCTTCGAGGCTTTCAGTCCTTCGATACTTTTTTGATGATTTATTTCTTGACTCCCTAGCAGATTTTTCGTCAAGATTGCCCTTCAAGACTTAATCAGTCCTTCGAGACTTATTCAGTCCTTCACGACTTATTCAACCTTTCGAGGCTTAGTCATCCCTTTAAGGCTTTTTGGAAGAAGAGGAAAGATATTTGAAGACTGGTGATTTATTTCTTGACTCCCTAGCGGATTCTTCGTCAAGATTGCCCTTCGAGGCTTATTCAGCCTTTCTTATTCTATCTTTCTTATTCAATCATTCGAGACTCTTATTCAGCTTTTCGGGGATCATTCAGCCATTCGAGGCTTTTTAGAAGAGAAGGAGAGATATTTTTAAAGATTGGTGATTTATATCTTGGAGGCCCTAGCGGATTCTTTGTCAAGATGGAGATATTTTGTTCGAGGTGGAGATATTTTTAGGTTTTTTTTTTTTGCCTTTATTACCAAATTTGTGTCTTGACTCCTTAGCGGATTTTTCGTCAAGATGGAGATATTTTTTTGAGGTGGAGATATTTTTAGTTTTTGGCCTCGATTACCAAATTTGTGTCTTGACCCCTTAGCGGATTCTTCGTCAAGATGGAGATATTTTTCTAGGTGGAGATATTTGCATTTTTTGAGCCTTGCTTACAGAATTTGTGTCAAGGTGGAGATTGTTAGAGATGTGACCCAAATTCATCTTTGTTAGGTCTGGCCCATTTAATTATAAACCCTACTATCTCTATTTACCTATAAATACATTGTATTGTACAGGTTATTAGTTAACCCGTTCAATTGGCAGCAGCCATTAAACTCTCATTTGTAATCAATCAATCCTCTATAATAATATTTTTCCTCTTCCCGTGGTTTTTCCCTATTTGGGTTTTCCACGTATATCGGTGGTCCTTTCGTTTCTTGTTTATTATTATATTTATCATTCCGCGATCCTAATTCTATCAATATCAAATCTCTATTACGTTGTAACGTGATCCAATTAATAATGTTCATATAGATGATCCAATGCGAATTACCCAACAAATATTCGAAAATTCATACAATTTGAAAGATTCAACAAATATTAACCATGTTGTCTCAATTTCAATAAGTTTGGTTTTTCTTATCGTCCAACAAAAATATAATTATTAATAATTAGCTTTGTTTTTAATGAGTTGCGAGTTTTTTTTAATGGGTTACCTACTTCTTAATAGGTCGCATAGGGATGGAAATCGATCTAAAATTTCCGATTCCCGACTTTTCCGATCCGAAAATTCCGATTTTAAGGTTTCGAAATTTCGATTTCTGATTTTTCCGAAAAATTGGATCGAAATTAGAACTACATATAAATTTCTGAAATTTCCGGATTTTCCGATCCGATTTTATTTACGAATTATATTTTCGATTTTATATTATGTATATTAAATAAATAATAAATATTAAAATAAAGTAAAGGTATACAATCGAAAATGTTGAAAAAATTCAGAAAAAAAAAGGAAAGAAAAAGTAAACCTTGAAAAACAAAGAAACATTTTTTTATGTTCGAAACAAAAAGGACAATGAAACATGATAAAACTTAAAACCCATCTCTTCACACACTTGCATTGGAACAAAAACAAAAAGACTTGCATTGGAAAAAAACAAAAAGAACTCTTCACACTCAAGTTCTCACCTTCATAGCTTCCCACCGAGCCTCTGTACAAGAAAACCGCATCCACTTCTTGACCATTCTTCACCATCATCAACCTGGCTTGGCTACATCATCAACAAAAATTTCGTAATTTTCAAACTAAAATTTCCAAAATTCCAAACCAAAAAATTCCTATACCAAAATTTCTGAATTTTCGGTAAATTTCAAAATTCTGAATTCGGAATATTTTTCTTACGGAAAAAAGGATCGGAATTAGAATGAAAAAAATCTATTCCAGAAATATAGGAATTTTTTTTTTTGTCCATGGAAATTTTTTCGAAAGTCCCTTTTTCTTATATGTTCCTTCCGATTTCTACCCCTAACTGGTCGCATGTGTTTTTTTAATAGATTGTGTGTTTTTTTTCAACGGGTTACATATGTCTTATCTAAAATTGGTGTGAACTTTATTAGAAAAAAATTTACGTGTATATTTTGGGTCAATCACATATATTACACTTTGAACTTTAGTTAGTTTTAATAATAGGGGGTGTTTATATACACTTAATGAGATCTTAATTTGGTTTATTAACACGCCAGATCAATAAGGCAGATTGTTTTTCTGACCATTTCAGATCTAAATGGCTTTAAACTGGTTTGTTTCATTAAAAATTCTAATTCATTCATAAACGGTCTCTTTAGAGAATAAGTTCTATTTAGTTGTTAATTCATCATTCAATACATATCACTTACAAAACGAAACGTCGCCTTATATTTAGTATTTTAATTAGTTGTATAAGACTAGTTTTCTGTTTTAAATTAGTTAATTAGTTTTTATTATTTAAGGATAATATTGTAATCTTGGGAAAATAGCATTTAAGGTTTTCTATTTGAGTATTTATAGTTATATTTATAACTTCTTAGAGGTGGTTTTTGATAAAATAATGGAAAAAAAGGTTTTTTCTCTGAGTGTTTGTTTCATATGGGTTACCTCTACATTATCTGGTATTCAGAGTCAGGTCGATCTTGACAGAAATGATGCTTCCACGAACGTCGTAACGAAGCCATGATAAAATGATGTCATGTTACGCCATGAATACCCTACCCTATATCTCATGACGACGATATGGGTCAAAATCCTTTTACTCGTGTTCAGATTGTTGAAGACGACAATCTTTGAATAACATAGTTTAAGATGAATCTTTTGAAATTTTTTGGTGATTTGCAAG
Source organism: Nemophila menziesii (assembly GCA_029959085.1). Taxonomy (NCBI): domain Eukaryota; kingdom Viridiplantae; phylum Streptophyta; class Magnoliopsida; order Boraginales; family Hydrophyllaceae; genus Nemophila; species Nemophila menziesii. The sequence continues at coordinate 39,562,771 of JARWIR010000001.1, forward strand.
GTTATGAGTTTCTAGATTGGCTTCTTACAGTGGAAGAAATCTTGAACTTTTAGGATAGAATTAATGCCCAATAAACCTCCATATTATTTTTTATTTTCTCTGACCACAACCTTCATTTACTTCCCGTATAAGGCATCATATATTCTCTTATTTTCTTTTTACCCTCGTTCCTTCACGTTGTTAGTTATTATCATAGGCTCACATCAACCTTTTTATATATTCCTATTTCACAAAGTTTTATAAACAAACTTTTTGTGCTTTATAATTCATCATCATTGACGAATTTTAAACAAATATTAATTTCAAAATTCATACTTTTTATTGATTTCAATATCCATATATATAATTCTTTATTTTTTATGTCATATTTGCATACAAGGGAATATGATGTGTGTCTAAATTGATAATTTCCAACAATCCTGGGATTTGATTGTGGTTGTAATATCTGACACGTGATGCAATATTGTAGCACCTTTTAGCCTGCATCAATAAGAATATATATTAGTAATAAAATATATTTTGAGAGTAAGCTAAAGATAACAGGTATATGAGATAAAAACTTGCACAAGTAAAAAATCACAAGTGGCAAGGAATACTAGATTATACGAATCAACACCAAAAATGTCAGCTCCTTTTAGGGTTGTTCCTTTCATAATTGTAGGACCGGACTTATTAATGAGACACTCAGGACATGTTAATATTTATTAATGTTTTTCTTCTTTTTGAATAATATACTGAGTTTTGATAAATTTCTCATAACTCGATTTGTTCTTTGTTTTTTGATACATTTCGTGATTTTTCTATGTTTTTTTTTAATTGTTTGTTATTGAATGAAGTTATATTATTACATTTTATATATGATATATAACTTATTTTTGTATTTTTTTTACTTTCTTTTTTAATGACACTGCGAGTTATGGGAATTTTTCTATAACTCAGTTTGTTCTTATTTTTGCTGCATTTTTTGTGTCGTTTATATATTTAGTTCTTTTTCATTATTTGTGAAGTAACAAGAAATAGGTGTATATCATAAAAGATATTGTATATCATATTTTTATGTGTTTTACCTTTGATTTTAAGAACAATTTGAGTTTTAGGATTTTCCCACAACTCTTATTGTTCATCAAGTAAAAGATGAAACGTTTATATTCATGAACTAGGTACCATAGATATGTTATCTATCATATATTTTTATTTTATAATGTTCTTGTAACGAAACTAACCCAATATTATACAAAAAAAATGTAAATTTAATGTTTTCGTGAGTTCGGGAATTTTCCTATAACTCATTATAATATTTTTCAGTAACTCAACTTACTACTTTTTTCTATATGAGTTTTGAGAATTTTTCCGTAACTCAATTTTTTTGAGTTTTGAGAATTTTTCCACGACTCAACTTTTTGAGTTTTAAGAATTTTCCCATAACTCAGTTTTTGGAGTTTTGGGAATTTTCTCATAACTCAAACTGTCTTTTTTTTAAAAGAAAAAAGAAACTTCGTTTCTCCTGCATATCATTGCATTGTTTTATACTTAACATAATTAATGATTCATAATGAGTATAACTCAGCTGTGTGGTTACTATACTAGACTAGAGTTAAGCTATTAGACTAGATGACAAAAGTTGTTATAACCAACTTAGTACTACAAAGAGTGTGTGTGTGTGTGTGATAGTGCTGAAAACACACCTCTCTCGCTCTATATATATTGTACTATTTACACATTAATCATATAACAATTTATTTTCTTTTCATATCATTATATTCAACATGGTATCAGAGCCAAGGAAAAGCTTCAATGAAGCTCAATTTTTCCGCCATTAATGGCGTTTTATTAAGAGCTTCAGCTTTTTCGCTCTCTCGATCCTGCTTCCGCTATTCTTTTTTTTCAAATTTTTTAAATGGCGTCTTCGTCTTCTTCTTCACCGCATATTACTTCCAGATCCTCTATACCTGCTGGGCTGCTCATTCTTCGTCAAAATTGGAGTAGCTTGGTACAAGTTAAGTTAGATTCATCTAATTATGTTCTTTGGCGTTCTCAAATTGAATCAGTTCTGGATGCTCATGGTTATTCGGGTCACTTGAATGATGGTGTTTCTCCGCCGTCTTCTACTGATCCTCTTTACGCTACATGGTTGATTGAAGATCAACAACTTAAATTATTGTTATTATCCTCGATGATTCCATCGATTTTAGCTCAGGTTGTACGTCTTGCTCATGTTGGTGATGTTTGGATTAAATTGGAGGAGATCTTCGTCACTCAATGTCGCACACATGTTCATCAATTGAAGATAAAACTCTGCAACATTAAAAAGGGTGATCAAAAGATGACTGACTATCTCGCTTTGATTCAATCTATCTGTGATGGTCTTGAAACTGCCTCTGCATCTCTTCCATTGGAAGATGTTATTATGTATACACTTAAAGGTTTACCAAGTGAGTATAACCAATTAAAATCTAGTATACGTATTACAAATGCTCAACCTACTCCTAATGCCTTCATTCATTGGGTAGTTTGTTAATTTCTGAAGAATTACATATGCACATGGCTGAATTAACTGATTCTACTCCTCAACCTCATAATGCGCTTTATTCGAATACGACACCTCCTTCTTCGAATAATCGAGGTCGTGGTTTTTCTCAGCGTGGTCGTGGTCGTGGTTTTAATGGTCGAGGTCGTGGTGCTTCTTCCTATATGCCTTCTAATTTAGGTACTAATACCTCATCTACTCAGTCTGGTGTGCAATCTACTCTTCCTACTTGTCAAATCTGTTCTAATATTGGTCATAATGCTTTGGATTGCTGGTATCGTTCAGATTTTGTCACTTTTCCATCTCCCCGAGCTAACCGTACTGCTTTAGCAGCTCAATCAAATTTGAATGCTCAAGTTTCACCTCATAATGCTAGCTCAACTCATCCTCATCATTCTAATACCTCTAGCTCTTATGATGCAGAGCAATGGTTCTTAGACTCGGGTGCTAATAGTCATATTACACATGACTTGAATCTAATTCAGAACTCCTCACTTTATCATGGTGGAAATGTTGTTTCAGTTGGTAATGGTACTGCATTGGATATTGTCAACACAGGTCATAGTAAGCTTCTAACTCAATCCTCTACTTGTGATCTTAACTCTATTCTTCATGTACCTCAAATTTCATCCAATTTATTGTCAATTTCTCGTTTCACTCTTGATAATAACTGTTCCATTACTTTTACTTTACATTCAGTCTCTATCATTGATAATTCAACTAATTCTATCCTGTTTCAGAGCCCTTGTAAGGATGGTTTGTATCCAATCTCTTTCTCAGCTAATTCAGTGTCTTCATCCACTTCAAAACCTCTTTGTTTGTCTTCCAAGTCTCAAGTCTCTTCAGCTATGCTTTGGCATTATAGGTTGGGTCATCCTTCAACTCATGCTTCTGCTACATTAGCATCTGTTTTGGATACTAGACTGAATTATCATGGTGTTAGTTGTGCAGCTTGTTCTATTGCTAAAGCTCATAAACAGCCTTTTTCTCTATCTGTAACTAAGAGTTTAACTCCATTCTCTATTGTTCATTCTGATGTATGGGGTCCTTCCCCTGTGAATTCTTGTTCTTTGTTCAATTATTATGTTGTTTTCATTGATGATTTTAGTAAGTTTACATGGATTTATCCATTAAAATTGAAGTCAGATGTGTTTTTTGCATTTCAAGCCTTTTATTCTATGATTAAAACTCAATTTCATATCTCTGTTCAAACTTTGCGCACAGATAATGGTGGTGAATATCTTAGTTCTACCTTTTCATTGTTTCTTCAATTACATGGTGTTATTCATCAAACTAGCTGCCCTCATACTCCTGAACAAAATGGAGTCTCTGAGAGAAAGCATAGGCATTTCATTGAAACAACTCGAGCCCTTCTTTCTCATAGTTCAATGCCACTTAAATATTGGCTTGAAGCTCTTGCAACCTCAGTTTATCTAATCAATCTTTTACCTACTCCAAATCTTTCCAATCTCAGTCCTTATGAGGTTTTATATAAACTAACTCCCTCTTATAAACATCTTAAAACCTTTGGTTGCCTTTGCTTCCCTTAGTTGAAGCCTTACTCCTCACATAAACTTGATTCCAAGTCTACTCCTTGTGTTTTTCTTGGTTACTGTAATTTTTCTAAAGGTTATAAATGTCTAGATTTAAATTCCCATAAATTTTTTATCTCTAGACATGTTATTTTTAATGAGTTTAATTTTTCTTTTGCAAAAACTACAAAACTGTCTTCTCAACTTGATAGTTCTACTACTTCATTTGTTGATTTATTCAACTCCTCTATTAATCCTTACTCTTTGTCACAACCTTTTCTACCTTTTTCTTCTTCAGAGGTCAATTCAGAGTCTACATCTCAGTCATCCTCTACACAACCTTCTTCATCTCAGCCACCTATTAAATATCATATGATAACAAGGAAACAAACTAGTTCTCTTAAACCTTCCTACAAGTGTCAAAATGTGCTTGAGTCCTCCTCTTCTCTCTTGTTTGTTGAACCTAATTCCTATAAAGAAGCTTCTATGTTACCTTGTTGGCAATATGCTATGAAAAATGAGTATGATGCCTTGATAAATCAAAAGACTTGGACCTTAGTCCCTCCACCACATGGTAGAACCCTTATCTCTTGTAAATGGGTGTATAAAATTAAGAGGAAGGATGATGGTTCTATAGCTCGCTATAAGGCTCGACTTGTTGCTCATGGCTTTATTCAAGAATATGGTTTGGACTATAATGAAACCTTTAGCCCTGTTGTGAAACATCAAACAGTTAGAGTTATATTTTCTTTAGCTGCTACATATTCTTGGGACATTAAGCAGATAGATGTTTCAAATGCTTTTCTTCATGGTTCTCTTGATGAAGAGGTTTATATGTCTCAACCTCCTGGTTTTGCTAATGCTGATAATCCACATTTTGTGTGTAAATTGAATAGATATTTGTATGGTTTAAAGCAAGCTCCAAGGGCATGGTACCAGTTACTTGCTAATTTTTTAATTTCTCATGGATTTCAGTCAAGTTCTGCTGATTCATCCATGTTTGTTAAAGGGTCAAATGCATCTTTAACTATTATTTTAGTGTATGTTGATGATATTCTTGTTACAGGAGAAGATAATACTACTATATCTACAATTATTACTGCTCTAAAGCAAAGGTTTATGATGAAGGATCTTGGTTCTTTGTCTTATATTTTAGGACTTGAAATTACTCGTCCTAACATGTCTATTTGTGTAACTCAGTCCTCTTATGCCTTATTTATTCTCAAGAAGGCGGGTTTAAGTGATTGTAAAGTTAGTTCTACTCCTTCACTCAGCAAATACATGATCAAATCTGATCATGACTTACTTCCTTATGAGAATCCATTTTTATTTAGGAGTATAACTGGTGCTCTTCAATATTTAACCATTACTCGTCTAGATATTACTTATGCAGTTAATCAAATTTGCCAAGCAATGCATAAGCCTACCAACTTGGACTATGAATCCTTGATGAAGTTATTAAGGTATATTAAAGGGACAGATCATTATGGTCTGTCCTTTACTTCTTCTTCTTCTTCTTCTTCTTCTTCTTCTTCTTCTTCTTCTTCTCCTTCTATTCGAGCATTTTCTGACTCGGATTGGGCGAGTAACACGACAAATCGTCGCTCTACTACTGGTTATTGCATCTTTTTGGGTGATAACCTTGTGTCTTGGGGTTCTAAGCGTCAAACAACCGTTTCTCGTTCTTCAACTGAGGCGGAATATCGAGCTCTTGCGTATGATTCTGCAGAAATTAAGTGGCTTACCTTTATGCTCAACAATTTGAAGCTTCCAATTATCACACCTACTATCTCATGTGATAACTTATCTGCTATTGCTTTAACATCTAATCCAGTGTTTCATACTCGAACACGACATATTGATGTGGATTTTCATTTTGTTCGTGAGCAAGTTAAACGTAAATTACTTACTTTGACTCAAGTTCCCACTCTTTCACAAGTTGCAGATATATTTACCAAGAGTTTGTCATCAACGCTTTTCTCTTCTTTGATTAGCAAGCTTCCTCTTCTCAGACGAGCTCAGCTTGAGGGGGGATAATGAGTATAACTTAGCTGTGTGGTTACTATACTAGACTAGAGTTAAGCTATTAGACTAGATGACAAAAGTTATTATAACCAACTTAGTAGTACAAAGAGTGTGTGTGTGTGTGTGTGTGTGATAGTGATGAAAACACACCTCTCTCACTCTATATACTGTACTATTTACACATTAATCATATAACAATTTATTCTCTTTTCATATCATTATATTCAATAATTCATTATTTATATTATTCTTGTACAATTTCTTGATATATCCATTTAGAATAATGTGTTGACGCCAACTGCATTTGGACCCAAGATCTCTTCAAGAGGGTAAAAAAACCATAACTTTTAAGAGATTGTACACAAGGTTGCAAGGGTTCATTGGGCATTCACCCTTAAGGATATTCCCAAACAATGGCGCGCACCATTGATTGTTAAGAGACTTCGAGGGTGAGCACGATTATGCTGGAAACAATTGAAGTCGACGTGAACGCAGTCTGGCAAGCCTAAACTTGACTTGTGGGATGAGTTTGAGAAACAAATTAAGGATACCTTTTTACAGCTTAATTACGGGAAAAATGCAATCGCATTTAGATTGGACAAAAAATAGTACCTTGTTTGTTAATCACTTGAGTTTGATGGGACTGATTTATGGCAAGTATTGGGATGAGTCACTAGGGGTGGAAATCGGCCGGATCGGATCGGAATAGGGCTTGTTCATAAATTTCTCTTTTTTTCGGAAGAGCCAAATTCAATCCAATTCCAATCCAAAAAAAAAACGGAATTCAAAATTTCATTACGATTTCGGAACACCCAAAAATTTTTGGAATTTCGGAATTTTCGAAAATCCTATATTTTATTAGTTTGATTTTTTTTTTGAAAATCTTTGGTACATTTATTTTCAGAAATTTAGGAAAGTTAGAAAAAAAAATTGTTACAAGAGAGGTCTAAAAATGAGGAAAACCTCCAATTATTGATTATCTAAAACAGCTCTAGGCACAGCTCAGCCACACCTATCCATTGTTAATAAGCGCCATAAGCCATACGGAGGGTCCTTGAGTGTGATAGGCCCACCTTCCCTGTTCATACCATGCTTAGCTAACCAGTCTGCACACCCATTTACTTGCCTGTAGCACCACACCAGCTTAAAACGACTATTAGCCCCCATAATAGCTCGGCAAGCCCTTACCTTATCGTCCACAGGCACCCTTGAGTTCACACCGCCCTTCACTAGCGCGTGCAACTCACTCGAGTCCGTCTCGATAAGAAGAGATGTAATATTCTGTTCCACTGCCATATGAATACCAAAAAGAAGCGCGAGAATCTCCGCCTCAAAAGGAGAACTCGCAACACATTGACCTGCAAAACCATTAAAATAATCCCCGTTGCTATTTCGGAATAATCCACCAATGCCTGCTTTCTTTCTATCCCTACTAATCGCACCATCTATATTTAATTTCAAGCCACCCTTAGGTTTATCCCACTTGATAAAAATACTCTTCGCGGAGACGATTAAGCCCCCATCGCGTTCCATACCCCAAGCTCTAACATAGTCACAAGTCGGATTATTGATAAATGCACTTAAGCCCCTGCTAGATTTTTCTTTAGCATTCGAATTGAAAAGTCTCTTATTCCTCTCAACCCAAAAATTCTAAATATACGCCGCAAATATACTCCTCCGTTCAATCCCATTAACGCATTCCTTTTTAGTCAACATTTCCTACCACCACTCGATGTCATCCAAGTTCGCGAATCTGTCATTCCCAACATTCGAGAACCTGCGCTGCTGATCATCTCCGCCACTGAACTGCATAACTCCCGCTGCTGAGCGCTGCTGTTCAGTACCGTTCCTGAATTGCAGAACTGCCGCTGCTGAGAGCTGCTGCCGCGGAGCTGCAGAGATAACCTGGAATGTTGTTGTCGCCGATTCTTCACCACGCTGATGTGCTGCTGTTGTAGGTTCAGCCCCCTGATCAGGTCCCCGCGCTATCCAGGAACTCCTACCGTTCTGCGCTGCATTATTCCAGCTTTCCACCTCAGCACGCGCCAGTCCAGGAACTCCATCAGCAGCACGTTCCCGCGCCTCGCCCCTAATACTTGCAATACAAGAAGAAAACGTAGCAGTATACCCATTACAGTAACTAAATAAATGTATAGCTGATTCTTCCCTTAGTCCACATCTACCGCACACCGCATCATCTATTACTCTTCGCAACTTGAGATTAGCCCGAGTAGGTAGGTGATTCCAAATTGCGCGCCATAAGAGGTTTTTCACTTTTTGAGGACATTTTAGACTCCAAACCAAATCCTAGTTGAAATTGGCCACCCCTTCCTCAAACGTCAATCTATTGTAAGCGCATTTGACCGAGAAAACACCCGATGGTTCATAAACCCACTTATAAAATCTTTCAATTCCAACACTCACTTCATTAACACCGTGCTTCAGAACCTCTTTTCCCTCCAATATAGCCTTACACATCCTTGAATCGGAAGGCTTGACCTCGCGATCTAAGAATCCCAAACGGAAATACTTTTGGCTAATCGCACGGACCCACAATGCTTGATCACTAGCAAGTATCTTCCATCCCAACTTAGCTAATAACGCCCTATTATATTCCCCCGCACGTCCTAGCCCCAACCCTCCTTGTTTTTTAGGCTTACACAACGTCCTCCATGACAACCAATGTATTTTCCGACCCTCTTCTGACGAGCCCCATATGAAGTCCCGTATAATCTTATCTATCTCCTCACATACGTGAATTGGAAGTTTCATTGTTTGCATAACGTATGTAGGCATAGCCGAAAGAAACGCCAGGGCTAGTGTTATTCTTCCTGCCATAGAAAGACTCTGACTCTTCCATTTAGGTAACTTATTCTGCATTTTATACACAATCCCTCGGAAGAAACCACGGGGTAATATCTGGGACCGAATCGGCAGCCTAAGTACTTTCCCAGTGAGTCACTAATTGTGAATCCACTTCGCTCAGCGAGTTCTGTCGCTCTATCCTCCGTTACATTCGCCGAAAAGTAAATCAAGGACTTATCCTCGCTCACGGTCTGTCCAGCTTCACTGCAAAACACCCTCAACACCTCCTTAACTAAATCAATATGGACTTCATTAGCCTCCGCAAAAAGTAGCAAGTCATCTGCAAAAAAAACGTGTGAGATCGGCGGCCCTTGTTGGTTAAGACGAATGGGTAACCATTCATTCCCACCACAAAGGCCCTGTATAAGCATGGATAATCTTTCAATACACAAGACAAAAAGATAAGGGGCTAAAGGATCTCCCTGACGAATTCCTCGCTGAGGCACGAAACTCTATAATTGCTTCCCATTCCACAACACATTCATAGTATTAGTAGCCATAGCGGACATGATCAACTTTATCCGACTTTCCTGAAACCCAAAATATGCAATCGTATCTTCGATAAACCTCCAATTTAATTTATCATAGGCCTTCGCAAGATTGATCTTAATAGCCATATAACCCGTTTTCATCACCATCTTCTGCATCCTATGATCAATTTCTTGAACAAGAACAACATTATCAATGGTGGACCTTCCCGGCAAGAAGCTACTCTGATTCAGACCAATTTTCTCAACTAAGAATGGACGAATTCTATTTACCATGGCTTTCATGATGAACTTAAATGGAACGTTGATGAGGCTAATGGGTCTAAGTTCCCCAACCACCTCCGGATCCGGAACCTTCGGAATTAAATGTACAAGAGTGTGATTTAATCCTAAAGGTCCCTCCCCTTTGTTGATCGAGTGTCTCACCATATCGCAAATATCCGACCCTACAGTATCCCAACACTTTTGATAAAATAAAACTGAAACCCCATCACTCCTGGGGGCCTTGTTCGGATCCGATTGGAAAACAGCCGCCCTAATTTCCTCGTTCGTGAATTCCTCCTCTAATATGCCTCTTTCAAGTAAATAAAATTAAAAGCTAATTTGAATCCTATTGTTTTAGCAAACTAAATAGTCAAGAACTAGATAATCCTAAAAGACAATATTATCAAACTATTCATGTAAGCATTTTATCAAGCATATAGAGTGCGGAAAAGTAAAGAGTGTAGGGATAGAAAGATACACAACGATGTATAGTGGTTCGGTTTCCCTACATCCACTACCTAAGGAAGCCTCCTTAGGATTTGCAAGATTCTAAACTAATCTTCGTAACTCTTTAACCCGGGTGAGATTACAAACCCATTACAACCACTTCAAAAACCTTGAAGGAAATACACTTGTGTTATCACCAACACAAGGAACTGAGTATAGAACCTATACTCAGACTACTCTCTTAATCTATTACAAGAACTAAGAGGAAAGGAAAAGTGTTTAGGGGTGCTATAAAAGCTTGTAACTAAACTCCTAAAAGAGTGGATATAAACTATGTAGCTTGAGGAATGAATATGACTTGAATGCTCCTTGAAAACTTCTTGAATGATAATATTAATTGCTCTTAAGATTGGTAGTTGGAAGGGATGAGTTGTGTCTTGAATGAGCTTCAATTTATAGCTGAAATAAGCTTCCAACGGTCAAAAGGCTTCTATCTAACGGATAGGTTTAGACTCCAACGGATATAAGCTTTGTCCTCTTCTAATAGTGCAGAAACCCTTTCTTGCGGTGTCCCGCGGATATGGTCCGGTGTACCGCACGACTCAACATGTTGATTTCATAGCATACTGACGGGCTACCCTATGCACCGTGCTCCTGGTCCGCAGCCTTGGTCCGGTGTACCGCGCCTCAGTCCGGTGTACCACACATTTCTCTAGCTTACTGTTCGGACTAGCTTATGCACCGCGCCTTTGGTCCGTGGTACTGCGGTGTACCGCAGGTCTTGTCCGGTGTACCGCGACGCTGTTCTTGTGAAGCTCAAGCTTAAGATCAAAGATTTAAAGATAACTAATCTAATGAGGGGTTTTGGAAAACCTTTAAAAGAGATACCAAATGAATTTTAGTTTAAAGAATGATTTGTCGAATATTAAAACGGGAATAAAAACAAGGTAAGGCTAACATATTATGATTCATAAAGAATGTTTAAATTTTTGTTGTCCCTATCTCAAGAATTATACATCAAGAAGATGCGTGAACACTTTTACATGACATACTTTGATGTCATTAACACTCCAAATAGTTGTGAGCAAAAGATATAATCTTCTTATATGTCCTAGTACTCCATCAATGAAACAAAAAAGGTCAACAATACCATATTAGTAATTACAGTACCAATGATAATATTATGCATGCCATGATGTACACTAGGCCAAACATTTTTTTTGCCTTGATTAGTTATCCATTTGTCAATGATGTTTACTAGACCAGACATTGGTATGCCAGGTTTATTTAGTCCATTTTAAATAGAATTATGGGCATGAGAACTGAAAACCTGAAATATGAGCAATGAGATGTCTTAAAAGGATTAGGGCTCATGCTATATGATTTCAAATATAATATTTACACATAAAGTATATTCATATGTTAATTGGTCTAACAAAATGGATGAGTGTAAATATCTCTAGGTTGTGTATTCTTGTTGAACGATTGTGCTATATCCATGGAGTAGCAAGAACCAAACCTATATATTGCTATGTCTATTGTGAATTTTGAGTTTGTGGCTTACTCCGTAAAATTCAAAAGGTTTGTTTGGTTTAAGTTTGCTTTTACTTTTTATGATTCTCAAGTGATAGTGGGAGTTCGATTTTGAAATACTGTAATGGAGAAATGGCAATGACTTATGTGGTGAGCACATAATATTACAGTATAACCAAACATATTTATATATAGTATATCTTGATAAGAGACATTATTGCACATAAGAATATGAATTTGCAGTTAATACCCACACGTGATATTCTTGTGAATATATTTTTGGAACTAATTGCATGTTATGTAATTCCAGATCCTTCTGGATTTATATAGTTATGTATACTGCAAAATAATGTGCAATGATATATATATCATTATTTGGTTGTAATATATATACGTGTGGATGTATGCCAGATAGACTATGATTGGCCTTCTCACACGGGCAATCACCTTTGGCATTAGAGGATGCACAAGGATGAGATTAACTCATGTAAAAGAGTAACCCTTCATGTAAATAACATGAGTTACGAAAGTCGTCTTAATAGATGTTAAGATGAGATCATAAACATGTAGCGCAACATCCTAATTTGAATTTGTGATCGAAGTAGATCCCCACTATCTACTTAGTCTATAAAAGCCAGATATGCAATTCTTAATGGATACATGACATATGTCATGAATAAATGAATAATATCGTAGCACGCGAGTCATACCGGGTGTGCTAGCGACCAAAAGAAAGTGAAGAATTGATCCCTGTTTCTTCATTGTGTAAGACCTTTAAGTAGTACCCTTATTACTTTTGACTTAATTTTGATGTTTTGATCTGGTGTTTGCTACTTTAGAATATTATCGGTCATGAAAGATTCGCCTTAGTGAGATACGTCTGGGAAAGCAACCAGGTCATTATAGAATAATTCAATTGCAAAAGGAAGACTAAAATGAATATCAATGTGTGTGCTTGCAGCTGCAGGTCGACCAATCATGTAAGTCATCAAGGACTATGACATGATAGTGAGACACGTGATATTATGTTAGTGAACCCTTACAATCACAAAGATGATGTGATATGAAATCTGAGGGGTCAGATTTACTATGATATTGATATTATAATTTTTAGTCAAGGTAACTGCAAGATACGAAAGGATTATAAATCGTTTGAGCAGTTATCTACCCTAACAGGTTTATAACAAAAGGAATGCTCGTATGCTTGCCGGTCGCACGACCTATTTGCCAAGTATGATGGGTTTTGTCGATATGTTTGAGATAAAAGAAAAAGTAGCTTGATGCATATAACATGGGTGTGAGAGTAAACTCATCATGTGCAAGTGGGAGAATGAGTTTGGACCTGGCCCATAATGGATTAGCCCGACCCATATTGTGGTAGTTATTATTTGAATAACTAATATATAAATAACTTCCTGGAAGTTGTTTCATGATGAGAATATCAGACACATTTCAGATACATTTTTTTTTTGTCTCTGTCTTATACTTGAAAGAAACAAAATCATTAGTTTCTTTAAAGATCTCATTAACATATAATAGAAAATCCAACAGGCATTTATGTTGTGGAATATCAATTTTCTTTGTCATGTAAATATATTTTTATTCAACACGGAACATTCAATTCGTAATTCTACCTAAAAGGTTTGTTTAGAACCTTTTAAATTTCTTATAGATACTAAGAGCTCGTTTGGAAGTGCTTATTTTAAAGTAAAAAAACGCTTTTAGATTAAAATTCAAAGTTTAAAAAAAGGGGTAATTAGAGATAAATGCCTCCTTAATGATGCCTTTAATTTTTTTAAGCCTCTAATTTTCTTATTTAGAGATAAATGCCTAATAGAACAATTATTTATAGAAAACATCCCCTTTATATTTTTTATACCTATACTATCCTTATTATTAAATATATTATTTTATTTTTAATACAATATTTATTTTTAAATCTTAAACAAATAATAGGATATTTCCACCACTACCACCACCACCACAACCATCACCGCTTCCACCATCACAACCACCACCACCACCACTACAACCACCACAACCATCACCACCACCTCCACCACCACCACCACCACCACCACCTACTACTAATTTCATCACACGCGCGCGTCCGTGAAATTTTTTTAAAATCGCCATAACTAATTCAAAAAAAATCAGAAAAATCAAAAAAAATCATATTTGGATAAATCAAATTAATATTTACGTCTATGATTTTTTTCGGAATTTTCTGAATTTTTTGGTTTTTTTGATTTTTTTTAATTTTTTAATTCGCAGAAACATGGAATTCCATGTTTTAAACATGGAATTCCATGTTTTAAACAGTGAATTTCGTGTCTGCGGAAAACAAATTTCTTATATCAAAACATGGAATTCCATGTTTAAAACATGGAATTCCATGTTCTGCGAATTAAAATATTCAAAAAAAAATCAAAAAAATCAAAAATTCAAAAAATTCTGAAAAAAATCATAGACGTAAATATTAATTTGCTTTATCCAAATATATAAATTTTTTATTTTTTTGATTTTTTTAAAATTAGTTATGACGATTTTAAAAAAATTTCACGGACGCACGCGTGTGTTTATTAGTTTTTATTTTGTTTTTTTCTAATTTCTTTTTCTTAATTGTTAATTATAAGGGTAGTTTGAGATGGGGCATTTTTCTATAATAATCTTATTCTAGGCACCTTTTTTTAAATAAGTTTTTTAATAGGCATTTATCTCTAATTGGCTCTTAAAAAAATTATTAAAAATAATTTTAAAATCTAAAATTATTTTAAGTGCTTTTTTTAAGAAGCACCTATTTGGTGCTTCTCATAAAAATGCTTTTTAAAGTTAAACTTTTAAAATACTAAAAGCACTTTTAAGTGCTTTTCCAATAAAACACTTCCAAACGAGCACTAAGGCCGGAGTGACTGTATTAGTGAAATCCGCTATTATTAGATGTTATGGAGCGACGTCAGCTTCACATTTACAGTAATCCTTTGCAAGTGGTAGGGCTTTTTTCTAGATCCTTTTTCTTTTACTAACGGGTAAAAATACCACTTTCTCAAATATTTAAAATCAAAAACCACATATCCTTGCGAATTAAAACTGTCGTACATACATCATAGTGTTTTTCAAAAACTAGTAAGCACTGAAATAATATCATACATCTTCACCTGCTGAATTTTAATTTTCAAACAAAAATGAATACTCTTAATAACTAATTAAAAAAAAAAAAAGAATAACAGAAAAATTATTGCAATTCCTATTGTTTATAAAAGATAATCTCATCAAACATATTTCACTTTATAATCATCATCAGTTACTCACTATCCATCTCCAAGTAGAAAACAATTACCCCACACCCCAGTCACTCTAAAGAATAGCTGTACATTCTCAAATCCAAAAAAAAAAAAAAAAAAAAATTTACACAATACAACATGTTAATCAATAAATTCGGAAATTCCTTAAGATGAGCTTAACTTATCCCCAGCTTTAAGAAGAGCCATCTTTTGTGAACGTGAAACACTATGCCTATTAGTCAAAAGATCAATATAACTCTTAATTCTAAACCTGTCTGAATTAGTCAACGCAAATGGTGGATTTATTATTAGTGAAGGCGCTTCCACTAATAAAAATACAAACAAACACACTGCTTTTGAATACGCTACTTCTGCATTTTCTACATCTCCCATATACTCCTTAACCTGTATATTATACAATTTATTATTTATTCTTTTTAAATTCATTTCAAAAACAAATACTTACTGCCCCATGTTTTCCTAAATCAAGTGCCGCTTGATATATCGTTTCCATAGCATCTGGCATTTCCGTAGCCCCTAAAATAATAAATAAAAGAAATTATTATACATTTTTTTAAAAATTTAACAAAATTAAATAATATTTACCAGGCTCAATAGCTTTAGATAATTCCTCAGCATTTCCAACTTCTAGAAGAAATCTCTTCTCAATTTCGGTTAATATATCATTATTAGCTTCTTCCTTAATAACTGAAGCTGCTTGTGTATGACATATATCTAATGCTTGTTTCCATATAGCAAGTATTACTAATTGAATCGAAAATGATTCCAAATGTCTTTTTTCTTCGCTCTTTCAAATAAATAAACAAACACATTATAAATACATACATTTACATACATATATATATATGATTATAAGTTAGTTACCTTTTCTTTTACTAAAGCGAAAATAGCAGCAGCAGAACGTTTCAATGATTTAATTCTAGCTAAATAATCAGTTGAAGGCTGTTCTAAGTTATCTAATATATAGAAACTTCCTTGTTGAGTCTTTGGAGAAAAGCTTTGACTTTCTAAATTTACGATATTACCCTCTTTTCGGATTGGTGCGCCGATTATACGAACCGGATGACTTGAAGTGGAAGTAATATTATTATTAACCAAAGGTTTAGGTGGAAAAGAGCTTAACTTAGGAATATTTGCACCGATTTGAGGACCAGGTACAAGGACATAATCGTCAATTAACTCTAATGAATCCGTCACTATTAAAAAAAACCGAAAAATAAAAACGTAAATACGTAATAACGAAAAAAAATGAAAAAAAAGTGGTACCTTTTGATTTAAGAGACTCGTTTAAATTTCCTTGAGAAAGTCTACGATTTCCGAGATTTGAACCTATAGATACAGGTTTATGTGTAATAATCGTATGATCGGTTTTGACTGAATCGTCCTTTGAATGGAGAGAAAATCCATAAGTAGTTCTTAAAGGAGACTTTTTAATAGGAGATGGATCTTTTGATTTTGATTTTGATTTTGAATTATTATCATCATCATTATCGAGAATAAAAGGTAAGGAATCTTTTTGAGAAGAATCTTCTGAAATAGTAAAACCATCTATTACTCTCTGTGGTGATCTTCTATTCCTGGATATGTATGCATTTACTTCATCAATATTGGCCTGACGTAAAAAAAATATATAAACAAACTTGAACAAATTATTTTAATTTTTATTTTCTTTTTTACCTGAATATTTCATCCTCTTCTTTTTCTGATGATAAGAAAGGATGGTTAAAAAACTCTTCAAATGTCAATCTCTCAACTGCATAATATTCACACAATAATATATAAATATATAAATATATAAATATTTATTAGCCTTGAAGTATATAAAATACCTGGATTTCGCCTAAGCAATTTTTGACATAAATCTTTACATTCATGACTTAAATCCTTTAAATCTGGAGGAAAATGCAAATCTGTTGATTTTATTATGTTTTGAAGCAACTGTATAAACACGAAACAAGAAATTAGTAAGATAATTAATTAAATAAAGCTAAATTATTAATTAAAAAAAATTAAACCTGTATTTGATTATTTCCTGTAAAAGGGGTTCGACCCGTTACAAGCTGAAAAAGAATAGCACCAACACTCCATAGATCTGCCTGTGTAAGTAATTATCTCGATTTAAATATATTATTATATAACAAGATAATAAATTACTTGAATGTGCTAAAATGTGTTAAATTTCACCTTTGCGTCGTATTTTTGTAGTTGCATTATTTCTGGAGCCATGTATAATGGTGAACCACATAAAGTTTCTGCTAAACCTCGAGGTTGTAAAGACCTATGAATAAAACAATTTTTTCTAGTAAATTTAAAAAAAAAATGAAAATTCACAAGAAAAAAATGAGTTTACCTTGCGAATCCAAAATCAGCTATTTTTAAGGTGGAATTTTCATCATTTGCTGATAAGAGGAGATTCTGGTACAATAAATAGACATTAAGGTTAAATATAAAAAGAGTGAAAAGTGAAAAGTTTATACCTGAGGCTTCAAATCTCGATGTATTAAATTGTTATCACGTAGAATCTTAAGACCTGAGGCTGTAACATGTATAAGATAAAATTAGTATCTGAGATTGAGGAGAAAAGTTATATAAAAAGGGTAAAAATGGAAATAAATTCTCTTAAGAAATAATTACCTAGATGTTGCATAAAGTGCTTTGCTGTAGCTTCTGGGATTCTTCCTTGACGTTGTTGAATATACACTGAAAGATCACCTCCTCTACAATATTCCAAAATTATGTATATTTTCCCAGATTCCTAAAATAGAATAGATGCAAAAAAGTAACAGTAACTATATTGGGTAAATTATTAAGACTCGTACCAACTATATTTATAGTCTGTCTTATCTAGTAAATAGTAACTCTACATTTGAAATCACAGGTCCGAGAGCAATTCAAAATACACCAAATGTAACAAAATGGACAGATTTTCAAGATACAAACCTCAATCATGTCGAGCAAGCGAATAATATTAGGATGATTAATCTTTTTGAGAATAACAATTTCTAATTTAAGACTCTCTTGAAGCTTATTATTCAATCGACCCATAACGATCTCTTTAATAGCCACCTCAGTGCCGTGAACACGGTGGCGCGCGTGCCAAACCGTCGAGAATGAACCTGAACCTATCTGCTTACCGACCACATACTCACCCACCATAAACCTCCCTCCTCCTCTGCTCATCGATTGCGCCATTTCAACTAAAAATAAAATTAAAAAATCAATTTAACTTCGAAACCCTAACTTGAAAGTACTTCTTGTATATCGCCAGGGGAAGAAGGTTAGTTAGATCAATTTATATTTATTTTCTTCAGCTAAAGCGGAAATGGAGTTTCTTTCTTTTTCTTTATTGCTCGGTTATTTTTGTTTGTTTTTTTGGAGAAAGGGAGATGTACGGAGAAGATGATAATTTGATGAGATTAATGTTTATAGTAGTAGTAAGAAAAGATTTAAGTTTAATTTAGATGGTTTAATGTTTTAATGATTTGAAATTATAAGGGTTAGGATGAATCTTTATGATGTGTTTTTAGGTTTTTGGTTATTGTTGACTTTTTCTTTTTTATTCTATCGCGTTTCTTGATTGGGAAACGAATAATTAATATATGATATTGGATATTTGGTGTTATTTGATTGAGTGACGTTATATACAGTAAGTGCCGTGTTGGGAGGTATCGTGGTTCAGGAGATGCTTTAAACAAGGATAATCACGATTACGTACGTGGCGGGATGGTATTGGTGAACACAACGCATATTTATATCATTTACATTTTACTACCATACTGAATCACATTTTTAGATATTTTTTCCCAAAAATGCTACATCTAGAACAAAGATTTGATCAACTATATTTTTTTTAATTGACTTTTTTCCAATGTATAAAATTGTGGTGTCCTTGTATAATTGCCATTATAGGATTATATTAGTACTCTGATGGTAAAAAAAAGAACTATTGTTACAAATCTAGAAAAGAATGAGAACAAATAAATATTCAAACACAGAGCATGTCATTTGAATTCTTACTAGTAGGATTCAATCAGAGAGCTAAATCTTATAAAAAAAGATAACACTGATACTTGGATGAATATGTCCTCTATAAAAGGAAAAGGAATCTGACAATTTTGGACAAAAATATCATCTTACTTATAAATTAATTTTTTAGAGAAAGATTTGGTGATTATAATAATGAATGTTCAACATTCATAGAAAAAAAGTAGCATAATCAGCTCGTTCACTCTCTACTAGGGTAATAATGGCGATTTTGGCGAACCCTTCTTTTTCCGCCTCTTAACTGTGGGGATGGACTTCTCTGGCCTCTTTAGATTCAGCAAGGGAATCTCCTCTTCTTCGTCTCGTGTGTTCTTCAGTTTCTTTACTAATACGGGTACTAGTGGAGACTTGTTCAACACTTGTAAGTTCTTGGGTAAGAATTGTAATCAGGCTTTTGAGGTGTCTTCAAATTTCAGTTTCTCTTTGGGGCGATATCGAGGGGATGCTTGGGTGGTACAGAGAAGATTAGGGGAATTTGTTGCTTTGATCAACTACTTGATAATCACTATGTCAAGAGTACCTATGGGTGTTTCAGAGTCTTCATTTATGCTTGCCTTGTCTAATACTGGAACTTGTCTTTTGGTTATCCCATCGAGGAGTTTGTTATAGTTGATCAAAGTTTAAGGCATGTTTGTTCTATCCTTTGTTAACCCCTATTCCTCGGAGATTGAGACTGTGGCTCTTGGTTGGTGTCTGCTATCCCTTCGAATGTTCATATATGAGAAGATCCTCAAGGAAGATTTTTATCACCGCAACTGCTTGAATCTTCGTGGGGTGTTGGGATTCATCGGTTAAAATTTAGAGGTGATTTGACTATTTGGAAATATAGAGTACACATGGATGAAGAATTATGGATAGACTGTTTTCTTAATGATAGATGGAAAATGTATTAAGAAAATAATCGAGGGTAGTCACTTAGATTCCCAAATTGATGAAAAGCGTACAAAGAACCCTAGAGGAAATCTTATTAAGGGGAGTGGAGAGCAAGTCTATAAGTTAGTTATATAATCATATCATTATAGGGGAAGCTGGTTAGTTGGCTTCTACTATGTTTATGGTGGGTCCTCAATTTTTTAAAAAAAACTATTAGTTCCATCGAGAGTTGATATTAGAAAGGATAAGCAACAGGCGCATGACAAGTGTAACAAGTCAACTGTGGTTAAATAAAGTGGGGTGCAAGGCCATGAAAAACCTCGTCGCTACATTAATAGGTCGTTAGGAACTAGATTATCTAAGACTCATATTACTAAGAAATTGTTTGTTGCTAAAATACATAAGAATAAACTCTGCATCAACATGCATGTCCACATGTTTTATGTTGGTACGAGAAGGATTAATTAAATCCAAAAAAATCATACGGATATCCTGACTATAACTTGTTTAGGAAGAAACTTGGCCTTCGTAGGAATAATATTAAAACCACTGGTGGAGCGACGAGAGAAAAAGCTATTCCTTTGCCAATCATCAATAAGATAGGTAGAGATATATTTGGAAAAGCTCAATGCCACAAGGAATGTGTTTTGGAAAAAGTTCTGATGTCTCCTCATTTGTGATAGATTTATATTAGGATGAGACATCATTTTTAGTGATTTAGAAGTCATAATAGTCGATTTTCTTGAGAAATAGTGCACTTTCCTATTTTGAGTCTTGATGTAGTAAAATAATATTTTTAGAGCATATTGGGTTTAATTGTTTATTTAGTGTGAAGCTTTAAAGATAATTATGGAGATTAATTAGAGTCCAAGTCAAGGACTACAAGATATGGAAAGAGATTAGCATGGTAATTGGAGATAAGGAAACAAAAGCTAAAATTATGGAAAAGGAAAAGCTGCCTAAATCTGAATTTCTGCAGCAACGCCTAAAGAAGTGGTGATAACTCCAAAAGGAAGCCGATTTTGGAAGATTCCTTTCATGGGGACGTAGATAATTCGCTGACGATTCTTTTGGTATATTGTGGAGCAAAAACCGACCAATAACGAAGAAGATATGCTCAAAACAGTTCAGCAGTAATTATCTTTATTTCCATACGAATTTGAGTTGGGCTGGGAGTCCATTACTTAACCTCTCCCTCAAGAAAACGAATTAGGTCTTCTAAACACCTATAAATACACCCTTATATCACTTGTAAATCATTCTTGCCTCATAGTAATTAGTTCTTAAGGTTTTATTCTTCCAGTTTATTGTAGAGAGCAAGATGATGTCTTTTATAATTTCTTTTAGTTTATTTCCTTCAGGTATGAACTAAACTCCCCATAGCTTGGGTTTTGCATCATGTATAATCTATGAATTCTAATTCTTCTATCTAAGTTTCTTTGGGAATTACATGTTTTAAATTGATATTAGCTGCTTACTCTTATATTTGTTTATGTGTTTTGATTTAATGACTGTTTTCCTTGCTAGTGCACGAGTATAGGATTACCTTAATAGTAGTTAGATGATCAACTTAGCTGGGTGTCTAATTATTGAAACACCACATAACGTCTAGTGTCGATATTAGTCCTGACAAAACTGATTCTAACTAGATAGTCATTAGGGTATAATTTAATCACCATATCACCAATTGAATGAATTGTTTGCTTAGGGCCTTAGTAGCGTTTGATAACCCTATTTAAAACAGCTTCTTGGTTGTGCCGTAGCCCCCTTAGTCTCTCTCAAGGTCTAAGGAATGGGAATTTAGAATCCTGACTAAGTATACAAGAGCTAATATTCTCCCTTATAAACTAGATCTAATAGAAAGAATTAGAAGGATTAGTGCATACTAGCAAAACCTAAGCTATATCTCTCATCTCATATTCTTAGTATTTTATTTTATTGTCTTTATTTTCCTAGTTTAATTATTAATTTCAAAATTCAATTTCTTTTATTTTCTGTTTTTAATTGATTATTGCTTACTCGTTATTATTTCCTACTCGTATAACACGCTTAAGTCCCTGAGAACGAACTCAACTTATCAACTAAAACTTGCATAAGTCATGTAATACTTGCAGTGTTGTGCCTGTCTAGGGTGAGAGTGCGTAGTTTTCTAGACTTTATTTATCTTATTTTTATCACACCCTAGGCGACACCAAGTTCCCTACCCATCTTCAGTTGATTTTAAACAAGAAAAGAAGTTAGATAGTACTCTTCTTGATATCTCTAAAAATGTTGAACAATCTCTAGGAGATCTTATGAGTTTGGTAGATAGTTGCAAACTAAGAAAATTTTGGATTTTTATATTGTTGTGGTCAAGTGGCAGAACGTGATGAAGCTATAGATAGTACGCGATATATTGATACTAGGAAAGCTATAATCTTTACTAATAATGTTTGTGTTATTGTTAAGGGAGTCTACCCAACAAAATAAGATAGGAAGACTGTATTCGTAGGACTTATCCCCTAGGTATCTGAAATAAGCTGGAGATAGAGGCCATAAGATGTATGTCATTGCTAGAAATGGATATGCTTCTATCTCAAATGAAGTATAATAACAAGAGCTTGAAAGAATTGCATAATAGTAGTTATGATGAATTTTTAGGAGCTCAAGATGGTACCCTTGAGAAACGTGAAGAATTTGGAAAGCTTTTTTTTCTTTTCCAGATACTTAGGGAGTTTTTGATATACTATATGCGTCCTAGAAGGGGGGTTGAATAGGACAATAGAAATTAATCGGCTAATTTTATTTCAAGTAAATAAAATTAAAAGCTAATTTGAATCCTATTGTATTAGCAAACTAAATAGTATAGAACTAGATAATCCTAATAGACAATAATATCAAACTATTCAAGTAGGCATTTTATCAAGCATATAGAGTGCGGAAATGTAAAGAGAGTAGAGATAGAATACGATACACAACGATGTATAGTGGTTCGGTTTCCCTACATCCACTACCTAAGGAAGCCTCCTTAGGATTTGCAAGATTCTCACTAATCTTCGTAACTCTTAACCGGGTGAGATACAAACCCTTACAACCACTTCAAAAACCCTTTGAAGGAAATACACTTGTGTTATCACCAACACAAGGAACCAAGCATAAACCTATGCTCACACTACTCTCTTAATCTATTACAAGAACTAAGAGGAAAGGGAAAAGTGTTTAGGGGTGCTTGTTAAAGCTTTGTAACTAAACTCCTAAATGAGTAGATAGAACTAATTAGCTTCACAATAAATATGACTTGAATGCTCCTTTGAAACCTCCTTGAATGATAGAATTAATTGCTCTTTAGATTGGTAGATGGAAGGCTTGAGTTGTGTCTTGAATGAACTCCATTTTATAGCTGAAAAGATGGTCCAACGGTCATAAAGCTTCTCTCTAACGGATCTATTAATCTCCCAACGGATATAAGCTTTGTCCTCTAGTAATAGAGCTGAAACCCTGTCGTGCGGTGTACCGCGGGTAGGGTCCGGTGCACCGCGTGACTGTTCGACTGACTTTTGAGCTTACTGGTCGGACCATGTAGTGTACCGTACGCCTGCACCGTGTAGTGGTCCGGTGTACCGTGACAGTGGTCCGGTGTACCGTGCAGATTTTATGAGCTTACTGGTCGGACCATGTAGTGTACCGTGTGACTGGTCCGTGATCTGCGGTGTACCGCGTGATTCCTCCGGTGCACCGCGGCACTGTTCTTTTGAATATTTAAGCTAAGTCAAATGAAGTGAGCACAACTAATCTAATGAGGGGGTTTTGGAAAACATCTAAAGTATATAAAAATGAATTTTAGTTTAAAGGATGATTTGTCGAATATTAAAACGGGAATAAACAAGGTGAGGCTAACAATCTCCCCCTTTTTGATGTTTGACAAATCATAAACTTTTGAAGATGCCTAAGATTAAGTTTTGAACAAAAACTCCCCCTCAACCTAATCACTAGAGTTTTTATAAAAACTCCCCCTCACAAAATGCATTTTAAAAAGTTCAACTAAAATTTCTCCCCCTTTGTCAACAACAAAAAGAACACAAGCAACAATTTTTCGAAAATTTCAAGGGGTCAAAACACATTTTGAGTAAAAAACAAGGACTAAAGGAATAAATGGATAACAATTAGAAGCTTCAAAGAACCTATAACAACAAGAAAAGATTAGCAACAAGATTATATACACAAAAAGCTCTAAACAAAAACATGACATGAAAGAAGGGTTAGAGAATTTGCATGCCAATCTCACAACGAATTTTCTCAAAAAGATCTTGGGGTAGAGGTTTCGTAAAGATATCGGCTAGTTGATTTTCCGAAGTGACAAATTCAAGAACGATGTCCCCTTTTTGAGTGTGATCCCGGATAAAATGATGACGGATTTCTATGTGTTTTGTTCTAGAGTGTTGAATGGGATTTTTGGTAAGATTTATAGCACTAGTGTTATCACAACGAATGGGAACACGATCATACTCTAGGCCAAAATCTAGTAAGGTTTGTTTCATCCAAAGAACTTGAGTCACACAATTTCCGGCCGCAACATATTCGGCTTCGGCCGTGGATAAAGCAACACTATTTTGTTTTCTACTAGACCAAGAAACAAGGGATTGACCTAGGAATTGGCAACTACCACTAGTACTCTTCCTATCAAGTCTACAACCGGCATAATCGGCATCCGAATAACCTATTAGTTCAAAGGAGGTAAATCTTGGGTACCAAAGTCCTAGACTAAGGGTTCCTTTCAAATACCTAAAAATACGCTTAACGGCACTAAGATGGGTTTCTTTGGGAGAAGATTGAAATCTAGCACAAAGACACACGGGGAACATAATATCGGGTCTAGAAGCGGTTAGATAAAGTAAGCTACCAATCATACCTCGATATAGTTTCTCATCAACATTCTTACCATCTTCATCTTTGTCTAATTTTGTGGATGTGCTCATTGGAGTTCCAATTTCCTTTGCATCTTCAAGGCCAAATTTTTTGATCAATTCTCTTGTGTATTTGGCTTGATTGACAAAGATACCATCTTTCATTTGCTTGATTTGAAGTCCAAGAAAGTAATTCAATTCTCCCATCATGCTCATCTCAAATTCCTTATGCATGCTTTTAGAGAAGTTCTCACAAAGATTTTCATTAGTAGCACCAAATATAATATCATCCACATAAATTTGAACAAGAAGGATATCTTTTGAAGACCTTTTGATAAACAAAGTGGAGTCAATTTTTCCTCTTTTAAAACCATCATCTAATAAAAATTTGCTTAATCGTTCATACCAAGCACGAGGTGCTTGTTTTAAACCATATAAAGCTTTTGAAAGTTTAAAAACATGGTTTGGAAATTTTGGATCCTCAAAACCCGGAGGTTGTTTAACAAAAACTTCCTCGTCTATAAAACCATTTAAAAAAGCACTTTTGACATCCATTTGGTAAAGTTTAAAATTCATATAGCAAGCAAAAGCAAGTAGCATACGAATAGATTCAAGTCTAGCTACGGGAGCAAAAGTTTCATCGAAATCAATACCTTCTTCTTGATTGTACCCTTGAGCAACTAACCTTGCTTTATTTCTAGTAATGATGCCGGTGTCATCTAGCTTGTTGCGAAATATCCACTTAGTGCCAATAATAGTGGGGCCAATTGGTTTCTCCATTAATGTCCAAACTTTGCTACGCTCAAATTGATTTAATTCCTCATGCATAGCATTAATCCAATGATCATCTAACAAAGCTTCTTTAATATTCTTGGGCTCAATTTGAGATAAGAAAGCTTGATGAGCACAAAGAGCAATAATACGGGAGCGAGTGGTAACACCTTCTTTTGGATCACCTAGAATTAAGTCACTTGGGTGATCTTTGATATGTTTCCAACACCTTGGTAAATCCGTACTAGCTTCATTTAACACTTGATCATTTTCCTTAAGAGATTCTTCATGAGATTTGACTTCTTGAATAGGAGATTCTAAGGGTTGATCTAGTGGAGTATCTTCAACAACATCTACCATTTTCTTGATACAAAACGGATTAGTCTCATCAAAGTCAACATGCATAGATTCCTCAATGGTACGAGTACGTTTGTTGAAAATGCGATAGGCTTTTCCTTTAGTGGAATAACCAAGAAAAATGCCTTCATCCGATTTAGCATCAAATTTTCCCAAATAGTCCCTAGTGTTAAGGATAAAACATTTGCACCCAAAAACACGAAAATAAGCAATAGTTGGTGGTCTACCATTCCAAAGCTCATAAGGGGTTTTCTTAATAAGGGGTCTAATAAGAACTCTATTTAACACATAACAAGCCGTATGGACGGCTTCACCCCAAAAGTATGTAGGCAAGCTATGTTCTTTTAGCATTGTTCTAGCCATTTCTTGTAGAGTTCGGTTTTTCCTTTCTACTACCCCATTTTGTTGGGGAGTTCTAGGGGCCGAAAAATTATGCTCAATCCCAAATTCATCACAAAAATGCACAAAAGGAGAATTCACGTATTCACTACCATTATCACTACGAATGCAAGTAATAGAGTAGCCTTTCTCATTTTGCACCTTTCTACAAAGTTTTGCAAATTCATTGAAGGCATCACTTTTCAAAGCAAGGAACATCACCCATGTGAATCTAGTGTAATCATCAACAACAACAAAGACATATCTAGACCCTCCTAGACTAGTGACATCAACGGGACCAAATAGGTCCATATGCAATAATTGAAGTGGCCTAACGGTGATGACCTTATTAATGGATTTAAAAGATGAACGATGTTGTTTACCAAGTTGACATGCATCACATAATTTATTTTTATCAAATTTGTAAATAGGCAAACCAACAACAAGATTTTTTCTAGATAATTTTGAAATCAAATCCATGCTAGCATGTCCTAAACGTCTATGCCAAAGCCAACTATCATTAACCACGGATAAGCATTTAATATTTTTGCACATAAGACTCTCAAGATCAACAACAAAAACATTATCCGATCTTTTTGCAATAAACATAGTATCTAACTCATCATTTTTGAAAACAACACATCTAGATGCTTCAAATTTAACACTAAAACCAACATCACAAAGTTGACTAATACTAAGCAAGTTAAAAGAGAGACCCTCAACAAGTAACACATTAGAGATAAGTAAAGAGTCCAAATTACCAATGTTACCTTTACCCAAAACGCGTTTCTTAGTGTTGTCGGCAAAAGTAACTTTATCACCTTTAGTTTTATATAAATTTGTAAATAATGATGGATTTCCGGTCATGTGTCTTGAGCATCCACTATCAAGTAGCCATATGTTTTGCTTCTTGATGCTCAACCCCTACAAACAAACGATAATTTAAGCTTTAGGTACCCAATTAGGATTGGGTCCATGAGGGTTAGTGGATTTTCTTTTTAAGACCCATTTAGGTCTTTTCCAAATTGGCACAAGAGATCCCAAATCTAACAATTTACGATAGTAACAATGAGATGCATCATGACCAAGTTTTTCACAATAGGTGCAAGAGATAGAAGATTTTGAAGAGGATGGAATTGCATTTGAAATTTTTGATTTTACAAAGACATTTTTCAAAGGTTTTTGGTGAGTGAATGGATCATATCCAACACCACTTTTTTCATTAGCCATTCTTTGAGAACCTAAAATCAAATCCAAGTTTTCTTGCCCACTAGTAAATTTTAAAATAATGGCATTTTGATCAACAATCTTTTTCTCTAACAAAGCTTTTTCTTCCAAAAGATTTTTCTCAATAAGATGAAGTTTCTCATTATCATCTATACATTCATCACAAAGATTTTGACAATCTTCCAAAGCTTTTAAAACCTCTTTAGTTCTATTTTTCTCAAATTCTAAATCTTTTGTTAAAACTTTGTTTGTTTCAATAGAATTTAAAAAATCATTATAAAGAGAATCAAATGCCTCATGAATATCTTGTTCACTAGCATCATCATTAGTTAAAGAGAGTTTGGATTTAGGAGTTACCTCATCATGATTTGCCATAAAGGCAAAGTGAGTAGTACCGGTATCATCATCCGAAGAAGCATCTTCATCATTCTCAACTTTTCCCATGAAGGCAACAAGATTGACATTTTCATTATCACTTTCTTCTTCATCCGAATTTTGAGTATCCCAAGTGATATTAGCATGCATAGCTCTTTTCGGTTTCTCCTTTTGAAGAAGAGGACAATAGGTTTTGATATGACCAACCTTCTTGCAATGATAGCAAGTGGGTTCATCTTGTTTGATAGCTCTATCATTCTTCTTGTAGGGTGTGGAAGAGCTTCCTTTTTTGGCAAAGCGTTTATATCTCATGAATTTTTTCATGTCTCTTGCTAGCATAGCTACTCCTTCATCTTCACTAGTTTCTTCTTCATGAGAGTTTTCTTCTTCACTTTCTTTCCTTTCTTTTCGTTCTTTCAACTTAGAACTCATGGCATGGAAAGCAATAGATTTCTTAATTTTCTTCTCCTCATCATCTCTTATCTTTTCTTCTTCAAGCACAAGTTCTTCCGTCATGAGGTTGCAAATGAGTTCATGAACCGTCATCTTTGAAAGATCTTTAGTGTCTCTTATAGAATTGATCTTTGTCTTGTATTTCCTTGGAAGAGCAAATAAGATTTTTCGGCATTGTTCCTTGTTGGTGTACTCTTGACCAAGAGTCTTCAAAGTGTTAACAATGTTAGAAAATCTTTGATGCATAGCATTCAAGGCTTCATCGGGCTCCATACGAAAGAGCTCATACTTTGTGATAAAGAGACCAATTTTGGTTTCTTTTATATCCTCCGTTCCTTGATAAGATAGCTCCAAGAGTTGCCACATTTCATGAGCGGAATTGCATTCACTCACTCTAGCATATTCCGTGACACTTAATCCATTGATGAGGATGTTCATAGCTTTGTTGTTTTTGGTAAGTTTAGCTATGTCTTGATCCGTGTAATCATCTTCATCTTTTAACACCGTTGTACTTCCGGCAACGTACGGAATGTAAGGACCCTTTTTGATAGCCATCCATAAAAAGTAATCGATTCCTTTCACATGAATCTCCATCTTCTTTTTCCAACCAAAGTAGTCTTTTCCTACAAAAAGCGGAGGTCTAGTAGAACATGAACCTTCCGGTTGATTAGAATCCATATCGTATTAACTCTAGAAACGATTAAGTACAATAGAGCTAGGCTCTGATACCAATTGATATACTATATGCGTCCTAGAAGGGGGGTTGAATAGGACAATAGAAATTAATCGGCTAATTTTATTTCAAGTAAATAAAATTAAAAGCTAATTTGAATCCTATTGTATTAGCAAACTAAATAGTATAGAACTAGATAATCCTAATAGACAATAATATCAAACTATTCAAGTAGGCATTTTATCAAGCATATAGAGTGCGGAAATGTAAAGAGAGTAGAGATAGAATACGATACACAACGATGTATAGTGGTTCGGTTTCCCTACATCCACTACCTAAGGAAGCCTCCTTAGGATTTGCAAGATTCTCACTAATCTTCGTAACTCTTAACCGGGTGAGATACAAACCCTTACAACCACTTCAAAAACCCTTTGAAGGAAATACACTTGTGTTATCACCAACACAAGGAACCAAGCATAAACCTATGCTCACACTACTCTCTTAATCTATTACAAGAACTAAGAGGAAAGGGAAAAGTGTTTAGGGGTGCTTGTTAAAGCTTTGTAACTAAACTCCTAAATGAGTAGATAGAACTAATTAGCTTCACAATAAATATGACTTGAATGCTCCTTTGAAACCTCCTTGAATGATAGAATTAATTGCTCTTTAGATTGGTAGATGGAAGGCTTGAGTTGTGTCTTGAATGAACTCCATTTTATAGCTGAAAAGATGGTCCAACGGTCATAAAGCTTCTCTCTAACGGATCTATTAATCTCCCAACGGATATAAGCTTTGTCCTCTAGTAATAGAGCTGAAACCCTGTCGTGCGGTGTACCGCGGGTAGGGTCCGGTGCACCGCGTGACTGTTCGACTGACTTTTGAGCTTACTGGTCGGACCATGTAGTGTACCGTACGCCTGCACCGTGTAGTGGTCCGGTGTACCGTGACAGTGGTCCGGTGTACCGTGCAGATTTTATGAGCTTACTGGTCGGACCATGTAGTGTACCGTGTGACTGGTCCGTGATCTGCGGTGTACCGCGTGATTCCTCCGGTGCACCGCGGCACTGTTCTTTTGAATATTTAAGCTAAGTCAAATGAAGTGAGCACAACTAATCTAATGAGGGGGTTTTGGAAAACATCTAAAGTATATAAAAATGAATTTTAGTTTAAAGGATGATTTGTCGAATATTAAAACGGGAATAAACAAGGTGAGGCTAACAGTTTTGAATTCCACTTGTGATTCTTTCTATGGGTGATGGTTAATGTTTTTTGTCATTAATCATGTAATTTTTTGCTATATATATACTCTCACCATGCTCTCATATCCAATGCAGCTTATCAGTACTCTTTTTTCCCATATCTCGCATCCTCTTCTTCATCTTATTTTATATAACCTCTCTAAGACCCCCCACCTTCCTTGGAATGGGGCTCATATTACTTCCACTCCCCCTCTATCCCAAAAACCTGTCAATGATAGTACATATTACTTTTACAGATGAAGAATGGGTTGTCTTGACAAAGGTGATTGCTCCCAAAAACTATAGTGTCAATCATTCCAGGAAGTATGTTGAAGATAACTAGGGATTTTTTCATGATGTGTTTATTGATGAGATTTACACAAATCACTTTAAGATGAGCTTTAAGTAAAAAAATGACCTTCACAAGGCATGGAAGAGTAGGACATAACTCTTTTTGGGATTTTATGTTGTCGTTAAGGTTTGGGGGAGGAGAGAGTCCCTTTTAAGGAAATCAACTTCAGTTATTCTTTGTGTTGGATTCAAGCTGAAGGTTTAGCATTCAAGCAAAATAACATTGAGATGATAGACAAACTAAGTAAGGTGATTGGAAACCTTGTTGAATCTGAATTCCTAGAAAAGTCTTCAGATGAGCAAGTGGAAGTCCTTATGTTTAGAGTGGAGTTTTGTATTGATAGACAATTTATTTGTGTAACTTATGTTACTCAAGTGGAGAAATCAACCTGTATCACCTTCAGGTATAAAGATATTGAGGTTTTTTTTGTTTCAGATATAGGCTTCTTAAGCATTTCTAGTTTGGGTGTAAAGCCTCACTTTCCTCCCACACACTCAAGTTGACCTTAAGTGGTTTTGAAAATAGGGTGAAGAGTTATGTATACGGGAACGAAAAGAACCTATGTTCAAAATCCATGCCAGAATCAGGCTTAGTCAAACAACTAGCGAAGAGGAGGATACAGATATTGAAGTTATTCTGGAATCAAGCCCAAATTTTATTACTAAAGCTACTAACCCTAAATCTCAGGGTGTTGAAATTACTAGTAGGATTAGAGTAAGAACAACAACAACGTTAGACCAGAGTTTTTTGAAGATGGGATAATGAACTATAGAAAGATGGGTGGGCCCTCTAAAGGCAATAAACGGGACCTTTACTCAGTTTATGAATGGGATGGAATGGATGAAATGAACAACTGCAGAAGATACATGTTTTTTATCAATGCAAATATGACTGTCAATGAAAAGGATGCTGCTAAATATGGGTTCTCAACTTTCTTCGTTAATGGTGGCAATACCAGAGATATGGGAAGAGATAATTATTCTCTCTACCACCCTTTAGAGGAACTTATCATAAATATTAAGGTGCACCACAAGTACCTCAGTGCTCTTAACAATAATAAGAAGGATGCCATTGAGAGAAATCTCAACGCCTTACGACTAGTTCAACAACCTATTAGACTATGAAGAAATTCTAGCAATCCCCCTGATATCTTATCCAATGAAGGGAGGGCATCTGCTTAGAACTTTTAAGGAGTGCAAACTCAGACCAGTAGGGTGGTAAATGAACCAAGACGCTTGCGAGCAGCTCGAGCTCGAGCTCGGCTCAAAAAAAGCTCGGCTCGAGATTGTTCATTAAAGTAAACGAGTCGAGCTCGAGCCCAAAAACGAGCTCATTTGTTAAACGAGCCGAGCTGAGCCTACTAGCGAGCTTTTTCTAAAAGCTCGTGAATATATAATCAAATTATAAAAATCTATTGAATATTTTTTTCCAGAATTTGACAATTCAAAATTTAAAACTAATTACTTTATTTTAAAACCTTTTTTATCCCGATACATACCTTTCGTTCGCCCCCTCTACATACCCAATTATACAAGACCATTTAATATTCAACAATCCAAAGAGAATGTATGTGATTGTATATACTGATAGTTTAAAATAGTCAATTATGTACTAATTGAACATCTATATAATTAAAAGGTTTGCAACAATCTATATTATAATTAATCCAAATAAGCCCGAGCTAAAAAAAACTTTGAGCTCGAGCTCGAAATAGATTTAAACAAATTTTGAGCTCGAGCTCGAAACACTTTTAAACGAGATTTCAAGCTTGAGCTTTGTTAAATTCTCACGAGCCGAGCTCGAACACTAACTTCACAACTCGGCTTGTTTAAATACATAAATAAATAAACAAGCCTGCACATCCTCTATTCGACTCGGCTCGGCTCGTTTAAACCCTACACACCAATATAGTTTCTCAATGCACTGCACCTCCAAAATCTATCGCTAGTTGAAACTTTGCAAATGCCTTTTCGAGGCATTATTCACCTAGCCCAAGAATTTTGAGTAATGTCACTTCTCACACATTGGTAATGCAAACAATGGAATATATTTGGTTATATCACAACAAAACCCTAACTCAGCTTAATCAGACAACAAGACCAATACATATTAATTGGTTTCGTTTGATCCCACTAAAACCGAGTCTTTTTTAGCCTTTTTAAGAGAGTGTAGAGATTGTAGTTCTCAAATGATGAACAATCTGAATGAATATGCTAGAGTCATCATCAATAACATATCTAATAGTAAGGAAGGAAGAAGGAGAAATATTAACGAAGGAATTGATTACCCAGATATGTCTTCTACACAAGTTGAGAAAATGTTATGGTATGAAAAACGTAGGTTTTTAGGAAAATGGGTGATGGTTGAAAGTGGCAACAAGAGGAGTGGCGAATTTGTCTCTAATCAAGCCGCGAGGAGAAATGATGGGTGGTTAAGGATTTTTTCAAAGGATCAAAGCTCCATTGGCAAAATTCCCTGCTATATCTAGTGGTGTTTATCTTTTCATTTATGATGTGTTTCTCTTTTGTTTTTGGTAGTCTTTTTGTTGTAGTCTTTTTGTTGTAGTTTAAATTCTTGAAATACACTACCCCTGGTCTAGTTCTAGTTATTCATGGATTGTGCGAGTTTTGCACAATGCGTATGTTATGTCTTAGGAGATTTGTTTGAGAGTTTCTGGTTAGGCTTGATCACTTTGAACTCTTCAAAGTGATATATTTTTCTTTTATTTTGAATGGATTTCTCATGGTTTTATGTACCCAAAGATACTTAAACCCCTATTGAACAACTACTCAACCTCGCATGCTTGGGAAGTTCTTGATTAAGATTGGCCTTGGATTGTCTACTCGAATGTTGTATACTTTATTTAGAAATTTAAGGGTAATAAAAGAATTAATAGGGTGGAAATGTGTTTGTGGTGGTGGACATCTTCTGAACATCTTCTTGGTTATTTTTGTAAAAGGACAATCAAGAATCAAGGCCACATTCGGCTAAAGACTCGTGCTATAAGTGCAAATCGTACCATTCATTGTACAAGAGGGATGTAATACAAGGGGGACAATCTACTTTAATTTTTTCAAGAATAAGAGAGAAAATAAACCCCATATTCGATATGCACCTTACATGAGCGACTTCTATAGAACTACTGGAACCTATATGTTTACCATTAATTGGAACTGAATAATTCGGGGGCTTATTATGGAAATCACTGCGAATTATGGATATCGTCATGGACGGCTTTTGTCCAGAATGGTATGCCTCTATCCATGTCTCGGGTCTTTGATCCATATACTGCATTTGTAGCCTTTCTCCCAGAAATTTCAACAAAAATGGTATTTAGGTAGATTAGTGCGTTTAGGGGTTTTCATATCCTCCAACTTATGTTCTTATCTTGGCCAATTTTATTTATTGTATATGTTTTGGCTCGACCTTCCCCTAACTCCCTCCTCCCAAGTGTAATTTCTTCTCATGTTAATTTTCAATCTTTACTAACCAAAATAACTCTTTGGAAAAGAAAAACATACAAAACAAGAAAAAAAACTATGAAGGAGGGTCAACAACTCCTTCAATCAATGATAAACTCTAGTAACCATGTCAACTAGGATGACTATAATCTTATAATCAAAAGAATAGAATCTAGATGGATACAAGAGGAATCTTACTAGGCTAGAAAAATCAAGAATTACATGGTTAGCACTAGAAGATAAGAACACTGCTTATTTTCACTCTACTAAAATGTCAGAAGTAATAGAAATAAAATTAAAAGGCTCTTAAATGAACAAAAAATTGACATTATTTATGACCTATTTATGTCTCCCTTTTTGTTCTAATTATATGCCCTTAGGAGACATCAAATTAGGTGATTATTTGACTTATTTACTAGACTTTTAAGCGTATTTGGTTATATTACGATTTCTTCCATTGGATTTGGATTATTTGTGTTTTAGAGCTTTTATGCATTAATTCGTTCATGTTTAGTTTAAAGTTATTAGGTTTATGATTTTATGGACTATCAAGACAAGGAGAAGAAACGGGAATTAAAGTCTTGGATTAAGCGTTGAAGTCAAAGGCGAGAATAATTGATTCGAAGAAGTAATTAGTGGAGAAGGAAATCTGGAATTCTGTCACAAATCACTGTTTTTTAGCATCTTAGCCACTGATTCAGCCTTGGAGCATAAAATGAGGTCGATAGAGCTTGAAGTCATGAAGATTTTCCCAGTTGAACGAAGCGATTCCGAGTCCGGACGCAAAATTTACAGCTGTTTTAGTAACAGCTATACACCAGTTACGGGATTTCATTAAAGGGATTGGGCTTTTATTCTAATTAACCTAATCCTTCTTTTTAAAAGCCCAATCCGTTTTCCCACTATATATAAGCCTTAGACTTCATTTTTAAGAGACAACTCATATTACAAAGAATTAAAACGCCAGAGAGAAGTCAAGGAAGCAAAAAGGAGAGAAAAAGCTGAAGCTGGAGAATCAATTCCTCCAGCAACAGTCATATCAATCCTTCAACTAGGTTCTTAATTTTATTTCTGTAATTGACAATGAATAATTTTTATTTTATTTCAGTAGTTTTTAATATTAGCATGAGCTAAATTCTTTAAGTACTTGAGAATCGGTTTAATGAGTTAAGCCCGATTTATTGAATTAGTGTTTTTGAATTTGGGATTGAAAACTTTAAATTGAATTGGGTAATTTCGTATTGACTATTACTTTACATTTATTTACTGTTTTTGATGTCGTGAATCAAATATAGGGATTAGTAATTAAGCTATTCATTTAAGTGGCAAAGTGATCGCCTTGACGGGGGTTTAATTACATAACTAGGTAATAGACGTAAGGTAGAAATCATTGACCCCGTCCCCGACGGGCTTGGTTAACCTTATAGCCAATTGGGTAAATACTCAATCATTCAAAGGTGGATTATAATCACCCTGACAGGGTTTGTAACACCTTAGGATAGCTCTTAAGTCCACGCTGACGGGGGTTAGGAGAAGCTAGAATCCCGACTAATACTTAATACCAATTCAGCCCTTAGACAGAAACATTGATTGAATAGATTAAGGTGAAACCCTTGCGAGACTCAAGTACCACTTCTCATTCTTGCGTCTACTTATATTTATTTACTTGCATTTAGTTTCTTTGCGTAATTTTGTTTTAAATTTATTTGCGTCCTAGTTATTAAACAAAACCAAACCAAAATTCATATCATTTACTTTTTCTGCACTTGCAATTAACTCACTGATTGATCCACACCTGAGTTGTACCTAATCCGTCCCTGCGAACGAATCCGATTTATCGGTTCATTACTTGGACAACCGTACACTTGCGCTTTGTGAGTCCTCAACTTTAGTATTTTATTTTATAACACACAAGGACCCACCAGCATGACGACTCAATTTCCCGGTCAGTCGGTTGATCAAAAAAACTTAGTCGATTCACCCATAAGTAAGAAACTAGCCTCTTACGCCATACTCCTCTACTCAAATCCCCGGTTAGTCAGACGATCAACAATACTTAATTAATTCCCTCCTAAGTAAGAATAGGGATCCTATGCCATACTTGATGACTCGGTTCCTCAACTAGCCGGTCAATAGTTTGTCGATTCATTTATAAGTAAGACGACTAGGCTCCTGATCCATACCCGACGACTTGGTCCTTATCCGGTGAGACGATCAACAATACTAAGTTGGTTCACTCCTAAGTAAGAATACCAGACTCATTCTCCATCTCGATGACTCAGCTACTCACCCCGTCAAACGACCGATAATACTTAGTCAATTCACTCTTAATTAAGAGGGATTAGGCTCCTACACAATTTGAGATGACCTATCAGGGCCGGTCGTGGGGGTAGGCCAAGGAGGCCATCGCCTTGGGCCTCTCCAATTCTTATCACTTTTTGGGCCCT
This sequence comes from Nemophila menziesii, assembly GCA_029959085.1. NCBI lineage: Eukaryota > Viridiplantae > Streptophyta > Magnoliopsida > Boraginales > Hydrophyllaceae > Nemophila > Nemophila menziesii. Next base: position 39,599,289 of record JARWIR010000001.1, read on the forward strand.
AATTTTTTTTGCATATATAATATAATTTTTTTTATTAACCAATTTTTACCATCTCAAAACAAAAATGCTAGTCCGTTTTTTTTATTTAAAAAATAATTGTTTAACTATGTTAAGTAAAAAAACTAATCATTTATAATATACATAAATTATTATTTTTGAAGAATTATTTTTTAAAATTTGTTTTGGATCCCAAAATGTTAGGACCAAGCCTATGACCCATCAACTTAGTTATTCAGTCGATCAACCATAAGTTAAAGAAATTCATCTCCATCGTCCCATATAATATCTCAACTCCTCATTTGGTCGATCAAGCACTCAACTTAGCCGTCCTATTTATAAGTTCGCCTGACCAACCCCTAAGCCAGAAATACTATGTACTAGATGTAATTTTGATATCAATCTTTCCTTCATGCTTGAATACATCACTACAAGAAAGCCTCCAATTACTTAATGCGGTTATAATGTCGCAGATTGTCCAATAAGCTGACCTATAGTAATCTAGGAAAATAAATGGGGTTTATCTAGGTATAATTTTTTTCTTCCAAATTAGCTTTCCTTTTTTACAATATATTCTAGGTAGGGTAAGAATTCATGTACCAAGCATTTGAACAAAAAAAAAAAATGTACCAAGCGCACCTTCTTTTCCCCCCGCAAAACCAGTTAAACATTATTTATTTACACATAAGGATAAGAAAATTAAAAACTCCAAATACAGAAAATCTATCTATTAAATTTAAACACAAAAATTAAAATGTATTTTTAAAATAATGCATTTTACTTCCTGGCTCGCTAAGGCTTTTTTTTTATTCTATTTTATGCCCTTCTTGGATTTGTAATATTCCTTTGGATTTAAAGACTCTTATTTGTAATGGTTTTGCTGACTTTGTGGTGACTGGAGTTGGTTAACTCCTTTCACTTGGTTATTTTAATATTATTAGTCCCTTTGTCTACAAAAAAAAAACAGGCCCATACAACTAAGTATAGAGAGAAAATACAAAGACAAGCATTAAACTTAAACAAAATAATATACTGCCTAGTCGGTCTACAACGAAGATAATAGTTCATTCTATTCCGATAACCTTGAGCTGGTTCAAGGTATTACGGCAAACAAAAAGCTCCACTGGGGGCTAAATTATTTAGTTCACGAGATCAAAGGATGGCTTAAATATTTTCCGACTTGGAAAATTACATATGTGAATAGAAGTGGCAACGCCATTGCCGACTACTACGCTAAATGTATCAGACTCAACAGAGATCTATCAGCTTGGAAAGATTACTCGGTGACGGGATCGTTTAACTTTCTTAGTAGGATTTGTAATTAGTCTACGTGTTTTTTATGTCAAAAAGAAAAAAGTATATCAAGAAGAATTTGACTCTTCATCTCACACCACTTATGTTGGCTCAACACCTTCATTATAGGAATAGGAAAAACAAGAGACGGTGTCCATAACATTGTAAAAATATCTCAGTCAGTATCCTCAAATAACATGGGGTACATGTGTCGCACTTCCTGCTTCAAAATCCAAGCTCCCGAACAGAGGATGTTGTCTAGACTTAGTTAAAGAGAGATATTAAGCCAGAAGCACATTCAACATCTACGAAAAAAACTTTCAAAGAATGTACTTTGTCGAAAGGTTCACCAGTGACACCTATAAAGTCATGTTGAATCTGATGCTCAACAGGTTCAACTCTAAGACCAGGTTCAGTAATATGACATATTAACTTCAACACAATGAGAGTCGTCCTCTTAACTTCCTTTGTGTACATATCAAGAAATGAACGCACAAAAGAATAATTATATGATTGCGAGAAGAGTGACCTCGTATTCGCTCAAGAGGATAAGGAGAAATCTCCTCGTGAAGTTTGCTTTTCTGATCAATAGATATGCCCTGTCATGGGTTCGAAGGACCATTTATGTCACTAGCTCTACTCTTCCCTATCTTAGAGGTGGGTATCTTCGCATTACGTTTGTAAGTAAAGGTGGTGTGAGAGAAAAAAAGAGGTGATGAATGAAGCTAAAGAAAGCAATAAAACTTTGTATTTATAACACACAAACATTGAAGATCAAAGATCTTAAGAAAGTATGCATAATTAGAAGGTCTTAAAATTTTAAAGATAATAGTATTGAAAATTGATATGGTTTGAAAGGAAAAAAAGTCTAAGAACAAATTGTCAAGATGCTTATAATTCATAGAAAAAGTATTATTTTCTTTTTCTATTTCTACCATATTCTAAAAATTACTTTAGTTACTATTACATTTTTCATATGACACAACAAAATCATCAACTTTAATTGAAGATATGCCTCCCATTATATATCCAAGGTTCATATAATCGGTAGGTTTAATTTACTATTTTGTAAATAGAGCTTAAAAAAATTCTAAGACTAGACCACTCATATCCTTTGTAATAAGATCCTATAATACGCTCGTTGAGTTTGCATCTCCCCATACTAATCAATCAACATGCATATTATATGACACACCTTGTAGCTTCTATTCATATAGAGAATATTCTTACGTTTTCGGAGCATTGTACCTAATCTAGATGCTTCGGAATTCAACTTTCTTTGTTATCCTATACGCAAATGCAAATTAACATTGAGATAAATTATCTTTCCATACAAATTTAAACAAATTCGTCTGGGTGGTGTAGTCGGTTATCACGCTAGTCTCACACACTAGAGGTCCCCGGTTCGAACCCGGGCTCAGACAATTTTTTTTCTTCTTTCAGTTTAACACGACTCCTCTCTTTATTTTTTTGTCCGCGTTAAGTAAAGTCGACATTCATATAGGACTAATCTCTTCCATTTGTTCGTCTACTCTTTCCTATTCGCTACCGCACACAATTCAAGAACACAAAACTATATACATATATGTTCTCTGTAATCTGTTATCTTGAGCTGCGTGCTATTATTATCGTTGTTTTTTACAGTCTCTAGAAAGTTGTAGGGTTTCAAATCGAAATCGGATCAAAGAAGGAAGAGAAATGGATTGGGGAAACGTGACCACAGAAGATCTGATTGAGGCTTTACGCGAGGTTGACTGGTCATCTCCGCCTCGACCCCTCAATGAATTCTTCTCCAGATTCACTTTTCCTCGTTCTTACTCCAAATGGAACAGTCGTCTCAAGTGCAATCTCTACTAGTACGATCAATATCTCCATTTCTCTACGTATACATTATATATATCTGTGTCAGTCTGTTTCAGTGAGTGTTTAGGCGTATACACAAATTGATTTTACATATAAATTAATTCTGTGATTGATCGGTAAACTGACATATATATGTGATTGATCTTGTATATATAATTATATTTGTGTCTGATTGTCCAATTAAATTAATTTATTGATTGATCGCTCAACTGATATAAACCCATTTGATAGGGTTTGTTTGTATTTTAACTCGCTAACTCAGTTTTATAATTTTCAATCTGGAACATGAAACTTTACTTTTCTGGTAGTAATTTAGTATGTACTAGTTTGTATAGTGAGCTGACATTTTTATGAATACGATTTGTATTTGCAGCTACAGGACCAATTACTTCCTCATGATTGTGATCATTTTAGGTAAGATGAGTACTAACTGTGATAATATTAGTGTTTTATTTTTTAAATTTGTGCATAATTATTCATGTGTATTCTAAATTTCAGGTTTAGGTTTCATAAGAAGGCCCTTAGCTATTCTTGCTGCATTATTGACAGCATTAAGCATTGCTTTTATGAACGATAGGTATTATTACCCTCTTTAATTTCTTCTCTTTTCTTCTTTACTTTCATATACCCAAAAAGGAAACAAAAGATAGAAGAAATAATATTAGATTTTATATACAGCTTTGCAGGTACTTTCAGTGAAAAGGTAACAAGAACTATCAGACAATTTTCCCCACATTTGGCTGCAAAAATGAGACCTCCACTTACGTAAGTTCGTTCATTTAAATCAACCTCTAAAAATCAAACTATTTTTCAACTTATACTAATTTAAATATATTTAATATAATTTCAGACCTGTTATTCGAGGGCGCCCATCTTCTAAACGAGCAATTTTTATATGTGGAAGACCTAGATGGGTTTTTGTTATGTTATTCTCATCTGGTAAGAAATACTTGTTTATAATTTATATTATATTCTTCGTGCATTGATTATTATTTGTTCTTGTTTTCCTTTTGTGCAGTGAGTTTCTTCCTTTGGTTTGTTTCATGTGGCCTTTTAACTGTACTATGGGCATTTGCTATTGGTCTTCTTGGTAATAAATAAATAAATAAACAATTATTCTCTTTCTACTCATCATATATGTTAAAATCTCGATATTTTTTCTCCAGCAACTCTTATTCATGCAAGCTTTAGGACGCCAAATTTAAAAGCTCGGCTTAATACATTCCGTGAGGAGTTTCGTGCAGTTTGGCGCAATTACAGTGAGCTGTAATTTCTGGTAAGTTAATTTTTTTTATTTGATATTTGATGAAAATGTAGAGATAAGAGGGTTTTGATATTGTGTACAGGGTTGTGAAGGAAGGAAAAAGTGGATGATCTTGAATACATGGGCTGTAAATTGTCTTTAGTTCTTGTTAGAGAAACAGACTCGATAAAAAGGAAATGTTATTGTAATTCTTCTTTGAACAAATGTTTGAGATATTAAGGAATCTTTGGGAAACTAGGATGATGTTATTAAGTCCTAGATTTACTATAAAAAAATTTGCTGATATTTGGGTGTTTTTTGTGCTTGGTTTCTTTTACGACTTTTTATCTTGCTGTTACTATCTAGGCTAGTACAAGTGTTACTATGTGAATATGTTCATGGTTATTCTAAGGAGTAAATAGTCCTCAATTTGAAGTACAAGTATAAATTTGCAGTTGTGAAATTGTATCTTTTTACCTAAAAGTCTCTTCTGAAAACAAGCATGTGTATATCTATCGAAGGTGTTTATATACTATAAGTAAAAGTTTATCGAAAAAATGTTTTCTCTCTCAAATGATCTTTCTCCTTCAACTCAACTTATAGTTCAAACAACTAATCTCAATCACACAGTTAATATCCCGTTTTTCTGAAAAATATTAAGCATTTATAGCGGGTACGACTTGTATCTAATGTTGGATGGTCATATCATTGTGGCTTCTTTTATCAAAGCTTTCCGTTGCTGTGCTTCAAACCTCGCTTTTGTTTTTTTTTTCTTGTAAAATTTTCCTATCAAAACTCAACTTCCACCCTCTTTTTGAAACACGAATTTTTTCACAGCTAATCATCAACTTTAGAGTCGGTTTGGATTGAGAGAATTAAAAAGAAAGGAAAGGAATAGAAATGAATTTTATTTTTTACTTTGTTTGTATTAGAAAACTTATAAAAGAAAAGAAATTGAATCATTCCAAAAATTACTCCGGTAACCTTATATATAATCACTCCAAATTGGAGTCAAATGAAGAGAAAAGAATTTTATTAAAGATTAGAGACTAAAATTGATCTTTTATTTTTTTTACTTTTGTATTTTTTTCAATCCAAACAATAAATATCCAAAATCATTTACGAAATCTTCTTTTATAAAAATTTCTTATCCAAACAAAAAAAATTCCTTTCTTTTCTTTTCTTTTATAATTTTTCTTTTCTTTTCCTTTATTACTTTTTTTCCTTCCAAATACAAACAGACCCTTAGAGGCAGACTACCCAAAAAAAAAAAAAAATCTAAGTTGGTTGAAGTTACTATATTTAGAAGGGACCAACTTTAGTTTCATTAGAAACCACATACTCACTCCGTCTTAAAATAATATTAATATTTACTTATTAAATATTTATTGTTCATTTAAAATATCAAGACATTTTAATCCAACTTTCTTTATTATTATCCATATCACAAAGTTAAAACTTATATATTTAATATATAATAAAAATATCAAGACACTTTATGAGAAGTAGTGTTGCAATGGTGCGTATAATTATTAATTTTTTTAATCTATGTGAAAACTAAGTGGACATTATATTTTTAGGACGGAGGAAGTACAAATCAGAAATTGTCCTAAAACATCAACACGGAAAAGAAGAGCATTAAACTTATATTCCAAGTTGATTGTGACTTAATCTGGTAGAAAAGACCTTGGATCCTCATGAAAAAACATTTAGCATTTAACAAGACAAATAACTCGATCAATGCTCATCTTAACCATACCACTTGTGGATCCAAATCTTTGGTTTTTCTGTTTACATACTCAACAACAAAAGCGTAACTAAGATTTGCAATCAAATACGAGGGATCCATAATATTATTCTTTCTCTTGGGAAAATCATTGATTAATAATCCTACACTCAAATTCATCTGGAATGGGAATTCAATATGCTGATTATTAATTCAAGTTTCAACTAATGGGAACATGTATCACGCCTTCTCGGATTCGTTTCAAATTCAAGAATTTAGGCTAGGTATCTTACGAGCGCGGGTTATTCGAGCACAAAGAACATGATTGCGACAACCCAATAAAGGCTATTCCTAAACTGGGATGTTGGATAAAAGTTTCAACTAGAAACCCAGTAAGCAAATTTTCAATAATAGATAACCATGGCGGGTGGAGTCAAGGAGTACCATACAACTCCAACTCGGTGGCAACACCACAACCAAGAAGGCCTTAAGGTCTAATTAATAAACTTTTTCAAGAAAGAAGTCGAATCTCATGGAGAAGTATAGTATTATTTGATAACTTTGCATTTAATGCAAAGAAGGAAGGAGAGAATTTAGGGTTTGTTCGGATTAAGGGTTTGATAACTTTGCATTTAATGCAAAAAAGGAAGGAGAGAATTTAGGGTTTGTTCGGATTGAGGGATTGGGAGAAATGAGATTAGATTAAAGGACAATTGTAATTCATTCACTTAATTGGATTAAGAGTGATTAGTAAAATAAGGTTAGTAAGGTATTCTTAAAATACTTAATGACCTTATATATTCAATCTTTTTGATTTGAAGTTATTGGAGGAATGATTTTGTATTATGTGGTAATGTCTAAATTATCATCATCCTCAATTTAAAATATATTTTACAAGAGATATAAGAGTTATTTAGTTATAAAAAAACAATTCACCAAATATATAAATCTGTTAATGATATTATTTCCTCTATTTTTACCTAATCCAAACAAGATTAAGTACTCTCTTCTCCTATTCTTTACTATACATCCCCTTCTTTTCCTTTAATTAAGTCTATTCTAAATACAAACAAACCCTTAGATTTGATGGTTTCCGATAAGAAGAAATAGAAAATGGGTAGATGGAATAGAAGATGGGTAGATATAGTGAGCAAACAACAATGTATAATAAAGTTGATGTTAAAATGACTTTGGCAGATAAAATAAATAATAAAAACCAGTTAAACATATAGGGATTTAGTTTGACCCTACATGAAAACTTAAAAGTATATCAAAAAGAGCAAGGTGAGTCAGCAAATGATGTGTATACGGATTTCAGTTCATACAACAACCGAGCCCCCAAACGCGAATCTTCTAGTAACCCAAATCAACAAAATGATAACCAAAAAGCCCTAAACGCTAAAACACAAACGACACTACAAAAAAATAAAGCCACCACGACCATAACACCACCCTCACTTCTATTCTATATACACAATCCGCGTGACATCTCACCCTTAAACCGACAACGCTGATGTGAGTAGTTTTGTTTAAACACTTACCTTTTAAACTACTTAGTGTTTTGAAATTTATTATTATTTTTAATGTTTTTATTTAATGTAATAGACTATTCTTTAGGAGAAGTCTCCCACTCATGGTCTAGGTCAACAGAAGGTCCAACCTCCACTCCCGAGTTGAAGCTGAAAGAGCAAATAGATGCTGTTAAGGAAGCACTTGAGGAAGGTACGGGCCCAATTACACATAATTGGGCGCCCAGAGTGGGACCACCTCCAAAGAAAGCACGCGTTTCCGAAGCTGGTACATCTACACGAGAAAATGAGCAGCGACTTAACGATATGATGACCTCGATAAATGATTTTCGTGTTGCACACGTCCTCCCCCATACGTTTCTCCAGCTAATAGATCCACTATCTCCACACCCAGCACCGAGACTTGTGTACACGATGACCGACCTTCAAGCAGTTATGAAGTGTGAACAATATGAGGGAACAAGCTAGACTTGTCCCATTCGTTTGACCCGAGTAGTTACCTCCAACTAAGCCAACCACAATTGGACCATCAGGTAGTCAGGATGGTCCTGAAGATGAACCAGAAGAAAGACAAGCACATCGTTTATACAATCCTTAGTATTTTGATATATGCGATCATTATATGTATGTTGAATTTAGTATGTATATGTTTTGACTTTAATTTATTTTTTTGTCGACTTTTAGTTGATTTTGACTTTTATTTTATTTCAATGTTGATTTTTGTTTAATATTAGTTGTTATTTAATTATTTATTCAATAATTGATATTGATTTTAAAAATTTTAAAATTTTAAAAATAAAAAATAAAATTTTAAAAAAAAGAGATCATTAGCGACTACAATTTTAGTCGCAAACATGTAATATATGTAGTGGCTGATTTAATTATATATAGCGACAAACTGAATGTTGTCGAAAAAGACGACTATTTAACGACTAACAAAATGTAGCGCAATTAATTGTTATCAACGACTACAAATAAGTAGCCGCTATTAACAGTATCAATTGCGACTACTAAATAAGTCGCAGATAATTGCGACTACTAAATAAGTCGCAAATAGATGTTGGGTATTAGCGATTACTTTTTAAAATTAGTCGCGAAAAACATCTCTAATGACGAATTACTCGCGACCAATTGTCGGCGACTACATGTAGTCGCTGACAGTCTTTCACGACTAATTTTTTATAGGTGATGTTTAGATAATGTATTTTTGAAGATCGATAGTTGACCTAGTGGTTAGGTTACTCTAGGATCGAATCTCATTGGAGTCATTTACTCTGAGTCCAAAGTGACTCTCTCATGTATTAAAAAAAAGTATTTTTGGGTGATACTCAACGTTGTCCTAGTAAACACAACATCCTACGATCTCAATAGCTAATTCCGAATTCACGTTTGACCATCAAAATCACTTCATGTCATTTTCCCCTCAATCTTCCTAGAGAAAGGCTATGTATTGAATTAACGCGGCCTTATTAATGCAATTGGCATTTCTTTAAAAGAATCACCTCACTAATTATCCACAAACATAGAATCGGTATTTAATCGACTATATTAATCAATTCTGCCACGACATTGTATTAAAATACTTACTCACATTGAAAGTCAAATGGACAAACTATCAAAGTCTTTGATTCGGCAAAAGTTTTTATCTAACACATTCCTCAAGTTTTTTTAGCCAGGTTTCTTCTACAATAATATAGCTAGCTAGCGAAGTCATTCTTTGCCCTGGCATATCTATAGAATAAAAAATATGAATGCCATACAACATTTTACTCATCCAGGGCATCCATTGATTGAGTTAAATACTTACCACGATTATAAATGCGATGGTTGCAAGAACCTCGGATCAGGGAAAAGGTATCGATGTCAATATGGATGCGATTTTGATATGCACCACTATTGTGGCACATGTCCTCACAAGCTCTCCTCGATTATACACCCGCATCAACTTACTCTCTTAATGCGCAATGGACACGGCAATCACTTAGTCAATCGTGTGTGTCGTGTGTAGGGGTGAGCATGGGTCGGGTTTACCCGGGTTGGGGTCTAGGGTAAGGGTAGGGTAATATTGGAGAGTGGTAAATGTTGGAGGGTAAACCCGTGTTAATGGTAAAATAAAAATTACCACGGGTTAAGACGAGTTAACTAACGGGTTACCCGGTTTTTACCCTTGGTAAAATTCATAATTTTATCATAAAAAACATAAAACCAAATAAAGTTTAAATGCTACTATTCAATTAAAAGAATTTTTGTTCTTCAAAATAAAGTACATATTAGGTAAAATTCAAAGAAGAGACGAGGATAAGATTTCGGTGAAAGAAGTAGCCAAATGTGTCAAATGGCCAAGTCTTGACCATACACACACACACACACATACACATATATATATATATAATATTAAATGAACAGTACACGGGTTGGACGGGTCCAACCCGTGTGGTAATGTATAGAAGGTAAACCCGTGGTAAAAAAATTAACATGCCCAAAATTGAAGGGTAAGGTATGTTATAAAATGGGCTAGGGTAATTTTTACCCTGTTTTAGGTCGGTTTTTATTACCCTAACGGGTCGGTTTACCATTTACCACTATTCTGCTCAACCCTAGTCGTGTGTGCCGTGGCAATATAGAAGGTTTGTTTTATTGGTGTAAAGATTGTGAAAACTTCGATGTGCACCCGATGTGTACTCAATTGCCAGTAACATTGAGCCATGTGCAACACAAAGAGCATCTCTTGAAGCTTGAGTCACCATCGAAATCAAATTGGTGTGCTGTTTGTAGGAAAGTGTGTGATTCATTGCGATACAGGTGTGAAAAATGTGGATTTGATATTCATCTTGAATGTCTTCAAGTAACATATCAAGATCAAACCAAACAACGTAGTACTATTCCACCATCTTTTGCTCCACCGCCAGTCTACCACCACCACCCACCACCACCACCTTATGGTGGTTATCCTTATGCTTATCCATATGCTCCATCTCCATCACACCACATGTATCAGAACAATTGGACACAGCAGCACCAGCATCAGACACATCAAGTAGGTGTAGGTGGTACCGTAAAACGCAGCAGCAGCAACATCTTTTGTGTAGTTGCGCGATTTGGTATTGGAGTGGCGTCTCAACTGATCTTTGGAACGGATGTCACTTCTTTCTTATTCTAGTCTGCTAACTGAAAGTTCAAGCTCGTTTGTGGATATATCTAAACTGGATACTGTGTGATTTAATTTTAAGAAAAGATCCGAATAAACGTTAGATATGATCTTTTACGTTGTGCTTTATTGTAAATGATATTAATCAACTCGTTCCTTGAAAATAAACGGTAGAAAATTATAAATGCTTGATGTTTTCCTTTTCCAAGTTTTATTGTGCGAGTGCTTTTTGGTACACTAAACTGAATCGGTAATTACTTCGTTATTATGGTCATGGTCACTTACTTAATTTGTTACTTTTTTTCTTGGCAAACAGAATGTATATGTTAACCAATTGAACTTCAACATCTGATCCATGAGGAAGCCCTACACAGATTAAGCTACACCTACACGTAATGACAAGCTTAAAAAACTTACTAAAAACAAACTAAAAATTATATAATAAGGAGAGTGGCCATCAATGTATTGCACAATTTTTCCTTCTAGACTCGTATTTAGGGTTGTCAAAAGATCTAGAAATGGGTTGTTCGAAAATTTCAGTTTTATTGGTAATAGACTATCTAACTAATTCCATTCCAAAAGAAATCAGAATTTTCGGAGTATCTGGAAATTTTCGGAATTGTCGGAATATCTTTATTTTTTCATTTTTTAAATATTATTTTTGGTAATTTAGTAATATTATATTATTTTTAAAAAGTATAAATCAAGTATACCTATATAAAATAAAGGGTGATTAACATAGAGTCCACAACCAATAGACCATTGCCCATCAGGTTCAGCCCATCACAAAAGACAAGCTTACCCTCCGAAACCCATTAATTATGATTTTGTTACCAAAACCAATTTCGCTAATATCACAGAATCAGTCAAAAATCCGTAAATCATTAATTATAATTTTGTTACCAAAACCAATTTTGCTACTATCACGGAATCAGTAAAAAATTAGAATATAAAAATTTGAAGTGCCAAAAAAATCAAAGCCCGTTACCCATCGTCGTCTTCAAGGTTTCAAAAGACAAACCCTATGCCATCATAATTTTGATGGGTTTTTGTGTATAACTGATGGTGAAATAAAACAGGTATTAATTGTTTTATTTGGTGGGTGATGTGAGTACTTCTGGTGGTGTTATAGTCAAACATATGGTATATACTAATTAACTTTAAAACATGGTGGTTTATGTTTGTTGTACTGATGGATTATTCATGATAATTGGTGGTAAATAACTAAACGTATATTAATAATAAACACGATGGACAATGATTCGTAATATCGATGGTGTGACTGTTGAATTGGGTGAGTTAGACTTTTTTTTATTTAACTTAGTGGTGGGTTATGTATATTGTGTTGATGGGTTGTATATTATAACTAATGGGTTATGACAGACACAATTTTAAACTGACTAATTGCAAAACAACATAATGTAAGGGACATAAAACATTCTTTTATTCATAAATGGAGTAGTTCAAACTAATAACTAAGTGTGAACCAAATTACACTTATTGAAAGTTAAAAACACGAAGAAAAAAAATGCACGAGTAACAATGTGTGACAGTTGCTATACATTCGTTGCTGTGAAGCATCTGCACGCTCTCCTTCTGATGGAAATCTCTTCTTCTTTGGTCTACCAGGCTGAGCTTTCTGATAGATTCGTAAGAATCAAATAATCTGAATAACTTCAAAGTCTTCTCTTTGTTGAAACAGAAAAGGACGAGAACGTTGGATGCCATGCCTAATTAAACACAACAAAGAATAATGTATATTTCAGTGAAACACAAAATTGTGCTGCATTTTATACTGTGACGGGTTGTTTCAGTATTTTGTAATAACTTAGATCTATCAAAAGCAAAAATTGCAAATCCTATACTATAATGCTCGTATATTATATAATGTTATGATATATTATTTTCATGAAACATAGAACAAACTTAATAAAATCAAGATGCAAGAACAAGTAAGAGATTTAGAACATACCTTTGATATCGAATGTGGATGAATGCTGTGATGTGTAGTGTTGGAGATAATAATCGTGGTATGTCTTCAGCTAATTGTGATGTTAAAAACGTTTAAGAAATTTACTATAATAAATTAACAATAAAAATTGAATTAAATAGATATGCTACATAAGTGGAAATCGTTAATTGATGAAATTATGGTATGACTTGATATTATCTTATTATGAAGAAGGGCAACGTTGGAAGATACATAATTCGATGGACATGCTAGGGAAAAAATAAGGGCTTGGACTTGATGGGGGTGGATAGTTGGGTCCTAGGACTATATGAGCTAATATCTCTAAAATAAATGAAATTATAAAACAAAAAAGACAGTATTAATTAAACATTACATCCATAAAATGCGACATTCAATTAATTTTATAAAATAAATAGAAATCAAATGCAAATATTCAAATAGAAAGTTTTCAACGTGGAGATACATAATTTCAAATTTCAACAAAACTTTAATGAAATCATAATTAGATAACCTCTAACATGTAATAAATTTATACGATTATAGATTAGAACTTTTTCTGTTGATACAATACTTGACTTTTAATCATGTGATGGTAACAATATTTGATAATCTGGGTCATGCGATATAAAAAGGACGGGACCGAGTGTGGAAGAGAAGAAGTGAAACGACTATTTTGATATTGGATGGATTTTGTGATTTAGATTATATAGTTTTACATTATCTATAGGAAAGATGTGTACATATATTAATATAAATGTTGGTATATATAAATATTAAATAACAAATATTATATTTAGTAATCGAAAAATATTTGGAAAAACTCGAAAAAAACTCGAAAATAGAAATAGGATAAGAAATTCCAAAATTGTTATATGTAATTCCAATTTCCTTTCCAAAAAAAACCGGAACAAGCGAAATTGAAAAATTTGGAATTTGAAAGGTAAAAAAAGTAAATCCAAATTCAGATTTTCCGAATTGGAATATGTCAGAATCGGAAAATTTCATACTATCTTTCTCCCTTACGCGTAATTTTATTACTTTCTAAACAATATTGTGTATGGATATTTTTCCCAAATACCCATATACGTACTATAAAATCAATTAATTTTATTGAATAAAAAAATTTAAAATAATCAAACCCCTCGCCCCCAACCCAATCTCTGCTAGTCCATAAAAGCAACTATCTAAAATTTGACGCCAATGACAAAAAGGTGAATCTATACATTTCGTGTCATACAGGTTTGCTGCAGTCGGGGTAGCATTGTTGCACGCCTTCCAACAGAAGATACAATTTTTTTTAGGGATATTAGCGTCCCAAATAGTATTTCCATAGGGATGGTTTTATATTATCCATGCTCGTCGCTGTTTGTGGTTTATTGAGAACTGCAAGATCTGTGAGATTTTATATTCTTGTTTTTGTAGTATAGATGTCGTCTTTAGAATGTGGCCAGATAAATCTGTCTTCTTGATCAGGGTTAATGATTCAGATTTTTGTGATTTTGGGGATTAAAGGTTGTGGAAAAAGTTCATATAGGGTTTCTCTATTCCATTCTGTATCATTTTGTTTCCATAATTCGTGAACCTTTGACAAAGTACAGTTTTGTGGTCTTTCAATTTTCCAAGATGTTTCAATCCATTTATCATTCCATATATCCGTCTTCTTCCCATTTCCTATTTGGTATATTCCTTGTTGTTTTAATAAATCTCGCCCATCTATAATGCTTGCCCAACTCCAAGTTCTACATTGTCGCAGTTTAATATTTAAGAAGTCAGAGTTCGGATAGTAAATACCTTTAAGTAGTTGAGCAGCAAGGGTGTTTGGATGTGCATAATTATCCAAGCTTGCGCCCCGAGAACGGCCGTGTTCATTCGTTTGAGATATCTAAAGCCAATACCTCCTAATAATTTTCCTACAACAAGTTTTTCCCATGCCATCCAATGAATTCGGGTTTTTTCTCAGAGCTCCACCAGAAATTAGCGATTGCTGAAATCAATTTCTTGCAAAAATTAATAGGGTAAGAAAATATAGACATATTGTATACATGGATAGCTTGTAAAACTGCTTTGATTAGAACTTCTTCCCTCTTTCTGACAGTATTTTTGCTTTCCAGCCTTTAGTTTGTGAAAAAAGTTTTTTTGCGATCCATTCAAGAGCTGCTATTATAGATCTTTTGTGGCATAACGGTATACCCAAGTATTTCCCCAGGTCCTCCGTTTCCACCACTTGTAATTCTTCCTTGACTTGGTTTCTTAGTTATGTTGGTGTATCTTTACTGAAGAAGATCGCTGATTTTTGGTAGTTGATTTGTTGTCCTAGGCCTTCACAATACTCTGTTAGACAATTATTGAATACCTGGAGATCAGTCTTATCAATCGAAAAAAGAACAGAGAATCATCTGCAAACAGTAAGTGAGAGATTTCCGGACAGTTCCTAGTTATTTGTATTCCTTGAATTTGTCTTAATTTGCTAGCCAATTCAATCAGACTGATCAAAGCTTCCGTCATAAGAGAAAAAAGAAAAGGAGAGAGGGGGTCTCCCTGTCTAAGTCCTCGTCCTGATTTAAATGTGGGTAATCTTTGTCCATCAAAATTAATTTGAAAGGTTACCCCACATAATGCAGTTTTTGATCCAGTTGACCCATTTCTCATGAAAACCTAGTTTTGTCAGAAGACCAAGAATGAAATCCCATCGCACCTGGTCGTATGCTTTTGCCATATCAATTTTCAACCCAGCCATATGTTTAGGGTCTTTCTTTTGCGTGACATATAAAAAGATAGTTCTTGAGCTATAAGAATGTTATCTTGAATGGCCATGCCCTTAATAAAAGCTGCCTGAGTAGGTGAAACTATATCATCCATACACTGTTGTAGACGATTTGATAGCATCTTAGCTATAAGTTTGTATCCAAAGTTAATACAAGAGATCAGTCTGTAGTCTCCCAAAATTTCTTGAATATGACCCTTCGGAATGAAAGTAATTAGGGTATCGTTCATATTTTCCAAAGTAATATTGTTATTAAAAAAATCCTCAACAACTTTAAACACGTCGAATTTTATAATATCCCAAATTAAGTATAGATTTTACCGTTTAGTCCATCCGGGCAGGGGCGGAGGCACGTTAGGGTTAGGGGGGTCCATGGCCCCCTTGGTTTAAAAAAAAAATTATAATTAGTTTAAAAAAAGAAAAAAAAATTATAAGTAATTAACCTTAAATATTTTTTAAAAATTTCATTTGTCCCCCCTAACTTTTAAGATTTATTTTATTAGACTTTAAATTATTTTATTTAATGATTTTATTTTATTTTTACAACGGAAAATGTGTTATTTTGTAAAAAAAAAAGAAATTTATCAGATAATTAATCACAAAAATTAATATGCGAACCTATATTGCAATCCTTACACAATATAGGTACATATAATGCATTTTTTTAAATAATCTAAGGACCTATTTTGCAATTTTTACGTAATATATAGACTTATCGTGCAAATACGGTGAAATCTTTTT
This sequence comes from Nemophila menziesii, assembly GCA_029959085.1. Taxonomy (NCBI): domain Eukaryota; kingdom Viridiplantae; phylum Streptophyta; class Magnoliopsida; order Boraginales; family Hydrophyllaceae; genus Nemophila; species Nemophila menziesii. The sequence goes on from JARWIR010000001.1 coordinate 39,615,565, forward strand.
TTCGGGGGCGAGGCCTCCGAACCCCCTTGGCCCCCCTAACACAATATCCTGGATCTGTCCCTGCATCCGGGCCCGGTGCTTTAGTTAGTGATAGGTTTTTGAGTGCGTATTCCAATTCGTCCATGGTAGGTTTTTGTATCAATATTTGGTTCATTTCCTCTGTTACTTTGGGTTGTACACATCTCATAGCGTTAGTTATTTTGTCAATTGTTACTTCCTTGTTTGCAAACAGATTATTATAGTAAGAGTGAAAATTTGATTCTACCTCATTGATATCTTCTGTCCAAGATCCTTGTTCATTCTTAATTCTTGTAATCCTATTTATCGATCTTTGTTCTATAGTTTCCATATGGAAGAATTTAGTATTTTTGTCACCACAAGTGAGCCACTGCTGTCTGGCTCTACCAGCCCAATATTATTCCTCGCATTTGAATTCAAAGTTGAGATCCTTACAGAGATTTTCTTCACGTTGTAAATTTTAGACAGTCGGTTCTGAATTTTTTAGCTTGATAAGCTTTTTTTATCTCTTCCTGATGATTTTTAAAGGTGTCCTTGCTCCATCTTTGTAGGGCTTGTATTGTGTTATCTTTCTTCACCAGATAGTTTTTAATTGGGTGTTGTTCGTCAACTGCCTCCCAACTAGTTTGTACGACTTCTCTGCATTCGTTGTTATCAAGCCAATGTGATTCGAATTAATTTTTTTTACCGATAGGGGGTCTTGAGTCAAACTGGATAATGAGAGGCGAGTGGTCTGATCCAATAGCTGGAGGTATGTAAATTTGCGCTTTTGGGTTTTTGATTATCCATTCATATGATCCAAGGACTCGGTCAATTTTTGTTTTCACCACCCTATCTCCACTTTGTCTATTAGTCCATGTAAAATTGCATCCATGTGAGTTTATCTCTGCGAGACCATTATTATTGATAAAGTTTTTGAAATCGAGTATATGTTGTGTATTTGGGGGGGGGGTTGCACTGCATTTGTCTTCCATGTTGAGAATATTGTTGAAGTCCCCCATCAGAATCCATGGTTTATTATTAGTATCATTCCATATTGTTATTTGGTTCCAAATTTCTAATCTATCATCATAGTTGTTAGAAGCATGAATGAAAATAATATAGTACGGGAAAATAGGATCATTAATAAACATAAAAACTAGGTGCCTATTACAAAAAGTGATATTGATATGCAACTTTTCTTTCCAAAGTACCAAAAAGCCCCCCGAGTGGTGGGCATTCCCAATGGGATAAAAAATAAAAAAGTTTTTAAAACCAAACTTCCGAAGTGTACCCCGCGCATCATCTTGCATGAGCAAAGTTTCGCAAAAACATACTATATCGGGCTTAAACCTGTTCAAAAGCGCCCTCCCATGAGTTTCTGTCAGGGGGGCCCGGATACCCTGACAGTTCCAAAACATGATGTTCATTTTCCCTTGGCGGCCAAAAGGTGGCCGCGTCCTCCTTGGATGGTGATAGGGTAGTTCGTCTTATTTTTAGGGTAACGAGTACTTTGGACCTCCTCACCACTCTCTACTTCATCCTCATCTCCTTGATTAAAAACTCCTCCTACATTGTTATTCACCTCTTCTTCCTCCGATGGTTCAAATTGAGAATCCTCTTCGTCAAACCTTGTTTGGGTCTTCTCCTTACTGGTTTTGTAATCAGATAAGTCCACAAAACCTAAATCACTATTAGTGTCACTGTCTCCTTTACTAAGCAAAACAACTGTTTTTCCTTTCCCTGCCACGTCGAGCTTCATTCTTTTGGGGTTGTTCTCTCTGTTCTGACGCGCACCGCGAGTTCTTCCTGCAATGCCTTCTTTCTTTTTACTATTATCACCAATTTTATCCCCAGTCATTCTTTCGTAGAAATCACGACACCTTTTTTTTCACTATCTCTTTCTGTTTTCTGTTTGTAAAAACCCAGGTATTGTTTGGCCCTTATTAATATTTATGTCAGTTCGAAGTTTAAAACCATTAACATCTTGCCCTTCCTGAACTTTCTTCTTCCCTATTCGAATTGCTTGTCGTCTTATAGAATCAGATGTCATCAAGTTTTCTACAACCTTGATTCGATAGAAGTGGAATCCTTACGATTGAAAAAAGTTTAAACAACTCGAAATTGAGGTGAGCAGTACCCTTAATATATAATATAAAAGATTTTTTATTTAAAAGCTTTGTAATAATATATAAAAGAAATAGGATCAAAGTAGGTCCTTAGGGTAGAGAAAGATAAAAAAAAACTCACCTCCACTACATGCCCTCTCCAAAGGCAAGATTTGCATGATTTCTCAAGATTTTATATATTAATTAAAATAAATTGTCAACTTGGGGTAGGTTGAAATTGTCCTATCAGGAAGAGTTCACATGAGAGACTAAAAAAGAACAAGTTGTGAAGTCTTCTGAGCAAGTCTTCTAAGCAAGTCTTCTCAGCAACTTATATTTTATAAAGGAGCTTGTAAAGTATTTCTTTGTCTTGGGCCGAATATCCATAGATTCAAAGAACACAACAGAGAGATGGTAAAGAAGACAATAGAGCATTTCACTCATCCAGAGCATCAATTATCAGAGTTCGATGCTGGCACACAATATAATTGTGATGGTTGCAAGAACCCTGGATCAGGTAAAAGGTATCGATGTCACGGATGTGATTTTGACTTACATAATTACTGTGGTACAGGTCCAAATATTCTATCTTCCTTCATGCATCCGCACAAACTTACCCTTATGATGCGTAAAGCACAAATCCATCGACAAAACAATCGTGTATGTGATGTGTGTCGCGACAATGTAGAGGGTCTGTTTTACAGGTGCAAGGATTGTGACTTCGATGTGCATCCGATGTGCACCCAATTGCCAGAAGCTTTGCGCCATGTACTACACGAGGCCCATCCTTTGAGGCTTGAATCACCATCATCAACAAATTTATGTGCTGTTTGTGGATGTGGGTGCTCTTCTTGGCGCTACAGGTGTGGAAAATGCGGATTTGATATTCATCTCGAATGTGTTCTAGTAAAATGTGAAAAACCTAAACAACGAAAAGTTAATCCACATTTTGTTCCACCTCCGACCCACTACCCATCGTACTACCAACAATACCACCCACCTCCACCACCACATTTTGCTTATCCGCCACCACCTCACGCTGGTTATCCTTATGGTTATCCATATGCTCAACATCCACCTTACAACATGCATCAGAATAATCTGGTGCCGCAACCTCAACAAGTTGGCGGTGCAAAACCGGAGGGACTTGGTAAGAAAATGTTTGGTCTTGTTGGGCAGCTTGGTATGGGAGTGATGTCTAATATGATCTTCGGAATGGATATCACATCTTTCTTCTAGTCCTGGAAATGGATTGTACACTTGTTCAAATTTTTGTTATACATTGATTTTTTAGTTCATATACTAGAGCTGTGATTAAGCTGAAAATCTAAGATAAAGCTCTGAGTTGATAAGGTGGATCATGAGAAAACCAATTTTATCGAAGGATCTGATAACCAATTATGATGTTCTAATGTTATATTAAGTTCTGATTATCCAAATTTTGGAATTCTTGTTAGAAAAAACGATCAAACTAAAATGCGGAATAAATAAATAGATCGAAAAAGAGTAGTGATACCTCCGGCCATTGATGTCTTTAGAAACTTTTCTTTATGTTTTGTTCTTCCAAACTCTCAAGCATTCAACTATAGATGGTGTATATTTTTTGTGTGAATGAATTGAGTTTAGGGACCAAAACTCTAGTTTATATAGCCAAGCTCCCATCAAGCTTTTTAATGGCAATGAATTACTAGTTGTTACAACCTTTCATTTGCAAATGGTTAATAAAAAAGTGTTACAACTTTTCATTTGCATAAGATTAATGAAAAAATCATTAAGATAAAATTAGTGGATGGATTAATGTTGGATCATGAAAAGCCAAAAGTCATAAGTTTATTTTATTCATCAATTTAAAATAAAGACAAATAAAATAAAATGAAGTTTTATATTAATAAAATAAAAAAATGACTTATATTCTCCCACTTGATCCAAACATTATACTTGATATTTTATCTTAATCATAAATATATGAATCATGGCGATAAGTCCTCCAATTATGAGAGAGTAGTATCTTCCATGTATCACAATATATTTATCTCTTTATTTTTTTTTTTATGTTGTAACTATACTTAATGAATAAACCATATGTTTATTCTTGGTCCTAACTAAATGATTTTCTCAAATAAAATTAAGGTGCGCAATGTATATGAGAAAATATCACAATAGATAATTATTATATTAATGATAGTGTCATACAAATAAACACTACATGATGGGACCAAGTCCCATACTCGCTACATGATCCTTGAATTTCATTGGTGGCATGCCTTTAGTCAATGGATCAGCGATCATTAATTCAGTACTAATATGTTCAATGACCACCTTTTTATCTTTAACACGTTCCCTTATAGCTAAATATTTAATGTCGATGTGCTTACTTCGACTTCCACTTTTATTGTTTTTAGCCATAAAAACAGCTGCTGAATTATCGCAAAATATTCTTAATGGTCTAGAGATAGAATCCATAATTCTAAGTCCAGATACAAAACCCTTAAGCCATACACCTTGTGAAGTAGCCTCAAAACAAGAGACGAACTCAGCTTCCATAGTAGAAGTTGCAGTCATAGTCTGTTTGACACTCCTCCATGACACAGCTCCACCGGCCATCATAAAAATGTATCCTGATGTTGACTTGCGTGAATCAACACAACCGGCAAAATCAGAATCTGAGAATCCGACCACCTCTAAATTGTTTGTTCGCCTATACATAAGCATATACTCCTTGGTTCCTTGGAGATATCTCATTACTTTCTTTGCAGCTTTCCAGTGGTCAATACCTGGGTTACTTTGATATCTACCCAACATTCCAACTACAAATGCGATATCAGGTCTTGTGCAAACCTGAGCATACATCAAACTTCCGATAGCAGAAGCATATGGAATGTTCTTCATTTGTTCTCTTTCTAAATCATTCTTTGGGGTTTGGTTCAAATTGAATTTATCACCCTTCACTATGGGAGCAACACTTGGTGAACAATCCTTCATCCGAAATCTCTCTAAAACTTTATTGATATAGGTTTCCTGAGACAAGCCCAAGACACCTTGAAATCTGTCTCTATGAATCTTAATGCCAATGACATAAGATGCCTCACCCATATCTTTCATATCAAAATTTTTGGAGAGAAATTGTTTCACCTCATGAAGCAAACCCTTATCATTAGTCACAAGCAAAATATCATCCACATATAAAACAAGAAAACAAATTTTGCTCCCACTAATCTTTTGGTATATACATTGATCCATGGGGTTTTCAACAAATCCAAATGATGAAATTACTCCATGAAATTTAAAATACCATTGACGGGAAGCTTGTTTTAATCCGTATATGGATTTCTTAAGCTTACAAACTAACTGCTCACCAGCGCTAGAGATAAAACCTTCAGGTTGTTTCATATAAACCTCTTCCTCTAGATCTCCATTAAGGAACGCCGTTTTCACATCCATTTGGTGCAACTCAAGATCAAAATGTGCGACTAATGCTAAAATAATGCGTAAGGAATCTTTCTTAGATACAGGAGAAAAAGTCTCTGTGTAATCAATTCCTTCTTTCTGAGTAAATCCCTTAGCAACAAGTCTGGCTTTGTATCTCTCGATATTGCCTAATGAGTCTTTCTTGGTTTTAAATACCCATTTACAACCAATTGCTTTAGCCCCATTAGGCAATTCCACAAGTTCCCAGACATCATTGTTCTTCATGGAATTCATTTCCTCTTTCATCGCATTATACCATAAATTTGATTCTTTGCAACTTATGGCTTGTGAAAAGTCGGAAGGATCATTTTCGACTCCAAAATTATAGTCAGATTCTTGAAAATATACTACATAATCACTAGAAATTGATGATTTCTTAAACCTGGTAGACCTTCTTAATGTTGTATCATCATTATCTGTATGAGGTTCAACTTGTTGTTCATAATTACTAGGTTCATCATGAACAACTTGATCTATCAGAATATCGTCAACAACTTGTGGTTCTTCAACGATTGAACGTTCAACACTAGATTGTACTTGAGGGGTGTTATGAACAATAATCATTCTATCACTTGACGTGGAAGGTTGAATTTCTGTATGGTCAATATCAGAAATTACATTTCTAATTTGATCGCTCCCACTGATTAAGTCATATTCAAGAAACTTTGCATTTCTTGATTCCACAAATCTAGTGTTGTGAGATGGACAGTAAAATCTGTAACCTTTAGACCGCTCAGCATATCCAATGAAATGCCCACTGATGGTCCTTGGGTCCAGTTTTTTCTCTTGTGGATTATAAATCCTGACTTCAGACGGGCATCCCCATACGCGCATATGTTTCAAACTCGGTTTCCAACCTTTCCATAATTCAAATGGTGTCTTTGAGACAGCCTTGGTTGGAACTCGGTTTAATATATACACTGCCGTTTTTAAAGCTTCAATCCACAAGTTTTTAGGAAGATTGGAGTTGCTAAGCATACTCCGTACCATGTTCAATAATGTTCGGTTTCTCCTTTCTGCTACACCATTCTGATCCGGTGAACCGGGCATGGTGTACTGGGCAACAATCCCATGCTCTTGGAGAAACTGAGCAAACGGACCAGGTGCTTGTCCATCTTCAGTATATCTACCATAATATTCACCACCTCTATCTGATCTCACAATCTTTATATGTTTTCCACATTGTTTCTCTACTTCAGCCTTAAATATTTTAAAGGCATCTAATGCTTCGCTCTTGTTATGAAGCATGTAGAGATACATATATCGTGAGTAATCATCAATAAAGGTTATAAAATATTTCTGACCATGCATATCCATGTCAGGACAACATATATCTGTATGTATGATTTCTAATAAATCTGAACTCCTATTGGCACCTTTCTTTGACTTGTTGGTCTGCTTTCCCTTAATGCAATCCACACAAGTTTCAAAGTCGGTAAAATCTAGAGTACTAAGTACTCCATCTTTTACCAACCTTTTGATTCTTTCAATAGAGATATGCCCTAATCTCCGGTGCCATAGAGTCGAGGAATCCTCATTTATATTACACCTCTTTGTACCAATTTGGACATGAAAATTATTGTTAGTAGCATTGTTTTGTAAATTAATGCAATAAAGACCTTCAGACAAAATACCATTCCCAACACATTCAGATTTATTGAAAATACTAAAAAATGTCTCTGAAAATGTAAAGGAATAACCCAAAGGTACAAGTCTGGAAACAGAAATCAAGTTTCTAGAAAAACTTGGAACATAAAAAGTCTTTTCTAATTTCAAAACATAACCACTACTTAAATATAAATAACATGTTCCAACGGCTTCCACATGTGAACCCATCTTATTACCGGACAAGATGCATTGCTCACTGCCCACTGGTTTCCTTAGGTTTTGCATACCCTGTAAAGAGTTGGCAACATGGATTGAAGAACCAGAATCAATCCACCAGGTGTTAATATTAACATTAACAGTATTAGATTCATAACAAACTAACGAGGTAGGATTACCTTTATCTTGAAGCCATTTCTGGAATTTAGCACATTCCTTCTTCATGTGTCCTTTCTTTTTACAGAAAAAACACTTAGCTTCTTTCTTAATATCAGCTTGAGGTGCTATTTTACCTTTCCCCTTCTGATTGTTCTTTGGTTTGCCTTTTCCTTGAGTAGCCATCATTGCACTTTCACCTTGTTCCATTAACAACCTTTCTTCTTCTTGAACACACATGGTCATGAGTTCATTAATTGACCATTTATCTTTATGTGTGTTATAGGAGATTTTGAAAGGTCCATATTGATTTGGAAGGGTGTTCAAAATATAGTGCACAAGAAAAGACTCGGAAATCTGTACCTCGAGATTCTTAAGTTGAGCCGAAATATCTCTCATCTGCATGATGTGCCCACGCACACCTCTAACACTTGTGAGCCTAAGTGAAGAGAGCTTCATTATTAGAGTGCTTGCTAAAGCCTTGTCTGAAGTGACGAACTGGTCATCAATGGCTTTAAGTAAATTTTGGACATTATCATGGTGATTTACTGAACCACGGATGCTTGCTGCTAATTTTGTCTTAATAAACATCACACTGAGGCGATTGGATCGCTCCCATTTTTCATAAAGTGCAATATCTGCTGGAGTGCTTTTGTCTGTAAGAGCAGGTGGTTCAGTTTTCCTAATAGCATCATCTATGTCCATCCACCCTAAGTGAAGGAGAACTCTTTCTTTCCATGACTTGTAATTATCCCCATTAAGTTCGGGAATGTCACTACGGATATCAGAAAAATTAACAGGTTGTGATGCTGCAAATAAAGATCACATGCTTATTAATAAATAGACTATTATTAAATATCATGTTTCACCAATGCAAATCATGATCTAATAAATCTAAGACATAAAAAATTGCCTGTGGGCTAAATTTTTAATTCAATAAGATTTATAATCATATGACAAAATATATAAAAATATTCTATCATTACTAAATAATAAAACTATCAAATAATTATTAAGTCATAATTCCTGTGGGAAAATTACGAATAATTTGATATTTTATCCTAATTAGTTATTTAAATATAATAATATTCCTGTGGGATAAAATTATTATATTAAAATAAATAATTACAATTTATGTCTAATTTCATTATGTGATCTTATACCATAACACATATTTTATTCAACTAAGATGCTGTGGCTATTCTTTGATTAAATAAAATATGTTGATCACTTAGACAATTCTATATACCATACTAAAATTTTATGAGTATATAAAACTATATAACAAAAATAGAATAAAATAAACCATATATTTTATTCACATTTTGTTTACCTAACTATACTCATAAAATAAAAGTACATGAAGTATGGACATAAAAAAAATATAAATATAAATAAATACCTGGAGGCCGATGTAAAACTTAAGGATAAAAATACAAAAGTACCATAAGTTTAAATGAAAACTAAAATGTCTCATGGATTCTAATCATCTTCAACTGTAGGACATGTTAGATTCAACACAAAAAAAAAAAACATTTTGCAAAATTATTTTGGCTAAATTACTTTAGCCATGAACTAAGCAAAAAATATAAAAGTTTAACTAAATCAAAGCAGAGGTATGTATTAGGCTCTGATACCAAATGTTAGAAAAAACGATCAAACTAAAATGCGGAATAAATAAATAGATCGAAAAAGAGTAGTGATACCTCCGGCCATTGATGTCTTTAGAAACTTTTCTTTATGTTTTGTTCTTCCAAACTCTCAAGCATTCAACTATAGATGGTGTATATTTTTTGTGTGAATGAATTGAGTTTAGGGACCAAAACTCTAGTTTATATAGCCAAGCTCCCATCAAGCTTTTTAATGGCAATGAATTACTAGTTGTTACAACCTTTCATTTGCAAATGGTTAATAAAAAAGTGTTACAACTTTTCATTTGCATAAGATTAATGAAAAAATCATTAAGATAAAATTAGTGGATGGATTAATGTTGGATCATGAAAAGCCAAAAGTCATAAGTTTATTTTATTCATCAATTTAAAATAAAGACAAATAAAATAAAATGAAGTTTTATATTAATAAAATAAAAAAATGACTTATAATTCTATGATCCTTGTTGTAAACTTCATTATTTTGATTAGTGCATATCATTCTATTCCTGGAATGGGATGAACTTTTTTTTTATATGTATACCATGTTTATTAAATCAATAATAATATCTAGTTATTGATAAAAGAACCCTAAAAACGTATATTTGGTAGATAAATCATTGTTTGTTTTTTCTTTACAATGGAGATCCAGGAGATCGTGGGATACTATACTAGCACCTCATTCAATAAATCTAAACTATAAATGATGCGTGGCGTCTTACATCCCATTCTGTCACGAGCTAATGTATCCAAATTCCGTCAATGGGATCGGTGTGAGAGAAAAATGTATCCATTTGTGTCAAACCGGCGTGAGCTAACCAATTCGTACACGAGTTAGCCTCTTTATAAATTGCTTTTAGCGTAAAACCACTATTTCTCGCGAGGATTGCTTGTATCTGAAAATATGATTTTCAGGATAGGGGAAATATTAAATCTCTCTCTATCACTTTGACTCCATCTCACACTCAATTGCCTGAAAAATTAAGCCATGTGCAGCAAAATGTGTCCAGGACTTCCGCATGGACTATATGGTGTAGTTGCGCAGCTTGGTCTAGGAATAGCGTCTCAACTGGTCTTCGGAAAGGATATTACTTCTTTCTTATTCTAAACTTCAAGCTCATTCTGGATAATTTAGAATTTTGCTCATATGGAATTCGATTTTCTGAAAAGATCGGAATAGAGGTTATCAAAATCTGGATTTGGATGATTTTTAGGTTGAATATATAAGGGAGTTTGGTTCGAAAAGGTCAAAATGTATGTAAAATTAGCCAAAAAAACACCTTATCTTAATATCATACATATTGTCATTTTTTAACTACAATAATCCCATAATTAGTACTACCTCCATTTCAAAATTTTTGTCCATTTACTAAAAATGTAGTTTCAAAATGTTTGTCCACTTAAAATATCAAGACATTTTTTCCTTCTTTTTTCCACTATTAACCCTATTAAAAAATTAAAATTTATGTTTCCAATACACATTTAAGATATCAAGACACTTTATGAAGGGTACTTTTGTAATAGGGAGTGTAATAATTACATTTCTTAATTTGTGTGAAAAGCAAAGTAAACAAACATTTTGAAACAGTAGGAGTAAGTAAGATAATAGAAAAGGGAATTCATAAAAAAAAAACAAATCTCAATAATTTTCCGTTATAAAATTAACAGCGATAAATGAAAATATAGATAAATATAATCTCGTATTATTACTATATGAAACCCGGAATGGATACAATATGATACGAAAATTAGACTATATATAGAAAAACGTAAGTGGTGTTCATCTACTAGTTTAAGTTGTCATGAGATTCAAGTTGTTGCGCAACTGATTGTATCAGCTGTCTGATTTATCATAAGCTACTTCAAGACGTTTCTACACGATGTTATTTATCGGGTATGTAGTTTGTGTATATCCACTTACTAATACTCCCTCCGTTCCACAAAAATTATCCACTTACTAAAAATAATGTTCCAAATATATTGTCCACTTAAGATTTCAAGACACTTTTTTCCTACTGTATCCACTATTATACTTATTAAAATATTAAAAACTTATATTTTCAATACACATTTAAAATATCAAAATACTTTATTAGGGGTATTTTTGTAATGGTGAATGCAATTATTACGTTTCTTAATTAGTGTGAAAAACTAAGTGGACAAATTTTGTGGAACGGAAGGAGTAATATATTATAACACTCCCCCTTCGATATTCACCAAAACAAAATTTGAAGCGGGACTTACATGATATATGGTCTGACTTGCTAAAAGCTTACCAAGAAAACCTTGTGGAAAAAATTACGGTGAAGAAAAAAGAGTACTGTACACAAGTATCTCATCCCATTATCACGATATCAAATCTTTCGATAATTCTTTCTTTACTTTTGGGCTTGCAACTCGAATATTGTCGTTGGTAAAGATAGTGAACAAATATGTTAGATTTTCCCTTAATCATGTTCTTTGAATATCAATAAATACCATTGACTTGACATAGGAAGGAGAGTATTGTTCTCTTTATGATAATATATATTTGGTATGGCTTGTTAAAATCTTACTAGGAAAAACCCTATGAGAAATAACCTCAAAGGAAAAAAAGTACAGCGCATAAATATTGTCTCCCCCTCATCATAATACGAACATAACAACAATTATTTGAACAACATCATATATCTTCCAACCTACAATTTGAAATATGTATACAATATAAATTTGTTTATAATATATATTTAAATGACAAATATGTAGGATTGTCGCGAGGTGGAATTTGTTGAATATATACTTGAATATACTGTAAAAATCCTTTGGTGAAATATATTTTGACATTCCATAAACTGATCTTCTCTTGTCGTTTAATATTATGAATTATGATAATCACCACATGATTTGAGAATTCATCAACCATTCTCTATTTCTTGAATCTTCTTCTTGAATTTTCACGTTGGGACAATATTATCATAAGATAATATCATACTTGGGAAGAAGTATCCATGGTAATTGCTTCCTATAATAAAACAAAATGCTTTTCTCTTGTGCTTCATGCAGTTTATGTTCTTCAGAAATCTTTTATACTCCACACACTTCTCGTTCTCCGAAAATTCAATATTTTCATACGCTCTAAGTGCTTCGGGAACCTATCGTACTCCAGTCACTTGTTCTTCGGGTGCCCGTGTTAATCAAGAACAATAATATCAATTCAAGTATCATAATATTTATCTTGGTATTTTACTTATCATAATGAACTCTTCAAGAGTTTCCAAAAAGTAAAAACCCTAGCGTTATTGTATCCACAACATGAGAATTAGGACGTCTCCATGGAATTAATTTTAGGTTTCTATAGGAACCTTTGTGATACAAGCCGGGTTATTGATTAAATAATATTGTATGACCATTTATTTATTTATCGGTATTTTTTTTATTACTTTATGATCTAGAATCCTCTTCGTATAGTTTCAACCATATTGAAACTATATGAATACTAAAGCAGTTTAATTAATGTTAGTATAAAAAATGAGTAATATATAGCCAAAAGAAAAGTGAAATAGTAGCCTAATATTGAATTTACGGTTACTTATAAGTAACCGCCTATTTTTAGAATTTGATCTACCTTTATTGGTAAACATATTATTCAACAAAGAGAACTAACACTTTGATTTTATGTGATGTTTTTTTTTTTTGTTTTTTTACTCAAAGATAGCTTACGCTAAGGTTTTGCAAGACTTTTTAGCCCAACAAAACCTACCCAACCCGTGTTAAATTCATGACTAAATTGAGAAATTTTACCCTTGGCCCAAAAATACCCTAAGTCTCACCTTCCCCTTTATAAACCTGAGCCTAATACCTTGGGGTTCCGATTCATGCTTTAACTCATGGGTCCAGCTCGATAAAACCTTACACTGTTCACTTAAATAATATATAAGAAAACTAAAATCATGGAACTTTCATTTGTTTGTCCAGACTCTCTCTATCTCTCTCTCTCTCTCTTCTTCTCCTGAGAAACCCTAAGAAACACAACTCAATCTAATCAAATATGTGTTATTACTATTACTTTATCAAACTAAACATGTTATATTATTACTTCCATCTCACGATTTGCTTTGTTTTACACCAAACCATGGTTAAGCATTTATTGGTTTCGGGTTTGGTAGGTATGCTTTTCATTCAATGCATGCATAAATCTAGTTGATACACACTTTTTTGTGGTATGTGGTAGCCGTTTGTGATTATTTCACTTGATGTATTGTTGGATTTTCACAGATTTATCATGTATTTGTGGCTATATATAGAGGGGAGTTTCGAATTGGTTTTATCTCACCATATACTTAATGAACTCGCTCTTCTTTCTTCCTCTTTTCTATTTTACTTTAAATTTTGTTAATTAGTTTTTGTTTAGATCTAATCCGTTTTTGTATTGTAAGATTTATTATACTAATTTTGTTTTGTGTATTGTTTTTTGTCCAGATCCATTCGATATTCCAGTTTACTTTGCTTAGGTGAGCAAGATTCTAATTTTTTTCTTCTTCTTAATATCTTTTTAATAGAAGCTTGTTATTGAAATAAGATTATGTTGTAGCTTAATGATGAAGTAGTTAGTTAATTTCTTCAATTAATTATCTCAAAAATTGAAGTTAATTTGGGTTAAAAATATTATGAAGAACGAGTGTAATCTATTGTTGTTTGTTTTAGGAGAAAATGAGGCTTAGGGTCTTGAAGACACCCCTCCTCAATCCCAACCCCTCTTTCCTTCTCTTCTTACTAAAGACCTCAAATCAAATATTACACTAAAATCCAAAAAACCAATTACATTTATACCCCCATTTGATTTTTATTTCCTATATATATTAAATTCTAAAACCTAATTTTATTTCCCATTTACTTTTTCTCTCTCATACCAACATCTACACACGGCAGCTTCCTCTTCTCCACATTTACTCATCTCATTTACACCAAAGTGAGATCTTCGGTGAAAATACCAACCACCAGAGCTCCTTCCTTCTAACGCTTCAGAGCCACCACCTGATTCACCACCTATTCGTTCTCCTTCTTCTCACGCTTCACGCTTCAGAGCCACCAACTGATTCACCACCTATTCGTTCTCCTTCTTCTCACGCTTTAGAGCTACCTGCTCTATTGGATCTCGCCGGAGAAGAGAAGCATCTGTTGGCATATAGCCTCCCTTATTAGGTTGTTTTAATGTGACAAATCCTCTTGTGTTTAGTGTGTTTATTTCTATTGTTATTTACATTCTATCTTGCACTCTATTTCATCAAAAAGCTCTTTCTTTATCATGTTGTTCAACTTGATTGTTTTATCTTAAGAATCTTATTCTCATACAAATGCTATTAACCTTATCTTTATGTTTATTGAGAATTAGCCTTAGTGTTCAACTTCAAAGATTCTTAGAATAATGTTTACAACAACTTTCGTGAAGAAGTTTTATTGATCCAAGTCATTATCCTTCAAAGATTACTTGGCGCGGTACACCGGTGCGGTACACCGGACCAAGGTTGCGGACCAGGGTTGCGGTTCATTGATTAGTCCGAACAGTAAGCTCAAAGTTAAATCGAATAGCTCTGCGGTGCACTGGACCATATCCGCGGTACACCGCACAAAAGGGTTTTATGCACAAAAGACAAGCCATAAGGAATATATCCGTTGGGAGATTAATAGATCCGTTGGACCCAAGTCTTATGACCGTTGGAAGCCATTTTCTACTATAAATTGAAGCTCTTTGAAGGCTACAACTACACCAACTAATTACAAACATTAAGGGGCTTAATTGCTATCATTCAAGAAGGTGTCAAGTGCTATACATAGTCAAATTCAATCTTAGTGAGCTTATAAATCCTTTCAAGGAGTTAATCAATTAAGCCACAAGGTTCTATCCACTCAAGAAGGAGTATACAAGCTTATAGTCATATCCACTCTATTAGGAGTTTTAGTTACAAGCTTTAATTAGCAAACCTTTAAACACTTTGTTGCTATCCTCTTAAGTCTAGGTCTTGTAATAGATAGATTAAGAGAGAATTCAAGTATAGGGAGTATACTTGGTGTCCTTGTGTTGTGATTACGCAAGTGGTTTGTCCTTCGTGTTATCGAAGAGTTTGTAAAGGTTATTGTGTTCTCGACCCGGTTAAGAGAGACACGGGAGCTTAGTGAAAAGCTTGAAATCCTAAGGAGGCTTCCTTAGGTAGTGGATGTAGGGAAACCGAACCACTATAAATCGTGTGTATCTTTCTATCCCTACTCTATTTACTTTCCGCACTTTATATGTTTGATAATATGCTAGTATTAATATTGTGATATTGATTATCTAGTTTATCTAACATATTGCCATCTAGAGTAGTTAGAGATTAGAAACTCATTTACTTGTATCAATTATATATCGAACCTCTTAGCTTATCCATTGCATGATCCCTTAAGAGTTTGATATATTAGTTGTCTTAGAAGTTTCTTTCTTAAACTTATTATTGTCCAAAAGATTTTTAATTAGGCATTATCTTATTAGAAATCCTATTCACCCCCCCTCTAGGACTGTCAATTGGTATCAGAGCCTAACTCTACGTGAATAGCTTAATCGTTAGTAGAGTAAACGATATGGAATTTAATCTTTTGGAAAGTTCGTCTTCTACTCGACCTCCACTTTTTGTAGGAACATACTATTTTGCTTGGAGAACAAAAATGGAGGAATTTATAAAAGCAGAAGATCCCGATCAATGGAGAATCGTAAAGGAAGGTCCATTTGTCCCTTATAAAGAGGAGTTAAATGAAGAGGGAGTTCTTAAGCTAAATCAAGAAGAAAAAGATTTTGATGAACTCACCATTGAGGAAAAAGCTAAGCTCACTCAAAATGCAAAACCAATGTACACTCTCATTCGTGGAATTTCCGAAGAAATTTTCTCACAAATGTTAGATTGTAAATCCGCAAAAGAGCTTTGGAATCGCTTGGAGTTTTTATATGGAATTGTCGAAAATGACGAAGAAGAAGAAGTCTCTATCCATGATGAATCTCACAACGATTTTAAACCTAATCATGAGGTAGCACTTTATCCTAACTCTTTATCTCTTCCTTATAATTATTGTGATATTAGGCAAATTTCATCCCTTCTCAAGATTCTTGATTCTCAAATCCATTTGAATAATCTTATGTTAATAAAGGGTAAAATTGAGCTAAAGAACTGTTTTAAATGTTGTATTACCTTGGATGATATTCTTGGCAATACTAAAAACCCTTGTTTTGAAAACATCTTTATTTTAAACAAATGGAAACATCCTTTGAAGAAAAGCATAGAAGGTTTTAAAAAATTGGATGAAGCATTTTCCCTCGCTCTTGATACTTTAAAAAATCATCCTTTCTCAAATGTCACTCCTTTTGATCCAAATGACTTTTTCAAAGAAAAATTATATGTTAGTGATAATTTGGATATTGGAAAGAATGTGGAAACTTCTTGTTCAAAACCTCTACATGGTTACTCTATTCGAAAAAGAAGTTCTTGCAACTATTGTGGTAAACCCGGTCATCATGCTTCTACGTGCCATTACCATGAACAACTTATTAGTGGATCTTTGATACCTTCATGGGAAAAACCAATATGGATCGTGACAAATGCTAACAACATTTCCGGATCCATTCCACCTCGGTTACCATAGTAATATGCATTGAAGGTGTTGAGCGTCAAGAAAATGGAATTTTATGCAAAAGGACGTTCAAACCTCAAATACGGTGAAATTCTTCCTCTCTTGTTTTGTGTTTATGTTCTTATATTGTGTTTTTATGTGTTTTATCAACTTGTGATACTATCTTGTTGTTCTTAACCTTTTACATGCTTAAGTGTTGCTTTATTCTTGCATTGGGTCTTTTTGCACTTATAGAAAACTTAGGGATTTTTGTGAAATTAACTGTTATATGAGTTTTTAGGTTCTCCTTGGCTTTTCTTCTTAAAACAAAGATGCTCAAAATTATTTTATATCATTCCGAGTCATTTGGGGTAGTTTCGATTGTGTTTCGGGTGTTTTTAAAAGAATAAAAAATTTCATTTTTGTTGACCAAACCGAACACTCGTGCGGTGCACCGGACGATTCCCGCGGTACACCGCACGTAAGGGTTTTAACAGGTTTGAAGGCCGTTTTTTCATTCTTGTCTCTTCATTTCTTCATTAGAACTTCTCCTCTCCTCCTCCTTGGCGATTTCCGGCCACCCACACTCCGTTTCCTCCACCAAAACACCCTCCTTCACCACTTAAATCACTCCTCCTTCTCCTTCCTTCATTACCCATCTTGTCTTTCACCATGGTTAGAACTAAGTCAATTGCTAACAAGAAGAAAGCCACCACCAGAGCCTCCTCCAGCCGCCACCGTGAACCATCTCCGGCGAGGTCACCAACACCACCTCCACTCCGGCCATTCGATGCTCTCCCGGGTAGAACGATTTGCCCTTCGGCTTTTCCCTCCGGTGAAAATTCTCTCTTTAGAATCCTTTCATTTCAAAAATGTCATAAAATCTTTGCTTTTTCGGGTAGTCATTTGGCAATCGGGTTAATCGAAGAATTTTATAATAATTTTGAATATAATCATGCTACTACTTCGATTAAATCAACCGTTTCGGGTACCGTTTTACGTTTAAAATCAAATACTTTGTGCTCAAAATTTGATATTCCTTCGGATGGTTTTAGCGGATTTTGGTCTAGTGGTTGGGATAACTCGAATATTGATATAGTTGCTCAAAATGAGGTTAATGATTTTGTTAATAGTAGAATGGTTGCTCCCGATGGAAATTGGAATATTCGTAACTTTGATCCGGAATTTATCGTGGCTCACAAGTTTCTTATCTCGGCCATAATTCCGAAAGATAAGCATGATGCAAAACTTATCCCTTATGAAGCTTATCTTTTATACTTGATCTTCTCCAAACAACCGATAAACCTTATTGCGATAATGTTCAAATGGATGAATCACGCTCGAGCCTCTCGGGATAAAGTCCCTTACGGTATTTTTCTTTCCAAAATCTTTGAAGCTAATGATATTTCTTTTGGAGGGACTAATGTGAAACCAATCAATAAGTCATGGAGTTTTGATTATCTCACGATTCTAAGAATGAAATTTGTTATTTATAACAACACCTATGTTTCGGTCTCCACTATTAATCGTATCTCGGAAGTTACTATTCGTAATCGCATCCTTGAAGCAAAAAGTAGCACCGATGGTCCGGAGCTTGATACTCTTCTTTTATTAGATAACCCGGCCCAACAAAATCCTATTCCTAATGAGCCCACTCCAAGCCAACCCACCAATGTAAACCCTCCTAATCCATCCGGTTTTGAAAGCGCTATGTCTCGTTTCATGGATTATATAGGAAGTAAATTTGTGGCTTTGGAAGATAAAATAGAAAGGAAATTTGGAGTTTTGGAAGAAAAAATAGGGCATCTTGCGAATGAGCTATCGTGTATGAAAAATGATGTCTCGTGTATTCGTGATGATATTGGGAATGGAAGAAGGTCTAGGAGCCGCTCTCCTCGTGATAATCGTTAAAAAAATTCTTACTTTGGTGTTTGGTGTTTAAATTTCTCTTCTTATCGTTCTTGGTGGTTTACGGGTCTATTTGCTTATGTGGTTATTTTAGAACTTGTTTTTTATGATGCTTTTATGCTTTTTAATTATGTTTGGGTCCGTGTTTTGGACATCTAGGATATTGCTTCTTTGAATTATTTGAATATTGTGTTTGGATGCTTTGTGTTTTATTTGGATTATTGGTTAAATTTAGTTCGTATTTATCTTGATTGTTAGTTGCGTTTAATCCTTGGATTGTTTTGTTGCTAACATTTTCTTTGATGGTATAGGAACTACTTCTAATCCTTGATATTTGCTCATTGGTCCCTATAGTTTGTGCCTTCTAATTTTTTTCTCAAAATATTTGGAAATTGCATTTCGGTCCCCAAAAATTTTTCAAAATTACATTTAGTCCCCAAAATCTTGAAAAATACATCTTGACCCCTTGCTTTTCAAAAATTACATTTTCATCCCTAAAAATTCTTCAAAATGACTTCAAATATTCTTATTAGGGAAAATTGTCAATCAAACTTTTTACAAAATTAAAAACAAACTCTATGCACTATGTAAGGGGGAGACTTTGTTTAAATTTTTAAAACTCAAATGCTTAAAACATTTTTTATTTTCATATATTGCAACTAATCGTTTGTGTCATTAGAAAGCATATGAAATGAAAATCTATCGATCAAGGAGTTGGTAAAAATCTCTATCCTTAAGCTCTTGCTTTACATATATCTATCTTTGTGCATCTCGTTCTTATCCTAAACTCTTGCATTCATTGTTTTAAATCTATTCACTCGAGTTTTTTGCTCTTCTATTCTTAGTTGTTGTTACCCCGTCTTTTTGATGAAGACAAAGGGGGAGAAATTTTATGTGCACTAAAACTTTCAAAACTTGCACGTTTTAAAAACTCACAAATGCATCTCAAATCTTATGCTTATTGTGAGGGGGAGCTTTATTTCATTAGTGCTTAAACTTTCATATCATTCCTTAGGTGTTTTAGTGAAGGATTTGTCATCATCAAAAAGGGGGAGATTGTTGGCATATAGCCTCCCTTATTAGGTTGTTTTAATGTGACAAATCCTCTTGTGTTTAGTGTGCTTATTTCTATTGTTATTTACATTCTATCTTGCACTCTATTTCATCAAAAAGCTCTTTCTTTATCATGTTGTTCAACTTGATTGTTTTATCTTAAGAATCTTATTCTCATACAAATGCTATTAACCTTATCTTTATGTTTATTGAGAATTAGCCTTAGTGTTCAACTTCAAAGATTCTTAGAATAATGTTTACAACAACTTTCGTGAAGAAGTTTTATTGATCCAAGTCATTATCCTTCAAAGATTACTTGGCGCGGTACACCGGTGCGGTACACCGGACCAAGGTTGCGGACCAGGGTTGCGGTTCATTGATTAGTCCGAACAGTAAGCTCAAAGTTAAATCGAATAGCTCTGCGGTGCACCGGACCATATCCGCGGTACACCGCACAAAAGGGTTTTATGCACAAAAGACAAGCCATAAGGAATATATCCGTTGGGAGATTAATAGATCCGTTGGACCCAAGTCTTATGACCGTTGGAAGCCATTTTCTACTATAAATTGAAGCTCTTTGAAGGCTACAACTACACCAACTAATTACAAACATTAAGGGGCTTAATTGCTATCATTCAAGAAGGTGTCAAGTGCTATACATAGTCAAATTCAATCTTAGTGAGCTTATAAATCCTTTCAAGGAGTTAATCAATTAAGCCACAAGGTTCTATCCACTCAAGAAGGAGTATACAAGCTTATAGTCATATCCACTCTATTAGGAGTTTTAGTTACAAGCTTTAATTAGCAAACCTTTAAACACTTTGTTGCTATCCTCTTAAGTCTAGGTCTTGTAATAGATAGATTAAGAGAGAATTCAAGTATAGGGAGTATACTTGGTGTCCTTGTGTTGTGATTACGCAAGTGGTTTGTCCTTCGTGTTATCGAAGAGTTTGTAAAGGTTATTGTGTTCTCGACCCGGTTAAGAGAGACACGGGAGCTTAGTGAAAAGCTTGAAATCCTAAGGAGGCTTCCTTAGGTAGTGGATGTAGGGAAACCGAACCACTATAAATCGTGTGTATCTTTCTATCCCTACTCTATTTACTTTCCGCACTTTATATGTTTGATAATATGCTAGTATGAATATTGTGATATTGATTATCTAGTTTATCTAACATATTGCCATCTAGAGTAGTTAGAGATTAGAAACTCATTTACTTGTATCAATTATATATCGAACCTCTTAGCTTATCCATTGCATGATCCCTTAAGAGTTTGATATATTAGTTGTCTTAGAAGTTTCTTTCTTAAACTTATTATTGTCCAAAAGATTTTTAATTAGGCATTATCTTATTAGAAATCCTATTCACCCCCCCTCTAGGACTGTCAGCATCCTGCTCTGCTGGATCTCGCCGGAGAAGAGAAGCCCGGAGCCACCACCTGATTCGCTCAAGTAAGCCACCACCACAACCTCCACTTTCGACGAGACCTTGATCCACGAACAGCTCGAACAGCAGGCCTTCTCGATGAGCTTCACTGCAACTGTGTGAGATCAATCTCCATTGATGACAACTTGAACAACAGGCCTTCTCGATGAGCTTCATTGCAACTCCGTGAGACCGATCTCCATTGATGACCGTTCGAGCGCCGGAGAAGAAGGCGGCAGTAGAAGACAACAGCTGATGACTGTTCGCAGGAAGGAGAG
Organism: Nemophila menziesii; assembly: GCA_029959085.1. Lineage (NCBI taxonomy): Eukaryota > Viridiplantae > Streptophyta > Magnoliopsida > Boraginales > Hydrophyllaceae > Nemophila > Nemophila menziesii. The sequence goes on from JARWIR010000001.1 coordinate 39,637,044, forward strand.
TCCGCTTGGCTCTCGGAGCTGTTTTTATTTTTATTTTTCAGATTTGATGAAAATGTTTGACCAGATCTGGTCAAACACGAATTTAGATAGTTTTTTTATTTTTATTAGTGTGAATTGTTATTTATATTGTAATTCATTTGAAAATGTATAAAAAAGATTGGAAATTAAATAAATTATTATTTTAGGATATTTATTCTCTGATTTTTTAATAATAATCATCAAATATACAGAGCACTCATCAAAATTATTGGAATACTCATCAAAATTATCGGGAGTACTGGTGTCACCTAGGATGTGATAAAAATATGATAAATAAACGCTGAAAAGAATGCACTAAAGCACCCTAGACAAGCACATTACTGCAAGTATTACAGGACGTATGCAAGTTCTAATGATAAGTTGAATTCGTTCTCAGGGACTTAGTGTGTTATACGAATGAGCAAAAATTACGAGTAAGAAGCAATTAATTAAAAGACGGAAAATAAAGGAGAATAAATTCAAGATAATTAATTAAACTAAGGAAAATAAAAGACAATAAAATAAAGATAAGAAATATGAGATGCGAAGTATAACTTAGGTTTTGCTAGTGTGCACTAATCCTTCTAATTCTTTCTATCAAACTCTAGTTAATAAGGGAGATAATTAGCTCTTAGATACTTAGTCAGGATTCTAAATTCCCTCTCTTAGACCTGAAGAGCGACTAAGTGGGCTACGGACACACCACGAGGCAGCCTAAAGTTAGGGTTATCAAGCGCAACCAAGGCCTTAAGCAATTCAATTCCAAACATGGTGATAGTGGTTAAATTATACCCTAATGACTATCTAGTTAGAATTGGTGTTGTCAAGACCAATATCGACACTAGACGTTATGTGGTGTTTCAATAATTAGACACCCAGTTAAGGTTAACATCTAACTACTATTAAGAAAACCTAAAGTGATCAGTTCTAGGACAGGCTATATTTCAAAACACATAAAAAAATATATAGGTAAGAAACTAATATTAGATTAAAACATATAATTCCCAAAGAAACTTAGATAGAAAGAAAATAGAATTCATAGATTATACATGATGCAAAACCCAAGCTATAAGATTATTTGTTCATACCTGAAGGAAATAAACTAAAAGAAATAATGAAAGACTTCGTCTTGCTCTCTAATGATAATAAACCTAAGGACTAATTACTATGAGGCAAGGATGATTTACAAGTGATATAAGGGTGTATTTATAGGTGTAGAGAAGCCCTAATTCATTTTCTTGAAGGAGAAGGTAAGTAATGGACTCCTAGCCCAATTCATTTTATTATACTAATAGAATTATACTAATAGAATTATACATCAATTAAGCTGTGCTGAGACTCCTCAACATAATGGTTTGGTAGAAAGCAAGCACCAACACCTCCTAACCACTGCTAGAGCAATTATGTTCCAAGCAAACCCCCCAATACAGATTTGGTTTGAGTCAATCTTAATTGCAACCTATATCATAAATAGATTACCTACTCCATTGTTAGATAACTTAACCCCTTAACAAAATCTATACAATAAACCACCAATACTAAATCATATGAGAGTCTTTGGATCACTTTGCTATGCCTCTACTCTTCAACAAAACAGGTCAAAATTTGATTCAAGAGCTACAAAATGCATGTTTTTGGGTTATCCTCCATCCACCAAAAGTTATAAGGTACTTGACATATCAAATAACAAGATAATCATCTCAAGAAATGTAGTCTTTCATGAGTTAGTTCTGCCTTTCTCAGAAATCTCACCTGTAGAAGACATTCATACCTTCTTGTTCCCTCCTTCTAACACCTATATAGAACATCACGATATAAACACTACTCTTGATCAAAATGTTACACAAACCTCAACAACTCAACCCTCTACATCACAATCCACAAGACTAACAAGAAATAGACATCCACGAAATTATCTCAAAGATTATATATATCACTCTACCTCTCACTGTGATACAAAAACACAACCTTTATATCCAATCCAAGATTTTTTGAGCACCTCAAAACTCACATCTAAATATGCCAACTATATTGAAAATATATCAAATCAAACTGAACCAAAGACATATAAACAAGCATCCACTTCAAAAGAATGGGCTTCTGCAATTCAGAAAGAGCTCAATGCTCTCCAAGAAAACAATACATGGACTATTGTTCCACAAACATCCTCAATGAAACCAATTGGGTGTAAATGGTTTTTTAAACTCAAGTATAAGGCAGATGGTTCACTTGAAAGACACAAAGCTCGCTTAGTTGCAAAAGGATATAATCAACAAGAAGGATTAGATTTTTTTGATACTTTTTCTCCTGTTGCAAAGTTAGTATCAATAAGAGTCATACTCGCTTTAGCCTCAATTCACAATTGGTTTTTACATCAACTCAATGTAAATAATGCGTTTTTACATGATGAATTGGATGAAGAAGTTTACATGAACATTCCACAAGGCCTTCGAGCTCAGAAAGATACAGTTTGCAAGTTAAACAAAAGCTTGTATGGTTTAAAACAAGCCTCGTGACAATGGTTTGTGAAATTATCTTCCTCATTAATCTCATATGGTTTTGAACATTCCTCAAGTGATTACATTCTTTTTATTAAAAGAACACCTACTACATTCATTGTACTATTAGTGTAAGTCGATGACATAATACTTGCTAGTAATAATCTCGATGAGATAAATAATCTAAAAGCTCATTTAGATTCAGAGTTTACAATAAAAGACTTGGGTGAACTCAAATATTTTTTAGGTATTGAAGTTGCTCGAAAATCGACTGGAATCTCTCTATGTCAAAGAAATTTTTTTCTCGACATATTAAATGAATGTGGAGTAATGGCAGCCAAGCCTGTAGCTTTTCCAATGGAGTCTACATTAAAATTACGACAAAACGATGATCAAGAGCTAGACAATACTTCATCACATCGACGTTTAATTGGAAGATTGTTATACTAGACCATAACAATACCAGATTTATCTTACTCGGTTAACTCACTTAGCTAATTCTTAGCAAAACCATGTATTAGTCATTGGAAAGCTGCACAACGTGTTCTACGTTACATCAAAATGACTCCAGGGACAAGGTTTATTTCTTTCATCAACCTCTGAAGTCAAAATAAAAGCATATTGTGATAGTGATTGGGCTGGATGCCTTGATTCAAGAAGAAGTATCACTGGATTCTGTATATTTCTTGGTGATTCATTGATTTCTTGGAATAGTAAGAAGCAAACTACAATTAGTCGATCATCAGCTGAAGCAGAGTATAGAGCATTAGCTGCTATAACTTGTGAGATTCAGTGGATTATTTATGCATTGAAGGATTTTGGTATTGATCATTCTATCCTTGCGCTAGTGTATTTAGATAGCAAGTCAGCTATCGCCATGTCGACAAATCCTGTTCATCATGAACGAACAAAACACGTCGACATTGACTGCAAGTTGACACGTGAGAAAATTCAAGCTGGAATCATTAAACTCTTCTACATTCCATCTAATCTACAACTTGCAGACATGTTTACTAAACCGCTTGGTTCTATTGCGTTCAATAACAATTTGTCCAAGCTAAACATCTCTAACATCCATGTTCCGCTTAAGGGGGGCTCTTGAGATGTAATATTAGATAAAATTAGAGTTAGAAATAATAGAAAGTAAAAGCTGAAGGACCATTGTGTATATAGAATGAAATAGTTTGTTACAACAGTTAGAATATAGTTATACATACATTTGTACACAGCTGAAATTAGCTAATCAAAACAGTCGAATATTCACTCTATTTTCTTCTATCATCTTCCTCTTTCTCTCTGCAATTTCATTTGCATTTCTTTCTCTATCAATGGAAGCTTAAGTTTCTATGATTTAAGCATTCCAAATCTTTATCATCGAAAATTTTACACCTTATATTGTTTTCTAAATTAGGAATTTCATGAACTAATTTAAAATTTTGCACGGGACCTTTAAATTACCAGGATCAGCTTTGACCAACTCTTTGAGTTTAGGATTAATAGCACCAGAGACCACTGTGGTCTCATTAATTAAGTTTGTTAGTCCATGTAATTAAAATTAAGCACGAGCCCCCAGCAATAATAGGCACACACAACCACTCCTTATAAGGGATGATTTATTATATAAGGCCCAAGCAACGTGGGATTAATAAAATAAGGCCCAACCCCTAACTAAGCTCAACTATCCACTACACCCTAACTAAAGAGGAGCAAAAAGACCAAACACCCACCCCTACCCCTCTTATATACACTGAAACCATTTGACCCAAAACAAAAGTCCCATATAGGGTTTGGAACCACACCCACTTTCTCTCTGCCGCCCACTCCCTCCCTCTTCCTTCTTCACCTTACCCCACCCCATGCCTGCCGCGCAAGACAACCACCGCCGCCATGGATCTCGCTGCAAAACCTAAAACTGCAGCACCTCCACACTACCTTCCTCCTCTGCTACGAAACAACACCGCCACCTGCCCCCTGTAACAGCACCACCACCTGCGCATGTAACTTCCGCTGTGAAGCCCCATAAAACCGCTGCTGTGGAGCGCCGTGAAGCACCATAAAACCGCCGCTGTGGAGCACCAGAAAACGCAACTGTGACGGGGCTGTGAATGCGATTTCCGATCTGCTCCTCCAGCGCAGCGCATCTCCTCCAGCGTTTCCGATCTGCTCCTCCAGCGTTTCAGATCTGCTCCACCACCACTCCACTCTGTTGCAGATCCAACACATCACCCCCACACACAGCAGCACCGCCGTTAACCACCACGCCGCTGTGAATGCGAAGCCACCAAGTGGCTGTGAACGCAAACTGCACAACAACTAGCACGGCGAGCAATCGAGTCCAAGCCCTGCGTTACCCCACCATGCCATCACCGCCGTGCACCGCCTCTCCCTGGTGACCATAATCTCCTCCGCTACTCAGATCCACCACCACCATTTTAGATGCCTTCAGATCTCGGGTTTCCTTAATTGATTTAGTTCCAGGTCGAGAGTAGACCAGCCACCCCATAGTCCAGGCCCCAGCAGTGTCCAGTCCCCAGCATGGTCCAGCCCCCCATAGTCCAGCCCATTTTCAGTCAAGTTTTTTGAAGAAAAAACCTTAAAAAATTTCACTAGCCCATTCTATTGTTTTTCTCCAGCCCATTTTGTTTGCTAGGTCTAGCCCCTAGTGTATTGACATATACTTGGACACTTGGGCAAAAACGGATTTAGGTACAGCCCCTAGGGTCCATCATTTGACACAATTGACAAAAAAAGACATGAATATATATATATATAAAAGGAGAATATGGTACAACCCTAATCGCATGGACTATATAAAAAAGCACAAGAGTTAAAAAAAATGGAAAACCCCATATAGGTCGGACCCATTCGAAAAAAATGTAAAGAATAGAAAAATAGAAAAACGAATTTTCTGAAAAAAAGAAAAGAAAAAGGATAACATTGGAAAAAATCCAACTAAAATTTGAAACTAGGCCTTAGTTAGAACTATTTTCTAACTAGACTTTAAAAAATAATTTTGATATTAATTAGACCTCAATTTGTGGATTCCTTCCTTATAAACTCTATTAATTTTTGTTAGCAAAAGAGTCAAATTACCTAAAATCCCACTACCCATGACAAACCCATGCGGTCACAAAAAACCCTAAAAATATGTGCCTCTTTTATAAAATTTAATGGCCAACCTTAAGTTTATAAAATCTAAATTTCAACTCAGTTTAAAATTTAAATTTCTAACCCTTAAATTTATTTATTCTTGTACTTCAGTCCCCTTCTTCACACCCACCCCACCCCAACCCCCTTTTTAAAACCCATGCACCCTACTCCACCCTAGCCCACTTCTTTCACTATTTCTTCACATCCCAACCTCAACAGATTTATGGTCCAGATATTCTCTTTCCGTTGATGAGGGACCGTCTTGACTCCATCGTAAAAATAGAGGATTAATTTTTATGAAATGGTGTCCCAATGCCTTAATGGTCTTTACACTGAATAACGCTCCAACAAAACTAGCAACTTGTGTTGTGTTCGAGGAAACTGAGTCGATATTTCACAGAGTTTGTTTTTGCAAATTCAGTGTGAATCTTGCAATTCTTTTCAAAAATCAAATACCAAAATCAAATGAATCCTTGTTTATTGCCTACTTAGATGTTATTGGAGCTTATTTACCTCACAAATCACTTATTTAGTATTTAAACCCGAAATTTACAACTAGAGTTTCGAAAATCTTCTTTGGTATTCGAATTACCGAAACTCAGAACTTGAGCGCATTGCCGTTAATAGAGTTTTAAAAACTCTTTTAGTATTTAATTCCTGAAATTCACAAAATAAGCACACGCCATTAAAGGAGTTTCAAAAGAATGAAGCTCAGCAACGTTCCATTAGAGAGAGCTTTGTTTTATGCGCGAAAGGAGAAGAAGGAGCAAGCTCTAAAAGAAATTGTATCACAAAGGGTTTTTAGTCAATTTAGTGCGTTAAAGATAAAAAAATGAAAAAAACCATCAATAATCGCCCACATGACGCGTGTCTTACAATTTGGACGGTAAAGTTAACAGAAGCGTTTCTCGTGACGATTATTGCTGAGTACAAGGTTCGTGTGACTATTTTTTAAGTAGCAAACTTAATTAATGAGAGCACAAGGGTTTCCTGTGCTATTAACCCTTGATTTTATGCAAATAGAAATAGAAATACCCTTTCTTCTTTTCTTTTGTTATTGACTCAAACATAGTTTATGCATAACACAACAACTCTCACAAATAAATGCAGCAAGATTCCAAAATATGCGTTTGCTATCACCGTTGCACCACAAGAAGCAAAGATTACGGGAAATACACATATCTTGATCAATCCAACATTTCGAAAAATGGGATTGGATACTAATCAACATGAAGTATAATTAAGATAGGAGATCAGATTTCACCATCCATGATATCTTCAAGCGTTTGGTATTCACTGCATGTGGCTTGCACATAAAAAGTAGTTCCTAGCAAGCTCGACTGCAAATTAAGTTGAAAATTTAGGGTTAGAGCGTGGCTTATCAATAATATTGAATCCCATAGTATGTAAATATCTCTAACTATTCTTTGTTTAAATCAACACTAAGGCACAATTATATTATGCTTTTAGCAATGGTAACGATACCAATATAATATCAAATAAAGGCCAGACTTGTGTAAAAATTAAACCTAAGAAGAACTTGCCTGCACAATTTCGGAGAACTTTGTGAACAATTCCTCTGGTATAGACCAGTCAAAGACTTCAAAGTTGTCCTTAATCCTTGATACAGTGATACTCTTAGGAAGTACACTATGTCCTTTCTGCAAACCCCATCGAAGCGTAACCTGTGCAGGAGTTTTGCCCAACTTCTCTGCTATCGCAACTATAATTGGATGCTTAAGGACAGTAGTCTTCAGCCAACCAGGAGAACCCAATGGTGAATATCCCTGAACGTGAACAAACTATTTGTCAATAAATTGAGAGAGTAATATATAGATCAAAACTAAATAGCAAAACATAGTGAGATATGAACTTACAGATAAGTGAACTCCCTTGACTTTACAGATTTCATGGAGTTTGTGCTGCTGCCATAAAGGCTGACATTCAACTTGGTTGACGGCAGGGGGAACACGAGCTACATTCAATAAATCTTCGAGTTTTTTGGTTGAGAAATTGCTTACTCCAATAGCTCTCGCCTTACCATTATCAAATTGTGTTTCCAAAGCTGCCCATGTACTAGGTATGTCTGTCGGAACAAGGTTGTCAGATCTGAAGCCATAAGTTCCTTTTTTCATCCGGAACGGCCAATGCATCTTTAAAATGAAAAATATTTGGTTAGTAAATAATAATTAACAAAACTATTCTTAATTACATAGGTAATATGAAAGTCTAGGAGGACTACATTGTATACCAATACAACCACGTGGATGCTGAGACAAGGTAAAAGACAATATCATTTGATATGACTTGATAAAGTGTAAATACATACCAGATAAAGATCAACATAATCAATTTGTAGGTCCTGGAGCGTTTGATTCAATGCAAAAGGTACATCTTCTGGCGCATTATCTGTACACCTGCACAAGGGCAAATAATATTTCACTTCCAGTATCAAATTAAATGCCAATACTAAAGTTATAAATTGAAGAACATATATATAATTAAAAACACCCTTTCACATATGATTAATTGTGATTGACTCAATGATATCACCAGACATCAAGTTAAATAGTATTTGGAGAAAGTAGATAAGTTTATAGAAAATGTAAGAAACTTACACCAGAATAAAAATATTATATA